>OY998178.1:18291535-19714281 GCA_963921935.1 Galeruca laticollis
AATTTGCTACAAAAGATAGTCGTAATACAGCCCCAGGGCTAGATGGTTTTACCTATAAAATTATTCAAAAGCTACCCTTATCTGTGAAGATTTTCCTTCTTCAAATTTTTAACGATTGGTGGGTGAAACAAGAATATAGCGACGATTTAAAAAATATTATAATTTGTCTCCTTTTAAAACCAAATAAAGATGCAGAGTCTCCTTCATCATATCGACCTATTTCCCTATTATCTTGTATAACAAAAACGTTTGAAAGACTAATCAAATTTCGACTTGAATATTTTCTTCAAAGTAATTCTATTCTTCCTAGGACGCAGTTCGGTTTCCGAAGGGGACTGGGCACAGTGGATGCTGTAGGTGCATTAGTTGCAGATATTCAAATATGTTTTTCGAACAATCAGTACACATTATGTTTATTTATCGATTTGACAGGTGCATATGATGTAGTAGATTTAAATATTTTATTTGAAAAAATGGTAGATGCTGGTATTGGGAAAAAGGTTTGTGCTAATGTAATTAATTTATTCACGAATAGAAACATTTTTATCCGCGACCATAATAACGTGTTACATGGTCCACGCATAGTGTTCAACGGTTTACCACAGGGATCCATATTAAGTCCCTTGCTTTTTAACATCTATACTGCAGGGCTGCATAGGTTAGGCGGTGAAACAATTAACCGAATTCAATACGCTGATGATTTATGTTATTATGTTACTCGTAATTCATATGAAGAATGTGTTAAAGACTTACGAGCATTCCTTCAAGTACTCAAACCATGGCTGGTAAATATGGGCTTTAGTGTTTCTTCGGAGAAGTCTGCTCTGGTATGTTTCACTCGCCATCAACTGGAAACGTCCAGGGCTCTCTCTCTAGATGAGTTCACATTCCCATTTGTCGACGAATACAAATATCTGGGTATTGTACTGGACAAAAAATTATTATGGACTAGCCATATCAAGTACACTAAACAAAAATGTGAAAAAGGTATGAATCTTCTCAGAGTAGTTTCCAAACAAAAATGGGGAGCTGACTCAAACATCTCCTTCATTTTTTATAAGTCTTATATCCGTTCAATATTGGATTACGGGTGTACATTTTATGGTTCCTCATCAAAAACCAATTTATTAGCTGTTGACCGAATTCAATACAAATCATTAAAAATATGCCTAGGAGTTATGGTGTCATCACCTAATCAAGCTGTCTTAGCAGAAATGCAAGAGCCCCCGTTGCATATTAGAAGGCAATACCTAGCCGAAAAGCTTCTTATTAAATACCGAACATTTAACACGTACATGGTTCAAAAGATTTCAGCAATAAACACTAACAATCTGACTATGCCATACTGGAGAATAAAAACCAGTCCTCCATTAGCTGAGGCTTTTCTTAATACCAACAGCAAAGAAAATCATATCGTAAAGCAAGATACTTTCCCTATTTTTCAATGCAATTATGAATCTTTAGTGACTGCTCCTAACATCATATACCCCTCCTTTTACGAAATTTTTAGTATCAACCAAGTAATTTTGAAAACTGAACTTAACAATATAGGCGACAATGTTACCACAATATACACTGATGGATCGAAATGTGATGAAGGAACTGGTGCAGCATTTCTTGTTTCAAATACTAATTACGTGGAAAGATTTAGAATTCCCAATTATTTTTCTGTTTTTTCTGCAGGAGCTTTCGCCATATCAAAAGCGTTAACTTGGTGTACTTTAAATCCGATTCAAAGAGCTGTTATTATGTGTGATTCCAAGTCAGTTTTACAGGCTATAGAAAGTTCTCCATTCAAGTGTTACAGACAAAATATAATTTTAGAAATTAAAAAATTAACGAGCGAATTAAAAACCCTGAACAAAAGTATTGTATCCATGTGGGTAAAAGGGCACTGCGGTTTAGAAGGAAATGAGTACGTGGACTTGGAAGCCAAGAGAGCCTGCAAAATGACTTCTTATACCAATCTTTATGTCTTCTCAGACCTTTTAAATTATTATAAGAAACATATTAGAACTAATTGGGAGCGGTCTTACGCCGACTTCGCTAAAACATCTAATAGCCAATATTTCCTTTTGCATCCTACTTTACCAACTAAGATCCCTCATATTTTTAATTTTGATTATAGAAAACAATATACCTCCATCATATCACGTTTAAGAATAAATCACGGTCGTTTCCCAGCTCATCTTTTTAAAATAGGTATTGTCAATTCTCCAGCTTGCTCCTGTAACAAGGCATCAGTAGGAGATCTGAACCATATTTTCTTTGAATGCACTGAAAACAAAAAGGCAACTACTGAACTTTACAATTTTCTTATCAATTTCAACGTTCCTCTTCCCACAAATATAACCGCTCTTTTGGCAAATACTGAGAAGTCTGTACTTGATTCCATAGTGGATTTCATAAATAATTCTAAATTGTCTATTTAGATATATGCTTAGATTTATGCCCAGTAATCAGCAATTTTATATCCTTACTCCTTTACAGTCTTTTTAATTTTTCAACCTTTACTCACTTTTAACTTTCTCTGGCTAATAGACTATGTCTGAGGCCATTCTCCCCCACACACACACACACACACACACACACACACACACACACACACACACACACACACACACACACACTTTCCTAACGGCCTGTGATTTTGTCAAAAATGTCATTTGAGAAGTTGCCAAGCAACAAACTTTTATACCTTACGAAAATTTTGCAGACAAAATTTCATCTCTTGTGATATTCTAAATAATAATACAAAATGCAATGATATTATCGATATGGAATTATATATGGATCACCCTGTACAATGAACTAATCCCACTGGCAACAATTCCATCTAGTTGTATCTGATTTTAATTTCAGAATCGATACACTTATTTATTATCAAAACGTCATCGTAGTCATTTGAAAAACCAGCTCGGTGGCCTAATGTATTCCATAGAATGCCTTTTATATAAACGTATCGAGGTGATTTGATCTGCTTTGCTCTCCTCGATTGACCGAACAACTTTCATCTTATTCAAGAATAGTTGTGTGGCTTATTGACCAAAATTTTTATAACTTATTTACTTGATGCCGAAAAAATTGATAAATTGATAACATCCGAATTCTATAAAATTATTTGTCACGAGTGCAAGTCCTTTTTATGTTTCTTCTTTTCTTTATAACATGCTTATCTCTGGAAAGAGTTAAATACGACTAGATTTTTTGATCAATTTTTCAATCGATAATTATTTTATTCATCTGGAGAAAGTTACATTTTGAGACTTATTGAGAAAGTGTCATTCCACTAACTGTAACAACAATTTGAACAATTTTATTTTGATTAATTTCAAAACACAAAAATCAGATTCTTTCATTCCCAGCAAAAACATAACCTTCAAGTTAAAGTGCAACATAATTAGGATTACAAATGACGTTTAAATGAACTATAGTCTGTTTCTTATAGACTGACGGCACGCGAAAAGGTCACAGATGCTATACTCCGTTTTTAAAAGGCCTGGAGTAATAAATCACTCATTTTGGCCGGAACCATAGGCGTACCACATTTAGTCATTTAAAAAAAGTTAAGGCTTCTAAAATTATCTCATTTCCGGAAATAACCGTTTTGTAATATTATTTAAAATGAAATTTCAAATTATCAATAATATAATGAACTGTGGATTATATCACTGACATCAATTTTCCAGAAAATTTATTATTATGTATAAAAGGGCGTAGACGAGTCCCTCCACTGAGCTCCAGGTAGTTATAATCCTACATACAATAAATAATAAAATAAACGTTAATAACAATTTTATACAAATACATATATATATATATATATATATATATATATATATATATATATATATATATATATATATATATATATATATATATATATATATATATATATATATAGCATATATATCCAAACCAACCCCATTTGCCGATTATTTCACCCAATTAGCAGGTAATTGAAGAAACTTGACAAACAGGTAGCTCAAAAATGGTTTTATTATTGTGAAATATAGTCTTCTCAGTTCTAAGAAAATGCCCCCCCCATAATACAATGTACTTACTAGAACTTTTCAACTATAAAAGTAGCGGAAAGGTTGAATATTTTCAATTTACAGTTCATCTGTTCTGGAGAAACTGCTGTGTTGATTAATTTCCCCCTTAATACTGTTATTTGTTATTATTTTTTACCGTTATTGTTAACTGGTATTTATTTTTGTTCATCTATACAAGTTCTCTTCTCATCACACGAGACAAACACCTAACTACACCTTCCAACTATACAGTATTCCATCCAAATTCTACCAGATATGGAGGATTTATTACCATCTAAGCGACCGAAAGTTGGCCCATTGTCGCTGAACGAAAAAAATCTGATATTTAATTGCTATTTCTCGTTGAAGAACGAAGAAATTAGAAGAAAAATCATGAATTTGACAGAAAGTGTTAATGAAACTGTGGAGATTACTGCAACAATGATGGGTGTTTCAAAAACAACAATTTATAATTTAATGAAGGAGAAAAAAAATGGGAACATCACAGCCCCAGCAAAGTCCCCAGGCCGACCCAAACTTGAAATGGATGACGACTTGAAGAATGGAATAAGGCGTAAGGTGCATGCTTTTTTCTTTAGAAAAGAGATCCCAACTCTCTCCAAAATTATGGCTTCGGTTCAAGAAGATTCAGATTTTCCGAAAATGTCTCGAAGTACATTATGGAAAATTTTGAAGGAAGTTGGACTTGAATATGAAAAAAATTATCGGAACGCAATGTTGATTGATAGAGACGACATTGTCATTTGGAGGAGGAGTTATTTGCGCAATATTCGGAAAGCAAGACTAGATCAAAAACGAATTTATTATTTGGATGAGACTGGGTTAAATGAAGGTCATACTGTTTCAATGTTTTGGCAAGACACGAATGTCAAAGGTCGGAGGCAGGCAGCTCTTGAAGGGTGGTCAACAGGCCTTAATCCACCAGCAGGAAAAGGACGTCGACTCATCATTACTCATATCAGAAGTGCCGAAGGTTTTGTTAAAGGTGGATTGTTTTGCTTTGAGTCGAAGCAAACCGGAGATTATCATGAAGATATGGATGCAGACGTTTCCGAAGAATATTTCTCACAAATGTTAGATCGAATTCCAACGGGCTCAGTCAATGCTATGGATAACGCAAGTTATCACTCCAGGTTAGTGGAGAAATTACCTTCAACTGCATGACGTAAGCAAGATATCCACGATTGGCTAACCTCGAAAAATATTGAATGCCCAGATAACCCGCTGAGAAATGAGCTCTTGCAACTGGCCAATTCACATAAACACAAATATAGTAGATACGTTGTAGATCAAATGGCATCAGCGCGTGGTATAACGGTGCTGAGGCTTCCTCCTTATCACTGTCAACTCAATCCCATAGAATTAATATGGGCCCAAGTGAAAGGGGAAGTTTCAAGAAAGAATGAGTGACGTAAAAGTTTTATTCGAAGACGCGTTAGGTAACGCAACCAAAGAAAACTGGAAGAAATGTGTTGAACACGTGATACAAGAAGAAATAAACATGTGGGAAATGGATCATATAAGTGAACACATGATTGAACCATTTATAATCAATGTTAATAATGGAAGCTCAACAGAATCGTCTGATTCTGATATATAGACTAGTTTTTGTGTTAGTTATTACTATTATTTGTTAGACTTTTTTTCTATAAATATCACATTAATTCGTACTTTATTCCTGCATTTTTCCTCTCCTATTGTAAACGGTATATTAGTAGTAAAGTTGATACCTACTGCAAAAAAATTTGCTATTTTTTATATAATATTTTATGTTTATTGTTTATTCATGGGAACACAAAAAAATGTGTTTTTATTGAATCGATATTGTGAACTCTTTTGAATAGTTTTCGTAATTATAATTTCATAGTGCCTTCATATTCATATACCAAGTTTGTTTTGTCCTGATTGCACGCCTCTGAGGATTAAATTGTTTATTTGTTCATTCAAATACAATAGAGCGACACTTTCAATACAATAGGCGACACAACTGAATACAGAGTTAGGGGGTGTCTACCTGAAATTCGTAACAAATGAGGAATTTTAGTACAAAATTAGATAAACTTCGGAGATATTTTATTATACACCCTGTATCGGTTTTGCATACCTAATGAGCTTTTATTACTCCATGCCTTTTAAAAACGGACTATAGTCAGGTAGTAAAGCATAACCGTCACAGTTCATCTAAGGAATTTATTTACTATTTAATTTTATACCCGATCTGATATATAAAGGTAATATAAATGTAAATTCGGTTAGTTAAAACAACTAACTGACCTTCATACATTTGTAGAGTACATACAGTTAAAACAATAAATTATTTTTGAAATAATCTTGTAACGCAACTATTCTGACTGCATATTTCATTAATTATCTTGAGAATTTGAAGCAGGTCAATTCTTGGGAGACATATTAATAAACCATTTATCAATTCATTCTTCAGATAATTACTTTCTGATTTTCGAAAGAAACATTACAATAGAGTCCTACTAGGGATCGCCCCAATGACTACTTAGACATTTTGCAGGTATATACGGTGAATCTTGGTCTCCCCCAAATTTGTATAATTTGTTTTGATTAGAGTTGCTTATGTTCCATAAGTGTTAACTGTGTTGTGAAAAATGTCTTCCAGTTTTACCCCGGTAAAGTGTAAGAGCGTGATTAGCTTACAAACAAAGACTGTAGTGTTAAATGTGCATGATGCTGTTGTACATCGAATTCCGGCTGCTACTGTTAGAAATATAGTTTCGACATGTTCCAATATGACAGGAGTTAGTGAATCTACTATTTACAGGCTTCTAAGAGAAAATGTGAGTTTTAGATAACCTCATAGAACAAACTATAGAACCGATAGTGATCTCTCTCGACGAGTCTTCGGATGATTCTTGGATGGCCAGCGAAGAGGATGATACTATAGATTGAATTTTATATTTCATATAAATGGTATGTTTACTTTATTTAATATACATTAATTCATTGTCAATAAATTTGAATTATAAGAATTAAACTATATTTTCTTTAATTAATTTAATTTAATAAAAATGAAAATGTGACTTGTTAATAGGCCTAAACGAATGAATTTTATTTCAACTGTTATGTTGACCGAATCTAATTAAATAAGCAAAATGAACTAATATCGTAATTTCCGCCACTGCCGCACTGTTTATCCTTTTGCTGGCATTGTTCAGTTTTATTATCATATTGTATTTTGAGCTGAAACAGGGATGTACAGATAACCAATACAGACACCTACTTGTTTTGCTTTAGAATTTTAATATTTATTTGTAAAATTCTTACGATCACTTTGTAAGAGATAATTTTCTATTTGAATATTTAATAAGGCTACTGTGCTGTCGGACATTAAGATATAGACTATAAAGAAGTTATAAAATATTTGAAACTTTCTTTAAGCTCCCGAACTATCATCAATGAATGTTAATCCTTGACTTCTTGCGAGAACTTCAATTATGACCGCAATCCTACACGTTATATGCTAATTAGAGCGTATTTACTAAATAGTTTGACCAGAACTATAATTATTTCAATCTACATGATAATGACCTTTTTCATATTAATGATCACTTTAAAAAATTATTAGAGAACATCAAATTACCTTAGTTATCAAGTTTTGTCCTGGTTGTAATCATTATTTGGTAATGCGACAACTGTTTTGAATTTATGTATACCCCTTATCTTCAGTTTCATATAATTTATGATTGTACAGTGAATGAATATATTGAAACGATTAGCAGTATAAGCAACCTTGTTATTTGAGACCTCTACTCACTATTTTTATTTGAACAGTACATATGCGAATCTGAATGACATGGCACATTTTAAACGTGAATGTGCAGTTTTCATCAATAAGTTTCAAATTTCGAAAAGTATTTTCCCAATGAAATTACAAAATTTTCCCAGTTATACATGGCGAGAAAAAAATTTGCCTATTTTCATCTAAAAATTACTCGACATTTTTAAGTAGAACATACTATATATTTTTACATCATTCGAAAGCTGAGCTCTTTAACTTTTGGAAAATGTCAACATTTGTAATATAATTTCTGTAAATCAAGATTATATGCGAATCTTTGTGAGTGCGTGTACTGTCAGTATTTCAATATCGCCAGCAGACTTTCAATTTTTTAAAGTAGGCATTTTCTGCGTTTTTATCTATTGTTTTTGTTATTTATACAGTGAAATAAATATAAATTACCAAAAGCTTCATATTTGTATTGCTAATTTTGACATTACGGCATTAACTAAGAAAAAATATGGCAACTAAATCTTATAGAAAATGTTCAATGCGGACGTCCTGGCCTATGCACTTTTTAACACTGGAAAGACGGCAATCCTTGGGATACCTATAAAGTCGGTAGCGGTCATTTTGACCGTAGGTATAAAAAGTGTAGTTCTAAATAATTATTTTCATTGATCAATAAGTATAACGCAATAAAATGTTTGAAGCATTTAGACAAAATATTACAAACCGAATTATTTCTTTTGCATGCAATTCACATGTGATATTTTCGATGCGTGGGCATCTTCCGTAAATAAGTTTTTTGCAGATAGAACAAATTTATCAAAACAAGAACATATCCCGATATGCTCAAAATAGCCAATGTCATCCCCATTGTCAAAGCAAATAAACAACCAAGTTATATAGATAGCTACAGACCAATATCCCTCCTAAACAACATAGCGAAGGTGATAGATAAAATAATCTTATATAGACTGAAACAGTTTGTTGAGAAACAAAATATAATCCCCACCGAGCAATACGGATTTCGAAGTGGCCGTAGTACAGTAGCTCAAATAATTAGAGTAATTAATTATATTAGGGAAGGTTTCCAAAACAAAGACAAATCGGTTATGGTAACCCTACACATTCAAAAGGCATTCGATTCTGTATGGCACGAGGGATTAATTTATAAATTAATAAATTTAGAAACACCTGAATACCTAATAAAAATACTATATTCCTACTTAACAAATATGACTTTTTATTCAAAAATAAATAACCACAGAGCTGGACCCTATGAAATTCAAGCAGGAGTACCGCAGGGCTCGGTGCTATCACCTTTGCTATACTCCCTATTCATTCATGACCTACCAACATCCCCTCAATTACTAACCGCAATGTATGCCGATGACACTTGCTTTGTTGCCTCTGCAAAGAATCCTGATCAGGCACTAGAAACAACACAAGCACACATAAATTCCAAAATAATACCATACTTACACAAACAAAAATTAGTTATTAACGAATCCAAAACGGATTATTTACTACTCAAAAGGATAACTACAAAAAACACATTGTTGCAATCTCAGCTTTGCGTAAATGGGTACAATAATAATCCTAGTAATACCCTAAAATATTTAGGGTATACTATACAAGGAAATACAAATGCCAACGCTCATATTGTGCAACAGGTGCGCAAGGCCAAGATTGCAATGAGTAAACTTTACCCACTCATTTGTACACACAGCAATTTATCAACACAGAACAAAATTCTCACTTACACTCACATAATTCGACCAATACTCACATACGCTACACAACTTCAACTCCCTGCAAGTGGTACAAAACAAGTGTCTTCGGATGGCGATCAAACATAATTGTTGTTACCCTGGACTACCTAGAAACACATGGTTACATGAAAAAGCCGATCTACCCACTATCAAAGACTTTATAACCAAAATTTCAACGAACTTTTATAATCATTGTCTGCCAAAGGATCTTCGTAAGAATCTCATAGACGCAAATTGCGCAGGAGACATCCGAGATAGTGGGTGTAGGCTTCTGCATGGCACGTTAATTACATAACTGGGTTGTTTAACTCCATACCCTTATTATTACAAACATGTAAAAAAATTCCAAACAAACAAACTTTCACAAAACCAACGTCAGCCAAGTTGCCGTCCCCAAATCTAAAAACCCCATGTCAATTTTGAAACCCTGTTTTTTAGCTACTTTTCAGGGATAGCCTAGCCGAAATATTCTGGGAGTCACAAACTATTTGAGGGACAAAGTTATTGTAGAAAGTGAAAACAAATGGATAATGCCATAGAGTAAGGAGCCATATTCAGCAGCCAGACACACGCAATATAGGGAAAGTTGGCCAGAACATCGGTGTAGTGGTTACTTAGCAAGTGCCCTCGTAGATACCTCGATTAAACCATAACACCATTTATTGTTGAGAAACACTTACCTCGTAACCATGTGTTGGGGTTGAATAAGAAACACTTTGATTTAATTCACTGGGTTAGTATATTAATCTAAATATAATTTACACATTAATCTACATTAGAACTATATCGAATATAAATACTGAGTTCTTGCCATTTCTCAATGCTTAATTATTTATAGGAAATATTTGACAATACTTCAAGTCGATGACTTCAATTTCACGTTCAAGTTCAAACTATGAAAGAATGTTGTTTACCCTTCGGTCATGACTGATAAACAAACGTGTTATGAGTTCAATGTTATGAGTTCATTATCTCTTGAATATTAAAATTAGATATTATTATTAGATTCTATTTTTATACTTAATTAAAGACCTTTTGTCCTTATTTTCTTTTATAACTCACTACATCGGCACTATATAGTAATTTTCCATATATTGTAATTGGGATAAATAATTTTATAAATAAAGACCATTTAAAAAAGAAATAGAACAAATTTCACTTGTTTTATTTTTACTCATTGGTGATTGACATTGATGCCGTTTCTTACTCTTTATTGTGTTTGTTGTTACTCCAGCCGTAGCTTGGTCATCTCGCTTATCTTCACAATTCTTTTTCAATTCGTTTTAGTAGTAGGAGTAGTGCAGTGTTGACGAGTGCTCGAGCTGAGAGGTTCATATTTCAAAGTTCCGAACATACGACAGCTAGCCGAAAGCGAAGCAGAGCTTTGAGGAGAATTATCAGACCGGGGTTGATTTTTAATCAATCGATCCGGCGATTAGCTTACCCAAAGGGACAAAAACAGCGTTATTCACGCAAATAGTGTTTCTCAACACTGTTTCCGTTTTATGAAAATTTTGGAAAATTTTATTATTTTTTAAAATCGTAATTTATCGGATGTTTTAAAGGTTTAATTTCTCTTTTCAGAGATGACGAAGAAAAAGGACGAGTGGCCGCCACTAGTGATACCACCCTTCAAGCCACCCAGCAACAGAGAAGACGACGACATCGATGACAGCGACGAAAGCGACGAAGGAATCAACAAGGTAGAACAATTCGCGAAGAGTATGAAAGGAAGAGGCGACAAGCTCCTGAGAAAACTGGAAGAGGAGAGTGAAAAAGTCAAATGCAAGGAAGACGAAATCAATCGCAGGGAAGACGAAATAATCGGACTACACATCGCCTTGAGGAACTTGGAAGTCAAGATCAAGGAGATGGAAGGAAAGCTTCAAAAAAATGAAAAGGAGAGGAGCCAAAGCCCACCAGAAGGTGTCCGAAGAAAGGTCCAGAGGAAGGGACCCACACAAGAAGACGAGACCGAAGAGATGGACTTCACTAAAGTGGTGTCCATTAAGACGATCAAAAGGAGCAGGGGCAAGAAGCCGCCGCGAGGAAGAAAGCCGCCGCAAGGAAGGAACAAAGGGACGACGAAGCGATGAACGAAGCCATCCGCGAGAACCAAACGAGGACGACCAGGCCACCATCGGTCATACTACGTACGTAAAGAAATACAGACAAGAGGAATCAAGACGAGGTTCATCACCATACGAGAGAGGCTCGGAGTGAATATCCCCTGCGAAAGACCAGAGGACTTCAAGAACCTGACGAAGTACCTGCAAGAAGAGAGGAGAGAAGTGGAATGGTACACACCACTGGACGAAAAGAAGGGAAAGCTCGTCATCAAGGGACTGACGAACAATGAAGACCTAGACGAAGTCAAGAAGGAGATCCAAAAAGAGGGAGTCAAAATCGGAAGAGTAAGCCAAATCCACTCCAGATTCGGCGAGAAACGACCACTGCCCATTTACGTAGTAGAGCTTGACGAAGAAGAGAAGAAAAATCCAGCACATCCAGCAAGTGAGGATAAAACGGTATGAACTCAGGAGAAGACAAGGACCAACACATTGCTACAACTGCCAGGAATTCCACCATAGACAGACGACGTGCAGAGTCAACACCAAATGCGTCAGATGCGGAGGACCACACCGATCCAACGACTGCACAAGACCGAGAGACAAGCCGGCCACCTACGCGTACTGCCAGGGAGAACATCCGGCGAACTACAAGGGATACCCACAAGCTCCGAACAACAAGACGACGAGCGACTACCAAGAAGACAACGACAATGGCCACCCCGAAGAAATAGGAGATTCTCGAACAGGTGACTAGGCTAATAAACTAATCATTTTTTGTTTCAGAATCTGGAGAAGACCTGACTAGGAGAAAGCTCGTCACATCCATGAAAATATGAACAGAGGTTTCAAATAGGTCATCAAAAACAAGAGGATCCACTCTATAAGGTCGTCTTTAGTCGTATTAAGTCGGCTAAGGATTTGCCCCTTATAGAGGCAGCGAAAAACACACACAATAGAAGACACACAAAGCGTAAAGACACACTCCTGAGGCTACACGACAAACAGACGACAGCACGACCCTAGCTACCAGCCATTTTGGCTAGGGTTGAGCGGTAACGCGACAAACGCTAACGACGACTGAGGACCCATCGGATGAGATGGGGGGTGGATGGAAGATTCTTCCCGGGATGCAGCGCTCTTTGAGGGTTGCATCTTGGGAGGGACGGGCTCAGTACCGCGTGTGTGTGTCTTTTTCAATTCTTCGACTTGTTGTAAAATAAATTTTCGACGGGAATTTTTTTGTTTTGTAACTTTTTATGAATCACCCAAGCATTTATTGCAGATAAATCTAAAATATTGTAAAATACTTGAAGAGGCCAACGTCTAGACGAAGCCTTTACGCTGTGCATTCTTGCCATTTGGTTCACAACATCAACTCCGTATTTGGTTTTGTTATAATATTTTATTATGTCAAGCTCCTTCGTCTCTGTATTGTGGGTTTCTACAGAGTTATGTGCCGTCGACAATAAAATCACGTTTTTATTTTCCTCCATTGATATCCCATGATTACACAATTTTCATTGACAAAGGCTTTAGTTGAATATAATTCATGTTTGGCATTTTTCAATGATTTGGGCATTTCTCTTCTGTTTCTTTTTATTGTCTCAGCAACTGTTGTATTCTTTATCGCCAATTTCTTTGCTAGAGAAAGAAATGTGAAGAATATGTCCAAACCTTGCTTCAGATAAGGTTCTACGAGTTTTTCCACCACATAATCAGAGTGTCTTTGATTTTGTGGTCTATTCTCAACTTTATCCAGATAAGGCAACCCATTGAAGAGATATTTCGACTCCACATCAACTGCTAACCAAAATTTGATTCCAAATTTATCGGGCTTGTTTGCCATATACTGAAAAAAACGGCGTCTTGCTTTCGTTGGGAAAAGTTGTTCGTCAATTGTTATAAATTCACCGGATACATAACAGTTTTGACAATTGGGAATGGATTTATTCCAAACTTCTGATGCTAATGCGAATTTATCTGTTTGAAGTCTATCTCTTCTCGTAGATTTCAAGTCGAAGCGAAGCTACTTCATAATTTCCATGAAACGATCTCTCGCCATAGATTTGGCAAATATAGGTGGTTCCCATTTTTTTGACCATAAACTCTTCAGTTCAAAATTTTTCTTGCCCAAAATTCTCCTTGCATATAACAATCCAATAAATGCATCTAATTCTGTATTTGACTCCTGTTGACGCCGCGCTTCTGTCACCGTACAATTTTCAATATGTTTCAAAATTAATTCATCAATGAATAACCGAAAAGCACTCAGAACTGAACCTGCGACTACAGATATGAAAGAATAAAGTTCATAAATACGAGACTGAATATAAATAAAACAGAAAAATACCTTTGAGCATAGGGTGTGGGGCCAGATTTATTTTTCATTATATTTCTACTGAAAATTCTTCCACTTGAAACTACTTTATTCAGATGTAGTTTTTTCCAAACAGTTCCATCGGCTGAGGATTCGGTGACCACATCCAAATTTGCTTCACTCCCTGATAAATCCTCAGAAGCAGCAGAATCTCTATCACCAGTTTTATGATTGAATATTGTTCAAGATATCTGACAGATGAACCCTATTGATTTTCAGGTCACCCAAACCAGTACTACGGGGGCTATGGTACTTGAAGTACGACATTTTTGTCATTTTATGAGAAATTTCAGATTATTAGCACGATACAGCCTCCGGAGTGAAACAAGTCACCAATTTTATGATTGAATATTATTCAGGACCTCTCGCAGATAAACCCCATTGATATTCAACTCACTGAAGCCAGAACATGAGTGCTATGGTACTTGATGTACCAAATTTTTGTCCTTTCTGGAGAATTTTCAGTTTGTTAGCACAATACATCCTCCAGAGAGATTTTTTCTTGTGGTGATACCTTAAATCTAAAGTTAACGCTACAGCTCCTGACAGTATTGACATTTTAAAACAACGAATTGTTGAAGAATGTAGGGCAATTTCCCCTAACATATTCTATCGAGTACGACAAGAGTTTAATAATACGATGTTTTTCTACCAGGAAGTACATGGAGCACATTTTGAACAATTATTAAATATTTGTTAATTAGAAGCGAAACTCAAATTTTAGTGTTTATTTATTTTAACCATCAAAAACATCGTGATCCAATAAAAAATAGTATGATTGAATAGGTATCCTAGATACCTTTTAAACGAAGTGCCACTTGCCATAAGGTCCTATTTAATATTATTGGTTTCAATTGCCTTTACGTCACCTGTTACCACTAGTAGAGAAGCTAACATTATTAGTTAATTTTCACACTCCAAATTTCATCCTAAGTATCACCGTTCAAAAGAAAAGAGGGGGAGTTTTGAGAAGCACTGTATAAACAAATTATCAAAAAATTATTAATCGAAAACAGAGCAGTGAAAGAAGTGAATCGTACTGAAGAAATCGCTATTATCAGTATAATTTGTGTCTATAAACTTAATTTCACAGTGTTTTCACTCCATCTAAGTAATTTTTTTTCATTTAGTCAAGCCAGTATCAAGTTTTTCTTGTAACCAAAACGAACAGAAATCAACCACAACTATTTTATTTATTTATTTTCGCCGTTAGTAGGCTTAATTTTTAATTCAGAAATATCTGCTACAGTTCACACGGATCTCGATGACCATCTTCCCACAGATTGTATAAAAACGGACTTTGTTAACCATAAGATGGAATTACGCATCTCAGTTCAAAGTTGTAGGTCTGCGACTTGTAGGCTAAGAATCAGGAAGTTACAGTTGATCTGGTTAATGATGAGCAATTATTGAAATAATTACTTTCTTATGTAGTGGAACTCGACCATAAATAAGATGTAAAATTCACAAAAACAGTTAAAATCAGGTTTGGCCGGTTCGTTGACATCAAATTCAGTTTCATTTAAGTAGAGTGATATATTTTTGAAAAAGGTCAAGAATTCTCGGTGCATTTTTTTCGTTTTGTTTTATAACATGTAATTTATACTTTATAATATTATATACATGTATACAGGGTGTCCTGGCACTAATGGGAAAAAAGTCAGGAGCATATAATCTGAGTCAAAATAATGTTAGTACTTCATATAAACTTTTCCTATGCAGGCCCTCGTTTTCGAGTTATAGGCCTCCAAAGTTTTAATTGAATTTGGTTTTTATTTTTATTTTTTGTACTAATTATTGGATCTTTATAAAATTTACGGCAAAGCTATAATGTACGTGTATGTTTATTTCGGAAAGGTAAACAGATTTACAGTAGTGCCTTGAAGCCAGGGACGGACTACTCGCAATGGTTAGTGATCCAAAAAATTTGCAGGGATGGCACACCCTGTATGAAATTATCGAAATTAACTTCCCTACACATTAAGCTAAAGAAAAGGTAGTCTTGATGGAATTCGATAAAATAAGCCGTTTGGCTAATATTTACAATTTTATTAATGCACTACGTACCAATTTACATAACCAACTTATTAATACAATGTCCAAGATTTACCTACAGTATTACAAAAAAATTATTTAACGATAGCAGAAGATAAAAAACATTAACGACCTTAATTATTCGAAAGTTGGTCAAAACTTTTTAAAAGTGTTTTTACCAAAGGATTAGTTGTCAAACGTTGTGTAGAATAGTTCGTAGTCAGTACTTATCAATAATTCATAAGTCCTTAATTTAACAGTTACAATGGCAGAATTCACTTTTATTGAGTACGCAGATATGCATTTAATATATGGACTGGCTTCTCGAAACTGTTTAGAGGCCAGAAGGCTTTATGCAAAACATTTTGCAAACAGATCAATACGCTCAAACAGACGAATGTTTGAGCGTATTGATCTCAGGTTACGAGAAACAGGTATGAATAATTAAATGTAATTTTCCATGTATACAAAACAAAATTTTAAATTTTAGGAAGTTTTTTGCCAAAAAAGGTGGAGAAGGTCCAGTACGAAGCGTACGTACTGTGGCAGTTGAACAAAACTTATTAAATGCAATTGATAATGAATGAGTTTACGAAAATTATCAAGATAACATAACGTCTCGAATTAAGTTGTTCATCACGTCCTAAACAACAACAAGCAGACAATACATTTATTAGTAACGTTCTCTTCACGGACGAATCCGTTTTCACCAGAGTCATTAATTCTCATAATATGCATTTATGGGATGATGTGAATCCACATGGCATTATCCAAACTAGGGACCAGCATAGATTCATGGTTAATTTTTGTGCAAAAATTGTTGGCAATAATTTGATAGGGCCATACTTTATTGACGGTACTTTGACCGGTCAGAGATATTTGGGGTTTTTGTAAAATGAGTTATGGAACCAGTTTGATGATGTACCACTACAAACTCGTAGGAATTTATGGTTCGTAGATGATGGGGCCCCTCATCATTTCAGTTTAGATGTACGACAGCATTTACACACAAGGTTTCCTAATAGATGGATTGGTCGTGGAGGCCATTTTTAATGGCCCCCGCGATCAGGAGACGTTAATCATATAGATTTCTTTCTCTGGGGTTATCTCAAAAGTAAGGTATACGCAACACCTGTGCAAACAAGGCAAGATTTGATAGACAGAATTGTGTTACACTGCAATGTTATTAGAAATAATATGGGATTGCACTTTCAAGTGCAAAGAAACAACCTTCGTAGACGTAGAATGTGCGTGGAAGTGGGAAGAGCTCATATTGAACATCTATTAGAATAACGTTAGTTTTTGTTGTTGTTTAGGAATTAGGTTCAGTCTAATGTTTTATAACTTGTGTTTTTTAAGGTTTTCTTAATGGTTTAATAATGTTGTGTGAGTAATTTTGATTAAAAGCAACTGATTACGTTGTTTGCGTACCTATTCAATTCCGATTGAATAAGTTTTTAATGTTATCATCAAATTATTTTTTTGTAGTACTGTAGGTAAATCTTGGACATCGTATTAATAAGTTAGTTAGGTAAATTGGTACGTAGTGTATTAATAAAACTGTAAATATTAGCCAAACGGCTTGTTTTATCTAATTCCAACTAGAGTATCTTTTCGTTAGCTTAATGTGTGGGGAAGTCAATTTGGATAAATTCATACAGGGTGTGCCATCTTTGTAAATTTTTTAGATCACTAAACATTGCGAGTAGTCCGTCCCTGGCTTCAAGGCACTGCTGTAAATCTGTTAACCTTTCCAAAATAAAACATACTCGTACATTATAGCTTTACCGTAAATTTTATAAAGATCAAATAACTAGTACAAAAAATAAAAATAAAAACCAAATTCAAAATTAACTCGAAAACGAGGGCCAGCATAGTAAAAGTTTATTTTGGCTCACATTATACGCTCCTGACTTTTTTCCCCTTAGTTCCGGGACACCCTGTATATAATGATATACCAAAAATAGATAAAGAGAATATTATTAAAAAAAATAAAGGTGGTGAATGAGATTATTGTAGAAGTGATTGAATACATTGAATTATATGACATTATTGCCCAGTAATGGAATAAATAATAAATGAAATTGAAATATTTGTGATCAGGCTTATCAAAGATAATTAAAAATTCAAAATATAATTATTAGTGAAAATTATATAGAAAAATAAAGATATTTTCTTATCAAGTATGGAGTTAGTATTATATTGGAAATGGAATGAGAGAAATAAAATTTTGCTGTTGTTGAACGACTTAATAAAAATTTAATTGGTGGTAATTGAAATGATATGTCCAAAGATAGAAAAAAGGGATATTAAAAAAATAAAGGGTATAAATGAGATTTTAGAAGATGAGATTAAATAACTGGAATTATATGACATATATATTTATGAAAAAGATATAATATGAAAAAAGTAGATCTGAAATAAGTGATAAAGGATATTGTAAATTTAAAATAAAGACGGAGAAATTACAAAATATTTGTTTAAACTTTTAATGATATGCCAGTGTCAATATATTTTGGAAGATATGATGTTTCAGATACATATTTAAATGTTATAATATTTTGTAAAATAGTTTTTTGACCAAGTCAATGTGTGTGAGCTCAGTTTATAGGGTTATTGTCAATAAAACAATGAAAATCTGTTATTTCGTCAGCCAAAATTTCAACCTTCATTGGGTCATCTACAGAGCGTCTACAAGAAACATAGAAAAAATTTATTTTTTTGTGGCGCAATAAACACCACAGTCATAAAATATGTTAAAATAAAATAATAGTATACGTAAGAACGACATAAAATTTTATTTGAAATGTATTAAAAGGTAATTTTATAATAACAGTTATGGAAACCACAGGAAAACGGGTGAGATCCTTTTATGTCATTCATTGTGACATACAGTTAGAGTTTATTTATACATTACATTATTTATTATTGTTCAACGCCCCATAACCGCTAGTTAAATGCAAAATATTGTTGTAATTATTTATGTAGGTGCAATCCTTAGTATAGTTCCAGGTTATAATATTTCTTGTAATTAGAAATGACATTTTTGTATGGATAAAGTTGTAATAGGATCCTACATATTTTAATGCTATGATAACAAAATAATATTCCTAACTTTGTGTTGAACTGGATATATTAGCAAGAGAATTTGTAGATCATAGACATTAGTTCAGAAATTATGGTTTGAATTGAGTCAAAGATAGTAAATTAATAATGAATAAATTATATCAATTATTATTCATAGGAATTTACGAAATGTTATCTATATTTGTAGAAGGTAATCATATTAATTTAAATCATTGTAATGGAATATAGAAATTTCGGATATAATTTGGAGGAGATAATATAATAGAAATAAAATATTTGTTAATTAAAAATGTTATCAAATAATTATTATCAGAAATATTAAATTTTTAATGGGTTGCCGGAGAATAAAAAACAGAGGGTGATATAATAAACAAATGAGTTAACATTTGGAATTTTGAGAGGATTGACATTAGGAACATTCAGAGAGATGAGGTTTTAAACAAAAATAATAGATTCAACTAAAAAGGTCTGAATCTTCTAAAACTTCACAAAATATAATAGTATATCAAACAGAAAAGATTTTGATGAAGTAGAAGAAAATGTATGTAAATAAAAGGAAAACTAGTGTAATTCATCAACTGAAGTAAGTGAGTGTCATCAGAAGAGCAGTTATTGTTTGCTAGGAGATATCGGCCCAGGTTTCCTGAAAAGGGAAGCTGTCAGTGGTTCTGAACTGGGACAGCACAATATCCACGGACATTAAAGATTGGAATTCTTCAATCTCTACATTATTAAAGGTGCCGTAAATATTTTGAGATCTCTTTAACTTATAAGCCTAAGCACAAAATTATGGAAAGCATTCATGAATGGAAAGTGGTCATTATATATGAATTTGTAATTTCGGTTTTCAATTTTTTTTATATCAATTCTGTAAATCTAAATAAGAAAACACAATGTGCGATTGAAAAATGATAACTTTTGTGAATAATTGAATATAATATTTTCATAACAAAATTCTAACCTATATCCAATAGAATTTCATATAAAAAGAAACAACAGTAAAATTCAACTAATACACAGAACAACATGAATAAATTAGGAGAATTTATCTAAATTATAACAATGGTAATAAGGACTGGAACTCTACCCCATTGAGTGCAATAGTAGCAAATTGAGATGATTATTGGATAGATAGATACAGCACAGGAAAATTTTAAAAAAAATTTCATTAAAGTACATAATAATCAAAACCAGCACAATATATATATATATATATATATCTCTTGCACTTTGCTATGAAATTTAACAGCATTAAAATCATAATTTGTCCGTACTAACGATAAAATATAAAAAGGAAAAATATTAATTATGTTAAAAAAATTACAACTAATCTATAGAGAGACCAATTTGTATTCAGTTCAATGTCCAAGCAATGCGTGATAAATATGTACTTGTTCAGAAATTGTTTTGTCTTTCATGTGATATCTGAAATAATGAAAGAAAAGTAATAATTTATATTGTTTCCGTGTAGTTTGATTTTATAAATATTGACATAATTTTAATTTATACATGTAATAATTTTAGATTATTTTATTAACCAGAAGATGACTTCATAAGCCGAAACGTACGTCGTTATTAAATGTTTTTTAAGTATATTTGACCTGTAATCCAAGAAAGTAACCAATATATATATATATATATATATATATATATATATATATGTGATTAATATAGTTCTTTTATTTAAAATTCAAAAAAGTCGTTTACTTGATATATGAGATTCAATATGTTTGATTTACCCAGTACGTGTCAAATTTAGATTGATTTAGTTTCGTATGACATTTCATACAGAATATAATAAATAATAGACAAGTCATGTCATAATATAAGAGAAATAGTTCAAATTCAGATCAGATGTCACTGTAGATACTCATTAATAATAAAACAATAACAAATCAATATTTTATAGAATTCAGAACAGCAAACAAATTTGGTTTTTTTTTAAAAGAAGAAAAATTTGTAACCTAGTTTTAATGGATTATTAATTGGAAAAAAGGGAGTCAGTCTGATATGATATCTCGAACGTAGAGAATCTGAAATTAAAGAGTTTTCCAAATATTTAAAAAGTGGTCCATATTATTTTGAATAGTGTTAATAATCTTATAAATTGTTATTCGGTTCCCAAGTATTGTGAATTCTGTGCGTGTATCCGAGTTATAATTCATGATTCGGAAAGTATAAAGATCCAGAATTCTGAGTCGTACTTAGAGTTGATCCAGATTCCAGTTCCTAATACAGACCATTGGTGAGTCTGTTCCAAATTATTAATTGTTTAAAATAATGCATTATTTCTACAAAAAAAATATCAGTCATTTATAAGGTATATCATAGATACATCAAAAATATTAAAATATATAAAATTGGAATTCGACTTAAAGAAGAAATCTAAGTATAATTGCAGAATGATTATACAATTGAAGGGCTATATTGGATAACGTTAGGACTGTGATAGGATTTTTGGCAGTCCGTGGAATCGATTGACAATTATCGGAATGTTTCACAATTGCGATGGATTTTACAATTTTCTATTAGGGATTCCATTTGATTACTGTATTTAATTTTAATTTTTTGTATTCGTATAGATAAGGTATTGTATTGTTTAAAATAATGCATTATAAGGTATATCATAGATACATCAAAAATATTAAAATATATAAAATTTGAATTCGACTTAAAGAAGAAATTTAAGTATAATTGCAGAATGATTATACAATTGAAGGACTATATTGGATAACGTTAGGTCTGTGATCGGATTTTTGGCATTCCGTGAAATCGATTGACAATTATCGAAATGTTTCACAATTGCGATGAATTTTACAATTTTCTATTAAGGATTCCATTTGATTACTATATTTGATTTTGTATTCGTATAGATAAGGTATTGTATTTGGTTAAAAAACAAGAAACTAGGGTTAATTTGATGATTTGTAAGTTTTGATATACAAACATATTTGAATTTACCATACTGTAGAGGTTATTTGTGAATGATTTAGAATTGTTTTATATGAAATAAATTTACTTAATTGAATCAGAAAATTTTATTTTGTGACAGTCACATTTCATGATTATTGGTGACAGAGAGATATCTCACTCATATTTTTATCTTTATTTTTTTTAAATAAAATCATTTTATTGGCTAAAAGTAATGACGAATAAGTGCAATTCTCATAATGAATGCATATTTGATCTTATGACTTCATGTCATTACGACAGAACAGTCAGTTGTCGAAGACGTAAGGAAAAAGTCTATTTTTGTATTGAGAGGACTTTTGTATTTTAACAACTTTTGTAGGTATTAAAGAAATGTTTTTAAACACTTTCGAATGGTAACCACTAACTCTACATATAATTTCTTATGATTGGCTCGATATATTCTAATCACTTTTAAAATTATTGTTCGCTCTTCTTTAGAACAAGTGAATCGTAGAAAAAATGTCTTCAATATCTTCTTTTGAATTTTCAATATTCTCTGCGGTACATCCAGCGCTTTACAAATCATTTTCCATATAATCGAATATTTCGTAATGTCATTGCATGTATCAAAGAACGAAATACGATTTGATATTCTTATACCGACCAAAGCGATTAGATCCGATACAATAGCGGTCACGAGTGATCGGAATACTCCAATAATTCAAAGAGATCTTCATTGAAATAAAAGTCATTTATAGATGTTTCACGCTGGTACAATGGTACAGATGTGTTCTCGCGTAAACTCTTGTACGTGACACATTGGTAAAAACGAAAGACCCGGAACGTGACCACCAGCCTTTTGAGAAGCGACTTCTTCAGCACTGGAGAATCACTACTAGCCAAAGCAGGATCGTATTTTAATATATTCACTATCAATACTACTAGAAGTCAAATTATTTCCGGAATTTTTTTTGAGTTTACGAATATTTCGAAAATTTGATCATTTTCTAATAATATTCGAAAGCGAAAAAAAATATATAGGTATAATTTTATTTCGAATGTAATTTAGTAATAAAATTTTACAACAAAAGGGGTTTACAATAAGAGAAGTCATATGGGATGGGTGACATTTTTACCAATGTCAAAACCGATCAAAACATAGAAGGCTTTGAGCCAAGTTTTGGGAAAAATAATATGTTTGTTGTTGTTGTACAAACTAACTTTGCGACCGCAGTAGAAAACCGCAGTTATTGGAAATATTTAGTGTTGTTGAAGTATAGATCAGAACGACAAGATTGTCAAGAAGATATGGGAGTAGTTAGGCAGGAAATTGAGAAGTTACCACCCGTTAATACCAAAAAATTTGGATAGGAGAGATCTGTTGGGAACTTGAGTTAGGTTGGAGGATATTGTATTCAATATGCGCAGGCAAGATGGAACAAATAACAAGGAAAGTGTTGTGAAACTCTATTGCAAAACAGTTACAGGAACATTTTTATGAAAATTACAAACGTAAAATTGATCATTTTTTCGATGTTGAACTTGTGAACGCCAGAGCTGCTAGGAACGTTAAAGATGGGCAACTGCAACGATATCCGTTTAAAAGAAATGTTAGTACATCAGCTTTGTCATCAGATGAATTACAAACAATTATTGAGCTTTGTGATGAAAACATTCCGGAGGGCCTACAGGAACAATTCTTTTATATTGCAGCCTACGAATTAGCTTGTAGGGAGGGGGGAGAGAAGGAGCTTCAGCTTTTATAAAGTATTCTATTGAAGAAACTGATAATCACGGACATTTAACTGGACGCTAGTTTTTTCAAAAAATTGTCAAAAGGGTTAAAAAAAATTAACAGATAGTAAATAGAAGTAGAAGAAGGTTGATGCCATCATCGGAGCTTTCGTCAATGGTAAAAAATACCTCTAAAAAAGGGAAACAATGAAAGGGGATCGGCATCACAGGCACAATAGTTAGATGTACCTTTTCACAAAATTAATAAATAAAATGAAACTAAAAACCCCCTCTTTTATTCACTCAGGTCCTGAGGACCTGAGTGAATAATTTCACCCCATAAAAGAGGGGGTTTTTAGTTTCATTTTATTTATTAATTTTGTGAAAAGGTACATCTAACTATTGTGACTGTGATGCCGATCCCCTTTCATTGTTTCCCTTTTTTAGAGGTATTTTTTACCATTGACGAAAGCTCCGATGATGGCATGTTTATTTGCCGAAAGCGCTTAGCTTAATTTTTTAATAAAATTTATTTACACACTTTCATCTTTTGAGAAAATACACCCATCAACCTTCTTCTACTTCTGAAATTCAAGTGTGTACATAGTCTTCAACAGTCTTTCATTAGATAGTATATAGCCGATACCAAATTTGAACAAAACAAATATATGTCCTATAAAGCTCTTCAAAAAATGTATTGAAATAAACGGTTTTAAAGATTAAAACTAACTTTTCCGCATCTGTGGCCCTGAACAATATTCTATCATAAAATTGTCACTTGTATACACTTCGGGGGATGTATCGTGCTTACAATCCGAAATTTCTTCAAAAATTACTAAAAATATAGTATATCTGGATTTAAAGGACCCGCTGTACTCACTCTAGTCAACTGAAAATGAATAGGGTACATCAGTAAGACACCCAGAACCATATTCAATCATAAAATTGGTCACTTGTATACACTCTGGAGGCGGTATCGTGCTAAAAAACTGAAAATTCTCTAAAAATAACAGAAATTTGGTACTTCAAGTACCATAGTACCCGTTGTACTAGCTTTAGTGAGCTGAATATCGATAGGGTTCATCTTTGAGACGCTCTGAATAATATCCAATCATAAAATTGGTCACTTGTATATATTCCGGAGGCTGTATCGTGCTAACAAACTGAAACTTCTCCAAAAATAACAAAAATATCGTACTTAAAGTACTGTAGCACCTGTTGTATTGGCTCTGATGAGCTGAAAATCAATAGGGTTCATCAGTCTGACATCCTGAATAATATTCAATCACAAAACTAGTGACTTGTTGAACTCCGGAAGCTGTATCGTGGTAACAAACTGAAATTTCTCAAAAAATTACAAAATGTCGTACTTCAAGTACCATAGCACCCGTTGTACTGGCTCTGGTGAACTGTATCGTGCTAACAAGACATGTAAGGAAAAGTGGCCGACGACAACGACGATGACGACCACGACGACAACATACACACAGGATTTTTTTTCTAAAAACCGTTTTTTCGTGTTGTTGTTGATGGAAAACGTAAAAATAACTCAAACAAAAATTTCAAAATTCCAACTTCTTTTGGGGTAAACCAATACTTTTCTCGCATATAGAAATGTTGGACGGAAAAGTAAAAAGAACAGAACATACAAAATCAAATCCTCTATTCTTAACTGCAAAGTGAAATCAGAGTTTTGCCAAGGGTTGATATAAAAATTGTCCAGCTGGATATGACACAGTTTCGTTGTGGTTTCGATTGGCAGCTTCTACGATTGGAATTAATACACAAATAAATCAAAATTACGAACCACTCTGCAAGGGCAACAGCAGTGTCAAGTTTAGCAAGAGAGGGAGTTGGTGAACAGCAATTAATTAAGATCACGGGACACGGTAACCATATTTACAAATAGATCTAGATAATAATCAGCAACTAATTGAGACAATGATATCTGTCCCAAATAAACTTTCTATCCAAGAATCTCAAGAACAGGAATCAAGTCATTCTAGTATAGCTCAAGCATCTCAAAAGAAAGAATCGACTCAACCCAGTAGAGTTTATAACAATTGTGTATTTCACATTAATAACAACTATGGTAGTCAAATTAATACTTATAATAATTTGTATTGACCCTATTCATAAACAAAGTAAGATGTTTTAGTTAAAAATTTTAAAATATTTTTTTTTGAGTTTTTTTTTTAGTAAAAGATGACTTAAACTTTTTATTTAGCAATTGTAGTAACATAGAAGCACCAGTTTTAGACTTAATATATCTTAAACTTTCTTCTATTACCGCTCAATCCACTTAACTTTTCAGGGTTTTGATCGCTTAATACTCAAATAGTGTGGTTTTCGCCAGTTTTCTTCAAATGTGTAGGAGTATTTTCGGCCATAATGGAATCTCATCGGAATTCCGGTTTGAACGGAAATTAACAGTTATTTATTTAGGGATACGGAAACTTGGTTATATTAACTATAACACCCAGTGTATTTTAAGCCTAACACAAATGACAATCTTTAAGCTTTCTAAACATATATAGTTTGTGCCACTTTCTCCGGATATTATGGCCTAAAATTTAAGTTAAACAACTTTAAGCATTTTGTAAGGCATTTTATTGCAAAAGTCAATAAAATTGAAAATTTTGAACTAAGAGACATTTAACAAAAAGATTATTTTTCCTACGGTTCATCATTTATTGTTAATCAAGAAATTATTTCCAGACCTCAAGTTTCTTAATAGGTCGGAAGGACATGATATTATTTCAATATATTGATAACTGTTGCAAATGAGGATCGACTTTACTTCTTTTTCCATTGAAGACTCAACAATTATATGCCGCTAGCCACAAAATCCAAATATCAGAAGTCATAAAAGTGATTCATCTCCACTAAGCAAGATATGCTAGTCATATTTCAAAATATAACTATTTTATTCAGAGTTCACGTTATTTTTCAATATGATTATGAATTTAAACTCACCTGTGTATATTCTGAACAAATATCGATACCGGATATGAAGTTGCAGACATCGTCGACGGACCAGTTTGATATGTCTTCATGTAATTTGGGACTTTCACTTTCTGACCTTTTCGGAACTGTCGGTGTAGCACCACCAGAACCTGTCGGACTGCTTCCTTGAGGAGTTTTTGTTCGTGGCCTTTTCGGGGGAGGAGCAGCCGCCGAGAGATCAAGCGGAGAAGAGGAGTCTGGACGTTTCACATTTTTCAATAAACCCTAAAAAACAAAAAGAACCGCTACAAGCAGCTAGATTTATCGTTATATGGATATCATCCACAAAATTACTCCACACATTTCTAGAGTGAAACGACTTATCCAAAAATTACCAACACCCTGATTGTCTTCAATAGAGCATGAAAATACATTAAAAGGGGAGCATTATGGAAAACGGAGGGAATCATGTAGTTAGTATGTGGAAGTGCAATGTATATCGAATGTTTATTGAGGTACTTTCCTATACCTCATTATTCAGAATTTGTGTATGGCCGCATTATTAACGATGATTTGATAGGTTTTCTTTGGGGGGTTTTAGTAGAATATGGCGGATGGGTTAATTTACTCGCTTTGATCTAAGAATGCAAATTTATTCTGAGCAGGCATCCAATAACAAAATGAAAATACAATTAGACAAGGAATCAAATACATCACAATTCCTAATATTAAAAATATCTCAGTTAGAATCACAAATATTTTTAAGAATGAGACCAACATCAGAATTACATATAAATATAATAACATTGGTTCAACATTTTCTTCAAAATTAAAAGCAAATGATGACATCATAATTAAATCGGGAGTAGTGTATAAGATACCATGTCATGACTGCATAAAAAATTACTATAGTCAGACATTTATTAAAAGATCGTGTCAGCCAACATAAGAGTGATATTAGATTGAAAAAGCAACCTTGTGCCTTGGCTGAACATAATATTATATTAAAACACAATATTGATTTTGATGGTACTTCTGTAGTTCATAATGAATTTCATAACTTAAAAATAAATTGATTATAAATGTTTCAAAAAATATCTGATACTAATTCCTTTAACAAAAAAAGAGATACACAACACTAGACGTACACCTATTTCTTCTTATTTTCACGTAATAAAAATAACATAAATAATGGAAGTCCTATTGAAATAGATTAGGAATTGAAAGACGTATTCTTGTCTACATGTCTTTTGGTTTGTGTTAAATTTCATTGACCCTCGTATCATCAAGAGTGAAAGTTTTGACCTTGCAACAAATTTAATAAAAATTGCTAGTACGCATGCCCAAGATTCAAGAATTGTTGGTACTTTTTAAAACAAAAAACTCAAGAATTTTAATAAAAAAAACTGTTTGTCTTCATGTTCAGCTTCGATCAGATTTAATTTTTTAATTTTCGAAATTACTGGCCACTGAGTACGAAAATAGCATTCTGTTTCTTTGTTTTTCTAATTTATTTTCTTAAAACTCACTTTGCATGTCAGTTACAATTTAATACTCGAATTATATTATAATAAGAACTTGTTCTTATTTTAGACTTAAAAAATGATTTCAATAAATCCGAAAGCTTGGTAAAAGTCGTAAAAAAGAGTTCAATTGCGTTTTAACCAGCCTATGACGGGATCACCAACAATATATATATATATATATATATATATATATATATATATATATATATATATATATATATATATATAATAACAATGTCCATATACCGTTTTATATAATTTACTTTTGAATATGTTATTATTATTAAAGTCGTAGTCTTGTTTTGAAATATTGACTTGACTTACCTTCGGCTAGCTCCTAATGATGATAAGTTAATGTTAATTTAAAAAAATTTTTCATAGTGTCGGTAGCATGTAGACTCTTCCCTTTGAGTTCAGGACGCACAAATAAATATAATTTAATTTTGAATATCTGATTCTTAAATTTCATATTTTACTTTATTCAGAAACCAAATCTTTCCTGAATATATACCTTTGATTTTACTGATTTAAAATTTTCTTACATAGACTGAATGAAGTAAGCAGATTTTTCAATAAATTTATTATGGATATGAATAAAAATAAAATACCAACACTTTCCAGAAAATAATTTAATAAATTGTTATGATCAAATTTTGTATTATTTTTTAACATTAAAATGTCCTCATACCACTCCTGCATTCTATCCAGTCATGCGCACTGAATACTTTGGATGCTTGCGTCGGCGCATAAGAGAAATGTATGCGCCTATAGAGGTCCACGCGACACTCAATGTGAAATTCACAGTCGATGATATATGTATGAAATGTTTATACACTTGTAACGTTCATATATTTGTGGAAATTATCAATATGTTATTTAAACTTGAACTATACAATTACATATATATATAAAAAATGCTAGTGAAATTAAATGAAGATAGTGGTGGATGAGAAAGTTAAACATGCACCAGAAAGGAAAAAAGGAATGGAAGTTATATGATCATTTATGTACAACGTGAACAATTATGGAATGAAATAATTTAACAAGTACTATACTATCGATTACAAAAAAAATGCATGGATATCCATGGATATTATATGATATTCATCACATTGTAATTGTTTTTGGCCTTTTTTTGTGAGATTATTATTTGAACGTTCAAATTATATTTTATTGTTCACTATATTCTTTTGGAATTCCAAAATTATTACTCAAAAGCACAGACCTTATTTGGAAGCTTCGGTACCTGGACTGCCGCTATCATCTCCCAAATTCTTGACGATTTCTCAACGGAGAAATGCTCATTTCTGTTCACTTCTCGTTTATAACACAGTTAAATCACACTAATATTATAATTACTTTACGTTTTCTGGCTTTAAACTTGACTTTTACATTAATTTTAAAAAAATTTGTAGAGGAGATTTATACAGAAGCCATTCATCATCCCCTATCCAAGCGCGATTGTCTCTTTTTTTTTAAATCAACAAACTTTCGACTCAAAAAATGCAAAGCCTGCTTTTCATTGTTTTTGTCACAATATTTGTTGATTTGAATGTTTTTTAGATAAAATGTAAAATTATTTATTTCAACAGTTCTGGAGGATAACAACACTTATTTATATAAGTTTATATTATCATAGGTATTCTATAAAATGTCTTTTAAATTTATTATAATAACAAATTTTGTTATAATTCCCTTTTTAACGTATATCTATTTACATTAAATCATACAAAATCTACAACCTAAACTAATTATTAATACATATGTAATTGTGTAGTTTTAAATATTTGAATTTTTACTAATTTATCTTTATTGTTCTACATTCAATTAGTGACCACCAAATTTAGGTTGGCAAGAAAATCACTAAATTTGATTACTTCCTGTTTATAAAGATTATTGAATTATCATATCTCCTTGACAGATAACTTGGCTCTGTTCCGTATGTCACCTATTATAAAGTTTTTTTCAATTCCTTTTTTAAATTCAAACCTTTACTATCATCATCTGTAAATATAGATAACCTATTAGTGAGTTGAATATTAATTTTTGTTATTTTAGGTTTCAAGTGATACTGCATTCTATTTATCCAGATATTCACGTGGCAGTGTTTAGAGTATTTGGAAACATGTTGACATTGACTTGACCTGGGATTAATTGTTGAGGTAAAATTTTATATTTATTTATACAATGTTGTTATTAGAATTTTTATTCATTATCCTTTAAGTCCTGTTGGTAACTGTTTTTCTCAATATCTGACAACATATTTGCTCACTCCATTCTATTCATTTATATGAAATCTTAGTTTTTAACTTGGTTGTGTCTACTGGCACACCATACGTATTAATAGAACATTTTAATGTCTGTTCAAATTTGTGAATTGTTTTAATGTAATAGAGGACTAGTTCAATATATGTATATATATATATATATATATATATATATATATATATATATATATATATATATACATATATATATATATATTTGGGAGAAGCAGCAAAACGAACGTGTAGTCTTATAACATTATATTTCCAATATTTCTACAATGAATATTGTCATCATCAGGGAGCTACAATACAATTAAATACTTAAAAGTTTTGAAAAAGTAAAAACCTAACCTTACTTACAATGTTAGGGAGGTTGTACGTGATGATGGAAAATATCCAAAACTTCAAGCACATTCATCAACCAATGATTTATTATACAATTTACATTCATACCACCAATATCGGCATATGTCTCGTTTAATTGTTAATAATGAATATGCAGGGTGTCCCGCATAAGAAACAACACAGAGCAGAGGCGTATAAGGGGGTCCAAAATATGACGATCGGGGGCAATTTACCTCTATATCAAGTTGCATCCCTGAGGAGTTATAGGCCCTCAAAGTGGGGCCCAAAATTTCGAAAAAAATTAATTTCTTTGCAACCCTTAAACTTAAAAATACCAAATTTGGTACACTGTATGAGACTGTTAAGAGCATTACGTAATGGTGAGTAGAAAGCGATCGAATCATTCTGGGTAGTTAATTAGGGGTGACCTAACCTTAAAAGTACACAGAATTTTTTTATCTGTTAGGCGGGCCACCCTGTATAATAATTTCAGAACTGAAAATGAATGCGTAACATATAGACGTGCGTCGCTAGTAATACTTACCTGTAACTCAGCTTCTTTGGCGGTCCTTACCATTGCTAATAATGTTTGCGTTGTTGACATGTCAATTAAGGGCGGAAACATAGCGGCGCCAGTAACGCTGCTAAAAGGGTTCATCACTGAAAAATCTGACCTCTTATTGTTAGCATCGTTTTCTTTATTTTGTGAATTTATGGGAAGGAGGTTCGGAAACGCCGGCTTAAACCTTGGATCTATGGGTGGGGGAAATCCATTTCTCGCAGCGTTAAAATAACTGAAAAGGAAGAGAATTATATGATAAAAATAATGCCAATTGTAAGTGAAGGAGTACAAAATAAATTATTTTAATCCACTTGCAGATAAAATAGTTATAATTAGCGAATAAAATTACGTAATAACATCTTCTATAGTACGAGGTTCAATATGCACATCCTCTAAAATTGAGCTTCCGAACAATTAACGGTAGATTGAAAACGTGTTTTTATTTAAACAGAACTCAATTAAAAGTACATGATCACCACAGGGATATAGCTATAGAAAATTGAGTGGTATCTAAAATATTTATATTTTAGATATTTTTTTTTCTAATTTTGTACCTGCTTTTTTCAAATGTATTGTACTGTTCATTAATAGTGAATGAACGTTTTAAATCCTTTATTATTTTTTTGCTATTTTATTTTAAATGTACAGGATGAACAACTAAGAACAACATGATACTCCAAAAAAACATACTAAAGGTGTCCTAAAAATACAATTTTTTAAATCTTGATGAGATTATGGATAAATTTGATTACGGAGATTTTTTGTCCTTATTCTTCAAATAATCGGTGGGGAAGGTTCAAACTTATGAACAAATGTATAACTTTTTCGTTTTTTAACCGATGTTAATGACTTTAGCTGCATTTAAAAGTTTTTCTGTTTAATAAGATTGATAACAAAATCAGATAATTTTGTATCCACTTGGAAATTTCAAATGTAAATTGAAGCATTTTTTTAATTTTTATATTTGATATTGTAAATCTTATATCTTGGAATAGATTTCTATTTTTTTAACCCCTTTTCATCAGAATTTAATAAATGCCTCATTACATTTGAAATTTCCGAGAAAAATGGGAAAATTGTGGACTTTTTCACAAAGCGTTGACAAAATTGTCCAATTTTGTTAAGCATTTCTTATTAAAAAGGAAAAACTCTTTCAAATGAAGCCAAAAACATGGATTTCGATTAAAAGTGTTACGACATTTGTTGTTTGGGTTGAACTTTCCCCCACCTCTTACTTGAAGAATACAGACAAAAAGTAACTACATTTTTTCATAATCTCAACAATATATCCAACATTGTATTTCTAGGATACGTTTAGTATGTCTTTTTTGGAGATAATCACAGTATTATGTTTTTAAGTGTTCATTCCACCCCATAGGAGATATTTTAGGAACTCAAAAATATTTTCCAGCGATTTTTCAAGGTAATTTTCCTGAAGGTATTTTTGTTAAAGTTGTATTATGACTATTTTTTGAAATATGGCCGACAGCCAGCGTTCTTAGTTGTTCACCCTGTATTTGCTGATTAGGCACAGAAACATCTATAGGATGTCATCCAGAATGTTTGAGGTATATTATTTAGAGGTTTATGTAATGTCCATACAACATCTGCGAGAGTACACTGTATTGTTTTTGAAATGTCGCATTTAGATCATTAATAAGATGTTATTTTTTAGACATTGCATTAACATCGACAATATGTTAAAAGGCGTTTCAGATTGTAACAGAAATGTTGTTTTTAGTTCGTTATAAAGACTTCCTTTTGAGGAAGTTCTAGTAACATCACAGTAATGTAAAAAGGCAGCGCTTTAACATCGCTGAGAAGTTAAGTTGAAACATCACAAAAGTTAACAGCCACAAGCTGGGCAGAAGCGGTTGTATAGATGTGCATGTGATGAAAACAAGAGGAAAAAAAGGAAGAACATTATCACAATGTGATGTTGAATCAACATAACTGTAATATTTATTTGCATAGTGGGTATCTATAGATTTCATTCAAGTTACTTTGCAAATGCTTTCCAACAGCTTATACCAAAAACATGAAAGGAAAATTGAAAAACCCAGTATTTAAGTATTAAAATTAAATTTACATTCCCAGAAGCGACAATATGTATATTCCATTTAGATTCCCCATCTATGACTGCCTTAAAATCTAGAATGGAAAGATATGTTTTGGAGCACAGTTTTCAGGAAGCTGTGTCCATCAAATTTAGGTTTTCAATTCATCTCAATCGAATTGTCACAGACTTTTTTTATTATTTTATTGCATGTTTCATAGAATGAATTGTTATATTGTATTTTATTTTAAGAGAAATGCAAAATAGGGTATAAAAGTTACTCACTCGTTTGGATTTGTATTATTATATTTCGCTGCCAAACTTCTCATGAAATCGCTGTAGTTCCTTCCACTCAGTAAGGGATTTTCTTGGGCGGGGGGTGTGTCAGGATGTGATGCAGAGCTAGGCGTGACAGACCTGGATCTACTTGAAGTGTCTGGGGTTCCGGGGCTCAGCCTTTCGTTTTTGAGTTGATTGTTATTGTGTAAGACAAAATCAGCAGACGCAGATAGTGGCGTTGAAACGGGACCATTATTATTATTAACTGTCCGATCCATTCTCTTCCTTCGAATTGGTTTTGTTGTTGAATGAAGTAGAGAGTTAGGTTCAAAAGTGTCTGTTGGTGAAGTTGTTTCTCCTGTAACAAAGTAAGTTTTTATTAGTTGGTGACAATCAAAGTTTAATCATAAAATGCGAGTTTTATTTCAACAGCGAATAAAATGACAAGATTAGTTTCACTGTTATTTCCAAAGTTTTCTCCTTCCAAATGTTTCATGAAATATGATATTTTTCATTGAACAATTTAATAGAATAATTGGTAAATACCACATAGTATATTGATTTATTGTACTGATTCCTTGAAAGATGAAAATAAAACGCCCAATCAAAATGTCAGGTTATCGACAATTGAGAAGAGGACTAGCAGTAAATATACTGTGTGATATGAAAAAAATAGTGATGGTATGAAGTGTACGCCTTATTCTTATCTTCTAAAGTTTTGTCTGCTGTGCCTTACATGGCAACCTTGCATCTGAATTACAAAATAAACTACTACCATCAAGGAGACGTAAGAACCATTATCAATTGATAATTATTATTTTGAAAAAGTAACAATACAATACAAGTACGGAAAAAAATCAAAGTTAGAAGACTATTAACTCCCTCGAAGAGGATAGTCTCATCCAACGTATGCCCTACAATTCCGCACGAAACTATTTCTACAGAGCTCGAAAATATAGGACAACATTTATTATCTCCACTCTCCTTTTTACGAAATAGCGCAGTAGATCTGGCGTAAACACACATTTTAAGTTTTTGGCGGCAAGTATAAATAGCACCACCTGTCATCCTTTCAATCCCTGACTTCCTGCATATTCGCTATGATAACTCCCATTATCGCATATTCATTACACAAAACAGCCAGGGCTGTTTCAAATGCAAACTCACTGGACACCAAGCATCGCAATGCCCAAATACACAGCTCGCTTCCAATGAACCAGCAGCTCGCCCTGCCTCAAACAATTCACTGCGTACAACATCCGTACTGCTAATAAATCTTGACATCGATGAATCCTCCACCCCAAACGCAAACTCACAAACAATTAATACCGACGACGCAACACCTCAACCTCACAAAATCCACCAACCGTCCTACGACCTAGCATGGCTCTTTAATTTTCCCGACGCCTACTTCCAATGCTACAGAAGAGCAAATAATTGTAGACGATATACAATAAACAAACAACTGTCCTACAAACGAACACATTCGGAGGCAGTATCACCATCCAGTGAGCTCCCACCATGATGACATAAACTAAGATTTTAAAACGCCAAAACGTCCACCTAAAGTAAGGAAGCAAATCACATCTGAAACTAAATTCACAAAATTGAACCAGAACACATCGCAGCTGCTACCAAATTTTTTAAAGGCTCTCTTATACTCAACATTAATCAGTCCAAATGTCTCCTCGAATATTCATATGGCTTAAAAGACACAGATGCAATGATCTCACCTACAAAGTACCCTTCAAACATACAGAGACTAATCGAATTAATTTTACAGGTTTATCTACAGTGTTGGGAACATTACGAGGGAACATAGGTTTTACCTTCAATGTGTTAGAAAGAGACAAAATACATATAAATTCAGTGCATCATTCTTTTTCGCTAACAGGATATCATAAAGTGGAAAACGTGCAATAGAAGAAGTTTAAAATACAGATGTGTAATGTGAACAGTTCAGTTTATTATTTGAGAAATAATAAGATTGTATATACTATACTGATAGCTTAATGCAATGAACAATAAAAAAATCAACACTACTTTCGTTTATCCCTTCATGATTAATTTACAAAGAAATAATTCAGTAGTAATAAAATTCAATATATTAGTTCGGTTAGTATTGGCATAAATAACCTAAAAAACCGTAACATGCGAAATAAAATTTGTATTAATACTAATATGTTTTTCCAAATATCTCAATTCTCATTTTTCGCTAACAGGATCTCATAAGTGGAAAACCCACAACGCCGGCCTCTTACTATTTGTAGCTTCTGACAGTATTGCCAATTTTCATTATATATTTATATTAATTGTAAAATGCATTGTTCTAACACGAGAAAGGGATATAAGAAGATTTTAATTATGATAATTCGAGAGGTTGTAACAGATCAAGATATAATTAATTCCATCTATTCGTTAAATATTTTATTGTAATGCTGGAAATTGTTCTAGTTTTCGAAAAAGTATAAAATGAATAAATTAGAGAATCGAGTATAGTTAGAAAAGTTTTAAAATTGCCAATAACTTTTTTATTATTGTAAAAATTATTTTCTGTCACCTTAAAATAATCTTCCATCAGATAATGATTTCGATTTGGCAATGCTACTTCAATCGTCGACAATGTTATTATTGTTAATTTCCATTGGGTAGGATCATCCGTGACCCTACAACTCACTAGGCGGTAGTCTTTCCGAAGGCGGTGCCTGGCATACAATTGATTTATCGAAACAACTGTCAATTTTTTAGAATTTTCAATAACTTTTATTATATTGTGAAATTAACTAGAGATCGTGAGTTTCATTTAAAAACCTTCATGATGAATTTACAAAGAAATAATTCAGTAGTAAGAAACTAATTCACTATATCAGTTCGGGTAGTACACGCTAATATGATTTGAACAATAAATTGAAATCTACCTAATAGGTATTCGAAATAAGTACTACTAAAAAATCACTGGAAAATAGCTAAAAAAATTACATTCGTCGATATTGAGGGTACAATTAATGAATGTAAGCATAATAATTTTCATTAACATCATAATGAATAGTTTTAAAGATCTCAATGTAAACCGCCTCTGTTTCCTACGCTCCTGATAAAACGATTTCGCTTACAGCTCAAATTCTACTTTTATCTGTCTCCTCTCTTCATTTTCAATCCACGCGTTAGATTGTAGAGTGCCTTTCAAAAATTCCTCTTTATTTGTGAGAGAAATCAGTCACATTTAATTTCAACGTAAAACGATATCCTCTCACGTCCAAAAAGAAATTATCATGGTCCCATGGAGTTACCAGTGTGTTGGAGAAGGACAAACATGAGACAGAGAATTAAAAGCCAGCGTAGATTATTACACCAGACGAATACGAATCGCGCGTGCGCCTCTTGAAGATGTTCAACTGTACAATCTGGGTACTTCACTAAACGTTTGTTTGCGAATGAGTAACGATCTTTTGCAAATCTTATTGAAATGAGTATGCAAATACACCATAAAGTGCAAATTGTAAAATGGTACTACCAGGTTCATTCATATCGAGAAATAGCAGAAAATTTGTTTATTATGGCATTCGAAAATGCCCAACGAATTAGCAAAAAACAAGTGAGAACGGTTATAAAAAATTTTGAAGAGCATGGATGTGTCAATCCTACTAAACATGGACCGCGTACACAAAAACGTCAAACAAAACCCGAAAAAGAAGAAAGAGATATTTTAATTTGTGCCAGTGTGGAAAATAATCCACAATCGTCCACTCATATAGCAAAGGATTTTGATGTTGATCCGGAAACATCTAATGGCACTTTCTCGGTCGTAGGCCTAAATATAGGCACTTAGTAACACAACTTAACTGGCAAGTTTTAGATATTTTACATGATAGTGATCGCTTTCCTTTACTCATAAAAATTCTAAATCATAATCCGGCAACACAAAACATCAATCCTTTACTAAAATGAAATCTAAACGAGGAAGGGTTTGCATCAAACATTGAAAATAACATACCTAATACTGAATTCTCTATAAATATTAACACTTCGATAAACAGCCTCAAGGATATAATTTTCAAGACAAAACTTGTTACTCAATATGACACAATCTCGTATCGTGGTGGTACTACAAATGCAACAAAGCAATCAAGCAAGTGAGCATGCGTGGTACCGATGCCGAAAACATAAAAATACGGATAACCTCACAGAATACAGAAAGCATAAATCCTATTCAAGACTTGTCATCAAAAACTAACAAAAACATTCATGGCAAAAATATATGAATGTTCAATGACATAACCACAAATAATGAAGAAATTGCTGGAAACCTTGCAAAATTATATAGTCGAAATTCAAGCAACGAAATATTTGATGCAGAATTTCTCAATCATAGATTAAATAAAGAGGAACTAGACAATCATATTGAACACTACTCACATCCAAAAAACGCCCTGATAGCAGAGGAATAATTTGAAGACGCTTTGTCTTCCATGAATAAATCATCCCTGGCCCAGATGATATACTAGTTACCTTTCTACAAAATTTAATTATCAGCGTTAGGAAATTTCTTTTCCGAATATTTTACTCAATATGGACCAATTACACATTTCCAGACATTTGGAGGAAGGCAGTAGTTATACTTAATCTACAACCTTACAAATCTTCTTTATTACCGGAATCATATAAGCCGATAGCACTCACATGTAGATTAGATTAGACTAAAACGGGGTTACAGTGCACTGAAACCAAAGGTTTATTGTGCCGCCCCTATCAGAGCTACTACTACAGCTCGCCTTCCAGTTCCAAGGTTCTTATGAACTCTAGTATTTGGGACGGCTTCAACGAGGTTAGGTCCTCCTTTCTTGTCAAAAGCATTTCTTGCGTTGGCTTGCAATGGCGAGGCATTCCAGAACTAGGTCATCAGGAGTTTCATCCTCCTCCCCACAGAAACTACACTCGTCAATCTCTGCTAGACCTATTCTTATTAAGTGCTTCCGAAGGCGGCAGTGTCCTGTAAGAAAGCCCGTGAGGAGATGTAGCTTATCTTTACTGAGGTCCAAATATTTTTTGGACCTAGCAGTGTCAAAGTTCCCCAGGAACTTTTTGGAATGCTCCAACCCGGGAAGGCACCGCCAGAGTGCTTCTCTTTCGGTTTCCTCTTTCTCCCGAAACTCTTTCTTGTAGGAGCATTTTGCTACACCACAGAAAGGCTCCGGGCCAATAAAGGGCATTTGTGCTCCTTTCCTGGCAAGTGTATTGGCCTCTTCCTTTCCCGTGATTCCCGAGTGGCCATGAACCCAGACTACAGAGACCCTGTTATTCTTGCCTAAATGATCAAGTTTTCTTCGGCACTCCCATGCCAACTTTGAGTCAATGACATGGGAGCTCAATGCTTTGATAGCTGCTCGACTATTAAAATGGATCGATATGTTACATTTCTGGTAGTTTCTTTCTAGGTTCATTTCCACGCATCATTCGATCGCAAGTATTTCTGCCTGAAAGACGCTCGGGAAGGAGCCTAACGATAATTAGTATCTGGTGCCAGGCCCAAATACTCCAGCGCCTCCAATGGTGGTTTTTGAACCATCCGTATACCATCTAATGGTGTTTTCTTTGAGAGTTTGGGTGGTGGATTCCCTTTCCCAGTCTCTCCTCGTATTTAGCATCGTGGTGAAATTCTTTTCGATGCTCACTTTCCTGATCATTTCGTCACTGGGAAGATTCGCTAATGAGGTGTGTCTTATCAGAGAGGACCAAGCTCCCTGATTTTTAATACTCTCATTGCCTGAACCTTCCTTAGATATTCTAAGAATTGCCTCTTGGGCAGATCTTTCTATCACCAGATGTAGAGGTGTGAGATCTGTAATGATCTCAAGTGCCCTAGTTCGACACGTTCTCATAGCTCTAGTGATGCACACACAGGCAAGCCTTTGAACTTTATCGAGGGTTTTCCTCGTGCTGAACTGACTTGTTTTTGTGTGCCAAACTATTGCCCCATACGTAATTGCTGGACTCACAATCATGGCGTACATCCATCGCAGTATTTTTGGGTTACAGCCCCACCTTTAACCAGCTAGATTTCTGCACGCCATCAAAGCTTTTATTGCTTTACTAACAGTTATTTCAACATGCTCATTCCACAGAAGCTTGCTGTCTAGGGTTATCCCTAGATATTTAACCTGTGATTTCCATTCTATGATTTCCGCGTTTAAATATATGGGTTTCATGGCTGGAAGTGTTCTTTTCCGGGTAAATGCAATTACTATGGTCTTACTTGGGTTAATGTTTAGCCCCACTGACAAGCACCATTGCTCAATGATTCTGAGGCCTTTTTGTAATAAATCACACAAGGTGTCGAACTTGCCTTTGACTATTAAAACAATGTCATCGGCGTAGCCCATACATTCTAAACCAAACTCCGTTAGCCTGTAGAGCAACTCATCTACTGCGAGGCTCCATACGAGGGGAGGTGTCCCTTGAGGTGTCCCCCGAGTGGCTTTAACTGAGGTGGTTTGATTCCCCACCTGTGTCTCAGCTATCCTCGTTGTCAACAACTCATACATCCATTTTACGATGGTTTCATTCACTCCTCGCCTTTTTAGTGCTTCTTTGACAGACACATGAGTTGTGTTGTCAAAGGCCCCTGATATATCCAGGAATGCGCACATTACGATTTCTTTGTTGTTCAGAGTTCTCTGGATGACTTCTGTCAGCTGATACAAAGCCGTCTCAGTTGATCGACCCGCTCTGTAGGAATGCTGACATTTATGAAGTGGTACATTCTCCATATTCTCTGTTCTTATGTAGTTATCCACTACTTTCTCCATCGATTTGAGTAGAAACGATGTTAGACAGATGGGTCTAAAAGATCGGGGATCAGTCCCATCTTTTTTCCCTATTTTTGGTATGAAGGTTACCCTTGCCCTTCTCCATTTTCTAGGTATTAGACCCACTGCTAGACTGCTTCTTGTAATCTTCAGCAGGTGAGGAAGAATCTCCGCATGCAAGCTATTTGAAAAAAAGAATCAATCGACGATTACTCTGGTGCCTCGGAGCAAATAATCAACAAACCGAACAAGCTGCTTTCAGAACTAATAGATCAACTTTGGATAATATTATCGACTTTGAAAATGGAATACACGAAGCCTTCAACAAAAATGTCTAGCAATTTATTTCGATCTTTTGATATAGCTTGGTACCCCAAAATTCTCCTAATCCGTCAAAACTGGGAATACCAAGGCAACATACCAGCTTTTGCCAAAAACTTTCTTTAAAACATGAACTTTCAAGTAAAGGTGAATGGAACAATTTCCAATTCTAAAACACAAAAAAATGGAACTCACTAATGCTTGGCTTTAAGCCCCACATTGTTTATTATTGCAATTATTGACACTCATACAAGCTCGACTATATGTAGATGATTTGATTCTATTTATGAGCAGTTCAGCTAATCTGCTACAAACACAACTTCCTAAACCAGGAATATGTTCAAAAACATTAGGCATGCCTTCAGTGCAAAAAAGAAAAAAGGCATAATATTCTCGAAAAGAAAAACAGGACAAAAACCACCCCTAAAACTAAAAATTCTATACACGCTGATGAAATAAAATTTATTGGTATTATATACGACCAACATCTAAACTGGAAAAATCCTATTAAAAAGTGATCCATCAAATAAACACTAGGGAGCTGAAGGAGAACTTTTTCTACTGATATATAGACCACTCATCTGATCAGAAAATTACGAATATGTAGCTTACGCTTCACCTGCATTAAATGTTTAAAGACCATTAGATACTTCACACAACATTGCATTACGACTAATATTAGCGGCATACCGTACAACCTCCACAAATAGTTTAATTCATGAAGCAGGAGAAGCTCCACTCAAATACAGACGACAGTACCTTAGTCATTAATATGCACCTAGAGTACGAGCTAATCCCAACTCTCCCACTTACCACGCTACTTTAAGCAAAATTTCTTCTTTTCACCCACAACGCAGTACCACAATTTAGGAAATAATACACCAATATTTACAAACTACTAGCAACAACATATTCCTATCTGTAATTTACTGCTCTTCAATTTTCCTCTCTGGTTGATCAATCCTCCATCTGTAAACACATCTCTTCCAAAATACAGAAAACAAGATACCAGCCCTCATGTCTTCTCAAAACTCTTCTCACAATGTCTGCTAAACTTCCAAGGTTATACTGAGATATACACTGACTCGTCTAAAACCATGGAAGGAGTTGCAGCAGCTGTGGTCGCACCCAATGAAATAAAAACAGTCAAACTACCAGACACTGCAACCATTCTCACAGGCAAACTTCACGCAATTCTAGAGGGCACTAAACTTATACGTAATAGCTGCCACCTCAATTTACCTTCTCACTTACATACTCAAAAAACTCCAATTGCTTCATACATTAAACACGAGCTTCGCAACCTAAGTCATCTTAATAAAGATATTGCTTTTCTATGGATCTAATCTCTAACGGGAATAAAAGGGAACGAAGCAGCAGACAAATATTTCCGTATCGTAGCAAACTAACCGAACACGTTCACATACCACACAACTGCATCGGATTTAAAACCGCTACCAGATACTCAACAATTGGAATACTGAATGGGAACAAAAAACATCCAATTTCCAACAAGTGAAACCTAATACAGGAAAATGGCAATTCAATACAAATAAACGTCAGTACTAGTTCATCATTACACGACTCTGCCTCGGACAAAACACACGAACATCTACTGACTCGAGAGCCTATCCTACTTTGTGATAAAACTATAAATGTCTCATACTCTAATAAAGTGTCCATCATGTGAAACTGAAAGAAGAAACTTCAAAATAGAAAGAACCCTTCAAGATATAATTGAAGAAAACTGCAACCCTCAAATATTATTTCCTTCCTGAAACTTATAAACATTTTTCACAAACTGTAACAAACTTCTTATTGAAATAATTTGCATGTATTTGTAAACTCCGCCGCTAATTATGCTAGAGGTAGAAGCGGTTGTTGTAAATAAAAAATTGACCATACAAAACATGTTCTCGATTTTGTTTATAGTTCCACAAAAGAAATCAATTGACGCACCTTGCCTATATCGGTAGATTATTTATAACTCCTTGATAATGTGATGTTCATATTGAAAAATACAAATTAACATGAATCAGTTAATCATATCTATTGATTTTCTTTGCGGCGTTAATAAATTTAACGGCTTGTTTTTCGTCGGGTCTATATATTCGAAAAGATTTATCAAGTAACCGCTGAAGCTTATTCTTAAAATTTATCTTTAGGCTATTTTCAGTAGGTGTTAAAATGTTCAACAATAAACGCATCGACAAATTATTGTAAATCTCATAATAAATTGCTATATATAAGTCATGGAGCCTTCCAAGGCCTACATTCAATGAGAAAAATGTTAGTAATAAAAGATGAGCAGGAATGGCTCTTATTTTGGTTACGACAATGCAACAAATCACATTTGCGGTACTATCAGATATGAATGGCAACAATTAAACAAATTCAATAACTTGGTTATGTGATGTATACTTTCAGGAACCCCTCAAAATGAAATCTTAATTATAAACAAATTTTAACTTAACTACTTTGAGTTTCTGGATATTTAATTCTAATTTATTTTTTGCAATGTGTTATCAAACAATAGTTGAGGATTTCTCTTAATTTTGGTCTTGTGAAAAATTCATGGAAGTTTTTTTGTTTTAGCAGAAACATTTTCTGAGGAATACTTCTCAGATTTTTATGCATATTTAGAAAAAAAAATAAGAAACTGATAATTTTCTCACAATTATAAGTTTTATAGTCTATTTCTTAATGTCTGACAGCACAGTAGCCTCATTAAATATTCAAATAGAAAATTATCTCTTACAGGGTGATTCTAAGACTTTTACAAGTAAATACTAGAATTCTATTGCAAAACAAGTAGGCATCTATATTGGTTATCTGTACATCCCTGTTTCAGCTCAGAATACAATATGGTAATAAAACTGAACAATGGCAGCTAAACGATAAACAGAGCGGCAGTGGCGGAGATTACGATATTAGTTTATTTTGCTTATTTAATTAGATTCGGTCAACATTACAGTTGAAATAAAATTCATTCGTTTAGGCCTATTAACAAGTTACATTTTCATTTTTATTAAATTGAATTGATTAGAGAAAATATAGTTTAATTTTCATAGATCAAATTTATTGACAATGAATTATTGTACATTAAGTAGAGTAAACATACCATTTATAGGAAATATAAGTAAAATTCAATCTATAGTATCATCCTTTTCGCTGGCCATACAAGAATCATTCGAAGACTCGTCGAGAGAGATCACTACCGGTTCTATAGTTTGTTCTATGAGGTTATCTAAAACCCACTTTTTTTCTTCCTCTTTAATTACATGATTCACAGCATCTCTCCAGTTCTCTTCAGTTATTGTTATCAATGAGTACTTCATGAGTTCACGAACATCTTTCATTTTAAATGTTTTATTATGTCTAGCTACATAACCTTTCATTTCGGTCCATATTAACTCTATCGCATTCAATTCACAATGGTATGGCGGCAAACGAAGCACTGTTATCCCATCAATAACAAACTCTTTAAATTATAGCTTGTGATCTGAAGCAACCTTTAAAAGTTCTTTTTTCAACATATCATATTCAAATGGTATATATTTTACAATTAACCAGTTTGTAATATCAGCTTTCCTCCGTGAGGTAGATGGAAGATTTTCTGTTAATCGCGAATGATAAGTGGCATTGTCCATAACGATTACAGCATTATTTGGAATTAATCCGACCATGTGTGTAAAATACATCAGCAGTCATTTGGTTGATGTTGACTGAAACTCCAGTAAACCACCTTCAACGAACCCTTGATTGCATCCAATATGCGTTATTATTAGTCGGCGACCTTTACCGATAGGAGTTTTCAGTCCAGTAGATAAACCTTCTATGACAGCTAGACGACTGGTTTGAATACTTCTGTCTTGCCATATTTTTTTCACTGAATATCCTTCATTGAGCCATGTCTCATCTAGATAATAGATTTGTCTTCCCTCCTGTCTGTATTTTTGGATATCTCGTGAATACTGGCGTCTACAACATATTATTTCTTCGTTGTCGATTAGCACTGATTTGCGACTTTGCTTCTCCCTAGTAAAATTTAATTTGTGTAATATTTTCCACTAAGTTTTTCGCCCTATGTCAGGCAAATTCTCGTCCTCCTTCACCATTCTTAGAATTATGTCAAGGGTTGGGATTTCTTTTTTAAAATATAATTCATGTAGTTTTCGTTTTATTGTATTTTGCATATGTTCATCAAGGTCAAATGGTTTGCTTCCAGTTGACTTTTTAGGTGGAGATATATTTCCATTTTTCCTCTCTCTTAGAAGCCTGTAAATAGTAGATTCACTAACTCCTGTCATGTTGGAACATGTCGAAACTATATTTCTAACAGTAGCAGCCGGCATTTGATGTACAACACCATCATGCATATTTAACACTGCAGTCTTCGTTTGTAAGCTAATCACGCTCTTACACTTTACTGGGGTAAAACTTGAAGACATTTTTCACAACGGAGTTACCACTTATGGAACATGAGCGACTCTAAGCAAAACAAATTATACAAGTTTGGGCAAGACCAAGTTTCACCGTATATACCTGCAAAATTTCTAAGTAGTCATTGGGACAATCCCTAGTAGGACCCTATTATAATGTTTCTTGGAAATGTATTTATCAACATTTCGAAAATCAGAAAGTAATTATCTGGAGAATGAATTAATAAATGGTTTGTTAATGTCTCCCAAGAATTGACTTGCTAGATAATTAATGAAATATTCAGTCAGAATAGTTGCGTTACAAGATTATACCAAAAATAATTTATTGTTTCAACTGTATGTACTCTACAAATGTATGAAGGTCAGTTAGTTGTTTTAACTAACCGAATTTACATTTATATTACCTCTATATATCAGTTCGGGTATAAAATTAAATAGTAAATAAATTCCTTAGATGAACTGTGACGCTTATGCTTTACCACCTAACTAGCAGCTGTGACCTTTTCGCGTGCTGTCAGTCAATAAGAAACAGACTATAGATTGTAATTTTTACTTCGTACAAATTTGCTACAATGTGGCACAGTGTATAAGTCAAACTATCTTAGAATATCCGATGAGTCGTAAATGTTGAGAGAGTTGTTCAATCCTGATAATCCTAAACAAAATGACCGGAGTTTTATGTCATAATCATCACGAAAAAGTTAATTGAGATGTTGTTTAAAAGAAAATAAATTGTGAAAGAAGAAACTATACAAGCAAACTAAAAACAGCGCCATTAGCAGAATATTTTTTCACAAATACTATGACACCTCAAATATCGTGCGTATAGAGAAGAAATTCAATAAATTTTTGAACAGCCGCCAGACGATTTTATTTCTCAAACCTTTCTGTCATTTATTTGTCAGATCTTCTCAATTTGTTTTAATGAGAATTAATTATTCTCAACCTGTAAATCCTTCATTCGTGTTCCCGTTATAACTTTGAAACAATAGATAATCGACTCTTACTGTGAAACATAGTAGTAAAGAGCTGTCAAAGTATATCTTCCTAATCGACATTTTCCAACTATTAGAGTTAGGTATCAAATTCTGTCTGGTTTAGAATGGAAGGACTAACGTAACAACTTGTAACAATGGACACCTGGTAACAATGGACGCCTCTAACGATTGATTAATGGTGATTGGCTATCTTACTCGTAGCTATATCAACTTGTGCAGAAACACTACCTTTTCTTTTCTTCACACCAGATTTCAATGGCTCGTGATGACAACGGGCTTGATAGAAAACTAGTTGGGGTTTGTGAGGAAATGAGACATAGAATGTAAGCAATGTTACAATATAAACCACTTCAATGGCATATCAGTAGATAAACATTTGATATACAGAGTACGGGAATAAGTTAAAGTAAGTGGGATTAACAGTGACTCACTTAAAAAGTATAGAGAAGGACGGCATCTAGTATGAGAAGTAAGTGTAGATTAATGACACGTATAATAGACACTTAAATCACAGGTGAAGGAAATCAGTCCCAAGAAGAAATAGTTTCAAGGAACTAGACCTGAGAAATAAAATGACAATTTAGCATGTGTCAACCAAACATAGAAGCATTCCTTGAAGTGGTTGGCCAACCATAAAAAATTAACAGGAAGCAGTAGCAATGAAAAATATGCTATTTATCTAATTAATGAGAATAAAATACATAGGAAACCAGAAATAAACTGCCGAGGAGTAAAATTAAAATTCAAGAAATGCCAATTTAACTATATCAATACCAAATAGTGTTGCATTAACATAGGAATTACAATCACCGCATTTTAGGTAAAGATAGTCGTTTGTCAGTCGGCGCTTCTCAACTAGAAACTGGTTTGTTAGAACGAAAGTAAAAGTCAATAAAAAACAAATAAAATTCATAAAAATAGTACCTTCATTTGCATATATCACCATCATTGATTAAGTGGTTACTTAAAAGAATCAAACAGCGTATTTTTCCCACGGTCATCATTTTTATTATATGTGGTATTTAAGTTCAGAGTTCACTGTAAATAAGTGAAGGATGTGTGAATTGTTATTATAAAAGCATTTAAGAAGATATCTTGTTATTGGTGTTATTTCAATCTACTATGAATAATAATATTACTTCAGTTAGTTGAGAATCTTTGAGTTAATAACAAAATTATGCTTTGATGGACGCACTAAGTTTGTATGATAGCTACTACATCTTTTGAGTTTTTTCGACTATTCCTATGGGAACATTGTTTGCGCCGATTGTTCAAATTTTGGAAAATTCTTGGCAACATCGCATTTTTCGTTGAAACAGAACTTAATCGAATTTTAAGTAGTAATAATAAAAGTATCGAACGGCGATATCGTTTTACAATAAAAATTGTAAGTGGAAACCGTGTGACAAATTCTGGACAATATACCCTATCCCTCCCTCCCATTTAGGACTCATTTTTATCCTCTCCTAACCTTGGGTGACATGGAAATAAATCCTAATATAGTCGCCTGAAATCGGTAAGTTCTTTTCATTATTTCTTTCTTTTAAAATTTCACATCTATTCATTTATTGGAAAGATTGCATATTAATCTAAATTATTGAAAGGAAAATATCATCCATGGCTCAAATGTGACTGACAGTAATTTTTCTGAATGAAACTCAAAGTCAATGTCACAGCATTTTTAATAGTTGATATACTCCGTTTTTAAAAGGCATGGAGTAATAAATCACTCATTTTGGCCGGAACTATAGGCGTGTGACACATTTAGTCATTTAAAGAAAGTTAAGGCTTCTAAAATTATCTCATTTCCGAAAATAACCGTTTTGTAATATTATTTAAAATGAAATTTCAAATTATCAATAATATAATAAACTGTGGATTATATCACTGACATCAATTTTTCAGAAAATTTATTATTATGTATAAAAGGGCGTAGACGAGTCCCTCCACTAAGCTCCAGGTAGTTATAATCCTACATACAATAAATAATAAAATAAATTTTAATAACAATTTTATACAAATACATTTATATATATATATATATATATATATATATATATATATTATCCAAACCAACCCCATTTGCCGATTAATTCACCCAATTAGCAGGTAATTGAAGAAACTTGACAAAGAGGTAGCTCAAAAATGGTTTTATTATTGTAAAATATAGTCTTTTCAGTTCTAAGAAAATGCCCCCATAATACAATGTACTTACTAGAACTTTTCAACTATAAAAGTAGCGGAAAGGTTGAATATTTTCAATTTACAGTTCATCTGTTCAGGAGAAACTGCTGTGTTGATTGATTTTTTACCGTTATTGTTAACTGGTGTTTATTTTTGTTCATCTATACAAGTTTTCTTCTCATCACACGAGACAAACACCTAACTACACCTTCCAACTATATAGTGTTCCAACCAAATTCGACCAGATATGGAGGATTTATCACCACCTAAGCGACCTAAAGTTGGCCCATTGTCGCTGAACGAGAAAAATCTGATATTAAATTGCTATTCCTCGTTGAAGAACGAAGAAATTAGAAGAAAAATCATGAATTTGATAGGAAGTGTTGATGAAACTGTGGAGATTACTGCAATAATGATGGGTGTTTCAAAAACAACAATTTATACTTTAATGAAGGAGAAAAAAATGGAAACATCACAGCCCCAGCAAAGTCCCCAGGCCGACCCAAACTTGAAATGGGTGACTACTTGAAGAATGGAATAAGGCGTAAGGTGCATGCTTTTTCTTTAGAAAAGAGATCCCAACTCTCTCCAAAATTATGGCTTCGGTTCAAGAAGATTCAGATTTTCCGAAAATGTCTCGAAGTACATTATGGAAAATTTTGAAGGAACTTGGATTTGAATATAAAAAAATTATCAGAACGCAATGTTGATTGATAGAGACGACATTGTCATTTGGAGGAGGAGTTATTTGCGCAATATTCGGAAAGCAAGACTAGATCAAAAACGAATTTATTATTTGGATGAGACTTGGTTAAATGAAGGTCATACTGTTTCAATGTTTTGGCAAGACACGAATGTCAAAAGTCGGAGGCAGGCAGCTCTTGAAGGGTGGTCAACAGGCCTAAATCCACCAGCAAGAAAAATATGTCGACTCATCATTACTCATATCGGAAGTGCCGAAGGTTTTGTTAAAGGTGGATTGTTGTGCTTTGAGTCGAAGCAAACCGGAGATTACCATGAAGATATGGATGCAGACGTTTTCGAAGAATATTTCTCACACATGTTAGATCTAATTCCAACGGGCTCAGTCATTGTTATGGATAACGCAAGTTATCACTCCAGGTTAGTGGAGAAATTACCTTCAACTGCATGGCGTAAACAAGATATCCACGATTGGCTAACTTCGAAAAATATTGAATGTCCAGATAACACGCTGAAAAATGAGCTCTTGCAACTGGCCAATTCACATAAACACAAATATAGTAGATACGTTGTAGATCAAATGGCATCAGCGCGTGGTATAACGGTGCTAAGGCCTCCTCCTTATTACTGTCAACTCAATCCCATAGAATTAATATGGACCCAAGTGAAAGGGGAAGTTTCAAGAAAGAATACGACATTCAAAATGAGTGACGTAAAAGTTTTATTCGAAGACGCGTTAGGTAACGTAACCAAAGAAAACTGGAAGGAATGTGTTGAACACGTGATACAAGAAGAACTAAATATGTGGGAAATGGATCATATAAGTGAACACATGATTGAACCATTTATAATCAATGTTAATAATGGAAGCTCATCAGAATCGTCTGATTCTGATATATAGACTAGTTTTTGTGTTAGTTATTACTATTATTTGTTAGACTTTTTTTCCATTAATATTACATTAATTCGTACTTTATTCCTGCATTTTTCTTTTTTCCTCTCCTATTGTAAACGATATATTAGTAGTAAAGTTGATACTTACTGCAAAAAAATTTGCTATTTTTTATATAATATTTTATGTTTATTGTTCATTCATAGGAACACAAAAAATGTGTTTTTATTGAATCGATATTGTGAACTCTTTTGAATAGTTTTCGTAATTATAATTTCATAGTGCCTTCATATTCATATACGAAGTTTGTTTTGTCCTGATTGCACGCCTCTGAGGATAAAATTGTTTATTTGTTCATTCAAATACAATATAGCGACCCTTTCAATACAATAGGCGACCCAACCGAATACAGAGTGTCTACCTGAAATTCATAACAAATGAGAAATTTTAGTACAAAATTAGATAAACTTCGGAGATATTTTATTATACACCCTGTATCGGTTTTGCATACCTAATGAGCTTTTATCACTCCATGCCTTTTAAAAACGGACTATAATAGTGCAGCCTACTAGTTTTGGCCTACATATGGGCCATCTTCAGGCTGATCTAAACATTTAATTCTACTTCCGTGGGTAAAACACGCTGATAATCATAAATGTTAGAGGAGAAAAGTGTGGAATTGGAAGATTGAAATTTTTGAAATATGAAAAACTTGAAAATATAATTGAAACTGGAATGGAGTAATATAGTTGAGCTCAAAGGGAGCAATCAACCATGAAAATAAAAAATATCTTATGGGGGTAAGAGTTGAACTGCTTAAAGTCATGTATATGAGAGAAAAAAATCTTGTCTATATGACCGTTGATATCCTCAGTTCTCAGATGGAAGAGTTCTACCAGTTCAGGATCGATTCCTAAAAGGAAGAGTCTGGTCAAGTCAACCTCAATTCCCATAGGGAAGAGTCCATGCTGGTAATATAGTTGGAGTGAAGAAATTAAAGGTGACAATCTCTGGAAAGAAAGTGCTTCACCATGTAAGATATTGTTATAGACGAATATAAGAGATGAGCACCATGTTGTGAACAGGAAACTGAGGCACCAGGTATCCATAATACTTAAATAAATAGTCCATTCCAAGCGAGGCACACCAAACCAGACGGAAATGCACTTCACTCACAACATGTGACTTGTAATAATAGAGAACAACATGGAAGCATATCGTAACAGCGCACCTTCGCTTTCTCGACAACAAAAGCATTGTGGTCTACATGTCAAGAAGTATTATGGTTGCATCAGTTATCAAATGAAATCGATCCTGAGATTTTATCTATGCCTACTGTAATAACTGCAATATATTTGGCGCGAAATAGTGAATATCGACAGAGAACTAAACATATCAATATTAGACATCGTTTCTTAAGGGAAAATATTAAAATGGAAATGCTGCAATTGAGCCGATTCTTTAACCAAGCCATTGTTCAAGCAGAAGCATCTGATCTGTGCTGAAAATATGGGAATTGTCTGGGGACGAACAGATGGAATGGATTGAATACCTTTTTGGGTATTTTGTAAAAATGATTCAAGAGACGGTGTTAGCAATGAAAACAAATTTTTAGTTATTTTTGTCTAATTGTATTTATTGTATGAATTCAAATGAATGTTTCAACTGTCACTTTGACTATTCGTTAATAAAACGATATATTACAAAAAAATACTTATTCTGAATTCACAGACCTCATCACATTTAAGTTGAACTGACAAAATAGAGCTTTGCAAAGAAGCCGTGAATAGTTATTTACGTTATAAGTCCGGAAAGTGATTTAATATGGTACGAGATGGATGTTTTTGGACGAGGCGACGAAGTAGCCAAGTCAAGAATACCTAATCGAGTTTAGTAATAATAACTTCACGGACGTATATCGTAATATGTTTTTGGTTTCCAATAAAAAGCAAAATTATATTAAAATAGAAATGTCATATTTGTTGTTACTGACTGAAAATTTAAGATTTAAAAAGAATGCTTCTAAAGAACAACTGTTCTTACCACATCCAAAATATAAGCCAACATCACATTTTCATCAGCACTTTTTACCTCGTATTTCTTATGCCAGGCGCAAAACTTCGCATATTCTTTTTCGTACTTTTTCGAAGACTTAATTGGAATATATTGCCCTATTGCTACCGCAATTTTCTCAGCAATTTTCTTTGAATTACCAGCCATTCTTTCGGAAAATATTTTTTGTATTTCCAAAAATTCAACATGTCTGCCATTGTTTACAATATTACCTCAGTGATTTCTGTTAATTTTTATTTTTTCAAATAATAAGAGAATAATCAAAGGAGCTATATTCTAGTAAAATTGTCAAATATGACATTTCATATATTACTTTTCCGCCCAACCTGTCTAATAAGCGAGAAAAAGTTTAGCCCAATAAAGTTGGAATTTTGAAAAAAATTTCGAATTATTTTTACGTTTTCATCAACAACAACACGAAAGGTTTTTGAAAAAAACGGTTTTAAGGATTAAAACTAAGTTTTCCGCATCTGTGGCCCTGAACAATATTCTATCATAAAATTGTTACTTGTATACACTTCGGGGGATGTATCGTGCTAACAAACCGAAATTTCTCCAAAAATAACCAAAAATTCAGTATATCTGGATTTATAGGACACCCTGTACTCGCTCTAGTCAACTGAAAATCAATGGGGTACATTCGTGAGACAACTTGAACAATATTCAATCATAAAATTGATCAATCGCATACTCTCTGGAGGCTGTATCGTGCTAACAAACTGAAAATTCTCCAAAACTGACGAAAGTATGGTACTTCAAGTACCATATCACCCGTGGTACTGGCTTTACTGAGTTGAATATCGATAGGGTTCATCTTTGAGACGCTCTGAATAATATCCAATCATAAAGTTGGTCACTTGTATATACTCCGGAGGCTGTATCGTGTTAACAAACTGAAATTTATTCAAAAATGACAAAAATATCGTACTTAAAGTACTGTAGCACTTATTGTATTGGCTCCGGTGAGCTGAAAATGAATAGGGTTCATCAGTGAGATGCCCTGAATGATATTCAATCATAAAATTGGTGACTTGTTGAACTTCGGAGGCTGTATCGTGTTAACAAAATGCAATTTCTCAAAAAAATACAAAATGTCGTACTTCAAGTACCATAGCACCCGTGGTACTGGCTCTGGTGAATTGAAAATCAATAGGAATCCTCTGTGACATGTCCTTAACAATATTCAATCATAAAATTGCTGACTTATTGCACTCCGGAGGCTGTCTCGTGCTAACAAGACATAACGACGACGACGACGACGACATACACACAGGATTTTTTTCTAAAAACCGTTTTTTTGGGTTGTTGTTGATGGAAAACGTAGAAATAACTCAAAAAAAAATTTCTAAATTCCAATTTTTTTGGGGGTAAACCAATACTTTTCTCGCATATAGAAAGGTTGGGCGGAGAAGTAAAAAATCCTGTGTGCACATGTCTTGTTAGCATGATACAGCCTCCGGAGTGCAATAAGTCACCAATTTTATGATTGAATAGTATTCAGGACATGTCACAGATGAACCCTATTCATTTTCAGCTCACCAGAGCCAGTACAACAGGTGCTATAGTACTTTAAGTACGAAATTTATGTCATTTTTGGAGAAATTTCAGTTCGTTACCAGGATACAGCCTCCATAGTACATACAAGTGACCAATTTTATGATTGAATATTATTCAGAGCGTCTCAAAGATGAACCCTATTGATATTCAGCTCACTAAAGCCAGTACAACGGGTGCTATAGTACTTGAACGTTCGACATTTTTATCAATTTTTGAGAAATTTCAGATTGTTAGCATGATATAGCCTCCGGAGTATATACAAGTGACCAATTTTATGATTGAATATTATTCAGAGCGTCTCAAAGATTAACCCTATTGATATTTAGCTCACTAAAGCCAGTACAACGGGTGCTATGGTACTTGAACGTTCGATATTTTTATAATTTTATGAGAAACTTCAGTTTATTAGCACGATACAGCCTCCGGAGTTAAACAAGTCACCAATTTTATGATTGAATATAAATCAGGACCTCTCACAGATGAACCCTAATGATTTTCAGCTCACCAGACCCAGTATAACAGGTGCTATAGTACTTTAAGTACGATATTTTTTTAATTTTTGGAGAACTTGCAGTTTGTGAGCACGATACAGTCTACGGAGTATATATAAGTGACCAATTTTATGATTGGATATTATTCAGAGCGTCTGAAAGATGAACCCTATCGATATTCAGTTCACTAAAGCCAGTACAATGGGTGCTATGGTACTTGGAGAATTTTCAATTTATTAGCACGATACAGCCTCCAGAGTGTATACAAGTGACCAATTTTATGATTGAATATTGTTCAAGGGTCTAACAGATGTACCCTATTGATTTCCAGCTGAATAGAGCGAGTACAGTGGGTCCTATAAATCCAGATATACTATATTTTTGGTTATTTCTGGAGAAATTTCGGTTTGTTAGCACGACACATCCCCCGAAGTGTATACAAGTGACCATTTTATGATAGAATATTGTTCAGGGCCACAGATGCGGAAAAGTTAGTTTCAATCTTTAAAACCATTTATTTTAATATAATTTTGCTCTTTATTTAAAACCGAAAACAGTATGGAAAAAAACATATCACGATATACGTCCGTGACATTATTTAATTTATTTCTTATTTCTATTTATTTTAAACGGGATTGGGAGAATTTAAGAGTACTGTAAAGTACAAGGATACCGTAAAGTGCCATTTTCCGAGCTCAAATTAGTATTGTAAAGTTGACTTTAGAGTACAGTATGAAAAAAATGTAATTGAGTATGGATGAAGTTTTGAAGTTTTAGAAGCGGTGGTCTTAGCTAGAGCTGAAGAAAAAGCTATTGAATATGCGACCTTGTATAGTATACTTGGAGTGGAGAAAACCAAATAGAATTAACCTAAATGCCCTATTATTGAATTTGATTTGGATAATATGCAAGAATATGATGTAAAAAATAATTTTAGGTTTGATAGGGAAGGTATTTATAGGTTGGCAGAGGCCACTGGAATTCCTAAAACAATTTATACTTCCATTCGTAGTTCTATTATAGGTTAATGTTAGGACCAGTTTCACCACCCTCTGATAAGTGTTTGTTAGCTTAAACGAAAGTTTTGTTCTTTCTTATTTTATGCCAAGTACAAAGACGAAAGTTGTAACGCGAAAGTTCGCCGAGCTGTCGTAGACTTAATATTGGCAAGCCTGTCGACGGAGAGAACTCAGAGAGCGCTGACTGTGCGAAGTTAAAATTTAGTCCTCCATTTGCCATCAACGTGTAAACACACATTTCTAATGTAAAAATTTTTGCACGTGCTCTGACAATTCCTACGCAGGGGAAGAAAATACGGCTTAAGTCAGCAGCTGGCAGCTCTGACCCGTTAATCTACTGGTATAGGAAGGGCCGATGACTAAGGATACCAGTAGAATTGGTGGAATTGAGTAACACATGGTAAATTTCCGTAGACGGCGTTAGTTAGTAGGATTCATTATCAAGGGGGTTTTTTATGTGGATAATAAATTCGCTGATTGAAGCTTGATGAGTCAGTGAGACCAGTTCCAGGAGAGCTGGAATATTCTGGAGTGACTTCTGTTGCTGTTCTGGGTCCGGAAGCAGGATAAGTGAACAGTTTTTTTTACTTTTGTTACATTTGTACATTCACCTTTATCCGTCACATTTCGTAATTTTTCTATGTAAAGTTTTTACATCTCACTTTTTGCGGAAATAGTATAAATTTATTTTCACTCTGTGTTTAAAATTGTGATAATTTGCTTATAGTTTAAAATATTGGGCTGTTCGCTCTGAACGCTAGGATACTACGGTACGTACCTAGGTACTGCGTTATTTAGTGGAGTTTCCAAAACTCTGACGATTTTATGTAAATAATTTTGCGCCGTATATAATTTCGACTTATATTTTCTTTTAGAAACGCTGAGCTCGTTTGCTATTTAAATTTTATGCCTATGCATTTATTTACCTTTATATTCATATTTGTATAAATTGCAGAAGTGTGAACCCATGTAACTGTGACATTGGTAATTTTGGTATATATTTTCATAGTATTTTGAGAAATTGTACATGAACCATTTGGTCGTTTCTCTATAATTGTAGAATTGAGACATCGGTGTAGTTTGGTGGCCCCCAGCTCTTCTGCACCCTGAGTTTGAAGCCTTCAGCTCTGCTCCGAGTTTATAGAACCTGCTTGTCAGTTATTTATTTAAGCTGCGACTTCGTTATAACTAATAATTTAGTTTGCGATTTGAGATTTATGTAGATTCCGGCCTTCAGCCTAACTACATTCTGAGTCTACAGCCTTCAGCTGAGTTCAGACTTTATTTGGGACATTGTTGTTGTAAAATTGTAATAAATATTTTAAAAAGACCATTTGTCCAAAGTGATTAATTAACCCTTCCGAGACGAGTTTTTGTTTTAAGGGTTATGGGTTAGATTTTTAGTGGTTTAATGTCAGTGGCGATCAAATAAAACATCTGCATCGAAATTTAAATGAATCTTTATTTATAAGATGTGGTGGGGGGATGGTACATATATGTACCACCAGTCTTTGAGGGTCTTTGAGAGTGGTACACATATGTACCAGGCATCTTTCAAAAAGTATTTTTATAAATTTTACATAAACGTAAAAATTGTTAAGTGTGGTATGCTGTAACGTAAAATCAAACCCCGTGCACCTATGCACTTATCCCACTTACGTTAGCGACCTATTGAAGATAGATCGAACTTGTGGCCCCAAAATCAAATTAATACTAATTCACCAAGTTACCAGCAGATCGGATGGCCGATCTATGCCACAAGGTATTTTACCCGCTAGACTTCAGTCGAAGAAGGGAGGTTCGTACGCTGGTAACAAACAATCAAAATAAAGCTATATAACCCAAGGCGCCAGGTAAACCGTACCCGAGTAAATACCTCAGTTTAATTCCCTAACCGTAGTTTACCCCCAATTAGGAAAGGATTACCTAAAATCAAACTCGTAACTCAACTCACAAGAGAAATGGTTTATTGAGGTGGTGGTTTGGTTAGAGTACAGTTATGTAAATAGTCAGAAAATTTTGGGGAGTAGTTATTCCCACAGTGGACACTTAAGGTCCATCAACCCTTACTATAAAAAAAAAGATCAATCTGAAATCCCTTACGAACTGTGGACGTTTACAAAGTCCCTTATAGTTCAATATATACAATTATTTAAAATCCTATATACCCCTACCCCAAAAATTGATATAACAATGCTCAGAAGGATTTGAAACAGAGACCAGTTCTGAGTTAAGTTGGTTCTGAAACTTGTAAAAAAAAAATACAATAATACACTGTGAAAACGGTGAGAACCTGGAGGGTTACCCAGCGATACAACTTTATTCGTATGGCAATTGCTGAGAACCAGAACATCTTTAGTATCCTGTCATTTTGCAAAAATTACACCCTCGTTGGTTCATTTGAAAACGGATTGTCCCTATTTCAGTTTCTCAGGTAGTTTCGGAATGTTTTTTCTGGTAGCTATACAGGTACCTACTGCTGCATAGTTTGTTGAATGAAGTAAGTCAACAGAGGTAAAGAAACGGTCAAAGCAAAGTACAACATCGACCTCTTGGATAGTATTTGCAAGCGTATTGATTACCCTTTCTCCTAAAGTACCATCTTGGTTGCCCTCTTCTTTCCCAGCATAAATGTTGAAATCGTAAGTATATCTCGTTCCTGAGTCACAACGGAGCCACATTTTTATTCCTCGCTTTGTTGGTTTGAGGGGCATGTATTGTTTGAGAGATGACCACCCCTTGAATTTAGTAATCGATTCATCAATGCTTTCCTCCGAAATAGCGTTTTTTATAGTTATATTTCCCATTGATGGATGTTTTGACCGATAATGTGTAATTGATGGTAGTCGATTATAGGACATGATGAGAACTGAGCCGATCACAATCTGTATTTCACCTACATCAGTATCTAAAATCCGTTTTTTCCTCTTTCCTTTTGCATTTCGGAGGATATTGAGTCGGGCATTGGTGCAATGTACATATAAAGAGAGCGAGGAAATATTTTATGAAATACATCAATGGGGCTCATGTCTTTGGGAAATTTTGAAGAAAGCACAGTCACGTGAAACTGGAACACTTTTTCTTGGAACAAAATCTGGTGTTACATCTGACCATATAATTTTACGATTATCTGAATCGTCAGAGTCTTTTCCATAAGCAGTTTCTCAAACCAGTGATTCACTTTCAATGATTCCTTCCAAGCCTTCGACCTGCTGAGAATCCATATCATAATTGCTGGACAATGACTCAATATTTTGGCCCGAATTTTCTGAAGATGATGGCTTCCATAAATCGCTACTACCCGACGAAAAGTCGGATAAACTTGAAACTTCTGACAAATGGTCAGCGATGTGGTCCAACTCATCCATACTCAATTTATTTTTTCTGGACATCGTCTGAAACAAAAAAAAATAAAGTCAATACAGACGACAATCGGTACATACATGTACCAACATCTAGTGCAGTAACGGACTGCTGGTACATATGTGTACCACTGTAGAAAACAGCTGTTTTTTTCCTATTTCCAGCAGTGTTTCGCAACATATTTTGTCATAAGATTCTAAAACTTACCTTTAACTAAGTCCACACACAAAATTTGCGCAATTTAGGTGACTTTTTTCCGTAAAAACTAACTAAAAACAGAGCGTAGAACGTGGCCCGGCACAAATAAACAACTACCACATAACTCCAAATAAAATTCCGCGCATCACAGTTACATAGGGAGGTAAAAGACGCACCGGTACGCAGAGAAACCATATAAAATATAAATATTTGCTCATAGTCTGTGCGTGATTCTTGCTGGTACATATGTGTACCGACAGGCTCGAAAGGGTTAAAACTTAATTCAGGGGATACTTGCTGACTTTTATTTTCTTATGATAATTTACCAATCAGTTTAACCCTTGGAGTGTGTAGTGAGTGTTCTAACTCACTGAGGAGTTGTGGGCTAGCTTGAGAAGTCTTAGGTGCTTGCCAAAACTTCTCTGGCGCCCTTTTCGAAAACTTAATAATAATTTTTTTGAAGAATCCATCCCTTCTTCGACTCGAAGCTAGTCGACTGGCGAGCACGGGTTGTACCACGTGAGACAACCCGCATATCTATAACGAGCACTGAGGGGGCTGGTAGGTTTTCTCGTTATAAAGTTATGAATATGCTATTCGACACTTATCAAAAAGGGGTGAAACTGGTCCTTAGTTTATAAGATAAAAAAGCAAAAGTAAGGATGTGCATTCCTTTATCTCCTTTACATATTTTATCGATACTTTTAGGAGTAACTGGACTCTACATACCTTTAAAAAGAGTTGCATGATGTAAACCCCAACACAAACTTAACACAAAAAACACGAGGATAAACAATAACTTTAACCTCAGATAACCGATGTTTCGTTTTGTCAACTGTGCAGGAAAATTATGTGCCCTATTTACAATAACGGTAACCGTAAATTACACGGAGCGCTAACATTATTAGCGTTAGAGACGTAAAAAAGTGAATCGCGCATTTAATAAACGTCAAAATACCGCAAGCGTAATTACCGCAAAATATTTTTTACCAAGCAATCCCTCTTGACAACATTATATCTTAGAGTTGATTATATGTCTCCACCAAGTACCGACTAACTCAATGAAAAGAGTTTTTCATCTCGTTAAAGTTCTTGGTATATTCATTTTCGATGAATTTATACAAATAAACACAAAGATATTTATCGTTCCTCTCTCGTAAAGAACAAGTAAGCATAAGCACGGTTATTTACCAGGAATATACAAAAAAAGAGTTCTTATATAAAAATTAGTAACTAAAGAGAGGCAAAACTTGATTACACATTACTTGAACATTAGACGAACACTATTCAGGTTAGATGCTAAAAAAGATCGAATGACTGACAGAAACAAATGGATTCAGTTGAAATGTTAATAATTTGACTGTCATTCTCAGTGAAGACGAATTTGGAGCAATGGTTTAATCGCGTACAAGATTAACTTAGCTTAAATTATGTTTCATAAAAAACATATTAAAAGTACAATATTTTTTGCTTCGATACATCATTAACTTATTTTGTTTCAAAAAAAGCTCCTCTCGTTAATATAATAAATTACACACTTACCGTTTGAAAAAAATAAGTGGAAATAGCAATAATTGGATAAGAATTACAAATTCAACAAACACTTCAACTTTCTTAAAGTACTTCCTAAGTATTCATACATATAAAGCGATCTATACAAAAAAATTGTTTTTGTACTTTCATAATTGATGTTTTTCTACCATTGAGGTCTAGTCTTTTTTTACTTGTAACCAATTTCTAGTAGTATTACGAAACAGCACACTGGTATAGTCTCTAAATCTGACTATGCCTAAGCCAGGTATGAAAGTTAAAATTATGGCGGACGCGCAAGGATTTCTTAGAATTGTTTACGATTGTGACTATCTCATCTAGACATTGTTTTTGTGACTAGTCTTATCTAGAAAATGCCAGAATGCCAATTGTTTTTGTGTAAACCGCAATTTCGGACTATCAAGTGAAAAAGGCACTAATATAAAAGGGACCGAACAGGAAGAGTAGTTTAGTTGATAAAGTGATCTCGTGAAATTAACAAGAATACACCGAAATAGCAGAGTGAAAATAAATTAGTTAAGTGTTTATATAAATTAGTTTAAGAGAATATACTATGTATATTATTAGTGAATAGTGTAGTGAATAAATTAATTAAGTAAGTGAACCTACCGTGTGTTTAAAATTTATCCCACCCGTAATAAAAACGTTTAAATAAATAAAAAAAACATTACATTGATGTCAAAAGTGGGATAATATAAATAAATTGCTACGTAAAAATAGCCAAGAGACTATGTGACTTGAAAGTGACTGAGTTAAGAGCAGAATTTGGAGGATCGTGAGCTGGAAACGTCCGGTAAGAGAAGTGAATTAGTAGAACGACAAGTGGCACTGGAAAATGACGGCTTTGATCCAGAAACAATTTTATTTAATGACGAGGCTTTCACCTTAATCTCGTCAATATCTGCTAATATTTCTGCTAACATGGACGAGAAGATTTCTGCCCTGGGAGAGAAACTTTCAACGAATGTGAAGATCGATATTTCTGAAGAACGATATATCTGCCGATATCTTATTAATCAAAAACGACATTGCCGCTGACGTGGAAAATGAAATTTCGTCTCTAAAATCTGAAATTGAGAATAAGATGACAACGATGGACGAGAAAATCAAAAAGTTAGAAAGTGATATGACAGATATAAGACCTCAAGACACGCCAGCGGAAGAAAAGAAGACCGAGCAAAGTTAGAAAACATTGGCAGTTTTACTCGAGTCAAGGCCCCAACGTTCAATGGAAAAATGTCGTGGACCAATTATATGAATTAATTTGAAGCAGCCGCTGGAGTGATCAATTGGTCCGATAAGGAGAAGGCAGTGAACTTAACTATCGCGCTTCGGGGAGATGCCTTAGATGTACTACAGACGATACCACTTGAAGAAACGGATGACTTCGAGCAGCTGAAGAAGAAGTTGGACATGCGATATGGCCACGAACATCTAGAGCACTTGTACCAATCCCAGCTGAAGAACCGAAGGCAGAAACGTGATGAAGCCCTTCAAGAGTATGAAGTGGACATTGCCCGATTAGTTCGATTCGCTTATCCATCAGCACCAGAGAACATGATGGAATGTCTGTGCATCCAGGCCTTTATCAATGGCTTACGCGACCCCGATATGCAGAGGGCGCTTCTTTTAGCCCATCCCAAAACATTAGTTGACGCATTGACAGCTGCTCTTGAATATGAAGCAGCAACGAAGGCTTCGGGATATAACAAAATTAGGACCATCCAAGAAGAAGGTGACGAAGACAGATTTGACCAGTTCGTCAGTTTAATAAAAAGTATGATAGATAAGAATCCGAGAAAGATCAGATGCTGGATTTGTGGCGAGCAAGGGCATGTACGTAGTTCGTGTAAGCGCCCCAGGACTCCTGCAAACCAAGAACCCCAGTCACAGGAAAACTAGAACGGGTAGGCTACGAGGGGGCAGCACCGACCCATGATCGTTTCAAAGACCCTCTCATACTGATAGATTCGCTCAGATGTCGCAACGACAGTGTATATGTAGATGGAGAATTGAATGACAAGAGATATACTCTGCTGGTAGACACTGGAGCAACTAGAACCATTATACGACCAGAAATAATAAACTTCAAGAATAAGTGTTTTCAAATGAAACTCACGGTCTCTAGTAAATTCCACAATATAAAAGTTATTGAAAATTCTAAAAAATTGACAATTGTTTCGATAAATCAATATCATCGATGATATTGATTTATCGAAACAATTGTCAATTTTTTAGAATTTTCAATAACTTGTATTGTATTGTGGAATTTACTAGAGACCGTGAGTTTCATTTAAAAACACTAATATAAGCATATTCCACGAAGTAAGGGTCGAGACAGTCAATTTCATTCAAGAAGAAGTGTTTTAAATGAAACTCACGGTTAATTTCAAGAAGAAGCTTTTACCAACGAGACTGCGACTGCGGACCGCCACAGGTGAGAGTGCCAACGTTCACGTTGAGACACAAATCCAATTGAGAATTGGCGCTGGAAAGTTCACACATACGGTAATCGTAGCTGACATTTAAGAAGACGTGATTCTGGGAATGGACGTAATGAATGTACATGGTTTCCAATTAGACTTTAGAAACAGAACCATTAAAGTGGGTTCTGAGGAGGTATTCCTTCATCCATATGAAGGCAGCGCGGTGTTGGCAGCTGTACAGAAAGATACCGTTCCACCTGCACGAAGCGAAACCATGATAGTAGCACGGCTACAGGGAATCATGGAGGAAGGTACACCGGTTATGATGGAGCCAAGAAACCACGACGAAGAGGTTGGCAAAGGAGTACTAATTAGAAAAAGATTGGTTACGTCGGCGAAAGAGATCCCAGTACGTGTAATAAACGTGAATGGTTACCCAGTTACCATCAAGAAAGAGACCAAGATTGGATCCTGCGTACCAGTGACGTCTATAGTTCGTCAAACAACGACCACTGACAATTCTAATGCCAGATTCGAACAAATATTATCAGTAACTGGTCAATCTTTGGATCGAGCTGAAAAAAAGAGAAAGAGAGAATTTCTCTTGCAGTATCGAGACTTATTCGTACCAAAAGGAGGAAAGACTGGTAGAACATCAGCCGTCATACAAAATCGATACTGGTAAGCCAATTAGGTAATCAGCTAGGAGTCGTCCACGAGTGATGAGAGAGGAAACTGAAAGAATAATTCGAGAGATAGCAGAAGAAAAAGTGATAGAACCATCTACTAGTCCATGGGTGTCTCCAATAGTGCTCGTCAAGAAAAAGGATGGAACTACGAGATTCTCCGTGGATTATCGCCAGCTTAACAACGTGACGAAGAAAGACAGCTATCCTCTGCCTCGAATTGACGATACGATAGATACTTTGGCCGGCAGCAAACTGTTTTCCACCTTGGACCTGAAGTCTGGTTATTGGCAAGTGGAAATGGACCCAAAAGACAAAAAGAAGACTACTTTTACCACCGGATCTGGATTATGGCAATTCAACGTCATGCCATTTGGGCTCTGTAATGCGCCTGCGACATTTGAAAGACTTATGGAAAATGTCTTGAGTGGGTTGTCTTGGAAAACATGCCTGGTCTATTTGGACGACATCGTAGTACGGGGGAAGACATTTGACGAACACCTGAAGAATTTGGAAGACGTCTTCAAACGACTCCAAGCTGCCCAGCTCATGTTAAGTCCGAAGAAATGTCAGCTGTTCCAAAACCGAGTCAACTATCTAGGTCTATAGTGAGCAATGAAGAAGTGGAGGTGGATCCAGGATCCATGGAGGTACCGGAAAAACTAGGTATGGAGTCACTTCAGAACAACGACAAGATTTATTCACTGTCATACAACATCCTCGCCCGTCTCAAGTACGCACGAGAGTTGGCATCCGTCTTTCGAAAGAAGTTCGGCAATTAGAAAAACTTGAAGACCAGTTTCCAGCCCCTGGCAAGATCGATCTATCTACCGCGATGTGTGGGAAGCACTTAAAAACCTCCGAGACCATGTGTTGGAATCCAGCGTGAAGAAACTGACTATGCCTAAGATAGCGAGTAACCAGTTAGATTGGCGAGTCATCATGAACATGGTAGAGATTATCTTTCAAGATACGGGTGTTCAGATATTAATTTGCAGCTACAACCCCCGTTATCAGTATCCGATGAAGACGGTGCCTTGCTATTTCCATAAGATCGTAAAGTGTAGAAACGGGGCCAGTTGCCGATTCAAACATCCGGTCTCGGCTACACAAAAGTGCCAGGAGGAACTTCCATTCAAGGAGGGGTAATGTTACGAAACAGCACACTGGTATAGTCCCCAAATCCGACTCTGTCTAAGCCAGGTATGAAAGTTAAAATTATGGCGGATGCGCAGGGATTCTTAGAATTGTTTACGATTGTGACTATCTTATCTATACATTGTTTTTGTGACCAGTCTTATCTAGAAAATGCCGGAAAGCCAATTGTTTTTGTGTAAGCCGCAATCTAGAATTTTCTAGTGAAAAAGGCACTAATATATAAGGGACCGACCAGGAAGAGTAGTTTAGTTGATAAAGTGATCTCGTGAAATGAACAAGGATACACCGAAATAGCAAACAGTAAATAAGTGAATATAAATTAGTTAAGTGTTAACATAAATTAGTTTAAATGAATATACTGTGTATATAATCAGTGAATAGTGTAGTGAATAAATAAATTAAGTAAGAGAACCTACTGTGTGTTTAAAATTTATCCCACATGTAATTAAAACGTTTAAATAAATAAGAAAAACATTACAGTAGTAATCCTCTGTTTATTGTTGTGGTATGAAATTTGAGAAGAATGGAAACAAATAGGTGGCCCCCAAGAGTATGGATCTGGATCTCAACAGAAAGACGTTGGACAAGGGGTGAACCTGTAAAAGTCATGGAGAAAAGAATAATTGAAGACGTTGGATGGAGGAATAAAATACGATGGAGCATGGAATGCGTGAAACGGCCTGAATAGCTTTAATCAACTATCTATATTTATTATCTGTTAATTTGATAAACGAAGTTGATTATTGTAATATATTGTGGATTTCTGTGTTGCTAGTCTCCAGTGTTTTTTGTGTGGGGCTAAGGAAACAAAACATAAGAACAGCGCTTGAAAACTGTTTGTTGCAATTTTATTTTGAAATGAAATATTTTGTCAATTTGATAAGTGAATATTGTGTTCTACTCTAAAATTATACAATTAAAATGGAACTCAATTGGATGTTTGGTATAGGATATTCTTAGTATTCTTCATGAAAAAATCACCTCGGAAGCTCACTTAAAACGTAATAAATTATTTCGTGTTTGTAAAATCATAAAGAAACTGATAAATTATGAGTATTAAATGTGGTCAAGATGGTATTAATTCTTATCGTTATGAAAGAATCAACTGAACTGTTTATTTCTTTCTTAAATTCCATTTTTAATTTGTAATTTCCTTCCTCCATAATACCTGAATTGCTTGAGATTCCCGTCCTCAAATTTTCTTGCAAATCCTCTATATTTTTATTATTATTTGCAATAGCTCTGTAGTTGGCTTTGATTTTCTTCTCAATCTCTTTGTTCACTTCTGCCTGCATATTTGTTATTGTTAGTTTTACTATCTCTTTTACTTCTCTCTCTATATCTTTTTTTAAATTTTCCAATTTCATAGATTGTTCTTTCTGTAAATTTGTTATGCTATTTTCAAATTTCATTTCTATTTCGTCCAATCTTCTATTTATTTGTAGTTCCTGCTTTTCCATTTGTTGCTCTATTTTCGTTTCTATTTTCTGTCCTTTTTTTTAGAAATTCTAGCACGATTTGATAAAGCTTAGTTTTTCTTTCAGGTTCATCGAAAGTAACGCTGTAAATTTTCATAAAAATTAAACTCGTGAAAAGTACACTCGCTAAATATACAATACAGATTCTCATATCTACAGAAATAATTCTTGTTAAATTTTACAACTGGCCATATATGTTCGAAAGTTTATAATGACACTTTGGCTTTTTGTTTGCGATCGTTAAATTCCGATGTTGTTAAAAGTTCAGGCAAATTAACAGACCGGTAAAAGTTTTTAAGATTACTAAATAAGTTTTTTGTTGGGATGTGTCAAAAACCGTTGAACATATAAATGTGGATATACACGTACAGTCATGAAAATAAGGAGAATTGGCACAATTCATACACTAACCTAGATGACTGTGATACATCTCGTCAGTTTTTTAAAATTGATAAAAATCTTTATCGAACTGTGAATTGAATTTGGCGTATGGAAGCTACATATGTCTTATAAAACTACCAAATTTGTGATAGTCACAAAATCAAAACCAAGAAGCTACTTTTGAAGAATAAATTAATAATTGATTTTCAATTATATTTCTGGTTATTGCGTTGATTTGTCTTTTTTTATTCAAATAATATGATAATAAAATAATAACAGGTTAATATTTTCCTACTAATTTATAATAGTAGCGGCATAAAAACAAATGATAAAAATTTGTTTTTGTTTTCATCCTCCGTGAAATTGAATAGGTACTACTAACGAAATATGTCTCTATTAAAATGTTGAGTAATGACCCTTGTCATTGTTATATACCACCCACAGTTCGTGCATAAATGTCCAAATATTTTTGGTAGAAACCTTCTTGGAACGGGAGATTGTCAACTACTCGGTTCGTAGGTATACTATGACAACATTACTTTGGCTTCCAGAATAGAAATACTTGTAACTGCAGATTCTTTTAGTGTGAGTCCTGAAACGTGATAATTCTCTCATGTGAATAAAATATTCAGCTTAAGGACGGTATTAGACTGTAAAAGATATTTGATGAAACATTTGACAGTGGAATACACCATATTTTATAAAATATTTCTTTTGTAAAAGATCTTTCATAAAAAGTAATAGATTAGATTTGATAAAAGGTTTGACAGTTCCGAAACAATATGGCGCAAGATAAGTTTGTTTGGTGCGTGGCGTCAACAAAATTATTAATATCTGAATAAGAAAGATATGAAATGTTGTACAACCATCAGCATCTCGATTATGAAAACAGGAACAAAAGACTGGACATATACAAAAAGATTGTTGAAGAAATAATTACCTCCTTTATAAATCCCAAAACCCTAATTTTAACTGATTCCTTAAGTAGCATTCATTCCTTGAAACATCCTTATCCGAAGCACCCAATACTACAATCAATAAAATCACAGCTTCATAATATCCAGAACGACAATAAATCTGTCGATTTCATGTGGATTCCTGCTTACATTGGCATCAGAGGCAACGAAAAAGCGGACCTATGTGCGCGTAACGCAATCGTAAACGTTAATGCCGAACTCATAACAAAGTGCGTGGTGACTTGAGAACACTTATTCGGGAAAAAGTTCACAACCACTGGCAACAAGACTGGTAGCGATCGCAAGACAAACTTCGCGAATTTAAGTCAACAGTGACTCTGTGGAAGCATCCAACCACAACACGCAGAGCACAAGTGATTGTCACTAGACTTAGAATAGGGCATTGCAAATTGGGCGGATGTAATTTCGGCCGGAAAAAGGGCAGGTACTAAAAGCCGGTAGGTAAATTCGGCCGGAGGTTTTAAGTTGCTTCCTTATCTCATAGGTATTTTCGGCCGCAAATCAAATAAAATAACAGAATGCTTTATATTAAAATATTTCTTTATTTCAATAAAATTATTACATCAACTTATTTCTATAACTTAGGTAAACTATAAATTTTTAAAAAACGTTTTGATGTGATACAGATTTAACGAAATTAATTCTAGAAATATTGTCAGATCGAAGCATATTTACCATGTTTTCGATAAATTTTAGTTTGTTTTTTACTTGTTTGTCTTTAATTTTTGCTGGAATATTTAAATTTTTTATTTTTAAATATGCATCGATCTGACAATCTTTTAATTTTTCTATAAAAATAAATATAGAAGGGTGACTTGAATAAAAAGTAGAATTAAAGTGCGAATGGAATGATTCGCAGGCATTTGTGGTTCTTTTAATTGATGGGTTTTCATATGCCCATATATTTGGTGGAAAATGAGATTCTGGCGCTATGTAGTTTTCTAATAAATAGTCTGCGTATTTATCTATAAGTTTATGGTCCGGTTTGTATGACATGAGATCAAATATGAAACAATCTTCAACTTCAGAGGGGTCTAAATAAGTTAGCCCAAAAGTATGAGTAAGCCATTTGCTTTCCTCGCAGTTTTTATCTTTATACATTTGGGTTAACCCTAATGATTGTATTTTCCTATACCACGCCTGGTGCAAGTGGAATCTACAACCATTTAGTTTGGTTTTGGGAAAGACAACTTTTAATGCGTTATGAATTGCGATTTCAAAATCCACAAATACCTCCTTCGGTTCAAAAACAATATTATAAAGTTCAAAAATTTTAGATTTTACCAACAGAAAAAGTCTCATATATGTGTCACTGGTCTTATTGGGCAACAGACAATACAAAAGAGGAACATAATGCCCATTTTCCAGTCCATGGATGGTAAATAACTGATAAAAATATTTTGTACAATAAGAAAATGTGCCATCCATGTAAAAATCTTTCATTTTACATAAACTTATTATATTTGTATGGCAAGAAAAAACAATGATATTATCAGCTGTGCTGTTAATAAACAAAAAATTTTCACCTGTTGTGGTTTTCGGTCCATAACTATCGAGTACAGAATGTACATCGTGAATATCCTTAGGCAGGGCTGGTAAGAGCTTACGGCGGCTGTTGTACAAATTTCTTCTTATTAGACTGACATCTATCGATGACAAATTCTCTGGCAAATGATTTGAAAGAACGCTTTTAATAATTTTTGAAGGTTTCTCCGATATGTCTTCCTCAGCTTTGCGCTTGCATGAAGTCGTCACTATTTTTCTCTCCAACGTAGTTTCATCGGACTCGTGGTTGTGGATTAATTCACATCTAGTAACTGTGTATTCCGCACCAACAGTGTACAGTTTGGCTAAACATCTTAAATTTTTCTTTATACACCACCAACGTACTTCACCACTTTTTAATACGTCCTGTTTACAAAACTGAAACTTTTCTACAACTAGTAAGTCACAACCGCGTGAACTCTTAATTACTGAAACTGATGCCATCGTATACAAATAATATATTTTATGCTTTCTATCGACTACTAGCTTAAAGATAAGTTATAATACTGACTAGCCATAATAATTTTATACCTGTTATTTGTGAATTTTATACATTTAAAGGAAACTATTAAGCGTAATTACCAATATTTTAATCTCATCGTAAACATCAACCCCTCGGCCGAAATTACCCCTGTCATAAATGGTACCCTTTGATTTATGCAGGTAGGCCAAGGGATTACCGGCCGAAATTACGCCCGCCGTGCAAATTTACGCATACTTATCTTTTCAATAAAGACAATGCTCCTATATGTGATCTATGTCAAGAACATTTAACAGTGAAACATGTCCTGATTAATTGCACTAAGTTTGACACGAACCGGCTAAAATATAGGCTACCTACAGATTTAAATATACTCTTAGGTGTAAATTGCCCAGTTAAAAAATCGATGGGATTCCTAAAGGACATTAATTTACTAAACAAAATTTAATATTGTATATTGTTATACACCGCTAATCACCTTGGGTGGAAGCGGATTAGTTTGAATAAAAAAAAAGAACAAGTTTCATAGGAATTTTATCGCACGCGTCTAAGTTTAGAAAACCAAGCCAATTTCCCAATATATCCTGCAACTATTTAGAAACAGTTGTTTCATTCAAAAAAGAAATATAACAATGTTACACATATGTTGTGTCTTGTTGTACAGTCTTAGAGTTTTTTGGCACTAATTGATTCCAAGGAGCAATTAGTTTTCACGCAAGCAAGTCATTATTATGCAGAATTTTTTTATTTCCCGACTTTGGAAATTTATTCAATCAATAAATATTTGAAGAGAATTATTTCTAAACTATTCTTGATACTATTTGATTACAGAAAATCAAGATCTTCTATAAACCACTTTTATATATATCTTGGGAAAAACATCATCACATAATTCACTCAGAATAAAACAAAATTAATATCATTCATATCACATATATTTAGTTGCATGTGTTGATTATATTATATGTATTCACACCATTTAAAATTGAACAGGCACTATATACACGCATTTTGAAATGTATCCATGTATAAATATACGTTGTAAATGCTTCATTGGTGTTATTTTACCGCGGTGTTAAATTTTGTGTAATAGGTAATATCTAAAATCTGTGATCAAATTTTGCACGTTCAAGACACGTGTTCAGTAATAGGCGATTATTTAAAATGAATTGCTAATAACCGTCTGAACAAGTTAAACATTATATTAAATCTAAGTATTCCATTTCAGCACTTTCATTAAAATAAGCGAGTTGTTATCACGCAAGTTTACATCAGTACCTACTCATGATTATGGTTTATACGAGGGCGGCCTATTGTGCAACGTATGCTAGCTACAGATTTGGCGAAGGCAGGAAAAAGAATATGCTAAAAATATGTATTATATCAAAAGAACCGCATTTCAAAGTAAGAAATAGGTACCATCACATGACAAATACTGAAAGAGTCAATCGAAAAAGTGTGTGATAAAACTATTATTATTATTCTTCAAATAATAATACCTTTATTTTGCCAAACATGTTTATACAAAATATCTATGAAGTATTATGCAAAATAAAAATGATTACCAAATAGGTTCAGAGTGAAACCTGTCTATGGTTACATTTTCATTCTTACACACGTATACAAGTGGAACAAATACGTAATTGGGAGGCAAGTACAATTTCATTAACAAAAAAGAGACAATTATAAAAATAACACAAATAGCACTAAACTTTAGCATATGACATGGAACACATACTTCAGGAACAAGATTAGATCACAAGATCAGGATCAATGATTTCATGAAAGAAGCCTCTACCACATGCAAGTATCCATCTATTAATTTCTTTTTTTAATCTGATTCTATTTCTTATGCATCGAATATTTTCAGGAATTTTATTATATATGTGAGGTGCAAGGTAAGCGAAGCTTCTTTTTCCAACTTCTTTCTGAGGTCTAGGAAACGTCAAATTATCCGAATAAATTGCCCTTGTTTGGTAAGGATGTAATATGTTTTGAAAATAATGCTTGTTTTTAAACAAATAAATTGTAATTGTTTCTGCATACAGCTGTCTAATATCCATAATTTGAAGGTCATTGTATAAACGTTCAGTAGAGTAAGTTCTTTTTTTAAAGTACATAATTTTAAGGATTGTTTTTTGAGCTACCTCTACAGATTGCATTTTAATTTTCCTAATACCTCCCCAACCTATTATACCATACATTAATAGAGATTCAATCATTGCGTAGTACACTGATTTTAGTTCATTCAACGATAGTATTTGGCGACACAAATGAAATTTATGGAATAAGGTTCTAATTTTATTTTGCAAATTATCCACATGAACATCCCATTTTAAATGAGAATCCAAAAATATACCCAAGTACTTTACTGATGATACCAACTGTACACTTTTATTTTCAATTTCTATAGAACGGTTTGGTACTGCCTGCTTGTACGAGGTAAAAAATATGACTTTAGTTTTAGTTACATTAACAGTAAGTAAATTTGTCCTAAACCAACTTGTAATATTTTTTAGGTCCCCTTCTGCTATTTCTTTGACTTGACTCCAAGAATCGGCCGTATACAACAAGACAGTGTCATCGGCAAACGAAATGCATTCCCCCGTGGTAGTCATTTGTAGTAATGGGTTGATATAGATTAAAAACAAAATTGGACCAAGAACGGTACCCTGTGGAACTCCACACGTGGCCGTCTCTTCTGAGCTTATGACACCATCCAGCATAACACGTTGTTTTCTGTTGTAAAGAAAATTTTTGAACAAATCCAGAACCACACCTCTAATTCCCAAGTGTTCAAGTTTTTGCAGCAAAATATCATGACTTAGTGTGTCAAAGGCCTTTGCTAGATCAATAAATACACCCAAACAGTTTTTTTACTATCAACTGCGTTATAGATACGTGATACCAACTTCGCAATAGCATCTTGAGTGCTCCTGTTTTCTCGAAATCCAAATTGTGACTCAGATATTACATTAAATTTATCTAAATATGAGACCAACCGTCCCTTAATTAACTTCTCAAGAAGTTTTGCAAAAACTGAGGTTAGCGATATAGGTCTATAATTCGCCATTGCAGTCTTTTTTCCACCTTTATATACCGGTTTAATCACCGCATTTTTGAAGTGTTGAGGTATTGTACCCGTCTGAAAACACATATTGAATATTTTACACAACAGTGTAGAGATACAGTTTGCTGATGATTTAACATACTCATTTTTTATATTGTCAGGACCTGGAGCTTTATTGTCTTTCAAAGATAAACACAATGCATATACTTCTGCAGGTGTTACTGGTGTTGAAAATAAAGATTGATCGACAGTGTACATTTGCTGACGTTCCCCAATTTGCATATAATTTTAACTCAGGTTTCTTCCAATATTGGCAAAATAAGAATTTATTGTGTTTGATAGTTCATATTTATCAGTGATTTCAGCATTGTTTTCCAGGATTAATTTCTTCATTGAATGATTTTGCTCCTTAAAGTTGTTACTAAATCTATTAATCACATTCCACATTTTCTTTGATGAGTTACCTGATTTTATCATTTCAAGTCTAAAATAGTTGGATTTTCTTGCTTTCAATAATTTATTTAAGCAATTTCTGTACGTAGTGTACTCTATTTTTTTCTTTATATTTAATGCTTCTTTCATATATCCTTTATACAATCGATCTCGTTTCTTTATTGGCTGTACTAGTCCCAATGTTATCCAAGGTTTTTTTTAACACTTTTGAAAGATACTTTATTAGTGTTTGCACTAATCGCATTTTTAAATTTTGTATAGAATTCATTAAACATTTTATCTGGGCCAACCAAAGTATCTAAGTGATCCCACGATAATTCATTCAATATCTCAATAAATTTTGCGTTATTAAACTTTTCAGAGCAAGTCGTAGTACTAATTTTTTTTATGTCTAATGTCCTTTGAGATTGCAATTATAGGGAAATGATCAGTTATATTTGTTTGTAAGACTGCTGAATAAGAGGAATCATCGTCAACCAACCCAGATTTATTCTTAACAAAAATATGGTCGATACAGGTTGATGAAGTGCTAGTCACTCGTGTTGGCTTATTAATTAACGAAATGATACCGTTTTCAGACATTAGGTTGAGGTAGCGATCGGTGTCGACACTATTCTCTAATATATCCTAAAATAAACGCCTGATCATATCTAGTAAAGTATTTAGAGTCTAATAGACTCTCAAAGTTTTCTAAAAAGTCAATTTTACTTATTGATGGAGATCTATATATTGCAAGAATATTTATTGTTTTTTTTTTCAATTTCTATCTCTAATACTACAGCGGTTGTTGACCCTATTTTAATTGATTTATGAGAAAATGTCAGATCATTCCTAACATATATTAGAATGCCATCATTTTGATTATTCCTATCTTCTGACTGTATGACATCATAACCATCCAAAACAAATTAGTTTTTATTTCCCATTTTTCTGTTAGAATCAGACAACTAAAGGATTGTGTAATTTGTGAAAGGTATACTTTTAGCTGGTTAAAATTCTTATAGATACTTCTTATGTTCATATGGTAGATTGAAAATGAATTGTTTGTTATATTTTGTTCAAGAGAGGCATTTAGTAGATCGACTGACGGTATTAATTTTGTATCAACAATTATTTCCCAAAATTCCCTAATGTATTGATCCATATCCTACACCACGACTAAAGACCAAAAGTAAATCACAAACAAATGAATAAATAAACCACAAACTAAAGACAAAGACGGTGTTATCAATTTTTCAATTAAGATCAAGGCTGAAAAACAAAATACTTATAAACTATAAAAGCAACAGCAAAAACTTCCAGAAAACTAAAATGTTCAGATTTTATTTGTTGTGACCGGAGCGTAATCTTATATCGTATAAGAGATTTGAGATGGTCACACACTTCAATTATTTGGGAGTGATAATTGGAAAAGAACGAATGGGAGATAGGGTATTAAAAGGAAATCTAGTATATGGTCGGAATCGAGCAATGTTAAAAAGTAAGACATTGACAAAAAATATTTATAAGGCGATTATGAGACCAGTTATCACCTACGCAATGAAAACAAGCACAATAACAAATAAAGAGGATAATGATCTTAAAGTATTAGAGCGAAAAATAATGAGAATAATTCTGGGACCAGACACTACAAGAGATGGGACTGTAAGGTACAAAAGTAATGAAGAAATAGATGATGAACTGCAAGGCGAAAACATTATAAGGTTCATAAAAGCACAAAGATAACAATGAGTAGGACATATAATGAGAAGAAAAACTCAGGAAACGTACAGAGTGCTTCCCGATCTGGCCTAAAAAAAGATGGGACGCTGCAATTGAAGAAGATTCAAGTAGCATAGGAATATAAATAACTGGAACTGATGATTTAGTTGTGCAGCGAAAACAGACCGAAAAGTACGAGAGAGACAAACCGTTGTATTGGCTTTGTCTTTCTCTAGAGTCTAGATAGTGGTTACTTTTATGTTCCGTGTCCATGTTTTGTCATAAAAGGTGAGATGTCATCATCAGGTTATTTGTCACTGGATTTTTTTAAGTTAGTGTTAGTTGTCCTTAATAATGGTCTCTTTTCAAATGGATTTAAAGACAGTTATTATAATAACCTCATAATACATCACAATTTTTGGTCAATAGGTTTCTAATTAAGTGTCCTTTGAAATAGTATGAAAAAATTAGAACAAATTTTGGGGATTCAAATTCAAAACAAACGATTCGCGTCGGCACACAATCGCAATGAATTATTTTAACGTTATAAAAAATACTTACATCACAATATTTCTTCTTAATTAAGTGTCCTTTGAAATAGTTGAAGAATATTTGGAAAAATTTATCTTCGGGTTCAAAACGAACGATGCGCTTCGACGCACAATCGTAATCGATATGAATTTTTTTCACGTTATTAAAAATACTTACATCATAATTTTTGGTCAATAGTTTTTTAATTATATGTCCTTTGAAGTGGATAAAGAATATTTGAGAAAATTTTGGGCCTTCAGGTTCAACACGAACAATGGGCGTCAACGCACAATCGTAATCGTTATGATTATTTTTGACGTTATAAGAAATACTTACATCACAATGTTTGGTCAATAGGTTCCTAATTAAGTGTACTTTGAAATAATTAAAGGAAATTTGAAAAAATTGTGGGGCTTCGCGTTCAAAGCGAATGATGCGCGTCGGCGCAAAATCGTAATCTTCATGATTTTTTTTTACGTTTTAAGAAAGACTTACTTACCAGTGGCGTAACTAGGATGAAGCACTGGGGGGAGGGGATGAACTTCCGGGATATCTGGGTATCGGAATTTTTTTCCAATTTTGAGCTCCTAAAACTGCGTTTTAGCTTTGTTTTTGTTATAAAATTGTTGCTTACAGTTCTTAGCTTTTAGTACATTTCAGTAACATATAGGTTTTCTGTGATTATGTATTGGATTTTTTTTACTTTTAGTGTTCGGGGGGAGGGGGTTTCTACCCCTCTCATCCCCCCAGTAGTTACGCCACTGTTATTTACATTATAATTTTTTGTCAGTTGGTTTCTAATTAGGTGTTCTTTGTAATATTTGGGTAATTTATTTTTATTTTTGGGTATTCCATTCAGAATCGTGAAATATGTACAAGAACAACTATAGTAAAAACCAAATAAAGTTGCGTTTACGTCATCATTGTGAACATTTGTATCGTTGTCAGAGTGTTCACGAAATATGGAAATTACTTACTGTCCTTACACTGGTTTTTAAAGCAGCAGCTACACGCTAAAATAATAGAAATTTTCGTAAAGTAAAGTAAGGATATTTTATTCACGTATTACCTACCTCTTGTACATCATTTAAGGGCAACAAAGGACCATTATCATTACTTTCTTGTTCAAAATAATTTACTAATGAAGCCACAAGTACTTTGAATCGGCTATTCAGCTGTTTGGGCATTTTAACAATCACAGAAGAAAATGCTTTGTTGTTTTGAAAACAAAAACAGTTTTGATTATAAATATATCTCACAAGAAAATTTTATAAAACACGTAACTATAACCTCAAAAATCGATGACAATACACGAGTAGAGAAGTCACAAACAACGCGGCAACATGGCATTATTTCTGGCAGTGACTATTTTACCGTCAATAATTGGAGGCTTCTTTATGAAAATTTTAACACAGATGTTTACGTCGAGGGATGTCTAAGCCCAATAAAGCTATATTGCTTATACATTATTTTGGTACAAAAGTTTTTTTATTGATTGGGTTATCTTTAGAACCGATTAATTAACAAATTTGAGTATATGCACTTCTCGATAGAAATGTAGCCACACATGCGATAGAAATACGCCCTTGGTGACGTAAACGCAACTTTATTTGGTTTTTACTATATTTGAAAACTTTTTATTCACTTTCTTTAATTTTTGGCAGTAAAATTTTGATGTAGCGTATTGAAATGTCTCCTATATTAACACTTTTTTGCAAAAGTACTGTTCATTTTCTAAAAAAATATTCGTGGATGGTTAAAAAAAATCCGTGGTTAATTTCACACGTGTAAAAATAGTCCCCTTTTGGTTATATAAAGAGCATTTAATTTTTTTGCAGCACTTTATAACAACTTCATTATCCTATAAAATGTGTCGTATAGTTGCTTATACAATCCTTAAAGACTTAATTTTGCTACTTGGGATAGGCACAATACAATATTTAAAATAAACTTTTCCATAACAGTGAATTATTGTTATCTTGTACTTTATATAATATAATTTAACTATTTTTTTACTTTATTGATTTATATTTTATAAGGATTAAATTTTTTTTCGGTAATGTAATAATTCACATAGTAAATATTGTGTGGGGCACCAAAATATCTGCTAATCCCGTTTATTATTTAAGTGATACACGAGGCCTTGCAGTCCTCAATGAAGAAGCTAATTAACAATTTAGTTTAGTTCTACTACGGTCACTCACTTGATTTTTTTGATAAGTAGGAAATTATTATTTTTACGATATAAACCCTAGATGTCGCCTTCTACTTCAAGTATAACTGTATTTTCATGGCAATACCACTTACTTTCTAATTACTCTCAACGCTCTGATACCAACTACACAGTTTAATTTTTCTTTGCAATGATAATGAGTTCCACTAAAGATGATAATGATATGATAATAATGATTAAAGTTCCATAACTTAATGCAAATTTGTTTCTTGTATTATGGTAATTATTACTGTATTCATATTCATGTATCAATTACTCCTCTTTAGCATATTCCTTTTATTACACATCAAAGTTTATATATCTCACTGTTTTCTGATAGATTTGCCCCAATTTTTACAAATATTGCACCTAGTGATATAAACACTACACTATACATGAAATAAATTCAAAATAGATTAATGTCAAGTAATTTTAGTATTTGATTAATAAGTTGGATATTTTTTGAGATGAACTATCAAATTGGAAATTTACATACACTATTATAATATAAGAATCATTTTTATTCTACGATAAATGTTCTTATACGTTAACCCGTTTATCGATAATTTCGATGATGACTTCAATGTCGATGTATAGGTATAAATCGTATTTGCGATTCTGGTCAGAATCAATATCGACAATATCATTCCCCATGCCCATGTGAAGAATTGACGATGACGGGTCAAACAGACAAAGCTGGACGGACATTGAAAGAAAACAACTAACCAGTAACCAGCCTATTGTTGAACGTCAGACAGAAGCTTGTCACTTCCTTGGAAGTGGCAGACAAACTTGGTCGGGTTTAAGCAGAGACGTGCGGTTTTCTTTTCGAAAAAGGATACTTGCTTGATTCATTATAATAGAATCATATTATATTATGTATTAACCGGAAAATAAAATAGGTACTTCTTGATCAAGAACCAAAGATATTGTAATGAGAATAAACATAAAAACTATTTTTGCAGATATATGAATATTATCAGAATTCATTTATCTCGCACAATAAAACTTTATTTTGTTAGGCAGTTCGAAAATTCTGGAAATTATAACATGCAAATTATGAAAATTAGTAAACGATAACCAGCTAATCAACTTGCGAGACTACATAAAGAAGTTCAGGTTAAAAAAAAAGCGGAAACAATATTGGCATTTAATCCACCGGTCAGGAAAATTTTCAGAGACAAATAATTTTTTTGTTTTAATTTTTTTAAAGAATCATCGTTATATTTTGTTGATGTCTAAGATTTCTCCTTGTACACTCATTGACCGTTTTTGCTCAACAAAAAGTTTCACTTCTAACGCTGTTAGGTTTCGAATCTCGCATAATTTTTTTTATTATAGCTTAGAAAAAATAAATATTTTTTCTGCAGAAATAAACCATGAAAAGTACCCTATTTATTGGCAGAATACGAGGATGTATTGATATCTAATTAGCCTAGACCAGTTCCATGCATAAAAAAAATATTGCGTTACCATAGCAACGAACAATAACTTATTAGAAGTCTCAGTGTAAAGTTTGACGACAAAAGAGTAAACTAGAGTTACGCAATAAATTAATAGAAAAAAGATGTCCACCGAAATTGTGAAAATCGAAAAATTGGAGTATTGAGCCATCATCAAGTACCTGTATTTAAAAGGGTTAAGAGGTAAGCAGATTTACGAAGATATGCTTAATACCCTTGGTGATTAATGTCCTTCGTATGCGACCGTGAAAAATTGGACTGCAAGCTTCAAAAGAGGTAAATTTTCCATTGGAGATGATGACCGGTCGGGAAGGCCAGTTTCTTTGTCAGTCCCCGAAAATATCGATGCAGTTCATGACATGATTTTATCAGACCGTAGAATTGGGCTAAAACGGATATCTGAAGCACTGAATATTTCATACGAACGCGTGCAAGGGTAGAAGCATCGCGTTCGATCTGTGCTTGATTTGAAAACTATGTAGACTTCTTAAACCGAATTGTTACTATGGCTGAGAGAGACTTGGGTACATTTCTACGGTCCAGAAACAAAGCAACAATCGATGGAATGGCGACACTCAGGTTCTCCAAGACCTAAGAAGCTTCGTGTCCAAAAATCTGCTGGAAAAGTTCTTGCTTCAGTTTTTTGGTATTGCCATGGAGTAATCATGATTGATTTTTTGAATAAGGATAGAACAATAACTGGAGCTTACTATTCGACATTACTGACCACTCTACGGGAAAAAAAATTAAGAGAAAAGACGCGGAAAGCTTTCCAAAGGTGTTTTGTTTTTGCAGAACAACGCCCCTGCACACAAATCCCATGTTGCCATGCAAAAAATTCGTGATTTAGGGTTTGAATTACTAGAACACCTCCCTTATTCACCAGATTTGACTCCGTTCGACTATCATCTCTTCTCTCAACTGAAAAAAAGTTTAAAAGGTCGTAAATGGTCGTCCTCCAACGTCTGAGAAACTTCGGAGACTTGAGAACTGCCGAATTTTACCGAGATTCGCTTGTAGCCGATTACGGTTCTAATGCAGTTCCTAAAGTTAGGTAATACATGAATCGGATTTTAGAATTGCTAAATGCAATTTTTACGTTTCACCACGCGCTAGGAAACGGCTAAGAATTATAGAAAATACCTAATATTCTCTCTTTCGCCCCGACTGGAGTCACTAATTGTTTCGGTAAGTTATAGGTTTTTTCGTTTGTTTCCATTTGTCATCAGAATTCATATCATAGACACCGTACATATAAAAGCATAGTAGCGAAACTCTCGACTCGTCCCTTTGAAGTCTTTGTGGATAATTTCGCCGACAATGTTCTAAGAAGTCGGGCAGTTGTTCACTGGCCGGCGGATTTACGAGGGACTGCTGTCGTGCTACTTCTATGGGAATATATACTGTATACTGCAGAGCTTCGTGTCGTTTGCTCTAACGCGACCCCTGTATACTAAACAATCCGACGTCACCTGGTAGAAACCTGCTACTCTATAGGCGGGGTAAAGCGGGTTCGCATATCGGCTTCCGGACAGAGTGTCGCTACTAGGCTTTTATATGTACGGTGTCATAGATCATGGATAATGAGTTACGAAAAGAGGAAAAAAAACTTGAACAGCTGTGGAAAGAAGTAGATACTGAGGAAGAATCTTATGATGATCAAGAAGAACTCGGTCCTGAACAAATAATTATTGAAGAAAGAGATACTGACAGTGAATCGGAGCAGGACTGTGATGAAAGTGATAGAAACAACATTCTTCCTAAAAAGGTTCCTCGAATACCAACATTTATTGGGAAAGATGGCATCACCTGTTGGAAAAAGCATTGTCCTAAAAAACAGTTAGAAACAAGAAAATAAATTTATCGGTCAATTACCAGGTGTTAGACAATAGGAAAAAGCAAGAAAAATGCTTTGTTGTCCCTATTTTTTTCAAATGCTATAGTAGTGACAAACAGAAATCTTTTTATATCTACGCTGTCTGCTGTTTACGCAAGAGAAAAAAAGAGCACAACCTATCGACATTTGTGAAATAATAGCTATTCGTATAACAAGGGAGGAAAGTGCTACTTTTCCTCCCGAGGATGCAGTTTACTGCCCGACGCGTAGCGGAGAGCATTAATTCGAGGGAGGAAAAGGCACTTTGCACCCATGTTATACATATAAATTCTTCCGCCTCCCTCAAACAACAAGACATTTTCAATAATTTATTCATGAAACTAACAAACAAAATTAATAAATACTTGGCTAGGCATCGGGGGTGTACATTTTTATTTGTACTTCAAATCCCTTAGGATTTTAACTGTTCCTTTATATCCCTTGGGTCTAACATAGTTTCCAACATGTGAGACTAAAGTGACCACTTTAGTCTCGGAATGGCAAAAATTATTCCATTGATAACGTACTATGACGTCACTTTCCTCCCTAGGGAGGAAAAGTACGACTTTGCTCCCTACAATGAGGCCAGGAAATGTATACTTTGGATAGAGGTAGGCGGAAAAAGCTTTTTTTGGCATAATATATCTATCAGGGCTTCTCAGAGCTGGTCGTATAAATACCAAAGAGCTATGGAACAGCTATTGATAGATTATGGCTCGTTATCTCTCGCGATCGTTTTCATTTATTATTGAGATCTTTAAGATTCGACGATCTACCAACACGTGAGGAAAGGAAATAAACCAATAAGTTAGCCCCAATACGAGACATCTTTCACGCTTTTGTAAGCAACTGTTAATGAGCATAAACGGGCAAAATGTAACACTTGACGAGAAGCTCGAGGCTATCAGGGGGCGATGATCTTTTCTACAATATATCCCGAATAAGCCCAATTGTTACGGGCTAAAAAATTTTGCTACAGTAGATTCAGCAACTGCTTATGCTTTGAACTTAGAAGTGTATGTTGGTCAGCAGCTTGAATGCCCGTCCAACAGTCTAATGATGAATGCAGTCTTGCCTAAGAACTGATAACACCAATTGTTGAAACCAATCGCAACTTGACGCGTAACAATTGATACAAAATTGTAGAGGTTGATCACAACTTGGCATATGTAGGTACAATAAAAAAATAAACGGAATTCACCAACACAAGTGATATAATTTCGTATTCGACACTATTCGGTTCTCAACAGAAGAATACAATTGTATCCTACGTACCTAAAAAGTAAAAAAATCTAATTTTAATCTCTAGTTCACACCACGATGACAGTATTGATGCGTCCACAAATGAGTAGTGTAAACCAGAAGTAATAACATAATATAACCACAAAAATGGTGGCGTAGATACTTTGGACCAACTAGGGGCAACCTAGAACGTTGGAAGAAATACCAGGCGCTGTCCCATGGTAATCTTTTATGCTTTGTTGAACATGGCGGGAGTAACTCCCAAATTATTTAAGCTTGTAATAATAACACTTGCAAAATGGAACGAAGACTGTATCTAAGATAACTTGGATTATATTTTACAAACGAATATTTACAAAGACGTTCCCTTGCGATGAATATACCTCCAACTGTAAGAGAAAGGAGGCAAGAGGCTGCTGGTACATCCGATGTTCGCCTAAACAACAAAAAAGACGCTATTTCTTCAAAAAGGACTCAAAAACTGAATTTTTCTGCCAAAAATACAGAAAAAATTTGTGCCTCAGTCACCTTGAAGCTTGGTATTCTCGGTGTTCTTGAAATGTGAAAAGTCAATAAAAACTGTTGATTAATAGTATTTGCACTTAAAAAAGTCATTTTTTTGTTTACGTTTGGAACTTTTCTTTTTAGTTTATTTGTTACCAGTGTCTGTATTAAAATGTTTGTCATTTAAAAATAATTTTTTAGTTTTCCATTAAATGAAGGTCCATTAATTTAAGTTTTCAGTATTTTTTACTCAAAATTTGTTTAAAGTATGAATAAAAAAAATGTCTCTCAAACTGAGCGCCCCGTTTCGTGTTACATACTAGGGCGCCCAGCCTGCAGAGTTAATTCCGAATACATGATTGAAGCATTTAAAAAGTACTATAGCAAACTGATTTTGTTGATAGGCTATGTACCGAAATTGCCTCAAGCCATGCACAACAGTCATATAAATCTCTAGGTACCGAACATCAACATAACATGAAATCCTATGACTTGATTAAATAACGAACCTAAGAAAATGTACTCAAAGACCTAGAAAAAATAGAAAGTGCTCAAAGAAGCAGCACTTCGAGAGCTGATCAAGAACTAATTTATGATTGGTAACAGGACTTTGGGAAAGAGATGACAGATTTGTCTTCAGTTTGGACATTTGAACAAACCAATCAGTCAGTACAAAGTTACCTATAGTAGTCAAGTCAGATGAACCATGAAGTATTGGAAAAGGAAGGTAGAAATATTGAAGTCTTAACTATTCGAGCACTATTTTAAATCAATCAAAACAGATTTTTCTGTGGTAATTATCGACCGTAGTGTTCATCTAAGCAAAAGGTGATTATTGTGAGGTATGCGTTCAGTATAAGAAATAAAACTCTATATTTTTATTCTCAATAGTTCGCTATTCTTCAATAGCTTCATTAGGAGACAATATGTACACCATGTTATGGTACTAACTGGACTAATTATCAATTATTGCTTTCCAAAAACGGTTCTGGTGTGAATTGATAAAAAAAGAAACAATTTCAGTTGAAAAGAGAACAATAAAATAAGTAATCTGAACGTATGAATACCTGGTGTGACAAAACAATATTAAAATAAATTTATTAGGTGACAATAAATATCACTGAATTTATTAGTGTCAGATTGAAGATTCATAGCATTTTTTTGTTTGTTGATGTGATACATTTGAAAAAATTCTTTGTCACTATCAATTAGTCTGATAATTTCGGATAATCAGCTCAGCATTTTAAAACCTCTACTTATTTGTACTACCCTTTTATAACTCGAACGTTACGTGCATGGTTTGCTGTCAACCTCGGCTTAATGGAGATCCAATAGATGTGTTCGACGACGTACCTGAATACTGATTAACCACCGATCATGGCTGCTAAATATTCGGATGGAGTCGACACTACCTGCAAGAATTTGTAACCAGTCGATGTCTTCGTGTCAAAGTGTTTTTATTTAATGAAAATTCAACTATTGTATTCAGGTAGACTGAACGAGAAGAAACTGGGGTCAAGAAGTCTTTGGTATTTATTCAAGTATCAGGTGATTGCGGTGATAGCCATCGAATATTCCAAAGAACAAATTCAATAATAAGTTGAAGTTGTCACGAGCTCTTAGACTCCACAAAGTACTACTATTTTCAACAGCCTCCGTTTACTGTTTTGCAAGCAAAACATTCCGTTATCTGATCTTACATATACACCTATTTTATATATATATATATATATATATATATATATATATATATTATATATATATATATATATAATTTTTTTATTTCTAAAGCTATCGAAATAAGTTAATTTCTTCATCAGTCATCTACAAAAATATATACACAGGTATAATTGGCAAAAATATTAATATAAAATTATTACTCGCAAGTAATCGATGTTAATCGCTAAAAAAATTCACAAAGGAGACTATTGCAAGGAAACCACTCAATACTTCAACTTTTAAAACAAAAAAAACGTGAAACGTGTTGTTGTTCATAGCGCCAAAAAAGAATGAAATGAATTGTTGTAAATAAGCATTATTCTTTTTTGAAACAAAGGATTTACATTTAGTATTATAAACTTTTATGTTATTTAAGAATATGAAATTATTTTAATAAACTTGTATAATACTAAATATAAATAAAAAACATATAAAGTCATGATATAATCATAATAAAAACAAAATAATCAAATATAAATGTCAATGAAATAAGTTAACTCAACACAGTACTAAATTTCGGTTTTCTACTATACACCTTCGTTTAAGTAAAAATTTTAATAATTGCGTTCTTTAAAGAGAAAAACAACTACTTTCCTGGCTAATCCCTCGCAGAATATTGAATCCCCTTCGAAGAAAGTGACGTCGATCGAGCCTTTTGTTGATACAGATATCTGTGGTGATTGGCAAACGTAAGGAGACCGGTTTCGACCTTTTTGGGTCTTTTCAAGAGTGCCGTAATGCCTTTTAGTTCGGAGGCTCTAATCCAAACTGAAGATTCCGCCTTTCGACAACTCTATTTGGCTCGCATGATTACACACTTACGAGAAGTAGTCAGCTGGCGCCATCTACACTTCCAATTGCAAACCACCACCTTAGATAATTATTCGACCTTTTTCGAAGAGAAAAACAACTACTTTGATATAGAAGCACTTCTTATTTGATGAAATTTTAATTTATTTTATCATACGACTTATTATCTTGCAGAAAAAACATTCTCCAGCACTGAGGTTATGTTTATTCATTGCCAATTTCCATTTTTCTAATGACCTCATGAAGTACGATTTTCGAAGCGCGTTCTTCTCAGCATGAATGCTGTCAAAAATGCTCGAAAAATAAATTCAGAGATGTTTCATTTACAGTACTAGTACGCCATCGTTATACCCACATCATGATTTTTTATGATCTCGTTTGCAAATCTGTGTTACTGTTCGGCAAGTGTAATAAATTACAAGGCGCTATGTTGATAACGATACGTTTATGGGCCATATTTTATAATTTGGTACAATGTTAGGTATTTTGTAGCTGCTCGTGATGAAACCCATACAGAATTATTTTTTCAAAAATTATTATCAATGGGGTGATTGAAATGTAAATAAATTTACAAGTTCGGCATCTAGTTGAATTAGTTATTCTAACCATATATATCATACAATATATTTCTTTATTTGGTTTGTTTTGATATGATGGGAGGATATGATTCAATTTTTAATGTTGAATTATTGTTAATGCTATTATGGTTTTTATCACGGAAATAGTTGTAAATATTCAGTGTTGCTTAATTAAGTATTGTTACATAAGGTATGCTCAAAGGTTATTGTAGTAGAATAATTTTATCCTATTTCTCGGAGTGGATTCTATAAGAATGAGGAATATCCGAATAGAACCAGAAATTCATTGATTGTTGATTGAGGATGAAAAGTGCAGATTTGACAGAATAAGAAGAAAACAGCGCCAATTGAAAACAATAGGAAGATCATAAAATTCGTTAAATAAAATCACGTCAAAAACTGTGGAATAGGTATCTACATACAAAGCATAAATAATATTAAATGGAGTTAAAAGTATAAAATAGTAAAAAAGAAGTGAATCAATATAATAGAAAAAATCTGATTAAAGAAGTAAGTTTTCACAAAAATAACTTTCTGAATATTGTGCGAGAATCTTCAGTTCAAAGGAAAAATACCGTTAATAAATACTTTCGAAATTAACCTACTGAATTCGCACATCTTCTTTATTTTCCTCGGACGAGCAAACACATATCATACATAATATAACAATAATTACGAAACTGGAAACTGATTGGTATTTTTTATACACAATCTTCGTGAGATTTTTTGTTCACTATTACATAAAAACTTCATTTAAAAGCAAATGAACACAATGTTATTAAGTGCCGACCAACATTGACCAGATTTCACACTACGAAAAATATGTAATTAACTATTTCCATTGTCTATTTATTACCTTTAAATAATCTGATCACTTCACTATTTGTATAAAGGGTCGTTAGTGACATATTCAGACTTTAGAAATCCTTCTCGCATACTTAGAATTTAAAGTTCCAATTTTACAATGTTTCACTAAGAATGCCATTAGAACGTTTTCATAGCATGTCATTCATTAGAAAATTTGAAAAATAATTTTGGGAATTAACATAAATTGGATGAAAACTTATTTCAGATGGACAAACCACCCATATCATCTAAAAAAGTAAAATATAAGAATGAGGAGTTTCTGCAACCGATGGTGATATTCATACTGAACACCACTGTCTGACGCGGGTTTCGATAACCAAATTATCGTCTTCAGAGATCGAAGGTAAACTATAGTAGAGCGCCAGTACATCAATAGTTTCAAATTGAACAGATTCATTCTATAATCTTGGAAAACCAATAATAACCAAAAATAAACTGAATGCCTGTGCCAAAAAAGAAAATGTATCAAAACAGAAGAGTTTGAGCAGTATATCAAATAAATCCATAAAATCATGTAAGTTATATCCACAGCATTATACTACAAGAAGCTGTCATAATACTGTTAACCTAATGACGAGATGGTTAGCTAATTTTATTTTGTGCCAATGTCAGTTTATTCTGTGTTATTGTCAGATAAATACGCCTATTGAGACCATTAACCATTGAGACCATTTGTTATAAAATGTTTGTACTGTTTATTTCTGATATTTTCATGTTATCAAAATAGTAGGTAGGTAGGTAATTTTATTTAGATTACATTTTCAGAACCACAATTTGTTTGCAATTCATCCATTCGTATAATAGTTGTGTTCTTTATTGTTACTACGGATTATAGTCTGTTTCTTAATGTCTGACAGCACAGCAGCCTCATTAAATATTCAAATAGAAAATTATCTCTTACAGAATGATCCTAAGAATTTCACAAGTAAATACTAAAATTCTAATGCAAAACAAGTAGGTGTCCGTATTGGTCATCTGTACATCCCTGTTTCAGCTCAAAATACAATATGGTAATAAAACTGAACAATGCCAGCAAAAGGATAAACAGTGCGGCAGTGGCGGAGATTACGATATTAGTTCATCTTGCTTATTTAATTAAATTCGGTTAACATTACAGTTGAAATAAAATTCATTCGTTTAGGCCTATTAACAAGTTACATCTTCATTTTTATTAAATTAAATTAATTAAAGAAAATATAGTTTAATTCTCATATTTCAAATTTATTGACAATGAATTAACTTATATTAAGTAAAGTGAACATACCATTTATAGGAAATATAAAATTCAATCTATAGTATCATCCTCTTCGCTAGCCCTACAAAAATCATCCGAAGACTCGTCGAGAGAGATCACTATCGGTTCTATAGTTTGTTCTATAAGGTTATCTAAAACCCACATTTTCTCTTCCTCTTTAATTACATGATTCACAGCATCTCTCCAGTTATTGTTGTCAATGAGTACTTCATGAGTTCACGAACATCTTTCATTTTAAATGTTTTATTATGTCTAGCTACATAACCTTTCATTTGGGCCCATATTAACTCTATCGCATTTAATTCACAATGGTATGACGGCAAACGAAGCACTGTTATCCCACGATTCTTGGCTATTTCATCAATAACAAACTTTTCAAATTGTAGCTTGTGATCTGAAGCAACCTTTAAGTGGCATTGTCCATAACGATTGCAGCATTATTTGGAATTAATTCGACCATTTGTGTAAAATACATCTGCAGTCATTTCTTCATGATAGTCTTTGGTTGATGTTGACTGAAACTCCAGTAAACCACCTTCAACGAACCCTTGATTGCATCCAATATGCGTTATTATTAGTTGGCGACCTTTACCGATAGGAGTTTTCAGTCCATATTTTTATCACTGAATGTCCTTCATTGAGCCATGTCCCATCTAGATAATAGATTTGTCTTCCCTCCTGTCTGTATTTTCGGATATCTCGTAAATACTGGCGTCTCCAACATATTATTTCTTCGTTGTTGATTAGCACTGATTTGCGACTTTGCTTCTCCCAAGTAAAATTTAATTTGTGTAATATCTTCCACAAAGTTTTTCGCCCTATATCAGGCAAATTCTCGTCCTCCTTCACCATTCTTAGAATTCTGTCAAGGGTTGGGATCTCTTTTTTAAAATATAATTCACGTAGTTTTCGTCTTATTGTAGTTTGCATATGTTCATCAAGGTCAAATGATTTTCTTCCAGTTGACTTTTTAGGTGGAGATATATTTCCATTTTTCCTCTCTCTTAGAAGCCTGTAAATAGTAGATTCACTAACTCCTGTCATATTGGAACATGTCGAAACTATATTTCTAACAGTAGCAGCCGGCATGTGATGTGCAACAGCATCATGCACATTTAACACTACAGTCTTCGTTCGTAAGCTAATCACGCTCTTACACTTTACTGTGGTAAAACTTGAAGACATTTTTCACAACACAGTTAACACTTCTGGAACATAAGCGACTCTAAGCAAAACATATTATACAAATTTGAGCCAGACCAAGTTTCACCGTATATACCTGCAAAATTTCTAAGTAATCATTGGGACAATCCCTAGTAGGACCCTATTGTAATGTTTCTTGAAAATGTTATTATCAACATTTCGAAAATCAGAAAGTAATTATCTGGAGAATGACTTGATAAATGGTTTATTAATATGTCTCCCAAGAATTGACCTGCTCCAAATTCTCAAGATAAATAATGAAATATCCAGTCAGAATAGTTGCGTTACAAGATTATTTCAAAAATAATTTATTTTTTTAACTGTATGTACTCTACAAATGTATGAGGGTCAGTTAGTTGTTTTAACTAACCAAATTTACATTTATATTACCTTTATATATCAGATCGGGTATAAAATTAAATAGTAAATAAATTCCTTAGGTGAACTGTGACGCTTATGCTTTACTACCTGACTAGCATCTGTGACCCTTTCGCGTGCTGTCAGTCAATAAGAAACAGACTATAAAGTTACAATATTTGTATATTAAATGCAATCCACTGGCCCAAAACATCGACATAGTTATTACACATTAAAAATTTAAAAAATTGTGCAGTTTCATGTTCAACTTATAATATCTCGAAAAATATTGATTTTATCGTTATGAGGAGGGAGTACGTTATTAAGGTAAAAAGTATTGGTGAATCGAAAAATTGAGCTAAAATTTCTATTCCACCAACGGCGTAGAATCTGGGAACGACTAACCAGTCACTTACCTCTGGTAGTAGCTAGAAACGTTTGTCTAACATCATTTAGTAGGGTGTACAGTGTCTACAGTTCCTGCCAATTATGAAATGGATACGTGAATTAGGTTTAAAGTACTGAGCACACATCGCTTTAAAATTTTTAAACAAAACATTCTGTAACTCAGTAAGCAACTACATTTTATTAAGGTGTTTTGGGTTAAATCTTCATAATTTGAAGTCGGTATTCTATGGTTAAATTCTTTCCGGTGTCGGCCGTTTTGCGCTCGTACCTAAAATCGACCATTTTGCGCTCCTATAAATTCCCTCGTGAAGTAAACCCAACCCTACCCTACCTCAGGTACTCTTTAAGCGTTGTGACAAGTGAAACTACTTTCCTTTCTTCTCAAAAACCACGACGCCTATCTTTTAAAAGAGAAAAATTACGTAAAATTGTAGATACCTTTTTTATAGAGCATGAAATTTCTTTCAAAAATCTTTATTGTTCAGTTTTAGATACTAACTTGTTCACTAGTTATAAAATTCCAGAGTTAAATTTCTTTCAAAAATATGTTTTGATAATTTTTTTTACCTTCATCGTTTGGCAGATTTGACGGAAAAATGGAATCAAGAATAAAAAATCTAATTTAACGATTATAGACCTCTTAAATATAGCTTTCAAAACAGAAAACATTGTTTCGTACCTTGCGGCACTACATTTTGAAAAAGTGACTGTTGAAGATTGTATATTTAATACGTGGACCCTTTTCTGGCCGACATTGAACCAGTCGTTCTATTAGATATCAGCAGCAATTTTCTTACAATTGTCTTAAGAAACTGAAAATCTTTAATTGAAAGTATAACAATAACATATGAACAAAAAACTATGACAAGCGGTATTCGTTTAATTAAAAAATATGTGTCAATAAATAAGTCTATCTTTTTACCAAATGAAATATTTATTAATTAATATTTAACCATAACAAATAAAAGAAACGCCATATATATTATATCTTCTTTGGAAAAAGTTTACAGGAATTTTTTTGAATTTATTTATTCATTTTTTAGACCGTATATATTTGGAAAGTTTGGAAAAATAATTGTAGAAACTCAGTGAATATTAACACTTTTCAATTACAGTTATAGTTATTTATATTGAGATACAATTTTAATAAGTTAAGCACGAATCACTCTTGGGAAGATCATTCATTTTAGAAAAAAATTATTGGATTTTGGAATTACAAATTTATTGTAAAACTCATTGAAGGGATCTGAGAACGGGCGAAGAGATCTTTCTTAATAGAACGAATTGAAATCCAATGGACACAATAAAACCAACGCGCGTTGTGTATTCATAAAACAAATTCAGTAATGTCTATAAAATTATATTAACTGCATCAATATATTGAGAAGCAACCACAAAAATGTAATAACACAAAATTTTCTTTATAAAAGCAAAGCTCGGGTTGTGATGAAACCATTTTCATAACAGAATATCTCAAAAAATGCCCAAGGTCTATTTGAAACCGATGCTCACAATAGATAAAATCCTGTATAGATAATGATATAACATGACCTCACATGGTAATTATTATCACCGTCAATGGTCATTACTGTAAATACCAAGAATCACGCTATGTCTCTGTTTCTTCTACAAGAATTGAAGAATACTCACAAAAGTACCTAGAAGAGTTGATGGGTACTGAGTAAATTACCTTCGAAGTCCACATGTTAAGAAATTATCTGTAAGGCCAGATGGTTAACGCAACTTGTTAAATTGATTTGCATTTGCAGCTAAACAATAAAATGTTAATATTTCGGTGAAAAGACACGAGGGGATTTAATTGTTAAAGTAAAATGCAAACGAAACATTCTTCTATAGATCAAGTTTACAGGTACTGTTAGTTGTTTTTCATTAATATGTAGTTATTTTGAGATCAAACAAAATTATGAAAAAAGATTTCGATTTCTTATTAGCATGTTGCAATATAAAATAAACGATTTTAAGGATTAAAACTAACTTTTCCACATCTGTTGCCCTGAACAATATTCTATCATAAAATTATCCCTTCGGGGGATGTATCGTGCTAACAAACCGGAATTTCTCCAAAAATTCAGTATATCTGGATTTATAGGACCCGCTGTACTTGCTATAGTCAAATGAAAATCGATAGGGTACATCTGTGAGACACATTGAACAATATTAAATCATAAAATGGGTCACTTGTATACACGCTGGAGGCTGTATCGTGCTAACAAACTGAAATTATACAAAAATGACGAATTTTTGGTACGTCAAATACCATAGCACCCGTTGTACTGGCTTTACTGGCTTTACTGAGTTGAATATCAATAGGGTTCATAATTGAGACGCTCTGAATAATATCCAATCATAAAATTGGTCACTTGTATATACTCCGGAGGCTGTATCGTGCTAACAAACTGAAACTTCTCCAAAAATGACAAAAATATCGTACTTAAAGTACTGTAGCACCTGTTGTATTGGTTCCGGTGAGCTGAAAATCAATAGATTCCATCAGTGAGATGCCCTGAATAATATTCAATCATAAAATTGATGACTTGTTGAACTCCGGAGGCTGTGTCGTGCTAACAAACTGAAATTTCTAAAAAAATTACAAAATGTCGTACTTCAAGTACAATAGCACCCGTTGTACTGGCTCTGGAGAACTGAAAATCAATAGAGATCATCTGTGACATGTCCCTTACAATAATCAGTCATTAAATTGCTGACTTATTACAATCCGGAGGCTGCATCGTGCTAACAAGACATGTAAGAAAAAGTGGCCGACGACAACGACGACGACGACATACACACAGGATTTTTTTCTAAAAACCGTTTTTTCGTGTTGTTGTTGATGGAAAACGTGGAAAAAACTCAAAAAAAATTTTCAAAATTCCAACTTTTTTTGGGATAAACCAATACTTTTCTCGCATATAGAAAGGTTGGGCGGAAAAGTAATATAAAGTCATTGTTATATTATCTATTCATAAATCTGAATCAGAGTATTTGAAATACTAAAATTATTCTGGAATCTCAATTTTTTCTCAAAAGTAGAATCGTTCATTATAAGCAAAAACAGCAACTATGATGACACTTTTTCTTGAGAAATTCGGATAACTGTATATTTTTTACGCACTAATCTTAGATAATAGATAATGTAAATAATAGAAAAACATATGCTTATATATTTATATAAATATCTACTCGATATTATTAACATCTATCGCATATTTTTTCCACAGGGCCAAAATCTTCAAAACAACTTCGAAAGTATTTGATGCAAATACCCAAAAAATCAACGGTTTTAAAGATTAAAACTAACTTTTCCGCTGTGTGGCCCTGAGCAACATTCTATCAAAAAATTGTTACTTGTATACACTTCGGGGGATGTATCGTGCTAACAAACCGAAATTTTCCCAAAAATAACCAAAAATTTTGTATATCTGGATTTATAGGACCCGCTGTACTCGTTCTAGTCAACTGAAAATCAATAGGGTACATCTGTGAGACACCTCGAACAATATTCAATCATAAAATTGATCAATCGTATACTCTCTGGAGGCTGTATCGTGCTAACAAACTGAAAATTATCCAAAAATTACAAATATTTGGTACTCCAAGTACCATAGCACCCGTTGTACTGGCTTTAGTGAGCTGAATATCAATAGAGTCCATCTTTGAGATGCTCTGAATAATATCCAATCATAAAATTGGTCACTTGTATACACCCCGGAGGCTGTATCGTGCTAACAAACTGAAACTTCTCCAAAAATGACAAAAATATCGTACTTAAAGTACTGTAGCACCTGTTGTATTAGCTCTGGTGAGCTGAAAATCAATAGGGTTCATCTGTGAGATGTCCTGAATAATATTCAATCATAAAATTGCTGACTTATTGCACTCCGGAGGCTGTATCGTGCTAACAAGACATGTAAGGAAAAGTGGCCGACGACAACGACGACGACGACGACGACGACATACACACAGCATTTTTTTTCTAAAAACCATTTTTTCGTGTTGTTGTTGATGGAAAACGTAAAAATAACTCAAAAAAATGTTTCTAAATTCCAACTTTTTTTGGGGTAAACCAATACTTTTCTCGCATATAGAAAGGTTGGGCGGAAAAGTAATATAACAAATTTACTACATAACCATGTACAATCAAGTAACTATGTAAAGTAAGACTAGAATATGACTGAAGAAATTGAAAAAACTACAAACGTGGGGGAGCAAACACGAAAATGCCCAGTAGAGCATAGAAATTGGAAATACAAAATATTCCTGGTAGAAGAAAGTGGAGTGCCACATATCGTGATAAAAATATGCCAACACATCTACCAAAGGAATTATTTCCGATTACTTTCTGCGAATTAGCCTGGCGTAGAGTCGGAGATGTGAATTTTCTTCTTCTTCATTTTAGAGATGAAAATGAAGATGACTATGAAAACGGATTTAAACGAAATGGTTGACAACAAACTTGGACAATTTTCAAGATAACCCAAAAAACCATATATTCTTTGGTCACATATATTTAAACGACAATGTGTTAGAAAGAAACAAATAGACAGTGGAAAACGTGCCCAAAATATATGTCAGTAAGCGACAACAATGTTACAAGTATAAATTCATTGTAAGTATTAACAAGATATCAGTATATCAGAAGCATTGAGAGAATAAAGAATTATTCAATGAACGTCAAATTAATGTTGCCGATTTTGATTGTATATTTATCTTAAGTGTGAAATGCTTTATTCTAACACACGAACAAGTTATAAGACGCTATTATTTATGATAATTCGAGAGGTTGTAACAGATCAAGATAATTAATCCGATCTATTTGTTGAACATTTTATTGTATTGCTGAAAATTAATCTGGTTTTCAGTTTGAAAGAGGTTAAAACCTTTACTTTTTTGAGACTTGGCTACGTGGAAATGTGACAACTGAACCCATGGATTGTTTCTTGTATGTATAAATAAAAATGGTTTTACGTTTGTTTTCAAATGAGAAACGAACTCTTTGTGTACACAGACAAAGTAGAAATTAAAAAAAGCATTCGATAATAAACATAAAAATCGAATTCTAATGAAAATACCTATTATTTTTAAATAAAAGTAATGATCTGATAGGTAATAAATTAGAAAATAAAGAAAACTTCTTAATTCTTCATTTAATTTTAATCAAATGTTCCAATAAACCGCCGTTTTGAGGTAAACAGTAACCGAGCTCGTTATGAAATTCTTGACGAACATGGGTGAGTATTTGAGGTATTATCTCCATACAGGCTTGTAGAATTTGTTCCCTAAGTTCATTCAGGGAACTGTTCTCCTGGAATTCATAAATTATTGATTTCACATAACCCCAGAAAAAGAAATCGTTGGGTGTCAAATCTGGAGATCGAGCAGGGCATCTAATGTTACCATTCGTGGATATTATCCGATTGAGAAATTGTGTATTCAAAAAATGTATTGCAAATCTATAATTATGCGATGCATAACAGTTCTGTTGTTACTAAATATAATTGAAGTTGACACCTAATTGTATAAGGGCAGGAGTAATTTGGATATGCAACATATTCAAATATTTTTGTCCAGTTAAATCGCCGTTAATAAAGAATGGTCCATGAAAATATTCCCCTAATATACCAGCCCAAACATTCAATTTTTGGGGATATTGAGTCCTACTATTGTAGTGTTTGTGTAGATTTGCCCTGGACCAATATCGCATAACGGATGAATTATGTGCACCGTGCATGGGAAAAGTCGATTCATCTATGAACAAAATATTTTTTGAATTGTATTTTTCCCATAGCTATTTCACAAAATTTCAAACTACGAAATTTATCGTCTCGAAATATATCATGGCTCTTCTTCAGTTTCAAACTACGATGCCATTTTTTTAATACAGTTCGAATTGTTTCCGGATCAACATCTAAATCCTTGGATAAATGAGTAGACGACTGTCGAGAACTATTTCTCACACTTGTACAGATTAAAATATCTCTTTCAAACAGTAGTTACGTACAGTTAAACGTCTGAACTATAGTCGGTAATTACCGCCCTCTAGAGGGGCACGCGCGATTCGTATTAGTAGTCGTATATTGTAGTATCCTTATCTTAACGATAATAACCTACGCTGACTTTAGATTGTCTATCTCACTATGCCTCTCTCTAACAGACTGATAATGACATGTGCCTTTCACATTTTCCCGTTGACTATGAGACGATTATTGTTTTACGCTACAATTAAATGAGGAGTTATTTCTGTTATTCTTGAAAAGGAAAATTCTATGGGCACTTATACTTTCAACGTGTAGATTGGAAACGAAGAGAGGGGATTGATAAAAATAGAAGAATTATGGCTCTAGACGAAATCGTTTTATCAGGAGCGTAGGAATTACAAGCGGTTTCCAATATATCTATATAATTTTTGGCATGTTATGATACCCTTTTAAAGAAAATAGGTGATATATTGAATATACTTGTTTCTTTCTAACGCATTGTCGCTTATGGACTCTGTACTAGAATCCTATGTTACCATAGAATATTCCTAGCACTGTACATATAATGAATAGCTAATTGAGAAATCAAATGTGATTCCATACAAAAAGCATTAGAATAAAATAAGAAAATAGATGAAATTGTCAACTGAAAACGCTCTATGTAAAACAGGACAAGCCACATCTTACTTGAATTCTTATCTATACATACTGTTATGACAAATTTAAGAAAACGCACGGTCTGTTATGGAATATTTCATTTTTAAACAGGTATTATTTTTATGTGTATGATTTATTTCTGTGGTTCTGGAAACTCCTGTCAAATTGAATCGTTCTTACATGAATGTGTACTTTTTTTGTAGATTATACTATAGATTTTTATTTCCATCAACGTCTTCTTTTATTTAGGACAGAAAGATTTAAACAAAGTAGATAAAGATAAAATTAACCTTTCTCTTCTGATATTTCTGTCATATTAAAAACAGTGAACAATAAGACTTGATGGAATAAATTAGAATGATCCGTGTCATTTTGATTGAAAAGAAATCTAAATAGAGGCGGAAGCTCTGAAGATCCCGGTTTTCAATTGAGTACTGAAATTTCGTGTAATTGCTCCAATATTGCAAATGTTATCGTACTCCAACAGCAACGATTATTGCCTTCTTTGGGACAAGATAGGGATACTGGAATATTGACCATTATAAATACAAAAGTTAGGGGCCGTATTCACGACCGCCGACCCTTACTAGTTGAAGACCAACGTAACCTTAACTATTATTAAAACGTTGATTTGATGGGAGAAACTTATTGTAATTTAACAAATAGTTCATTTCCATATAATATTTTTTGATTTTATGTATTCATTCAGAAACTGTTAATGAATACAAAACGTATTCTCAGAATAATATTACAATTGAGAGATAAGATTAGAACAGAAAATATATGCGCACAATAAACAAAGATTACAAACTAGTGAAATGATCAGTTTTAATTTGAAAGTGTCAAAATGCTTTTTTGTAAATAGTTCCATGTTGATGATAAATTCAAATTTCAATTTCGAGTTACATCCTGAATCTGAAATTTTGATATTTCACAAACTGCGCCATATTCAAAGAAATTTCAATGATATTTGTTGTTCACTTCCATAGAAGTAGGTACTGATGTTTCAAATGTCCGCATTTTGCATACACAACTAATAGATGAGGAGTGAAAAAATATAGGTACTGTTGATTCCATTCCATTTAAAATAACAATTTGCTTCAATTTTGCCAAACAACTTCTCAAACATTTGCAATAATATGTTTTTCTCAATGGATGAGATCGATTTTCGATTTCTCCAGACCTCACTCAATCATGAGGAATGATCAATCACATTTTTCAATACTGTCAACTACCCTGTTGTTATCAAATCAACAAAGGACCAATACATGTTATAATGGATGATGTCATATTTATCCACATTCAAAAATATCTTGACTTTCAAATAAGAAAAATGTATTTGAAAGCAAAATAGTTCGCGTAAGTTTTCGTTAGAATTAGAAGTAGGTACGAATATTTATTTGAGCTTAAATATTTTTGGTACCGTAAACCGGGGGGGTTACTTAAATATGTCTTGACCTTCATTTTTTTCTGGATGACTTTCACGGGATGTTATGAAAAATGGTAGGAAAATATAACATTTTGTCCATGGAACGAAAAAAACAAAGCGGAATTTTTAAATTTTTACTAAAAATCGATTTTTATCACATCTTGTCACTGAAACGAATGAGATTAAGTGAAATTTAGATATTTACATGGAATATCAATTTTTCTCACATTTTGTCCGTGAAACGAAAAAAATTAAGTGGCATTTTGATCTTTTCACAAAAAATCGATCTTTCTCACGTATGAAACGAATGGAATTAAGCGACATTTCGATATTTACATAAAAAATCAATTTGTCCATGAAACGAACAAAATCAAGCGTACTTTTTGATATTTTCACTAAAACTTATTTTTTATCACATCTTGTCACTGAATTGAATGAAGTGAAATTTTGATATTTACATAGAAAATCAATTTTGCCTCACATTTTGTCCATGAAACGAACAAAATTAAGTGGAATATCGATATCTTAACAGAAAATCGGTTTTGTCACATTTTGTTCACGAGATGAATGAAGTTAAGTAAAATTTAAATATTATCATAAAAAATAAGTTATTAACACGTTGTCTTTTAATAAAATTTTGGTATTTGTTGAAAATTTTTGATGGGCCTCTGAAATCTGTCGTAAATTGATGATAAGCTTGGAAAAATGCATAATAATGCGTAAAAATAATAAAATTCATAACAACGCATAAAAATGCATAAAAATACTTTTAAACGCATAAAAATGCAAAAAATCCATACGAATGCATGAAGATGCATAAAATTGCATAGAAATGCATAAAATGCATGAAAGGCATAAAATGCATAAAGTTGCATACGAATGCATGAAGATGCATGAGAATGCATAAAATTGCATAGACATGCATAAATATGCATAAAGATGCATTAATGCATATGAATGCATTAGAATGCATAAAAATGCATGAAAATACATAAACATGCATTAAAAATCGAAAAACCATTTTTTTTATTAACAACCTATTCCACTCATATGGCAATTGCACCTGCAATATAAACCAGAAACCCGGAATATTCTTACTATTCCGTTGAAAAGATCTTGAATAGAGCTACAAAAAACATATAGTGTTTTTCTCTATTGGTTGAAACCGTATAAATTTTAAAAAACTTGGAAAAACGAAAAAAATCAAAGGCGAAAACCCTTTATTTTGGCTACAAGTCCACAAGGGTACACCAAGTCTCTCAAGTATTATCTATCGTTGGAACGGTCCTGAATAGAGCTACAAAAAACGTTTAGTGTTTTGTCTCTATCTGAGGTCACAAACGTATGAATTGGAGAAACTTAAAATAACCATATTTCGAAATTTTAGTTGGCCATTAAGGATGTTTTCAGGGATCGTGTTATGATGCGATCGTAATAATTTTTCGAGCTCTATAATCCTGCAAAGTGTCATCAAAATTATTGAAGCCGTTACAAAGTTGACACAAAAATATATTACCGACAAACTACCTAAAACGAGGTACCTGTATCTCAGTTTTGAGTACAGGTAGTAGGCTGAAAATTTTATTGTAGCATCACCTCAGCGTCCCAAATCAACTGACAGTATTCAATCGTGTTGGTGAACGCGTTCTTTTTTTTTCGGCCATTTGAAAATTGACATTTTGTATGAAAAAAAATTACTGTAATGACTTTCCATAGTTTGATTTACATGCCGTAAACATAGACAGTTTGTATTGGGCTTTTTCGGTATTGTGGTTTTTGTGGGGGCGTACTTGCGTCACTCGGCAACTACTGTTGCCAGTGTTCAAATGAAAACCAGAACCATATGTTTCTTATACCACACATTACTTAACGATCACATTCCTGATTGTTTTCCAAAGTCAGAGCATTGAACAAACTTGCAGATACAGTAGCCAGACAACACTTTGTTCCAACTAAGAAGGTCTCTTCAACAAAATAATCATTAAGCACTGGCAGAAATTTCCTCAGAGAAATCACCAAGTTATGGCCATCGACGTACTTATCGAAAATATGGACACTATACTATCAGATATTTGTTACACAAGATACACCAATCAGGCTAACTCATTTTTAGTTATGTATACAGCTACATCATGGAATATGTGCCTCCTATTCTTAATATCATACCACTTTTTTATATAAAGTTCATCACAATTACAACACATAATAACTCATAAGTTCCTTCTACTTTTCCACTGAAACGAGAATTTAATTGAGGAGTTGTAAACCATTGCGAATTAAGTTATTTGACAGCTAACTAATTTAGAAGTTCTATTAATTTTAGAGAAATTTGGATATAGTCCAGAAAAATTAATCACGGAAATGATTTGATATTACTGCCATAATTTGACACGTTTGGGTAGAAGAAATACCTTAAGAGAGCAGGAGTGGATGCGAAGAAACAACTAGGATTCGCAAACAGAAAGGTCTATCAAATTATATAATAATTAATTTAATGAAAAAAAATAGATCAAAGCCAGTGACTCAATTCAAAAATGAGGAGAATGAATTTAAAAGATCAAAACTATTCGATCCAAAGTCTACAGACCACTAAACGGTTCTTTCAATTTGAATTACTACAGAAAAGTACCAAATGAGCTATGATACATGCAAAATTGGGAATAGATTATGACAAGTAATTCAAATAGTCCATCAAGTCTGCATCTGCGACTACTTACATTTCGTTAGTACAGAGTGGGGACAGTAATGATATATACGAATAAGTGAAAATGTAAATGTCCGTTGAATGTATGAATTTATTATTAACGACGCTATCAAGTATGATGAATTAAAAGCTATAATAATCTTTACTTACGGATTCATCTTTAAAAAAATATCCCACGCCAATGTCAGTGTTTATCTTAAAAGTCTCGGTATTTCGACCTTCAACTTTTTGTGTAAATAATAACCATTAGTGGTGACCCTTGAGTGACTGGACAAAGTTCGTAAAATCGAGAAATTTCAATGGTCCTCTCAACCAAACAACCCGTACCCATAATAAAGCTCTTTAGAATACATGATACAGGTAGAGAAGTTATTCTTGAATACTTTTTGTGTGATCGGAAGGACCTGATGAACCTGTTAGGTCCAGTGGAGGAGATAAATTACAGATTTTTCCATCGCAAATTCATAGAAGAATCAACAAATTCAAAAATTGAATTAGGAGAGTGCATGTGAATATTTTATATAAACATTTTTATGAAATAAAGGAAGATAAGACTGAAACACAGAAATATTTCATTTGCATACGTAAATAAAATTCTTACGAAATTACTTTTTTAAATGAATCTAACTGTATCTAAATAATGCCAAAATAAATTGTGAAATTATTAGGACGTGTTAATGTCAACTACAAAAATAAAAATGCTACTACAATTACCTACATCGCTTGTAGTAAGCGTGAGGTTAAATTGAGATTATTTTTTATCGGATTATTCGATTATTTAAATTTTCATGGGCTAATATTGCTATTTCAAAATTCAAGATTGTACTACAATATACTTCAAATGATTTAAGATGTATTTAATTAGTTTTGGTTTTCATCTGATGATGTGTTAATGGTTTCAATGGAGATTTAATTTTTGGGATAATTACTATGTCTACTACAAAAATAATAATGCTACTACATCGCTTGTAGTAAGCGTGAGGTTACATTGAGACTATTTTTGTATCGGATTATTCGATTATTTAAATTTTCAGGGGCTAATATTCTTACTACAAAATTTAAAATTCTACTACAATACACTACATACGATTTTAGATGTATTTAAATAGCTTTGGTCTTTATCTGATGATGTGTTAATGGTTTTGTTAACGACATTATTTTTCGAGTATTACTATTTCTACTACAACAATAAAAGTGTTACTACAATTACCTACATCGTTTGTAGTAAGCGTGAGGTTGAATTGATATTAATTTTTTATCGGATGATTCGATTATTTCAATTTTCAGGGGCTAATATTCTTACTACAAAATTTAAAATTGTACTAAAATACACTACAAACCATTTTAGATGTATTTAAGTAGCTTTGGTCTTTATCTGATGATGTGTTAATGATTTTGTTAACGATTTTATTTTTCGAGCATTTCAATTTCTACTACAAAAATTAAAATGTTACTACAATGATCTACATCGTTTGTAGTAAGCGTGAGATAAAATTGAGATTATTTTTTTTATCGGATTTTTCGATTATTTAAATTTTCAGTTTCATTGACGATTTAATTTTTGGGGTAATTATAATGTCTACTACAAAAATAAAAATGCTACAACAATTAGTACCTATATCGCTTATATTAAGAGTGAAGATAAATTGAGATTATTTTATTTTATCGGATTATTTAAACTTTCAGGGGCTAATATTCTTACTACAGAATTTGAAACTGTACTACAATCGATTTTAGATGTTTTAATGTAGTTATCGTGTTATCCGATGATGTATTAATGATTTCATTAACGATTTGATTTTTGGGTTAATTACAATGTCTACTACAAAAAAAACTGCTACTACAATTACCTACATCGTTTGTAGTAAGCGTGAGATTATATTGAGATTATTTTTTTGATCAGATTCGATTATTCAAATTTTCAGGGGCTAATATTCATAATACCAAATTTAAAATTGTACTACAATATACTACAAATGATTTTAGATGTTTTAAAGTAGTCTTGTTTTTCATCTGATGATGTGGTAATGGTTTCATTAACGGCTTTATTTTTCAAGCATTACAATTTTTACTAAAAAAATAAAAATGTTACTACAATCACCTGCACCGTTTGTAGTAAGCGTGAGGTTAAATTCAGATTATTATTCGATTCTTTAAATTTTCAGGGGCTAATATTCTTACTACAAAATTTAAAATTGTACTACAATATACTACAAACGATTTTAGATGTGTTAAAGTAGTTATTGTTTTTATGCGACGATGTATTCATGGTTTCATTGACGATTTTATTTTTGGAGTAATTACAATGTCTACTACAAAAATAAAAATGCTACTACAATACCTACATCGCTTGTAGTAAGCGTGAGGTTATATTAAGATTATTTCATTTTATCGGATTAATCGATTATTTAAATTTTCAGGGGTTAATATTTTTACTACAAAATTTAAAATTGTAGCTACAATATACTACAAACGATATTAGATATATTTAAGTAGTTTTGGTTTTTATATGTTGATGTGCTAGTTTAATTGACGATTTTATTTTTCCAGAACTACAATTTCTACTACAAAAATAAAAATGTTACTACAATTACCTACATCATTTGTACTACCTGTGAGCTTAAAATGAAATATTTTATTATGTGATTTTGCGCGTTCATACAGCTTTTAGAATGATTTTTTCATTGTGAATTTGCGTTGAATTGAATTTAATCTAATTTTCTTTATATTCTATTTCTAAGAGAAATTACATATATTATGTTTATATGTATATATGATAACAACAGGAAAAACATATGACACTTAGCTCGAATGATAAGATTAAAAATAAATAGCAATCTTCAATTTGTTGAAAATACATATATGTAGACAAGCATTACCAATATGGGTAAATACAACCATGGTTTGAAATTCTCAGATCTCAAAATTTTAAGATTTATTTCCGAGGCACTCAAAAAACCGAAAGAATAAATATGAAAGTGACGTGTAATCCTAAAATTCTGTTAACTTACCTGAATAACACCATGCAGGCCAAATAACAGGACTTTCAGTGTCCATTTCTCAGAAGTTTTTAAATATCCGGTATTAGTTAGTTGACAACACTGACATAATCTTGTTTGACACTTCACTGAACTCGCAATGAGTAAAACGAAAACGTAAAATTTTCTAAAGAGTTATAACTACAAAATACGCGCTTAAATATTATCACTTGTCTGGATTTGCTAGCCTTGTTGCCGTTAAGAGACACTGCTTGATTTTATTGAGATGCTCGTCTTATTACTGAAAAATAAAATTTTATTTAATGTATGTTAACTTTATGCATGCGTTGTGACAAGATATCTGAAATTTGTAAAACCAAACAATTTGTATTGTGTGTTATAGAAGGAGTTCTACAATTTCTTGAGCAAATCAAGTGAAAATATCAACCAAATTCCTGGTCAAAGAAATAAAAAATTCTTTATTGCAGATTATTTGAGATTTGTCAACTTTTATTAAAGAAACGATATCAATATTCGTTTTGAGATGTAGGAATAGTCAGTTAATAGTTAACAAAATTATTTGGTGCAAGCTTATTTCATTTCATATTGACTGTTTGCCTTCTTTATCATCAGGCATTCTTAAAAAACTTTCATTCAATTATGAATTATAATTTTTCTGGCCCATTTTGAATGATATTTTCATTCCTAAATTTTTTAACATTATTGTCATAATTTTCATTTTCATATCCTCTAGTGCGACGAAATTAATTTTTCTTTGACTTAAAAGATAGTAACAACATCAATGTTCTATCTCTGCGTAAACTACTAATTTTTTATCAGCATCTGTGCAACCGATAATCAAACCGTAGCTGTCCATTGTACCCCAATTAGTCGGCGGAAACACATTTCTAAAATTGAAAAATGAAAAACAGGCAGAAAACGTTGCAACAAAGCGTGAAAAATAATATATCTCAAGGGCTAGGAAGTACTCTTTTGAAATATTATCTACCTCTGGCACAAAACAACTATAAATCAGATGAACACAAAGCCAAACGGGTGATTGTAGAAGTTATAATTATAATAATAATATCTTATCATATATAAGATTTGCATTTGGAAAGATTACCGTTTTTTGACGCAGATTATGATGAGTATGTGTTTTATTGTTTTGACTTTTTGGTGTCAGTCATGATACGAATATGAGTTATGAAACATAACAGGTTGAATAAATGAAATTAATTCTGATTACATCGGAATATATATTAAGCATTAAACGATTTAACAAATAATATAAAAAATCGTATCTTTTGCAAACATATATTTGAAACTCAAAAAATTTGAGAAAATAATGATTAATGGTCATGATGATTGAACTAACGACCATTAGATTGTGAGCGTAACGATCTTTCCATCCCCTTCTTCAAATACTCCCATTTCCTTACCACGTATCAACTGTGACAAACGTCAGACAAATTTAAATTTGTTCAAATTTTGCTACTTCGTAAAATGAGTTATGTCCGTAGATAAAGTATAATATTTGACGAATGGTAATCGCAAGAACTCACAAAACTAGCACAGTCAGTCTTCATCAGTGATATTAGAACAAATTGTGATAGTGATTCATCACCAGTAGCATTGGAATAAACTAGCAAAACTGTCATAGTCATCCGTCATCAGTGACATCGTCACAAACTGACAAAACTGTGATTGTAATTCATCATCAGTCACAGTGGAACAAACTGACAAAACTATCATTGTCATCCAAAATCAGTACATTGGAACAACTTCAGAAAACTGTCATATTCATTCATCATCAGTGACATTGTAACATAGTGACAAAACTGTCTTTGTCATTCATCATCAGGAAATTGGAACTACTTGACAAAACTATCATAGTCATTCATCCTCAGTGATATTGTACCAAACTAGACAAAACTGTCATTGTCATTCACCATTAGTGATATTGGAACAATCTGACAAAACTATCATAGCCATTCAACATCAGAGTGATCCCGAATTGAATGTGGAGTTAGTGTAATTAGGCATAGGTGTATCGCATATATAGCTAAGGTGGCTGAAAAAAAATTTAACCTCAAACTATACTTCCTGGAGGATACTTCGTGAACGTCTAAGTACGTGCCTTAGTGCCCTCGATATCTGGTCTCTTGTCCTTTTTTTATCTCCCAAAATGAAAAAATTCGTGTTTTTTATTTTAATGTAGTGGGGGGGCAAGCTTCGTGTAGGGGGTGTAATTTTTTTGATGGACAATTTATGTGAACTATCATAACCCACCATCAGGTACACGGCCAAAAAAATTTTATGAATATTTGACCCCCCGGACCCCCTCCCTTACATTTTTTGAGGGGCTTAATGTCTACGCCTCGTCTTCAGCGCGCGTTGCAAATCATCCATGAACTTTTCACTTAGATTAGCATCCATTCGATTATACACTATTCATTATTGAGAGATATTTTATTAGAGAGAAACCGAGAATGATGCAAATAAAGAAGAAAATGTGATTCTTTCTCTATACCCAGCTCCATACAATCCAATGCTTTTTGGTCTCCTAAATTCTACTTTTCTTGGATTTTACTCTCAATTATAAATTGTGGTAGTGAACATATTTAACCTTTCAAGTTCAATTCTTAATATTTGTGACCACTGTTGACTTGTTACGCATTTTTCAGAACGTTTTCATTTGTTTCTTTTATTTTATTCATTCTTCATATACATTTCGTTCAATGTCTAAATTTCTTAACGATATGGTAGGTTGGAGAATACGTAGCAAAGGTAAAGTTAAATTGATGCCTGGGTCATATAGACGCTCCTTCGGTCTGATAAACCATGAGCTTGCTATTCCAATTTGGGAACTCATTATCATGTTTTCGCCCACATCTCTGCTATACATATATGTCCAAGCGAAACAAGTGTCTTCGCAAGGCAATCAAATACACACCTTCTTCATTGTTCATTCACATAATTGGTTGTTTGTTTCCTACAACCAAATATAACCAATTAGGGGTTAACCTAGTTGCTCCTAATCTAAGACTCAGATAATTACCCAGTAATAACATAAACCTATCACTACCAACATCTGCCATGTTGCCGTCTCTCGCAAAATAACCGTACGTTTACAATTGAAACCCTATTTTCAGCTGCTTTTCAGGGATTTTTCAGTCGTAAAAGTCATGGAGCCATATGTTTATACGAGGTACAAAGTAACTTTCAACAACTATACATTGGATAATGCCAAGTGCAAGGAGCCAAGTTATCATCATCTGACGTATGTGAGGTATGCAGAATTGCCAGACCATCGGTTCATCATGTATTTTTCTAGCATAACTTGTAAATAGGGATTATACAAATTGCAATAAGATTGTACCATTATGAAAATACGATCAATTTATTTATTGAATGTATTCAGGTTTGCCTATTCGCAGTAGAACAATTTTGTTAATTTTGTCCGCTCTGGTATGCAACTGATTATACATCAGTCTAGTATAGCTGATGGGCTAAATGGGTTGATTTTGTTTTATGATATGTTTTTGGAATAATAAAATTTGGTTTGGAGTATATGTTTATTACTCTCTTACGTTCTAATTTACAAATAAAAGAGTACTTCAACAATTTATCTAGGTAATTTTTGTTCGGCTGTTATTTGTAGCACTCGATGTCAAAATTATTCATTTCCAGCTTCTTCAACTTCACTTTCTCGGGAAGTGTTGAAATAGCTACACGTTAATTTGTGGTTCGTGCATCGTAATCATTATGGTTGATTCGTGGATTTATTGTCTTTAATTTTTATTTGTTGGGATAATTATGGTAATTATGGTGTGAAAACTCTTGCTGGTGACTGAAACGCGATAAACAGCGTTTCTGTTAAAATAACTAGCACCGGTAAAGTTGTTCAAAATGGTTCTTCGAAACATTTTTACATAGCGGAGTTGATTTTGGATCTATGAACTGGGAATTCACTGTCAGTTTGTGTACGCTTTCTCTCGCCAGAGACTAGATTATTGTCAGAAATTTAAAAATAGAAAGACGTATTTCCACTTTTGATGCATCTGTTTTGGATATTAATATTTTTAATATTGCAGCGAACCTCAAAACCCTCTTTTCCATCGAGTAGCATTATCGATAATATCGAAATAAATTCAGTTCAACCAATTTTTCATTAGAAAGTGCATTCAGCTGAATGCACTTTACGGTAGTTTAGAGAGTTTCAGTAGCACTTTGCGGTAGATTGAATTTCCTAGATAAACTTTACAGTAACTTGAATTTTCTGGATAAACTTTATGGTAGTTTAACTTAAACTTTCCTGGTTATTTCCTATAACCGTGTGTTATACTGGTTGACTTTCTGTTTCCGAGAGAAGACTATGAAGACCAATGAACAGGAATTTTGAGGAAAATAATAGTTATACCTACTGAATTGCTTTTCCATCGTCGTTTCATTTCAACTTTGATTATATTACTTTTCCGCCCAACCTATCTATATGCGAGAAAAATATTGGTTTACTCCAAAAAAAATTGGAATTTTGGAAATTTTTTTTGAGTTATTTTCACGTTTTCCATCAACAACAACACGAAAAAACGGTTTTTTGAAAAAAAAATCCTGTGTGTATGTTGTCGTCGTCGTCGGTCACTTTTCCTTACATGTCTTGTTAGCACGATACACAGCCTCCGGAGTGCAATAAGTCACCAATTTTATGATTGAATATTATTCAGGACATCTCATTGATGAACCCTATTGATTTCCAGCTCACCAGAGCCAATACAACAAGTGCTACAGTACTTTAAGTACGATATTATTGTCATTTTTGGAGAAGTTTTAGTTTGTTAGCACGATACAGCCTCCGGAGTATATAAAAGTGACCATTTTTATGATTGGATATTATTCAGAGCGTTATTGATATTCAGCTGACTAAAGCCAGTACAACGGGTGCTATGGTACTTGAAGTACCAAATTTTTGTCATTTTCGGAGAATATTCGCACGATTCAGCGTCCAGAGAGTATACGATTGATAAATTTTATGATTGAATATTGTTCAAGGTGTCTCACAGATGTACCCTATTCATTTTCAGTTGACTAGAGCGAATAAAGCGGATCCTATAAATCCAGATATACTAAATTTTTGGTTATTTTTGGAGAAATTCAGGTTTATTAGCACGATACATCCCCCGAAGTGTATACAAGTGACAATTTCATGATAGAATATTGGTAAGGGTCACAGATGCGGAAAAGTTAGTTTTAATGCTTAAAACTGTTTATTTGATTTCTAACTTTGGTTATATTTTGTAGTTTTTTGCTTATTGTTAATTTATTTCAACTCTAGTTAAGTTTTTTATCACAACCTTGATTATTTTTTATTTAATTTTTGACTTTGAGTACATCTTATATTTTTCTACTTAGTGTTAGTTTAATCCAACTCTGGGAAATTTTTGTTATTTCAACTTAGATGAAACTTGTTTGTTAAACGTATTTTCACTTCTATCAAAACATTTGTAAATTTTACAACATAGTTCATATTTATCTTCCTTCCAACCCTCTTCACAAGGTTTATTGATGTTGATATATACCAACTAAACAAGCTAATAATATTCTAGGTGACGCCCTCTTATCATTTCTTGACTAACTCAATTTTTTTTCGTTTCTCTACAAATAGTTGCTTATCTTCGGGATAACAAAGGATTTTGGCATTTGTAATAAATCAAAGTAGCATTACGCGCGAACCGGTGAATTCTACTCCTAGATTGTTATTTAGCTGGTAAAAGAATCCCACCTGAGATGCACTGGTAACTGAGTAGCCGCTACGAAAAAAATGAGTTACAGAACAACAAAGGTAGATTACAAAGTAGAAGTTTAGTGGTTGCATGGCAAGGTAAGAAAGATTATTTTATATGTAGTTTCCATGCCCTAGCATTGATTGTTTCTACCACCAATGAGTTTTTACTGATGATAGGTTCTTATTGGAATTTGTTATGGAACCTTAAGTTTTCGAAAAATGAATTCGTAAGTTCTCCACGGCATGGTAGCAGGGACGTTCCTTCTCGGATGGCGTTAACCTCATGAGAATGATTTTTCTCAAGATGTCTTTGTAACGTATAGTATGGAAGGATAATTATGGTATGTCTTTGAATCTTTGATCGTATTTGGATCTTATTCTGCTATGGAATGGATTTTTTATTATGGATGGTTATGAAATACGAGATATAATAATTAGCTGTTAACAAGGTGGCTGATTTTTAGTTTCCAGAAACCTTAGTGGTCTCTGCAGAAGAGCTGCCTTCTGATTTTTAACCTCATTATTTTAATAACATGAGGAGGAAAAAGAGGCCCCAAGATGATTTTAAACTAAACATTGTATATTAATACGTGCTATTATCTTTCTCAAGTCGTTGATGTTGTCTACTATTCTCAGTGTATCGTCTGCAAAGCTGTCAAGTCTTTCTCCATTTATTGATATGCTCCTCATAGTCCGATACATATTCTGACTAAAAATATTAGAAAGCCGAATAGTATCACCCTGTTAACCTTCCTTTTCGATGTGGATATGACTAAATACACATAGATTCAAAAGTTTTGCATCACCCAATATCTCATAAAATATTTTTTTCTTCATCAAAAATGGATTAGAGATTAATTAATTGATTAGTTTTATGTTCAAAAAAACATCAATGTTTTTTGTAAAAAATTTATTATCCACTAATACACATGTTTTAAATGTAAGAATATTTTTGTAAGAAAATTAAATTTACAAATTGGTGACGTTTATGAAAAAATAATAAATACTAATTACTTAATAATGGGTATTTCCACCTCTAGAATCTATGCAGGCTTGGAGACGCCTACCCATACTGTTAGCCAGATTTCTGATATGCTGTTGCGGGATATTCCGCCATTCCTCCTGAGCGGCATGAACAAGCTCTTGTACACTCCTGGATGAATTTCAGCGTGCTGCTACTGCCCTGGAAAGCATGTCCCAAGCATGTTCAAATGGATTTATATCTGGCGATAAGGCGGGCCAGTCCAAACGATTGATGCCTTCGGTTTCTAGATATTCATTTACAGCTCTGGTGCGATGAGGACGGTCGATATAGTCCATAAAAACGAAAACGTTGCCAACAGCTGCTCGCCATAGCCTCAAGTGAGGATGTAGAATCTCCCTGAGGTATCTATCACCAGTCATTTTTTCCTGAACATGGATTAATTCTATACGGCCGTTGGACATGATCCCAGCCCAAAATATTACACTTTCTCCTCTAAAAGGCAGCGCAGGGCGGGCATGGGCTAGCTGGTCGAGCTCTCGTTGGCTATCTCCACACACGTATTCGATGGCTATCATGTACTAAACAAATTCTTGTCTCATCAGAAAAAAGCACAGAATTCCAAATTTCCTCGGGCAAGGCTGCGTGCTCTTGGGCCCATTGTAGACGGCGAAGTCTGTGCGCAGGTGGTAGTTTGGGGACTCTCATTGGTCGACGACACCCTAATCATCATGTAGAGATCGACACTGGAATTCCCAAGGCATGTCTCATATCTCTTTGGAGTGCTGGTAATGCCATGGTCGGGTTTCTCCAGATCGACAAATGGATATGCCGTTCATTGGTAACAGGCCTTCTATCGCTCCTACTCCTGGGTCTGTACCGAAAAAAATTGGCCTGGAGATAGCGGTTGCATGTAGGAGATACATCACTTTGCGATTTACCAACTCTATTAGCCACGAACCTTTGAGAATGGTCTTCTTCAATTAGACTTATTATTCTGGCACGATCAATCTCACTTATCACTTGACGATTCATGTTGGTAGTCCAAATCATAAAATTTAACTGCCTTTGCTAGAAAAATTATCGTACTAAAAATGTACTCTCCAACAGAAAAATGTTAAACATGTATTTCTTGCAAAAACAAAATTTGGACAATAACCTTTGAAGTTTTTTTTTTACTTCAAACTAATCATTAAATTAGAATCCAGTCCATTCTTAACGAAGAAATAATTACTCACAGAGATATAGGGTGATGCAAAACTTTTGAATCAATAGGTACGTTTACACCGGACGTACCAAATTTTTAGTCCGAGGTTTAAATGACGTCACGTGTACTTTACTTTCGGTGTAAACAACCAAGGAGTAAAATTTGGTACTCGAATTTGATCCATCTCATCTAGGGTAGTTCAAATTCAATTTTTGACGGTGTAAACACGGATATTAGTATTCGTGGACCAAAGTGACGGTTTGCTAAAAGCACAGAGTAAAAATAGGTCAGATGTGGATTTGTACTTCACTGATTTAACATTATTGTCCAATTTTCACTACTTCTAGGTTTCACCCATATTCTTTGATTGTCTAACGATCCCACAAAATTACTGCTAGTTAGAAGCAAGTAAGCTAAATTGCTTCTTAAATATGGAGACTTCGATGACTCTAATTCTAATCTTTGAATATTTTTTCTTTTTCAGGAACTCTATTACTACTGCAACTATTTTTGTATCCATTTTTAAATAAAATCAAAGTCTACTATCGAATTTCCTCAAGATTTAAGGTTATGTCATTTTAATATAAAAATGTCAATTTTGGTCCCTGGACTATTTTAATCCAGCAAAAAAGTCAGTATAAACACTTATGTTCTAAGCTAAATAAGTCCACGATTTGGTCCACGCACTAATTTGGTCCACACGGTGTAAACTAACTCTATGTGTATATTGGAAAGCCGCATTATCCTTGTCAACATCCCATTTCGATGTAGATATATATTCGGAGAGCTGTTTATCAATTTCGATTATAACATATTGATTTCCATACGTGTTGATGATTGCTATCCCGGTCGTCTATATTAGTACAATATCTAATACCTAACCTAACCTAACTTTTTATGTTGAATTTTGTCGAATTTAATTTGAAGAACCATACCGTTTCTAATCCTAATATTTAAACAATATTAGATGTTTTAATACCGACGACGATAACATCGTTATCAGAACGGGCATCAGATAATCTAATGCTATTGAAAAGTGATGGTATTGATGGGATAGTGTGCTCGGTATCGAACATCATCTCAAGAATAACGTTCGTAAATAATAATGAAACAAGTTCATTTGTAAAACTACTTAATCGAAATATTCCACTTTGCTCGTTTTAAAATTAACTTAACGTTTTCTAGCAGTTTTAGGCTCCATAAGATCGTTAACGTTCGCGTTATTTCCACTAACCATTATAGAGTATAACTGAAATGGTATCCGATTAGAACCAATAGACACACTTAAACCTATTTCTGTATAATGTACATTTTCTTTGCGAGATTTCTGAAATACCATTCTTCTTCAACATTTAGCGAGTATCTCGATATCAATTAATTCAATTGCTCGATAAGATCTTAATAGAAGCTGAGAGCCTAGAATTACGGTTGGTAGACATTTTATATGAGATAAAAATCTTGATATCTAATAAAAATTAAATAAGAGAAATGCGATTAAATAGGGCTGAGTAGCGTAAAAAGATTGGAATCTGTATAAAAGATAATAAAACAATCTGTGGAGTGTTAAGTGAGCTGAAGTTTTTCAGTTTTATTTATAGGGTTCTTATAGTTCCACATAAATGGAAGTTTCACTGCTTTCATAGAGACGAAGTTTAAATAAAAGATGTGTACAACGTTGTGCGACTATGGGTGACAGACGAAATTATGAGAATGATCGAACAACGTATATTTGTTAAATCAAAAAAGGTGGAATATAAACAATTAAAAAGAGAAATAAAAAAATCTAAGTAGAAATGGATGAGGGAGGAATGCGAAGGAATAGATACTCTAATGGCTAAATATGACGTCTTCAAGATACCTAAAAAGTTAAAGGAAATATTTGGTGTATTCAAAAAGCAAGCTCCGTCTGTATTAGTTGACAGCAACAACAAAATCATTATTAATGAAGATGAAACTAAAACAGAATGGGAAACCTACATATCAGAATTGTTTAATGATGACAGAAATAGTTGAAGTGAATACGACAAGGAATGCTAAAATTAAAATAGATGTCGGACCGGATAAAATATCAACTAAATGGTTGAAATTACTTAACGAAGATAATATCAAGTACAAGTAAAACTTTTCAATGCAGTGTACAGTCTGGAGTGATTCCCTCAGAATCGCTCAAATCAACCTTTGTCGCAATTCCAAAAAAATGCAATGCGAGAAAATACACAGAATATGAGCCACACCCTAAAAATCTTCCAAAGAATAATTCACAATAGAATCAAACAGAAATGCGAAGAAGATCTTGAACAGACACAATTCGGTTTTAGAAATACACTTGAGACTAGAGAAGCTTCTTTAGTCGAGATCAAAAAAGGACGTTTATCATTATGCTTCATGGATTTCGAAAAAGCATTCGATAGAATTCAACATAAAAAAATAAATGGAGAACGCGAAGGTATTGATGACCAAAATGTACTTATCATTAACAATATATACTGGAATCAAACCCCAAACGTAAAAACTGGAAATAATCTCACCAACGATATATCTATAGAACGAGGTGCAAGACAAGGGTGCATTCTATCCCCGACATAATTCAATATATATTATGACCAAATATTGAAGAAAGCACTACACCATATGGGGTTCAAATAAATGAAGAAATACTACATGTTCTAAGATACGCAAATGATACACTAATTTTTTCAGGAAGCGTCGTAGATCTTCAAATCATGCTGTATCGTATTCACGAGGTGGGGGAAGAAATAGGCATCAGAATTAACGGCAATGAATCTAAATTTTTAATCTGTAGCCACAATCCACACCCGGGTGCTAGACTTCAATTGAGGATTCACCAATTCTTGTATCTGGGGACCATCATAACGGACTAGCTGGACCCAGACATAGAAATCATACGCAGAATATCAATGAAGAAAACAAGTTTCACAGAAATGATCGCATTTCTATGTAATGATCACCTTAACTTAGAATTGAGACAAAGAATGGTTATGTGTTATGTTTGGTCGGTTCAGTTGAATGGAATAGAAGCATAGATCCTGAAATTGTCAATAATGAATAGCACAGAAGCACTAGAAATGTGGATACATAGACTAATGTTTAAAATACCTTGGACAGTATGCATAATCAACGAAGAAGTGCTAAGGAGAATTAGGAAAGATAGCGAGGATAGAGACTGTCAAACACAGGAAATTTCCTTACCTGGGTCATGTGTTGAGAGGAAGTCGTTATAGGATCATGAAACTGATTATGAGTGGAAAAATTGAAGGTCAAAGAGGTGTATGGAGAAAACAAGTTTAATGGCTTGAAAATATTAGAGATTCGACCGGTGTATAAAATGCAGGACAACTCTTACACATATCTAGCAGAAGACCGTGAAGCATTTACTAACGTCGGATGATACTAACAGGGCACATGAAGACGAAGAAGTATAACGTTGTAGAAAAATTACAGTTCACTTTATTAGTTCATTTTTTGTTGGAACGATCAACTAATGTGAGTATCATGAATATTTCCTTGTTTTCGGAGATTAAACAACATGAAAATTTTAAAATGTGCCTCCAAATAGATTGAAATATTTTAGATTCAAATGCAAACGGCTCAGAAAACTATAGAATTGAAACGTTTAGCAGGTATTTTAATGATAAATAGAAATTAATTGAAGACTCATATTCAATCAACATCTTTCGTCAATACTCTGATGATGTTTTTACTAAAAATACTGACATCCGAACTGAATTTAACTACTTCCAATTAGTTGGTAAGTACAGTGTTTTTTCACTAAACATTCTTTTACCCAACGATACATACTAATACTATGACTTAGATTCTCCAAATTATTTTATTTGCCTTTATAACTGCAACTGATTTTTGGATTTTAAATTCAAGCAGTTTCCTTATTATTGATCATAAAGATCTTTATCACTTAACTGTCGCATCATTTATCTATAAGAAACCCCAAAAATACTTATATATAAAATGTGAATGTATACATTGTTATTTTCCACCTAATTTTAAGCTGATCTAAAAAATCATTCGGCAAAAAAGAAATGTATAAGACTTGGCCCAATTTTTGGTGTATGCTACAAATAACATGTTTTCTCAAATTTCTTGAAATTGGGCAGTCTTATGAATTTTTTCTTGTTAAATGATTTTTTAGATGAGATTAAAGTTGGTTGGAAAATAACTATGTATATATAAAAATTTTCTCTGAATAAATTTCAGTCAATAATTTGAAAATTATTTGGAAGAAACTTTCTTTCTAAGTATCAAATGAAAATAGAAAAAGTTGGATAAATTCAATAAACATGGCATTTCATGTGATTCCAAAAAATTTATTCTTTCTAGAGTAACGAGACGTGAACATGGCGCAAAGTTATTCTGACATCCGAAGATGGCAGTTTTGGTGGAATTGTAATTTACGCCATTTATTAATCTAATACCACTATATTCTCAAACAATATCAGCAAATTATGAATCAATCAATTCAATTTAATGCTTATGAATAATCTCAAACAGAATCTCTTGTTGCTTCGAAATCAATTTAATTAGTTGACGTAAAGTAAGAAGTGTCAGCTTTTAAATTTGAAACTTGTTTCAACATTTTACACCGCTTAACCCCATCCAACAAAAATAATAAGAGTAATGGAACTGAATACCTATTCTAGAGTTTCACATGTATTCTGTTTAAGTGTAGGGAATTGGATTACGCAGGATTGTTGTGGAGTGTATCGTTATCATCAGGTGGCGATCTGATTCTTACTATCGATTTCTACACTACTTCTTGCTCAAAAAATACAAAAAGTCTCAATCGATAACTCCACGTTTTTACTAGTGATTTGATACGTATCTGGATTTATTAGCGATCGAATTCATTAATAACTGCTTAATAAGAAATTGTTATTCAACCAATGAAGTTCCAGTATGTTTCAAGGCGTGGTGGGGAAACTTCAATATATCAGAATCGTATCTAGTGTATACAGAGTTATATGAAAATATTTAGAAACAGGTTGAAGTACAGTATAAATATACTAATTTTTAAAATAAAGTATTACAGTACTTGACGCATTTCATATATGCTAAGTTCACAATCTGGGATCCAAGTGTTGTCATTGCATGATGTTAGATTAAGTTACGATTTAAGTAAAAATTAGTGGATTGTACCATTATTTCACTCACACCAAAATACTTGAACTTCAACATTATCTTATATTAGTAACATGATATCGAGAACGTCATATCAGAAGGGCGTAAGAGCCGCCATGTTCGTTTTGGGATTTCCGGGTGTATTTGTTAATTAATTCACTTGATATATCAGAAAGGCGTATAGTTTCTAAAACATTGACACCCGATTTTAAGTATTCATATTTTGGTGTTTGAACTTACCTTGCCAAATTGTGATATCAGAAAGGCGCATATTCATACGTCTTCCTGATACTCCTGCTCTCACACTTACTACTACTACTACTACTATGGCTCATACATCCATGCACAAACCACACGTTTCTTGACTAACAATACCTAACCTCAAATTTTAGTTGTAGTTGTGGAATATCAGAAAGGCGTATATTTTCCAAAACATTGACACCCGATTTTAAGTATTTATACTTTGGTGTATCAGCCAACCTTGCCAAATTGTGATATTAGAAAGGCGTATATCCATACGTCTTCCTGATACTCCTCTTGTCACACTTACTGGAGTACTATGGCTCATACATCCATGCACAAATCACACGTTTCTTAACTAACCTCAAAGTTCAGTTGTGTATATTCGTAACATAAAATTGTGTTGTTTTTAGTGTTTTGTAGTAGTGTTTTTTTTCATAATATGGATAGAAATAAAGTCTATAAACGGACAACTAGTAGGACCCAACATATCCTTCTGCCACCATTTCGAGTTACTATCAGAAGCTGAGAAAACTCCAGAGCAGTTTTAGAAATAATAATTACACATTCGCAGAAAAGTGGCAGCAAACGATGAAAAGTCGAAAGATGTGCAAAAAGCAAAAACAATGCTAAATGTGTGTCAGCGAACTTTGATCTTGAAGTAGTTTTATATTGCCCATTATTTCAAGCCAAACCTATTTTTTATAAACTATACTATACGTTTTTTAATGGGCAGGGAGTAATAAATCACTCATTTTGCCTGGAACCATAGGCGTACCACATTTAGTCATTTAAAAAAAGTTAAGGCTTCTAAAATTATCTCATTTCCGAAAATAACCGTTTTGTAATATTATTTAAAATGAAATTTCAAATTATCAATAATATAATGAACTGTGGATTATGTCACTGACATCAATTTTTCAGAAAATTTATTATTATGTATAAAAGGGCGTAGACGAGTCCACTAAGCTCCAGGTAGATATAATCCTACGTACAATAAATAATAAAATAAATGTTAATAACAATTTTATAAAAATACATATATATATATATATATATATATATATATATATATATATATATATATATCCAAACCAACCCCATTTGCCGATTATTTCACCCAATTAGCAGGTAATTGAAGAAACTTGACAAACAGGTAGCTCAAAAATGGTTTTATTATTGTGAAATATAGTCTTTTCAGTTCTAAGAAAATGCCCCCATAATACAACTAGAACTTTTCAACTATAAAAGTAGCGGAAAACTTGAATATTTTCAATTTACAGTTCATCTGTTCTGGAGAAACTGCTGTGTTGATTGATTTCCCCATTATTACTGTTATTTGTTATTATTTTTTACCGTTATTGTTAACTGGTGTTTATTTTTGTTCATCTATACAAGTTCTCTTCTCATCACACGAGACAAACACCTAACTACACCTTCCAACTATATAGTATTCCAACCAAACTCGACCAGATATAGAGGATTTATCACCATCTAAGCGACCTAAAATAGGCCCATTGTCGCTGAACGAAAAAATTCTGATATTAAATTGCTATTCCTCGTTGAAGAACGAAGAAATTAGAAGAAAAATCATGAATTTGACAGAAAGTGTTGATGAAACTGTGGAGATTACTGCAACAATGATGGGTGTTTCAAAAACAACAATTTATGATTTAGTGAAGGAGAAAAAAAATGGAAACATCACAGCCCCAGCAAAGTCCCTAGGCCGACCCAAACTTGAAATGGATGACGACTTGAAGAATGGAATAAGGCGTAAGGTGCATGTTTTTTTCTTTAGAAAAGAGATCCCAACTCTCTCCAAAATTATGGCTTCGCTTCAAGAAGATTCAGATTTTCCGAAAATATCTCGAAGTATATCATGGAAAATTTTGAAGGAACTTGGATTTGAATATAAAAAAATTATCGGAACGCAATGTTGATTGATAGAGACGACATTGTCATTTGGAGGAGGAAGTATTTACGCAATATTCGAAAAGCGAGTCTAGATCAAAAACGAATTTATTATTTGGATGAGACTTGGTTAAATGAAGGTCATACTGTTTCAATGTTTTGACAAGACACGAATGTCAAAAGTCGGAGGCAGGCAGCTCTTGAAGGGTGGTCAACAGGACTCAATCTACCAGCAGGAAAAGGACGTCGACTCATCATTACTAATATCGGAAGTGCCGAAGGTTTTGTTAAAGGTGGATTGTTGTGCTTTGAGTCGAAGCAAACCGGAGATTATCATGAAGATATGGATGCAGATCTTTTCGAAGAATATTTCTCACAAATGTTAGATCTAATTACTACGGGCTCAGTCATTGTTATGGATAACGCAAGTTATCACTCCAGGTTAGTGGAGAAATTACCTTCAACTGCATGGCGTAAACAAGATATCCACGATTGGCTAGCCTCGAAAAATATTGAATGCCCAGATAACCCGCTGAAAAATGAGCTCTTGCAACTGGCCAATTCACATAAACACAAATATAGTAGATACGTTGTAGATCAAATGGCATCAGCGCGTGGTATAACGGTGCTGAGGCTTCCTCCTTATCACTGTCAACTCAATCCCATAGAATTAATATGGGCCCAAGTGAAAGGGGAAGTTTCAAGAAAGAATACGACATTCAAAATGAGTGACGTAAAAGTTTTATTCGAAGACGCGTTAGGTAACGTAACCAAAGAAAACTGGAAGAAATGTGTGGAACACGTGATACAAGAAGAACTAAATATATGGGAAATGGATAATATAAGTGAACACATGATTGAACCATTTATAATCAATGTAAATAATGGAAGATCAACAGAATCGTCTGATTCTGATATATCGACTAGTTTTTGTGTTAGTTATTACTATTATTTGTTAGACTTTTTTTTATAAATATTACATTAATTCGTACTTTATTCCTACATTTTTATTTTTTCCTCTCCTATTGTAAACGGTATATTAGTAGTAAAGTTGATACCTACAGCAAAAAAATTTGCTTTTTTTTATATAATATTTCGTTTATTGTTTATTCATAGGAACACAAAAAAATGTGTTTTTATTGAATCGATATTGTGAACTCTTTTGAATAGTTTTCGTAATTATAATTTCATAGTGCCTTCATATTCATATACCAAGTTTGTTTTGTCCTGATTGCACGCCTCTGAGGATTAAATTGTTTATTTGTTCATTTAAATACAATAGAGCGACCCTTTCAATACAATAGGCGACCCAACCGAATACAGAGTTACGGGGTATCTACCTGAAATTCGTAACAAATGAGAAATGTTAGTACAAAATTAGATAAACTTCGGAGATATTTCATTATACACCCTGTATCGGTTTTGCATACCTAATGAGCTTTTATTACTCCATGCCTTTTAAAAACGGACTATAACACTGGCAACGTTCAATCTCACCGTTTTTAACGTTGCAACCAAACAATGTTACCGCTATATTTGGCCTGAGTTTGAAGGTAAAAGAGGTGCAAATGAAATTGCTACCTGCGTAAAACTATTTCTTGAAGAGTTACCGGAAAACGTTAAACAAGTGATTTTAACATTCAGGTTGTTGTCCAGGACAAAATATAAATAGAGTGAATGAAAACGACGAATACTCAGTGTGTATTAGTTTATTACTTTCAGGCTAAGCGCTTTCGGCTGTTAAGCCATTATCAAAGCCGTCGTCATTTAAAAAAGTAGTTGTCAAAGCCATCAAGTTGATAATGGCTTAACAGCCGAAAGCGCTTAGCCTGAAAGTAATAAACTAATACACACTGAGTATTCGTCGTTTTCATTCACTCAATTTACATCTAGTGTGTACACCATATCCACAGGCATTTCCAAAATATAAATACTTTCATGGTAAACGTGCTCTAGCAAGCAGTAGAAACTATAAGGAATATTGAAATAATTGACCTGAAATTTCTTATGCTTGGGCTTACGCACAGGCAGTGTGGTTCCATGCATAGTACAATTGAACATGCAGCGGAATATGCCAACGTTATTAAGTTGGTAGCTAAAGAAGCCTTACAAAGTAAATACACTTAATCATACTTCATTTACGAATTATGAAGAACTGCAGCAAAAAACGATGATCATTAAAGCAAAGATACTTTAACCCTCGAAGTACCGAGCGGGGTACATATGCACCCAAGCGTCAGTTATTATGTCTTAATTTTTAAAATATTGCTTTTTATGCCACCATATTCTTTAATGTTAATAAAGAGTGGTAAAACTTGATTTTTTTTCAATTTTTTCACAACTCTCAAAGAAACGTAATTAAACAATAAAAACTGGCACGAGGTGCAATTGTACCCCGATCGGTACTTGAAGTCAGCAATTTTTGTTGCCACCTCCACATGCACAGGAAGATTATTCACCGCCGGGAGGGAGTAAATTCATATCTGAGCTTGCTGTGTGATTGTCAATCGTACATAACGTGTCACATTATAGTAATTTGTTATAGTTTCTTGCAATAACGTTACAGTAAAATATGTATAAATACATACAGGTACGTACTTCTAAGAGACTGCCTGAATTTGAATTGGAACAGTTCATAAATGACGATAATGCAGACGAATTAGACGATATTATAAACTATTGTGATACTGAAAAAGACAGTGATGGAGAACCGGAAATATGTGAAGAGGTAGATGACGATATAGGGGACGATAATACTGAAATAGAAGGTTTAGGAGGAAATGTACAGCTGGAGGCAGTTTTACAAGAAAATAATAACCCCGATCTAGTCTACAAAACCAAGAATAGCACAGAATGGGCAAAAGTACCTTTTAGACAGTCGCGCAGAACAATCAGGGATAACGTCAAGATAAAGCAAGGACCTACTGAATTTAGTTCAAATTTAACATCTCAATTTAGGTTCTTATTTTCCGATGAATTAATTGAAGTTATTGTACTTCAAACAAATGATAAGGCTGAACAGATATTGGTACAACGTTTGTGACTTTTTGCATTTTTTTATAATTGTAGCTATTAAGACTTTTTAATGAACGCCATCCTGATAAAAAACGAATATGGTTTCCAACAGACTCCACTGAACTCCTAGCCTATTTGGGACTTGTCGTTATTTTGGGTTCACTTGAAGCTTCAAAGGAAACTGTAAAAATGATGTGGTGTACGAAATAGGATATGCTAGGCCAATAATTTCTCCAACAATGTCCCGTACATGCTTTCAGTTGTTATCATCATTTCTTGGGTTTGATGACTTTACAGCCAGAGAAGCTCGCAAAGCGATTGATAAATTGGCTCCCATTAGGGACGTTTCTCATATCTTTGTAAGCAACTGCAAAAATGCCTACAATCCAGGAATGCACGTAACTATCGGTGAGCAGTTGGTTTCATTTAGGAGCCGTTGCTCATTTCGGGTTTATATGAAGAGTAAATCCGACAAGTGTGGATTGAAAATATGGGCGATGGCCAACGGTGAAACTTGCTATAATCTTAATTTGCAAGTATACCTGGGCAAATTCATCAACGTTGTAGAGAAAAATCAGGAAGAAAGAGTTGTGCTTGATCTTGTAAGTTCATTAGGGACAGGATACGGTCTTACAACGGACAACTTCTTTACAAGTGTGCCATTGGCAGATAAATTGCTGGAGAAAGGAATAACTCTCTGCAGTACTCTTCGAGCAAATAAGACCTATATTCCCAAAGAATTGCTACACCGACGCTCAAAGCCAGATTTTTTCTAGCTTGTTTGCATTCACGTAAAGCCATACACTGGTCTCCTATATGCGAAGCAAAGGAAAAGCAGTTTATATTGCTATCTACAGAGCATCACGATGATGCTGTTTCAGAAGAAGCTTCCAAACACAAACCCGATATCATAATGCACTACAATAAAACAAAAGGTGCCGTAGACACCATTGAAACAATATTCAGCCCGCCGAATTAGCCACCCTTGGCCAATGGCAATATTTGGTCAATTGTTGGATATCGCCGAAATGAATTCGTTTATTTTATGAAAAACTAAATTTCCTGTAACGAAAACAAAAAGCAGGGATGATAGAAGAAAATATTTGCTTCGGTTGGGCGAGGCAAACATATAAATAACAGGACAGTTGCAGTTAAATCATTCAGCGTAATGAAGACCTCTTCTATATAGTAGAAATTACGGCTAATTAGGATGTCGAATGTTGATGATTTACGATACTATTTGAGATCGTGATTAAAAAAATATTTCAGGTCATATGGGACATTAAAGATAATATTATATTCGTGACGAGTCTGAATATATGTTCAGCTAAGAGATGACGTAAATGAAATAACGATTTTCTATTTTGCAATCAGTGAAACCAGGTATACAAATAGTATTAAGGAATGGTATTCAAGTGACTGTTTCCGGACATTTTATGGTTGATCTACGAAAAGTTTTATTACATCTCATCATAAAAGTGGACCTTGAATGACCATATTGAGGGACAAATTATAATATAGTTCCTGACAGAAGTAACGTGTACTGATCTGAAAATGTTTAACATTCACATTTCTAAGAACAAGTACAAAACATTATACTGATTGGAAATATCCAATAAAAATATCATCTGCGACTTATTTATTGTATAATATAGCAAAAATAGATGAAGAAATTTGGAAAATGAAGACGAATGAAAATAACAAAATGTAAATAAGGGATTTTAAGGTCGGAAATTGATAACATGGAATAGTAGTAGTATAAATTCTAATATTTGAGGAACAGTCTTGGAAAAGAGTACCGTAATTTTTTTTATTGGAGATCTCTAAAATTCATTCAGCCTTTATTTCAAAATTGATGAATGCTTTCATGAACAGTAGTTTATAAAAAATTGTAATTGTCACTTAGGTAATAATTAAAACTGTCAAATATCTAAAAAGTTTTATATTTGCTTGAAACATTTTTTGTAATTTTTTTTATATAGTTTTACTGGTTTTCTATATCATTGCACAGTTATACTGATCTTAATTGGAAAAATTATATCCAGGATATCACCTTAGGGCTAATAATATCTAAGCTTCAATATTTGTAATATCACATCTTCTTCTTTTTTCTATAAACATATATTAAGCCAATCACAAGTTAGGTTACTTCTTGGTCTAGCCAAAAATAACTACTAAACATCAGGTAGGCATAAAATGAAATGTAACTTCTGTCATTCTGACGCTGATATTAATTTATCGAAACAATTGTCAATTTTTTAGAATTTTCAATAACTTTTATTATATTGTGGAATTAACTAGAGATCGTGAGTTTAATTTTAAAACACTAAAATGAGCAGTAATTGGTTAACATAATAATTTCTTTATCAATTGATTTCAATAAAAATAAAGGGTTTTGAAGGTTAAAACTAACTTTTCCGCATCTGTGGCCCTGAATAATATTCTATAATAAAATTGTTACTTGTATACACTTCGGGAAAAATGCCGTACTTTTAGTACCATAGCACCCGTTGTGCTGGCTCTGGTGGGCTGAAAATCAATAGAGTTCATCTATGACATGTTCTTAACGATATTCAATCATAAAATTGGTGACTTGTTGCACTCCGGAGGCTGTATCGTGCTAACAAGACATGTAACGAATAGTGGTCGACGACGACGACGACATACACACAGGATTTTTTCTCTAAAAACCATTTTTTTGGGTTGTTGTTGATGGAAAACGTAAAAATAACTCAAAAAAAATTTCAAATTTCCAACTTTTTTTGGGGTAAACCAATACTTTTCTCGCATATTAGATAGGTTGGGCGAAAAAGTAAAAGGTTCTTATATTAATAAACAAAATAAATTGGAGAATTTTTTGGAAGCCTACCCTAAGAAGAGTCAATATACATAATGAAAATAAACGGTTTTAAAGATTAATAGTGAACAATATTCTATCATAAAATTGTTCCTTGTATACACTTCGGGGGATGTATCGTGCTAACAAACCGAAATTTCTCCAAAAATAACCAAAAATTTAGTATATCTGGATTTATAGGACCCGCTGTACTCGCTCTAGTCAACTGAAAATCAATAGGGTACATCTGTGAGACACCTTGAACAATATTCAATCATAAACTTTATCAATCGTATACTCTCTGGAGGCTGTATCGTGCTAACAAACTGAAAATTCTCCAAAAATGACAAAAATTTGGTACTTCAAGTACCATAGCACCCGTAGTACTAGCTTTAATGAGCTGAATATCAATAGGGTTCATCTTTGAGACGCTCTGAATAATATCCAATCATAAAATTGGTCACTTGTATATTTTCCGGAGGCTGTATCGTGCTAACAAACTGAAACTTCTCCAAAAATGACAAAAATATCATACTTAAAGTACTATAGCACCTGTTGTATTGGCTCTGGTGAGCTGAAAATCAATAGTGGCTGAAAATCAATAGGGTTCATCGGTGAGATGTCCTGAATAATATTCAATCATAAAATTGTTGACTTGTTGAACTCCGGAGGCTGTATCGCGCTAACAAACTGAAATTTCTCAAAAAGTTACAAAATGTTGTACTTCAAGTACCATAGCACCCGTTGTACTGGCTCTGGGAAATTGAAAATCATCTGTGACATGTCATTAACAATATTCAATCATAAAATTGCTGACTTATTACACTCCGGAGGCTGTATCGTGCCAACAAGACATGTGAGGAAAAGTGGCCGACGACAACGACGACGACGACATACACACAGGATTTTTTTCTAAAAACCATTTTTCCGTGTTGTTGTTGATGGAAAACATAAAAATAACTTAAAAAAATTCAAAATTCCAACTTTTTTTGGGGTAAACCAATACTTTTCTTGCATATAGAAAGGTTGGGCGGAAAAGTGAAATAAAGCGAAAATAGAATGTTTCGAACATTCGATTTTGGAGACCGACTAAAAACAAGAAAACATGGTTAGAAGAGATAACAAATGAACATACACTGAAATAATGTGGATAATTATTTAGGAAAGAGAAGAGAGATATGAAATAGAAAAAGATGAATGGTTTGATATAAAGAGGAACCAGCTATATGATTATTGATTTTATACCTACATCGTAAATGTAATTTGATTTTAATTACTTTCTTCAAATATAGCAGCTCCCCCTTCTTTAAATTTAATAAGAGAAATTATATTGATTAATAGGATTTCAAGTTTTAGCTTATTTAGAATTCTATTTTTATCTCTAATATCATTTTTCAGAGCAGTTTATTCTTTATTTTCATATTCATATTCTCAGCATGGGATATATTATTCAGGTGTATTTATATTTATTAGAGACTCCATTCGAGAATATTTATTATTAATATTACATTGATTACCTATGAATTTACTTTTTTTAAAAATAAGATGTTCAGTTCAATGAATTTATCTAAATAGTTTAAAAAAATATTAGTTTGTGGTACTAAAGTTATACTAGGTTATTTTAGATTATTTGTTTTATTTATTTTAATTTATTTTTACATTAATTCACGATATATAAATTCTTTAGTATTAAATTCGAAAAATATTTTTTTTGTCATTTTAATTGATTAAAGATCTTTAATATTTATAAGATTTGTTTTATTTATTTCTTCCATAGTAATTTATTATAGAGAAGATTATATAATAGGAGATTTAAATAAAAATCGATTTATTTCATTAGTGGTTATATTTGTTTTATCAATAATATTATTAACTATTTCTCCTAATTCAATTTCTTTTTTATTAGGTAGTTTAGGTTTAGATTATTATTGTTTAGTAATTTATTACCAACATTTAAAGACATTTAGAGCAGGAATATTAACAACATTAAGAAATCGGATTGGTGATGTTGCTTTACTAATATGAATTGCATGGATATTAAACAGATATATATATATAATAGATATTATAAAAGAATATTACATTATAAAGTTAATTAGTTATTTAGTAGTTTTAGCTGCATTAACTAAAAGGGCACAAATCCCTTTTTCTTCTTGACTTCCTGCAGCAATAGGAGCTCCAACACCTGTTTCTTCTTTAGTTAATTCTTCAACTTTAGTAACTGCTGGTGTTTATTTATTAATTAGTTTCAATTTTGCTTTTAGGAATCAATGAATAATATTTTTATTATTTATTTCTTCTATAACTATATTTATATCAGGTTTAGGGGCTAATTTTGAATTTGATTAAAAAAATATTGCTTTATCAACTTCAAGACAATTAGGGTTAATAATATCTATCTCATCTATATGTGAGTATCAATTATCCTTTTTTTCATTTATTAATTCATGCTTCATTTGAAGTGTCATTATTTATATGTGCAGGTAATATTATTCATAATTTATTTAATTGTCAAGATATTCGTTTTATAGGAGGAATAATTAAACATTTACCTTTAACGTGTACTTATTTGAATATTTGTAATTTATCTTTTTGTGGTGTTCCTTTTATATCTGGTTTTTATTTAAAAGACTTACTTGTTGAATTTATATCAATGAGTTATTTAAATATCTATATTCATATAATTTTTTATATTTCTATTGGTTTAACTGTTTCTTATAGCAGAAAAAAAGATCCAAAGTATTCATGATGTATCAGTCAGTTAGGGCAAAGATATTGAGGAAGCTTTTAATACGCTTAAAGGAGACGAGGTCCATACAGATATCACATGGAGAGTACGCCTATCACATTTTCGAAGTAAGATATTTACTTCAATGAAAATTATACAAATCACTTGTGGATCCTGATTAAGGGACAATATCAACCGTGCTAACAAATGTAGAATAGTTTGATCCAACTTATTGAAACATTAATTTATGATGAACTATTGCTTTGAAATGCTGCTATTAGCTGTGAAATCAAAGTAGGAATAAAGAAGTGAATTGTATTTAATCATGTTAATTGAAGTTATTTACATTCATGGATTCATTCTCAGATGAGTGTAGTATGGATAATGCATACATCTTCAACAAAAGAGGAAAACAAGACTGTTACACAAATATCATAAGGAAGAACTACTATTAGGCCATTCAATTTAAGAAGTAAATATTTGCATTACATAATACTTGAATTTACACGGTAGAACATCATTATACTAAAATGTTGAAATAAATAGGGTGAAATTATCTATTCATATACTTCGAAAATGGACGTTGTATATAATTTCAAACACAGCAGAACACAAGATTAACGCCTGAATTTATGTGGCCTTCCATAATACCAAAGCAACTAGATTAATAGACTGAAACAAAAAATTAATTGAGTGAATGAAAACGACGAATACTCAGTGTGTATTTGTTTATTAATTTCCAGCTAAGCGCTTTCGGCTATTAAGTCATTCTCAAAGCTGTCCTATGAAAATTACAAAGTTTGTGAAATTTTGTAAAAACAATTTAAAAAAGTTGATCTTACGTCATTTAAAAAATCATATAAATCATATAAATTTCACCGTGGCGACCCGGTCCAAGAATATTTCGCCCAGCACTCTGCTGATTCGTAAAAGGCGAATGAAAGAGTCTTTCCTATCTTCTATTCATTCTTTACCTTCTTTTCTTCTTTCTTCTATTTTAAGTTTGCTCAACCTTATTCACTTCTCACATTTTCACCACATCTATCACTGCATTATACACTGTGTCTCAGACATCTAGGAACTTCCACTCTTCATCCAACAACCAATTCATAGTATCTTCTTAACAACAATTTTCTTTCCACTCCTAGAACTATGCATGGATATGCCTAGTACGGTTCTAGGTTTATTCTATTGGGTAGTTCTACATCATCTCTCAAACACTTTGGTGGCTAGTCATAGTTTACCGCACTATTAAATGACCAAATTTATAATAATATGAATACAAACTCCCCCTTCCCCCCCCCCATGGATCTTATTTGAGACATGCCTAGTATGTATCTGGGGTTGTTCTTGGAACTGGTTCCAGATTACCACAGTGTACATCAGACACCAGGCTATGTATGGGTCATAGTTTGGTTAAGCATTAAGCTACGTATTAATTTGAGCAAATCATCCTCCTTTTAACTTTTCCTTATTTTCTTCTTCTCTTGCGCATGCCTGGTTCTTGACGGTCTTAGTATGGATCTAAGTTTGTCACATCCATGGCAAGGCTGCCATCCTTTCTTCTCTTTATAAACTTTGTTTCTTCTCTTCTATACATGCCGAGTATGGATCTAGGTTTGTTATAACTACACGCCTTCTCTGTCTTCTTACACCCCAACCCGTTCCTCCTGTGCATGCCTAGTATTGATCTAGGTTTGTCATACTTACCAAAATTTCTTAACCACATTGTTCCCGTGTAACCTAACTATGTATGGGTCATAGTTGGGTTCATCAACTTCTTTATCTTGTAGCTCTTATCAAATTCTGTCCTACCCCTTTCACTCTTAACATACTCCTATGATTTCTTCTCTTCTTGTACATGCCTAGTATGGGTCTAGGTTTGTAACAACTAACTTAAATTCATAATCACATTGTGTTCTTGACGTCGGGCTATGTATGGGACATAGTTTGGGTCATTAGGTCACAATCACTATGACATTACATCTAATTCATATGTGAGGCCGTCAGTTATTGGGTTCACCTTGCCAGCGTATGTCTACCACCTTCGTCAATAGATTATGTAAACTCCTCCATGGATGCATTTACAACTAAGTGTTATTTAATTTATGTTATCTAGCATTTCACACGTTTAGGTTACTACGCTTGTTCCTGACTGGCTGGGGAATGGATCCAACCTCTTAATTCAATTTCAGTATACAACTAAGGGATGAGGGGGATTTTGCTATTTATCTAAATTGGATGAATGTTGAAAATTGAATTTGAATAGAGTTTTTTCAATTTTTTGCTTTTATCACATCTTTAACTTCATTTTCAAATTTAAAAATAAATGTAATATTCAGGGTTCCCTACAATTTTCAATTCACTATATGAATTTTTTTCATCTTTTCAATCATGCTTTTGATTCAATGTTCGTCGTGTAAATATGTTGTATTGTCATGCACTTGTTTTTACGGCACGCTGGCTTATTAGCCACCGTAATTTTAACGTCAAACTTGTCACCGGTTTTCATTCAGTTTTCATTTTTGAATGAATTTACATCATGTAAATTATAATTTTACACCCTACCAATAGGGTTATTTTAATGTTTTTAATTCAATGACTTAATCATAACAGTGATTCAACTTTGAACATTGTTCTTAATCAACTGGATGGTTTCGACACCTTTTTTATAAATGACGTAAGTTCAACTTTTTTAAATTGTTTTTTCAAAATTTCACGAACTTTGTAATTTTCATAGGACAGCTTTGAGAATGGCTTAATAGCCGAAAGCGCTTAGCTGGAGATTAATAAACAAATACACACTGAGTATTCGTCGTTTTCATTCACTTAATTTACATCGAGTGTGTACACCATATCCACAGACAGTTCTAAAAAATTAATTTACTCGTTTTACGAAGATTTTGGAATCGAGAGGAAACAAATTATTGAAACAGCACTCTACAGCAATAAAACAAAATTCAATTAAGAGATGTGCTTCTTAAAGTTAATTCCTTTTTTTATAGAGAACAGAGAGAATAGATTTCAATTTCAGACTGTATTTTATCTTTTAATCTCTTTTGGTCAATAAAACTGTTCTTTGGCGGTATATTTTGTGTATACCCTTCCAAGTATAGTATCAACTTGAGTGAGCTGTTACTTTCCATTAAATAAACATTTTTGAGATTGTAATTTATTCACATGTTTTAGTAGAGGACGTCGTTGTTTACATAACTTTGAAATTTGCATAAACGTCAATTTGTTATTATTGTTAGTGGTATCCCGAAAATCACAATATTATATAACTATAAATTAATTTCTGACAAGCACTATCCAATGATTTGATTTTGTAGTCTGTTCCTTTTTAGGTGATCTACGAAATATATATCAGGGAAGCATATCATGAGAAATATATTAGGTAATAAAATAATTTGTAATGCAATATTGTTCAATTTGAATGAAGCACTGAAGTGACCGAGTATGTTGTTTTGATTGGAAACTATTTTCCCTGTCAAGCCAGTTACTTTTTGATACATTTCTGCATTCAACCGCGTGGCTGAAATTGAGTTGAAAGCTATGAAACCGTTGACGATATTCTATAAAGAACAAATTTCATACTGTTACCATACCAACACCACCTTTGGTCTCTGAAGATGATAACATGTTTATCAAAATTCATAATCATTAAAGTAGATTTAAAACTTGTACCTAATTGTTCAGTGGTGGATGAAATCAATTTTATGTTCATAGAAACAACTTTTTCAGAGACTTTTTTAAATGAATTTAACAGTTTTCTCAATGTATTAAAAAAAATGTCAATATTCTGAATAATTTACAATTGTTTCGATATTACTATATACCCTGGATATCTTCTTCTCATTTAAGATCAGTATAACTGTGCAATGATATAGAAAACCGGGAAAACTATATCTGCTGATCTTTACAATGATTATTTAAAAATACAGTTTGAAAATGGAGAAATCTCTAGATTCATCTGTTCATTGACGACTTCCTATTGTGAGTCTCTACTAATTTCTGACTCTTCAAGGAAATCCAGTTCTTGCTTCTCATCACAAATATGTAGTACTTCTAGTTCTGTGATAGGTGTCAATGAATGTTAAGTGTCAAGTAGATGTTTTGTGTAGCACATTAATTAGCAGCATATAATTCAATGATACATAGAGCATTTTCAGTGACCACTTACGAGCATACAGATTGAAACAACCGGAGAAATCTCACTACGCAAAACATCTACTTGACACTAAACATTCTTTGGCACCTAACACAAAACCAGAAGTAGTACAAATTTGTGATAAGAAATAAGAATGTAAAAGATATACATGGTACATTAATAGGCCCTAAAGACAACACTCAAGGATTAGCTCAAGGATCACTATTGAATCCATTACTATTTAAGATCTATACCATCTCCTTACATCAGGTAGTAGAAGAGGATATGAAGATAATCCAATACGCTGATGACTTCATTATAATGATTGAAGGTGATGATGTAAACCACATGATTAGGAAAATGAATCAAAATCTCAACAAAATTTACGAATGGACTAAATTGCATAATTTCAATATATCAACCGATAAGTCAACAGCAATTTTATTTAAACCAAAAAGAAAAAACAATGGAACTTTGACGAACATTAAAGTGAATAATAAGAACATAGAAATGAAATCTCAAGTAAAATATATGGGAGTGATATTTAATCAACATCTGAATTGGGCTTCGCAGATACAAGATATAGAAAATGAGACGCAAAAGGGGCTGAACATAATGAAAGCGGTTAGTGGTACTTATTGGGGTGCCGACCCAGCCACTCTTCTTTTGGTATATAAAGGGATAATTAGATCACACCTAGACTATGCAGCGTTTATTTACAAACCCAGTAATAAACTAATTTTGAAAAAAATAGATCAAATACAATAAAAGAGCTTAAGAGTCGTCTTAGGTGCAATGCAATTCACACCCACATATTGCCTTTTGGCTGAAGCTGGTGAAATATCCTTGGATTATCGAAGATTCATATTAAGTACTAAATTCTTCTTAAAAATTATTGAAGATATAAACAATCCCTTAAATGACTACATTAACACACTTTGGCATCTCTGCAGTAGAAAACAAGGATTTTGGGAAAATGAAGATTGGACTTACCTAATAGCAGCAAAGAAAAGATTGGCAGAGCAAGATCCTAATCTATATAAATTCCATATTAAACCCTGTTACCAAACAGAAATATTATACCAGGTAGCGTCAGTAGAATGTGTGTTTGCTAAAATTAATAAAGGCGATAGGTATGGCCCCAAGGAATTCCTTAACGAATTTTCACCAAGCTTTAATGAATATTGTTGGATTTATACAGACGGATCAATGGAACCAATTAGTCACAGAGTGGGATGTGGTATTTACATCCCATCCATCAATTACAGATACTCTACAAGATTGAATGATTATATGCAGATCTGCACTGCGGAAGTAATTGGAATCCAAATAGCAGTAGAAGTTTGTAAAAAAAAGGACTAACAAAATGTGTTATTTTTTCGGACTCCCAAAGTGCGATTGAACAAATTGCTAATGAGAAATTTGGAAAATCTGCTAAGCATGCCCTAAATACCAAGGAAATGATTCTGGATGCAATAAAAGACAACTACGATATAGTGTTAGCATGGATCCCTGGACACAAGGGTATAGACGGAAATGAAATGGCAGATAAACTAGCGGAAATTGGAAGAAACCTTAGAATACCTGCAGAAAAATTCAAAAATGCAGCTGTAGACCTTCTTCCTCTTTTTAAAAATAAAATAATCAAGGAATTTGAAAACTACTGGAGCTCATTGTTCGAAAATAAGGGGAGATGGTACCAACTTTTTCAGAAAGTATTTCCTAATTTACCATTTTTTGCAAAAATACCTCACATTGATAAAAGACATGCTACCATAACTACCAGATTAAGAAGGGGACATTGTTTAAGCCTTGACCACCTATACAAAATTGGGATAAAGGAAAGTAATATATGCATATGCGGACAACTAAGTGATTTGCATCACACCTTCTTTGGCTGTCCGATAAATCAAGTACCAAATTTTGATTTGTACGTAGAACTCATTAAACTAAAAATACAGACACCTATATCATTGCCCTCTATATTATACGAATTTAATTATAAAAACATAGAGCTCCTGATGAAATTCATTAAAGTTTTTAAAATTGAAATTCAATCGAATATGACATAACCAATCCTTCTTTATATTACCTGGGTGCTATTACTATCAAATCCGAGGCAACTTTTCGGGAATGTGAAATGCTTGGCTGTTGCCCCTAAGCGAGAAAAGTTTTTTAACCTCTGTTGTTCTGTCTCTTTTTAACATGTCTAGCCTAGTGGATACGTAAGGAAAGCAAAGTAAAGATCTCCTGTAGAAACAAGATATAGCTTTGTAACGTAAAATACAAAGCGAAAACCAGTTCTGTCCAAGTACTGTCAAGGTGGAGGCCAAAAAACTAAGAGACGAAGAAATAAGAGCTGGGTTTCCTTGAAGAGCTAGAAATTAGCAGACACTACAATATGAAGTCGTCAATGAACAGATGAATCTAGGCAGTTCTCCTCTTTTAAACTATATATATATATATATATATATATATATATATATATATATATATATAGTTTCGCTTTTTTTGGTTCTTGGTTTTTTTTATTTAATTATATATTGTTTATTTTATATTCTTGGGATTGAAGACCATTTTTAAAGACATTTAACTAGTAGTTAATACATTTTTATTTTACGTTTCGGTCTTTCCAATACAAATTTTCATCAATGACTGTCATATTTTTGAAATTTTCATTTTGTTTGTGTGTGAGTTATATTCTGTTATGTGATACGTCCTAAACAGCTATAAAATATATTGAATAATTAAATGAACGTTCTGTCGAAGTTTTAACATAAATTTTATTTCTGATGAAGGTGATGGAAAGACCGAAACGTAAAATAAAAATGTATTAACTACTAGTTAAATGTCTTTAAAAATGGTCTTCAACCCCAAGAATACAAAATAAATATAAACAATATATATATATATATATATATATATATATATATATTTATATATATATATATATATATATATATATATATATATAAAAATGAATATAATTTCATAAAATACGAGGTGCTATATGAAATATAAATTTCGATTTTCTACTACACCTGTTTTAGTCGAAATTTCAATAATTTCGACTTATTGGCCTGACCGTTCTTCGAAGGGCAAAACAACTACATTCCTGGCTAATACCACGCAGAATATTGATTTACATCCCCTCCGAAAACCGTGACGTCGATCGGCCATTTTGCCGATACGGACATCTGTGGTGATTCGCAACTGATAGCGGAAGAGCATAGTACACTTACGCGTTTCGACCTTCTTGGGTCTCTTCAAGAGTGCCGTAATGCCTTCCAGTTCAGAATCTCTAATCCGAACTGAAGATTACACCCTCCGACAACCTCTCTTGGTTCGTGTAATTACAAGAAGGTCGAAACGCGTAAGTGTACTATGCTCTTCCGCTATCAGTTGCGAATCACCACAGATGTCCGTATCGGCAAAATGGCCGATCGACGTCACGGTTTTCGAAGGGGATGTAATTCAATATTCTGCGTGGTATTAGCCAGGAATGTAGTTGTTTTGCCCTTCGAAGAACGGTCAGGCCAATAAGTCGAAATTATTGAAATTTCGACTAAAACAGGTGTAGTAGAAAATCGAAATATATATATATATATATATAACTTGTAAACTTTATGGGGAACAGCCAAAATGTATGGGTGGTTAAGAAGACTCTATTTTCAAAATACCAAGCTTTCGATAATTTATGTTTTATCTTTGTCAAGGCTAAAATCAAAATTTTGTTAAACTTTTAAACATGATTTACATTATAAATAAATAAAACTTACTAGCAAAGTGAGTAATTTCCTGAAGGATTGCAATGTTAATAACGTTGAATATATTATTTGGATTTGAGTTTTATATTAATTACCCAACATTAATATCAATTTTAATGCTGAGAATGTGGTCTGTCGCAAGAAGGAATAAAATTGATCAGTCATAATTATTTGACTTTTTTGATTTTTTATATAACAGCGACAACTGACAACATTCAGGTTAAAGGTTAAGTACCCTAACTCTCACGAACAGCTTGATGTAGCGTGAACTTAGAATTTGTAATTTGTAATTGAATTGAATCCAATCATAATATTTTAAAATTAATTCATTATTATATAGTAGTAGCAATTTGTTTAAGAAGATATTATGCTATGTTATGTTTTGCTTACACATTATTTTAGGTAGACCAAATATATTGTTTAGAGAAAAAATGTCTGTAATTAAAGTACTGAATGGGAATAGGGCTTGTTTTAGTTATATACATAGATATGTGGGGGACCGTGAGTCGGCTTATTAGATAAGTGGCTCTCAGTCTCAAAACAGTTGTTATTTATTATTAAATCATTCATTTTATTCTAATATTCATCGTCTGATGTTATAGGTATATAAACTGTGTCATTGCTAGAGGTTGTTTGTTTGTTTTGCAGATAAATAAGTTGAGTATATATTGCACTAACATTGTTATTATCTGATTTCTTATTTATTGATGGTTGATTCAATTTTATGTTTACTAGTTCGATAAATTCTCGTTTAGTTTCATTAGATTCTATATTTAAGATTTTAGCTTCTTTATAGTTCATGTTTAGTCTCTATAACATGCTCTGCAAGTGCACAAGTTTTTTTGTTTCGATTGTCTGAAAGATTTTTAATAAAAGATAATGACCCATATTCAATATTTATTGTTTCATTACTATTTAAGAGTATATTTTCGTTACTTATGTGTGTATGATTGAGGTCTGTATCAATAGTTGTATTAAAAATTAATGTTTGGTAATTAATATAAAACTCAAATCCAAATAATGTATTCAACGTTATCAACTTTACAATCCTTCAGGAAATTACTCACTCTGCTAGTAAGTTTTATTTATTTATAATGTAAACATTTTTCAAAAGTTTAACCAAATTGTAATTTTAGCCTTGAAAAAGGTTAAAAATAAATTATCGAAAGCTAGGTACTGTGAAAATAGCGTCTTCTTAACCACCCATACATTTTATCTGTACCCCATAAAGTTTACAAGTTAGTTTTTCAACTAGTCACCTGGGACCATCCATTTGCTTTATTATATATATATATATATATATATATATATATATATATATATATATATATATATGTATATATATGTATATATATATATATATATATATATATATATATATATATATATATGTATAAATATATATATATATATATATATATATATATATATATATATATAACAACAATCAAGAGATTCTTGGGTAATTCACGCAAGAAGAAAAAGGGCTACTGAAACAGAGTGGTAACCGCGGACATGCATGTTTCTAGCTCATTTAACTTCTTCAGCACGGTATAACCAAATAAGGATGTGAAATTTGGGAGCGAAGATGTTAATCAAAACATGGGAAAACACAAAACAACGGATTTCAGCAGGGAAACCAAACGCTCATTTGTTTATACCGTACGAGATACCGTGCTGAAGAAGGCAAATGAGCTAGAAACATGCATGTCCGTGGTTACCATTCTGTTTCAGTAGCCCTTTTCCTTTTTGTGTGAATTACCCAAGAATCGCTCTATTGTTGTTGTTAACATATCACGCGATATTCCTACATCTTCTTTATATATATCTATATATATATATATATATATATATATATATATGTATATAATTATATTTATATATATATATATATAATTATATATATATATATATATTATGGATTGAAAATTTAATTTAAATTTTAAATGCTTATGTTTTAATTTGATTTCTTAGGGATTGAAATTGTGAGTTCAAAAAAATAAATGAATTGGCTAAGACCGACTCTGTCCTTTGGCTTTCACTAAAATAATGTTGGTAATGACCTCTATTTGTTTTTCAAAAGATCATAGAAATAAAACAACCACAATCAACTTTAAATAAATAATTCAACAAAAGTTTATATTTTATTATTTTAATTGTGATATTCAAAATTCATTAAATTCTCTAAAATTACTTATCTAAATCTCACTCATACCCTCAGGCATACAGTTTTAAAATTATACTTATGAAATTGTGTTTCTATGAAAATGGGCGAAATTTATTTGTCAATAGTTATATTTTTGAGGTTCTATGATGACTCAATTTTAACTTTCTTTCCAGTAAGTACAATTCTAATTTAAATAGTTGAAATGTGCGAAGCTTTGAAATTAATTATCAACAAATGTTTTCAAAGAACGTTTAATAGAAAACAATACCTAAATTGTCTATATTATCTTTCCTTAATTCCTTGAAGATCCCTATGGTTTGCATAAATACCTTCAGACTTCTGTTTTTAGAGCAACAGATTCTAATGTTCAGTTTCTACTGGATAGAACGACTTCAGATTTTTTCTAATATTGGGATTATAATTTATTGACAATCAATGTCGGGTATATACATCGGGCTTCATGATATATTAGGATGGTCCCAAACCACTTAGTCATATTATATAATCTTTGGGTATTACCCTTAACTTCACTTTCCTTGATGCTTATCAATTTTTGAATATTTTCCGAGGTTTTTATTCAAAGTTTTCTAACGAGAAACCTCTCTACCATATTTTATCAAAATTTATACTTCTTGTTGATTTTTTCAATTGTTTTTCAAAGAACTCTCTTAGATTTTCATTTTACATTATTTCTACCAGTGACATGGCTTTTATAATTTAGTTACTAAATTACTTTTTTTATCTTTGATCATATTCTTACTTTATTTACACTAAATTATCTGATTATTTGTGTTTAGTCTCCGATTCATTTCTTGATCATTATTTTCCAAATTGTGGTGGATATTTTATTGTAGTGTGCAATTCTATAGAGATAACTTTGACAGTTGGACTTTTTCTAGTTTTTTACTAAATAAACTGTTTGTCAGATTTGTTGGCAATTATTTACGTAATTAAAAATGCATACTACATGATACCGACTTAAATCATTTTGTTATGCGTCAAACGGTCACAGCATGAATTGATTTTAGGCATCAAAATACGTTCATATAAAACTACTAATTAAAAATGTACTACCACATGAAACCGCGAATATCTTTGTTATTAATGGAACAACAGATAGAAAACTATACATTTTTGGAAAGGAGAATGATTGCTCTTTCGAATGAGATCAAAAACTATAGGGTGTTCCATTTGAAATAATACTGTGTTGATGAGATGAAATGCCAGCCCAGCTTAAAAAAATCTCTTTGATAAACTAGTGAAAACCCCATCTCTTTGGAGAAATTAATAAGCTGGACATTTATGTTTAAAATCAGTCACTCTTATTTGGCACACCCTGTATTTCCCAAAACTTATGGGTTTTCTATACCATTCTATTATTATACAAACTTCGATAGAATACAATGAAGTGCTCACCAAAACCTAATGTGGAACCTGTCTATAGATGATAAATACTCGTGATCTTATTGAAAAGACTTCAATAGAAGAGCAGAAAAGAAGCCTGATTTTAAATAGATTGATTAGGCAATGTTTTAATAATATCAATCAATCGTGTAGAAATACGCATATATAAAGATTTTTCAGTGGAGTGGAGAAAAATTTTGCTTCATGTGAAACATTAAGTTATAGAATCGTGGGATATTTGTATATTTATTGCCGTAGGACAGCCCTAAGTCGGGGTGGGTGACGTCTTATGCCTTGTAATATGGATAATTCTAAAGCTTGTGAAAATACCTAGTGACGATTTTTGTCATTTTGGCCCTGGTCTCTATGGAGATCCCAGAGGTGGGCACTTCAAAGTTTTGTGTGTTTTACATTTAAAAATTTTGTACTCACATTACTTTCTGTTTTAAAAGAAATTGTTGTATTCGTTGCTGAAGATATTATCTTTGAAATATTATTAGAAATATTTCCTGCATATGTGATGGTTTTATAATTTTTAATTTCTTTAGTTTGTTTAGGAAATATTAGTTGTTATGCCACTTCTTTCTCTTTTTCATAAAGTCATTTATTAATTATATGTAATTTCGATGTTAAGATGACAAAATCAAAAAAAGTCTCAGCAGTACAAGAAATTTAAGAAAAAACCACCAAAACTAATATAACTTTTAAACCGCACAACATAGAGTGTGTCATTCAATATTCTAAACATAATAACTAAACTTTAAGTACTTACATACCAACACAATTTTCGCCGCGATTTGAAAACCTTTAAGATACTAATTTTACCAATAGTGAAATGGAATTTTCAAATAAAGGTTTAAAATGAAGCATACTTGATAATTGAGGATATATATCTACATACTCAATTAAAAATTCAATAGAACTTAATTGAAAAATTCAAAACATTCAACTTACAAGACAACTCTAAATTCATTTCAATTGATGTTACCAATATGTTCGCTGAAATTCCTCCAGAAGAATGTCTAACACTTGTAAGAAAATTACTAGAAGATAAATATATTAATCCAAGAAAAATATCAGATATACCCACTTATTTTAATTGATGTATGTATTAATCAGAATTGATTCACTTTTGGCAATAAGGTATATATTCAAAATGAAGGTTTACCAATGCGAAGCCTCATACCACCAATTATGGCAAACATTTTATGAACAGATTAGAAAGAATGTAATATTTCAAAAAATATCTTATTTTAGTATAGATATGTAGATGACATATTAGCTTGCTTTATAGGTCGTGAACGAAAATTACATGTACTTTTCAACCATATTAATAATTTACACCCAAAAATTAAATTCACATTAGAAGTTGAAGAAAATAGCATAATCAATTGTCTTCATTTGAAAATTCAAAGAGTTAATAATGTACTTGATTATTAATTTTACAGAAAATCAACACACATTGAACGATTCCATATAATTCCAATTATCCCATGTCATATAAATTAGAATCGTATATTTGAATGAAAAATAGGACATTTTCAGTTCCTATGAACAAATATAATTGTGATAGAGAAATGAATACAATTCAGGGCAGCATCCAACTGTTCTCCATTGCATATAATAAATAAATTACTTAATAAAAAAGAGGAAGAAGTGGCAATACAACTAATATTTCTTAAACAAACTAAAGAAATAGAAAATTAAAAAACCGTCGCATATGCAGGTGATATTTCTAATAATATTTCAAATATAAATATCTTTTGCAACAAAACGTAAATATCCCCATTACAGAAGTCTGGTATATGTAAACTTAAATATCCAGAATGTAATGCTGTCTGTTTGGGTCAAACTCTTAGAAAATTTGAAATTAGTTACAGGGAACACATACGAGAATACATATTAAAACTTCCAGAGAAATCCCACTGCGCAAAACATCTACTTGACATCAAACATTCATTGACACTTAACACTGAATTAGAAGTAGTACATATTTGTGATAAGAAACAAGAACTGGATTTTCTAGAGTTACAAATTAGGAGACACCTAAGAGACACACAATATGAAATCGTCAATGAACAGATAAATCTAGGGAGTTCTCTACTTTTAAACTGTCTTCTTTAGTAATTATTGTAAAGATCAGCAGATATAGTTTTCCTGTCTTTCTATATTATTGCACAGTTATACTGATGTTAAATGGGAAAAAGATATCCAGGATATCCCCATAGGGCTAATAATAACTAAGCTTTAATATTTGTAACAGCTTGTTTTCTACTTTTTTCCATTCATTTATATCGAGTCAATCACAAGGTCTAGCCAAAAATAATTATTAAACATCAAGTATGCATCACATGAAATAAAACTTCTGTCATTTTGACGTTGATAGCAATATCGAAACAATTGTCAATTTTTTAGAATTTTTACCAATTTTTCAATATATTCAGAAGAAGAATTATTCAGAAACAGTTAGTTTCATTTAAAAAGTATTCAATTTATATATTAGAACAAAATCAGAATTGTTCGTTTCAGTTTTCAATCATAACTAATTAATCACGTGCCCAGGAATTTGAGATATAGTAACTGATTTCAATACTAGAGCAAGAAAGAAACCTCGTGAGTTTAACATTATTATATTTAGTAAATTTAATATTAATAGTAATGAAAGCTTCAATGTTTTTCCCCTTACCTTTTCAATGTGTTATTTATCATTTTAGCGTGAATTTTTCTTTCTACGGTGATTGCAATAATTCAGCCCTTAGAAAGTGGTAATAAAAAATTATGTGATTTTCGTGTCCTTTTTTATGCAAGCTTAAAATTGCAATCTTTTCAGAAACTTGTCACAACTCAAACTCACAACAAACTATTTTTAAAATATTAGAAAAATTCTCTCACACCTTAGTTGTCACAGAAAATTCTGCGTAAAATGCGCCACAAAACATTAAAAAACTTTTCCGATCGCAAATCTTAGCAGCGCACGCACCAATCGTTTAAAACAGCGGCCAATCGTGCCAATCCATGGACTACCGTGATTCGACTGAAGGAGAAGTCCAAGAGAGAAGTTACTCAGTTTGTTTTGGTTCTCACAGAACTCAGTTCCGAACCGAACGAATAAGTTGACCAATCGAATCATGTAGTTTCTACAGTGCAGGCGATATCTACAAGTCAAGTATTCTAACGGTTGGTACGCTGGTTTTAGTAGAATTATCAGCTGAGAATTTCAGAATCAAGAGTGTAGTGCCGGCAGCCGGCCGTCGGTCGACTTTGTCTCTCTTACGCGTTCGGCAGGTGCAATAAAGGTGAGATAGTTGATAGTTCGAGTTGGGATGGCCTCTTCGGGTCGGCCAGTAGGATGGACTTTAAAAGCACGCCGCACAATCTAGTGAGCTCTGTTTGCTCCGGTTATGTGTTGTAGGGAAATCGTGGACTAGCCACTGCTGTCATTCATATAATCGGATGGTTATAAGCAATTCGTTATGCGCTCTGAAATTAGATGAAATAAATTAAGAGGAAGTTAATGGAAACATTTGCATGATGATAAAAATTTCATACTTTATTATATTAAGTTATATTCTCAGCTTCAATTAGATCAATTATATTGATAAGGCTGATGAAAATCAGTACCTATTTTCGGTACTTTGATCATTTTTAGTAAAATTGTTTTTTATATAACACTGAATAGTATTGTCCGTGTAAAAATTATAATAATATGCTGGTGCAAAAGTCAGGAAAGATAATTTAGTAAATAACATTTTATGAATCATAATCTTTTTTTATTTACCGCATCAACCTCGAGGGTTATGAGCGGGGTCAAAAAACATACAATTAGTACTTATATTTTATAATAGAAATTGGAGTCTTTCAGAAATTGGAGCACTTTTTCACAGTTTCCACTTTCGGTTCATGTTAGGCGGAATGTTGTTAACTGTTCTTCTAATATTTGAATTTGTACAATCCAATAGTATACGTTTTATGGTTAGTGGCACATCACACGTTAAACACTGTTTTGGTGGTTCTTAATTTAACAAGTGCTGGTGTGTGAGGGCTGAATGTCCTATTCTTAACCTGTTTAAAACAACCTGGTCTTTGCTGTTCTGTGGAAGAGTAAGTTTAGATTTTACTGATGGCATGATTTCTTTAAGAAGCGTATTGATTCCTTCCCATCTTTTTTGCCAGATATCCCATACAAAATCTTTTATAACTGGTTTGAGATCGGCAGCTGGAACTTTTCTAAAATCTGGTAGATTTTTGTTGCTTATAGTCGTCAAATTTTTTGATTGGATGGTATGCCTACATGAGAAAAGATCTACAGGAACTCTATTTTAACACGTGCCATCTGAAGTCTGTAAAGTTCTTCTTTATTATCTAAAAGTATTTTGCGAGAAGGAAATAGTTGTTTTATTCCTTTGAAAGCACTGTAGGCGTCCGATAATATTAATGTCTTTGTCTGGCTGTTTGTAACTTTTCAAAGCTTCAAGTATGGCGACTAAGGGCCGAATTCATAGACGTCACTCACCCTCAATCTACACTCAATCTGTACTCGAATCAACACTCATGCTCAATTTGGTATTCAGAGACAAGAAACAGTCAAATAGACACTACAATTGTAGTGTATACATGAGTTTATTTTGAGGGTTACTTGATGTTCCCTACATTATTAACATAACCTCACATTTTTGTGTTTTAAGCAATAAATAAAAGTGTGAACTAGGATTTCAATATTGATGTTTTAATTATTGTTTAAAAATGGCTGATCTATATGAGTTTATTCAATATGTCGATGATGATGTGTCTATTCCACGGTAAGTCAAATTAAAAGCCAATTTTTAATTATAGAGGTACAAATTGTATTCATTTCTGGCAAGTGTTAAGAGATAATTCCAATCCGTTGGAAATGTATACAAATAACGAATTATACCAAAGATATCGCTTCTGCAGAGACACAATTCAAACATTGTTATTACCGATGGTGCATCCACTAGATAATAGGGAATGAAATCGTGGACTACCAATCCCACCAATCACAAAACTGTGCATGGCCTTAAGATTTTATGCTACTGGAAGTTATCAGGTAATATTGCATTTAAGTTTTCAAGGAATATATAAGTTATGTGATTTTTTTTATAGAGAACTGTAGGCGATCTTATGGTAATAAGTCAAGCAACAGCATGCCGCATTATAAATGAGGTATCAGAAATAATTGCCCGACAATTACCCAGATACATAAAATTTCCAGAAAGATGTATTGCTCGAAACAGATTTTATGAAATTGCTCACTTCCCAGGTGTAATAGGGTCGTTGATGGGACACACATTGAAATATGCAGTCCTGGGGGGCCTACAACTGAAACATTTCGTAATAGAAAAGGCTGGATGTCTCTAAATGTTCAGGTTGTATGTGGCCCCAACCATGAAATATGTGACATCGTTATTAGATGGCCAGGTTCTGCACATGAAAGCCGAATATTCAATAGCAGTGCAGTGAAATTAGATTCGAAGAGGGAAGATTATCAGGATTGCTCTTAGGAGATAGTGCATATCAGCAGAGTCGATACCTCTTCACACCAATCTTAAACCCACAGACACCTGCTGAACATCGATACAATACAGCACATATACAGACTAGAACAGTTGTTGAAAGAACATTTGGAATTTGGAAGGGACGATTTCGATGCCTGCATTTGTGCTTAAATAATAAATTACGAAACACTATCAGAATAATTGCTGCTACAGCTGTTCTGCATAATATTGCAATTTCAGAAAGAGAAGAATTGCCACTAGTACAGGAAGATCAAAACCGAGGTAATATTCCAGTACAGCATTTAAATGATGGGGAAAATATCAGAGGCAATACAATCAGAAGAGCTTTTATTCTTCAACATTTTGTTAATTAAAATATTGACTACTACTTATGTTTTATTATTATTTCAATAAAAATATACATTATTATATAAACTTTTTTTTGTTATACTCTAAAATAATCATTTCAGCTTCTAAGCGGACAGCATGTATCTCTCTTTCATTTTTCATTCTCAGCACGTGAAATTCTTCGTCTTGTTCTTCAAGCTTTTGCAAACGGGCTATACGTGCTGCTAACTCTGAATCAATTGCAGAACCCCTTTGTTGCCCTTTTCTCAAAGCAGAGCTCCTTGTTGTACCTATAAAACAGAGGAAGCAAATTGACAAATTTGATATTCAGAGAAAAGATGAGGTTCAGGGAAAGATAGGTTCGCTATCAACTGTTACCTATTCTTTGAATTTTCTTTGGGGTTTCGTCCTGAATAATAGTAGTACGAAGTGTCGTACTGCAGCTTGGTAGTTCCCCAGCGTTATTGTCACGGCTGATTTCTATAAAAAATAAGTAACAGTCAGAACATGCAATAGATTTATGGCAAGTAAAATTATCGCATGTATTCATAAATTTCAGGAAAGAATAAAAATTATTATATTAGTCAGTATTTGAGTATGTATTTTCATTTCGATTTGTTCTTCGATTATTGATATTCTCATTAAATACACTTTAAACGGGTGTAAATTGAATAGCTTTATTTAGAATTGTCGTTCCCTTACCTTCATTGGTCTCAATTGGTACTAAATTATCATCAACCAAGGCATAATTTATGTTTAGCATAGCCTCGTCACTATCAATGACATCGTTTAATTCGATGTCGACACAATCTAAGATTCCATCGACTGCATCATCGTTAGGAGGTGCTTTAATAATGCCACCGCCAGTTCCCATTCTCTGGTGTTTTTCTTTTGAAAGCTCCTTCCTTCTTCTACATTTTATGTTCTCCCATGCTTTTTGCAGTTGTTGTGGTGTTCGCTGTTAATAACAAGTCCAATAATTATTACTTTTGTAAAAGCTAGATAATGGTAATACAGTACTTGATAGAAATGAAAATTGCAGTTACTCAATACTACTTACGTTTGTGTGATCCGGTACAGAATTAAATTCTGTAGTGATAGCAGCCCACGTTTTCTTTTTTTCGAACGCATTTACTGCATCAGTTTTCTTACATTCTATAATGTTAGAATATTGAGAGACTAGCTCTGTTAAAAATATTTTTTCACTAGGCGTCATATATTTCTTTTGTTCGCTCATGTTTAAATTTAAAATAAAGGTTATATATTCGAAATGAAATGAAATGAAAAATATAAACTGTCAAATGTCGAATTAAGTTCAAATAACCATAGATATACCGATGAAATAAACCAAGAATTACAATGTTGCCAGCTCGTAACACGAAAAAGTGCACTACAATCTCTATTCACATGAGTCACTCATTTTACATCGTTTTTGAACACCGAAATTGAGGGAGTGTTCCACTCACCCTCAAACGAGTGGCGATTTAAGTGTAAAAGGAGTGTAGTAGTAGTGGCGTTTCTGAATTCGGCCCTAACTCTCCTGTTTATATTGAGCAGTGAGGATTTAGCCGGATTGCATACTTGTTAATACCTTACAAAAATGCCGATGCGATTCCATTTTCCGATTAAGATGCATCAGTGAAAATATAATCAGAACCGGTGAATTTAGAAATGAGATCATAGTATTTTATCTTGAATATGTGGTCGCTGGTTGAGTGTTTGGGCTGATTTGCTAATGAGTAAGTATTTTTTCTGGGTATCTGGGATGATATTTGTATCATGAACTATTGTTAAACAAGGAATATTGTTGTTGTTTTGAGTTGAAACTCTGTATAGATGCATAGCATAAAGATAAAGACAGATGTCTTAGATATAAAGGTGGTTGTGATGTGATGAATTGGAGACTACCAACAGGACTTGTTCTAAAGGCTCCTGAAACTATTCTTAGGGAACTTGTCTGCATTACATCCAATTTGTGTAGAAGAATGCTCCTGGCTGAGTTGTAGCAAATGCTCCCATAGTCAAGTTTCCTTCTAATTATTGACTGACATAGGTTAATCAGTATTTTGGTGTCGGCTCCCCAGGACTGGTTTGAAAGGGCTTTAAGTATGTTTATTCTCGCCTGGCAAGTTTTGAGGAGGTTATTGATGTGCAGTGTCCATTTCAACTGATAGTCAAATGTAACACCCAAGAATTTTACGCTTTCCAACTGTTTTTCCTTCTTTCCTAAAAACTATAAATGTGAGTTTTTGTTGAGGAAAAGGTTAATCCCGTTGTGATGGTCCATTTTTCTAATTTGTTGAGGGAGTTTTGCAAAATATTTTTGGATGAATCTAAGTCTTCACTTTTTGTGTAAATTAATACATCATCTGCATAAAGACTCGCTTTTTCTGGTAAATTGAATTGTTTTGCTAGACTGTTCATTGCAATTAAAAATAAGGTTGTGCTTAATATTGCGTATTATGGAAGGCTGTTTTGGATTATATTTTTACTTGATTGTTTGCCATTTATTCTGACTTGTTTAGTTCTGTTAGCAAGCATTTTTTTATAAATGCTATTATTTTACCTTGAATACCTAGATCCCCTAGAGTGTTGACTATATGGTATATCCAAGTTATGTCAAAGGCTTTGGAAATGTCAAAAAATAAACGGTTTTAAAGATTAAAACTAACTTTTCCGCATCTGTGGCCCTGAACAATATTCTATCATAAAATTGTTACTTGTATACACTTCGAGGGATGTATCGTGCTAACAAACCGAAATTTCTCCAAAAATAACCAAAATTTTTGTATATCTGGATTTATAGGACCCGCTGTACTCGCTCTAGTCAAATGAAAATCAATAAGGTACATCTGAGAGACACCTTGAACAATATTCAATCATAAAATTGATCAATATTATACTCTCTGGAGGCTGTATCGTGCTAACAAACTGAAACTTTTCCAAAAGTGACAAAAATATTGTACTTAAATTACTGTTGCATCTGTTGTATTGGCTCTGGTGAGCTGAAAATCGGAAGGGTTCATCAGTGAGATGTCCAGTTAATATTCAATCATAACATTGGAGACTTGTTGAACTCCGGAGGCTGTATCGTGCTAAAAAACTGAAACTTCTCCAAAAATGACAAAAATATCGTACTTAAAGTACTGTAGCACCTGTTGTATTTGCTCTGGTGAGCTGAAAATCTATAGAGTCAATCAGTAAGATGTCCTGAGTATTATTCAATCATAAAATTGGTGACTTATTGAACTCCGGAGGCTGTATCGTGCTAACAAACTGAAATTTCTCAAAAAAATGACAAAATGTCGTACTTTAAGTACGCACCCGTTGTACTGGCTCTGGTGAGCTGAAAATCAATAGGGTTAATTTATGACATGTCCTTAACAATATTCAATCATAAAATTGGTGAATTATTGCACTCCGGAGAGTGTATCGTGCTAACAAGACATGTAAGAAAAAGTGGACGACGACAACGACGACGACATACACACGGGATTTTTTTACTAAAACCCATTTTTTCGTGTTGTTGTTGACGGAAAACCTAAAAATAATAAAAAAAAATTCTAACTTCCAACTTTTTTTGGGGTAAACCAATACTTTTCTCGCATATTAGATAGGTTGGGCGGAAAAGTAATATAGTATATCTGGATTTATAGGACCCGCTGTACTCGTTATAGTCAGCTAAAATTCAGTAGGGTACATATGTGAGACATCTTGAACAATATTCAATCATAAAATTGGTCATTTTCAGACACTCTGGAGGCTGTATCGTGCTAACAAACTGAAAATTCTCAAAAATGAAAAAAATATGGTTCTACCAATGAGCTGAATATCAATAGGGTTAATCTTTGAGACGCTCTGAATAATATCCAATCATAAAATTGGTCACTTGTATATGCTCCGGAGGCTGTATCGTACTAACAAACTCAAATTTCCCCAAAAATGACAAAAATATCGTACTTAAAGTACTATAGCACCTGTTGTACTAGCCGTGGTGAGCTGAATATCAATAGGGTTCATCAGCGTGATGTCCTGAATAATATTCAATCATAAAATTGGCGACTTGTTGAACTCCAGAGGCTGTATCGTGCTAACAAACTGAAATTTCTCAACCAATGACCTAAAAGTCGTACTTCAAGTACCATAGCACCCGTTGTACTGGCTCTGGTGAGCTGAAAATCAGTAGGGTCCATCTGTGACATGCCCTTAACAATATACAATCATAAAATTGGCGACTAGTTGCACTCCGAAGGCTGAATCGTGCTAACAAGGCATGTAACGAAAAGTGGCCGACAACAACGACGACGACACACAGGATTTTTTTTCTAAAAACCGTTTTTTTCGTGTTGTTGTTGTAGTCTAGTCGACAAGTTGAAAATGGTACAAAATAGAGAGACTGCTCTTAAAATTATGTGCGATGGCTCATTGGATTCGGAATGATGCCTAGAAAAATGTGCTAAAAGCGTGTATTAGCACATAAAAAATGGCAAAAGTTGTGAACAATTAAAGATTAAAAAAAATTGCCTTTGGTTTTTTGCCAATATTTCATAGACTATTAATATTTAAGAAATTTCAAAAAAAAGATTATGAAAGAGGAGGAAATTTCCAATAAAAAACTCCCGGAACTCTATCTCCATCATTTATAATTTTAATTTAACGCTGAAAATAGGTATGCGCGCGTCATTTTTAGATCGCGAGCGCGGTGTCAAAAGCGAGTACGGCACATTAATCAATTTATTTAAGGTAATGTATATTTTTTTTATTTGAAAAAACTATGGTGTATTCTGAACACTATAAATAATTTATTCCCGTTGGAAATTCTACTTAAAGTTAATTTTTCAACAAGTTAAACAATTGTTAAGTAACAAAATTTTCTTGAACTTCAGTCTTAATTGTAAGTGAAAAAAAAATGTTTAAATAATAGTTGTAAGAAATTTTCACTTCGCTCCTTACCCACATACTTAACAAGATCGTGCCATAAAAGTTAAAAAAATATTTATACTTTGTTTATAATAATTAACAACTATAACAACATTACTTGGATTTTTCAGTTTTTGTTCAAATAAAAAAAATTAAAGCCGATTAAAAAACTTCTTCCACTTCCAAATTTTGTATATTTAAACGATATCGTACATAGGAAAAGTCTCTTCCTATAGTAACAATTATAAGTTAATACCTACATCGTACATATTTGCTGGTGAGTTAGATTTTTGGAATATTTTTTCTCCATATGTATTCTGTTTTATTTCAAATTATAATATGGGCTGGCGTTTGATGAATTTTGTATGTTCAATTCATTTTTATTATAGAAAAGAAACATATTATATTCTGTTGAAGCAAATTTCTAATAATTTCTTTTCAATCTTTTTTAGCTTCCTGAATCCGCATTTTCTGTTATTTAAGGAACACAGCGAATATGATAGAACAAACTTCTGTTAGTTTAATTTTGAAAACTAGATTCAGTTTTTTATGTGTTGAAGCATAAGCTTCCTATCTGCTCTATCTATTCCTTCCTTCACAGGATTTTTCTTTGATTTTTAGTCTTTTTTGCTTTCCTCTGCTCTGCAGCCCCTGGGTAGGCCCTATCACTGAACACCGCCATAGAGACAACACAAAACCGGCCAGGATGGATTAAGAACACTATCTCCATCCACTAGGACCTAGCTGAGAGCTGAATAATTCCAGAACCTCACCAAGATAAGTCCTTTGTCTTATACTCAATTCATGGAAATCTAGAATTGGAGATTTTTATTGTATAACGGCATTCGTATTCGTCTTGTATTTTGGATATGTAGTTAATGTGAATTATCTATTGAGTTATTAATAAATATAATTTGCTGAACATTTGATATTTGATTTTCAGCTAACTTGACCATCGCGTTAAAATATTTTCAGAATTTCGTTTAGTTAAGTTAAAGGTTTTCCAGTTTTTAACCTTTTTAGTTTTTTGTTTAATTGAAGTATCGCTTAAAAAACTGGTGCCGTACAATTTAATATCGATTGTTCACCCCATGCCAGTGATCGCTATAAAAATACATTAACTGAAGTCGAATACCACAACCTGAGGAAGAGTCCCAAGCCGGGGAAGAACATATGTAACAGAATTCTTTTGAGAACTTCTTGTGGATTAAATGGACAGTACCCTGTGGCTCTAAATCCAGATTGTAAATTATTGGACATATTCTTACTGACTGAAAGTCACAATCGATTTAGGAGCGTAGGAAAATATTCTTTTGGAATGGACGAAGACGATTTGCTTTCATTGCGCCATTTGTCTAGAATCTGACGCCATTTTTTTTAAACGGGGCCAACACTGCCTCATCCAATGGTTACATAAGATGGGTGCTATTGGGTGGGAGTGCTGTAATATAGATATTGTCTCCTCACAAGCTTCAATGACAGTAGGTGAAAAATGAGAGGCTAGATTATCCCCAATAACAAGTTTTTCCAGGATTTTCAATGTGTTTAATTTTGGGCAGAAAAATTTGGAAAACCCATTTTTCAAACTGGTCCATATCGATCCAGCCACTGGGTGTGTTGCTGTAGAGCGTTCCAGGAGGACCTCCTGTTGTCCCACCGTCGTATAGATTTCCTGTTTGTACACCACTATAGGAGGCAATAAATCTTCCGCAGCGTTTCCGCACACCATGATGCCGATGGAGGCCTTGGAATGTTACTGAACTCTCTCCACGCGTTCGGCTCCACTTGGAACAATGACTTTTTTGGCTCCACGGTCATCTTGGACATTAGGTTCATTGTAATTGAAAACCAAGAAAGGATCAATATCTTGTAAAACATCTTTAATGTTGTCAAAGAATTCGACAAGTTGATTTGGTCCTACCGCCGCACGTGTTTTATGTTTGCAGACAAAAGGACACTCAACATGTCCTGACTGATGAAGAATCTTGTCCAGGAACATTGTCATGAAACTCCTTTATGACCCTTTTATTGTGAGTATTTGTGGATCAATTCGCGAATATTAACTTTGGTAAACGGAAATTCCCAATTGCTCACTGTCACTACAGTTTTTGTCAGTAACTGCTCCTCTGCCGGTGTTAAACTTGTTTTGAAGGGTCCCACGTGAAATTTTTAAGCGCCTGCTTGCCGCCGCCTGACTCATGCCGTCGCTAATGGAAGCCAACGCCCTTTCAAGGTCAGCTTCAGTAAAGTTCTTGTAGGTACGGGACCCCAACTTTTTTTATATTTTCTAGACATTCCTTGTCAATTTGCGCCTGCAACAAACTAGAATCTTTGAAAAAACAAACAAAAAAACATTTGAAATATAAATAACCAAACTGTCAAAGTAGGCCGAAGGTGCCAAAGTAATCCCCACCCCCCTAATTTCTTAATTTCTTCAAAAATGGCGAATAATGTAGTATATCTGGATTTATAAGACACGTTTTACTGCCTCTAGTATCCCGAAAATCAATTAGGTCCATCTATAAGAAGCTTCAAACAATATTCAGTCATAAAATTATTCACTTGTGTACACTCCGGAGGTTATATCGTGCCAAAAACCCAAAATTTCTTAAAAAATTACGAAAATGTGGTACTTCCAGTACCATAGCAACCGTTGTACTGGCTTTAGTGAGCTTAAAATAAGTAACATTCATCTGTGAGCCACCCTGAACAATATTACATCATAAAATTGGTCACTTGTACACACTCCGGAGGCTGCATCGTGTTAACAAACCGAAACTTCTCCAAAAATGTCATACTTCAAGTACCATATCACCCGTTGTACTAGCTCTGGTAGGAAAAGCGATAGGATTCATCTGTGAGATGTCCTAAACAATAATCAATCATAAAATTGGTGACTTGTTGCACTCTGGAGGCTGTATCGTGCTAACCAGACCATGTTACGAAAAGTGGGCGACGAAGACATACACGCAGGATTTTTTCTGAAACCCCTTTTATCGTGTTTTTTTCTGTGACAAATAATTCAAAAAATAAACGGTTCTAAAAATTAAAACTAACTTTTCCGCATCTGTGGCTCAGAACAATATTCTATCATGAAATTGTCACTTGTATACACTTCGGGGAATGTATCGTGCTAATTAACCGAAAATTCTCGAAAAATAACCAAAAATGTAGTATATCTGGATGTATAGGACTCGCTGTACTCACTCTAGTCACCTGAAAATCAATAGGGTATATCTGTGAGACACCTTGAGCAATATTCGAACATAAAATTCGTCATTTGTATACACTCTGGAGGCTGTATTGTGCTAACAAACTGAAAATTCTCAAAAAATGATAAAAATTTGGTACTTCAAGTACCATAGTACCCGTTGTACTGGCTTCAGTGAGCTGAACATTGATTGAGTTCATCTTTGAGACGCTATGAATAATATCTTGTCATAAAATTGATCACTTGCATATACTCCAGAGGCTGTATCGTGTTAACAAACTGAAATTTCTCATTAGTGTTTTAAATGAAACTCACTGTTCCTAGCTAATTCCACAATATAATAAAATTTATTGGAAATTCTAGAAAATTGACAATTGTTTCGATAAATCAATATCATCGTTATATTCATGAAATTTCTCCAAAAATGACAAAAATGTCGTACATAAAGTACTATAGCACCTGTTGTACTGGCTCTGGTGAGCTGAAAATCAATAGGGTTCATCTGTGAGATGTGTTGAACAATATTCAGTCATAAAATTGATGACTTGTTGAACTCCGGAGCCTGTATCGTGCTACCAAACTGAAATTTCTCAAAAAATTACAAATATTTCGTACTTCAAGTACCATAGCACCCGTACTGGCTGTGGTGAGCTAAAAATCAATATTGTTCATCTGCGACATGTTCTTCAAAATATTCAATCCTAAAATTGGTGAATTGTTGCACTCCGGAGGCTGTATCATGTTAACAAGACATGTAACGAAAAGTGGCCGACGACAACGACGACGACGACGACGATGACGGTGACGACGACGACATACACACAGGATTTTTTTTCTAAAAACCATTTTTTTGTGCTGTTCTTGATGGAAATGGTAAAAATTTCAAAATTCCAACTTTTTTTGGTGTAAACCAATACTTTTCTCGCATATTAGATAGGTTGGGCGGAAAAGTAAAAAATCAAAATTCCAACTTTTTTTAGAGTAAGCCAATTACTTTTCTCGCATATTAAGTAGGGGTTAGCTGAAAAGTAATACACAAAAGAAGCCGAATATTACATGGAACTAATTGAAAATGATAATACCTTTGGAGGTAATCCAGTCATAAATGTTAACGATCTTGTTTTGTTCAAATTTTTAAGAAAAAATATGGTACTAAGTTTACTTTCCCCAATACCAGTGACATCGCACATATCACTCCTGATGAAGAAGTGGGCGATATTTTTCAATTCGACATTGATGTTAAGAACTATAGCTTCTGTCAAGGACTGTTTGTAATTTTATGCTTTCCTTCGATTTCTTTATACGTTTCTTTAGTAAAAAGATCTTTATTTAGTTCTAAAAGATTTTTGTTTTATTTAACAATAAATATTTAGTTATTAGTTCTGACTTTAACAACTCTAAAGGTTGTCAGGAAATTGCCATAACTTTGTTATTTTTAAAGATACGTTAGCATTTTTGCACCGATGGAAAGGAAATTTCTAAAAGAATTTAATCGCGCTTATTACGCCAGTAACTTTGCCATGCTATCAAAAATATAGGCATTGGCAAAATTATCCCGTTGGCTAAGTCTTATAGCACTCAAAATTCACAGAATTGCTAAGAAATTTCACAAAGTTGCTTTTCAAGTTTAAAGCTAAAATAAAAGATTTAATACAAATAAAAACCAGAGCAAAGTAACCCACTCTACGGTACACCATCAATCTTCAAAGGAACTGTCATTTCATAATAAATAAATTATTATGAATTTTCTAATTTTATGTTAACTTATAAAATGTGGAATCGTTACGCTACTGATTTTCAATTTTACAATATGCTAGTGGTAACAAGTTGACGCATACGACAGAAACTTCAGATGGCTTAAACTTTCGTGAAAAATACCCAATTTCAATCAAGAACAAGCACTTTAAATTAACAAATGTAATAACTGCTCGGTATTCTCTTAAAAAATAAACATAGCGGTAATAATTGCCTTTTGAACTAAGTTCCAGTTGGTCAGACATAATATGCAAAAAATACATAACGTCTACACTACTACCACGATGCTACCATTTATAAAACACAATACCAACCAATAAAATAGTATGATTTTGACATTTTGTTTGCCAATTTTATAGAATCAATTTTCCCGATAACAATAAAATTCTCCATTTATAGTTACTAGCTCTGCCATGTTAAGAAAAGGAGTTAAAAATGAGGAAGACATTAAAATACACCAACTTGGGATTAACTGAAAAGTGTTCTTATAGTTGTGCAATTCTTTAATGGTCACTAGGTGGTTTAATATAGGAACTTGTTTCTGTCGATAATATTGTTTACTTAACCGCAGGTATTTTTCACTACTGTCATATTACCTAACCCGTTTGGTTATATAATATTTAAACTCGTTGAAAAATATAACAGAAATATGAGAAAAAATTAGTTATATATGTGATTGTTCAATATCAATAAAATATTTTACACTACTATGATAGAATGCTTCAATGTGGAAGAATTTTTATTCTGGTGTAGAAACTAGCTGTTGTCTTTAAAAAATAGAAATAACCAATTAGGCATATCGTAAAATAGCTGGATAAAATCAGTTTCTGATGGGCATAAGTCAATAAATAGTATTCATAGTGGTCACTTGTAAAGAATTGGTAACAACATTTTTGAAGCCTGCGATTTGCTCAAACTCTTGTGAATATCATTTTTACCAACAAAATTTAGCGACTCATATGCCAAATAGGTTACACGAACTCAATAACAATTGATGATAACTTTCTTGATTAATCACCTAGTAAGAGAATATGGAATGAAAAAATGCATTTGAAAAAGTGATTATATTAAAAAACGTGAGACAATATTTTCTCGATATTAGGTATCGACACCATTTTGTCATTGATATTTCCAACTTCATTATTACTGATCATTTGAGGAATTGTGAAAAGTTATATTGTCTCATTAAACTTTATTCATAGAGAGAGAGAGAGAGACATAAGCTTTATATTCATGAAAATTTTTACAATTTTATGGACAAAGCGAAATAATTTGAAAATAGCTAAATATAAAAAAGTATATAAAAAATAATATAAAGATATAAAAATTACTGACAATACTAACGATACAAAACATAATATATAAAAATACAAATTTAAATTAATCATTATAATACAATGTTACCATCGTACATCATACCAAATATTGATCTACGCCGATGTAACTCAAAAGTCTAGGGTAGAATGCAGAATTCTGCCACTGAATAGTAAGGTCTCTCAAGCAGAAACGCCATAGTCAATCTCCGGAACCTATTAAATTAATTCTAAAGGTAGCTGATTGAATAGTTTTTTGGCATTGAAGATGATGGAATTTTTTACCAGATCAGAGGTGGGTATTGTTAAGTAGATATCGAAATTTTTTCTTCTAGTAGGGTAACTATGAATTGGCCTCTCAGTTAAATTGTGAAAGTGTTTGCGAATCAAACACACGGATTCCAAAATGAATAGAGCAGGAAGAGTTAAAATTTTGAATTTTTTAAAATATAATTTGCAATGCGTCCTACGACTCAAACCATAAATATAACGAATAGCTCTTTTTTGTAGTTTGAAAATAGATGTGAAGAGGTATTAACTACAAGACCCCCAGAAAGGCAAACCATAGCGGAGGTGCGATTCGAACAAAGAGTAGTAAGTTGTTGAAGCAGTACAAGAATCAAGCTGTTTAGATACAGATTTATTGGTAAAACAAGCAGAGGATAACTTTTTCGCTAAAATGTCTACATGTACAGACCATTTAAGGGCACTGTCAATATGGAGACCAAGAAACTTATTCGAATTTGAAGATCTTATTACGTCATTGTTAAGTTTGAGAGGTTGCAAAACTCCTTTGTAAGATAAAACTAAAGTTTTCTCAGTGTTAAAACAAAGCCCGTTCGAGTCAGACCAGGATTTAATAGTAATGAGATCTTTGCCTATGGTAGAATGTGAAGTTCGTATATCTGAACTGCTCCAGGTTACACTAGTGTTAATTCGTAAGTCTGTGACATCGTTAATGAATACCAAGAAGAGAATTGGGCCCAAAACTGAGCCCTGGGGTACACCACTGCTAACTGGTAAATAATTCGAAACTTTTCCATTTGCTCGTACCAGTTGGTTTCTACATTCCAGGTAAGATTCAAACCATTTTAAAGGAATACCACGGATGCCATAATATTCCAGTTTGTCTATCAAAATGTCATGATCAACACAATCGAAGGCCTTTACGAAGTCACAAAGCCGTGAAAAGTTTATTATTAAGAGAGGTATATATTTCATTAAGAACAGAAAACATTGCGTCATAAGTACATTTATTAGGTAGGAAACCGAATTGTTGGGATTTCAAGATTTTATATTTGAAAAGAAAAGGCAGTAGACGGTTTTTCATTAGTCTTCCGATTATCTTCGATAAGATTGGTAATAAGGCAATAGGACGATAGTTACTAGTATTCTGTTTTTCGCCACCCTTGTGGAGGGGAACAATTATACTTGTTTTTAGACAGTTAGGAAAGAGATCTTTTTCAAAAGATTCATTTATTAGAGAACATAAAACGTTAATCACCGCATCTGGAATATTCAAAAACATCTTAGCTGATAACCCATCAATGCCACAGGAAGTCTTGTTTTGAATACTGAGTATGGTTTGCACTAGCTCAAATTTATCTATTGGTCTAAGGAAGAAACTATCAGTGATTCTTTTAGAAGGAACGAGAAAAGAAAGAGCATCACGACTTGGAGATATTTTAGAGCTAATATTTTTACTGACGTTTATGAAATAATTGTTAAGTTCGTTTGGGTCGAGCTCAATAAAATTTGAGGAACGAGTTTTGTTCCTCAAATCATTGATAACAGACCAAGTTTCTCTCGTGGAATCTTTAGCTCTTGAGATGCGATTGTTATAATAGTTTTGTTTAATAGCTTTTATAGTTTGTATGTATGTAGTTAACATAAAAACAACAATTCATAGAATACCACCTTGAAATATCCTTATATTTATACAAAACTTACAAAATCAGCTTTGAATTAGGATATTAAGGACCCACAATATGTATGAAAGCAACGCAAGGACGTAAACAGAAATTCAAGGGAAGAAAAGTAATTCAAAATTCCATATTAAAGATAATATATAGAGAAAACGGATGGTACTCCACTTCACTTCTGTATAACTGTGACATTGCAGCAGATGGGAAATCACATCATATAACTTGAGAAAGCACATCAGGAGATATATAAATCAAAGAAGCAGTTAATCGATATATCAGCAAAATTGACCCTACAGTTGGAGAAGCTGTCCAAAAAAAATAAGGATAAAAAAGAGAGTAAGAATGTGGGAGAGAAATATAGGACCTATAGACACAGATGACGAACATGGTAATAACGCATAGGGCTGAGATAGAAAATATTACCCTCAACCAAATTCAGTGCGAAAGCTGTAAAGTAGAACAGCACAAACAACGAAGAAGGCTAATCCTGACCAAAGACTATAGCTACTACTGTTTCAAGCTCGCAACAGAAGAGGATTAGAGAGATGAGATCCTCCCGAAAATTAGCACGCAACATAGAAATATATGGGATGTTGATACCGATTATACACGGATTCTCCCAAGCGGTTGGGACTTGAGGACTTCTTGTAAGTCAGTAGCAGATATCATTGATAGGCTTGGAGGGAAGGGGAACCTACTGAAACAAAACAAGAAGAAAGGAGAAGTAGCGATGATGGTCCTCTCGCTAGGCTTTCCTTACCCACAAGACTACGCTAATACTGTACCCCATTATCACAGATGGACAAGTGAACGAGAAAGCTGAAGATGAGAATATCTTCAAGGCATTAAGAGAAGTTAAATTAATTATGCTCAAACATAAGGCTGAAGAGAGGGTTGGCTCTCAACAAGGAAAAAGCAGACCATGGACGATATAGGAGAAGTGTTAAAAGTTACAAGGGCAGCCAGACAAGAATAATCCACAGCGCACCGACGATTCTGCGCTATCACCAAATTGGACAAATGCCTTCAATAGCGCTAGCTTTCAGAAAATCCTAGATGGACTACAGAGAAAGGAAATAAATGACAGCCTCATAAAAGTGATAAGAGCCTACCTATCAGAAAGGGAGATCATTCTGGAAGCCGAATATACACCGAAACCTAGAAACGTCCACAGCAGGATACCACAAGGTTCAGTATTCGGACCAACGTTGTGGAACATATTCTATGACGGGCTTTGGAGAAGGTAGTGACTCTTATCGGCTTCGCTGACGATATTGCCATGATGATGGTATCCAAAAGAGAAGAAGGTTTGATCTGCGCAGAAAATACAGCGTATCCAACTGGCTGGAGGATAATGGCCTTCTACAGGTACCCGAGAAAACAGAAGCTGCTCTGCTTATGACCAAAAGGATTGAATTAACTGTATAGGATGTTACTGTGAAACCCAGGAGAACGATAAAGTACCTGCGAGTTCGGTTGGATACAAAGCTAACTTCCGCGGAACATGTACACAAAGTTTCTCAAAGTGGATGAGACAGTGGTGACTCTATCTGGACTTATGCACAACGTAAAAACACCAAAGGCATCCAAAAGAAGGTTACTCTTGAGTGTGGCATATTCCCAGATGCTCTATGCTGCTCGAGCCTGGCATACTGTTACAAGCAATCAGAAACTCATACCCAAACTCACCATCCATCGCAAAATGTAATTAGGATATGCTCTGCGTATCGAAATATCTCAACAGAGACAGTTCGAGAAACTAACATTGCACTTATCATAAAAGTAAAGAATGAAAAGTACAGACGAGTGGATTAATCTATCGCCAGAACAAACCTTATAGCACGATGGCAAAGGAAATGGTTAAATGGAAAGTATGGTAGATGGACTTACCGAATAATAATAAACAAACAAGATTGGATGAACAGGCCATATGGGGAGATCGATTACTTCACAACACAGGCGATGAATGGGCATAGTAGCTTCTTTGGTTGCATGAGAACCGCGGAGAACAAGATGAAGTGCAACACACCCTATTTGCATGCATGTGAAAGTTACCAAAATTATACTGGTGTACCTTTTGGAGAGGATAGTATGATGGTATCCCTGACCTCGGGGCAGGAAGGGTGGATGAGTCTATAAGGCTCATTATAGAGAATAAAGAAAAGGAGGATAGAGAGAGACAAAGAGAGTAGTTGGAAAATAGGCATATGCACTCCCACCGAAGTAATGCGTGGGTGGTTCCAGTGGGTGGTTCCAGTGGGAGATGCGAGGGAGGAGAGGTTCTAGTCGGTAGGAATCCGGCACTTCGGAAAGACCGGCGTCTAATGTAAAATTTCCTCACCTCTGAGAAAAAAATCTATGATAAACGATGAAATAAAACAATTTAAATCTTCATATATATGAAGATTTAAACAAACTATATTGTTTTATTTCATCGTTCAGTATGGATCTTCATCAAGTAAAAGCCTCATCTATTCAAATCTATGATATTCTAAATGTTAGATTTTTCTAGTTTTATACCATTATATATCTTTTATTTCAGAAACTCCAGCCTAAAACTAACTGCATAACATGAACTTAACACACGCCAAGAAAATTATTATAGGAAGCCATTTGGTAACAGGTACGCTAGCCAAAGATTTGTAGCAGGTATGGCACCAAAAATCTAACTCACTTCCCGTGCATGTCAGAAATATCAAAAAAACCAAACCTTATTCGAAAGAATGTGAAACGTTTTATGGAAGTTATGTCAATTTTATAATTAATGTTGCTGTCTTCCTTTATTTCCTTCTTGATTTGCATTATATTTTGTAATATTTTGCTGACCTGAACCGCAATTTTGTAATTTTTCGTATTATTACCTACTATATTTCTAGGTGATAATTACTTTATAAATTTAGTTAGAATTTGCATGTCAGGTAAATATTAGCACAACATTTTTATTTTTTCTAATTTTTACTCACTCTGGTGTCAGCACCTAGGTGCAAAATTTCTGAACTAATTCAAGTTTTTGTGAATTATTATTGTAAATTGTTATTATCGTGATTATTATTATTACATAATCATACATTAATTGTGATATTCGTATTGTGAAGATGAAGTATTTGAACACCAGAAGGGTGGAGAAAATAAAGCGAAAAGGAGAGAATTTATTAGGAGAACCTAAAATAAGTAAAACTAAACTAGAGAAGAACTAGACAAACATGACACTCTACCCAATACTGCTAGGAAAAAGAAAGAAACGCAGCCCTTGGGGAAAATGCCTGTATAGTCCCTTGATAAATATGCAAACACTGAATATTGATAACTAGAAGGAAAGAGTTAGAATGGAAATGAATGGAGAGGGATAAATGCGTACGGCCAGAAAAGCCTGTAACAAAACACTATATTATTATTTTACCATTTTATTGTTGTTATCTTCAACTCATAATATATTGGCTGAAAAACAAATGAAACTACGAGATTACTTGACATTTTTTATTAACCAATAAAGTGCATATTCCCAAACAAACCATAAAGAGTTTAGAAGACAGGCAGAACAATAATAAAATCAACATTGAAGCTCAACATTATCACAGTTGATGATAATTTGCTAGAGGAAACTGATACATTTCAAAGAGAATAATAATTTTATCCCGTATGCAAGTACTCCACGTGTTCATGAAAAAATGTTAATATTAAAAACATTCAACTAGAATGTTTTTAGCTGATATATTATTCATTATTATTATTATTCTATTCATTGCAATTAGTTTTGATGATTCTAATTACTCAATTAATTAACTGTGGATAAATGTTTACATCAATACCTGGTGCTGAGTTTTTATTATAAATTCTTTCTGTAAATTAATTGTTTTTACAAATTATACGCATATAAAATTTCATTAAAATTAATTTTAACAAATAAATAAATATGAAAATCATAACAAACACTCGCTATTCAATTTTAACATAAACAAGATTTTAGCAGAAACAAATCTATAATGTGGACAACTAATAAGAATACATGACAATTAACCTCGAATCTATAAACGCAACATTCATCATTCTTTTTTCTTTTTCTAATATTTCCCTTTTACAAAAATATTGTAAACATCCTGACGATAGTATCTTGAGAAAAAATTAGGTAAATTCTTATTATATTCAGACAATTTTGGAAATTAGATCACTAGTCAGCAATAATTTTGTTTTTTTTCTATAGCAGATATTAAACTATTTTTTTATCAACTCTTTTGAGTAGATAAAGTAAAACTATAACCGCATGGGTAGATACATTAGCACTTTAACATTAAGGGTAGATAAAATGTTTTAACATCATTTATTCATTTAAATTTACAAATTCCAACATATCACTTATGTCTCTTCTAATTTCTAATTCTTCAAGGAAATCCACTTCTTGTTCCTTATCAGTAATATGTTTTACTTCTAGTTCTGTTTTAAATGTCAATGAATGTTAGGTGTCAAGTAGATGTTTTGCGTAGTGAAATTTATCTGGTTGTTTTAGTCTGTATGCTCGTAAATGTTCACTGTATCTAATTTCAAAATTTCTAAAGGTTTGACCCAAATAGACAGCATTACATTCTGGACATTGACGTTTATATATAGCAAACTTCTTTAATGGGGATATTTTTGTTTTCACATTTAACAATTTTGTACTCACATGTTTCAAAAGAAATTGTTGTATTCGTTGCTAAATATATTATCTTTGAAATAGTATTAGAAATATCACCAGCATATGTGATGTGATGATCTATGTATCATTGATAAGAAATTATGCTAATTTATATGACATGGTACGATTATAATTATATGTAATTGTGCGGAATTGTACGGAATAATATGGAATTATATAGAATTATATGGAATTATATCGAACTATATGGAATTATATGGAACGATATGGAATTATGTGGAATGATATGGAATGATATGGAATGATATGGAATGATATGGAATGATATGGAATGATATGGAATGATATGGAATGATATGGAATTACGGTATCCGCCAAAATAAGCAGTACCGAAACAGAGAGTGCTGTGGAGTTGTTTATGTAATATGGATTTGTCATATTTGACTTAATTGTCATTAGTTGATATATTAATAGTACGCTGCAGTTAAATTTGATTTAAAAATGGTTCAAACAACGGAAGAAAAAGTTTTTTTGGTAGAGCATTATTTTCGTTCATACGGAAAAGGTCGTAATGATGGTCCAAGCTTAGAACAGGTGTCAATAAAATATCAACAAAAATTTAATAAAGCAGCTCCTAGTAGAAGTGTGATGTTAGCTGTGGTTGAAAAATTTCGTCGCACTGGTAGTGTATTGTGTCAACGTAAAGGTTCTTCAGGTCGTCGAAAAACAGTATGCACTAACGAAAATGAAGGACGTGTTTTTAACCAAGTTGTGCAATCACCTCAAAGGAGTCTTCTAAGAACTGCATGTAAACTCAAAATTAGTGAAACGTCTTTACGTCGCATGTTCAAATCAATTGGTGGTTATCCATACCGTATTCAAGTTGGACAACGACTAAATGCTGCGAACAAATGTGCAAGAGAAATTTACTGTGGTCACATGTTGAGTTTAATTTACGAAGATCCCGAATTTTTGAAAAACATATGGTTTTCAGACGAGAGTCACGTTCATCTTAGCGGCTATATTAATCGACAAACGACCAGATTCCTTGGATTTGAACGTCCTGATGTCATTGTAGAGAAACCACTCCACAGTCTTCGAGTTACCGTTTGGTGCGCGGTATCTGGTCATGGAATTATCGGTCCTTATTTCGTTGAAGATGATAATCAGAATCCACTTACTGTCAACCAAGAGCGTTATAGAGATAAAATTATTATACCTTTTGTGAGAGATCTAAATAACTTTTGCCGTGCACGAAATCTACAGTTTCGCACAAAATGGTTCCAACAAGATGGTGCAACGAGCCATACAGCTGTGCGCACCTTAGACTGACTCCGTCAGCATTTCGATAATAGAATAATTTCTCGGGGAACAGACTTCGAATATCCTTCTCATTCACCTGATCTGACGCCACCTGACGCATACATTTGGGGCATAATGAAGGACAAAATATTTCACTCGGAAAATCCGCCGGTGAATATTGCCGAGCTACGGGAAAGAATACAAAATATTTTTCGGCAGTTACATCAACCACTTTTTATAAATATGTTTATTGACTTACAAAATCGATATGAAGCTTGTTTGCGTCGAAATGGTGAACATTTTGAACACTTACATTACAGAAATTGAAAATTAATTTTTATTTTCGGTACTGTTTATTTTGGCGGATACTGTATATAGAATTATATGGAACTATATGGAATTATATGGAAGTAAATGGAATTATATGGAATTATATGGAATTATATGGAATTATATGGAATTATATGGAATTATATGGAATTATATGGAATTATATGGAATTATATGGAATTATATGGAATTATAAGGAATTAATTAGATGGAATTATATGGAACAGTCACATCAGTGGGTGTTGGTTTTCTGTAAATTGAATAATCAATTGAATTATTATCTGTTTGAATTTTTAAATCAAGAAAATTGAATTAGTTATTCTCTTCAACTTCTAATGTAAATTTAATTTTTGGGTGTAAATTATTAATATGGTTAAAAGATACATCTCATTGTCGTTTACTGCCTTTGAAATGACGGTGCCCCCAACAACGAGAAAATTTCCGAAAAAATACACTGATTTCATTGCAACGTTATAAAATGCTTGTATTTTATTGGTTAAATATTATTGGCGTGAAATTCTCAGTAAAATAACTACCTCATTTTAAGATATAGATTGAGTTACTACTTATTCAATTTGAAGAAAGTTAGACTGTCAAAATCAAATTCAATAAGGAAATCCATATTGTATAAAACCCGCTTTTGATGTTATAAAGATTTTTTCTATAAAATTCAAAAATATGAAATAATTCATAATAATATTTGTGAAACAAAACTGAATAGTAATTTCAACATATTGTATGATTCCTCATATAGCCCAAACCTTTGGAGTGTAAGACCAGAATAACCTTTTAGAAATTAACATTTCCATGCCACCTAAAATTTTTAGTAATCCTAAATCATCCTCATTGTAATGATCTTACACTACTGCAACTTTAAATCTTTAATGTTGACCGGTCAGGAGCAAAAAACTCTTCTCATTTTATAACTGAAGACATTTTTCAACATTCTTATACAGATGCTCATTAAGCGATGACCCTGCCGCCGAAGCCACTGCTTTTTTTTTGTTTGCCATCGGGACTATATCCGGTCATCAGCTAAAAAAGGTCGATCTGTCGTTGCACACATTATAATTTTGGTGAAGGTGGTGTAGTAGCACCGCAATCTAAGTAACTAACTGCATCTCGAGAAGAGGAAAATAAAAGTTAGAACGTGAGTGTTTAAAACACCTTCGTAAAATATTTAAATTTATTATAGTCCATGCACGGAGCTATGGGCGATGGGCATCGACCATCGAATTGTTCTGGTTCAGATTCTTGATAATATAACAGGTTGGGCTGCCAATTAGGAGATGTCCCCGGGTTACGGAGTTTTTTATGAACACCCCCTTCTCTCTTCTTGTTTCTTGTAGATCTTCGCGTTTGGTTGTTCTGCTAAAAGATAAATACCATCGACAGCGATGGCAGAATAGCATCAAAATAAATTTGAGAGCAAGTAAACTCAAAAATGAAATTCCCGATATAACAATATTTAGTACATTTATATACATAGATAATAAAACTTTTAGTTTTTCAAATAAGTCATGTTTTGTTTCACAGATTGTTATTTGTTAATAAGGTACAGGTTCTCCAGAAATCGACTTTATCCTAAGCTTCCAACATATATTAGAAACTAATTGTCCTTGAAGTGGTTTATAGGGGAAATTTTGGAAAAAAGTACCGTAAAAAAACATTATGATGTTGTTTGTTTCTAAATGTTTTTTTATTTTCTTGCATATCAATGATGTAATTATTTTCTTATGTTTGGTGGCATATTATCAGTCGGTAGAGGTTAGGGTTTTGTGTTTCATTACTCTGGTTTTATGTATGTTCTGCCCTGTGTGAGAAAATCTGGTGTTTGCTGGAGATTTCTTATAATATTATTTATTCGATTTGTAATATATTTAAGTGTTGATGTTAGTTGTTTATACCAGGAATTTTGAATTTAGTCGGTTTCATGATTTTTCCAGTTGCGTGTGTTTTTAATTGTGTCTGTCAATTCGTCTACTGTTATTTTATTATGTATTCATGTTGTTGTGTGACCTTTTTATGCTATCTTTTCTTCTCCTATAATCCATGTAGTTTTTAGGTTGTGTTGCTTTCTATCAGGCCATATTCCCCTCCAGAATTGCGCTATTTCATTTCGGTTTATTGTAAAATAGTTTCGTGTGAATAGTATGTTGTCTACTTTTCTGTTGTTGGACTCTTTACATCTTCTCAATCTGACGGCGTATATTTTAAGTTTTTGTTTTGCAGTGTCAATCATTTCAGTGATTGTTTGTTGGTTGTTGTCAATTGTTTTCTGTTCTATATGTTTTGCTCTTTTTTTATCTGTTTCCGTTGATATATTGTTGTGTTCTACCTATATTCTCCCTGAGTCGCTGCCTATTAGTCTGAGCTACCAACAAGGTTTAGCCGCTTTTTCCTTTTCTGTGACAGTTCTCTTATTTTTTTATTTTTGCATGATATAACCGTTGATGCTGCCGCAAATATGATTGTTTGTATTTCTTCCAGTGTGCTTGTGTCTTCAAGATATTCTGTTATGATTTCCTTGTTTATAATTTTCATCAGCCTCTTCGTTTCATGTCTGAACTGTAGTTTATGTATTTTATTTCTTTTTGCGGGGTCGCCATTTTCCCAAATTGCAAAATTCATTCTCATTTCCTCTGTGAGTCTTTCCCTTACACGATGTGTTATGGTGTTTTTGGGTAATTGGGATGTGTGTAGTTGTGTGGGTGATTATTGGGATGTATATGGTTGTGTTTGGGATATTTCTATTTGGTTTTGTTGGGTTATCTCAGTTTCTTGCTGTTCTTAGTCTCAATATAGATTTTTTGCTACTTTTTGATTTATTTGTTCTAACTCATGTGAACTTAATAATTTATTTTTTATTATTTTTTTTTTCATCACACTTGTAGGTGGTTGGTGGTAGCATTTTCTAGCAAACGCTGTTGCATCAAGGTACCCAATAAACACACAAACGTTTTAAAAACGTAAATCATTTAACATGTAACCTAACGTTTATAAATGGTTTTATTACCGGAGTAATGTCGCTCGTTTCTACGTAACATACAACGATTTTTCCAACGTCAAATACAACGTGATTTTCGTAACGTCATTCAAACGTTACCGTTTTAATGTGATTTACCGGTTGCTTTTGAACGCAATATAAACGTTTATAAAACAGTCTTCTGAAGCGAATTTTAGCACACATGTTACTAACGTCACTTAAACGTTACCTTTTCAATGTTATTTACCCATTGTTTTTGTAATGTAATCGAAACGTTTTTATAATGCAATTTATAAACGTTTTTGTATAATAATATCCAGCACATACTTTTAACGTGATTTGAGCGTTACATTTATTCGGTTTAAACCATCATTTTCGTAACGTTATATTCACATTTAAAATTAAAAGTAGAGGGGGCATATTTGACAAAAACTGGAATCGTATATTAACGTTTGTAAACAAGTAATATTTTATGAATAAAACTTTATTCATATCAATAAAATGACAAATAATATTTATTATACAAGAAATAAAGCATTTATGTATTATTTATTTGTTACCGTCTTCGGTCCTCGATGGATCCCTTATACTGATGAGCTACGCTTACGAGTAAAAGGAGCTAGTCTATTCGTACAGCGACATCGATGAGCGGGAACCGGAGCTCCATGGCGACGTTAATAGGATTACTACAAACTCTTCAGGCGTCTCGTGTTGGCCGTTGTGGTTTGGGGTTGCGAGAATTACGGGCGATTGTTACACGTTATATTTAATTTATTTGTAAAGTCCACACAAAAATAGTATACAATAAAAAAAGAAAATTCTTGTAATTACCATAATATAATGAAAAGTGTTCTTAAAACTATAGCATAAAATATATAAGATTTCTAGTTTTAATATTTTACAAAACAACGTGTATATATATAACGAGATTAGAAAGCGTTTTTGTGAATGCATATGAGTTCAATTAAGTCGTTGTTTTCAAATTCAAAAGAGCGTTGTTCATACAACGTGTTAAAAAATATTACTGTTTAACCGTTTATATCACGCGAAATAGTATAAATAATGTTAAAAATACTACGTTAAATTAACGGGAATTAAAAGCGTTTTTGTAAATGCATATGAGTTCATTAATTCGTTGTTTTGAAATTTGAAAAAGCGTTGTGTCTACAACGTGGTAAAAACATTGCTTTTTAACTATTTATATCACGCTAAATAATATGAATAATGTTAAAAATGCTACGTTGAAATAACGGGCATAAAAAGCGTTTTTGTGAATGCATATGAGTTCAATCGAGGCGTGGTTTTCAAATTTAAAAAAGCGTTGTGAAAACACCATATTATAAACATTCACTGGATAACTATGTATATCACGGAAAATAGTATAAATGATGTTGAAAATATAACATTAAAATAACGGAATTAGGAAGCGTTTTTGTAAATCCATATGAGTTCAACTAAGTCGTTATTTTCAGATTCGAAAAAGCGTTGTATATATAACATGTTAAAAACATTACGGTATAACCGTCTTTATCACGCGAAATAGTATAAATAATGTTGAAAATACTACGTTAAAATAACGGACATAAAAAGCATTTTTGTAAATACATTTGAGTTCAATAGAGTCGTTGTTTCAAATTTAAAAAAGCGTTGAATATACAACGTGTTAAAAACATTTCTGTATAACCGTCTATAACTCGCGAAATGGTATAAATAATGTTAAAAAATACTACGTTAAAATAACGGCCATAAAAACCGTTCTCGAAAATATATGTGGGTTAAGCTAAGTCGTTGTTTTCAAATTTGAAAAAACGTTTGGAATATAACGTTTCGAATTCAACCAATTTGTCAACGTTGAAAATTCAACGAGTAACGTTGAAATAACATTAAAACGTTTTAAAAACGTTTTTTTACGTAGGTGTGTTTATTGGGTATAAACCTACTTAATTACGGGGTTAGTGTTCTTCGGACAATTGCAGTTGTTCACAGAATTACTGCTTTTTGCATCAAACCACAGATATGTCGAGGTATGTTTAGCTCTTCTAGGTGTTCAGATACTTTAGCGTGCACTAAGCCATTTGCAAAGATTATAAATGGTTTGATCTCCACCTTTCTTGAAATCCATAAATCTCTTACCCCATCTGCTAGCGGACGATATTGCATTATCCTGCCTTTGTAAGATTTTCCCAGATTTTCGTTCAGTGGTGCCGAAAAATCAATAATGATCGCAAATTTGTAGTTATTATTATCATTTTTTCAATCTTCTCAGGCTTCATTCCTGGTGTAAGCACTCTCGTCTATTCTTGACTTGAATGTTCGAACAATTCTTGTTGTATTAAGTACCTGCTTTCTGCATGGGCCTGTACAAATTGGTATCTAATGCCAGTGTTTTGAGGCTTCTATGTAGTTCCTTTGGGATAACACCAGTGGCGGACAAGACAACGGGTACAATGGTCACTTTGTTGAGATTCCACAGGTATTTGATTTCATCGGCGTGGTCAGTGTACTTTCTTTTCTTTTCTTCGATACTGGTTATAATATTGTAGGTGTTAGGAACCGCTATGTCTATGATGTATGCTTTCTTCTGTCTGTTATCTCTTACAACTATGTCTGGTTTGTTGCCTCCGGTCTGTTATAATGGATCGATCGTAGTAAAATGTGATATGATCTTTCTGTACTACTGCAGCTGGTTGATATTCGTAGTACGGGGTTTTATTGCTGCTTTCTATTACCCCCCAATTGTGGCATATTTCTTGGTGGATGATAGCAGTGACTTGATTATGGCGGTATAAGTAATCATTCCGTGATAACATGCTGCATACTGTCGTGATGTGTTGGATGGTTTCCGGCTTCTCCTTGCATTTCCTACGTCTGTCACACTTGGTTCTTTGGAAATGTATTTCTGGTAATCCTATGAGTGTATCACCCGATCTTGTATGGCTATAAGGAAGCCCCCCGTTTCTGGGATTAGATCGCATGTCCTTAACCATTCGTTCGAAGCTTGCTTGTCGACATGGGGTAAGTCAAGGTCATGCGGGTGTCGCTCATGAAGGGCCTTGCCTTTCCATTCATTCCTCTTCTCCTCTATACTAATCATGAGTTCATTGCCTTGTACTTCTTCATTGGATAGGTTCAGTGGTGTACATCCTCTATCTGTCATGCCTGCCAGTTGGTGTAACGATGATGTTTCTTTTCTTTTGTGGAAGTATGATCTCATCATTTTGATCTGGTTGTTGTGCACGTTTTTGATGTCTATTAAACCCCGGCCTCCTTCTTTCCTTGGAGGTGTCATTATTATTGTACTTGATTTGGGATGGTGTTTTCTGTGCTCTGTTAATGTTGTTCTAATTTTTCGCATAATATTATCTAGGTCTGTTACTGTCCAGTTTATTACCCCAAATGAGAACGTTAGAATGTGTATAGCTAGGGGTTGAGAGCTTTGAATATGTTCCGGCTGTTCAGTTCGGTTTTATACAATTTGTTTACTCTAGTCATATATTCTCTTGTTAGGCTTTCCTTGATCCTTTTTTGGTCGATTGTTCTTGCTTGTTGATATCCTAGATATTTGGAAAGCTCTTGCTGATCTATTGATTCTATTTTATTATTATTATCAATGTTATTGTTAATATTATTATTATTATTATATATACCGAGCGCATTGTAAAGAATTTTTTTTAAAATATAAGATTCTGTGTCTACCCTCTCAATATATCTTTGACCAACTTCTTAGAATACATCGGGACCTAAATTCTATTTCGAGTCATAGGGATTTCCACGGTTACAGTACTAGAAATGCAAATGATCTAGTAAATATATTTTCACGTCTGTCAACGGCTAAACGGAATCGACTTGATTTCAATCTGTTCAATGAATTAGACGAACTATACCCCGAGGAAAAAAATGAAGGGAATGAGCGATACGAAGTTTTCGAAATTTGTCAGAATTTATCTAATAGAACACTGTTTTTACAGCATTGATGAGTACATGAGCTATTCCTTTGGGAGTGCATTATACTTGAATACCTGATGAAATATGGTTAACCTACAAACATTGTTTATTTTTTCTATACAGTTAAATGGCCTTTTATCTGTGTTTATACCAAGAGTGACTGATCGTCACTCGCGCCATGTCACGCCTCGACTCCGCTACGCTAGACGACAGACACTCTTATACCGAAAATTTCGTCTTTTCCCTCTCCCCTCAATTCTATATTTTTCAATTTTTGGAAAAGTATATTATCTACGGGCAAATTATGCATACATTTGCAATATAATTCATATATGATCTTCCAGTTGCAGCATCAATGATAATTTTCCATATATTTATTAAAAAGGTATTCAATTTTAAAAAATAAAAGTTGTAACTTTTGTTAAAATATTCCTAAAGTTGAACGTTGGTCACGTGTGGTTTCGATATTTCGGAAAGAGAATCAATGTCGCCTCCGGTGATCCATTTCTTGCAGGTGTGGTGGTCGATGATTGAGTTTCATCCGCACTGATGCCCTGAGTCTCGATTCGGGGCGTTATTATTGACGTCGTTCCCAACGTCATGCATACGCAAGCCTGAGAATGCTCTATTTGCGAATAGTTTCTAAATTGATGTTCTCGAGCACCGTTACTGAAGTCATCGAATTGTATCGTCCCTCACAACAGCGTCAGTTGACGTTACAATACAAATGTCATTTGGTTATGTCAAACGTAAGGGTGCATTCAGATGCTACGTCGGGCGCGTTTTATGCGATCACATGCTTACAGCGGTAAATTTTACCAATCGTCCAACCATTTCACCCAGTCGACACATCGGTAGAAATTGACCCGCATGCGCTTTAAATTTTATAATGCATGTTTACAAAATAACAAATAAGAAATAATTATTGAACGAGATTTTTTACATTTTTTTCTACACCCACATGTATATTATCCATTTTCTGCACAATTTACAGAGTGGAAATGTGGCCATTTCGGTTAACTGAACGCATATGATTTCATTTACATCCTAGAATGTATATGAAATTCACCAATCAGCATTTGCATTTAGTACCCGTCAACTCTCCTTTTTTTCAATTTCAATGTAACGTCAAGATAACTTGTCAAAATAATTCTTTAGTTATCAAGAAAAATATTTTAGTAAAATAAGTGGTTCCAGTGATGAATCTCTGGTAAACGGAGTTAAAAATATAATCAGAACATGTTATCACTGCTTATATGAATGAAATATCGAATAAAAACAAGCTCTCAATCCTTTGGACAACATATTCTATGTAAAAAACAATGATAAATATTAAAAGTAACATTGACATTTCAAGTTACCGTAAATTGCGTTCATTTCATATAAGTTTTTGATTGATCAGTCTGTTAACGCACGTCTCTAAATGTATACAGAAGAGAATATAGTTGGTTCAATCCCCGCTTCATGTATTTATTTTTATTGCTGATATTTGTATTATAAATGGTAATTTTCATAAAATTTTAGTTAGTGTTTATTTTTGGAATTCATGGAGTACGTCTTCGTCAAAAACTGAAAATTTTGAAGATAAATCTTGTAAAGATTTAGAAAATGAATTTCAAATTAATTTAATTGATAAACAAACCCAAATCCTTTGTAATTTCTTGTATGTTTTACGAGGTCTCCAAAAAATATATTCTGCTTTGACCACCAGATTTAGAACAATTTTTTGTTAATTACCAAAAAGGAAAATGTTCGATAAAAGTTGTCGGTAATCAGGCAAAAATAATTGCTGAATTTTTAAAATTACCAAATGCGAATTAATATACGGGACATTGTTTACGCCTTAAATAGTAAAAAATTTCATGAAAAATATTGATCATATATTTTAATAAATCTTCTTGTTCGGGATTTAAACCAAAATTGTTCACCAAATACGTCATAGTATATTGTACAATGAGCACGAAATGACTATACATTTCCCACAAATAGGTATATGAAATAGTACGAGCTTAGCGAGTAATACAAAATATCATATACCTACGAGTTGGAAATGGGTCATTTCATGCCAATTGTACACTATACTCTTTCTACGACCATCATAAATCATAAACAAAACTGTAATATTTAACATAACAGTTTTTATTATAAACTTTCCTCCCGTCATTGTTGCATGGTTTAGAGAATTTTTTCTCTGATATTATTAAGTCTGGCTCTTACCCCTTTGAATGGCCCATATATTTTTTTCTTCTTGTACATGTATCTACCTACGTCCTGAAACAAATAATGTTCAAAATTTTAAAATTTTGACAACTCGGAAATAAAAATACTTTATGCAGAAAAATCGTTATAATTCACCTGCGGAATTATCGTGTTTCTTTAAAGGAGTAATATCACCTCCTGCATGTACCAGGATAGTGACCGATGTCCTTCTGAAGCAATGGCTAGTTTACATATCTGGATCAGCATGTCAATGTCAAATCATCCTCACTATCGCGACCCATTTTCGATTATAAATTTTCTTTACAAACGAATTTTGTAAACACCGATGTGAAATGTCAAATTATTAGATAGACATTAACAAACATGACTCGATCATATTTTATAATATATATGACCTAAAAATTCGTTAATATAATGACAGTCTAGTAGCGCATGATAGTCGTGGGAAATGAAATAGGTATTTCGATACAGCTAGCCCATGGGAAATGGAAATCTGTATTACAATGTGGTAGGTTCCTCAATCGAAGACGCACTTGAAATGTATATTTTTCTTTATGGTCGTAGAAAAAATATTTTATATTTTTATGATAAATTTGAGTATTCTCAGAAGGAACAAAAATTGTGAGATTCATTTTATAATGTTTTCTTTGTGACTCTAGTTCTAATATCTATAGTAAGAAGTAATACATTTATTTAAGACCGACTCCTACTTTTTTACTAGGGCAAAGGGAAAGTAAAAAAAATAACATTTCAAATACAATGTAGCTATGAAGTTTTCTTACCGAATCTCCCGCGAATTATTTTCCATACATTTTTTCTCATTTGCAAATTTTTTCAAGGAAATTCGCACTTTGAAAATATTTTCGGAATAATTAAAGATCTAAAGAGATTATAAGTGAAAATATTTCAGGTATTTATTTGTCATCTTGATGTAGCTTATCATGGAATACTTATGCATTCAATAGAAACACAACCATACACTAAGATCAGGAAATAAAATGCAGAAAAAAAGAAACAAATGTTTTAACTAGCTTCAAAATAACAAAATAAATAAAACAAATAAGTATAACTAACTTAACCAAAAACTACAAAACTAGATTAATTAAAATTATTTGCTATTTCTTCTCTAAGTCTAGTTCCTTCATTCAACATTTCTTCAATATTTTGGATGTTATTTACTATTGGATTGACTTCATGCAGAACTAATTGTCCTCTTCTTCATAATTTGCCTCATCATCGTTAAACATTAAACATATGTTGCGTAGAACCCATGCAGTTTGAACAACGTGGGAAATTACATTTGTACGATTTATGCCTAAATATTTTCTTTTTCTGAATCTTCCAAATAACAGACAAAATGCCCTTTCAATAACTTGTCTGGCTTTAGCAAGTTGGGTATTGAATCTAATTTGATGAAGATGGAGATATCCCCTAACTTTATAAGGTGCTATACACCAATCATATACTGGATATGCTTTATCTCCGATTATGAAAAAGCTTGGTTGAAAATAAACCTCTTTTGTTTTATGAAGTTTTAGAATATGGTTGAATTCCTAAAAATTCGAATATCACTAACACTGCTGGGATAACCACAGAAAATGTCTAAAACCTTTCTTTTGCTATCACAAATGGCTTGTAAAGGTACACCATAAAAACATTTTCTATGTATGTGTGTCTCTGGATTTTCATGACGTGCTTTTATGGGAATGTATGTTCCATCGATTGCTCCAATACAACCATGGAATTGACACATAGAATAGAAGTGTTCCTCACTTTGAATTCTTTCTTCTAGTGTTAGCCATTTCAAAACTTTGTCGGTAATCGAAATAATTGCATGGATTACTCTCCCTATTGACACAAACAGAGAGGATTTTGCCATATCAAACCTGCTTGCAATGCTTCTGCAAAATAAAATGAATGTAAATATTTCATAATTTATTAATTTTTCCTACTTTACCTATAGCTATCTGGAGGGCTCAAAATACAAAGAGTTGATAGTAGCTGTAAACTAGGATCAATGTTTTCTTTGAATGTGTTGTTGCTATTCAGCAAATGGGCAATTTTGTTAAATAAATCATTATAAGAAGACCTTATACCAAAAATTGGGTCAAGTCTTATACATTTTTTTTATTGCCAAATGATTTTTTAGATCAGCTTAAAATTAGTTGGAAAATAACTATGTATATATAAAAATTTTATCTGAATAAATTTCAGTCAATAAATTGAGAATTATTTGGAAAAATGTTTCTTTGTAAGTATTAATTGAAAATAGAAAAAGGTGAATAAATTTAATATACGACATGGTATTTTACGTGATTTCAAAAATTTTTGTGATTTAAATTTGATTAGGTAATTTAATTGTTAATTAAATAGGAATTTTATTCTTTCTAGAGTAACTTGAGATGTGTAAATGGCGCAAAGTTTTACTAACATCCGTAGAAGGCAGTTTTGGTAGTTGTTTTTATACAGTTTTTCATTATTTTATGATATGTCTTAGTGTACTTGTCGATTTTTATTCTATTGTAGATATTTTGTAAATATTTTTACTTTTTATTGTGGGATTCTTCTCTTTTTCTTTTTTTTTGTTCTTTCTCATAATGTAACTAATTATCTGTTAATACTTTGTAATTATAATTATTTTGATATTTTATATGAGATGACTATAAGCGTGCTCTGTATGTAAAATGGTGACTAAACGAATATATATTATTATTATTATTAATATTATCATTATTATTATTACTATTCTAATTATATGCTGTGCTATCTACGTTAAAGATTTCGAATATAACGTGCTTCACTATTGACCTGTTGAAAAAAACTGAAGACTGTAAATTACCGATAAATCATTGATCAGTAATTAACCACCGGTAAACGTGATTAGTTTCTCACATTATCAAAATTATAAACATTAAGGTAGTCTATTTGCGACCAAAAATATACCCACATAAATTTTACCAAACCGTCATCATGAGAACACCGATGGAACATTTCTTATAGTTAGGTGGCTTCTGTCGCGTTATAACGAATATTCGTCGCAAATAATATTTTGCATTACGTATTCTATATTTAGAACGATATTGATGACTTTTAAGAAATTGTTAATAGATGAAAAGTATGAATATGATCGTAATAAAAATAAACTGATTTAACGAGGTCCTACACAAACCCCGGTATGCTATTGTGCTGGTACGCTACAATTCTCTCTCTTTTACATATGACGTCAAGTGAGAACCTAGATTTGAATTCTTTAATATATAATTTATGCGGAAAACCTGTTAAAATAGTTTATGTGGAAATATGGAGAAAAATGGATACTGCACAATTGATAATCAGTGTCAAGACATGTTTTTATATACATACTTATTGATTTTGGTTAAACCAACATAGTGTAACGGAACAGCACACTAGTATAATCCCTAAATCCGACTCTGTCTAAGCCAGGTATAAAAGTTAAAAATATGGCGGATACGCACTGTTTTTTTTAACTGTTTACGAATATCCTATCTAAATATTGTTTTTGTTACCAGACATATCTAGCAGGTACTCAACCAGTCACTTAAATTTAATTTATATGCCCACAAACTTAATTATTAATTTATATAAACAATTTACTGATCGATATTTCGGTTTATTTATTTCACGAGATCACTTTATCAACTAACTCCTCCGCTGATCGGTCCTTTATTTATATTAATTCCTTTTTTACTAGAAGATTCCGGACTGCGACTTACACACACAAAAATGATTGGTTCTGGCCTTTTCTAGATAAGTCTGGTAACAAAAACAATGTTTAGATTGGATAGTCGTAAACAGTTATAAAAAAACAGTGCGTATCCGCCATATTTTTAACTTTTATACCTGGCTTAGACAGAGTCGGATTTAGAGATTATACTAGTGTGCTGTTTCGTAACACTATGTTGGTTTAACCAAAATCAATAAGTATGTATATAAAAACATGTCTTGACACTGATTATCAATTGTGCAGTATCCATTTTTCTCCATATTTCCACATAAACTATTTTAACAGGTTTTCCGCATAAATTATATATTAAAGAATTCAAATCTAGGTTCTCACTTGACGTCATATGTAAAAGAGAGAGAATTACTAATATAATAACAATATAAAACAAATTACAAATTATACATAAATAATTATAATACATATATATAGATATATAAATATATATAAATATATATATATATATATATATATATATATATATATATATAAATCAAGTGTTAGTGATTAGTTGAGTGTTTAAATAAATTAGTAAGTAGCCATACCGTGTGTATAAAATTTATCCCACCCGTTTAGGTGTCAGAAGTGGGATAATATAAATAAATATCTACGTAAGAATGGCCAAGAGACTATGTGACCTCAAAGTGGATGAACTAAGAGCAGAATTGGAAGATCGTGAGTTGGAAACGTCCGGTAAGAAAAGTGAATTAGTAGAAAGACTTGGACTTTGCACGTATTACAGAAGATTTATCAGGAAGTTTGGAGATATTGTCAAGCCTCTAACGCGACTCACAGAAGAAGCAAGAGCTTTTCAATGGGACGAAGACTGTCAAACGGCTTTTGAAACCTTGAAGAGACATTTAACCTCGGCGCCGATATTAGGATATCCATTACCAGAGGGAGACATTATTCTTGACACTGACGCAAGCAACGTAGGAATTGGTGGAGTGCTCTCACAGATCCAAGGAGGGCAAGAAAGAGTGCTGGGATATTTTAGTAAAGTCCTCTCCAAACCAGAACGAAACTACTGCGTCACAAAAAGAGAACTTTTGGCAGTAGTGAAGTCCGTGGAACACTTTTACCAGTATATCTATGGTAGGAAGTTTCTAATCCGGACTGACATGCAGCACTCAAGTGGTTGATGCAGTTCAAGAATCCCGAGGGCCAGATCGCTAGATGGATTGAACGACTTCAAGAGTATGATTTCAACATCGAACATCGAGCTGGTGTGTCACCGAAATGCCGACTCCCTGTCCAGACGACCGTGCTCAACAGACTGCTCCCACTGCAACAAGGTGGAATCTAGGGAAGCTGCAGTTTCAAGAACTACTGTAGTCAACGAGGAATGGTCACCCACCAGGATCATAGAAGATCAGGAGAATGATCCTCACCTGAAGATGATCCGGCAATAGAAGAAAGAAAATCGGCGACCTACCTGGCAAGAAGTGTCAACATTTTCACCAAAACTCAAGGCGTATTGGGCTCTGTGGGACTCCCTTGTCCTGGAAGAAGGGCTGTTGAAAAGAGTCCTTGAAAACGATGATGGTTCTGAGATGAGGAGACAGCTAGTTATCCCGAGAACAAGAGTAGCTGAAGTACTGAAGGAGTTACACGACAGTCCATCGGGAGGTCATCTGGGAGTGAAGAAAACCCTTCAGCGAGTCCGTGAAAGGTTTTATTGGATGAACAGCTCTGACGATGTGAAGGACTGTTGTAAGAAATGTACGACTTGTGCTACGAGTAATGGACCACATCGCAAGAGAAAGGCACCTATGAAACAGTATAATGTTGGAAGCCCTTTCGAAAGGATTGCTTTAGATATCGCTGGACCATTTCCGACGACAGAAAATGGTAGCAAGTACATACTGGTCGTAATGGATCATTTCACAAAGTGGGTGGGAATTTACGCTATCCCGAACCAAGAGGCCACAACTGTCGCATATGTATTGGTGAAGGAATTTATCAGCCGATATGGAGTACCCTTGGAAGTCCACAGTAACCAAGGAACAAATTTTGAAAGCCAATTATTCCAGGAGATTTGCGACAAGCTGGGAATGAAGAAGACCAGGACAACGGCTTTACATCCACAGTCAGATGGAATGGTCGAGAGAATGAACAGGACTATTGGAAAATACCTGTCCAAAGTAGTTTCCAGCCATCAGAGAGATAAGGACCAGTATCTTTCCCTATTCACATTGGCTTATCGATCCGCCGTCAATGAGTCCACGAGTGAAACACCGGCGAAAATCATGTTTGGACGTGAAATGAGGCTTCCTTGTGACCTGGAATTTGGCTGTTGGCCTGGAGAAGATCTAGCAGGCGAAGAATATGGGATCCAATTGAGAAGAAGGCTGGACGATATTCATGAATTAGTTTGAACAAATCTTCAAGTTGCGAGCGACAGAATGAAAAGTCGGTACGACACGCAGGCCACAGAAGGCGGTTTTAAAGAAGGGGACAAAGTATGGTTACACAACCCGACGAGGAGAAAAGGATTTTCTCCAAAATTACCAAAATCTTGGGAAGGTCCATACTTAATCAAGGAAAGGATCGATGACGTTATATATCGCATAAGCAAGATCCTCAACAGAAAACCAAAAATAGTTCACCAAAAACCGACTAGCGCCATTCGAAGGAGACCATGACCTGGAGGAAGGAGTAAACCTTATTCGAGATATGTCTGACCCTACCTTCGAGGAATTTATGGGCACGTATGGAGGTACCGGGAAAGCTAGATATGGAGTCACTTCGGAACAACAACAAGATTTGTTCACTCTCCCGGAAGATTATTCACTGGCATACAACATCCCCGCCCGTATCAAGAACGCACGAGGGTTGGCAATCGTCTTTCGAAAGAAGTTTGGGCAATTAGAAAAACTTTAAGACCAGATTCCAGCCCCAGGCAAGACACTGAAACTGAAACATAATTGGCGGTACGTCTTCTACGTGGTAACTAAAAATGAATTCCAAGATCGATCTACCTACGGCGATGTGTGGGAAGCACATCGAAACCTCCGAGACCATGTGTTGGAGTCCAACGTGAAGAAACTGGCTATGCCTAAGATAGCGCGTAACCAGTTGGATTGGCGAATCATCAGGAACATGGTAGAGATTATCTTTCAATATACCGGTGTCCAGATATTAATTTGCAGCTACAACCCCCGTTATCAGTATCCGATGAAGACGGTGCCCTGCTATTTCCATAAGATCGGAAAGTGTTGAAATGGGGCTAGTTGCTGATTCAAACATCCAGTCTCGGCTACACAAAAGTTCCCGGAGGAACTTCCATTTAAGGAGGGGGTAATGTTACATATAAATTAAATTTAAGTGACTAGTTGAGTATATATATATATATATATATATATATATATATATATATATATATATATATATATATATATATATATATATATATATATATACGTGTTAGTGATTAGTTAAGTGTTTAAATAAATTAGTAAGTAGCCATACCGTGTGTTTAAAATTTATCCCATCCGTTTACGTTTTAAATAAATTAGAAAAACATTACAATGGTTTTTTCATTAGACATTTGAAGTTGATTTTCGTGCTTAGAAGTTGGAGGTTGAGATTCCATACAATATGATGAATCCTCTAATATCTCTTCAACTTGACTTTTTTTACAAATCCTATTTGACCGTCCTTCATGTTTAGGTTTTTGCGATAAACGAAGAAGGTGTAATCAACCGGCGAACGGTCAGCTTTTAAACGATTAATTTTTTTGGGCAAGAGTTTAACAACTTTGGGTTCAGAGGAATTTCAAAGCTGTCTTCTTCGAAATGAATGGAGCAAATGCGCGCTAAAATGAACGAACAAGTAAATTAGTGGTATTGCATCTAAATATTTCAAAACATATCAGATCGATTGCTATCAAAATAGTTAGGTAAATTCACCATCAGAATGAGGCCTTTTTTGTTTTTAATTCTACAAGTGAGTCGACAACAACAAAAAATTGGTATAATTATTGAGCTTGAAAAGGAAATATATAATCTAAACCCCAAAAATCTTTTGTTACGAAACAGCACACTGGTATAGACCCTAAATCCGACTCTGTCTAAGCCAGGTATGAAAATTAAAATTATGGCGGATACGCAGGGTTCTTTTTTTATAACTGTTTACGACTATATTATCTGAACATTGTTTTTGTGACCAGACTTATCTAGGAAAGGCCAGTACCAATTGTTTTTGTGTGTGTAAGCCGCAGTCCGGAATTTTCTAGTGAAAAAGGATTTAATTTAAAAAAAGGACCGATCAGCGGATAAGTTTAGTTGATAATTTGACATCGTGAGATAAACAGCAAATAAGTGAATATAAAAGTGTTGATATAAATAAATAATCAAGTTTGTGTGCATATAAATTAAATTTAAGTGATTAGTTAAGTATATATAAATTAAGTGTTAGTGATTAGTTTAGTGTTTAAATAAATTAGTCAGTAACCATACCGTGTGTTTAAAATTTATCCCACCCGTTTACGTTTCAAATAAATTGGAAAAACATTACACTCTGTATTATTTTGTAGTTTACCATATTCTAAATTACTGGTATATTTTCGACGACAGTATTTGATCACTGCTTCACCAAGTTTTTATTTCTTGGAAATCTGTGTCTCGGGTTTTGCATGTAGCTATGATACATCTCGGCATTATGGATAGAAAATACAATGTTTTTAAAGTAAATAAATACAGATCAACTCTGAAAAATATTCTTGAACACAAAAAGACTGCAAAATCCCGCAAATAACTACAGTTCAATAGACAAAGAATGATTTCGATTCCCGTCTGACGTCATGCGCGAACTGTATAAAATTTAAGCCAACTAGTCAACATTTCTTTATGTGAAACATCACCTCTCCAATTCTAGAGACCGATGAATGAGATTAAGAAGGAAACTATTGCTTGACACTATTAACTCCGAAAATAGAAACATATGGTTGTAACGAGATGGAGCTACAACACTTTAGGGTGCATAGTGCAAGCTTATCTTTATCAATCTTTATCGCATCGGTCTATCATGAGAAATTGAATCCTAATTTGACTCCATTGGATAATGTTTTGATGGGATATACAGAATCAAAAATCTACAGCTATAAACCAGCTAACAATAATTATTGAAACAAAATGCCATGAAACTGATAGCTGAGGAGAAGTACGTTTCAAATAACTTTCAACGGCGTCTATTTTTTGACAAAACCTAGTTACCTAATTGGAAATAATATCTACCACCGTAAGTGAGGGAGATCTAATTAAATATTCGTGGCGGCATTAGCCAAGGAAGGAGTTGTTTTTCACTCCGGAAAACGAACAGAGGCTCTTTGATAAAATTCTCCAACATATTGAGATGTTAGTAGTATTCAAATATCTACAATTACTTGAGAACAATTCGATGTTTATAAATATTTTGCAGTTCACTGCGATACCTCAGAATACCTGAGCTTTTGCTTTGATATTAGATGTAAAGGTCAAGCGGTTCCCTACAACTTGATAGTTGTACACTTATGAGAGCCAATTTACAGTTTAACCATGACGTCTTTAGTTTTGAAGCTCTAAAAAAGAGCATCCACTGTAATGACGAGACTCAAAAACTGATATTTTCAAATGTATACAGTTATTAGTAATCATCAATTTTGTTTGAGAACTTTTTGAAGTTTATAATAATAAACTCATTTGCGAATAATATTCATCTAATTTATAATTTTGGAAAATATCACGAATTGTAAATGTAGATGAATTAAAAGGAGAAATTTTTTCTAAGCTCGATATAAAATTTTTTAATTGTCCGGCATGTCGGCATGTTTTTCGGAAGCATTGTTAAGCCGCTATAAAAATAATAAGCCGCCACACTATACCATGACCACATAACATCTATAAAATATGTCATCCGATTCTAATTTTAAAAATTTAAATGTATCTTTCCGACTGCTTTCAGATCTTCGTGGGAATGATTGAATTTGGGTCACAAGATTAAACTCCTTAAATTATCAATTAATATAAATGTTTAGAAATGTTTCGTTACAATCAATAATCTATATGTATAATTAATTAGCTTCATTTTAAAATAGTTGGAACTTGTTTTTTGTCCATGAGACATATAAAAATTTGCATTCATTTGTATTTAACATAAAAGGTGCTACCATAAAATTTAGGCTGCGTAGAGGTATTTTTTATATAAAATAAACTACATCAACCATAAAAAACGTCATTAGCGGTGATTTCGAATTATGAAATTAGGTATCAACAGTTAAATTGGATCAAATTTCATATCAACGTGGTGGTTTTAAAGAACTCAATTATGATGTAACTGTTTTTGCTGGCAAACAAGGTGGTCATTGATTTGAAATAAGTTGCTATATATAGAAAAAATATGGTTGAAATAATTTTCGTTTGATAGATCTATAATGTTAAAATTTCGAGTTCATAAGAAGGGAGTGATGAGGATAATATGGACATGAAATATGTGTGACATAACATGAATTGAGGATTCAATTCCAGAGAGATTTCTGATGGTAATGCTGCAATAACAACGAACAAGAATGTGTATATTTTCAACATGCATGAAATGCACTTACTCTAATTATAGGTGCCTAAATATTCCAATAATATGGAGTTAATGTCTGACGTGAATACAGAAAGTTGTTTACGAGCTCAGCAAAGGTTTATTTCCAGAAGAGGTAATCCAGATGTAATTCATTCAAATAATATCAGAACTTTTAAAGAAGCCTGTTTGGGAATAGAAAAAATGTCAAAGATTTTAACAAACGGCAAGATTCAACAAGCAGCTCAAGATCTTAGAATAGAATGGAAATTTATTATCAAGAGGACTTCTTGGCAGAACGGTTTCTGGGAAAGGTTAATACGAACTGTGGAGTTCGGTCCTGGCAAGATAGTAAAATACACGTATTATTTTCGTCTGTATGTAAATGATTGATTTTCATTGTTTATCCACCGAATAATATAGTAAAAAGTTAGTGTTATTATAGAATAACAGCAAGAAGAGGTATGTAAAATAAGATCTCTTTGAAAACCCAAAAATTACCTAGTTTTTAATGACATTATTGTCCTACAATATATCAAAGAATAAAACTTTAGTCATTAAATTTTCACAAAAACTTGTATTCATCAACTGATAACAAGCATTTAGAACTCAATATAACAGAGCTGTATTTGGATAAATGGATAAAATTTTGGAGAAACTAAACACCATGGATGAAAGGAACATTAGAATGGAAGAGAAAATAGATGGATTACAAAAAGAACTAACCGCCCTGATGAAAGAAAACTTCGAAAGAAAATAAAGATCTTAAAAGACAGCTAGACAAACAAGATAAAAGAATAGGAGTCTTAGAAAGAGAACTGAGGAGTAAACATTTAATTATCTATGGAATCAGTGAAGTAACGGATGAAAATACCGAAACCCAAAAGATGGAAGTACGGGAGGTAATTACCTATTCAGCTGAAATTCGAACAAGATATAATGGATACCAGGAGATTAGGAAAGAAAAGAGAAAATTCAACTGGACCAATATTGTTAGAAATGGCACATAAAAGTAAGAAATTTGAAATGTTGAAATTGGCATGGAATTTGAAAAATTCGAAGTGGAGTCTTAGCGAAGATTTTCCAAAAGAAATGCGATATCAGAGAACACAACTTATGGATGGAACAAATGAAAATAGCTAGGAGTCAAGGCTGCAAAGCTTTTGTTAAATACAATGGACTTGTAGTGAATGGAAAATAATATGAACTTAGGGATATGGGAGGTTGGAAGCAGCAGATAAGTACGCAAACACCAACAGAATTTAGAAAAGCAGGGGCAAGAACGGTAAGTGATAGATCACCAACACAAGAAGAGCATTCTTCAAAAAACCTGAAACTTTTATAAAAGGAAATAATACGAAAAATTACCACAATTGGAAAGGAACCACACACTAAGAACGAAAACAACATCAAACTAAATGAAGCCAAAACACTAAATACAAATGGTAGAAAGGAGAAAATAAATTCAAATGATGGAGAAAAAGTACCAAGCACTTCAACTCGGGATGTGCTCTTGGGTAGCCAACGCAGTGTTAGGGTAGTACTCTGAAATGTGCAGGGATTTAAAAATCTCAACAATATTCTCGTTGAAGACTCGCATGTGCAATATGATTTCATATGTTTATGTGAAACGTGGCAGACTACTGATATTGAGGTACGAAATCTTATACGTAATAATTACAGTGTTGTTTACTCCAAAGCAATTAGGGAAAAGTCGGTAGGACGTGCAAAGGGAGGCCTAGCCATATTCTACAAAAACAGTTACAGCCCAAGACTCCTGGAGACTTCTCCTTGGTGGCTTATATATCAGTTTACAATGTCTTCTCTTCAGTTCATTGTTTGCCTTGTGTACATTCCACCGAGAAGTAACTACAATGAATTATTAAAAACTTTTGAAGTTTCACTTGATGTGATACTGGAAAAATATTCCGGCTGTATAACTTTTATAATTGGAGACTTTAATGGTCGAATCGGAGAACTTAGTGTGAGATCCCTGAAGAGACTGTAACAAATACTCAGTTTTTTCCTGACATGTTGAGTCACGACAAGATGAGTAATGCTCAAGGTCGCTATCTTCTTGAATTTATGTCTATTAGAAACTTTCCATTTGTAAATGGTCATGTTAATACTGAGAGACCTGCAAATTTCACTTTTTGTAATGTCTTTGATCAATATTTGTCAGACCACTTCCCAGTACTTTTAACTTTCGTCCCTTTAATGAGGAATGAGCCTAACATTGCATTTTCATCCTCATTCACTAGCCTGAAATGGGACGATACTAAAACCATAGATTTCATTATGTCAATTCAGCACTTGCCGAATGTAGGTATGTGTGGAGATGTAAATATTTCATACGTAGCAAAAAATTTAGGTCTGTTTTCAACGACAAAAATTAGTATTACAAAAAAACATACTCGTAACTCTTGGTTTAATGTTGAATGTAAAGAGCTAAAGACTCAAGTAAAAACTAAATTAAAAGAGTGCAAAAGTATGGGTTCTCAGAACCATATAAAACGAAATACATTACTATAAAAAAGAAAATAAGCAGCTAATTTAAAAAAAAACAGGTGTGTGAAAATAATGTTATGGTTGCTCTTTCCAATACTAGAAATCAGTCAGAATTTTGGAGGACATTAAACTTATTTAGGCGCAGAAATAAATTCTGTCCGTTATCAATTGCGGAATGGGATTCATCTTACAACCATTTAACTACAATTAAGGTTAAATTTGATATAAGTTACTTTGGCGTTGGAAATGAGTTTCTGGATTCACCTATAACACTCTCAGAACTTGTTGGTGTGTAAAGATGGTAAGGCTCCTGGTAGGGTTGGCATAACCTATGAGTTTCTGAAACACTTACCACAAAATAGGTGCTTGTACATGTGTCACTTATATCATAAAATATTAGAATCAGAAAAAATTCCACTTCGCTGGTGTGACACAATTCTAACAATGCTTTACAAGAAATGACCCTTAGATGATCCAAACAACTATCGCGGTATATCGCTAATCAATTGCTGCGTTCAAGTATTCACACTTATTTTACTAAATCGTCTGTCCAGCTGGTGTGAAGATAATTCCATCCTTCAAGGAATACAATATGGCTTCCGAAAAGACAGAGGCTGTTTAGATAATACTTTCATTTTAACCTCGATCTTGCAAATCACTCTTAGACTTCAGCGCAGAAAAGTGTTTCCTGTCTTTGTAGACCTCAAAAGAGCATTTGACAGTATAGATCATAAACTTCTTTGGTTGAAACTTTATAAATTTGGGATTAGTTCTAAACACATTCGGATACTAAAACAGATATATGATAAAGGAACATTCTCAATCAAGCAACAAAACTTATACAGTAAAAAATAGAACATCTCGGAAGGTGTCTTGCAGGGAGAATCACTTAGTCCCCTAATTTTTTCCATTTTCATATCTGACATTGAAGATTATTTTCGCTCAAAAAATCTAAATGGACTTACTATTGACGGCAACAACGATGTATTAATGCTTCAATACGCAGAGGATATAGTTATCCTTGGCGACTCTCCAATTGATATAGAGCGAGAACTAAAGATACTCGAGTCTTATTACTTTGATAACAAACTTGTAGTCAATACCGATAAAATGAAAATAATGATATTCTCAAAAAGTAGCCATGTACATAATTACAATAAAAAATTTCATTATAGTGGATATTGTTTGGAAACAGTAAAGCAGTTTGCTTACTTGGGTGTTGATTTCTCCTCCACAGCCTTGTTTTGCACCATTGCTAAGAATTCTAAAATCAAAGCTAATCGGGCCATTGGAGCAGTAATGGATATAATGTGTCGGTCAAAAATGAATACTTGGGAATCGCGGATCAATCTATACAATTCAATTATTTTATCTTCTCTTTCTTTTGGAATTGTTGTATGGGGTCTGCGTTACACTGATATTATAGAGCGTGTACAGGTAAACTTTTTCAAAAAACTCCTATGTCCGTCAAAGAATATCCCAGATTACATTGTACGCTTGGAAACAAGTTCTGATCATTTGTCAACGGTTGTTTTCAAACATGCCTTACTTTGGTTAAACAAACTCAAAGGAATGAACTCTTCAAGACTTTCAAAAATTTGTTTCAATCGACTTGCTCAGTTAGCATATGATAATAATTCAAAGTATAATTGGGTGACACAACTTGAAGAATGGTTTATTTATGGGCAATGTGAGTGTCTATGGGAAAATTATTCAAGTACAAATGTACGCAGTTTAGATAGACTTATTCTAGTCAAATTTCGAAAACGACTGCTTGATAGTAACATAAATAAAAAGGTTGCGTCTAGTTACTCTTTACTATACTCACACTTACAAGTTGGTGAAAATAGCAGTTATTTGCAAACATCCGCACACATTTATATAACCAGAATAATAGCGTAACATAGAACCTGTAGTAAAACATTTTTAAAATTGTCTTTTAAAGGAAGTTTTTATATTATTGACAGCACTGAGAATTGCACTGTCTGTAATATGGATTTCCCGGAGTCATTACACCATATGCTTTTTGATTGTCCCATTTACAGCCCTCTCAGAAAAAATAGTTTTTTTCACAATGTTCATAATATTGATGATGATCTGGTAGACTACCTGTAGTGGTAACTTAGCAAGTGCCCTCGTAGATACCTCGATTAAACCATAACACCATTTATTGTTGAGAAACACTTACCTCGTAACCATGTGTTGGGGTTGAATAAGAAACACTTTGATTTAATTCACTGGGTTAGTATATTAATCTAAATACAATTTACTCATTAATCTACATTAGAACTATATCGAATATAAATACTGAGTTCTCGCCATTTTTCAATGCTTAATTATTTATAGGAAATATTTGACAATACTTCAAGTCGATGACTTCAATTTCACGTTCAAGTTCAAAATATGAAAGAATGTTGTTTACCCTTCGGTCATGACTGATAAACAAACGTGTTATGAGTTCAATGTTATGAGTTCATTATCTCTTGAATATTAAAATTAGATATTATTATTAGATTCTATTTTTATACTTAATTAAAGACCTTTTGTCCTTATTGTCTTTTATAACTCACTACATCAGCCCCTCTTGGGAGAGAAAAATTACTGTCTTAATTTTTCGATATCACCTATACATAAAAATAGTTTGTTTATTAAATGTTTTTTGTTTACTAACACTACTTTGTTCGTTTATAAACACTTTTCACTTATTTACATTTGTTTCCGGTCAACGTATCTGAACATACGATTTTTGTGTACGATTTGCGTCTTATTGTCTGGAGATGTGATCTCGCAGTTTACACCTGTTATTCCCGATATTTTAAACGGACCTAAATAATGTGGATCAAATTTATTTCTACCTTCATTTTTTAAAATTACTAATTCCCCTATTCTAAAATTTACAGGTGAGGAATCCTTTTCACTACTACTGACTCTATTTAGCTTATTATTTATTAGAAACTGTCTGGCTCTTTCATTAGCGTATTGTAATTTGTACTTCAATTCCTTATCATATCTTTCAAAATTATAACATGGTTCGATTTTTTCACCTAAGAATTCTGGCAAATTGGGCTTTCTCCCGAATAGTAACTCAAAAGGAGTGTATCCATGATATGTACTCGGGGTAGTATTATAACAGTAAGCAAACGTTTTAACAAACTCACACCAGTTATTCCTGGAGTCTGCGATAAAGTGTCTTACATACTCATTAAATGTTCGGTGTAACCTTTCACAACTGCCTATTGCTTCGTGATGGTAAGCCGTTGAAAAATTATGTTTTATATTTAAAAGTTCCGCTAAATTCTTCATTATATCATTCTTGTATTCTGTTCCCTGATCTGTTCTTATCTCCTTCATCAGCCCGTAATTCGGTATAAAATTGTCGAATATTGCTTTTGCTATAGTGTGTGCTTCTTTATTCTGAACTGGTATCATAACTGCGTATTTAGTTAGTTCGCATAGTATTGTAATGCAATAACGATTCCCGTTGTTACTTTCTACAAACGGACCTATTGTGTCTATGTAAATAATATCAAACGGTTTTATCCCTGTATCTGTGATGACAAATTTTTCTTTATGAGTAATCTTTGCTTTGTTTACTTGACATTTATGACAATTCTTTACGTACTTTCTTACGTCTCTCTCCATGTTTTTCCATTTGAAATTTGCTCTTAGTTTCTTTAATAATCTATTATTTCCTACATGTCCTCCAAACATTGGATCGTTGTGGTATCTTTCTAATATCTTTTTGATCTCTTCTTTTTGCTGTACCGTTCTTGGTACCTCACATATACATATTTGAATACTTTTTAACCTTTGATTTCCTACTTCTGTAAATTCTTTTACTGTGCACTTTTGAAATATATCATCATTTGTATATATTTTCATTCTTTTTACTTCATTTCTTACCGATAGCTCTTCAAGCTTTTCCAACGTTCGTCCTAGGTCGAAGTTGTTTAATCCGGTATTTACGGCTTCACTAAATTTAAATTTATTTTTGATCCGAATGCTCATCCTTAGCGAGATACGGTTATTTTCAAAATGTAAAATTGGTAATTTATGTGCCTCAAGATTGTTTAAAACTTTTATTACTGCTGGTTTTTGTATTCTTACTTCCTTTGTTTCCACGTTATTCTTTTGATCCTTTCCTGTTTGGGCGTTTTCTTTTTGCGCTTGTGCTCTTGTGATTGCTAAGACATGTGAATTATGTATGTATAAATCCTTAAGTTCATCTATGGATATTCTCGATATGCTATCCGCGTAATTCGATGTACCTTTAACATATTGTATTTCAAAATCGTATTCTTCCAAATCAATTCGTATTCTCGTGAGTTTCGAGGTCGGATCTTTCATTGCGAATAGATGTGTTAGTGGCTTGTGATCCGTTTTTACTATGAAGTGTGGTGAACCATATAAATAACACTTAAAATGATTGATTCCCCAATGGATTGCTAATAACTCTTTTATGATGGTGGGTTTGTTAAGTTCGCTTTTCTTGAAGCTGCGTGATGCGAATGCGATGGGTAGGTCAATCCCTTCGTAATTTTGACTTAAGATTGCTGAACATGCGCTATTTGAAGCGTCTGTGGTTAATATGAATTGTCTATTGAAGTCTGGATATCTTAAAATTGGTGGGTTCATTAGTGCATTTTTTAAGACCTGAAATGAGTTTTCGCACTCTTGTGAACATTCAAATTTCACGTTTTTCCTAGCTAACCTATTTAAAGGAATACATATCTCGGCAAAATTCTGAATGAATCTTCGATAGTAATTGCAAAATGCAACAAATCTTTTGACCTCGTTGGCATTCTTCGGCACTGGATAATGCTGAATGACCGAATATTTTGCTTTATCTGGTGAAACACCATCCTTTGATAAATTATGACCTAAATATGTGACTTCTCGCCTGAAGAATTGGCATTTTTGTGGGTTTAATTTTAAATTGAATTTTCGACATACGTCAAACACCTTTCTAAGATTGGTTAAATGATGATTTTCTGAAATTCCTATCACAACTATATCGTCCATATAGAGAAAAGCTTTTTCTGGAGTTAACCCTGAAAATGCGATTGACATCATCCTTGAAAAACTATTAGGACTTATATTTAGCCCAAAGGGTAGTCTTGTGAATTGAAATGAGCCTTTTTCTGTACTAAACGAATTGTATTTTCTAGAAGACTGTTCTAGAGGTATTTGATGAAAACCTGACATAAGATCTAAAACTAAGAACCATTTTGCTCTCCCTAATTGATCAAAAATTGCGTTTATACGAGGTAAAGGAAATTTATCTGTGACTATTTTCTTATTTAACTGTCTAAAATCTATACAAAGTCTCCATGCCTTATCTTGATTCGTCGATTTCTTTGGTACGAGTAGTACTGGACTGTTATAATCTGATACTGAGGGTTCAATTATTCCCTGTGTTATAAGGTTTTCTACTTGATTATTTAATTCCGTCGTTTGCGAATGTGGTGTACGATAATTTTTTATGTATATCGGTGTATCATCTTTTACTGATATCTTTTGTTCGTAAAAGTTATTGTGCGTTAGTATATCATTCTTTAAAGCAAATATATCTTCGTAATTTTGTTAAATCATTTCTTACATATTCCGGTACTTCTAAGTTTAGTGCTTTCCTTAATTCTTTCAGTCTGTTACTATTATCAGTCTTAATTGTATACATATCGAATAAATCTAAATCTAAGGTCTCGATGTTCCTAGTTTTTACTGTAATACTTTCATAATTTGTATTTAAAATTCTGACGTAAGGTGTTGTCCTTGATACTATGGATCTGGCTATAAATACTCCTGGTGCTATTTCTTGTTGCTCTATTACTGTATCCTTTCTCAAATTCTTGAAATTTTCTATTAGCCTGTATACCTCACATCTAGGTGGTATTGCTAAGGTATCATATTCTGGATTACCAAAAATTCGTATGGTTTCTCGCCTGTTAGGCTTGTAATTTATGTGCAATTCTGATTGTGAATAGTCTAATATACAATTATTTTCTGTCATGAAGTCTCTTCCTATTAGTCCATTCGTAGGTATTGGAAAATTTTCTTCCACTACGTGAAAACAATGCCTTAAAGTTATGTTATTGATATAAAGGTTTATGCATATTTGACCTAGAGTTTTTGCTGAGCCTTCAGTTACCCCCTTAATGCTTATTTTATTCCTAGTCTCAATTAGATGATGTGGAAATTTTGATTAGAGAAATGTCTGCTCCTGTATCTAATATAAAATTACAGATGTTGTCTGATACGCTTGTGTGAATTTCTATAAAGTTAGAAAGTGATAAATCTAAATAGTATGCTGAATATGTTCCTGAAATTTTGTTTTCGTTATCTGATTTTTCATTCAAAACCCCAATTGTTTCTGAGTCTCTCTCGCTTCTTCATTTTCTATCTCCCATATTCTTACGTTATTTTTACTGTGGTTATTGTAATTATTATTCCTATTGAATTTCGTATTATAATTTTCGTATCTGCCATAGTTGTTCCTTTGATTATACTGTCGAAACGTTCTTCCTGGATGATTACCGTTATAAAATCCTCTGCTGTTTCCACGCCTGTGATTATTCCTAACGTCGAAGTTTGACTTCCTGAAGAAATTCCTGTTATCTTTCATGTGTAAAACTTGTTGTTGTCCTATTACGCCTTCCACTGAAACCAATTTCGATAGTACCTCTTGTGTCGTTTCGAAACTTCCCGCTGCAATTATTGTTTTGGTTGCGTCCGTTGCGGCGTTCATAGTTACTGCCTTAATCGTCGCCTCCTTCGTATATTTTTCGGCTAGTCGTTCTGGCATCCCTTCCGATATGTATGCTGCCTGTAATCTTTCCGCAAATTTCTCTACCTCTGTTGCATACTGTGTAACATCTTTTCCATTTTGTTTTACTTTACCCAGTTTCGCTAAGAGAAGGCTTGGATTGTCTCCTCTTATCCCTGTTTTCAGTTTATTCTTGATGTCAGCAATAGAGTTTTCCGTCGTGATCAAGCTTCTGGCTTTTCCCGTTAACCTCGTTTTTATTAATAAAATAGCATTTTCTTCGTTACCCGTCACATTTATTTGTAGTAAATCTAATGAATCTAAGAATGACTGTAATTTGTTTGCTTCACCGTTAAATTCGTTCGGTAACACTTTACTCGCAAAATTAAAAAAATCATTCATACTAGTCGCCATTTTCACTTGTTTGCTTATTGCTTGTAATACCTCCGTATCGATTTCCTCCAAAATAGAGTTAGGTATTTTAATAATACAATTTAACACCATTTATTGTTGAGAAACACTTACCTCGTAACCATGTGTTGGGGTTGAATAAGAAACACTTTGATTTAATTCACTGGGTTAGTATATTAATCTAAATACAATTTACACATTAATCTACATTAGAACTATATCGAATATAAATACTGAGTTCTCGCCATTTTTCAATGCTTAATTATTTATAGGAAATATTTGACAATACTTCAAGTCGATGACTTCAATTTCACGTTCAAGTTCAAAATATGAAAGAATGTTGTTTACCCTTCGGTCATGACTGATAAACAAACGTGTTATGAGTTCAATGTTATGAGTTCATTATCTCTTGAATATTAAAATTAGATATTATTATTAGATTCTATTTTTATACTTAATTAAAGACCTTTTGTCCTTATTGTCTTTTATAACTCACTACATACCTTAATATTAATAATACACGAAACGGATACTTTGAACTTACTAAATTAGCTCATAGCATTATCAGTATATTAAAGCTGCGAGCATTTGCACTTGGTGAAGTACACACATATTTTATATTTTGGTTTTTATCTTAACTTTTTTATTAATTTAAAAATTAGTTCTATGTAATCATTTATATCGAATTATCTTAATTCCTCTCTTGAAATTTCATACCGAACCCTTTTGAAAAGATTTACCTTATGCACAATAAACTATCTATCTATCTATCCATATAATACGAACTGTGGAAAATTCATTGAAGTTATCCCTAGTGCAATCTGTAGTGAATTATGATGAGCTTCAGACGCTCCTATGTGAAGTTGAAGCTACAGTTAATTCTAGACCGTTGACCTATATTGATAATGATCCTGAGAACTTACTAATCTTGACACCAAAACACTTTTCATTCGGAAGTAACGACAACTGATTTAGTATCTTGCCGGAGAGGAGGCTTCATGAAAACGATATTGTAAAACAATAGAAATAAACGGTTCTAAGGATTAAAACTAACTTTTCCGCATCCGTGGTCCTGAACAATATTCTATCATAAAACTGTTACTTGTATACACTTCGGGGGATGTATCGTGCTAACAAACCGAAATTTCTCCAAAAATAACCAAAAATTCAGTATATCTGGATTTATAGGACCCGCTATACTCGCTCTACTTAACTGAAAATCAATAGGGTACATCTGTGAGACACCTTGAACAATATTAAATCATAAAATTGATCAATCGTATACTCTCTGGAGGCTGTATCGTGTTAACAATTTGAAACTTCTCCAAAAATTACAAAAATATCGTACTTAAAGTACTGTAGCACCTGCTGTATTGGCCCCGGTGAGCTGAAAATCAATAGGTTTCATAAGTGAGATGCCCTGAATAATATTCAATCATAAAATTGGTGACTTGTTGAACTGCGGAGGCTGTATCGTGCTAACAAACTGAAACTTCTCAAAAAATTACAAAATGTCGTACTTCAAGTACCATAGCACCCGTTGTACTGGCTCTGGTGAACTGAAAATCAATAGGGATCATCTGTGACATGTCCTTAACAATATCCAATTATAAAATTTCTGACTTATTGCACTCCGGAGGCTGTATCGGGCTAACAAGACATGTAAGGAAAAGTGGCCGACGACAACGACGACGACGACATACACACAGGATTTTTTTTCTAAAAACCGTTTTTTCGTGTTGTTGTTGATGGAAAACGTAAAAATAACTCAAAAAAATTTCAAAATTCCAACTTTTTTTGGGGTAAACCAATACTTTTCTCGCATATAGAAAGGTTGGGCGCAAAAGTAACATCGAGAAAATTGATGAAAAAGAAGGGCAAGGGGTGAAGAAACATGGAGATAGACAAGATCATGGCCATCAGTATATTATGTCACCATCACTCTGCAAGAATGAAGGACTGAAGGGAGAGAACTACTGTTACTAAACATAAAAGTTAATAGTAAAGGGTTTCCATTATTTTCTTTTATACTATATATATTTGGAGAGCATATTACAAATATTACGTATATATTAAAGTATTCTCAAATGATTTGCATATTGTGTAACGCGATTAGTTATTATTGATCTAACATTCATTCACACACCCAATTTGAATGAATTATTGACAGTAATTAGAAGGTAATTTAGAAGTTATTTTCATATATTTTTTAGCAGTGATGCAAAAGTCAATGAGTAATAAATATTTATTTTTTCATGTGTGCCTTTCGGTTCTGTAAAAAATCATTTCAGCATTATTCAACGTATATACAAGAAAATTCATATTGGTTGATTAAATCATTCACGCAGTAATTATAAACAGTTATCATCTAACCTTTCGCTTATGTCAATTCAAATCGACAAGAGAATGTTACTTTCAATTTGATCAAATAGTAATATCCTTCACAGATAAAAATCTACTTCAAAATTATGCATTCTTAAGTTTTTGTCGATTCTAATATACTAGAGACATTTTATATAAATTCACAAAGCGACTGAACCACTTTCAATACACTCGAAGTCATTAAATCTCAAATATACGTTCTATTAAAAGCAGTTTTGTTGAGACGTAACCTCTTGCACCTGCTTTCGAATTATGAAATCATGGCTTAAATTGTATATTGACCCTACTGTGATAATGTAGAATACTGGATTCCTCAATAGATTCTTGGCAAAACTTTTATTACTTAAAAAAGTTTCTTTTTTACTCGAGAATATATACTGCAACAGTATTTCACGAAAATTTTCATATCCAGTAATATACCTTTACATATTTTTCAAATAATAATTATTACAATGGCTTTCTGTATTGAAACGGCAATATCAGAATTGTATTGAAGTCCTTCAATAATAATTATCAAAGAAGATTATCTTTATAGGAAAAATATGCAATATTTGGATATGATGAGGATACTGTCAACTATACAATAAAAAACTTTTTTCTCGCCTCTGTATTGTAAACAACCCAGTTTAACACTATTTTTTAGGATGTAAGTAACAATTACCAAGAGAGTATCGATTGCACTTAACAACGGGTTGTAAATCAACTTTCCGCCCTTAGGTGGTAATTATTTATGCCCTATAAAAATGTACCTCATTTACTTAAGAAACACCCTACGAGTATATTCATTAAGTTTGAACTACATGCATAGGAGATACATTTTATTTTTGATTTCATCAATAACGTCAAGCTAACAATGATTTATAAAAATGGTGTAATATTAAGTAATCTCCGTGCTTTGTTAAAATCTGATTACTCAAGTTATTAGTATTTATTAGTATTTGACTATGTATGCATAAATCGTTTCAGAATTTCTTGCTCTTTCAATTGGTACTTAAAACTTCTCTTTTTCAGCTATATCACCAGAGATACAAAACCCAAATTATTGTACCTTTAAACAATTGCATCCCTTCGTGCAGAACAAGTGAAGGAAATTTTAAGTTTTTAGATGCTGAAGCGCTTAAAGCTGGAATTTATAATAAACTACCACTCAGTATTCGTCGTTTCATTCATTCAATTTATATCTAGTGTGTACACGAAATTCAGACTATTCTAGAATTACATTATACCTGTTTTTAAACTAGGATTGATTTGAATTTGAGTAGGCAATTCTGTAGGTTCCTCAATGATCAGATCACAGCCGGTTTTAAGTTGAGGTTAAAGTCAAATGTCAAATAAAAATACATAAAATTACCAACTGCATGACATCAAAAATTATTGAAAAAGTGTTCAAAGAGATTATATTGTGATAATGTACAATGTTAGAATTAAGACTCTTTTATCAGTCAAGTCAATTTAACACAAGTTTTACACTATACTTTTATTATGATTCGTATAAAAGAGACTTCATTATAACATTGATTACAGTGTCACAATGGAGTCTCTTTGAACACTTTTTTAGTAATTTTTAGTGTCATTCAGTTGGTTACTGTATGTAGTATATATTTTTATTTGACATTCGACTTTAGCTTTGAAACAAATTATACAATGGTCTAGCGTTATTCTAGCTAGCAAATTATTATATTAAATGGTCTTAAATGCAAATTTGAATGAAATATATATTAAAAATAAAGTACGTTAACGTTTATTCATTAATGATTTGTCAATAGTTTATTTTTATATTCTATAGGATCAATATACAGGTATACATAACGTTCGATTTTTGGGATAAACTAGCAGATATCTATGTGAAGATGTATCATTGAAATAATTCTGTTCACGACATATTATAAATAGATCGCAAGCATATACGAAGAAGCTCTTTTTTAAACAAACAATCATCCTCTATTTGCATAAATGAAAGTTTGTTTACAATTTACAAAATTATTCCGTTATAATATGTCAAAAGTCAAAAGTGCTGAATAAAACCAGCTGTAATCTGACTAATCGGGAATCTACAGAATTGCCAACTCAAATTCAAACCAATCCTCCTAGTTTGAAAACAGGGATTATATCGTCGCCGCATAGTCTAAACCTCGTTAGTCTCAAAATGCAATTTTAGAGGAAACACAAAAAACTATATAATCTGAAGTTTATTAGAAACGTGTTAACTGAAACTAACTGTCTCGACCCTTACTTCGTGGAGTCTACTTATATTGAGATATAATGAGAATAAAATGTAGCTTCTGTCATTCTGACGATGATATTGATTTATCGAAACAATTGTCAATTTTTTAGAATTTTCAATAACTTTTATTATATTGTGGAATTAACTAGAAACCGTGAGTTTCATTTAAAACACTAATAATGAGAATTGTTGAAAATTCTAAATAATTGAAACAATCGAAACAATTGTCAATTTTTTAGAATTTTCAACAATTTTCATTATATTGTGGAATTAGCTAGAAACAGTGAGTTTCATTTAAAACACTAACGTGTTATTGATACTATTTTTATTTGTTACCTAACTGATATTTTCCACAAACAATGAGTAGCTGAAAAGAAGTTTTCAGCTTTTATGTCAAATTTGCAAAAAAATATGAGATACGAGTTTAGAAAATTGAAAAGTTCAATAATAACTGACATACGAGGGAATGAAGTTATTAAAATGAATAAAACAAAATAAAGGAAATAATGTTTATTTTTTAAAAATGCAAAAAAATCAAACCAACACGATTGTGTTGTATGTTAAACTAGTTAAATTAAGTCAGTGAATAAGGGCGTCATAAAATCCGTGGTGATCGGCCGAAATAACCGCTTTTAGGGATTGTAGATGGTTATATTCATCTCCTTTTATGGGCAATGGTCGTTTATGAAGGTTTTTGATTTCACCAATATTATTGCTATTGCGTAGGGGAAGTAGTTTCCAGTCTTCATCAAAATCTAAATTGTTCTGAATATCGCCGGTCGGACAATACTTGAGAGCTCTCAAATCATTAATAGTAGAGTCGCCAACATTTTTACCAGGACGAATAGACGAATAGGGTTTTATTGCCAAATAGTCTTTGACTGATTCATGATTGACGTATTTAACTTGATACTGACTTCTCTTTTGTCGGGCTTCTTCAATGATCTCCACATAATTTGGTGGTGAATAGATATCCCGATTTTTCATGCGCCGCTCGATGGTTGAATGGACACTATCACACTCCATCTGCGAGTACCCTTTAACCAAGAACTTTTGAATAATTACAGCCTGGTTAATAATCGCAAAGTGTTGAAGAGTGTTTGATAATGTAACGTTTCTATTTTGCGCCCCACATTTATCACTGTAAATAATTATAGGTTTTCCGGTAACATCTTCAAGCTCCTTTTGAAGATCAGTCAAACATGATGCAAAACAGTTTCAGTCCATTCCCTCTTCTCCCTCGTGCCACACGTAACAAACTACTTTGTCAGTTATCAAATTATACAGGGTGTAATTACGACAAGCCAGTTTAAAGTATACCAGTCCACTTGCACGTGGTATTAGTTGTACACCTTGAGCATCTACTGTTAAAGCATGTAAGTAAGTTCCCTCCAATGGCTTCAAACTTGTCTGTTTGTTTTTTTGCTCCTGCTCTTTTTTTTTTATTCACAAGCAAGTTGCATCTACCACTGGGGTAATTAGCGACACAAATATGGGTTGTTTATAGTTTAGTTAATATGTTAATGTCACTTAGATATTTAAAAAGGTTCTGTGTATTACAGTTTTCGCCAAGAACTTGGTCTAAATTGTTGCTGAGGTTGTTATCTTGTCTTGATTGTTGGAATTTTGGGCAATCGGTTATTAAATGTTTGACAGTAAGCTGGATCTTGCATAATTCACATTTTGGGGGTTCACTTTTAGTAATTAAGTAACTATGATTAAGTTTGGTGTGGCCTATTCGTAACCTAGTCAGTTTAACTTGAAGCGATCTTTTGTTTGTTGGCTGCGCTCGAGGTTTCACTTCCGGTTTCACGTCGCGTAGTTTCGATTGGGACGTTTGCCACTCGATTTGCCACAATTTTAGCACTTTTGATTTAAGTAGCGGTTTTATGTCGTTATACACTACCGTTTGCACTTCACTCACGGTTTCACTAATTGCTGCTTGTCGTAATTTGCGGTCGGCTTCTTCGTTTCCTTGAATACCAGTATGAGAAGGAACCCAAAGTATTTCCACAAAGTTATTGCTCTTTCTTTTGAAGCTAAATATTCTTTATGAATGTCATCGTTTACATTCCAATTTACAAATAGGTCAATGTTTAACTTTTTCATCTCTGTTAGAAAAACGTTTATAGAGGTAACAATGCTGGGATCGATTTCTCTTTTATTTAGTTGGTACACTTCCGAATACGAGTGAAAAACCGTCTGTGAATACATTTTGTTTGTGAAAGAACGGCAGTAATATGAGGGTAACTTTGGAATCCTTTGAAACAATTCAACAATTTTCTCTCTACACTCAGCGTAAATAGCTTTTACTTTAGAAGGAAAACTTTCAAGTGACTTCACAATACCTCTGAAAAATATGCGTTTTTTACCCAGTTATGGACAGTCCGTTCTCCAATGCCAAGAGTAGATAAAAACACTTTCTTGCACACAGGTTTCAGTTCGTTATTACTTTTTAAATGGTAGCTTAAAGAGCTGGTACGTCCCGACACTGCTTTCGTAGTTTTCTTTTCTGCAACATGTCGTTGGTTTACCAAAGTACAAACAAAAACTGTTCGCTGTTTCCAGTCTAAATCACACCAAAAGCTGTGGAATATTTCTCTTATTTGGTCGGTCGTAATTTTTGAGCAAAGTTTTTCATCCTTTGAAGTCAGACATCATTTCGAAACGCAAACTTCTTCCTTAATTTCTCTTCTTTTTACGTATAGATCGACATTATCCTTTAATGTCTACCACATACGGCTCACCTTTCAATTTCAGAGTCTTTTGTTTGTTTCTTTTCCAGATGGAGGAATCCGATTCTCCTTTTTTTGCTCGTTTTCTCTTTGGCGGTTCCACTTCATGAGGGCTTACATATCCCTCACTACTATGATTTTCCTTTCTACCCCGAAAACTTCGTTTCAGCGTTTTAAAACACTGGGGCTTGTTTTCTTTGAATGACTCTGAATCGCTAGAAGGTACAACACTTGAACCCGAATCTTCAAACGGGTCCTCCTCATCAATAATGTCGCCTTGGAGATCAATGCCACTTGTTGAAGGAATTCCGGGATCAACGATAATACTACTGTGTACATTATTTGTCACTGATTCGCTACCTGTAGGAGGCAAGGGTAACTCTTGGATTATAATATACTCTGCATTATTTTGAGGTGAAGAAATTTCAACAGTATCGCCTGTCACCCACCGTTATTCACTCTGAGATCTATGAACCTAAAACTCGGTGCATACTGTGCGCTTCTAGGCGTTGCCTCTAACTCTTGCGGAGACGGGGGGGTCCGTTGTTCACAGAATAAATAAATATAAAGGGGCGCCAAGCAATCTTGCCTCCCGACAACTACCTACACAAGTTTTTCCCACCCTAAGACTACCAAATAGGTGGAGAAATAAAAGTCAGATGTCACTTACCCAAGTCTAAGTTTAGTGAATAGCCCTAGTATATCAAGCGATCTTACAAGGTTCTACTAATACAACTAGTACATACAAGGGTACGACAAAATTACAATAAATTCCCCCAGGTGTCCAAAATGACTCATAAGTCATAAACACAAATTATCATAGTTAAGTGAAATTCCCCCTTGATTAAATGATGTACAAAAATTTATATTTTGATAAAAATGTCAAAATGATTTATGATTGAAAAATTTTTTTTTAAAAAATTCAAATATAATTATATTTACCAATTTATAACAATCTCAATTTACTTATCCTTGATAATGGAAATAAACGTTTCCGAAAGCTTGGAAGAAAAACAGTAACAAGAGTTTTCTTTAAATTAAGTTGCCGTTACCCCAATATTCGTGGTTTATACCTAATTAGTCGGCAAAGACTATCTCTTATATATATATATATATATATATATATATATATATATATATATATATATATTATTACGTATAACAAATAAATAAATAAACATTTTATTTGTAATTAATATTTAATTTTATTTATAAAAATTTTATGCGCCGCCCATGTATGGGTCAAATGAAATTATTGATTTATTCTTTCGTGTGGCGTTCTGTACGCATGCTTGAAAATATAAGGTGACGATGCGCTAGAGTAAACATTTGCTATACGCGTCGGTCTGTTCAGTTTCACAGCGAGCTTATATGCTGTGTGATAGAACGTACTTCAAATTATATACAAGTTAAAAGAATTTATGTTGGAAATTTATACATACAGAAACACAAATAATATGGTACAAGAAATAGTTATGAAATTTATATACATAGAGTCTAAATATTACATAAAAGAATTGGATGCATCTTTCTTAAGCTTCTTATCTGAAAAATGCGTAAGTATTAAATTTTATTTATTTAAATTGGCCATTAATCATTGAGAAATTATTTAAGAATATAGCTATATTGAGTCTCTAATTTGAATTCTTTTTCAGATCGATCATTATTTAAAAGTCTATTTTACTCATGAGATTTTAAAGAAAACATTTGATTGAAGTTATTGAGTTTTATATAACTCTTGTTGTACAACAATACACTGACCTTGTGTTCAGGAACCAGGATCTGCCTCTCGGAATTCGGGAAAAACAGCTTCCGAAGTTTTAAAGTTGAATAGTTATGTGAAATTATGATTTTCACTCTGGAAAATCAGCTACAATTATTGGGTAAGTACATGTGAATGTTTTATCAATGGTTTGTTATCTTTTTATCCTCATTTGAGGATAATTTCTTAAAATTTCTGGAGCACTTCCATAACCCAACCTTCCAGAAACGAAGCCAAGCCACCGACCCTTTTTCTTCAACTTTTTTCCACAATCAACAATTAGTCTTTTGTTTAAATTCAGCTTACTATCTCCATAAAAATGTTTGTTACACTTGTTGTTGTTTGAAAGTTCCTTCTGTCATGTCACATAAACCAATAACCGTTTTCTTTTTTTAACGCACTCAAAATTATGATTTCACTTAACATTCTAATATCTTTACCTACATACAAAAATTAATCTCACTAAAATTGTTTATTCAATATTGAAGTTCATCTTGTTAGTATGTGACGAATAGTTTTTCTCAAGCGATATACAAAAGTCTTTAATATCAATGTTCAGTTTAATTTCTTATTATAATTATCAATTGTGTTTAGTCATCAACATAAATTCTTTTAAAACATTTATTAATATTCCTTAATCTAATTCTTAATGTTCATTATATTGGATTAAATACATTAATTAATTCCTATTCATGTCATCTATGGAATTACTCTACTTTCAACGTTTGTCGCTGATACATATGGACATCTATATTTTGTCGCTAGCGTGTGTCGCTAGCGTATGTCGCTAAGCGTATTGGTATTACATCGTTAAATATTCTAACCCATATGTTTTTAGTAAACAATGTGTTATAATATTGAACAATATCCTTTTTTATTTCGAATATTTATTAATTCATGTTTCTTTTCTAGATTATATGTTCATCATTATTTCTGACATGAGGTATTTAATACGATGGACGATATTTACTCTATGGCTTTTGTAATATGATCAAGGTAATGTTTCTTTTGTCAATTCTATGTGATTCTTCTCAAGTTATTAATTATATACATAAGTTGTATTACTTTATTTAGTTAATATGAGCACTTTGTCTCATATTTATGATTCTAACAAAATATAGTCTAATGTTTTAATTTCTAATCAGTTTCCAACTAATCTGTTTATACCAGTGTTTCTATCTTTATTTATACGTTATAATATATATATATATATATATATATATATATATATATATACATATATATACAAGTACCCCAAGCCAAAAATATATATCCCGTACCTTTAAAACCAATGTATCCCTCCCCACTAGTAACTCAATCCTACTACAATTTGTACAAAAAAAAGGTTGACAGGCTGTACCCACTAGTACCCAATGGTACTTTAAAATCCTATAAATCCCTGGGTTAAGATCCTATATATTCTTTAAGTAAAATCCTTTAATTCCCCCCAAGTAAAATCCTATAAACCTCCCTGGTAAAATCCTATAGACCCCCCTGGTGAAATCCTATGAAACCCCCCTGGTAAAATCCTATGAAACCCCCCTGGTAAAATCCTATGAAACCCCCCTGGTAAAATCCTATAGACCCCCCGATTGAAATCCTATGTTACAGCCTGGATTGTTCGTTGGGTATAAATATGTACAAACCAGTACCTACATACAAATGAAATTTCTCAAACGAGTACTCGATTAACCGGTAGAATGAGAAAACTATGTTCCAAATATAATATAGGGTTAAATCAATACAATATACCATACGTATCTATGGCACAAAATAACGTTTATGCAATTAAATGTGAAATTTAGAAAGTATATATTAAAAATACAATATGGCGCAATATCATATGAGCTCATACGCTTACTACCACCAACTCAAATAACTCAGAATGTTAAAATTGAATAGCCACAGTAACGTTTACAAATTTAACGACAGTGGGTGTAGTTATCACCAATCCACAATGTGAGTATAAATGGTGAAACAGGTTTAATTGAATAGTGTATGTTGATCAGAGTATTTGTAATACTTGATCACAAGTATCGTAAACTGCGTACCACAAGTGGCTTATGGTAATAAAAAAGTTATCTTCAACCTACACTGACGGATATAAACAAGTGTTATGCGTAAAAAGGTATTTTACATAAACCAAAGTTTAAAACTTGCGTGAAATCCACTGTGTCTTGATGGTTGCTAGTGGTGGCTACCAACTACTACTTCTGTAGAATGCTAAAAGATCCAATATTGTACTCTTCAGTAACAATCCAAATTTTCCCCCATACAAGTTTGTTGTTCTGACACAACGTTGTCCCATAAAATGAAATCCAAAACCAAATCCAGAATAGTAAAGATTGACGAACGAGAAGAGGAGAGAAAAGAGCAGAACAGAAAAGAAGAGAAGAAAAGAAAAGAGAACCCTGAAATGAGAAATATATTAATACTCTATACATTTTCTTTCAGTCTCAATGGTCAAAACGAAATATCAATCTAAACTTTACCCCCTAACCGATTAACTCTCTCTAGCAGTCACATATCCGATATGACTAATCTCTATTACTGATCTCCAAACTGAAATATCTACTAATATCATAAGAGCAAGATTTCTATTAATCATAAAGATTAATCAACTAATATTGATATTACTTAATTTTGCTGACAAAAGTTAACTAGAAAATTCTATATTTCATGTTTGACCAACAAAAAATTATAATACTAATCGAGCTTAACATATTAACTATAATCTTTTTACATTTGACAAAAAACAAGATACGAGCTCATATGAAGCCATTACCTATGAACTAAGTACCTAAACTATAAAACCAGTTGACCTCCAATCAACAGAAAAAATACATTATCCAAAGAAAAAACGCTTCAAAAATTACTAGTATATTCATCTATATATAAAAAAACTGTAATATTTCTTACCAAATGGCCATTTTGAGTTCCGAATATATAGGGCTGAAGGTGTTATTACCCTAGGTACTGTGATAAAGGCCTACTGAAACAATATACCCTCTTCAAGATTGGCTTTCATGTACAATGTACAGCTATAAAGGAAAATCAATTCATCAGACAATGGACAAAACCTCTATGATATAATTGAGAACAATCTAGTTAATGAAACTATAGAAACATTCTGATACTTACAATTAACTGGAATGACAGCTTAATAAAAACCACCTGTCGGTTGAATTATCTGATCCCAAAAAAATGGTATTTCCACAGGTCTATACTCTCCAAACAACTCCAAAAATATCTAACGATACCCGGAAAATGTGTATCACCAATCGGTCATCCCTTAATATAAGGTGAAATATTCAATTATTTCATCCGAAAATGGTGACATAAATTCAACCACCTTCACTCCGATACACCCAACGAACAATGAATGTCCAGTATATTCACAGGCAAAATCAAAAACTCTCTTGTCAAACCAGCCAGCCAATCAGAATGCTCTGGAGATGTCAAAGCTTCCAATAACCAATAAGAGCTGAGATATCCAACAAGTATATATCACAGAATAATATGTGCATAGACACATCACGGAGAATCGCGTTACAAAGATATGTATCGGGGGTAGTGCGTTCGGAGTAACACCACGGGGACATGCTCCACAAAAATAAAATAAATACTTGACGTATAGTTAATTAGGTAAGGTAATAATGTTTATGGCTGTACAATATTATAAATTATTCCCAATATAGATGCCACTGGATTTCCTAATAAACATGGTAGGTCAAAATGATGTTAAATTGCATGACGAATTATATTTTCAAGTTCCTGTAACTTAATTTGCACAACCACAAAATTGAAACGTATCACGCCACAGCCTAATTCTCTACTCTGGACATTATCTTTAGAATTATTCAATGTTATTTCCAGCCTCAAAATCTTTTCTGCTCGACTGCCCTGAAAAAAAATCGCACTACACTATGATTCGATAATATTTTCATTGAAAGAATAGGCATCAGTACCATATTTTCGATTTTCAATTTCCAGTTAGGAGTAACTTTAAAATCGGTTTGATTCAGAATTCTTTTTTGGAATTTTTCACAATCTATTGTTTGAAAAATATTGAGTACTTACTAAATTTTTCAAAATAATTTCCTCAGAATCCTCGAAAACAGAAGAAAATACACTAATAACGGAGAAATCCCAGAAGACAACACACTAAACGAAAGCCGCACTGAGATACGAGTTTTTGCACCTTACTGCTGAGTTACAAGTAAATGTTATTAACGAAATGCTGTTGAATCGTCACCAGTATCGAGATAAAAGGTTTTGTCATGTGTGCGTAATGAGAAGTTTCAATAGATGTCGCTACTAACTCAAAACCGGCAAAATTCGAGATACGAGGTTTTGACTTTACGGCGACGATATGTAATTTTATTTTATTTAAAACATTAAATAAATGCGAGAAATTATAAAAAGTATTTTGTAAAACTTGTGTCACAATGATTTTCTGTAGTACTCGTGAATTGCGCAACTCACCGCTTCACGGTCCGTTGCGCAAACTTCACTCGTACTACAAAACGAGTCATTCGGACACTTGTTTTACAGATTACTATAATTCGCATTTATTGAATTTCTTAGATAAAATGGAATTACATTATCCCTGTTTTTAAACTAGGAGAAGTGATTTGAATTTAAGTTGGCAATTCTGTAGATTTCTGATTGGTGAGTGTACCGGGTGATCAGTTAAGGGTAGCGAGCGGTCATATCTCATAAAATATTGGTCGTATAGATTTAGCAAAAAAAATTCATGATAAATGTCGCCAAGAGAAATTGCTGGAAATTATTTTCGAGTTTGTCAAACGTCCGCTAGAGTTTTTAACAACCAACACTAAGTAGAAAAATGGGATTTTTATAACATTTTGCCTAATGAAAGTATATCGATGATATAGTTTTCAAATTTACTGACTATTCACCTACACTTTTTGACTAAAATGTTTGGTTCTACCTATCGAAATAAAACGGTGGAGGAGGTTCAATTGTTTTTTTAAACAACCCAAGATTTCTCCCGTTTCGCTTGACCGATTTTAACAAATTTGGGCTCATATAAAAGAGCATAATTTTAACTACAAAACGCTTACTTGGTTTTGACTTTTTGACTTTGGTCTTCACCGCTAGATGGCGTTAACTGAAATGGTAACAAATTTTAGAGTTTTTTTCTAAAAAAAAAACAAATGGTATATTTATTTTTACATATTTTAAAAAGAGGATACATTTTTCTAAATGAAAAAAATTAATCATTCGCCTTTTTTTGAACCGTTGATATTGAACAAAATATAATTTTATTACATTAAAAAATGGCACTCCACTGCTTTTTATCAAAATAAAAATCATTTTCGTGATCACTCATTAGTTGCTGACAAAAAGAATCCCCTGACTTTTTTTCATTAGACGAACGGTTTTGGATTGAAAAAATAAGAGGTTTACATACTGTTTAAACTAACATCGCATTCAAGCGAAGCAGGCAATGATCTATATTAAAAAAGAAAACACCAAATTGTCAATCACGCTGATATTAATTTTGACAGTTCCTGCTATCAACGTCTAATTTAGTGTTATGTACAAAGTATTTTTACAACAAATCATGCCTTTTACGAATGAAGAAGCCTTTCATATGTTGAGAATTTATTTTCAATGTTTTGAAAATGCGGCGATTGCTTCTAGGCAGTATGCACTGCGTTATCCTCTCCGAAGACGGTATTCGAGAATAGTTTTTCGTCGTTTAGCCTTACGTTTAAGGCAACATGGCCAAGTGCAACCAAGTCCAACGTTGAGAAGAAATCGTAGAGTAAAAAGAGAAGATAACATTATAAATATGTTGGCTTATATTCATGGAGACCCCCATTTAAGCATAAGAGAGATCTCCAGATATTTAGAAATATCCTATGGCTCAGTACAAAAAATATTAATGGATTTTAAAATGCATCCCTATCACGTCGTGATTCATCAATCCTTAAATGAGACCGACTTTGAACCCAGATAACACTCAAGGTATAAACATATTCTTCGCATGTGATCACACGATGATAATTCCTACATCCTCTAAAGTATATACATGAGACATCCATAGCGCGTGGTGAGAAGAATAAGTTCGTGCTATTTGAAGTAGAAATTGTACATTCTGTTAAGTACTTGCCAAGTACATACTGATGAGAATGTGCAAGTCACACATTACTTTTAGTACATGTTAAGGATGTGCTTAAAAGAATATTTTCTGGTACATCCTAAGCACTTGCTAATTAGATTCCCCTTAGAACGATCCCCCAATTTTGCAAAAATAAAATATGAAAAATGTACAGAGTTTATTCACGGTTTAATACTACAAATATATTAATAATGGTTTGTTATTATAGATGAATGTTAATCGGTTTATTGTTTAACTTTTAGGGAGGCCATAAGTTGAATAGTTTATAGTTTTTTTACTAAGATAAAATTATCACAACTGTATTTGTGTAATAAAGTGAAAAATATTAATATATTTATCTTCAATATTCACTTTTTCATGTAGTGTTTTTAATTTTGTTCCGCTTTCAAAATCGGAAAATTATTTAGATGGATGTAACTCCCTAATGAGTCAAGGCTAAAACTAAAATTGAGTATGTGAGAAGTAGAATACAGGTTATGTTAATATCTAAGTTTTTGACTAAAAGCGTGATAACGAGTTTTGGTTTTTTAAAAATAAAAAGTGAAGTTTCTAGTGAAAATTAATAAAGTAATTAACAAATGTAGTAATTGCATATCATATATTAACCGGTCCTATTCAAAATCAAATAGGAGCACCGAAAAGAGGTCATAAATATAGTTCGAGGTATTATAGGCGTATAGCAAATAAGGGAATATCAGCTTTATCTGATTTATATACTCCAAGTGCAGATACTCAATAATTGGTAAATATTAAGTAATGATATCGCTAATAGATTCTACTAGGTTGGAGTGAAACAAAAAAGACCATTCAAGAGTTTAATTCTCTCAAAAGTTATATTAGGTAAGTCATTGTTCATGGATTGTATGACAACATTCTACTGTATTAATAACACACCCAGATATATGATTGGTAATTTCATTGAATATTTTTTGCAGATGCAGTAAAAGTTTGTTTTATGCTAGCTACAGAAACATATATTATTAGTGTCATTAAAGCGTGGATTGTGAAGGATGAAAAATCAAAAGGTAATATAAAAAGTACCACTCAAGAATGCTTAGTTTAATATGTTTTCTATTTTTAGAGTATGGATGTGGAGATAATTAATATGTGGAATGCATATGCTTTATTCTAAGAATTATTTGGTTTAAATAAGGCAGAATATCATTTTTTTTATTTCTTATTAAAAACTATGAACTTCGTTAGTCTAATATATATCAATTATATATCAGTTAATACGATTTTGGATATCATTTGAATATTACTGGCAACTACATTGTAATATTTGTTTAAGGTTTTTACAAAATCATTACTGTATGTACGTACCTACATAGAATCTCGAGGTCCTGAACAAGTTGGAGATAAAATAATGTCATATGTTAATTCTTCAGCTTAACACAAATAGTTACAAAAATAAATAAACAATTTTCACACATATAGCAGCTTGAGCAGAATTTGTTCTGCCTGAAACATTATGGAAATAAGCAGAAGTCCACAATTAATATGCCATTGTCCATTGTAGAAATTTCTGATAAAATGTACTACTAATAAAGCTCAAGAGTTTTTGAAAGATATTGTAATTTTTTATTATTTTAGCTATGCATGTAAATCAGGAAGTCTAAAGACAAGCTCAACTTATTGTTTGAAATCATATTTCTTGAAATTTCATATAGACTTTCAATCATTTCTGGAATATTTTAATATTTTATCACAATAGTTTGTACCTTCTTATTTTTTGGTACAACCAAGTATGATAAAATTTTCAAATAAGGAAAAATATTTATACCAAACTCATTCTTTCGAGTACAGAATAGCACATGCATAACATATGAGTTTGCTCTACTATAGAATATGCTTTTCACGTGAATCACATTCCCAGCAGATGTACATATTATGTGCAATGTTTGTACTTTCCATACAAAATTCTAAAATATGTGAAATGCACATGCAAAGAATATGCTTTGGTATGTACATAGAATGTCTGTAGCAAAAACTTATGCGGGACATTTCCATATTCTTGAAACATCCTTAGTACATACTGAATGCAAAAAACGCATATCCATAGCATATTATTATTCCTAAGAGAATATTCCTATCACATGTATAGTACCTAAAATTGTTATCTGGGAACGTAGGCTCGATTACTGCTACTGGCTTAGAGATTTCATTAGGGAAAACCGTCATATTTTGTCACAAATATTATGGACAGATGAAGCATCTTTTTGCAGTAATGGCAGGGTAAATCTTCATAACATGCATTCCTGGTCGGACACTAATCCACACTGGTTACCTGAAGATTATCAGCAGGGTCGATGGAGCGTCAACGTCAGGTGCGGTGTTATTAATGGTGCTATTATCGATCCGCACATCTTTAATGGCAATCTAACCGGTGACATGTATTTGAACTTTTTATTGAACGATTTACCAGGACTCTTACAAAAAATGTGCCTTTAGAAGTAAGAAGAAACATGTGGTTTCAACAAGACGGATGCCCGGCACATTATTCTCGAAATTTGCAAGATTTTTTGAACAGGCATTTTCCTAACCGTTGGATTGGTAGAGGCAGTCTATTTTTCTGGCCGCCACGGTCCCCCGATTTAACCTGCATTGATTTTCATCTGTTGGGCCGAATAAAGGATTTGGTGTATAAAACTCGACCAACTACTCGAAAAGACATGACAGTCCGAATTCAAAACGCCATAAATAATATACCAAGGGCGGAAATTGAGGCAGCTGTCAACTCCACCCTGAAAATATTGGACCATTGCATTCAAAATAATGGACAACATTTTGAACATTTACGACAAAACGACTAATTTGTTTTTAACGTCTATTTCTAAAGTTCTGTGTTCTTGTTTTTAGTGTTATTGCTCCTGCTGTCGTTGGACAGTTTTATTAAGATTTTTTTTCCAAATATGTAAATTAGTATGTTTCGAGATATGGGCGCCCCATGTAAATTTATTTGATTTTTTTATTCCAAAACCGTTTGTCTAACGAAAAAAAGTCTAAGGGTTCTTTTTGTTAGCAACTAATAAGTGATTACCAAAATGATTTTTATTTTGATAAAAAGCAGTGGCGTGCCATTTTTTAATGTAATAAAATTATATTTTGTTCAATATCAACGGTTCAAAAAAAGGTAGATGATTCATTTTTTTCATTAAATTTCAGAAAAATGTATCCTCTCTTAAATATGTAAAAATAAATATACCATTACATTTATTTTTTTTTTAAAAAACTCAAAAATTTGCTACCATTTCAGTTAACGCCATCTAGCGGCGAAGACGAAAGTCAAAACCAAGTAAGCGTTTTGTAGGGTAAATTATGCTCTTTCATTTGAGCCAAAAATTTGTTAAAATCGGTCAAGCGAAACGGGAGAAATCTTGGTTTGATTAAAAAACAAATGAACGTCCCCCATCGCTTTATTTTGATAGATAGAACAAAACAAAGTCGAAAAGTATAGGTGAATAGTCGGTAAATATGAAAATAATATCATCGATATACTTTCATTAGGCAAAATTCTATAAAAATTCCATTTTTCTACTTAGTGTTAGTTGTTACGCCATCTAGCGGACGTTTGACAAACTCGAAAATAATTTCCAGCAATTTCTCTTGGCGACTTTTATCATTAATTTTGTTTTCTAAATCTATACGACCAATATCTTATGAGATATGGCCGCTCGCTACCCTTAATTGATCACCCGGTACAGCGGGTTTTAAGTTAAAGTGAAAAAGTGAAATTTCAAATAAAAATATATACAATTATCAACTGTATGAAAATTACTAAAAAATTGTTCGCAGAGATTTCATTGTGACACTGTTAACAATCATATAATGAAGTGTCTTCTTCCACAAAGATTTGTGGTTGCTATAGTAACGAGCTGAAACGAAAGCTTCTTATTGGTTAAAATATGTTGGTGTGAAATTTTCTTTAAAATTTGTTATTAAAGTGAGTCTCTGAGGAAATAAATTTTTTGTTATACAAATTTCGTGCATTACTTAGTTTTTACGTGCATTTGCGTCTTTTTATAGGCTATAAAAAAATTTTAAGACTGATTTATGACTAGTAGACGAATTATACTGACTTATCCTCTTCTCCTTTGTTATCTAGCGTCATTTTGCAAGGAGTTTCTGTTGATTTCTTAAGAGCTCGGTGTGTTATTTATTGATTGTTTCCATAGATTCAATATTATATCCTTTATTTTTTCATGCGCGCGTATCAATTATTTCTAAGGGTGGATTTATTCAGGCATTTTTAGCTAAAGCATCTCCTATTTCACTTTCTGCAAATCCAACATCACAAAGAATCGACATAAATTCAATTATTGATTTTCCTTAAAGCTTTTCTAAACTCTCTTTCATTAATTAGTAGACTTCATGAATAAACATATTTCGTCCAAATAGATAATCAGAAACAACTCAATTTATTAAAGTGCTATCTGTACCAACGAGTCGCTACTGAATAAACTTAAGCAACCCAACCAGAAATTATTGGTTGAAGAATGAGAAAAAAATATCTCTCGACCTTTGTACGTGAGTCAAGACAGAGATAGAGATTTTAATGAGAATGAGATGCTTCAATGACCTTACCTGTCAAGAGTGAGATGAACCGACCTCAGGTATAGAGCGGTAGGTGTAAGAGAGACGGTGCGAAATAAATGAACGAAGGCAGAGTGAAATGGATAACAGTAGCTTATTGGTTAACAGAACAGGTTCATGAGAATAAAATGAGAAAAACTAGCGCACGTAAGACAGGAGCGGATTTAGGCAAATTATTGGCTTATGTACGAACAATTATTTTAATCGTATGAATTCTTACAACATTCACTTTTTGCATTATGAAACATTAAATAAGAATTAGTAAGAAGAGAATAAGACTTATATAATAATAGTTTATATTGATTTCATAAGGTAAAATGCTGTTTTGACATTTACTAAAAGTGCACTTGATATATCAATTACTCATGTTTCTTGTTCTTTATTATTAAGTTATTGACAGCAAACTACCTTATTTTGCCTAGACAGCTTACATACTCATACCTGTCCTTTCTAACAATCATTCAATAAATTCATAACTACCCAAATTTATTTGTTTCTACTAGAGATGTGGTGTAATTTCACAGGAACTGGTTTTGCCACGGCATCTTGTTTGTCAATGTAACGTTAAATTCCATGCCTAATAAAAAAGCAGTGCTTTTTTGGAAAGGGTTGTACGTAAGTACTGTTGAAAATAGAAGGAGATTCTATAACTATAAGGATAAGTAAAGGGCGTTTATAGAAAAATAATGACCCATAATTTTATTGCCAAGGCCAATCAACTCATACCAATATATTTCTATAACGAACCACTGCTGCTTTCGTAACATTAACTTTGTGTACAAACAGAAACGGGGAACTTGATATTGATACCCACTAAACGAGAAACATAACAAGTCTTTTTTGTGATGTTATTTTTAGAGACTTCTCGTGATGTTTATTCAAAACGTTAATAAGATATCTCCTAGATGTCTTGATTTTATTACCGACTCTATTAACATCCATGTCATGTAAATAAAACATATTTTTGATGTACACAATAATACTTGAATTCGCAGTTACATTCACATCCTATGAACTTCTTTTTAGCAACTTCCTATAGGAGACATTCAAACGATCTTAATTTGTATACTTCTCACTCATATCACATACAGAACGTTACTGTAATATTACATACTAACATGTTTCTAAGATGATGACATGTTGCAGTTACTTTCACATCTTTCGAAATAATTTTTAGTAAGTTCGTGTGATTACTTCTTTACGATGTTAGTTCATAAAACTCTCAGTAATGTCTCATATTAAACATCACAGTAAAATAAAAAAGAAGAAACCAGAAGAGGAACTGATGAACGAACATTATCTGTGGATCTGTGGAAACAAATGACAAGCATGAAATGGCGGATGGTTTTCAGTTTTGTTATATTTTATTTGCAGGAAGCACATTTTTTGCAAGTACTTGAATAAAGTGGTCTTCGTTTTCGTAAGTTCCTACTTAGCTTCAGTTATAATTCTTGTTATAATGGACGAACAACAGCCGTTTCGGTAAGTACCTATTCCAAAATCATAATTATTAGAACTTAATACTCATTCAAGACTTTAATCGGCTATTGTACATTGAAATTCCAGGTGGCGGAATTGTACACTAACATTATATAATAGAGTATACAAAATAACGGTTTTTTCAATTTTTAAAATATTTTAGTTAGTAAGTATATTTTGAAAACGATTCACATTATTTTAAATCATAGATATGCATTATACCATACAAAAAACTTAATATTGCAATAGGGTAGATATTATTATTAATAATAAAACATGCTCATATGTTGGCAGAGAGTTGAATCTAGAAGAAAATATTTTCAATGTTCAAGATGTTTCAGAAGCTACTTACGTGAATAAAATAAAAAACAAATAGTTGGTAATTATGTAAAAAAGGGGAATAACTATTTCAGATAGTCTGGTACAGATATTATATTAATAATAATATTAATAGATATTAATCTAGTTCTAGTTTTTGTAGTAGCAGTCATAGCCATCAATATAGTATTGCAGGTTTAGAAACTTTTAACATTAATATTAACAATTCTTGTGAACAATTAGAGACTGTTTAGGACTTTAAAAACAGAAATGTCTGTTGAAAAGCTCATTTCCATTTGAAAATACACTGAATGCTCCAATCAACAAACAGAATTAAATTATTTATTATTGTAGAAACACAGCTATTGGATACTCAATTGGATACAATTAATTATAAACTCATTTAACTTGATAATGTGTCCATATCTCTTCGTCATAAATAGATTTTTTGTATACAGTGTATTAATAATGCTTAGTTTTCATTAAGTTACAATTCCACGATGTTAATATACAATATGTTCCAGGATGAAAATAATAAGATGAGAATAGTATATTACTTTATACAGGAAAGAAGTATGAATTTTCATGGCACATCTGAATTTACCTGCGAAGCGGAGTGAGACATGTAATAGAAGGTAAATCATGAAAAGTTACTTCTCGAAATAAAATATGTTGTTATTCCTTTGAAGAGCACCGCATGTACCTTGTGGAAAATGGGTCCCAGTCAATTGGCGGAAAATCGAGTTTGATGTAGTTTATGATCGATCAAAGGTCTCCATGGGCACAATTTGATCTAAAGTAATTGTTTCATTACCTGCTGTTCTGAACACCTTTAAATGTTTCGCAGATAATTATTTCGAAGTGTACGTTATGGAATGGTTGAGGCACTTGAAACAGCGACTCTTACGTAAGAAAAAGTAATCGTAAGTAAAACGATAGAAGAATTTTCTTCAATCAGATTGGATTTCTGTTGATTTAATGTAATGTTTCATAGAATCTTTATGGTGTAAAATTTTTATTAGTTTTAATATCATTAAAAAACTATTCTAATAAATTTTCTGTAAACTAGCTGTAATGTATGTGTATCCGTTAAACTTTATTAATTCAGTTTCAAAGTATGTTGCATTATGGCAACTACAGATTAATATACCCTTTTTTGTTCTTTGCTTTCACTGAACGCGTTCAATAGTTTCCACTTTCCACACTTGTTATGTAATATGCTTACACAATTTTATTTTTTTTGGTTGGATTCCTGGACAAGATTTTTTTTTTAATTTTGTACCTGTTTTTTCAAATTTACTGTACTGTTCATTAAAAGTGAATAAACGTTTTAAATCATTTATTGCTTTTTTTTGCTATTTTATTTTAAATGTACAGGGTGAACAACTAAGAACGACTGTAGACATCTCAGGAAAGAATCATGGTACAACTTTCAAAAAAATTACCTTTAGGTAAGTGATACTGAAAAATTGCTGGAAAATATTTTGCAGTCTCTAAAATATCCGCTAGGGGTGGAATGAACACTCGAAAACATAATACTTCAAAAAAACATATCAAAGGTGTTCTTTTTGCCATTATTCTTCAAATAATGGGTGGGGAAGGTTCAAACTTATGAACAAATGTATAACTTTTTCGTTTTTTAACCGATATTAATGATTTTAGCTGCATTTAAAAGAGTTTTTCTGTTTAATAAGATGGATTACAAAATTAGATAATTTTGTATTCACTCGAAAATTTCAAATGTAAATTGAAGCATTTTTTTAATTTTTATATCTGATAACGTAAATCCCTTTTCATCAGAATTTAAAAAATGTCTCATTACATTTGAAATTTCCGAGAAAATGGGAAAATTGTCGACTTTTTCAAATAGGGTTGACAAAATTGTCCAATTTTGTTATTTTTGTTAAGCATATATCTTATTAAAGAGGAAAAACTCTTAAATGACGCCAAAAATATTGATATCGATTTAAAATCCAAAAAGTGTTACGACATTTGTTTTTTAGGTTGAACCTTCCTCCACCCCTTATTTGAAGAATAAGGACAAAAATTCCCTGTCTACATTTTTTCATAATCTCATCAATATATCAAAAATTGTATTTCTAGGATACCTCTAGTATGTCTTTTTTGGAGATAATCACAGTATTATGTTTTTAAGTGTTCATTCCACCCCGTAGCAGATATTTTAGGAACTCAAAAATATTTTCCAGCGATTTTTCAGGGTCATTTTCCTGAAGGTATTTTTTTAAAGTTGTACCATGATTATTTTTTGAAATATGGCAGACAGCCAGTGTTCTTAGTTGTTCACCCTGTACTTGCTGATTAGGCACAGAAACATCTATAGGATGTCATCTAGAATGTTTGAGATATATTATTTAGAGGTTTAAATAATGTCCATACAACATCTAAGATAACACACTGTATTGTTTTTGATAAGTCTCATATAGATCATTGATAAGATGTTATTTTTTAGACATTGCATTAACATTGTCGAGAAGTTAAAAGGCATTTCAGAATGTAACAGAAATGTTGTTTTTAGTTCGTTATAAAGACTTCCTTTTCAGGAAGTTCTAGTAACATCACAGTAATGTAAAAAGGCAGGACTTTAACATTGCTGGGAAGTTAAGTTGAAACATCACAAAAGTTAACATCCACAAGCTGGGCATAAGCGGTTGTATAGATGTGCATGTGATGAAAACAAGAGGAAAAAAAGGGAGAACATTATCACAATGTGATGTTGAATTAACATAACTGTAATATTTATTTGCATAGTGGGTATGCGTTCATTGCTCTTGACATTCATGTTTCTAGTTTAATGTATGCCGAAACAGCTCCGAAAAAGAACGTTTTTTTGTCACGGCTATTTTGTTGGAACAGGAACGTTTAATACCTTCCAGTTCGACTTCAACGTTCTCTGGATTTTCTTTCAAAACTTCTCCAATGACAACCTATTTCAATATTATCTTTTTTATCATTTTGTCAACCAAATATTTGACTTTGTTCCCTTCCTACATGTTTATTTACTTATTTAGTTTCAAAGGCCAGGAATAATAAATGTATATATAAGACAACGTTTTCACAATCCTCCAATTCAGATAATTTAACTCAACCATTTCTTAATAGTAGATAAATTCATATATTTCAAAGAATTTTTAACAATTCACACCGTATGATGTGAATCCGTTACTGTACCGTACTTTAAAAAAGAAATACTGGAAACATAAACATCAGCAAAGTGACGACAGCACTCAACGGGAGGCATTTCTGAAAATCAATCAGGTGAAACATTTTTAAAATAGAATAGCAAAAGTTTATGTCAAACCAAAGAATGCACGAATAAAACGCAACAAGAGTTTGATTACAGGAAGTTTTTTGCATTTGTGGAAAGATGTTATTGAACAGAATACAAATATGGGCAAAAAATAACGTGGACTCAGTATGTGAGTCTTTTATTACTATTTTCGAAGCAATATAAGTTCGAAGAATGCTACCAATAACGAAAAGGTTAAGTCAATAAAACTTACAAAACTATTCTTCTCACCCTACCGTGTCTAATAGATGCTGTTAAATTTCGTCATAGACGTAGGTTGTTGAAAAAACCCTCCTGTCTCTTATTTACTTTCCTTAATTTGTCTCAATTAATATTCCCATTTCTTATGAACAAAACTAAGATGTTTATCATTGTGTTTCCTTATTAATTTATAATTATCTCTAACTGAGTTGGATTGTTAAGATAAACTAATGAAATGTAGGTAAAATGAAATACGCAATAAGCTCGTAGCGATCACTACAGCGATTGCTACTTTTGTATCATTCATATACAGATTCGGCTTATATTTTTCTTGGATATAGGCAAAACTATTAAGTAGCAATAAAAGAGAACGATATTCATATGAAGCGAGGACAGAAGAGAGAACGTAGATGAAGGCGGTGATATCCCTACTATTCATTGCGACAGCGACCGATCTCACCAGTGTCGCCAACCTTGAATTCTGACATTTTTGAAAAAAATCCCTCCCGTTAACAAAATACAAACATGTGCATATTTTCAAAAAATATTTTTTATAAGAAAAACGAATGTAATTACATAACAAAGTATAAAAAGTCTAAAAAACATAAATCTTTTAACAAAACGTTAAAAATACGTCAAAGAATTAACAATTCTATTTCATACTTATTTTTATTATGTAAATTTAAGTGCTTATCATTATACTTATAACGAGGAAAACCTACTAACCCTCTCAGTGCTCGTTATAGGTATGCGGGTTGTCTCACGTGGTACAACCCGTGCTCGCCAGTCGACTAGCTTCGAGTCGAAGAAGGGGTGGATTCTTCAAAAAATTATTAAGTTCACAAGAAGGGCGCCAGAGGAGTTTTGGCAAGCACCCAAGACTTCTTAAGTTAGCCCACAACTCCTCAGTGGGTTAACAACACTCACTACAGACTCCAAAGGTTAAACTGATAGGTAAATTATCATAAGTAAATAAAAGTCAGCAAGTATCCCCTGATTGAAGATTTAATTAGTCTTTGTGGACCAAAGGTCTCTTTTCAAAATATTTATTACAATGTCACTACAAAAATGTTACAAATAATGTCTGAGCTCAGCTGAAGGCTGTAATCTCAGAATGTAGATGGGCTGAAGGCCGGAATCTACATAAATCCAAAAATTTCTAACTAATTTATCAGTTACAACTCAAGTAAATAACTGTCAAGCAGATTCTATAAAATCTGAGCAGAGCTGAAGGCTTCAAACTCAGGGTGCAGAAGAGCTGAGGGCCCCAAACTACACCGATGTCTCAATTCTAAAATTCTAGAGAAACGACCAAATAGTTCATGTACAATATCTCAAAAATGCAACGATAATATATATATCAAAATCAACAATGTACAGTTACAAGGGTTCACACTTCCGCAATTTATACCAACATCAATATAAATATAAATAATTGCATAAGCCTAAAATTTAAATAGCAACGAGTTTAGCGTTGCTAGAGAAAATACAATTCAAAATTATGTACGGTGCAAGTTATATACATAAATCGTCAGAAATAGGCAAAAAAACCACTAAATAACGCAATACCAGGTACGTACCGTAGTGTCTTAGCGTATCTTAAACTATGAGCAAAGATTTCAAATTTTTGAATACAAAGTACAAGTGTAAGCGAAATTATAGTAATTGCCGCAAAAAAAAGAAATAAAACTTTATATGAAAAACGGTAATATGTGAAGCATAAATGTGAGTTTACTAATGAAGTTGAAGAATAAATAAAAGTAAAACTGTTCACTTATCCTTTTCCGGAACCAGAACAGGAACTGAAGTTGCTCCAGAATATTCCAGCTCTCCTGGAACTGGTCTCACTGACGCATTAAATTCCAATCAGTGATTTTTTTGATTGTCCATATACAAAAACCCCCCTTGTTAATGAATGCTTCTAACTAACGCCGTCTACGGAAATTTACCACAAAAACGCAATTCCTCTAAATTCTTATGGTAAGTCTCCGATGGCTCGGCAAATTTTCGCGTTACATACTTAGTATAGTTTAAAATTTAACCTGAAGAAATGGTCATAAACAGTGAACCATTTATTAGTTTTCATTCATTCGCATTCTTTTCTAATAATCTTTTGAATATTTTCTCACAATTTGGACTAGAGTAAAAAATTCCCGTTCTCAGTTAACTTTTCCCTTTTGTGTTGAAAATTCCTGCATAACGGAAAATTTCTCTCCGGCTGGCAACACTGGATATCACCCGTCGACTTCCAACACACACACACATAGTACACACTCATTCAAATTCATTTTTAGACAGACAGTCAGCCAGACCAGACCCTCAGCCGAGTCCATAGAGTGTGAAGGGTAAGACAATAAATAGTTTCTGGGGTTTTAATTTAAATACAAACAACTAAATATGCCGACTGTTTATACCACAAGAGAGAAAATTCAAATTGTAAAATGGTTTTATGGGGGTCATTCGGTTCGAGATGTTGTAAATTTATTTGCTGTTGCCTTTGAAAATAAGCCAATTCCTTCGGCTAACACAATTTCTGCAATCAAGTTTGATAAATTTGGCTCTGTCAATAATTGCGAAAAGTGTTGTCCATCTAATCGACCACGTCGAAATCAAATGACCCAAGAAAGGGAAATTAGGGAAACACAAGTCTGTGGATTAGCTGAGGCTACAGCGTCTTCAAGTAGACAAATTGCCGATGAAGTTGGCTTGAAGGAGAGACGGGTAAGAAATATTTTAAAAAGAAACGGGTATTCCTGTTTCAAGGTACAGACCACTCAAGAAATTTTTCCTGACGACAATTTTAAACGGATGGAATATTGCGAAATAATGATGGAAAAAACTAATCAAAATATAAATTTTTTGAAAAATATTTTATTCACGGAGTCTTCTTTCACCCTCCATCGAAAGCATAATCCATCCGTGTTACGCTATTGGTCACAGGAAAATAAACATTTGAGTGTAGCTGTACGCACACAATACCCACAGAAAATAAATGTCTGCACGGGTATCCTAGGGGATAATATCATCGGTCTTTTTTTTATTGAGGGTAACTTGGATGGCTCGAAATATTTACAACTGTTGGAAAACAGTATTATTCCTGCGCTTAGAAACCTTCAAGTCGACTGCAATGACATTTGGTTTCAACAGGACGGATGTCCAGCACATAATGCACGGATAGTGACTACATATCTGAACCAGCCATTTCCTGATCGAGTCATTGGTACTAGAGGAACTATAAAATGGCCCCCACGGTCGCCTCTTGATTTTTATTTTTGTGGAATGCTTAAAAGCAATTTATACAGGTTTGAGTTCGAACGAGCTACCAACTTAGACGAATTAAAACAAAAAATCATACAATTCTGTGCACAAATCAGACCTGAGCAACTTAATGATATGAGAATATCATTGTGCAATAGGTTTGGTTTCTGTTTAGCCCAAGCTGGAGGTTTGTTCGAACCACTCTTGCATTAATTGTTTTTTTTTATTTGATAAGAATGTTTATTTTCGCATACATTTTATATTTTAGCAGAAATCTTTTTTATTTTTTTACCAGAATTATTGTTTTATTTTTCATGTCTGCTATGGCAGAAAAGAAATTAAGTAAATGAGTTATTTAATTTAAAAGATGAAAATAATATATTTCATTTGAAATGAAATATCGTAAAATACTCCGGCGATTGCTGCAATTCGATGCACACCTTACCGATTATTGCACATTACTATATTATACTATATACTATATTATTATAAACCTAAAATCTTTACAGAAAGCAGAAAGTCATAATTCACACTACGTGTGGGAGGAGCGCATCCCCACTAATTAGTTCATCACATAGTGGGATTTATCGCGTGCTTACTTTTTATAAAGCCGTCTCTTTTCCTCCCGTTAAACGGTAATATACAAGAAAAATATAAGCCGAATGTGTATATGAATTTTCCAAGAAAATCAAGCATAATATCGACAACCCTCTTGTATCTTGACTAATTCCCCATAAGGAAGAGAAACCTTCTCCTTTGCGTCCTAATAAAAGTCAAACTTTCTCTGATTGGGAAACATCGGTTTCTATAACATCGTATCTTTGATGGGCTAGTTGAAAATTCCATACGAAACAATCAAATGGCATTTATTCATTGGTTCGAAAACGAGGCTGAAGCAAGTTCTACTTCATAATGGTAATAAGTATCCGTCAATACCAGTTGCTTCAATGAGATACTAAAATATGAAATCAATAATTGATTTTATAAAATACGAATATTTCAAGTGGAAAGTTGTGCAGACCTCAAAGTAACAGCTATATTTCCTGGTATGGCTATCACCGACTTTTTCATCTTGCTAAAAATTCGAATTATTACTTCCATGCATACATGTTCAGTGGATAGAGAACTAATAGAGAAGTACTGAAATTAATTTCTAAAAATTTGTTGGCGACATGTATTGGTGAATGGGTTATATGTTGGTGTATGATTCTGGAATAAATTTGAATGAATAATAAATATTTTGTGTTCTACTGACCGATTCCTGGTAACTTATTTAGATAATAGCAATTAATTTAAGCCAAAGTTCACTTTGAGATACAGAGGTTGAAATTTTGACAATTGAATGGGGTATAGTAGGAAAAATTAATTGATGATGTTATATTTCAATGAACCTAAGAAACACGAACTGATAAATACATAGTTTTATTGGTATTCTTCTCAACAAGCTTATCAAAATTGGTAGATTAGCAAATACACTGAAACTATGGAGTCTGTAGAAGGGTATTTCAGAAATGTCTTTCTACAAGTACGTTAGATTTGCAACTTCAAAATACATTGAATGTATATGTATACATAAACAAAGGTTAATCATAATTTAGTGAAAATTCACTATATAATAAGAGTAACTTTGAATTTTGAACATATTTTTTTTAATTTTAGAAAACACCCACTTAGTGCCTATTATTACAATCTGACCATTAAGACCAAACTTAACTAAAGGAAAAAATTCTCGAATGGTAAGGTCCTACTCACTACAGTACCTACGCCTTAGTGAATATTTTGTTTATGTCTGAACGTCAGCATAAACATATTCAGTGTCTGTTTTGTTTTATATTTTAGTTTTGCTTGATGTGAAACATTAAGTTACAGTATCATGGGATTTATATATATATATATATATATATTTATATATATATGTATATATATATATATATATATATATATATATATATATATATATATATATATTGAACTTATCGTAGTAAATGTTAAAGAGAATGAGACACAAATATATGAAATTTGAACTTTGTCAGATGGTGAATAGAGATTACTTTCTTCAGACAGATAGAATTATCATTTATACGTATAATTATAAGTAAGAAATATATCTCATACCAAATCAAACACCTATGATATCGGTTGTCCTTTGTAACTATATAAATACATCAATAATATTGAAAATCGTTACCTTAGATTTCAATTGTAAACAATGAGTCATAAATTTTAATCCATCGCTGGTAAATTATAAATTCATATTGTTTTATTAGCAGCACAGTAGATCATCTGTATATGTTATCTGGAATATCAAAATGAATCTGAAAAGAACATGAAATTATTATTAGATGATAATAAACAGGATATTTTATACTAATATACAGACAAGTTATCACATTTGTTGAAATGAAAGCATTGAACTGTCAATACAACTTCAGGCCATGTAGCATAGAACTAAAACATAGAAATATATTCAACCACAGAAGTAAGTTAGAATTTTGAAGTATTGAATATTTGCAAAGCGGATGGAATGTTTAAAATTATGTAATTGTATTAAATGATAGGACAAGTTCATATGAGATAATTGGTAAATTATATATAAGAAATGAATTGAAAGGCATTATGAAAGATTTTAAGGACGTAATGATTGTAAATTCATTGATATTTAAAATTTAAAGTGGGATAGATACTACCATTGTAAATAAATATAAGATATATTTTGGAAATTGTTTACATGCAAATAGGTATAATGAATTATATTGAAATTTTACACAAATAATTCATAACAATAGGAATAGGAAGAAGACAATTAAATTAACTATTAAACATTCAATAAAAAGACTATGAAATATCTAGCAACTCAGTAGTGTTTTGTTTCAAATAACAAGACTAGCAACAAAAGTTTGTTGATTTGAAAAACAAAGGGGGTGTGTGGTGTGATGCTTATGAAAATGGACATGTAACAAAATTTTTCTAAAAATTTAACTAAAATAAGTGAAAATTGTTTGAAATTTAAGTCAAAACTGAATATAAATGATAAAGTATAACCTAAGAAACATTTAGAGCAGAAAATATTTGTAAATAACAATTATTTGTGGAAATTATCAATTATTGAATTTGAGAAGGGACGCTATGCGTAAATTTTAAGTAAATTCCTACATGATAGTCTCATGTATTTGATTAAAAGCATTTAGGATCATCGCAAAACATTTTAAGTCAAGTGAGAAGAACAATTTAATAAATTATATTGACTTACCTGCGATACAAATTAGCGAATTTATTTCCACGATTTGAAGAGAGTCCAGCTTCATTCCAGGAGGGGAGAACAGGAATAGAGTGCACATAAAGATACTTCCAAGTGTTATAAACAGGTCAGTGTATATATAATTTATATGGTACCATTTAAAACAATTCAGACATATATATAACTAATTTGGCCAAATTTCACGTATAACAATTTTTTTTAAGTATAAGAATTTTCAATTTATGTATAGTTGTTTATAATAATAATTTGTTTAACTGAAGTTTTTCGTTAATGATTATAATGTTTTTCAATTTGATGTCGTTTCATAATTATATAAACTAAATTTTGACTCTTCTGCATTTTATTCATGTCATATGTTGATGATAGACAAAGGTATGATATCATAGAGGTTGAATGGGTATGTTCCGAGCTATCACTCATAGTATTTTTTATAGGAAACAATGGTAAGGTAATATTTGATAAATGCAAATTTCATATATTTTAATTATCTTGAACCCAACGAGAGTAAGTTTCACATGTTCTCCATTAAAATATTAAACTAATAAAAAAAATATAAATTATTTAACCTGAGTTACCCTATTCAATAGATAAAACTTCACAAATATAAAACATAAATATATTATAAAAAACTTAAATACATTATAATATATATATATATATATATATATATATATATATATATATACATATATATAAATCCCATATTGTACTTTATTACCCATCATTTTAACGAATATTTATAAAATTGTACAAGAAAGACATGTTTAAATCAATTAAAGATACCTATAATAAAAACAGTGAACAAAATCCTCGTTATATTACTGAAGGATTGTGTATCTATAAGCAGTGGCAGTTGTGAAACAACCAATGTTTCTAATTGTAATGAGAAAATTGTTAGTGTAGGTTGATTGGGCTCACAAAAGTGATGCAATTTAGTAACCGATTTGAATCGTCTTGAAAGGAGTACCATACCAGGATTGAAATATGTAGTTATCTGGTCGGTTTACTTCCCGGGAGATCTGGGTCAGCACCCCCACCCCTGCAGCCGTGCGAAAACTTATTGCATACTGCCGGAAAAACAAAAAGTAGCTTGTGTTGGGGCGAGACGCTAACGCCCACCAGAGAGACGGGGCAGGGACACTGCAGACCGTGCCATCTATAGAGCCCGTCGAGTAACTAAAATCGGTAGATAATTCCAAAAAATTAACGAAAACTGTAACGTCGTTAGTAATCAAATTTTATTGCTTTTTATAACTGCGTATGCGCGATATCATATTGCGCGTCCCCATCCCCACATGTTATTTGTTATACTGTTATTATTTCTTAGTTCAAGTGTAGAGGTTATTTTAAGGTTACGGTATTTTGGTGTATTTTTTAATTGCTATAGTGTAATATTTATCTGTTGTTTCGTTGCTTTATTGTTATTAATTGAAAAGACAGTGTCAAAGTATATTCTGAAGGATTCTAATAAGTGGTGTACTCGGGAAGTTTTATTAAAAAAGTTTGAGCTTTTTTTCTTTTACAATTAACAACCATTATCTTCATTTTTATGAAACACAGAGAATTTTTACTAATTTAATCGACAACTTTAGAGATTGTGGTTGTTCTTTACTTTAGCTAAACTGAAAATTGCTGCATTGATAAAGTTAATATTTCTTTTTACAGTTTTGTTCCTCCAACCCAGGAAGATAAAATTAATATGGCTGAAAAGCAGTGGTAATAAATCATTAAATTTGTCGACGAAGAAGCGATGGAGGATATGATCCCTTCATTTTCAAAAACGGTCTTTCTTTAGATTTGAGAAAGACGAAGAGAGGTTATTAAGACAGTTTGATTTGCCTTCCCATATGAGTGGAAATTAACAAAAATTGATGGTAAGTTTTATTGTATTCAATATAGCATGCTTTAATTTTGGACATTTTAAAATGTAAATTGAGTGAACGAAAAGACAAGTACTGAGCGTGTAATTTTATTAAAATTCCAGGTAAGCGCTTTTATCCATTAGACCATTCCGAAAGCTCTCGTCAAGAAAAAATATACAGAAAGTGTCAAAAAACATCAAACCCTGTAACTGCTACATACAATGAAATGAAATGTTTGATGTTATATCATTATTTAACTAAAATTTGTTAAAATTACTCTATAAAGAGTGTGTACAATTGTAATTCACATAACGAAACGTCTAATTTGATTACCAACTAAATGATATGTGTGCACACCCTATTTATAGGGTAATTTTACTTAAATAACGAATGATGTAACATCAAACATTCTATTTCATTGTGTGTACATTTTACCTGTTGTATGTTTTTCTCTTGTCGACAGCTTTGAGAATAACTTAATAGCTGAAAGCGCTTAGCTGGAATTTTAATCAAATGACATACTCAGTACTCGTCTTTTCATTCACTCAATTTATATCTAGTGTGTACACCATACTAAGACATTTTAAAATGTGTCCATTGAAAAAATAATAATCTGGGTTTTATTTTATGTTATAGTTATATTCCCTCTACCAGCTATGGGATGGAAGGTATTGATCCCTTGCCGATTTTCATATATAGTCCATGGTGTGACAATTTACGGGAAATGAAAGTGAGTATTAACTTTTGTTGAGGCATTACGTCTAAGTATCTGGTCTAGCGGTAACCAAAAATACAAAATATCCAATAAAGACAAAAAATAAGAAAATAGTTATAAATCAAGAATTCCTAAAAAAATCGAAAGCTTCAAAAAAGGGAATTAAAAAAACCAAACAAATGTATACATTCAAACATTTTTTGTTATTTTTTTGGCTTAGTACAAAAACGTGTAAACTTATTATTTTAATAGTAAGCGCATTTTGTTTTCTTTTGTTGACATAAGTTTTCAAACATATTTGTGTGTTTACTTATTTATTGTTGTTATTTTGTGTGTTTACTTGTAGAACCTCAACCAGAAACGAGAAAGGACTCCATGACACGGTGGGATTGTTAAGAGCCCTTAAGAAACATTTTAACAATCATAGACTGCCAGGAGCTGCAGAGTAACTTAAACTGCCTTATGCAATGGTTTCATCAGAACGGAATGCTTTTAAATGTAGAAATATACAAATATGCAATATACTAGGCTTAAGCTTGTGTTATAAAACTATTTAATACTTCCAGTAAAGAAATAAAGATATGTTTTAAGTGGAAATGAAATGTTAGATATATTATTTTAAATGTTGTACAGTCACAAGTGCTGTTTAGCACTCTTATATGTAATTACTTGGCACCTTGTATTTACAGAGCTGGGCAGTATTTAACAACTTTTCCTATAAAAATATTTTTATTACTTTTGTTCTAACATTCACAGTAATTATACTCAAATATTTTCTTCCACAGAAAGTTGCCAAAAATAGTAGTTAACAACTTATTGCTAACACTTTTTTTGATTAGGTAAGTAGGAGTTATACTTCTGCAGTTTGTCCAGCTCTGTGCGTTTATACGAGTGTAATAATAAATTAATATAAACTTATCATACATAATTTTCTACTTTTATCTTGATTTAACATCATTTGAAAATCTAATGATACTCCAATCTAGAATGTATGTTACTCAAATTATTTTTGAATTATTGCATGGTTTCTACACTATAATTTATTTGTTGTCATTATTTTTGTTAAGAAGAGTACTTTGTGAAATAAATTATCTGTTGTGTATTTTTATACCAAAATAAATAAATTGTTTATATGATTATTGTTTTATTTTTTCCAATTTAATTAACCATTTATGGTCCATCATTTGATATTTCATTTAATTTAACTCAACATATAATCATTATTTAGTTAATGGAGTTAAATTGAATGGAAGGTCAAATGATGGACTATGAATGGCTATTTTGAAATAAAATAATTAAATACAGTATATTTGAATATACCGCCAATCCGCCAAAACCTAAAATTACAGAAATCTTTCCAACATCACTCAATTGTTCACTCGACGGGCTCTTTAGATGGCGCCACAATCAGTGTCTCATCTATCTGTGGGTTATATGTGGTTCCGACATCAACAAACAAAGTGAGAAACTTTATAACTCTATACTCGGGGAAGGGCTTATGGTTATCAACATAGGCTCAGAACCAACTTTGATTACGTAAAATCGTTGCGAAGTTCTAGACACAACAATCACCACGCTTTTTATATGTGCGGACCAAACCATCATTGACACTTAACACAGAATTAGAAGTACTACCTATTTGTGATAAGAAACAAGAACTGGATTTCCTTGAAGAGTAAGAGCTAAGAATACACTTATGAGACCCACAAAATGAAGTAGTTGATGAACAGATAAATTATCTTCTTTAGTAATAATTGTAAAGATCTGTAGATATAGTTTTCCTGGTTTTCTATATCATTGCGAGTTATATAGATCTTAATTGAAAAGAAGATATCCAGGATATCCCTATGGGGCTAATAATAACTAAGCTTTGATATTTGTAATATCATATATTCTTCTTTTTTCTATTAATATACAGGGTGTCCCAGACTAATTTATCCAGGCTATATCTCTTAAACGAATAGAGATTTTCGAATGGGACAAAAAACTGATCTATTCCATTTCTAGTGTTTTTAAATGAAACTCAAGGTCTCTAGTTAATTCCACAATATAATACAAGTTATTGAAAATTCTAAGAATTTGACAATTGTTTCGATAAATCAATATCATCGTCAGAATGACAGAAGTTACATTTCATTTTATGCCTACCTGATGATTAGTAGTTATATTTTTGGCTAGACCAAGAAGTAACCTAACTTGTGATTGGCTTAATATATGTTTATAGAAAAAAGAAGAAGATGTGATATTACAAATATTGAAGCTTAGATATTATTAGCCCTATGGTGATATCCTGGATATCATTTTTCCAATTAAGATCAGTATAACTGTGCAATGATATAGAAAACCAGGAAAACTATATCTGCTGATCTTCACAATTATCACTTAAGAAGACAGTTTATTAGTGGAGAATTCCCTAGATTTAACTGTTCATTGACAACTTCATATTGTGAGTTTCTTAAATGTCTTCTAATTTCCAGTTCTTCAAGGAAATCCAGTTCTTGTTTCTTTTCACAAATATGCAGCACTTCTAGTTCTGTGTTAGGTGTCAATGAATGATTGGTGTCAAGTAGATGTTTTGCGTAGTGGGATTTATCTGGTTGTTTTAATCTGTAAGCTCGTAAGTGCTCACTGTATCGTATTTCAAAATTCCTAAGGGTCTGACCCAAATAGACAGCATTACATCCTGGACATTTGAGTTTATATATACCTGACTTCTTTAATAGTGGTATTTTTGTTTTTACATTTAACAATTTTGTACTAACGTTACTTTCTGTTTTAAAAGAAATTGTTGCAGTCGTTGCTGAAGATATTATCTTTGGAATATTATTAGAGATATTTCCTGCATATGTGATGGTTTTATAAGTTTTAATTTCATCAGCTTGTTTAGGATATATTAGTTGTAATGCCACTTTTTTCTCTTTTTTACTAATTAGTTTATTTATCATATCTAATGGATAACCGTTAGATGTTGCTATTTGTCTAATTGTATTAATCTCTCTATCAAAATTACATTTGTTCATAGGAACTGAAAAAGCTCTATGTATCATTGAATTATATGCTGCTAGTCTGTGTGAGACAGGGTGGTTAGAATTGAATGGAATTGTCACATCAGTCTGTGTTGGTTTTCGGTAAATTGAATATTCAAGTACATTATTAACTCTCTGAATTTTTAAATCAAGAAAATTGATTGAGCTATTTTCTTCAATTTCTAATGTAAATTTAATTTTCGGGTGTAAATTATTGATGTGGTTGAAAAACACATCTAATTGTCGCTCACTACTCATAAAACAAGCTAATATGTCATCCACATATCTATACCAAAATAAAATATTTTTCGAAATATTACTTTCAAAGATCTTTTTTTCTAAATTGTCCATAAAAATGTTTGCTAAAATAGGTGATATAGGGCTTCCCATTGGAAAACCTTCTTTTTGAATATATATCTTATTGTCAAAAGTGAAATAGTTCTGATTAATGCATACATCAAATAAATTAAGTATATCTGATATTATTCCTGGATTAATATTTTTGTCTTCTAGTAATTTTCTTACAAGTATTAGACATTCTTTAGGAGGAATTTTAGTAAACATATTAGTTACATCGAACTAATCAAAAAGTTGAAATCAATCCACTTGCAAGATAACTAAACTCATATCGTTCGATGTAACTAATATGTTTACTAAAATTCCTCCTAAAGAATGTCTAATACTTGTAAGAAAATTACTAGAAGATAAAAATATTAATCCAGGAATAATATCAGATATACTTAATTTATTTGATGTATGCATTAATCAGAATTATTTCACTTTTGACAATAAGATATATATTCAAAATGAAGGTTTACCAATGAGAAGCCCTATATCATCTATTTTAGCGAACATTTTTATGGACAATTTAGAAAGAAAGATCTTTGAAAGTAATATTTCGAAAAATATTTTATTTTGGTATAGATATGTGGATGACATATTAGCTTGTTTTATGGGTAGTGAGCGACAATTAGATGTGTTTTTCAACCACATCAATAGATTACACCCGAAAATTAAATTTACATTAGAAATTGAAGAAAATAGCTCAATCAATTCTCTTGATTTAAAAATTCAAAGAGTTAATAATGTACTTGATTATTCAATTTACCGAAAACCAACACAGACTGATGTGACAATTCCATTCAATTCTAACCACCCTATGTCACACAGACCAGCAGCATATAATTCAATGATACATAGAGCTTTTTCAATTCCTTTGAACAAATGTAATTTTGATAGAGAGATTAATACAATTAGACAAATAGCAACATCTAACGGTTATCCATTAGATATGATAAATAAACTAATTAGTAAAAAAGAGAAAAAAGTGGCATTACAACTAATATATCCTAAACAAGCTGATGAAATTAAAACTTATAAAACCATCACATATGCAGGAAATATTTCTAATAATATTTCAAAGATAATATCTTCAGCAACGAATGCAACAATTTCTTTTAAAACAGAAAGTAACGTTATTACAAAATTGTTAAATGTAAAAACAAAAATACCACTATTAAAGAAGTCAGGTATATATAAACTCAAATGTCCAGGATGTAATGCTGTTTATTTGGGTCAGACCCTTAGGAATTTTGAAATACGATACAGTGAGCACTTACGAGCTTACAGATTAAAACAACCAGATAAATCCCACTACGCAAAACATCTACTTGACACCAATCATTCATTGACACCTAACACAGAACTAGAAGTGCTGCATATTTGTGAAAAGAAACAAGAACTAGATTTCCTTGAAGAGCTGGAAATTAGAAGACATTTAAGAAACCCACAATATGAAGTTGTCAATGAACAGTTAAATCTAGGGAATTCTCCACTGATAAACTGTCTTCTTAAGTGATAATTGTAAAGATCAGCAGATATAGTTTTCCTGGTTTTCTATATCATTGCACAGTTATACTGATCTTAATTGGAAAAATGATATCCACGATATCACCATAGGGCTAATGATATCTAAGCTTCAATATTTGTAATATTACATCTTCTTCTTTTTTCTATAAACATATATTAAGCCAATCACAAGTTAGGTTACTTCTTGGTCTAGCCAGAAATATAACTACTAAACATCAGGTAGGCATAAAATGAAATGTAACTTCTGTCATTCTGACGATGATATTGATTTATCGAAACAATTGTCAATTTTTTAGAATTTTCAATAACTTGTATTATATTGTGGAATTAACTAGAGACCTTGAGTTTCATTTAAAAACACTAATATGAGTATATTCCACGAAGTAAGGGTCGAGACAGTCAATTTTATTCCATTTCTAATACACTTTAATATGGCGTAAAAAATAATCCCCTAAATATTCATTCCTTAGTTACAACCCCTAGCTTTAAATTTTTTAATAGCACCCTATACATTTTTTATAATTTTAGATGTGATCTTCCCTCGTCTATTCAACAAATTTTTCAAAAATAAAATCGGTTCGTAAGTAATCAAGAAAATATCAGTTTATTTTTGTTAAATGAATCAAAAAGCCTTAAACCTTAAAGGAACTATAAAAATAGATGTAATAAGAATTTTATGAAAAAAATAAAATAAAAATAACAATTAGTTAATTAATATTACTAACATTAGATTTTCGAATTGTAGTCCACCTGCTGCAGCACACATATCGAATCGTGTCAGAAGATTTCTGGTATGTAGGTTAATCGTTCTCAATTTGTCATTTTTTGATTTCTCACATTTTCACAAAAATGTATCCATTGAAGAAAAAACTTCAATTACAAAAATGTTTCTATTATACTATTATACGTGCCTCCACTAACTCCGTTTTGTGAATTTTTTGGTATTTAATTATTTAAAACACTATCTTTTATCTTTCAAAATGTTGGCTTCGTAGAGTAATACATTATTATCTTTCAAATGCGTGTGCAAAAATTCACAACAAAATCTCTTATCATAAAGTCACAATATTTGAAAAACTTTTGCGGTTATTTTAGGTCTCGGACATCGCCCTTAATCAAGGTTGCCATGATTCGACCTGTCAGATCAACAATTATTATCATTGACGTTTTGAATAAAAGTATTAGACCAGTAATAATCATACGTGTTGTAATTGTGTATAACATTTCAATATGCCATATTTATTTTCGCCTGAAGAATACGTTGACAATTATATCAAGAAAGGTTTCCAAATCGAAACCTTCCAAGTGAAGCAACATTTAAGAATTTGGAACGCTTACTTAGACAGGGACATTTTCCAAATAATAAACGAGCTACAATTGAACGCAGAGTAAGATGTGATCAAAATCTTATTATTGTAATAGCATATTTACAATTTAATCCCAAGGTGTCTATTAGAAGCCTCGCCAATGGAAGTGGTATTTCCAGAAGTTTAGTTCATAGAATTTCAAAAGATTTTAATTACCATCCTTTTAAAGTGCACAGTACAAGGATTACAGCCTGGTGATAAACAAAGACGTCTTGATTTTATTACAAGAATGATGTTAAAAACTAATGATGGTCACAATTCAAATTATTGGTCTCCCGTGAACCCACATTGGATGATGGACACAAGATTTCAAAATATTTGGGGTATAAATGTGTGGTGCGGTTTATTTAATGGCCGTGTTATAGGTCCTTACTTTTTTAACGGCACTCTAACAGGTGTTCGATATTTAGATTTCTTAGAAAACGTACTTCACGATTTGCTAGAAGATATTCCTCTTAATAAACGTCAAGAAATGTGGTGGCAACAAGACGGAGCTCCTCCACACAATGCGAGAATCGTTAACGACTACCTACAAAACCGTTTCGATAACCACTGGATAGCAAACAACTCTCCAGAAATTATGTGGGCGGCACGTTCCCCTGATTTGTCACCTCTTGACTTTTTCGTGATAAAAGATATTGTTTATTAATCAAAACCGCAGAAAACAGACGAATTAAAAGAGAACATAAAACAAGCAATTCGACAAATTACTCCTGCGATGATTCGAGCCACATGTACAAGAAATCTTCTAGCACGATTCGAAATGTGTGTTGCAGAAGGTGGACTACAATCCGAACATCTATTGTAAATAATACTAATTAGTTGTTATTTTTATTTATTTTTTTCATTAAAGTTTTATTACATTTATTTTTATAGTTTCTTTAAAGCTTTAAGGCTTTTTTGATTAATTTAACAAAAATAAACTGATATTATCTTGATTACTTACGAACCGATTTAATTTTTGAAAAATTTGTTGAATAGACGATGGGAGACCACATCTAAAATTATAAAAAAAATGAACAGGGTGCTATTAAAAAATTTAAAGTTAGGGGTGTTACATGTTTAATATCTTACCTGCTTAGGTTGTTGAAAACAATAACAAAACGAGGAAAATTCTAAGTGAATGGTATTAAAATAAAATTTAATTAGCATGGGTCTCATCCTTGTAGTAGTTCAACTCTCGAATTCCCTTATGTATAAATAGATCTCGATAAAAGGAATCCTTGTCTCTCGAAATCACCTGAAAAATAAATAAAACTTTCAGATATTCAACTACTCATTTAATAGTTATAAACAAATAAACTTGACCTTCAATTAGTGTATTCTTGTTATTTGATATAAAAATGGTCTCAATCTATATGGGTAATTAGCTTGTTTAGGAAGCTCCCACGGTCAACAGTGGTACTGGCCTAAAGGAAAAGAAGATATTTTGTGTGACAGATATTTCCGTTTTCCCTTTTTGAAAGCAACGATTGTGGAACAACGTGCTACGCTGTAAGCGGATTTATAAAAAGGAATTTTGTGGTGCAATCAAGGAGGAAGCGGCTTGGATATATGTTTTAAAGCCAGCAACAGATAGTTGGATATATTTCTCTGATAACACTAAGCAAAATTCCAGTTTAAACGAAACTTCTATTGGAAACCACATGTTAAGGCCCCATACCAACCGAGGTGAGTCGCCAGCTAATTATGACCCAATGAATAAAAATAACTATTCGTTTAAAGACTTATTACAATTACCTTTTCCTTTTTAGGCCTTTTTTTTCCTTCTTATTAGTTTCACTTTTTCTTGGTTCTCGTTAATTTCTGTTCTCCCAAATTCACGAGTACTTTTCTCTATGTGAGCTCTACAGGAAACCACTTTGGAACTGGGCATATTCTGGATGATATTTCCCTGACGAAGGATCCCAGGGCATAGCAGATAAGTTTAATTGATCTCTGCACAATTTTGGACAGTGTTTTTAGACTTCTGAATGTAGGTTTCGTTACAATCAGTAACCTTCAACAAAATTATCTCGGCTAAACTGCAAGTCATATATATAACATTACCATAGTTGAAAAGTAAATTGTTAGTAGAGTATCATATTAATTCACTTAAATTTATCAACATAAACATTGTTAGATTGAACCCTACAATAGAGGACATAAATTAAAGCTCAAATACTTACTTAAATTTTATTTGTACATATCGGGTATATGCATATAAACTGTATAGTAGATATACTCCTTGTATATAACTGTATCTATACTTTCTTGTAACACACTTGAATTCTTTTCAAATTCACAATTGATAAAGCTTGGGGCAAATTCATTTGAATTGTTTTCTTTAATAGAACCTACCAACTCGTTGTTTACAGTGGCAGAATTACCCAAAAACTATCCCTGAGAAAATTTGTCGTATATTTAATTTTGTTTAATCCCTATCAACTAAAGGGAGTAACAGGGGTTGTAACTAAGGAATGGATATTTAGGGGATAATTTTTCACGCCATTTTAAAGTGTATTAAGAATGGAATAGATCAGTTTTTGTTTCATTCCAAAATCTCTATTCGTTTAAGAGATATAGCCTGGATAAATTAGTCTGGGACACCCTGTATATTAAATAAGTTTCAAGGTAGGTCACTTCGTGGTCTAGCCAACAATAATTGTTAAACATCAGATAGGCATCACATGAAATATAGCTTCTGTCATTCTAACGATGATAATAATATCGAAACAATTGTCAATGTTTAAGAATTTTTACCATTTTTTCATATATTATGGAATTATTTAGAAACAATTAGTTCCATTTAAAAATAATGAGTATATTCCACAGACTAAGGGTTGAAGCAGTGAATATCGTTACATCAATGTCCCTGAGACCATTGTGCGTTGTTAAAATTCTATTTAATATTTCTGTCCAATAGCGACTAATTATATAAATGCCTATTTCATATAATTCTTCCTTGGCGTTATAGAGAGACAAATTTTTTTGCATCGAAAGTAACTAGTTTGATCAAGTGATTCAAAGACTTTACAATACAAATTAAATATTTTTCAACTTGAGTGCACGAGTAGAAATAAAACTCCCACTTTCTTTCTATATTGTGAGGTCATAAATTTTAATTTAAGAAATTTAATATTCATGTGAAATTTTCCTTTGTATAAACAATTTATAAAAAACCAATTATTGGAACTATCATGCTGCAATAAAAAATACAACTCGCTATTGATCATTTTGTATTCCTGAAAATAAAAAGAACCAACTTATGGCATATTAAGTGTGGAAAGGAATTAAAAACATATAAACAACATTCTAAAAATTGATGAAGATTTATATTAGCAAACTAGCTAATCAAGTTAAGGATTCGTGGGAAATTGCTTCGTGAATCTAATTATCATTCGTTGATAGGTTTTTTTTATTATTGACATGTCAAATTTACAATTCCACACGGTCTCAAAGTAATTGAATATATTTCGTGATAAAGGCGCAAAAAATACCGTTGGAACAGCATTATAATTTTTATGTTTGATGTTGAATGAAATTCATTTGGGAATCTTTCTTAAACAGTGTTGAAACTAGTAGTTTATCCCAAATATGCATTTCTCCCACTTATTTTATATTGATAGACATCATGAAATCAGGAGAAAATATTTTTTAAACTAATATTTTTTAGTAAAAATGTCATTAAAGTCAAATCAGTAGAAAAAATGTACTGTGTACATTAAAAACTTTCTTCATAACATATTTTAAATATAAAATTAAATGTTTTGAAAATTGAAACTAACTTTCCCGCATCTGTGGCCCTGAACAATATTCTATCATAAAATTGTCACTTGTATATACTTCGGAGGATGTATCGTGCTAACAAACCGAAATTTCTACAAATGTCACCAAAAACTCGCTATAGTCATCTCAGGTGACCTAAAAATCAATAAGGTTTATCTATAAGACGCCCTGAACAATATTCAATCATAAAATGAGTCACTTGTATACACGCTGGAAACTGTATCGTGCTAACAAACTGAAAATTCTCCAAAAAAGACGAAAGTTTGGTACTTCAAGTACCATAGATCTCGTTGTACTAGTTTTATTGAGCTGAATCTTAATAGGGTTCATCTTTAAGACGCCCTGAATAATATCCAATCATAAAATTGGTCACTTGTATATACTCCGGAGGCTGTATCGTGCTAAGAAACTGAAATTTCTCCAAAAATGACTAAAATGTCGTACTTAAAGTACTATAGCACCTGTTGTACCGGCTCTGGTAAGCTGAAAATCGATAGGATTCATCTATTAGATGTCCTGAATAATATGTAATCATAAAATTGATGACTTGTTGCACTCCGGAGGCTGTATCGTGCTATAACATATAACAAGACATATAACGGAAAGTGACCGACGACAACGACGACGACGACGACATACACACAGGATTTTTTTTCTAAAAATCATTTTTTCGTGTTATTCTTGATAGAAAACGTGAAAATAACTCAAATTTTTTTTTCAAAATTCCAACTTTTTTGGGGTAAACCAATACTTTTCTCGCATATAGAGAGGTTGGGCGGGAAAGTAATATAGGGGAGAAGGTTATGATAATGCTGCAAACGTGAAGGGAAAGCATGTTGGGTTTCAGAAACGCATTCTCGATGCGATTCCGAGAGCTCTTTTTGTACCTTATGCGGCTCATACTTTGAACTTAACAGTAAATCACGCTTCCAAGGTGTCATATGCTACAATAAACTTTTTTAATCTTGTGCAAGAGAGGGAGATACTGCCATGGTGGTCGAGGAGGGTAAGGGAGAGAGAAAGGAGGGGGATGAATAGAGGCTGAGTAACTCGGCCTCTCTCATCCATAATTATTCACCTTCACGTTCACGAATGTAGCTCAGATTAACCTGCATCACGCGAAGGGAGCTTCAGCCGTGATTGCAAGGTTGTTCGCTAGACTACAACTGGATATTGTACTGATCCAAGAACCATGGATCAACAAAGAAGGCCAAATCAAAGGTTTGGCATGTAAGGATTCTAAATCGAATTATGATCAAAGGCAAGTATCTCCGCGTGCCTGTGTAATAAGAAATAACATAAAATATATTTGTGTTTCAGAATACGTGTCACGGGACCTTGTTCCAATCATGGTTCACCTCAACATTGGGGGTATCTACCGAGACATCGTCATTGCCTCTGCCTACTTCGCTGGAGACGGGCCGATGACACCGCCAGTAGAGGTACAAGAGCTAGTGAGACACTGCGATAGCAGACGGCTGCCAGTTATAATTGGTTGTGATGCCAACGCACACAATACCGTGTGGAGGAGCACCAATAACAACGCAAAAGGTGAGTGTTTATTAGAATATCTCTTAGCAAATAACCTTGAGACCTTAAACGTGGGGACAACCCCCACTTTTGTCACGAGAGCAGGAGAAGAGGTCCTGGACGTAACAATCGTTAATGTTGCTGCTAGGAAAAATGTAAAAGATTGGAGGGTGATGAGCGAGCCATCACTTTCCGACCATAGGATCATCGAATTTAGGATAGAGGGAAATACCACCTCGATTCCTACAATTCGAAATCTTAGAAATACTTATTGGTCTCTTTACAAGACCAATCTGGAGGACAATTTGGAACACGTCGAAGTGAATGGGGTAAATCACCCGCACTACGACCTGGAACAAAGAGTCGAACAGATCAGTTAGGCAATAATGGAAGCTTTTCATTCCAGTTGCCCACTCTCAAAAGCTCGTTCAGAACAGGATGCTCCTTGGTGGAATGAGAACCTGTCAAACCTCAGAAAAGAGGTCCGTCGGCTCTTTAATAGAGCCAAACGTGACGGTAATTGGCAGAGGTACACTGAGAAGCTTACTCAGTACAATGAAGAGATTAGGAAGGCCAAAAGGCTTAATTTTCAAGCCTTTTGCGAAAAGATCACTTCCACTCACACTGCGGCCAGACTACAAAAGGTCATGGCAAATGGGGGAACTAACCCCACGATGTCGCTGAAAAATCCAGACCGATCATACACGGAAGGTGAAGAGGAACGATCAATTCTTCTTCTTAAAACCCACTTCCCAGGTAGTGAACCAGCAACAAGCACCGAAATAGCAATGAACTACACCAAAAAATCCCGCAAGGAAGATTGGGACATTGCTAAGAAAATATTTATCAGACAACGGTTGGAATGGACAATAAGTACCTTTCAACCATATAAATCACCAGGAGTGGATGGAATATTTCCAGCACTCCTACAGCAAGGGATAAAGGAGATTCTTCCTCACCTGCTGAGGATTACAAGAAGCAGTCTAGCAGTGGGTCTAATACCTAGAAAATGGTGAAGGGCAAGGGTAACCTTCGTACCAAAAATATGGAAAAAAGATGGGACTGATCCCCGATCTTTTAGACCCATCTGTCTATTATCGTTTTTACTCAAATCGATGGAGAAAGTAGTGGATAACTACATAAGAACAGAGAATCTGGAGAATATACCACTTCATAAATGTCAGCATGCCTACAGAGCGGGTCGATCAACTGAGACGGCTCTGTATCAGCTGACAGGAGTCATCCAGAGAACTCTGAACAACAAAGAAATCGCAATGTGCGCATTCCTGGATATATCAGGGGCCTTTGACAACACAACTCATGTGTCTGTCAAAGAAGCATTAAAAAGGCGAGGAGTGAATGAAACCATTGTAAAATGGATGTATGAGTTGTTGACAACGAGGATAGCTCAGACACAAGTGGGGAATCAAACCACCTCAGTTAAAGCCACTCGGGGGACACCTCAAGGGGGAGTGATATCTCCCCTTCTATGGAGCCTCGTAGTAGATGAGTTGCTCTACAGGCTAACGGAGCTTGGCTTCGAATGTATGGGCTGCGCCGATGACATTGTTTTAATAGTCAGAGGCAAGTTCGAGAGCACTTTGTGTGATTTATAACAAAAGGGCCTCAGAATAATTGAGCAATGGTGCTTGTCAATGGGGCTAAACATTAACCCAAGCAAGACCATAGTAATTCCATTTACCCGGAAAAGAACACTTCCAGCCATGAAACCCATATCCTTAAATGGGGAAATCATAGAATGAAAATCAGAGGTTAAATATCTAGGGATAACCCTAGACAGTAAGCTTCTGTGGAATAAGCATGTTGAAATAACTACTAGTAAAGCAATAAGAGCTTTGATGGCGTGCAGAAATCTAGCTGGTAAGAGGTGACGCTGTAACCCAAAAATACTGCGATGGATGTACGCCATGATTGTGATACCAGCAATTACGTATGGGGCAATAGTTTGGCACACAAAAGCAAGTCAGTACAGCACGAGGAAGACCCTCGACAAAGTTCAAAGGTTTGTCTGTGTGTGCATCACTGGAGCTATGAGAACGTGTCCAACTAGGGCACTTGAGAACATTACAGATCTCACACCTCTACATCTGGTGATAGAAAGATCTGTCCAAGAGGCAATTCTTAGAATATCTAAGGAAGGTTTAGGCAATGAGAGTATTAAAAATCAGGGAGCTTGGTCCTCTCTGACAAGATACACCTCATTAGCGATTCTTCCCAGTGACGAAATGATCAGGAAAGTAAGCATCGAAAAGAATTCCACCACGATGCTAAATACGAGGAGAGACTGGGTAAGGGAATACACCACCCAAACTCTCAAAGAAAACACCATTAGATGGTATACGGATGGTTCAAAAACCACCATTGGAGCAGGCGCTGGAGTATTTGGGCCTGGCACCAGATACTCATTATCGTTAGGCCCCTTCCCTAGCGTCTTCCAGGCAGAAATACTTGCGATCGAAAGATACGTGGAAATGAACCTAGAAAGAAACTACCAGAAATGTGACATATCGATCTATTCTGATAGTCAAGCAGCTATCAAAGCATTGAGCTCACATGTCATTGACTCAAAGTTGGCATGTGAGTGCCGAAGAAAACTTGATGAATTAGGCAAGAATAACAGGGTCTCTTTAGTCTGGGTTCCTGGCCACTCGGGAATCACGGGAAATGAAGAGGCCAATACACTTGCCAGGAAAGGAGCACAAATGCCCATCATTGGCCCGGAGCCTTTCTGTGGTGTAGCAAAATGCTCCTACAAGAAAGAGTTTCGGAAGAAAGAGGAAACCGAAAGAGAAGCACTCTGGCGGTGCCTTCCCGTGTTGGAACATTCCAAAAAGTTCCTGGGAAACTTTGACACTGCTAGGTCCAAAAAATATTTGGACCTCAGTAAAGATAAACTACATCTCCTCACGGGCTTTCTTACAGGACACTGCTGCCTTAGGAAGCACTTAATGAGAATAGGTCTAGCAGAGATTGACGAGTGTAGATTCTGCGGGGAGGAGGATGAAACTCCTGATCACCTAGTTCTGGAATGCCTCGCCATTGCAAGCCAACGCAAGAAATGCTTTGGACAAGAAACTTGTAAGAGTGAGGACCTAACCTCGCTGAAGCCGTCCCAAATACTAGAGTTCATTAGAACCTTGGAACTGGAAGGCGAGCTGTAGTAGTAGCGACAACAGCTCTGATAGGGGGGCACAATAAACCTTTGGTTTCAGTGCACTGTAACTCCGTTAAAATCTAATCTAATCTATATAATTTTTATTCGTCATCCACAAAAAGATGGGATGTTATGAGAAAAAATGTCACGGGGTTAAGTTTGAAGCCTCTAAGTGGGACAAGATGGTCCACCAGAATTGATGCAATAAAGCCTCTTAAATATTATTTAATTAAGGTCTGCGAAACTCTTCTAGAAGTAGCTGAAAATTATTCGTTTCACATTGATGCAAGACGTAAAGCGAGTTCCCTCTTAACGTCTGTACAAAATTTTCAATTTATTTTTGGAATTATTATTCGGCATGACGTTTTATTTCATATAAATATTGTCAGCAAACAAATGCAAAGTGCTACAAATAATATTAAAGTATGCCAAACCTACCTTAAAAATTTAGTTGATCGCTTCCATCAATATAGATCTGACCAATAATTTCAAGAAATTTTTCTACAAGCGAAATAAGTATCACTATCTCTCGAAATTGAAGAAGACTTTCCACCGTTACCAACGGTCCGGAGGAAATTTAAACCAAAACTGTTGACTATGAACACCGAGATTAGACCCCTCATGATCCAAAAACCGCATTGAAAATTAGTTTTTTCTTAAATATTATAGATCAAACTCCAAGCTCTCTAAAAAACCGATTTGACTTATTAAATGAGTAAGATAATATTTTCGGATTTTTAAGCGACATATTCAAATTAAGTAACATCAATCTTTTTAAACGTTGTTCTGTTCTTGAAGAACCACTGACAGATCAGGATAATAAGGATATAGACTCCAATGATTTGTTTAATGAAATTAAACCGTTAATGTTGTTATCATTACCTGATGATACTGACCCCTCAAGTATTTTACAATATATATTTGAAAACAATTTATTCTCCACCCTTCCAAACGTAAGCATTTTACTAAGAATTCTTCTGATATTGCCTGTATCTGTAGCTTCTGGCAAGCGATCTTTTTCAAAGTTAAAAATCATTAAAAAAATTTTAAGATTGACAATGCTTCGAAAAAGATTATTTGGGCTAGCAATATTAGCAATTGAACAAGAAATTTTCGATGGTCTAAAGTTTAGCAATGTAAGTAATGAATTTGCAACAGCAGTCTCGGAAAATGTCGCTACTGCAACAGCTAATGTTTATTTTTCTATTGCACCTAGCTATAATTTTTGATTTTACAACGAAGTTACCTAGGTATTTGTTATCAGAAGTATCTGCGTATTTTTTTGAATATCTAAGTATAGGTAGAAAGTAGTAAAGGGTGTGAACAAGAATTCATTTTAATTTATTTTGTTATGGTACAGGTGCCAGTAGTCTGATTGTTATGGTTATTGGAAATCCGTGTATTACTTTATTTGTGTTTCTGTTTTGAATATCTTCAAATTAAGTAATATATTATCGTATATTCACGGCTTGGAAGTCAGAACTACTGTTATTATCTTAACATGCTCTTTTCGCCGTAGCTTGGAATAAAGAATCGTCCCAAGAAACTGTTCAATTTTTCCTTAGTCTGTGCAACTATTTTTCCTGTAACTAAATCGTAACCTTGTACCATGCACAAGCATTTGCTTCAATCTCTTTCACTTCTCTCTTTTTGTCCTGCACTGATTGATAATGGATGTAATCGAAAGAAGATATAAAATGTTCATTCACTGTACTGTTAAGTTTAACGAACACCGTAATGGATCTTAACATTTATTAATTTAAGCGGGTTCATGTTCCCAATTCAATATATTCGAAAAAATTCGGCTTCAGTTTAATCTGACTGTCTGAATCGTAATCTTATACATTTCTTGACAGCGGTACACATAAATTTTTCCTAAAAGAATCTGTTAAAAAACAGAGCAGTCGTTACAACATTAAATAACAAATAATCTCTTTCTCAGAAGTGGCAGAAGATGATAACAAATTAATGTCAATTATAAAACGCCTTTGGCGATTATCTAGTAAATATTAAGGTTTCAGAAGTCAATCGTGAGAAGTTCAATATTTTTTCACGGTTCGACTTGACAATTCAGTGTAACGCCGACTTCCAGGGTCGTCTCTAAGAAATTATATAATATAAAGAATTGAAATAAAAAAATGAATACAAAATAAAGAAGACATGAATGTTCGACACGGTTAGACGTGTATTGGAGCACTGAAATTTATTTCAATTAAGTACAATTTTTGTTTTCAAACAATTTATTAAAGTGTACTAAAGAAGCGTTCTGCACATGTCTATTTTAATTATTCTGGAACATTGGACACCAGGAAGAATATAAATTAAAGTCTATCATTGGATGAGACTTCATTTGATCAGTTAGTCATAAAAGTTGGTGCTAAAATAAAGGAAAAATTAGATAAAATTGTAGATATTAATAAGATGGTTTCGACATATGAAAGACAAATTTTCTAAAACATTGGAAGAAATTGAGAGAGAGAGATAGAATCTAGAATCTTTGTTAGATAGAGATTTTTATTTAAAAAGTTGAGGATTTGATTAATTTCCTCGGCAACGCTGGAGTTAAGTATGTTTATTGGGGTATCGTTTGTGCAACACATGTATATAAGTTTGGTGTTTTCGGAGAGTAGGCTGAAAAGCAGCCGAATGGTTAAAAAGTGTCTGGAATAAGATGGACAAAAGGTGTCTAGAATTGATTTTTGAAAAGCAGTATAGTAATGAGAGGATTTGACAAGTGACACTTTCGCTCTGACAACAGACACTACCGCCCGACACAAGGCGAGAACGAGATACATGTAAAAGTAAAGTGCACTGTAGAAATTCGTAATTGAATATACAAAAAGATAAAGTGTGATCTTTTCTTTAGTTGTAGTAACAAGAAGATACATCAGTTGAGTTTCGTGTAAGTGCTGTCATGTCGTTATATTCATTGAGGTTATTTAATTATGTTGACACTCACGCAATTGACATGGAGGTCCGAAGTAACTGAATTTGTTTGCATTACATCGAAGTCCAGTTTTTTTGGCTCCTCATTCGCAAATACCCAAGTGAAAAATTATTGATCTAGTGAAGTTATAATCTGCTAAAATATAACGATCAACGAGTTAATCACCTGGTACGCCAACATCTGCGAGTATCCAATGCTGGCAATAGTGGTGGGTATTTTGGACCACGGGATGCTTTATGATAAGATTTCTGAATAGGTGATATTTAGGTAGATAATAGTTTGGTTGATATGTTGAAAATATTATTGAATACTGTGAAATGTATCGAAATGTCGAAAGAGAAATTTGAATACGCTGTATTAAGGCTCGTGAGTTCTGTACTATTTCACAGTCATCAGGAACATTAAGAGTAGTCGTCAAGTAGTCAAAAGAAATCAGAGCTCTTCAAGATTAACGGGTGGGATATTAGGCTGCTTCACAATTTTACACAATGCAACTTACTCTTCTGCGTCTGACCCAGAGTGGGCGGCTGCAAACAGCGTCTGTTCTCAGATTGGGCGGCTGAAATGAAACCTTGCCAACACGCAGCGGCTCGCGTGGCATTGTATTGGCCATGAAATCCTACAAATGTCAGATTTCAAAACCAAACGGAAACTACCCCAGGTGAGTAGATACTCTCACACTGATTTATCAGTCTGTCTCAAGGATTCTGGGGGGGACAAAAATTTGACAAGAGTACGTTCAAAGAAACAAACAGTCTCTAAGCAATGTCCAAATCTTCCTTGCGGGATTTTTTGGTGTAGTTCATTGCTATTTCAATGCTTGTTGCTGGTTCACTACCTGGGAAGTGGGTTTTAAGAAGAAGAATTGATCGTTCCTCTTCACCTTCCGTGTATGATCCGTCTGGCTTTTTCAGCGACATTGTGGGGTTAGTTCCCCCATTTCCCATGACCTTTTGTAGTCTGGCCGCAGTGTGAGTGGAAGTGATCTTTTCGCAAAAGGCTTGAAAATTAAGCCTTTTGGCCTAACAGCATGTTTTAAAATGGATATTTTGTATTAAAAAAAAAAGAAATAGGAATTTAATATTTGAACCAATATTTGTATTCAGGAAATATTCCCCTGAATTACCCTCGTGCATCAGAATAACCAGATAATTTTGCATTCGAGCGTGTTGTCTTGGAAAAACTGCATTCGGTAATTTTCATATTTTGTTACAAGACCCCTCCACCTTCGGTGTCGAGCTCTTTCTACAAAATATGAAAATAAACTCTGCAGTTTTTAGACAACACGCTGTCATGCAAAATTATCGGTATTTTTTATGCAATTACTTCTGAAAACTGCAGCTTCGGTTACTGAATATTAAGAGAAAATGCCTCTGATTTTTACCCGACATGATTTTAATCAACATCTTGCTGTTAAATCTCGTCTATTATGACCAACTAGTTACGATAGCAAACACATAGTAATCATTTTCGACGATCTTACGCAACCTTGGTAGCTGACTCCGGAGCTCATTTTGTCAGTGTAAAAAGACTTGGGGGGCTGGCGATCGTCGACAGTTGCCGAGGGTTATATCGAACAATTTATCGAAAGACAAATTAAAGTTTCAAAAAAGATTCTAGATGTTCCACAAGCTGAAACTCCTACAGAAAAACTTACAGTACATTCCGTTGAATGTACTGAAGGTTTTCAAGCGGACAAAACGCTTGTAGTAGCACCAAGCTCTTCAACGGAAATGGAGGTTCAAGATCCTCAATTTTATCAAAGCACTATCGTTGTCACGCGGTTTGAATTTTACAAATTGTACCATATCAAATTTACATTTAAATATTATTAATAATAAATAGATTCCCACAAACTGTGATGTTTTGTTTAACTAAAAATTGCTGGACGTAAACGTATTTTTTGTTCCAGACTGTAATAGTATATTACGTAACGTGGGTTGTAAGAAGCATTTTACGCACGAACGGAAAAGTAATTCCGTGAGTGCGTAAAATGCGTTACAACACGAGTTACGTACTATACCTCACCTACGACCCACTTGTACTTTTGTTTATAATCTTATTAAGGTATTTAAAGTACAAGTAAAAACGTACATCCTCGATGCCCAGCCAAGTTACGTAAAAGTCTGCCGTAAGTAGTATTTATTTTTATTAAAAATGTATGTAGAATTACCGAAATTGCATAAAATAGCGTATACAACTCTCGACTAAAGTGACATTAATCCCTTAGGTGGATTACTCCCCTCAGGAATCAAACACCACCCGCGGGATTAAATGGGCCACTTTAGTCGCTTGGTGTATGATATACTATTGTTTACTAATATGAGATACACTCAGAGAGCTAAAAGATGTGGATTGAATGAAACGGAACCAATCATCATATAGTTCAAAATAACTCTTAGTATTAAATGTGATCTCATATCTAATAAATGTTATCTACCATTTTTATATAGAATATATACCGGGCTGGAACGCTGAGACGGAGCAGCTTTACCAGGAATTCCAGAACAATGGAGACTCTGAAATAGCCGACGAACTCCTCAACCGCCTGGACACAGAACGCCTTAATAAATGGAAAGAAACAACAGGCAGCATGGACTTTAAGATATCTAGCAGGAAAGCTTGGAGCCTTTTGAAGAAGCTGGGTAGCTCTAATCCACCAACCCGCGAACCACCGGAAGTATCAGCTGACCAAATCGCTACAAGAGTCATAACACTCTCTAAGGCCCCAAGTATAAGACAACAGAATACACATATTAAGAAACAACTGACACTCCTCCGTCATACGACAACACCCCACCCAGAATTCTCCAAACCATTCTCTGCATTAGAGGTAGATAAGGCACTTGAAGACACCAAATCTGGCAAAGCTCCGGGATTCGACGGAATTCACCCCGAATTCCTCAAGAACTGTGGAAAACACACTCGAATGTGGCTGAGTAAATTCTACGCTGACATTTTACTGACAAGTTATATGCCAATGGAGCTTAAGAAATCAAAAATAATTGCGATTCTAGAACCAAGCAAACCCAAGAACCTACCTGAAAGCTTTCGCCCAATAGCCTTATTAAGTTCATGCTATAAGCTCCTAGAAAGGATGTTATTAAACCGACTGAGTCCTCTGATAATGGAGCATATTCCTGTTGAACAGGCTGGGTTTAGGCCCCACCGTAACTGTGTCGACCAGGTGCTCAGCTTAACAACACACATCGAAGCAGGGTTTCAAAAACACCTGAAGACAACTGTAGTGTATGTCGACCTGACAGCAGCATACGACACGGTCTGGAGAGAGGGGCTCCTCTACAAGTTTCTCAACGTGATACCATGCAGCCGAACAGCATCTCTACTGAACAATATGCTCTGCGATAGACCCTTCCAAATAATGACAGGAGGAAGCAGAAGCAAGATGAGACATCTCAATAATGGGCTGCCCCAGGGCTCTGTACTTGCACCTGTCCTGTTTAATCTATATATTTCCGACACCGCACAGACATCGTCAAGAAAGGTCGGATATGCCGATGACCTGGCCCTTGCATCCCAAAGTAAAACCATCGAAGAAGCTAGTAACGTACTGTCAGAAGACCTGAACATGCTGGGAAAATACTTCGCCGACTGGAGGCTAATTCCAAATATGAACAAGACTGAAGCGATGTGCTTCCACCTAAACAATAAACAAGCACGAGTGGAGCCCCAAGTGTATTTCAATAATAATCTACTACGCTATAATCCTTGCCCAAAATACCTAGGGGTAACAATGGATCGAACACTTTCATACAAAATACATTTCAAGAACACCGCAGCTAAAATGAATACCAGAAACAACATAATCCGCAAACTCTGCGGCACTACTTGGGGCGCGAACGCATCCACTCTTAGAACCTCAGCGCTCAGCCTTGTCTACTCAGTAGCTGAGTACTGCGCCCCAGTCTGGATAAACAGCTGCCACGTAAAGAACATCGATACCAAACTCAACGAGACAATGAGACTAATTAGTGGCTGTCTAAAAAGCACACCTCTGCCCTGGCTCCCTGTTCTAAGCCACATTGCACCTCCCTCCATCCGTAGACAAGAGAGCCTAGTTAGGGAATATAATAAAATAATAACAAATCCCCTTCCTGCCAATACATAGTGACCTTCCCGAAGCCGGCCTGCAGAGATTGAAGTCTAGATCTCCCCCAATATTGCTAGCAGAAAAACGTGTGAGAGATGCAGAGATTGAAGTCTAGATCTCCCCCAATATTGCTAGCAGAAAAACTTGTGAGAGATAATTTCAATTTGACCAATAAATGGAGAGAATACTGGGAAGCCTCGAAACCAGTCCAGGCTGTACATATAACTGATCCTACAGTGTCCTTACCAGGTATGGAGCTGCCTCGCCACGAGTGGAAAACACTTAACAGGATAAGAACGTCTCACGGTATTTGCCGTGACTCATTCTATAAGTGGGGACTCACCGAAACACCAACCTGTGACTGCGGAAAGCCTTGCCAGACTGCCCACCATATTACAATGGAGTGCCCCCTTACTGCATACGGAGGAGAAATGAGCGACTTCTATGAGGCCACTGACTCTGTGCTGGTCTAGATTTTAAAATTTAATTTCAAATCGTGCTATATTTATGTTTATGTTTATATTTTATTTCTACTTTTCTACTTCTAGATATACACTTATATGTTTTTTATGACGTAATGTGAATGTGTACAATTTTTAACTAATTATAACTAAATCCATGTATGCCATACGCTAAATAAATAAATATAGAATAAAATTCAACGTCAAATATCTAAGTAATACATTTTGAATAAAATGACTACGTCTATTGACAGTTGCTAAGTGGTTGCTATGGAAGCCGTGCGTTTTGTTTTACCGTGCGTAATAGACGTCTTACATTGATTGCCGACTGTGTGTTTTTGACAACTTACAGGGGTGGTCGTAGGTAATAGTATACTCGTATTACGTAACAAGAGTTGTAAGTAACCCATTACGCACGAAATGAAAAAGTTTATGCACGAAGCCGCGCAGCGGCGAGTGCATAAATTTCATGAGTGCGTAATGGGCTTACAACTCGTGTAACGTACTATACTTTTTCTACGCCTATTCATTTTCTTCCATTAACTAAAAAAACATCGCAATCATTTAAACTTTATTATAATAGTTGTTAATAAGAACTGAACAATTATTGTAAATCGATTTGGCTTTATTATTTAATGGTGTTGAACGGTTATTTATAATTGTATTATATTTTGTTCAAGAAATTGACAATATAAATGACTAGACATTCATTTTCATAGCACGCTACTTAAGAAAACGTGTCCTATTTTTAAAGAAATTGCATAATGTGCTGCCTACATTTAGGGGCATCACTCTTTCAATCCTAAATATATCTCGCTAATGCTAAAAGTTTTTATGTTTTTTAATTGACTAAATTTATGTAAATAGACCAAATAAAGTCTTACGTAAATATAAATTTTATTGTAATTTAATTAAACCAAGAAATTTAATTTTTCGTCTCAAAACGCACGTGTATGTTATGAGATCTCATTACGTGCATGTTATTGTTAAATGTCATTTACAAGGAATGTTGACAGTGCGATTTTTGACGTTTACAGATATGGGCGTAGAAAAAAGTCTTTTTTGGTGAGTTCCAGGAATGTGCGGTTATGCGTTCTAAAATCAGATCAAAAAACATTTTTGACAGTTTTCGAGAATAGTACATTGTTTACCGGGTAGGAAAAGCTTAACATTCCTGGACGACTGTGAAGATTGCTAAGTCGAGGCGCAAGCCGAGACTTAGCAACACAGAGACCAGGAATGTGGCTCTTTCTACGAGGTAAACATACTATTTTTCCGCAAATCGTTTAAAATTCGACAGATATTGATTGATTTTAAAAAAAAACGCGATAATTTTATTCCCAAATAAATGGTGCTTTGAAATTCCTAATAAAATTACTTGGGTTACTATGGAAACGTATTGAGGTTGAATTGTCAAACTTGACGCTTATAAATTTAATTGCTGGTGTTCTCGAAAGTAAAATGATAAGTGATGATGAAATTTCCATTCCTGGGACTCCTCCAGAGCTGGTTGAGGCAGTGAATACTGCTTCATTAGAATTATTGCCAAAGAAATCAAGAGAAAAGTACGAAAATGCATACAGACGTTTTATGGATTATCGCATGAGTAAAAATACGAGTTCTTTCTCAGAAAATGTTGTAATGGCATACTTCCTAGACCTTTGTTTAAAGATGAAATCTTCAACATTATGGGCCAATTATTCAATGCTGAAGTCAACCCTCGCACTTAAACACAATGTAGATATATCTACATACTCAAAACTTCGTTCTTTATTGAAACGGCAAGCTCAAGGTTATAGGGCAAAGAAATCTAAGATTTTAACGAAGGAAGAAATTGAAAAATTTATCCAGGAAGCTCCAGATAAAGAAAATTTAATGATTAAGGTAATTTACAAGGTTTTAATTTCTATTTAGATTATACCTTTATTTATTTTTTAGGTGGCTGTAATATTTGGTATTTCTGGGGCCTGTAGAATGGATGAGTTAGTCCGAATGACTGTACACGATATAGAAGACTTAGAATCTAAGCTTTTAATCAGCATACCTGATTCGAAAACCAACAAACCAAGATCATTTGTAATTAATCAGATCTACTTGAATGTTTATCGAAAGTATGTTTCGTTAAGACCAGAAAATATGAACAGTGACCGATTTTTCTTTAAATATCAAAGCGGAAAGGGTTGTAGACAAGTGGTAGGAATTCATCAATTTAGAAAAATGCCCAAAATAGTTGCTACTTATTTGAACTTGGTAAATCCGACAGAATATACTGGTCACTGCTTTCGTCGGTCTTCTGCAACAATATTGGTTGACTCTGGTGCCGACATAACTAGTTTAAAGAGGCATGGCGGATGGGAGTCATCAAACGTTGCTAAAGGATATATCGAAGAATCGCTTAACAATAAGGTTGAGGTGGCAAATAAAATTTTCACAGTACAAAATATTCAACAAAATGACCCTACCACCCTGCATGTTGTCCAAAATGTTTCTCATAGTTCTAAGAGTGTTCTTCCAATGTTCAATAATTGTACTAACTGTCAAATTACTGTAAATATAACAAATTGATCTTAAAAATGTATTCAGCAATGACTTGATGTTTTCAAAATATAAATTAATTCCTTATAAGCAATGTGTTTTCAATCATTTATGTAGAACACTAACAACTGTACGGAAATATCATTTCCTCACAGTAAGGAAATGACATTTCCTTACAGTAAGGAAGTCCTGACTTTTTCTTCAAGAATTTTTGACAGGAATGTCAAAATTTCCTAGCGATTTGCGGAAAAAATTATTTTCCATGTTCTTCTCTGTTAAAAGGTATGCGTACGTCTGTTGATTCATTCCAGTTATAATCGGACGCTGCCACCATTAGAAAGTAGTTCATTGCTACTGATTTAAATAAATTAACAAAATAATAAAATCGATATTTTAAAGACATATGAATCATAAATTTAATTTATTTTTCCGTGAAAGGACATCTCAAATGTGAAATAAATTTAGAGTATATGCATTGGTGAAAGCTCGCATTAAAATAAAAATAGAATCCGAGATTACAGATATATCTATTCATTAAAAACGTATTTTGAATAATTATATATATAGTTTACATGTATCAATTCAGTCATTTAAAAATTCACAGAATAATAAATTTTCCAAAGTTTGGAAACACATTCGGTATATAGGAAAGAGAACTAAATTTAATGTTTCAACCCTGACTTTGTGTAATAATGATAAGAATACTAGAAAAGAGAATCGATAATTTTATTATATAACTCATATCCTGCATTATCAGTGGAATCTAGCATTATCCTCCCCATTTTTCCGATAACTTGACTGTCTTGGGTATATTATCTTGAATTGTTTAATATGAGAAAAACAATTAGTTTTCCTAAAATAACAACGCACTTTCCAACAAGAATATCTCCCGAACCATAAGTGACTGGATATATAACATGCTCACAAAAAGAGCAGTAAAACTCAGTGTAGCTGATGTAACCATCAAAGGCTTGGTTGTAAGAGGTTGTCCACAGGTAGGGGTAATCTCGCCACTACTGTGGAACATGGTCTTAGACTCTGGTCAGTCGCCTCAGCGATGGCAGCTCTACACAATAGCATATGCAGATGACCTAGTGATTCTGCTAACAGGCAGATTCGAGGAGACACTATCATAGAACAATAGTGCAAAGACCATTCACTGGCAATAAATCCAAAAAAGACGGAGATGGTTCTTTTCACGAAAAAAAGGAAGCTTGTAAAACATCAAGCCCCAAAGCTTCCTAGATACCGAACTTAAATTTTCTTCAGGGGTGAAATATTTAGGGGTCACCTTCGATAGCAAGTTAACGTGGAACTCTCATTTGGAAAGCAGAGTTAAAAAAAACATATAATTCTCATGAACATTGTCGTAGAACTATCGGCCGTATCTGGGGAATGTCACCTACTAGTAGGGTCACTGCCTGGATCTACACTTCCATCATCAGATCTATGCTGACGTACGGAGTGATTGCCTGGGAAGATGAAGCAAATCAGCTGACAGTTCTCAGAAAAGTGTATCAAATCCAAAGAACAGCATGCCTCAACACAACAGGAGGCATGAAAACCACACCAACAACAGCTATGGAGGTAATCCTTGGTCTCACTCCCCTTGACATATACATCAAGGAGGTTGTTTTGATGAACATCACACGTCTACGCTCTACCGGCATACAACCTGATGTAGGATCTGGTAAACTGAGACGTAACTTGTGGCATGAGGCCATCAGAGAGATCCCACTGCTACAGGCCAATAGGTACTCGATTCCACAGCCATATGCCTTTTACAAGCCTTACAAGGTAATCTTTAAGCGCAATCCGCATCTTCACAGATGGGTCTAAAACCAATGTAGGCTCAGGATGTGAAATTTTTTCCAGACCCCCGAATCTAAATATAAAATAGGCAATGGGCTGCACTACAAGTGTTGCTCAAACAGAGCTCACTGCTATCTGCATCGCTGCAAAAGAGATTACCAAAAGAAACACCACAAGTAATAATATATACATCCTTACGGATAGTAGACAAACACTACTAGCCCTAAACAGACCACGCATTACATCAGGCCTAGTACTAGAATACTACATGGCCTTAATCGAAGCCTGTAACAACAACACGGTCACTTTAGGCTGGATCAAGGGCCATGAAAAATCAAAAGGAAACCGTATTGCTGATTAACTAGCCAGGAAAGCAGCCTCCCACAAACTCTTGGAACCTGGCACTTTCATTGGTCTATCTGCGTCAGCGACGGCTGACCTATTAAAGGAACACTCCCTTAATGAGTTCAAGGGTAGATGGGACGACGTAGAAGGCTGCAGGCTTGCCAAGGAACTGTTACAGAATCCGGACAGAAAAATAGCCAAAAAATACGTAACTATGAACATGCAGAACCTACGAACAGCCACGGGTATCCTGACTGGTCACTACCACCTACGAAAACACCTCCACCGACTGGGTCTTTCTGATACCCCACTTTGTAGAGGATGTGAACAAGAATATGAGACTGTCGAACACATTCTTTACGAACCTGACACTCTCCATTTTCTTCTTCTTAAAGTGCCTTTCCGCTCCGGATGTTGGCTATCATGTTGGTTATTCGAACTTTGCTAACAGCAGCTCGGAATAGTTGAGTGTTTGATTTGTTGAACCACGTTCTTAAATTTTTCAACCACGATATTTTCCTTCTTCCCACTCTTCTGGCTCCCCATATCTTGCCTTGGAGAATCTTCTGTAGAAGGGTATATCGGCTCTCAGTATGTATTATATGTCCAAGATATTGTAGCTATCGGGTCTTGACTGTGTTTAGGACTTCTTTTTCCTTTCCCACCCTTCTCATTACTTCCATGTTGGTTATTTTCTCTGCCCAAGGTATTCGTTGGATTCTTCGGTACAGCCACATTTCAAATGCCTCAAGTTTCTTGAAGGAGGCCTCCGTAAGCGTCCATGATTCGACCCCATAGAAAAGGATCGAAAACACTTCCGTTGACAGCTGTAAGTCGTGACTGGTGAAGACTTTCTGCATCCTGATAAATGCTGTTCTGGCCTTTTCAATACGCGTTCTGATCTCCACAGAATGGTCCCAGTCATCATTTTAGGTTTTATGTATTCGGCGGGCACAGACTAACATACGCATACTTAATTCAGGCCACGTAATCGCCTACTTCAAACAAGTAGGCTGGATGACGAGCTAGGAGGAAGTTTTGAATCTCAAAAGGATGCACAATGGGCCAATTGCGGCCCAAGTGATGTGGGGTCACCCACCCTTCAAACTCTCACAGATACAGATACAGATAAGTTTACTTAAGGGTGATTATAGAATACATCCTGCAAGATGTGTATTGGCTGAACATGTAATTGATAAAGACCATAAAGACCACTTTATGGATTTTGAATCTGTTAATATTTTAGACATACAACTAGATCCCCGAAAGAAAATTTCTTAGAAATTGCTCATATATGTCAAGAACCTAATACTATTAATAGAAAGAGTGACCATAATAATTTAAGTGATATTTATTATTACTTACTAACCATTGATAATAAAGATAACTAAATTTTAAATTTTTATTCATACCCACTAAACAAGAATATGTTTCTTTCTTGTGATGTTCTTTTTAGAGACTTTTCGTGATGTTTATTTAAAACGTTAATAAGATATATCCTAGATGTCTTAATTTTATTACCAACTCTATTAACATCCATGTCATGTAAATAAAACATATTTTTGATGTATACAGTAATACTAGAATTCGCAGTTACATACATATCCTATGAACTTCTTTTTAGTAACTTCCTATAGGAAACAACCATACGATGTTAATTTGTATACTTCTCACTAATGTCACATACAGAACGTTACTGTAATATTACAAATTTACATGTTTCTAAGATGATCACGTGTTGCAGTTACTTTTACATCTTTCGAAATAATTTTTAGTAACATCCTACTATTACGTCTGTACGATGTTATTTCATAAAACTCTCAGTAATATCTCATAATAAACATCACAGTAACATAAAAAAGAAGAAAACAGAAGAGGAACTGACGAACGAAACAAACAGTAGTTATTAGTTATCTGTGGAATCAAAAGACAAGCATGAAATGGCGGATGGTTTTCAGTTTTGTGTTATATTTTATTTGCAGGAAGCACATATTTTGTAAGTAGTACTTGAATAAAATGGTCTTCGTTTTCGTTAGTTCCTACTTAGCTACAGTTTCTATACTTTGTTATAATGGACGAACCACAATTGTTTTCGGTAAGTACCTATTCCAAAATCATAATTATTAAAACTTGATACTTTAATCGGCTATTATTTATTGAAATTCCAGGTGGCGAAATTATACACTAAATCATTATATAATAGAGTTTACAAAATGAAGGTTTTTTCAACTTTCAAAATATTTTAGTTAGTAAGTATATTTTAAAAACGATTCACAATATTTCAAATTCTAGATATGCATTATACCCTACAAAAAACTTAATATTGCCATAGGGTAGATATTATTATTAATAATAAAACATGCTCATATATTGGCAGATATTTGAATTTAGAAGAAAATATTTTCAATGTTCAAGATGTTTCAGAAGCTACTTACACAAATAAAATAAAAAACAAATAGTTGGTAATTATGTAATGAAAGGGGAGTAACTATTTCAGATACAAACATTGTATTAAACAGTACAAAAATTATTGAATCAAATATCTGTAGTTCTAGTTTTAGTAGTAGTAGTCTTAGCCATCAATATAGTTTTGCAGGTTTAGCAAATTTTAACATTAATACTAACAATTCATGTGAACAATAAGAGACTGTTTAAGACTTTGAAAACACAAATTTCTGTTAAAAAACTCATTTCCATTTGAAAATGCTCTGAATATAATAAATGATCTGTAGATGTCCCTTACAATGGTACCTATATTAATCTAGTTGAAGAATATGTAACTTATTATACTGAATGCTCCAGTCAACAACAGCATTCAATTATTTATTATTGTAGAAACACAGCTATTTGATACTGAATTGGATACAATTAATTATAAACTCATTTAACTTGATAATGTGTTCATATCTCTTCTTCATAAGTAGTTTTTTTTGTATACAGTGTATTAATAATGCTTAGTTTTCATTAAGTTAAAATTCCACGATATTAATATACAATTTGTTCCAGGATGAAAAACAAGATAAGAATAGTATATTATTTTATACAGAAAAGAAGTATGAATTTTCATAGCACACCTGAATTTACCTGGAAAATGGGTCCCAGTCAATTTGCTGTAAATCAAGTGTTTGACGTAGTTTATGATGATCGATCAAAGGTCTCCATGGGCACAATTTGATCTAAATTAATTGTTTTATTAGCTGCTGTTCAGAACACCTTCAAATGTTTTACAGATAAGGATTTTGAAGTGTACATTCTGGAATGGTTGTGACACTCGAAACAGCCACTCTTGCGTGAGAAAAAGTAACCGTAAGTAAACGATAGAATTTTCTTTAATCAGACTGGATTTCTGTTGATGTAACGTAATGTTTGATTAAATCTTTATGGTGTGAAATTTTTATTAGTTTTAATATAATTAAAAAACTACTCTAATAAATTTTCTGTAAACTATCTGTAATGTATGTGTGTCCGTTAAACTTTATTAATTCAGTTTCAAAGTATCTTACGTTATGGTAACTACAGATTAATATACCCTTTTTTATTCCTTGCTTTCACTGAATGCGTTCAATATTTTCCACTTTCCAGACTTGTTATGTAATATGCTTACACAATTTTATTTTTTTTAGGTTGGATTCCTGGACAAGATATTTTTATTTTCTAATTTTGTACCTGTTTTTTTCAAATTTACTGTACTGTTCATTAGTAGTGAATAAACGTTTTAAATCCTCAATTGCTTTTTTTGCTATTTTATTTCAAATGTACAGGATGAACAACTAAGAACGACTGTAGGACACATCTCAGAAAAGAATCATGGTACAACATTCAAAAAAATTATCTTTAGTGATCCTGAAAAATTGCTGGAGAATATTTTGCAGTCTCTAAAATATCCACTAGGGGTGGAATGAACACTTAAAATTATAATACTCCAATAAAACATACTAAAGGTGTCCTAAAAACAAAATTTTTGAAATCTTGATGAGATTATGAATAAATTTAATTAAGACGATTTTTTGCCATTATTCTCCAAATAATGGGTGGGGAAGGTTCAAACGTATGAACAAATTTATAACTTTTTCGTTTTTTAACCGATATTAATGATTTTAGCTGCATTTGAAAGAGTTTTTCTGTTTAATAAGATTGATAACAAAATTAGATAATTTTGTATCCACTCGGAAATTTCAAATGTAAATTGAAGCATATTTTTAATTTTTATATATGATATTGTAAATCTTACATCTTGGAATAGATTCCTATTTTCTTAACTCCTTTTCATCAGAATTTAAAAAATGCATTTCCGAGAAAAATGGGACAATTGTCGACTTTTTCACATAGCGTTGACAAAATTGTTCAATTTTGTTATTTTTGTTAAGCATATCTTATTAAAGAGGAAAAACTCTTTTAAATGACTCCAAAAACATGGATATCGATTAAATAAAAGTGTTACGACATTTGTTTTTTGGGTTGAACCTTTCCCCACCCCTTACTTGAAGAATAAGGACAAAAAGTCCCTAACTACATTATTTCATAATCTCAACAATATATCAAAAATTGTATTTCTAGGATACTTTTAGTATGTCTTTTTTGGAGATAATCACAGTATTATGTTTTTAAGTGTTCATTCCACCCCATAGCAGATATTTTAGGAGTTCAAAAATATTTTCCAGCGATTATTCAGGGTCATTTTCCGGAATCTATTTTTTTAAAGTTGTAGCATGACTATTTTTTGAAATATGGCCGACAACCGGCGTTCTTAGTTGTTCACCCTGTATTTGCTGATTGGGCACAGAAACATCTATAGGATATCATCTAGAATGTTTGGGATATATTATTTGGAGGTTTATGTAATGTCCATACAACATCTACGAGAATACAGTGTATTGTTTTTGAAATGTCGCATTTAGATCATTGATAAGATGTTATTTTTTAGACATTGCATTAACATCGACAAGATGTTAAAAGGCATTTCAGAATGTAACAGAAATGTTGTTTTTGGTTCGTTATAAAGACTTCCTTTTGAGGAAGTTCTAGTAACATCACAGTAATATGAAAAAGCAGCGCTTTAGCATCGCTGAGAAGTTAAGTTGAAACATCACAAAAGTTAACAGCCACAAGCTGGGCATAAGCGGTTGTATAGATGTGCATGGGATGAAAACAAGAGGAAAAAAAGGAAGAACATTATCACAATGTGATGTTGAATTAACATAACAGTAATATTTATTTGCATAGTGGGTAATCAAAACTTTTAATTCTTTTATAAAAATATTTTAGGTAATTGATATCAATATTTTAGATAATTTTATATAAAACGAATTCGTTATAATCATTTGATATAATTTTTAATATCTATGAAGAAATCGTTAACATGACATATAGTATAATAATTTGACATTGAGTTGGATATAATATAAGAAGAATTATTTAATATCAATTACCCTTATATTGTCATAAAATAACCTATATTCTTCTTTTGTTTCCAACAATTTTAACATAAATAAAAAAAATGTTTATAGTAAACTTTTTATCAATCTCAATTTACTAATCCTTGAAAATGGAAATGAAACTGTCCGAAAGCTTGGAAAAACAGTAAGAAGAGTTTTATTTAATAACCTTGCCGTTACCCCAATATTTCTGGTTTTATACCCAATTAGTAGGCAAAGACTATTTTTTACTATTTAGTTTCGGTTAATAATTGTGACCATCGACACATTTCTGCACAGCTCCAAATTGTTTGCCTACCGATAATTAAATTGTTTAATAACGCAACGTATAGCGTAAATTCTGGAAATATTGATTGATTCTGAGATTAATAATATTCAGGGACAATTTATTCGCTTGAAATAATATAAAAAAAAACAAAAATTATAGTAGTAATATTCTCTCCTTGGATGACTGTTTGAACTGTCGTGTATATATTGTTTCGCTTGTTGCATCCAAGGGCAAGTGAGGTAGTGGATGTCCGCGATGGTAGTCCGGTGTACTTATCGTACACTGTATTTGCTCAGAATGCTTTTGTAACAGATTGTTAAACCATGCGTTAACACTAGCACGATTCTCATTTTTCTTCCTGCTCTCGTCTCAGATGATGATAAAAAGTTAATCGAAATGCTAACCTTTGACAAGACCCCAACAGGGTCGGCGATATCAATTAAATAGACCGTTATTTTTCGTTTTAAACATACTCAAACATTCATCCATATATAATCGTTGTAATCGATGTGTTTAAATTTATTACTTTTTACTCTCGTACAATATTGAAATACACTGCCAAGTAGAACTCGGTAATAGTGTTTCGTGTGTGGTATTATGTGGCTTTCCTATCAAAACATTGGGTGAAAATTATTCGAAAAATATGGAAATTCCCATAAACATAACCTTTCAGGACCCAAATCAAAATTTATTAAAATCGTACAAGCCGTTTCCGAAATAATTGAGGCTTTCCATACTTAAAACTCACTATGTATTATTAGTAACATAATTGATGATATATTATTAATTATATCTTGAAATCTAAATGTATTGATACTTCTTAGAACAATATTTAAAAAACGAAATTCCAAAAAAGTTGCATTTGCAGAATTTATTCCCCATTTGATTATGAAGCTTTCAGATATGCCTATGATCGATCAGGGAAGAAACCCAACCTCACAAAAATTTTACCCTGGGATCGATGTAGATGCTAGGGCCAAAGTAAAATAAAACGTCTCCAGGTGTTTTCACAAGATTTAGAATGGTCCATATTACAAGGAATAAGATGTCATCCACACCAAGTTAGGGTAAAATGTATAAATTAAAAAATATATAAATATTTAAACATATAAATATATAAATGTATAAATATATAGATGTATAAATATACAAATATATAAATATATAAATATATAAATATATAAATATATAAATATATAAATATATAAATATATAAATATATAAATATATAAATATATAAATATACAAATATATAAATATATAAATATATATGTATATTTACATATATAGGTCTACAGCCGTGTAAGAATTTTCCATCTGTATCTATCTCTTGCTACGCTTTTCCAGTTCCGTATTCCCTTTTCTGCGACGTCCTGCATTACGGCTTCTTTCCACTTTCTACTGGACCTACCTCTCTTCTTCTTTCCCTCTGGTCTTTTCCATGCTACTTCTTTTACATCTCTTGACTGTACCATTCGTTCTAAGTGACCTAACCACTGCAGTCTTTTTGATTGGATCACTTCAATTATTGTTGAGTTATCGTATAGATCATACAACTCCTTATTTGTGCGCCTCTCCCATCCTTCTTCTGTTTTTTTTTCGCCATGAATTTTCCTTAATATCTTCCACTCCCAGATTTCGAGTTTGGATTTCTGCTTCTTATTCATAACCCATGTTTCACATCCGTATAGCACTGTCAGTCTTAATATTGTTTTATAAATTTTTTTCTTTGTAGCTCGTGTGACTTGTTTTGATCTCATGATTTTGAGTAATCCTCCAGCACATCTATTGCCCTTGGCTAGTCTAAGACCGATTTCTGCTTCTTCCTCACATACATCATTTATTAGGACTCCTAGATACATATAGTTCTTGGTTTCCTTTATTTGTATTATTTTATCGTTCTGTCGCTCTAGCCGTAATGTCTCAGGCTCTTCCGTTACTGTTTTATTTCTTAGTTTCAAGCACTGGCTTTTTGCTTCATTTATCTCCAACCCCACTTCCTGTGCTGCTGTCACTAGATCTTTTGCTATTTTCATCAGTTCTTCTTTTGTACTTGATAATAAAGCCACGTCATCTGCATATGCCAAACATTGGTGGCTTTTATTCAGTAAAGTACCCTGACGGTTGATTTTGCTCTTCCTTATAACATCTTCTTATGCTATATTGAATAGCATGGAAGATAGGGGGTCTCCTTGCCTCAGTCCTTGGGTTGTATCAAATTCTTCTTATTCTTCCCCTTCTACTCTTACTGCATTTCTTGTCTGCTTGAGTGTCATTTCCACCAGTTTGCATAGCTTCTCTGGGATTTTGTATTTTCTTAAGACCCTCAATAGCTCAGTCTTGTTTAACGTGTCATAGGCTGCCTTAAAGTCGATAAACAGCATATATGTAGGAATCTCGTATTCGTAACAGTGTGTTAATACTTGTTTTAGTAAGAAAATTTGGTCTGTGGTTCCTCTAGCCTTACGAAATCCACACTGGTACTCGCCGGTTATCTTTTCTGTATAAGTTTCTAATCGTCTTTTTGTTAGTGTGGTTAGTACTTTGTACATACTATCAAGTAGTGCTAGACCTCTGTAATTGTTGCAATGTGAAATGTCACCTTTCTGATATATCGGTAGAATTACTGATTTTTTCCACCCTTCTGGCATATGTTGTCCTCCAAAACTCTTGTATTAACTTAGTAATTTCTCTTTTTAATACAATACCTCCGTATTTCAAGTTTTCAGCTGTAATACTATTGGATCCTGGGGCTTTATTATTTTTCATATTTTGAATAATTTCTTCTATTTCTGCTAGTGTAGGTTCTACATCTTCGGTACGGTTTTCTTCTCCCAATGGAACGTCTTTTCTTTCTTCTGTTTCTAGTTCTGCATTTACTTTCAATAGCTCTTCAAAATGGCTTTTCCATCTTATTATTATTTCAGTTTTTGCTCCTAGCAGTTTACCGTTTCCATCTTTGATGTATGGTGTATATATATAAATAAAAATATATAAATACAGTGCGCCTTATCATAGTATACTAGCAGAAAAGCAACCTTCCACTTCGTCAAAAAAATATGAAATTATCACTTGGTTAAAAGCCAACAGTATTGACTTGAAAATCTCTCAAGACCTGAACTATTACAAATTGCTAAAATGAATCGGAAAGAAAATGTATGTGTAGTTGATGAATTGTTCCGAAAACATGGCTCCACCATTGCGAATTTAATGCCATTGAGCTTATTTGGGCCCACTGCAAAACATATTATAATAAGAATATTGGCAGAGACGGATACGGTGATGAAAAGGTCTTTAGAATTCAAAAAAGTAATCGAAGACTGGTTTACTCGAGAATATACATATTGAACTGTTTGTGGAAGATGCATCTTCGTTGTTCTAACGCGGAAAGAAATTTTGAATACTATTATTCCAGTAAGGTAGTATTACAATAAAATCTTTGATCAATATAGCGCCAATTCAAATTTAAATTAATTTCGATAAATGATTCGATTGATTTATTTGTCAAGCTAAAATTTATCAAACCATGATAAGTAGCAGTAAACGAGTTGCATTAAATAACAAAAATTTGATTAATATTAGCAAAAATAAAATTTAATTTGCCTATAATATTCCTATATTTCTTAAATTTAGCTAAGTGTTGAATTGTATTAAGCAATTTTTAGATCAGTTTAAGTTAATTGTAAACAATATTTGCTAAATATATGATTGATTTTAGAAAAAGATATGACGAAAGATAGCAAATTTACGAATAATTAGGATTAAATTTATCAAATAATTTTATTACTATTTGCAATAATTTGATGTAATATAGCAAAAATAAAATTTAATTTGCCTATAATTTCCTTGAATATAATTTATATCTTCTTAAATCTAGCTAGGTGTTGAATTGTATTAAGCAAATTTTTAGATCAGTTTAAGTTAATTGTAGATAAAATTTGCTAAATATATGATTGATTATAGAAAAAAAAACTGACAAAAGATAGTAAATTTACGAATAATTAGGATTAAATTTATCAAATAAATTTATTACTTTTTGCAATAATTTGATGTAATATGTCTAAATTTTAAGTAATAAATGAATCGGATTTATCTAAATCTCGAATGTTTTAATCTAATAATTAAGTTGAATTCTTCTAATCTTTTGATTATTTGTATTCAATATTTGATTGCTGGCTGTAATATTGATTTTCATTATTAGCCGTGGTGATGGTGGGGAAATATTACCAAAAAAACGAAGTTTCTGTTTAATTAATCTTTATTTGAAATAATTGTACAAATCTGAAGTAAAATGAAATGAAAACTAAATTATTATATTCTAGCTACTAGTAATAACCTGGCCAGGTCCCGTTCCGTCATATATTTAAATGAGTTTGAAGTGGAAATTCCGGCCTCTGCAAAAACAATTTCATATTTTTACTAAATATCAACACATATTAGTAATTATACTTTAGAATTACCCTCAAATAAAACTTAGCAAAAAATATGCATGATACAGGCGGTGATGGGTCCCGGAATTTTGCAAGAAGTTTTTAAATCTTCATAGTTTCATTCAAGTTATCCATGATAACTGAGAATAGCATTCACACTATGTATACTATGATATGAGAAATAATTTGAAAAAGAAATCCCTGGCAACTACATAGCAACTGAATAACATTTTTCTAGAACATGCATGGAAAGTGACATTTTGCGATTTGAAATGATCGTTATCTGATTGAAAATAAAATGTAATGGGAGACAATCGACAAACTACACTTTGCCGATTGATTGCAGGTTGAAATGCACCTGAAAAAGATATAAAATAACCATTGTGTTTTGGATCTCGATTTACTGATATTCAATTTGTCTCTGTTATAGTTTTTTAAATTTGAATGAAAAATATTTTTCTGAGAAAAACCTTGTATATTGCACATTTTTGCATAATGTGAAGAAAAATTAAAAAAAAAGAAACTTACTTGTAAGTGTATCAAAAAGGTGGGGCATGCCTCATTCTTCTAATAAACAAAGAATTCCATTTTTATTCAGGATGTGATCTAAATTGGAAAATGACAAATCGGTAAGAGTTATGTTTCCACTCTCGTTATTATCTGTATCTGATGATACGTTTTGTTCTGGATTTTCTGTCAATGTAATACTGCCGTAGTGCGAATACCCTGAATATGGATCCTGATATATATTATCCATTTGAATTTCTTAGATACCATCCAAAGCAAAATTGAAGAAGCCCTAAAATAATTTAAATAACTGCTAAAATTTGTTTTCCAATTTGCTTGGTAGCCATCTCTCAATCATTTTGAATATTCTAAATTCTATAGCAATTGAATTAAAATATGTACTAAATACTTATTAAACAAAAAAATAATAGTGGCACTCCGGGAGTGCCGACAGAAGAGAAAACTTCAACAATTACGTGTGTAAGAATTAAAACTCGTAACACAAAAACAACTTGTAGTTAAAGTCTTGGTAAAGTCCTTGGAATCTATTGTATCATGTATTATGTAGCGTCCGAACTCCTATAAGAAGTTTTCACTTCAATAAGATCAACAAAAGTTAGGTATGTATTTACTTCAACAAACTGTACGTAGTGTAGTATTAATAATTGCATCCTTTTTGCACTACTCAATAGTGTCTACATGAAAAAATTGTTTATATTGTACTTACCTAGAAAAATTACCAGGGATCAAATCAAAACAACGCTCAGAACAGAATGGGATCAGTTATTGGTATATTCTCACCCAACCAAAAACTAGATTTGATTCCTCCTCCGGCGCGCACAACGTGAGACACGTTCACAACTCACCATCCGCCCGCGTGCTCGTTAAAATTGATAAGTAAAGTATGAAAAGTATGCGACCACAACACAAGGGTTGTGTTGTGTATGCGACCAGCGAGCTGACGAAGACGAAGTGTCTGAACATACTAAATGATAAACATTTCCAAATTCACGCACACAAATAGCCAAAACCATTAAAAAGAAAATTATTTGCACAATTTAATCCTTATATTACAGATTTTGTCAACATAAATGCTCGATTCCAGAAGATTGTTATTGATTTAGTCAAATGTTTGATAATCGTAGCAAAAATTGGATAGAATTAGCTATATATTTGATTGTTTTCAGTAGACAGATTATTTTCGGTAAATTGTACGAATAACTTAATCTATAGACAGGAATACATTTTATCTAAATATAATAGAAATCAAGCATTTATTTTATTGATCCCATTATAACTATAGATCAAAACTACATTAATATATTAATCTGTGTTCTGTGTTAAAACTTCAAATATTTCAAATTAATATATCTAGAGGTATTTACTGCTAATGCTCCCAAAACTTTCTGCCATGCAATTCATTCCTAAATGATTTTATTTGAAAATGTATGCAACGGTGAAACACGTAAAAAAATTCATTATGATGCTTGTTGAGATTATAGTAATTATGGAACTTATCGTACCAAGACCAAGAATCTCAATTTCTCAAATAGCATCTGATTGTTAAACCGGATATTATCATTTGATGAAATTATAATCCAATGATTGAGCTAAAATAATATAATCTATGAGTCAATTAGAGTAAATTTCTTGCGAAAATTAAGCAGCGGAGGTACATCAATCCAGTCTTTAATGTTTGATTGGTTTAAGAAGTGCGTTTTCTGTAGTTAATCTAAATTTTGGTGTACCTATCAAAAAATGGATGTGATTTAGCAGTTTTAACGCAAAAACAAGAAAATTGTGTCTACTGACATTAGTTTTAATTAAATGTTATTAATCATAAACGAAATTAACAGAATAATCCTAAAACACTAAGATTTGTCAGTTTTTTTCTTGTTTTATTCTATTTTAGATTGAACTAATTTATTTGGCATATATTAAGGAATTTCTTATTTCAATAAGTCGATTTGATTCACCTTATCAAAGCATTTCTTTCCGTGAAGAATTGTGAGCGCTGCATTTTGCATTTTGATAATAACATTTATGTTTTCACTTCAAAACATTTATATTCAGTTCTTTTTATAGTTTAAAAAATAAAGCATAAAAAAGTTTTCAATTTGTATTTTTTTGATAATGAAATTTGAAAAAAAATCATTTGCAATCACATGGAAAATAATTTATTTGAAAAATTACACAAATAGAAACATTAAACATCGGATTCCAAAATCAACATACTAATAAAACGTACTTCAGACAACGGTACGCAATCGATAGATAATAAAAGCATCTATAAGAGATTATAACCGGTAGGCAAGTTATCGTTGACTTTTATTTTCTAGGCAACACTTAAAGTTTATTTTACACCTCTAAGATATGCCTCGCTATCGTCGTGAACCTCATTAAAACAATCTTCTTTTGATAGGTTGAACGTAAAAAACAGCGGCGAAATACTAACGCACAACATGATGTAGGCCAGTCTGAAGATATTGAAGTTCATTTCAGTTCTTTGACAAAGCAGCAAATCACCTATTTTAAAAAAATCAAATTTTAGAATCAACAACTGATTATAATACCGAAGCAGGTGAAGGATATAGTGATAAAAAACCAGCAAAATGTTACATACATTGGCGAAATATATAAGTGTGATAGGGACGGGTTGTGTGGACTAAATGATCGACCAAGCAAAGGACCCACTAGTGCTATTATTTGATATATTGATTATTAGAAAATCCTGCTTGAATTGGCTGTCGAAATTCTTTTGTCACTAAGTTTCCATATTTATTTTTAAATGAGACGACTTTCGTGTTAAATTAAATGATTCGATAATTTTAAACGTGTTTGCTAAGTACAAATATAATAATAATAATAATTTATTCACAAGGTAAAGATAAAAAATAACAATTTATATACAGGTAATGTGTGAATAAATAGAGGTTAATCTACGAGGTATAGTATGTATATCGGAATACACATATATACCTGTATGTAGAGAGAGAATATATAATTAAATAAACAAACAATACACAAAACGGCACACTAAACACAAGACGAATTGAAATGTACAGAATAGTTCCTAATTGTAAAGTTAAAATTTAAAATTAAAAATACATAAAAAGTAGTGCTTAAATAACCTAATTAGATATATGAAAAAAAAAATATTAATAGTACTCTAACATCATACCAATTGTTAGTAATGTAAATAGTTTTCATTTTAATTATCATTATTCATTGTTTTAGTTACGTAGGTGGTTGGTAGCTCTCTGATATAATCTTTAACTGTTTTAGTGAAGCGTTGGATTGTGGGTGCGTTCTTAATACTATCAGGTAAGCAATTGAATACCTTTGGTCCCAGATATCGGTAGCATCTCTGACCGACTGACTTCTTCATAAATGGGGGTATAAACTTGTCCTTTTGTCGCGTCTTATATTGGTGAGAATGTGTAAGGAGTTCGTTCTTATGCAAATATTGTGTTTTTCCTACCTCCAAGAAATAAAGTTTCCTCAAATCATAAACCTGTGTCTCCTCAAATAGCGCTTCACTTGGATATCGGTTTTTTCTACACATTATTAGTTTCAAGAATGGCTTTTGTATGATTTCTAACGATTTCAGGTATGTTTTGGATACTCCACCCCATCCTATAATACCATAGCCCAGATGCGATTCAACTAAACTGTGGTAAAGAATTTTTTTTTGTTTAAAGTTGAGTATATGTGAGACTTGTTTGATTCTATACAGAACAGTACGTAATTTTTTTACTAAATAGTTTATATGTACGTCCCATCTAAGGTGGCTGTCTATCATAATACCCAAGTATTTAACCCTTTTCGATGGTAAGATTTCTAGGTCATCTTCTATTGATATTTTGTCAAATGTTGGGAGGTTCGCAGATAAGCTACAGAACGGCAGGTAGAAAGTTTTTTTGAGATTAATTGATAGTAGCCTATTATCGAACCATTTCTTAATGTTACAAAAGTCAGTTTCTATTTTATTCTTTAAGTCGTCCCATGTGTTACTTTCATAGAATATGACCGTATCATCTGCAAAACTTATGATGCTGCCCTGTGTTCGCATGGAGAATAAATTATTTAGGTAAATATTGAATAGCAAAGGCCCCAACACCGTCCCCTGGGGCACACCACATGATATAGTTTCTTTCTTGCTGAGTATGTTTTGTATTTTTGTTTGCTGTTTCCTGTCAGTTAAGTATGAGTTGAAAAGGTCATGTGATTTACCCCTCACTCCTAGATCGTCAAGGCTTGATAACAGTATATTGTGGTCCACGGTATCGAATGCCTTTGCCAAGTCTAGAAAAATTCCAATGGAGGGTTTTTTTTTATCTATAGAACCATATATTTTGCTCGTGAGTTCTAATACCGCATCGCTGGTGGACTTTTTTTCTGTGAATCCATACTGCGCTCCTGACAACAGATTGTATTTCTTCAGAAACGAATTTAGTCTTTTTTTTATGATTTTTTCCATAATTTTAACCAAATTTGATATAAGTGTTATAGGTCGATAATTTGAAACCTCTGTCCTTTCGCCAGTTTTGTAAACAGGTACCACAGTTGACATTTTGAAAGCAGAAGGAAAGTGACCACTTGACAAGGATTTATTGATAATATAACTTAGAGGTTTGGCTATGTAAGTTGATATGAGTTTCAATGTTTCCGATTTCAAGCCATCAGGTCCTGGTGATTTTTTATTTTTCAACTGCAAAATAATTTCTTGTATTTCATAGGCGTCAGTGGGAAAAAGAAAAAAGGTGTAATCTGATTTAATTTTCGTTTCTGTATAATTTCTGTCCTGCTTAATATTTTTTGCTAGATTTGCACCTACATTGCTAAAGAATGAGTTGAATTTTTCAGAAATTATAATTGGATCGCAAGTTATATTTCCATCCTCAGTCTGCATCAATGATATATCGGTATATTGTCTTGCCTTCGTTAATTCATTTACCAATTGCCATAATCGTTTTGAGTCTGCCCCTTCTTGTTCTATCTTGTTTTTGTAGTATTTCATTTTTGTGTCTTTTATTGCTTTCTCTAGTATTTTTCTGTAAATATTGTATTCAGTTTTTAAAATTTCATTTTGTGGATTTTTCTTTAATGTAGCATACATAGTATTCTTCCTATTAACGGATTCCAGTAATGATGTAGTAACCCATGGTTTCCTCTTTATATCTTTGTTTTTAACTTTTATGAATTTCGAGGATCCATCTATTGCAGTTTGGACTAGTCTGACAAATTCAGTAACCGAGTTTTCGAAATCATTTATTTCAAAGAAATCTTTCCAATCCGTACTTTTAATGATTTGTATCAATTTTTTTTCGTTTATTTGTTTATAGAATTTGGAATTGGCTGTAGTTTCTTTCGCATACTTATCGTTGAATATTATTTGCACCAGTATTGTGTAATGGTCGGTAATACAAGTCTCCACAGTCAGCGGAATGATAGATTCAAGGTTTGGCGTTTTCGACTTAATGAAAATGTGGTCTATGCATGTACCTGACTGTGGTCTGGTGGTCGTATTTATTGCTGAGTTATGTCCATACTCTCCTAATGTGTCCAGGTAAATCTGCGAATCGTCTGTATTTTCATTCAAGTCGATATTCATATCTCCAATAAACACACTATATGTGAAGTTCTTTGGGTGATTTTTTAATATATTATCCAGGTAATTAATAAACGGTGCGATTTCAGTATTACAAGGTGATCTATAAAATGCATTAATAATAATAACTTCTTGGCCAATAGTCACAGTCAATTGGAGTAGACTTGTACCATTTATTTCAATTTCTTGGTGAGAGTGGTATAAATTCGATTTAATGAAAACTACTACTCCATCATTCTGGTTGAGTTTGCCAAAATTATAGAGAGTTGTATAGCCTTCAATATTATATACTCCGATGTCATCTATAATTCTAGTTTCTGTAAGTACTATGCAGTCTATTGAGGAGTCTAATTCCTCTAGAAATATTATAAATTCATCCAGATTTTTAGCTATTCTTCGAATATTATTATGTATTATTTTGAAGTTGCAATGACAACTATTGACTTTTAGTATTTGTTTAGCTTGGTCTGCATTTTCTAAAACAAAATTTCTTATTTTTTCTACTTTGAAATCTCTAATATATGGATTCATTTCAGAGCGCTCACTTATATAGATATAATATACAATTTTCAAGAAAAATCAACAATGCATGCAATAAAATACTCATCCGCGATACATGTATTTCAATGAATATTAGTCCGAGCGTTTAACATGAGATTATTTGGCATTTATGCTTAAGCAAAGGTACTATCATTAGAAAATATAATAACTTAGACTAAAACTGGAAAATAAAAAATATTTTAAAAGAATTATGATGGAGAAGTGATTTTATGTTAGTTAATGTTCTGCTATGTTAAGTTTATAAAAATATCATTTACTACTTGCAGTCGAATTGTTCCTTGTAGCACGGCCAAATTTGGTTATGTTTTTGGCTTGTATAGTAGGTGTTGTTGGTTTCTTCTTTACTTCCACCGTTGTCTTCGTATTCTTGGGGGTCTCTTCTCTTGCTAATTCCTCTACGTTTCCCGGATTTTTCTCTGTATTTTCAATGGTATCTTTCTTGTAATCTATTTTTTGACTGGTACTTGGAGTGGGAGGTGCACTGTTCGCTTTGGGTGGTAATTCATCAGCTTCAAATTCTTTGTTGCCGCTCTCTAATTCTTCTGGAGTGTATGGAGTACCATTTACATAAAATTTATGGTTCTTTATATGTGCTTGATAATTATTTACTCTGGCACTCTTTAGATGTTTGACCAAGATTTTATTTGTAGTTTGATCTTCAGGTCTTAAATCATGAGATATAGAAATTCCGGTGCCTCGTAATTGCTTTAAGTTTTGAAAAATTTTCAACTTTTGTAAATAAGAGATAAACTCTAAGATGATTGTACCTTTTTTTCCGATGAGGTATATGTTGTTTACGTCTTTCTCAGATAGGTTGCAGTTAAATATCTCGTTCAGCTTTCCAGTAGTAACTTCGAGTACATTATCTTTGCTTGCCTCTATCCCAAAAATGACAATATTATTCCTTTTGTTGAACCGTTCTATTTCGACTATTTTGTGTTCTATCTTATTGCATTTTTTTTCCAATTCTTTCAATCTGTTAATCAGGCTATCTCTAATGCTTTGTATTTCTGATTTTAATTCTGTAGTTTGATCATTTATGAGTATCTCTATCTTCGACAGTAAATCATTATTTGAGATCTCATTCATATTTAATTATTTTTATATATATACATATACCGTTTCTTGGGGCTCTCGTGTGATCTTAATAAATATATCCACCAATAAAACGCACACAGCTGCAAATATCACCTTCAATTATATCAAGTACGCCACTGGTGGCATTTCATCAACAACAATTAAGGTCCGACTGGTTTTGTTTTGAATTAAAAAAAACTCCAGCTCATTAATGAAATGAAATGAAATAAACAAAACATTCAGTTCAGTATATGCAAAATGCACTGATTACTTGAGTATTATCGTACAGTTATTACTTTCAATTGCTTCTATTGAATCACCATTTTTCCAGCTACACACTGATATAAAATACAACTTTGTGTATTGATTCTTTCCACTGAATTCACGATCCCAAGACACCATCGATACTACACACAAACTCAATGAAGCATATACATATTACATATATGTATATTATTAAATTGGTTTTTACTGAAATTGAAGTATGATCTGAGAAAAGGGAAAAGTTCTCTCCTGAATGAACCAGGAACGGCCGCCCTAATTAAACATTCATCATATGTTTAATTATCAATTTACTTCAATAGTATGAGATTGTTTCAACGCCTTTTAATGTTGCCGTCGTTATATTGTTAAATTTACGAGGTACGTTAATACTGTTTATATATCTATATAGACATTGATAGGGTTATTAACAAAAGTAAATATTGATAGGTGGGTTGGGTACATTAAGTTAATACGTGGAAGAAACTATTCGCGAGCATTAGTGATTATCAGTGGGAAAGTGTTTTGTTTATTTCTATTTATAGATCTAAGACTTGCATTAAAATATTACTTTGTACCTTTAGTGCCTATAAAATAACTTCCTTATCTTTTTGTGAGTTCCGATTGGAACAATACGTTGTTATGGGTTCCAGTTCAAGTAGTTATTTTGTTACTAAATGAGATGATGTGAACAATACTAAATTATTGGAAGTAACCTGCGATTCGACTTTAATAGATCCCGTTCTATATTCTAATAAGAAAATTATGCATAGGGATGTGCAGCTCCAATTATCTTGTTTTCAAAATTTCTGTTTCAGAATATTTTGATAGAGGCCAAAATTGTGCCGAAACGTGCAACCAAGAAAATTTATTTACGAAAATGTTTCAATTCATGGACCTTTTTATTTACATATCATTGAATGAATGTTCCTGATTTTAGGATTTAACGAATCTGTTGTTTCATTGGAAGTTTATTCACAATTTTGGAAATAGACGACCGGAGTGATGACGTAAATCAAATATCTTGTTAGGTTTGGTCAGTGTTTACTATCCAAACAAAGGTTGTTGATTTCGTGATTTGCGTATTCCGTGAATTATTGTTACGAAGTGGTTTTATTTTTTTGTTATGTGAGTATATTTTAAAATAAATGCTGTAATGTACTATTAAAAATCGTTTAAATAACCTTCAAAAAGATTCATATACAGTGGGATATTTTATAAAGTGGGGTTATATTTCTCCCAATTTTAGAATATGACACCAAAACATGTTTTGTGGATTTCTTCCAAGTATAAGTAACATGCAAAAAGTACTTACGGTTAAAAAAATGACAAAATAGCCTCTAAATACTAATATTACAAAACTTTCCTATAACACAAGTGAAGTTGTCAAAAGTTTGTACGGAAAGTAACTCCTAATCTGCCCATGATCTACGACACACTCCGGTTGTCTATTGAATAATTTGAGAAATAACCAACCTAAAAGAGCCGAGTTCAGTTAACAATTAAAGAGACTAAAATTTTTATTATTTTCTCATCATAAGTAGTGATTTTATTTAGAAATAGTTAGTTGCATTCAAAGTAATAATAATGAAATAATTGGACAAAGAATTAGAGAAATAAAGGTCATGAGCAATCTGAAGACAGAGATAACTTTAACTGTTTCGACCCTTACTTCGTGTAATCAAAATTACATTTGTTCATAGGAAGTGAAAATGCTCTATGTATAAACGAATTAAATGCTGCAAATTTTTGTGACATGGGGTGATTGGAACTATATGGAATAATGTGTGTTGGTTTTCTGTAAATTGAATCATCAAGTACATTATTAACTCTTTGAATTTTCGAATCAAGAAAATTGATTGTGTTATTTTCTTCAACCTCTAATGTAAACTTAATTGTTCGGTGTAAATTATTAATCTGGTTGAAAAATACATCTAATTGTCATTCACTACCTATAAAACAAGGTAATACGGCATCCACACATCTATACCACAATAAAACATTTTTTGAAATATTACTGTCAAAGATTTTTCTTTCTAAACTGTCCTTAAAAATGTCTGCCAAAATCGGTGATATAGAGCTTCCCATTGGTAAACCTTCATTTTGAATATATATCTTATTGTCAAAAGTGAAATAATTCTGATCAATATATATATATATATATATATATATATATATATATATTTACTGGATAGATTTTAGCCCTACATTGAGGGCCATTTTTTTTTAAACTGGATAGACTTATCCTTTGTAACAAAAAATATACTTAATATTTTATTTAGTTTAGATTTACTTTAAACTTTTTATTATTAGCCCGGTATATAGATAATTTTAAATAGGTGATAAACAATTTATGCTACTTGCATGAGAAATTTCTTATCTCAGGGTAGAGTTCAAGTATATAAAAATTAAACGGTTTCATTTTTTTTATATTAGCGCCAAAATCAATAAATTCTTTATATTTTAAAACAAATTTGTTGATCAAAATATATTATTTACTTAATAATTATGAACTGAATACGGTCCTGCCCTGCTTGGAATCAAATCTCTGCACCATTCATAGATGTCAGTTCAAACTTCTACCTATAGAAAATAGATGGAGCGGAAATCACCAGATGAAATGAAAATCTCAACGTACAGTTTTAAATCGTTCTTCAAAAGAAACAAAACGTTGTTTAATGTGATGAAAATAAATACATTACTCTTTTACAAGTGTTCTTGAAGAAATTCAACTATTTAAAATAATGATTCATTCATACAACAGACACATACTCTGGTGAGATATTAATTCTAAGGGTGAATTACAATTATGCAACTTGGTATACAAATGAATTATAGAAGATGGCGAACTATAAACTTTTTAGCGTCCATGTAACATTAAAGTTCAGTTCTTTACACAAATCGGTAAGTTCGTTTAACTTTTTATGTATTAATAAATTGAATTTAAATACCTTGTTCACTATACTGTTTTTGTTTATTCACCTCAATGATCAGTTCCTTTAATCTATTTTAGGTTCTCTCTCTCTTGGAATAAATCCGTTCTTCCTGTCCATTTCCACCAAATCAGGAATTGACGCTGTATTTCTTCCAACATCAAAACACTTTGGATGAATTCCATGATTCAGTGTTTTCTGAAAGGTATTGTCGAGACATTGCTTCCACAATACAACAATTGACCATTTATAAAAGAAAAGTCACGGTTAGTACCACATAATATATAACAATTCCTTTTTATATTTTGTAGTTATTAATATTTACTTAATTACTTACATTAACGTATATCTCGTATGTATAATGTATTTGTTTCTTGAATTCCATAGCCAAAACTGATATTTCTCAAATATTTAAAATAATTTTCTTTACCAAAATAATTTTTCTTCTTCCAAATTTTTGCTACCCCAAAAAGAGACTTCTTAGTGAATAGTCTACATAATCAACAACTTTTTTCATTCAAATTTTTTTATCATTAGCAACGTAATTGTCGCTGATGTGATTCTTTTAAACGTTCATTTACCAATCAAAATTGACTATCAATTTCATCATTGAAAACCTTCACTTCAAACAGTGAATCGTCCCTCCATCATATCAGGACATTCTCCCAACAATATTTCATAAAAATTTTAACTGACATTTGTTAATCTCTAAGTGTGTATGTAAAATGAAAATTCTTAATATTTTTAGATGACAGCTGTTAACTTCAAATATATGTGCAAAATGAATATTCGTTTTGCATATGTCATGCTTTCTGAAATTCATATTATTATACAGCTTCCTATCTAGTTATGTCTAAACAGTTACCCTTTCTTATGTTAATATTTCTTTCAACAAATATTGTTTGGTTTCTTCTGACAAATTCATAAGATTATCTTAATTTCACAGAATAAAGAAACATTAGTTTTTTTTTATCATAAACAAAGTTCTGATACTTAATCTTTTGAATACAAATTGTGTTATTTTGTTTCACATAATTTGTTTCTCGCACCTATTCACAATTTTCCCTACGATTATACGGTTTGTCTTGTGTATGCCTTCTCTATCAAATAGTGTATCATACAGATTGTCTCCATTCAAATGATAAAAAAAAATTCAGACTTAAAAAAAATTCTTCTAAATTACAATGCACAATCTTTAATTTTTATTATTTAATATACAGGGTGTTTCACTCTATAATAATATATATATATATATATATATATATATATATATATATATTATCAGAATCTCAATTACCATTGTATATAGTGTAGGGTATACTTTTACAAATATACTCATTTCAATTACATCGCATTATGCTTAAGACATATATCCATTTTTTCATCGATGCTTTGGTCCAGATAGACATTTATTCATGTACAAATTTAGCCCATTGTTGTTTATCTCTTGCCATTGTTTTTGCCTCTGTCCATGTTTTTCCTTTTTATTGCATTATGCCTACCATAACACCATCCCATGTTTGTTTTGGTCTTCCCTTTTTCGTTCTTTTTTGTATTTTTGATTGCCATACTATTTTAACTGGTCTTGTATCGTTCATTATTTGTAAATGTCCACACCAGCTTAATTGTCTCTTTTCAATAAATTTAAGTGTTGACTCTATTTCAAGGTCTTCTCTTATTTCCGTATTTTTCTTTGTGACTCCTTTAACTCGCTTAAGATACTTCATCTCAACTGCTTGTATTCGGCTCTTTTGTCTCTTTGTTATTACCCAAGATTCACATCCGAATGTTAATATTGGCCGGTAAATTGTTTTAAATACATTTAACTTCGTTTTCTTGGAAATTTCTTTTTTATTAATGAATATCGAGTTCCTCGTGTGATAAAGTTTCATCGTTTTTTGTACTCTATTGTTAATTTCGACATTCTGTGTTCCATTTTCTTCTATTTCTACTCTCAAGTATTTATATCTTCTAACTTGCTCAATTTTTATTCCATCTAAATGAATATTTGTGTTTCTGTCCCATAACCATAACTTTGGTGTAACTTTCATTCACTGTCATTCCAAATTCTTTCGATACCGTGCTCCATATTTCCATATTCTTTTGTAGATCCTTCTCTTTCCCTGCCATAATTATTAAATCATCTGCAAAAGCTGCTTCTGATATATTCACTCTTACTAAATATCTGTATCCAATGTGTAGTTTTGCCATTTTGGTTGACGATTTTCTAATTATTTCATCAATAAAAATTGTAAATAATAATGGACTTAGTCCCCCTCCTTGCCTTAATCCTTCTTGTGTTGAAAATGGTTCTAATGTTTTATTCCTTATATTACTCAATTTCTATTAGTTTTGTAAATGTTTTTGATTATATCTATTATTTTGTAATTTACTCCCCTTCCTTCTAGTACTTTCCATAACTTCTCCCTTGGTACTTTGTCAAAAGCTTTTTCCATGTCTATAAATCCCATATATACCTCTTTTTCTTGTTGTGAGAACTTCTCAATTATCTGTTTCACGGTGAATATGTGGTCTTGGATGCTTCGCCGTCTTCTAAATCCACTTTGCGATTCTTCGAGAGCATTTTCTATCCCTGGTCTTATCTTACCGTCTATAATCTTCTCATAGACTTTCATAGCTGTACTAAGTAGATTTATTCCTCTATAATTATTGCAGTCTTGTCTATCCCCCTTTTTATATATTGGAACTATTAAGGCTGTCTTCCAATCTTCTGGAATCTGTTCTTCACTCCACGCCGTGTTGTATATTTTCAATAATATTTTTGTTCCTGTTTCCCCTAAATTCTTGAACATTTCTGCTGTTAATTTATCAATTCCTGGAGATTTTCCATTTTTCAATTCATCTATTATTTCCTGTAATTCTTTTATAGTTACAATGTCTTTATTTTCTCTTATTGCATCCTTTTTTTTTGTTAATGTCCTTAATTCTGTTGTCTGCTCCTAGTAATTCTTCAAAATACTCTTTCCATCTATCAATACTTCGTTTTCATTTCTTAGTATATCTCCTTTTTTATTTTTTATCCATGTTATTTCTTGGGGTTTTTCCTTTCTTAATGACTTCAATGTTTTGTAAAACAGTTTTTGATTTGATTTACTATTGCTTTCCATTTTTTCGCCAAATTCTTTCCACTGATTTCTTTTAGCTACTGTTGCCATCTCTTTCACCTTTTTCCTCTTCTATTTGTACACTTCATAGTTTTCCGTTGTTTTGTTATTTATATATGTATACTTTCCACGCTTCTTTTTTTAATTTTACTTTTATTTTAGTTTCGTCCGGTCACCAAGCTGTTTGTTTTTTCTTATTAGTTTTCTTGCTACAACCACATATTTCTTTAGTGGTTTCCAATACGGTTTTTTTGAAATAATCCCACATTTCTTCTAAATTACCATTTTTCATTATATCACAATTATTTGAAAACTTTCCTGATAATGCTAGTTAGTATTTCTCTGCCATATCTTTGTTTTGGAGTTTACATGATCTGACCGATTCATATTCTATTCTTTTTTCTACTTTTTGTTTATTATGATTCGTAATTTCTAGTTGTTCTCTTATTTTTGTTACAAGTAAATAGTGGTCAGTTCCCATTTCTGGTCCTCTTCTAACTTTGGTATCCAATACTTCCTTTCTATTTCTCTTTTCCACTAATATGTAATCTGTTATTGACCTTTCATTTCTGCTTTCCATCACACGTGTATATTTATGTATGTCTTTATGTCGGAAAAATGTATTAGTTACAATAAAATTGTGTAATATGCAAAAATCCAACAGCCGTTCTCCATTATTATTCCTAAATGCTTCACCAAGTTTTCCTATTACTGTTCTGTAAATGTCATTTTTTGTTCCCACTCTGCTATTCAAATCTCCAAGTATAATTATTTTTCCTTTTGCATTTTCTGTAGCCATAGTTAGACCTTCCCAAAACCTTTCTTTATTTCCTACTGTATCGTCTTCATTTGGTCCATATACAATTATTATAGTAATCTTTCCGACCATCCCGTCCATCCAGTAATTTGTTCTTCTAAGTTTCTATGTATTATGCATGCAACTCCTGCTGCCGCTCTTTTCTCATTTTCAATACCACTATATATGAGTATATGACCTTTATCCATTTTTAATATCCCTTGTCCTTTTTTTTGTCTCTGTTATAACTAGTATTCTCAAGCTTGTATTTTCAAGGCATTCTTGGTTAAACCAAATGTTTTGTGATGCTTTGTAACGTTTTTGTAGTAACTTCTGGTACAGTCGGGTCAAATCTTCCCTCGAAGATTTTTTGATGAAATTAACTGTCTCGACCCTTACTTCGGGGAATCTACTCATTTTACTGTTTTAAATGAAACTTACTGTTTCTAGATAATTCCACAATATATTGAAAAAATTTTGTTTAAATTAGAAGACACTTAAGAAACCCACAATATCAAGTTGTCAGTGAACAGATAAGTTTAGGGAGTTCTCCACTTTCAAACTGTCTTCTCAAGTGATAATTGCAAAGATCAGCAGATATAGTATTCCTGGTTTTGTATATCATTGCAATTATACTGATCTTAATTGGAAAAAGATATCCAGGATATCTCCATAGGGCTAGTAATATCTAAGCTTTAATATTTGTAATATCATTCTTCTTGTTTTTTCTATTAACATATATTAAGTCACTCACTAGGTAGATCACTTCTTGGTCTAGCCAAAATAATTATTAAACATCCGATAGGCATGAAATGAAATGTAACTTCTGTCATTCTGACGATGATATTTAATATCGAAACAATTGTCAAATTTCATAGAATTTTTAACATTCTTACAATATATTGTGGAATTATCTAGAAACAGTAAGTTTCATTTAAAACAGTAAATGAGTAGAATTCACGAAGTAAGGGTCGAGGCAGTTAGTTTCATTAAAGTTTTTATGATTATATATTTTTTATTTAAGAAAGTTTATTTTATTTATAACTCAAGTTCGGTAGTTGTCATAATAAAATACTGATTCTAACATTAAACTGTTTTTATTTACATATCCCCTATGCTGAGATAATTACAAAATATGTATCCATTTTAATTTTATTATAAAATAATCAAATTCATGAGTATTAGACCTACCTAAATAATATATACAGTGAATACATTATAACAAATAACCCCCAAAATGCCTAGCAAGACCATGTCCATGTTTCCATTTAGTATAAATTTGAGCCAACCAAAATTAATTCTCCAAATATCAACTATGCGCAACAGCTTAGAAAATAGATTTTGTTAGGTTAGAATTTAGGTTGATAAATAATTTCAAGTCACTATTCAATAACTCCTCGAGAAGATGTTTATGGTTGAGCAGTATTTAAATAATGTTAGCACGAATAGAGTTTGTCAGTAATAATGCATTTCCGATACCTCTCTAATATACAACACATACTGTCACATATAAAATGTGTTTCCCACATCTCTCCTTATATTTTGAAGCTTCTAAAAATCAATGTATGTCTAATATAGTTTTGATAAGATTCTTGGAATATTTTTTCAAAAACTTTGCCACAAGAACCTGATTTGAAAGCAATAAAACCAATGTTCACTTACCAAACAACTATTCAAATATTTATACCTAATTAGTATTTCAATTAACGCGCTAAGTAGTTTAATTTTAAACCTGTCCTGATTAAAATCAATAACAACGTTTAGATTAAAACAACACGTTTCCAATCAGTTTATTGTTAATAGTTCTGATTCTTGAAAGGGTAAGAGAATCCTTTACATAATGAGACATTTTTATTGGTATAATTACTTTTAGGATTTTGCTGTTATTATCTAAATCAGTGTTGGTTGATTGAGAATTCTAGTCTATGGTATTTTCAATAGTAATACAACAAGTGTAATGATGATTATCGAAACATAAATACCTTCGTTTTTGAGTAACATATAATGTTGCTTGGAAACCACACTTGTAAAACAGATATACTGCAGCCGAATCTACTTCTAGTGCACTCGTATGCACCACCAAGGAATACAAAATCCCTTCTCCCCCTAATTTGTTAAACCTCATTCTACATAGTAAAGTTGACCGCCCCCCGTGCCCCCAATGACAATTTCCGAAAAAAGTATAGGGTAATAAAGTACACTTCTAATGCACTCATAAGCACCACCAACAAAAACAAAATATTCCGTTTCCCCAAATATAAGAAGTATATTCCTTCCCATAAGTTAAAAAAATTGGAAAAAGGCTAAAATTATAGCAAACCTTAGTGAAAAAGAGCCAGGAAAATTATCTAGATGACAGATAACGTCTGTTCATCGGTCGTTTGAAAGAAAATCATTTTTAGGTTTATTTCAGAATGAAATTGGGCTATTGTAGAAAGTAGCATGACGCGCCTTCGGAAAAATTTCAATGCAGTTTTTCGTTTTGGTGTTCCCTAATGCCAAAATCTCCCCCCCTGCCAAAAGTTATATATATATATATATATATATATATATATATATTTACCAACTTATTTGTAATGGATATTTTTGTGGGGATGTGGCAATAAGACTCCAGAGTAAATTCTCTCAGATATTTATTCCCGAGCTTTCGAATAATTTTTATTCATTATCAAGGGATAAAATCTATAGCGAATTTTGGAAAAGTTGTAAATTTTTATAATAAATTCTTTTAAACATAAATCATATTGTTTTTTGAGTTTTTCATTGATTTGATCGCTGAGTGTGTTGGGAATTTACCATTTGATATCCCTTTTTTAAAAAAATATGTAGATGATATCATCACAGCTGTTCCTGATGATGGTATCGAAACCATTGTTAACATTTTCAATGGTTACAATCAATACATCCAATTCACAGTTGAAAATGAAATTAACAGATGTGTACCATTTTTGGACACAAAGTTAATAAGGACCAATGAAGGCAAGGTACTTGACTGGTACGTGAAACCTACCAGTTCGGGTAGATAACTCAACTTTAAGTCTAATCACCCCTACAAAATGAAGGTTAATTTAGTATTAGGGTTGAAGAACAGAATTAAAAAAATATCACATCCAACATTACTTAATAAAAACCTCAAAATATTGATTGATACGCTTCAAAAAAATAGTTATCCTATCAAACTTCTCAAGAGGTTGATTTACAACACTCCTGGCGAGCATACGGTCGGTCATATTAATAGTAATGAAAATGAACAGGATGCTAATTTCAATAATTCACAACAGGTTACTTTTGGTTCATTCCCTTATATTAAAGATCTGTCAGAAAAAATCATCAAAGAATTCAAGGGGACCAATGTTAAAATTGCTCAAAGAATAGCCAAACCTCTACAGTTTCTTTTTACTAAGTTAAAACAACCGGAGGATTCCATGATGAAAACTAACGTAATATATAGCATCTCTTGAAAAAATTGTAACCAAAAGTATGTAGGAATGACATCTCAGAATTTGAAATCACGTTGTGCTCAACATAAAAGCGATGCTAGGTTAAAAAAGCGGAAATGTGCATTATCAGAACATGTTATAGATGAGTTCCACCATATAGATTTTGATAAAGTAAAGATTCTTGATGTAGAAAGAAACTATAACAAAAGAAAGTTTTTAGAAATGTATCATATTAATAACATTGAGGAACCAATGAATAGAAGGTCTGACATTGAGTCACTTAGTAAGATTTATACATATTTGTTGCATTTTAATAATGTCCACTCCGGTAGCGAGGAGATTGATTCCCAAATTAGTGTTTTGAGTTAATGGTTGGCTGAGGTGACAAGTCAGTCGAGTGTTGACAATACAAACATTATTTAATATTTCATTTAAGGGCAAAAGAATTTTTGTATACATTATGGCTGTCACAGCTCAGTTGCGAATGCAAATGATTTCCAAACAGTCGGGCCTTAACGTGAGAGGTTAGGTCCTTTCCATGTGTTAAAAGTTACAGATCTTACATCACTTTTCCTAACTGACAGCAGACGAAAGTGGAGATCGTTAGTATTTGCGGGTGGGTTTTGTTTGGCTTTTTTATTTAATAATAGTAATGCTGGAATGGGTTGACAGTTTGGGAATACCGAATGTGAGAGGTTTGAGTGTTCACTGACTGTTGACTTATTTCGTCATCCCAATTTTTTACATTTTGCAAAAGACACGTGGCAGCTGTCAGACAATAGTATGGTTAAATTTAAAGGTGTAATTTTTCAATCTTGACGTGATCCTAGGTGTAGACATTAATCTATTATTGTTTTTCTTTGAAGTTTTCACCAAAGCAACCAAAAAAACACAACAGTATTGCTGAGAAATTTAGATTTTTATAAAATGTTTTTACTTCAACCTTGCAATTGCCCCCCGTATCTCTTACCTTTCGACAGCAGTCGATTTCATGTTGAGATATATATTCAACAAAATCAGTTCGTTTCTTGTTGTACGTCTTTTGGTTTTGAAAAACAGGAAAAAAATCCTGGCTCTCATTACTATATGTAGTCGACATTTTAGTCTTTAGTGGATGAAGGTTTTCCTGCAATTTGTGAAATGTGAGTTTAATTTTAAATCAACACTACAAGTAAGTCGTAATGATATCAAGAATTATTTTCTTTATTAAGTTAACCGATTTTTTCTTTCTGGTTTATTATAGCCTTTGAAAATGAAGACAATGCTCTTCGAAAGCTTAGGTAATGTACTATTTGATTCACTTTATCTCTAACCTGTAAAGTTTTTTTGGCTGCTATCCCCACGAGTTTGAGGGTTTTTTAACAAAGACCACTCTTTGAAGTTTTATATATATATATATATATATATATATATATATATATATTTATTGTAAAATATTTTTATTTCTTGACTTACCATATTTAATTTTTATATTAACTTTTCTTAGAATAAAAGGTCTCCATTACTTTAATTATACTTTTATTGACGTTTCGACATCATACGTGTCATCTTCTGAACAATGTTAATAAAATCTACGACTTTATACAACTCAAAACATTTTAAAAATCATTTTAAAATTTTTATCTAAGAAAAAATAAAAATAAATATTTTGAGTTGTATATAGTCGTAGATTTTATTAACATTGTTCAGAAGATGACACGTATGATGTTGAAACGTCAATAAAATTATAATTAAAGTAATGGAGACCTTTTATTCCAAGAATAGTTAATATAAAAATTATATATATATATAAAATGAATATAATTTCATAAAATACGAGGTGTCTATATGAAATATAAATTTCGATTTTCTACTACACCCGTTTTAGTCGAAATTTCAATAATTTCGACGTATTGGTCTGACCGTTTTTCGAAGGGAAAAACAACTACATTCCTGGCTAATACCATGCAGAATATTGTTATATAAATGTTTAGATATATAATCAATGTTTTTTGGTATTTTAAAAGTTTATAAGTGGTATTATATTTTGTTTTGAAAGCAGCTATCAAACATATATTCAAAAAATAACATCTCCCAATTCACTTTCTGTACAAATTAATAGTTGATTTTTGTTTGAAATATGTTTAATTCACTTTTTGTATGCAGTTCATTGAGGATTATCAGACACTTTTGGCATTACATTTTCTGAACAGTTGAAAGTTTCTTATAATGAACCACTTTGTATAGTTCAAGCTAGATTTTGTCATTGTATCTTCTTTCATTTTAAAACAAGTACTTATAGTCCAGGCGGTAGAGCAGTAAAAGTAGGGTGTAATGGGTTTGATAACGCAAATATTTTTATGCAGAGAGTTGCCGAATATTGTGTACAACAATAATCTATGTTTGCCTACTCCAAAAGGTGCTTGCTAAATGGTGTAGAACAACAAATGTACCGAAATATCGAAAAATGACTCATTTTTCGATACATTTGTGTCTAAAATTTTGATACAAATGGAAAAAATTTAACAAAATTTAAAAAAATTGTAAAAAATTGTTAAAACGTAAAATGGGTATTTTTGTCATTGCTTATTGTTTGTTATGACACTAAGTAACTGTTGAAAAGTGCGTGCTCCTGTTTCACCGTTGTTTAAACAAGGTACGCGCGATCAACTTTTTTATAATTTGTTAATTAATAATTATGGCAGTGAAAAACTACGCGGTCGATCGTTACAAAAATTTTTGTGCGTAATTGTCTTATGTTCAACTATCTTTTCTGAAAACTTAAGTATTTATCAATTTTTACTTACCGAAAAAATTTCTCAAATTTTACATATGATTTTTTACTAATTTTCGCATATCATTCATGGAAAATCAAAGTTTTTCGATTCGCGATTCTCATCACCTTATAGGAAATCGTCAAATAAACAAAAAAGAAAGAGCACATTTTTTTTATTCAAGGCTTTGTTTCAATGTTTTAGACACAAATGTATCGAAAAATGACCCATTTTTCGATATTTCCGTACATTTGTTGTTCTACAGCATTTAGCAAGCACTTTTTGGAGTAGGCAAACATAGATTATTGTTGTACACAATATTCGGCAGCATTCTGCATAAAAATGTTTGCGTTGGCAAACAAAATCCATTTCGATTGCCCTATCGCCTGGACTATTATTAATGTTCGTCGAATACTGGCGATAGTTCATCTAGAATGATTTTAAAAATTCACGATTCATTTTATTAATTAAGTAGGTGAATTTATACTATCAGAAAGGGACGTGCTCATTTCAAATGATTTATTTAAAAAAAATTGATCAGTGTTTTTCCTTTATCTTAAATTATTATAGTAGTTCCAGAATTAAAAACAAAAAAGTAAAGTCTGTGGTATTATCCAAACTCTTAATGAATTACCCTGCTTTTCAATTGTATTCGGATCAAAATTGCGTTTTCTCTACACTATAAAACTATATGCATTAGAAGAAAATCACTACTTTATCGGTGTAGTTTATTTCAGTCGTTAATTTAGTCGGTCTAAACATGACAGAGCAGTGTATAGGCAAAATGACCAGAGGCCAGTTAGAATGGCGAACTCTCTACGGTCGAGGCTGCTGTACACTGGATGTGGCTGACGATGACGCATGGCGTGACCGCGCTAGAAAATGCTCCGCTTCCGGTGACCTGGCTTCTGCTTGTTCTTATTTTTCTTTTAGATCAGCGTCGTACTTCAATCAATTTAAGCCAATTAAAATAATAAAAGAAAAATATAATCTATTCGAAAGAATATGTTATTCTAGTATGGGTATGAGATATCAGAGAACAGTTTATTTCACTAACAAGTCTCTTAGACGCTTATCAATTATTCATGTGTGCAAAGGATTAAATTAAGGATCAATTTGAAAATCCTACCTGCTTATATAACTATAACTCATATTTCCAGATTGGTTATTTACTCCTGGTAAATAAATTAGATCAAATCACCATCACCTTCCTTCATATTTTCCCTTATCAGAAGTCACTATATTTTAAGTGTTCTTCCTATTCCTGGTAACTTTGGGTAGTACCCGGATCTAGGAAGTGAAACTTTCAATCATTCTTATTACCTCTAATAGCTGTCGTATCTTGCTTCAACAACAGGAAGCAATTCGTTTATGTTAAAAAGAATAGCTCAACCTGAGAACCAATAACAAGTGGAGGTCCTCAGTCAGATTAGTTTTAGATCCATACTCTCTATATTATTCATAAATGACATTACAAAGCTGAATGAATTATTTTTTGTCTGTCTCAACACAGAAAACAAACATACTACAAGAAGATATATAGAAGAAGAAAAAAATGAAAAAGTTAGAACGTTTTTAGAAATGATTAACATTAAAAAAGATCCTAATAGCATAAATAATAGAAGCGATATTAGTAATTTAAACATCATCTATGATGGTATTTTGAGAGAATGATATTAGCTCTGATCTCTTGCACTTTGCTATAAAATTTAACAGCATTAAAATCATAATTTGTCCGTACTAACGATAAAGTATAAAAAGGAAAAATATTAATTATGATAAAAAAATTACAACTAATCTATAGAGAGACCAATTTGTATTCAGTTCAATATCCAAGCAATGCGTGATAAATATGTACCTGTTCAGAAATTGTTTTGTCTTTCATGTGATATCTGAAATAATGAAAGAAAGGTAATAATTTATATCGTCTTCGTGTAATTTGATTTTATAAATATTGACATAATTTTAATTTATACATGTAATAATTTTAGATTATTTTATTAACCAGAAGATGACTTCATAAGTCGAAACGTACGTCGTTATTAAATGTCTTTTAAGTATATTTGACCTTCCAAGAAAGTAACCAAAATATATATATATGTATATATATATATATATATATATATATATATATATATATATATATATATATATATATATATATATCTTCTACATAACAGAAGTATTGGCATATAGAAAAAATTTCGCTCTTCCATACAAGAACGAGAATGAAGTACCTTATACAGAATATATTGCAAGTATAGAAACAGCCATTATACATAAGCCAGATCAAATAAAAGACAATATTAGAGCTGATGTTGTAAATACTATCACCAATCATAAAATAAAACTCCGTCATCGTAAAACTCAAAAAATCGATGAAACCCAAAAAAACATCCAAGAATAATTGAAGAAAACTAAAGAATTTATAAAATGCAATCCCTAAATAACAATTATACAACCAGATAAATGTAATAAAACACTAATAATGAACACCGAAGATTATAATAATAAAATGACAAGGTTACTGAGTGATAGAAATGTTTATCAAAAAATTCAATTAGATAAAACCAAAATATTTCAAAACAAAAATAATACATTTATAAAAAAACTATTAAATAATGGTTCTATCAATGCAAACGAAGCAAAAAAATTACAAACACACAATGCTTTACCACCAAAACTTTATGGACTACCAAAACTACATAAACCAAATATGCCAATGCGTCCAATAGTGTCATACATCCAACCACCTTTTTATAAACTATCTAAATATCTTGCATACAGTCTATCAAAAACAACTAAAAATAATTTTTATGTGAAAGATTCATTTATGCTTAAGCAGTTTTTAGGTACAGTACATATTCCTGATGATTATAAAATCATATCCCTAGACGTCATCTCAATGTACACAAATATTCCAAATGATCTTATAACACATGTACCAAAAGAAAAATGGGATTCGATCAAACAACATACATCACTTAATTATGACGAATTTCTATAAGGCATTATGCTTATACAAACAAATAATTACTTTCAATATAATGACAACTTTTTCCATCAATTAAACGGATGTACAATGGGATCTCCAATTTCTTCAAGTCTAGCGCGAATCGTTATGGAATATATAGAGGAAAAAGTATTGAATGATATACATTTTGATGTAACATTTTTTAAAAGATATGTTGATGACTGTTTAGCTGTAATTCTGGGTAACAAGTGCGATGCCTTCCTAAGCGCTTTTAATAAATTCAACCCAAGTATCCCATTCACTTTAGAAATCGAAAACACCAACAAAATAAATTTTCTAGACATAACACTTATAAAAACCAATAACTAAATAAAAACCAAACTATATACAAAAGAAACATGGTCTGGACGGTATCTAAATTATAACTCATGCCATCCCAAATCACAAAAATACAGCTTTATTATAGGATTAACGGATAGAGCTATAAAATGAACTTCACCTGAATATCGTCCTGAAGTAATGAAAAAACTCAAAAATGTTCTGAAAAATAATCAATATCCAGAAAACCAAATTAATAGAATCATTAAACAACGTACATATAAATTATACAATAACAACATAAAATCAAATATACAAATAAAATCAAGCCAAGAAAAAGATACATATATAGTCCTACCTTACACAAATCAGTTATCAGAAAAACTTAAATACATTTTATCAAAACATAACATCAATGTAAGCCATAAATCCCACAACACATTATCGCCACTTTTTACTAAACTAAAAAACAAAACCAATGATAATAGGAAATCAAATATTATATACTCCATACCTTGCATGAATTGTCCAAAGAATTATATAGGAATGACTACACAGTACTTGGAGAGCAGAATTAATGGTCACAAATATACAAAAAATGTATCAACCGCTTTACACAAACATGAAAGCACTGAGAAACATGAATTTGATTATAAAAAAAACAAAAATTTTAGCTCAATACACCAATCATCAAAAATTATCAATTAAAGAAATTATACATATAAAACAAGATAAGTTTCCTGTGAATGATAGACAAGATATTAAAAACTTAAGTCAAATTTATTATAAGCTGATTAACTAATTTCATTTAAACCTACCTCGTATGGTATCGTTCCGTTGATATTCTAAGGTGAGTACATCGATTTTAATGCTATGTTTTTATTGATGTTTTTAAGAAACCTACTAATCTTATGTTTTTATCTATCTGCTGATATTTTAATCGTCCCTTATTCTTACAATGGTATTGTTTTTAAAAATGCTTCCAAAGAATAAGCGAAACGTTAACATTATGTATATCCATTTTTCATAGAAAAATGTAAAATATGATCGTTTTAATTATTTCAAACAACCTACGAACCCAAGAAAATAAACTTTACAATATTATAAGTAAATGGTTGAAGAAATTAAATGAATTTATATATATATATATATATATATATATATATATTATATATATATATATATATATATATATATATATATATATATATATATAAGTATTGGTACGTTTGACTGAAGAATATTAAGAAAATATGTTCATCCAGAACTGGGTGTAGCAGTCAACAGTGGGGCTGGTGAGAAATCAAACAATTGTATTATTCATCAAGCTTTCAACCCTTGTTTGGGGTCTTCCTCAGGATGACTACAAATATTATATATATATATATATATATATATATATATATATATATATATATAACAACAAAGAGATATTCCTACATCTTCTATATACAGGGTGGTCATTTCAGGACTTCCCACCCTAATTTTCTCGAAATGTGTGTATTTTAAAAAAAATCCTGGGACACGTCAACAAATATATCGAAGGGGACAACTTTTTATCATAAAGGCAACGCGCCCTCTTTCACCCCCCGCCAGGGGGGGAGTTGCCAACTTCAAAATCTTAAATGGGAAGGGGTATCGAGTTATACCTCATTTTAAAGGTCTTTTTAATCTCTACACGTCGGCTTTTTTTTTAATTGATCGATTAGTTGTAGAAATGTTTAAGAAGATCTGTTTGCTGCTTCGTACCATTAAAATAAAAACTGCAATTGTTTGTTTTGTTCTTCCTTCCAACTTTTTTGTATAAAAAAATGCAAAAAAATGTTTTAGATAGAGAAAATAAAAGACATGATACCTATTGAATTGTTTACCATACTTACCAGTTGTGTGAAAAAGCAATTTATTAAAAATGGTTTACACTTTAGCTGAAAAAGTTGAAATAGTGTTAATTTACGGCGCCGAAAACCAATGTGCTCGACGAACTGCTGCAATATTTAACGAAAGGCACCCAGATAAGAACACCTCTCATAGGTATGTCCTAAATCTAATCGCCAAATTTACTCAAACAGGATCTGTTGCTAATTTAAAACATGATCAGCCAAGAGTTTTGAATGAAGCCACTCAAATTGAAGTGATAGGTGATTTTGGTATGAATCCTAATACTTCGTTACGTACCATTTTTGCTGCACCTGGAATTTCCTTAGGCTCTGTCCACAAAATTACAAAAATTAATAACTTCCATCCCTATAAAATGAAAGTATGTCAAGAGTTAAGTGAAGACGATTTTGACAGAAGAATTGAGTTTTGTGAACAAATGACTACGATTATTAATAACAATAACGAATTTTCAAAAAATATCTGCTTCACTGATGAGTGTACTTTTTATTTAAATGGTTTTGTCAACAAACATAATTGCAGATATTGGAGCAATGAAAATGACCATGTATTTGTCGAAGGGCATATCCAGCATCCCCAAAAAATTAATGTATGGGCCGGTATACTAGGAAATCAAGTAATTGGTCCATTGTTTATAAATGGAAATCTAAATGGTGAGATGTACTTGAATATGCTAGAAAATACAATCAATCCGTTAATTACCGAAGCAATTGAAAATCAACTGGATAGACATGGCAACAACTTTCTTGACGAAAATGAGTTATATTTTCAGCAAGATGGAGCTCCCCCCCATTATGTGCTTCCGGTCCGTCAATGGTTAAACAATGTATTTCCCGGTAAATGGATAGGGCGAAGAGGACCTATAGAGTGGCCAGCTAGGTCCCCAGATCTAGCACCATGTGATTTTTTTCTATGGGGACATTTAAAATCTGTTGTTTACACACCCCCGCCACAAAATATAGGAGACCTTCGACAAAGGATTACTGCAGAATGTCGAGCAGTTCGAACAGAATTGTTTGAAAATGTGCGTCACGAATTTGAACAGCGGTTATACCATTGTTTGGCCAACAATGGGCAATATTTTGAGCATTTATTAAATTGAAAAGCTGTCTACAATATTGTAATTTAGTTTTGATGAAAGGAATGAGAATAAACAGTTGCAGTTTTTATTTTAATGGTACGAAGCAGCAAATAGAGTTTCCTAAATGTCTCGACAACGAAACGATCAATTTAATAAAAACAAAAACCGACATGTAGAGATTAAAAAGACCTTTAAAATGAGGTATAACTCGATACCCCTTCCTATTTAATATTTTGAAGTTGGCAACTCCCCCTGGCGGGGGGTGAAAGGGGGCGCGTTGCCTTTACGATAAAAAGTTGTCCCCTTCGATATATTTGTTGACGTGTCCCAGGATTTTTCTTAAAATACACACATTTCGAGAAAATTAGGGTGGGAAGTCCTGAAATGAACACCCTGATATATATAGTTTCCCACATGGATTGGTTGGCGAATGAGCTCCCTTCGACGTGTTTTTCTACAAAATTCATTGCTGACTCTACCAATGCATTATTGACTGATTTTGAATCACATATTCATTGATGCATACTGGTTTTTGTGGTTTCTGCAATCAAAAATTTTTGGCCTAATAATCAAATTACAAAAAAGTATCTTTGGTATAAGTAGGTTAACGCATCGTGAGCCCTATTTACGAAAAATTATGTACTAAACTTTCCATGTGTGTTCATTCTGGATTACTTCACACTAAGACCGACTCCGATAACCTGATAGCGGAAATTCTGTCCTATATAAAGCACAAAAACTTTACAATAATTTCTCCACTTTCCAACTGTATTGAATCCATTTCTTCTCTAAAAAATTAAAATGCAATCTAGAATATTCCTTGTAAATTAAGTATTTTATTTGAATCAATACGTGTTACGTATTGCACGTACATTGATAATTAAGGCACTGTATTTTCAGTTGTTAGATTATTTATACAATAAAAATCGAAGTCGAACACTATTAATATATTTACAGAACTATACACAAAGTACTATTTATACACTTTTTCTTTTCGTTGCAAAAATTTGCTACCAATATATTACTTACATACGCGACTACTGATTTAGTTGCCGAAAATTTTTCAGAAGAAAAATCGTAAGCCATAACTCGTAGAATTAGATCTTAATAATACTTTGAATTGATTATCTATCAACTGATTGACTTTTGATATAATTTTGATTTTAACTCTGTGGAATAGTTTATTGTAAGTAACAAGTTGTTTACTCGAAAAATTCTGAAAATGAAATTCACTTGTATCTGAGATTATTGTCATTTTCAATATCGGCAAATTTGATTCTAATTTACTAATTAAAGAGTGGTTATTACCAATTTCAATATTAAGAAGTTTTATCCCTAACCTGTAAGCAACCACTGTATTCCTATGTACATCCTGTCTCATAAGTAGATGGTGAGTTGGATGGATTAATTGCCATAGTAATATGTTTCCGTAAAATCCCTGATTTCCTACATTATAATAAAAAACACCTTCTATTGTAGTCCCGGGCTAACTTCATTTTGGTTGTAGACCATGCCTTGTAATTCTTAACGGCTGTTTTTCCGTAGTGTCTGTAGATGTAATGATAAAACCCCATGTCTGTTAGTAAAAGGAGGATAGTCTTTGCTGATTGTTAGGAATAAAACTGGTGAATATTGGGGAATTGCATCAAGAGGACGGAAAAAAGTGTGTTGTTTAGTAATGTTTATCTAGATGCTTGTTTGAGAGCGATCGATAAGAGTTGGGAACGTATTAGTGTCCATTGCTCCATCCAGAAGGATGCCTTTCTAGACTTGATCGTTTTTCTTTTTGATAGTACTTATTTCACGTTTAACAACAACATTCACAAACAAACTTTTGGCACACCGATGGGTGCCTCAATTTCTTCTATCTTGGCAGCATACGTCATGGACGATTTGCTAGATAGTCATTCCAGTACTTTCTATCACTCCTTTCTTCATTAAAAAATATGTTGATGATGTCATTTTGACACTTCCTAGATAGGGCCTAGATGAAATTCTGGATACCTTTAACAGCTACGATCCATACATCCAGTTCACTATCGAAGTAGAAGACGCTAATAATTCCGTGCCATTCTTAGACACTAAGTTCATTCGTAACAATAATATGATTATTATAGATTGGTACAGGAAACCATGTAGTTCTGGTAGATATTTAAATTACCATTCCTACCACGAACATTCCATGAAAGTGAATCTGGTTAAACAAATGAAACAGAGAGTAGTCAGAATTTCAAATAATATCTTTCATGATAAAAATTTAAACGTTTCACTTAACCGTTTCTTGGATAATTCCTATCCAAGAACTTTACTTAACAAGTATGGCTGATGATAGCCATCCTGACGTGGCCCAAATGGATGTTGGCGCTGGTACGACCCCTGCCGATTTTCGCAACTTTTCCATACATAAGAGATATAACTCCGGGACTTGCCAGATTGTTCAGTGCATAGGGCAATTTCAAAATTGCTAATTAAACAGAGTTATCAATTAGATCAATTTTCACCAAAGTGGAAGAGAAAACTCCTTTAACGTCACTTACTAATGTTGTGTATAGTATTCCTTGTAGGGATTGCGATAAACAATATATTGGTCAGACTTTAAGATCTCTGTCGAGCCGTATTGTTTCACATAAGAGCGACTATAGATTACACCCGGAGCGGTGTGCGTTGGCTGATCATGTTAATTCTCTTGATCATCGTATGGATGTTGAAGCTGTGAGGGTGTTGGCGACTAAGTCAAACAAAACGAAAAGATCATTCTTAGAAATGGCATTTATTTCACAATATAATAACGTGATTAATAAAAAAAACAGACATAGATCACTTAAGCGAGATTTATTCCTTGAGATTTATTCCTTGTTATTGTCCTTAGAGTTCAACTGCAACCTTCCTGTCACTAACGACATTCAAGCTGCTCCTCATGACACCACTGTCATTGCAGTAACTTAAAACTTCCATGAATTTGGTGTATCGTGTGTTGGTAGGTCCATCAACAATACCTATTTTACATAATTATTATACAATAGGTGCGTTCTTTTTGACAGATCTCAGGTCACTTCAGTTAAGGTGATCTGAGATAAAGTGATGTGAGTAAGCACCAAAAAGAACGACATCTCAACGCGCTATGTATCGACGCATGCGTGAATAAGAAACAAAACATATAATAATAATAATGTTATTGTATCCATAATTTGTAACAAAAGAAAAATATATTATGTGTGTTTATATGTCAATGGTTAAAACTATAAATAACCTTGGTTAAAACTACAAATAACCCAAGCAAATCAAATATTTGTTCATCCCATCCTTTTTATTTCCGACTCAAGTCCAACTGATTCTCCCTTACAACACATTCGGCATCGGTAAAGGGGGAGGAAAAATCTCAGCTCACTTAAAGTGAGTAGTAAAACAAAAAGAACGCTCACATTACTGATGTGAGCTGAGATTAACTGAGATCTCAGTTAAAAAGAACGCACCTATTAGTGATTACTATATTATATTTATGAATGTTATTATTATTATTATTATATTTTACCGTTGGTGTCGCGCTGGTTGACCTTGATATCCTCTACTGTGTAGGTTCTTTACACTCAACTCTATTGCATACGAGACAATGCCTTATAGCAGAAGATCTACCCCCTCTACAATTCCATACTCTAGTCAGAATGTGGTCAATATAACAGAGGCCGTTTTCAGAATGAGTACATCATCTGATGTTTGGACCAATTGTTTGCAGTTGGCAACATTGTTCGGTTGAATAGTCCATCCGTTTTAGAGGGAAACGTTTCATTTCCTTGCCGGCTTTTAATACGAAATGTACGTCAATTTTTAAGTTGCTAAATGTTGTTGTGTTTCAACATTTCAGTCGTAACATATATGTTTGTCTAATGTGAACTTTCTTTTTCTTATTTAGTGCATATTTCAATTATCCGTAGTTCACTTCAATATAACATAATGGAATCTAACCTCAACTCGGAGGTAAGTAAACACGTGGTGTGAATCCCTTTCTTATTGTGTCCCTTTGACGCTTACTTATTTTAACTGTTGTTTTTTCATTTTAGTCTCCCTGATGATGAAAGTTTGGACATTTTCCGTTTAGAGTACACTTTTTTCCGTTCTCTTGCTGCAATTCCCCAATATTCACCAGTCAGCAAAGACTATCCTCCTACCGAAAAGAGTGGTAACCGCATACATGCATGTTTCTGGATCACTAGCTGTCCTCAGTACAGTATAACCAAGTAAAGGTGTAAAACCTGGGAGCAAAGCTGTTGAATGAAACATGACAAAATACATGTCACGCATTATCCGTACATCTTGTCGTTGTTTCATTACTCTGGGTCGACAGTTTTAGACGGGAGAGATATATGCGCCTCCGTGTCGATGTTGGTTGGTGTCTCGAAATTTCGAGATCTTCCAATATTGATGACACAAATGTTGCGTTTGGTTGTCCTGTGGAAATCCGTTGTATTTTCTCATGTTTCATTCAACAGCTTTGCTCCCAGGTTTTACACCTTCACTTGGTTTATTCTCAGTTGACAGATTTTTGAAGTATTCTTCCCACTTCAGTATTGAGATTGGTGATATCATTTCTTTTGATCTGTTGGTTCTTAGTTCCTATAATAGTTTCCAACTTTCTGAGCTTCTTCCTCCCAGATATGGATTTATTTTTTGACAGGTTCGTTATTGTAATAAGCACGAAATATGGCAGGATACTTAGGGACACCCTTTATAGATATAATTTTCTTTACATCAAATAAGTCGAATTAAATTAATATAAAAATAAAAAAACGACCTAGAAACAATTTACACAATTCACAAGGTCGATGACAATAATTGAATAAAAAACACATCTATGTTTTGATTATCGAAAAAATACAGACAAATATTGCAACTTAGCATAGAGAAATTAATTTAAAATCAACCTTCAATTACGAAAATAATAAAAATAAAGCAAGGGCCAATGAAGATAATTAAATAAACACAGCTACAGCTGATGTTTTGAATAACAAACCTTGTCCCAAATCTTTAGAAATAAATAGAAGAAAATTTGGACGAGAGGAAGAGAAGTAACTCAGTGAGTTACCAGGCAACGTGTGGTCTGGAACTTCCCTTTTACGACGGCCCGTGTGTAAACAGTGATTTGTATTTTGTAATTGTGATATTTCAAACCGTAGGTTTTTGAACCCGTCATTTTCTTTTTGTTTTTTACTAAAAAGCACATTGATATTCATTGAATTTTTGATGTCCGACGACCCATCCTAAACATATTCGTGTACTACTGAGACTTGAGCCACATACTACCAGATTTAGTAAAGAGTACGATTTATAAATTGTATATTTTTTTGTGAGCATAAGATTTTATTTCAAGGGAGCTATCTGGGTCATTTTCTAATATATTATACAGAGATATTTATTTGCGAATACCGTCTATTTCATGTCATAACCAGGGAAAACTATTTTCAAACCCTGAAATACGTTTTATTCTGAACCTGTTATTTTCCAATATATTATACAGAGATATTTATTTGCGAATACCGTCTATTATATTCCATAATCAGGGACTATGGGACTATGGCACTGGTGAGAGGACGCTGCAAAAACTCGCAAGTAATCCAAAAAAAGATAAAGATATTTAGGACTGTGAAATTATTACACTAGTGCCAGCTAAACCATTAAAGGACCAATTAACTGCGCTATTACATTATTCTTTTGTGTTATTCGTTTCATACTTTTGCTTGATCATTTTTATATGCTATTTTTTCGTAATCACTTTTTGTTGCTAGGAATCTTTGGAATTTATTCCGTTTCTCTATATTTTCCAACAATTTAATTTGGGTTCGATTTTATCAAAAAACTGGAAAAATCTCTATACATTTTCGCATTTTTGGATTCTTCAATAAAAAAAGAATATTAGTGTTTTTAAATTAAACTCACGGTCTCTAGTTAATTCCACAATATAATAAAAGTTATTGAAAATTCTAAAAAATTGACAATTGTTTCGATAAATCAATATCATCGTCAGAATAACAGAAGTTACATTTCGTTTTATGCCTACCTGATGTTTAGTAGTTATTTTTGGCTAGACCAAGAAGTAACCTAACTTGTGTTTGGCTTAATATATGTTTATAGAAAAAAGAAGATGTGATATTACAAACATTGAAGCTTAGATATTATTAGCCTTATGGTGATATCATGGATATCATTTTTCCAATTAAGATCAGTATAACTGTGCAATGATATAGAAAACCAGGAAAACTATATCTGCTAATCTTTACAATTATCACTTAAGAAGACAGTTAGTTAGTGGAGAACTCCCTAGATTTAACTGTTCATTGACAACTTCATATTGTGGGTTTCTTAAATGTCTTCTAATTTCCAGTTCTTCAAGGAAATCCAGTTCTTGTTTCTTTTCACAAATATGTAGCACTTCTAGTTCTGTGTTAGGTGTCAATGAATGGTTGGTGTCAAGTAGATGTTTTGCGTAGTGGGATTTATCTGGTTGTTTTAATATGTATGCTCGTGAGTGCTCACTGTATCGTTTTTCAAAATTCCTAAGGATCTGACCCAAATAGACAGCATTACATTCTGGACATTTGAGTTTATATATACCTGACTTCTTCAATAGTGGTATTTTTGTTTTTACATTTAACAATTTTGTACTAACGTTACTTTCTGTTTTAAAAGAAATTGTTGTATTCGTTGCTGAAGATATTATCTTTGAAATATTATTTGAAATATTTCCTGCATATGTGATGGTTTCATAAGTTTTAATTTCATCAGCTTGTTTAGGATATATTAGTTGTAATGCCACTTTTTCTTCTTTTTCACTAATTAGCTTATTTATCATATCTAATGGATAACCGTTAGATGTTGCTATTTGTCTGATTGTATTAATCTCTCTATCAAAATTACATTTGTTCATAGGAACTGAAAAAGCTTTATGTATCATTGAATTATATGCTGCTAGTCTGTGTGACATAGGGTGGTTAGAATTGATTGGAATTGTCACATCAGTCTGTGTTGGTTTTCGGTAAATTGAATAATCAAGTACATTATTAACTCTTTGAATTTTTAAATCAAGAAAATTGTATGAGCTATTTTCTTCAATTTCTAATGTAAATTTAATTTTCGGGTGTAAATTATTGATGTGGTTGAAAAATACATCTAATTGTCGTTCACTACCCATAAAACAAGCTAATATGTCACCTACATATCTATACCAAAATAAAATATTTTCCGAAATATTACTTTCAAAGATCTTTCTTTCTAAATTGTCCATAAAAATGTTTGCTAAAATAGGTGACATAGGGCTTCCCATTGGTAAGCCTTCATTTTGAATATATATCTTATTGTCAAAAGTGAAATAATTCTGATTAATGTATACATCAAATAAATTAAGTATATCTGGTATTATTCCTGGATTAATATTTTTATCTTCTAGTAATTTTCTTACAAGTATTAGACATTCTTAAGGAGGAATTTTAGTAAACATATTAGTTACATCGAACGAAATGAGTTTATAGTTATCTTGCAAGTGGATTGCTTTCAACTTTTTGATTAGTTCTATTGAATTTCTAATTGAGTCATATCCGTAAGTATTGACTATATTGTTGAGCTTCTTTGCCAATATATTATTAGGAGCATTAACATAAGAGACTACAGATCTAATTGGTTTCGTTATTTCATGTTATTCAACTGTTCCATATAATTGTGGACAATGAGGATTCTTATGTATGATAGACCTCTTTTCGTAATCATTCAAAAGATAATTTGAATTATTAACAATATCTCTTACATTATTAGAAAACTTTTTTGTTGGGTCTGCTTTAAGAACTTTTACATCGCTGGTATCTATAAAGTTATATACTTTGGAATTGTAATTTTCAGTCGTCAAAATGACAGTTGTGTTCCCCTTATCAGATTTTGTAACTGTTAGGTTATTATCCTCTATCTTCTTTTTTATTGCATTTAAAACTGTAATGTCATTTTTGTTTGGCGTTTAACTTTTGAAGGTTCAATATTTTTGATTAAATTGACAATTTTTAATTTCTCATAAAGAAAATTATTTGAATTAGATTTTAAAGCTATTTCTGACTCTGTAGCTATAATTTGTTTAATATTATTCGTAAATTTTGGTGGTATGCTGTACTTTAAACCTTTATTTAAAAATTCTATTTCACTATCTGTAAAATTAGTGTCTGAAAGGTTTTTAAATCGTGGTGCAAAGTGTGTTGGTATGTAGGTACTTACAGTTTCATGATGTTTTGAGTATTGAATTTTATGTTGTGTGTGTTCAAGATTCTGTAGCTTCTTTTCTTGTTTTTTAAATTTCATATGCTTCATCGTGCTGACATTTTCTCTAATTTTGTCATCCAAACAGTCAAATTCTACTGGATGTAATTGGAATGTGAGTTCTGAATGTACAACTTTTATGTAGTTGTTTAAAGAGTCTCTAACTTTGAACCATTTCTTACATTCTGATCCAAACTCGTTGAGCACATTTTATAGCTTTTTGTGCTTGTGGTGTTTTAGTGTGACATTTTATATTCACATAATTTGGTATCACCTTCTTCCTAAGGCATTCTTGGTTAAACCAAATGTTTTGTGATGCTTTGTAACGTTTTTTTAGTAACTTCTGGTACAGTCGGGTCAAATCTTCTCTCGAAGATTTTTTAATGAAATTGACTGTCTCGACCCTTACTTCGTGGAATATGCTCATATTAGTGCTTTTAAATGAAACTCATGGTCTCTAGTTAATTCCACAATAGGATAAAAGTTATTGAAAATTCTAAAAAATTGACAATTGTTTCGATATTCGTAATATTTGTAATATCACATCTTCTTCTTTTTTCTATAAACATATATTAAGCCAATCACAAGTTAGGTTACTTCTTGGTCTAGCCAAAAATAACTACTAAACATCAGGTAGGCATAAAATGAAATGTAACTTCTGTCATTCTGACGATGATATTGATTTATCGAAACAATTGTCAATTTTTTAGAATTTTCACTAACTTTTATTATATTGTGGAATTAACTAGAGACCGTGAGTTTCATTTAAAAACACTAATATGAGCATATTCCACGAAGTAAGGGTCGAGACAGTCAATTTCATAAAAAAAAGAATAAATATTATACCTATCAAAGATTTAATTTTATATTTGATAAATTTAAAATCAATTTTGTTTATCTACGACACTGTAGTTGTTGCAACCTGCTGGCCATCCTAACTGCGAACACTTTTCTTGCTCTCATTCCAATATCGCCGGCTGGTCAGAGAATACTCGAAGCAAAGATTAAGCAGTCGCCTCAATATGACCAGGTAATTGCTACTCACTAAGTATGCATTTTCTACTATTACCGTGATCTAAAATAGCCATTAGCCCAAGAATATGTTAGATTAGAAAAAAAGTCATTCCGTAACACGCTACTACTTGCAGTATACTAGGTGCATTGAATAAATTCATTAAATGAAAATATTCCGTTTTTTATTACTTTATTCATTCTGTCCATGTTAATCTATAAGCATTGATGTAATTAATCAATTATAATTATATGAAGTGTGGCAGAGTAATGTGATCTAAATGCCAAAAATCAAAGTTTTCAGGAGAAACACAAAACTGTTTTTTTTTATTTTTTAATAAGCGTTTTATGAATATATCAAAACTCAAAAAAAAATTATTAAAAAATATCTGCAATTCCGATGTTTTACAAAGAAATGCAAAGTGATCTTAGTCCACAAGCTGTTATGGGGAGAGTGTTATGTTAGTTAACCCAACGGGCGTCTCTACCGCCATCTGTTTAACAAAGTATTAACCCGCAATCTCTATATAGTCGGTAACAGGCTTCTCTAAAATGGCCATTTCTGGAAAACGAAGAATACTAGATAATCTGAAGATCTGCTTGTGGGTTAGGCAGTTCACCACATCACGTGTTGAGTATGTTTACGCGATTATTATATCGATCATTTTTTATTAGTGGTAGGTGTTATTATAATTTACCTACAATAAAAAGACGATGATGTCATTTTCAGTTACTTTCCTGATTATCAGAATAAATATTAATTTACCAACTGTGAATACGATTTATCCTCAACAGCCAGGGCAATTTACAGCTAACGGGTTAGCAAAACTTCAAGACGTTGTCAAATCAACTGGTAACATTCCCCAGTTTGTTTTGACATTTGACGTTTATTGACATTCGATCATCGTCTAATATTTACAAGTTTTTTGGTGCTTTTAAATTCATTGCTTCTTTGAGATTAAAAAATAGTTATTTTCATAACGAATTACTTTGGCAAATCTGCAGTGTGTGGCTAATAAAATGCCGAAGCAGCTGAACAGAAAATGTCAAGAGATGGTAACATCTTTGTTGAGCTATTTTGAACGAGAATGCCGAAATGGGGGCCCGCTTCTACCGCTTACTGCTGTAAGAGACGTAAGTAATAGTATTCGCTATTTGTATTCATCATTATTAATGTTATTGTTACATATTTAAATGTAAATGATTAAATGTTTTTAATGTTAGGTAAGGTAAATTAAACTTGATAATATATTATTCTTTCGTAAATTGAAGTAATTATATTGTAGAGAGTTGCAGAAGCTTTACAACTTAGCGTTACCACTGTTAACCGTATTGCCACCAAGCATAATAGACGTGAACAGCCTAAAAGCCCACCTAAAAGGAGACAACGCATAAAATCTACTGTTGAAATTGATAACTTTGATCAAAATGCTTTACGAAATGTTATATACGACATGTTTGGAAACAGTGAGTATATTGTATTTACTGTTTTATTTTATTCACAATTAACAAACACAATATTTTTCAGAGGAACACATAACCTTGAAAACTTTAAGAGACAAACTCCAGGAGCGCGATCTCTTTGATGGTTTTTTAACATCACTCTGGAAGATAGTGAAAAATATTGGATTCATATACCAAAAAGATGATCGTCGTCGTGGTTCATTGGAGTTGCCACATACTGCATTAAAACGTGTACATTTTCTACATGAATATGTCAAGATAAAAAGGGAAGGTTTATATCAATTTGTGTTTTTGAATGAGACCTGGATATTTAAAGACGGTACTGTTGGACGTTCTTGTTAAGATTCTAATCATGGAAGCGTGATGAAAACCAAAATTGGTGTTCCAAGGTAATTGAATAATAAAATTTAGCAATTAATTTATGATGTACTAACATTCCTGCCATTTTAAGACCTTTTCAAATATTTACTAGTCACACTATTATATTTAAATCTATATAATTATTAATAGTTGTTTTGAGCTATGTAGTCTATCTAGGAAACCAAGTAGTGATTTGTGATTTCCTTATTGTAGGTATATAGTATTGCATGCTGGTTCATCTTCTGGATTTATTCCTGGAGCAGGGTTGGTTTTTACTTCCAAAAAACAAGATGGTGATTTCCACGGTAAAATGAACCCAGATAATGTTTTGCATTGGTTTGAATACCAGCATTTAGTGAACTTGGAAGAACCTGTCACAATTGTAATGAATAATGCAAGTTATCACAGTACAGTGATTAATAAAGTACCAACAACAGCTACCGAAAAGGCTGATATACAGAACTGGTTGATACAAAATGATATTCATTTTGAAAATACTTTCCTCAAAACCCAATTATTGAATTCAGTACAACGGTAAGTTGATATAAACATTTTTCAATATATTATGGTAATACTTAGATAACTTATTTTGTTTAAATATATGCATTTTTGTAGGAATAAACCACCAACAGTATATGAAGCTGACATATTATCTGAAAAATATGGTCACAAAGTGCTTCGACTTCCCCCTTACCACTGTATGTTCAACCCAATTGAACATATTTGGGGCATAGTTAAAAAAATGTATAGAGATCAAGTGGGAACTGATGGTTCTTTAACAGAAGAAGCCAGTAGGTGTATGGAAAAAGTCTTTAGAGAAAGTGACTCCTGATATTTGGTCAAAGACAGTAGAGCACACTGAAAAAATTATACAAGATGGGTGGGATAGAGAAGTAGTATTTGATAGAAAGGATGTGCCTCCACTTATTATTAATTTTGACAGTGACGATGAAGATAGTGATGATTTTGTAAGGGAGTAGTGGAAATCTTGTATTTTATTCTTTGTATATTTTTATCCAATTTGCTTTATTTCCACCTTTTCTAAATCACTAATAACTATTATTAAATTAATTAGGTACAGTTATTTTATAATACACAAATTAAAACAACGCCACATTATCTCTACATAAATAATACTGATAAAATGGGAGATTTTTTATTTTTATATCTTGTAACAAAATTTCATTTTGTGTAGCTATATTTTTCTTTTCCATTCTATTTTTATTATAATAAATATAATAGAAATTTGTGAAATAGTTTTTTGACCAAGTCAATGTGTGTAAGTACATGTTATGGGATTATGGTCAATAAAACAACGAAAATCTATTATTTTTTCAGCCAACGTTTCGACCTTTATTGGGTCATCTTCAGGGCCTCTGCAAGAAACATACAAAGAGTGTATTTTTTTGTGTGTGATACACTAAATGAAATTAACTGTCTCTACCCTTACTTTGTGGAATCTGCTCATATTAGTGTTTTAAATGAAACTCACGGTTTCTAGTTAATTCCAGAATATAATAACTTTTATTATATTGTGGAGTTAACTAGAAACCGTGAGTTTCATTTAAAACGCTGATACACTAAACACAAAAGTCATGAAATTTGTTAAAATCAAATAAAATTTGTACAATAGTATATGTAAGAAACGACTAAAATTATAGTTAAAATATATTAAAAGTTATGAAAACCACAGGAAAACAGGTGAGATCCTTTTGTGTCATTAATTGCGACATGCAGTTAGAGTTTACTTATGAATTATATGATGTTTATTATCTTTCAACGCCCAATATCCGCTAGTTTAAGATTGTATATTGTTCAGCTCCCACCGTACCCAAACATGAACACAAACAACAAATTGAAATGTTATTTCCTTTTTTGATGGAAATTGTTTTTGGAAGGCCTGATATGATAGGGAATTTTTTCAAGAAGAAAATCAATTTTGGTAAGTCTTTGTTTGTTTAACATAGTTTTAATTAGGTTTTTTCATCTGGTTTTCGTTATTTTGTGAGTTATTTAAGTATCACAATTTTTTTTTATTTTAGCTTAACGTGCCTCGACAGCGCAGGTCATTGGCACAGAAAAATAATTACAATTATTTACATGATATTAAATAACAACTATTACTAATTTTTATATTAGTTTTTATGGTAGAGATGCGTAGCTTTCAGAAACTGTAAGACTTTCTTGATCTCGGTGGGACGGTGGAGCATTTCCTTGAGGTTAGGCCTTAGGTCGAATCGTTTATATGTAGCGGAAAATTGTTTGCAGTCAGTAAGTAAGTGCTTAACGGTCAGTATAGTATTACAGCTATGGCAAACAGGACGATTTCCTGAAGACATCAGATGACCGTGTGTGAGTTTGGTGTGGCTGATTCGAATTCTTCTGATTATAGCGGCCTCTCTCCTTGTTAAAAAGCTAAGGGAGAGAGGAGAATGAATATCGTGAAGTGCTGTCGTACTGTTGCGCCACAGATGTCGCCAAGATTCTTGCGTGACGTTTTTGAAATGGAACTTGAGGTCGCTGGCGAGTTGGACTATGTGTTTTGGATTGTTGCTAGAGGCAGCTTCTTTCGCGTGGCGATCGGCGTTTTCGTTACCGGCAATTCTAATATGTGATGCTAGCCAGATGAGAGAGACTGTTATATCATGAGCAACGAGAGTTTGATATATATCATGTATGTGCTGGACAATTGAGTGATCAGTGAAGATTGTTTTAATTGATAAAATGGAGGAAAGGGAATCAGTGCATATAGCAATATTTTTGTGGGGGAGGGAGATATATTTAAAAGCCTGAAGAATGCTATGAAGCTCACCTGTATGGACGCTACACACTGAAGGTAATGTAAAGGAGCCTATGAGTTCATGTTTCGATTTAACTGCACAACCAACTCCGGAGTCAGTTTTGGAAGCATCAGTGTAAAGTGTTAAATCGTAAGATTTTTTTTGTAATAATTCAAGGTATGCTTTCTTTACAAGTGCAGTGGGTGACTCATGTTTATTAAAAATGGTGAGTGAGGTATCGATTATAGGAATAATTTTGGTCCAAGGAGGAGAAGAAGGTAGTGGGAGCGGGGATGTCAGAGAGAGGTCAGTATCTTTGACTAAAGGAGTGAGCATTTGGGGAAGAGATTTGATAATTGTTCGAGAGTTAGTAGGAAGATTAATCGTTGAAGTGAAAAGTGAGTGAACAGGATTGAATGGACTGGAGGATACTGAGGCAGCATAAGAAAGAAGTAGGGATTGTCGTCTTAAGGGAAGGGGTGATTCATTAGCTTCAATACGGAGACTATCAGCAGGGCTAGAGCGGAAGGCACCAAGGCAGAGACGGAGAGCGGTATTGTGAACAGAGTTCAGCAAGTCTGTGACAGATTTGGGGGCTGACATGTAAATAAAGCAACCATAGTCAAGCTTCGAACGGATGAGAGCTCTGTAAACTCTTAATAATATAATTTCGTCGGAACCCCAGTGAAAGTGACTGAGCGTTTTTATTATGTTTAATCTCTTTAGACAGATGCCTTTGAGTTCATGGATATGGTGTTTCCAGTTAAGTCGAGAGTCCAAGGTTATTCCGAGAATTTTACATTGATTTACAGTGGGTAAGGGTGAATTATTAAATAAAATGTGAGGTAGAGGAGAGGTTCTTCTTGAAAACTTGATTAGTTTGGATTTACTTGGAGATAAGGATAATCCCAGGTAAGAAGATCTATCCTGTAGAAGGTTTACTGCGGTTTGAAGGAGTGGATGAGATCGATTTACCATGACAATAAACAATTAGGTCATCAGCATATTGGACATATTTTATGGGAGCAGGAAACTTGCAACAGAGCTCGTTTATTGTGAGGATGAATAGAGTAGAACTTAATACTGATCCTTGAGGGTGTAACAAGCCGATCGCCTGTTACGATTTCTATCGGACTATGGTATTTTAATTTCGTCGTACTAATGTTTCGAAATTAATAAACTTGTTTCTTTAACAAAATTCGTGTATTTAAACGATATCGTACATTGGAAAAGTCTCTTCCTATCAGTAAAATTCATGAGTTAGTACCTACATCGTTGTGGTTTCACATATTTGCTGGTGAGTTAGATTTTTGAAATATTTTTCCCGATGTTTTTACTGTTTGATTTAAAATTATAATATCGGCTGGCGTTTGATGAATTTTGTATGTTTAATTCTTTTTTATTGTAAAAAAAAAACATTTTATATTCTTTTTGAAGCAAATTTTTAATAATATCTTTTCATTATTTTTTTAGCTTTTTTATAATTCCGCATTTTCTGTTTATTTAGGGAACAAAGCGAATATGATAGAACAGACTCCTGTTAGTTTTATTTTGAAAACTAGATTCAGTTTTTTATGTGTTAAAGCATAAGCTTCCTATCTGTTCTATTTATTCCTTCCTTCCCAGAATTTTTCCTTGATTTTTACTCTATTTTCTTTCCTCAGCTCTGCAGCCCCTGGGTAGGCCCTATGAAAACACCACCCATAGAAGACAACAGAAAACCGGCCGGGATGGATTGAAGACCATATCTCCAAAGATAAGTCCTTTGTTTTATATTCAATTCATGGAAATCTAGAATTGGAGATTTTTATTGTATAACGACGTTCGTATTCGTCTTGTATTTTGGATATGCAGTTAATGTGAATTATCTATTGAGTTATTAATAAATATAATTTGCTGAACATTTGATATTTGATTTTCAGCAATTTATATTAACTTGGACCATCGCGTTGAAATATTTTTAGTATTTCGTTTGTTAAGTTAAAGTAAATATAAGGTTTTCCAGCTTTTAACCTTTTTAGTATTTTGTTTAATTTAAGTATCGCTTAAAAAGCTGGTGGCGTCCAATTTGATATCGATTGTTCACCCCATCCCAGTGATTGCTATAAGGATACACTAACTGGAGTCGAATACCACAACCTGAGGAAAAGTCCTCAAGCCGGAGGAGAACATATGTTAGAAGGGACACCAGCATTTTGTGGGTGAGGCAAGGAGAGTTTACCATTAGCGGAAACCCTGAAGGTTCTACAAGTTAGGAAATTATGAATGAACGATAGAATGTTGCCATGAAGATTATATTGAGAAAGTTTATTTAGTATTGCCGTTCTAGATATCGAGTCAAAGGCACCTTCAATATCAAAGATGGTTGCAACGACGTCCTGGTGATTGTTTATTGCTGAAGAGATATGTGTTTGGAGAAGAACAAAGTTGTCGCGAGTGGATCGATGACGTCGGAAGCCGGATTGGGCATTAGGAATGGTTTTGTACTTTTCAAGAAACCAAAGTAGTCTTCTATTGATCATTTTCTCCAGGAGTTTGCAGGTAGTGCAAGTGAGTGAAATCGGTCGGAAGGAATTGGGCGATAAGGTGGATTGCTCTGCTTTCTTTATTGGAATAATTATGGATTCGCGCCATGCGTCAGGGAACTGATTAGTATTCCAGATTAGGTTATACATTTCGAGAAGGTTAGAGAGAGATGAATTGGAAAGTTTTTTGAGAAAGATGTAAGGAACATTATCAGGGCCGGCGGCAGAATTTCTACAAGTAAACAAGGCAGATTTTAGTTCATTTAGGCTGAAAGGGGCGTTGACGGAAGCAACGTCATGAGGGTTTGACTGAAAAGTGGAGGAAGGAATTGTTTTTTAATATTAGCAACAATAGATTCACATTTAATCAAAGAATATCTTTTTAAATATATTCATGATCATAAATTGTACCGTAATATCAATTTTCCTATAAGTTTTTTGGTTCTCTCAATCAATTGAGAGGTGGGGGAGAAGGAAAAGTTCTTTTCTTCATTTGATTTTTTTCTCTGGTCTTATCTTCCTGTAGAACTATACTGGAGATTGCACTTACACAAATAATAGCAACAATATACAACCTTAAACTAGCGGATATTGGGCGTTGAAAGATAATAAACATCATATAATTCATAAGTAAACTCTAACTGCATGTCGCAAACAATGACATAAAAGGATCTCACCTGTTTTCCTGTGGTTTTCATAACTTTTAATATATTTTAACTATAATTTTTGTCGTTTCTTACATATACTATTGTACAAATTTTATTTGATTTTAATAAATTTTATGACTTTTGTGTTTAGTGTATCACACACAAAAGAATACATTCTTTGTATGTTTCTTGTAGACGCCCTGAAGATGACCCAATAAAGGTCGAAACGTTGGCTGAAAAAATAATAGATTTTCGTTGTTTTATTGACCATAATCCCATAACCTGTACTTACGTAATAGATATTGTATAAAGAAACAATATTTAAATTTGCATGAAGATGAGTACAGCTTGTATTGATTCCCCTTTTAGCGTAAACCCTTGCAGTGCTCTTGAATATGGTTCTATAGTGCATAGAATAAGGTATAAGGACCTACAGTTCGTCATTTAACCCTCTTCTATGTAAAATAATTAAATGTTAATTCGAATATAGAATGATTGGTTACTGTTTGTTGTATCTTATCCACAGTTTTTCATGAATGAATATTTATATTAAATTAATCAAGCCTATCATACAAGCCTTTTATTTTTAAATAAATATTTTTGACTTACGCCCTACGAGGCACGGAACAATGAAAAAGCAGAACTGTCAATCTAACATCAGATTGACTTTTCTAGTTTTCGTTAAGTAAAGGAAAAAACTACAGCTTGGCAACATCACAATATTTTGTTTTGCAACGTCATGGTCTTTTTATCGTAAATAAACTATAAAATTATGTTGTTTATCTTGTTTAATATGTATTATTTCGAAAGTAGGTTTAACGAAATGTACCAAATTAATTATTTAAAAAATTAGGTTAGTTTATTAAAGAAATAGGTTTTATATTGCTTCATTGCTTGTTTTTTCCTGTTGAGCATTGAAGGTACCTATGTCAGAAACATAATTTTTTATTTCGTTTAGGGTAAAAATGTCTAGCAGGACTCAAAAAATCTTCGATATGGTCAAAGCCCATCCACCTTCCAGCTTACTAGATAATCATCAAAGCTATTTGGCTTTAACAGAAAGAAGCAGTCCCGCATGCTCTGAAAATCAAGTTCCAACATTAGCTAATGATGCTACCACAAGCAAACAAGAGTCTGAATCTGAGAATGCAAGCGATTTAGTTCCTGCTGGGAGTGTTGTGCCTTCATTACCGCAAACTGGTATGAAAATGAGTGATACAACTTCTCAGAGTGGTATTGTAATAAAAGAGTAAGGTCAAATTTATATTTCCCAAAAGCAAAATTTGATTTCTTTTAATTTTAGGATACAGGTGTTTAGCGGAATAAAAACAAATGATTCGAGGGATCTACCACCTCCCACATTTCTTTGTGAGAACTTTAGTGAATCTACATCTACAAATTGCAATAATGTAAATACTTGTTCTGCTACTTCACTTTACACCCGAACTAAAGGGAATCTAATTGACACTGCTGCAATAAGCAGTTCCCACAAGCTTCTCCCAAATTCCTCTTCTAATGAGATTTTTGAAGCTCCTTGTACAGTGGTCGATGCAAATGCCAGATCTTATCTGTTATCATCTGTGACACACCTTCTACGAGTGGTATCAACATAAGCACCAATCTAGCTATTACAAGTGTTAATTCTAGATCTATTGAATGCGAAGAGGCCGAAGAACCATTCTAGTCTTCAGGAAATGAATACTTGCCATCCGAATCAGATAGTAGTTTAGATGATCAACATATATCTAGTGTTGGCACAGAAGATAATATTTCTATAAAACAATCTATAAATCAAACAAAATGCAAAAAAAACGCGGAAGAAAAAGAAAGAATGAAAGCAAAACATGAGAGGACAGAAAAAATGCTGTAACACAAATCATAGATACGTAACAGTGAAAAACGTTACCGTTGAACCAAAGGTTTACAATGTTGATTTTAGATGTAAATTCCAAAATAAAATGCACGGAAAAGGTTAATCTCAGAACAGGAGAGAAGCTTTTTCAGCATTTTTGTGGCATGGGAACATTTTAAGGGAGATGTGTTCTATAAAAAAGAAATTAATAAAAAGAGGATCTACGCAAAAAATGAAAAGTCTAGAAGATCAAAGACGCGGATATACTTAATTGAAGACATACAAGTTTGCAGAGAGACATTGATTTAAACTTTGCAAATGAATCAAAACCGTATTCGCATTGCCCTAGATCAGCTAAAAATCGATACGACAATAAAAGATCTAAGAGGAACTAAGAGTTAAGGGAAAATGCTATAGATAAAAAAAGGGTTACAGAGATCATTAAACAAATATCTGTGTTTTAAATGAAACTCACTGTTTCTAGCTAATTCCACAATATAATGAAAAATGTTGAAAATTTTAGTAAAACATCAGGTAGGCATCAAATGAAATGTATCTTCTGTCATTCTGACGATGATATTTGGTTATCGAAACAATTGTCAATTTTTTAGAATTTTCAACATTTTTCATTATATGGTGGAATTAGCTAGAAACAGGGCAGGGATTTCTTAGAACTGTTTACGATTGGGACTATTTTATCCAGACATTGTTTTTATGACCAGTCTTATCTAGAAAATGCCAGAGCCAATTGTTTTTGTGTAAGCCGCAATCTAGAATTATCTAGTAAAAAAGGCACTAATATATATATATATATATATATATATATATATATATATATTTGTATGGAAATTTCTTGGATTAAGGTCATTAAACAAACTTTGGACGTTTCTTTTAATACATTTTTTTATTGATTACGTACGTTTCGACATAATCCTGTCATTATCAAATCACCTACAATAAAATTAAAATATATCTTTACAAACAGAAACTACACTATAATTAAAAAGTAAAAACAGTAGAAAATTGTAACTCTTAAAATAGTCAAATTTGTTCAATTGACAATTAAATAAATTACCTGTTTGTTGGGACATCACATGGTTAAAAGATCTTAAAACTAATTTAAAATTGCTTTTTTAAAAATATAAGTTTCCATGTCAAACATCCTCCTTCTCTTATCACAGCTTAATTAGTTTCAAATAGTATTTGCAAAACATGCATTATTGGCTTTTTAACTCGTACATAGTGCTCTTTGAAATTTTTATTTGATAGTACAAGCGATATTTCACAATTTTTAGTACATATTCAATAGTAAGGTACAAAAAGTTTCAGAGGTGGTACTCAAATACTTATCTGTGTTATTATTTTTTTAATATGCCGTCATAAATAATACTTAGATTTTTGATGTCATTTCTGGAATTGATACTGTTGGAATTTTGTTTAATATGGATCATAGTTAAAAGAGTGTCCTGTTTGTTGTTTATGATGTGAGAGTGCTGTAACATCTGTTTTAGAGTATTTGTGAGCTTGTAGTCTTTTTTGCAAATATTGTTTAGTCTATATATATATATATATATATATATATATATATATATATATATATATATATATATATATAAGGACCGATCATGGAGAGTTAGTTTAGTTTATAATTTGACATCGTGAGATAAACAGTGAATAAGTGATTATGAATTAGTGAACTGTTTATATAAATTAGTTCGAGTGAATATACTGTGTTTATAATTAGGGAATAGTGTAGTGAATAAATAAATTAAGTGAACCTACCGTATGTATGAATTTATCCGACCCGCTTACTATTTAAATAAATAACAAAAACATTACATTGGTGTCAGGTGTGGGGTAATATAAATAAATCGCTACGTGAAAATGGCCAAAAGACTATGTGACTTGAAAGTGACTAAGTTAAGAGCAGAATTGGAAGATCGTGAGTTGGAAACGTCCGGTAAGAAAAGTGAATTAGTAGAAAGACTTAAAGTGGCACTGGAAAATGACGGCTATCATCCAGAAACAGTTTTATTCAATGACGAGGCTTCCACCTTAATCTCTTCAATTCCTGCTAATATTTCTGCTGACATGGACGAGAAGATTTCTGCTATGAAGAATGATATTTCTGCAGATATCTTATCATTGAAAAATTACATTGCTGCTGAAGTCGAGAATGAAATTTCCTCTCTAAAATTAGACATGGTGAATAAAATGACAACGATGGAAAATCAGATGGACGAGAAAATCAAGGAGTACGAGACACAGATTGCCGATTTACGAACACAAGACACTTCAGCAGAAAAAAAGAAGATCGAGATCTGCAATCCAGAAACACAACCCAAGATAGATGATATTTGCAGTTTTACCCGAGTCAAGGCCTATACGTTCGATGGAAAAATGTTGTGGACAAACTACGTAAAACAGTTTGAAGCAGCCGCTAGAGTGAATAATTGGTCCGATAAGGAGAAAGCAGTGAACCAGCGCTTCGGGGAGATGCCTTAGATGTACTTCAGACGATACCTCTGGAAGAAACAGATGATTTCGAGCAGCTCAAGAAAAAGTTGGACATGCGATATGGTTACGAACATTTGTACAGATTCCAGCTGAAGAACCGAAGGCGGAAATGTGACGAAACCCTTCAAGAGTAAAAAACTGGATATTGCCCAACTAGTTCGATTTGTTTATCTATCAGCACCAGATAACATGATGGAATGTTTAGGCGTCCAGGCCTTTATTGACGGCTTACGTGATCCCGATAAGCAGAGGACGCTTCGTTTAGCCCATCCGAAAGCATTAGTCGATGCATTGACTGCTGCTCTTGAATATGGAGCAGCTACGATGGATTCCGGATACAACAAATGTAGAACCATACAGGAAGAAGGTGATGATGACTGACTTGACCAGATCGTCAACTTGTTGGTAGGTATGGTAGAGAAGGAGCCGAAGAAAACCAGGTGCTGTAATTGTGGCGAACTAGAGCATGCACGCAGTTCGTGTAAGCGTACTACGACTCCTGCAAACCAAGAACCTCTTAAATGCAAAGCAGCCACGAAGGGATCGCGGTTCATCAATTGTAGGACCATGCAGGAAGAAGATGACGAGGACAAACTTGACCGGATCATCAACTTGTTGAAAGTTATGGCAGACAAGAAACCGATGAAGATCAAATACCTGAAGCGTGGCGAGCTAGAGCATGTACGCAGTCCGTCTAAGCGCCCCAAGACTCTTGTAACCCGAGAACTCCAGTCACACGGGAAATCAGACAGGGGTGAACATCCAGCTGATGTGAATCACCGAAAAGCCAACTCTTTGCCTAGACGGTCATACCCTGTAGACTATTTACAATGCAACAAGTCGAACTCTAAGGAAGTTGCAGTTTCAAGAATTACAGTAGTCAATGAAGAATGGTCACCCACCAGGATCAGAGAAGATCAGGAGAATGATCCTTGCCTAAAGAAGATTCGGCAGTGGAACGAAGAAAATCGGCGAACTACCTGGCAAAAAGTGACAAGATTTTCACCGATACTCAAGGCGTATTGAGCTTAGTGGGACTCCCTTGTCCTGGAAGAAGGGCTGTTGAAAAGAGTCTTTGGAAACGATGATGGTTCCGAGATGAGGAGACAGCTAGTTATCCCTAGAACGAGAGTAGCTGAGGTACTGAAGAAGTTACACGACAGTCCATTGGGAGGTCATCTAGGAGTGGAGAAAACCCTTCAGCGAGTCCGTGAAAGGTTTTATTGGATGATCAGCTCCGACGATGTGAAGGACTGGTGTAAGAAATGTACGACTTGTGCTACGAGTAATAGACCACATCGCAAGAGAAAGTCACCTATGAAACAGTATAATGTTGGAAGCGCTTTACAAAGGATTGCTTTAGACATCGCTGGACCATTTCCGACGACAGAAAATCGTGGTAAATACATCCCGGTTGTAATGGATTATTTCACAAAGTGGGTGGAAATTTACGCGATCCCGAATCAAGAGGCCACAACTGTCGCGGAAGTATTGGTGAAAGAATTTATCAACCGATATGTAGTGCCCTTGGAAGTTCACAGTGACCAGGGAAGAAATTTCGGAAGCCACCTATTCCAGGAGATTTACGAGAAGATGGGAATGAAGAAGACCAGGATAACAGCATTACATCCACAGTCAGATGGAATGGTCGAGAGAATGAACAGGACTATTGGAAAATACCTGTCCAAAGTAGTTTCCAGCCATCAGAGAGATTGGGACCAGTATCTTTTCCTATTCGCATTGGCTTATCGATCTGCCGTCAATGAGTCCACGGGTGAAATACCTGCGAAAATCCTGTTTGGACGTGAAATGAGGCTTCCTTGTGACCTGGAATTTGGCTGTCGGCCTGGAGAAGATCTAGGAGGAGAAGACTACGTGATCCAATTGAGAATAAGGCTGGACGATATTCATGAATTAGTTCGAACAAATCTTCAAGTTGCCAGCGATAGAATGAAAAGTCGGTACGACACGCAGATCACAGAAGGCGGTTATAAAGAAGAGGGCAAAGTATGGTTACACAACCTGACGGGGAGAAAAGGATTTTCTCCAAAATTACAGAAGTCCTGGGAAGGTCCATGCTTAATCAAGAAAAGGATCAATGATGTTATATATTGCATAACCAAGATCCCCAACGGAAAACCAAAAGTAGTTCACCAAAACCAACTAGCGCCATTCGAAGGAGATCATGACCTAGAGAAAGGAGTAAACCATATTCGAGATGTGTCTGACCCTACCTTCGATGAATTTATGGGCGCGTATGGTGGTACCAGGAAAGCTTGATATGGAGTCACTTCGGAACAACGACAAGATTTGTTCACTCTCCCGGAAGATTATTCACTGGCATAGAACATCCCCGCCCGTATCAATAAAGCACAAGGGTTGGCAACCGTCTTTCGAAAGAAGTTCGGGCAATTAGAAAAACTCGAAGACCAGATTCCAGCCCCTGGTAAAACTATGAAACTGAAGCATAATTCGCGGTACATCTTCTACGTGGTAACTAAGAATAAATTTCAATGCAATTTAAAATTATGGCGGGTGCGCAGGGATTTCTTAGAACTGTTTACGATTGTGACTATCTTATCTAGACATTGTTTTTGTGACCAGTCTTATCTAGGAAATGCCAGAGCGAATTGTTTTTGTTCTGTAAGCCGCACTCTAGAATTATCTAGTAAAAAAGGCCCCAATATATATAAAGGACCGACTATGGAGAGTTAGTTTATTTTAAAACAAGTGAATATAAATTAGTTTAGGTGAATATACTGTGTTTATTAGTGAATAGTGTAGTGAATAATCAAATTAAGTAAGTGAACCTACCGTGTGTATGAATTTATCCCACCCGTTCACTGTTTAAATACATAACACAAACATTACAATGTTTTGTAAGAGTTGCTCGGCTTCTATTGTAGTTTTTTGTGTAATACAATGTTTGCAAAATATATTGTGGTATATTTTCATACAAAGCCAGACACATCCAACTTGCCTTCTGACAAAATCAGACATGTTCATTTAATTATTTAGGTTTTTCTGTGGTGAATATATTTTTTTAAATATGAGTATGTGCAGCATCATTATCATCCGATTCCCTATTATATTTCACAATTTGGGAAATTTCACTTTTATGACTGTAAGAGCACAAGTATGTTCGTGTTTTTCTCGAAGTTAGGTTATGAGGATATGTCTCGTTTTGAATAAACTCTCGTCAATTATTGATTTCATCGTTATCTCACTGGGTAGCGCATCAGCGATACGGTTGAAATTTGTTGCCCCATTGGTGCTGAGTATTTGAACGAAGGCACGATACAATTCTTCAACAGTACATACCTAAAGTACGCCCAATTTTAAGAACAAATAACTGATTCTCCTATATACAAATTTTATTTAGTATGTGAAATATATTGTACAGAATAGCAACATTAACTCAAGTGTTAATGATCATCAACCACTACTACAATTTTACAAACAGTAACGTTTCGATGCCAGTTAGCTTTGCTTGAGCTCATGCACTAATAACAAACACCTTAAAAAGATTCTATCGCATTGAATTGGAGTTAATGGGCTAAGAATGCATTAAAACAATCTAAAGACTAAATCGCTAACAACTATTACGTGCATTGTAGTTGCAAAACGAATGTAAACTGTGTGTCAATATCTAATTTGAACTGTTGCATGGACAAGTCGATATTTTTAACTATTTCAAACTTGCACGCGATTCAATCGTAGCAAGAAGAAAGTACCGAATATAGAGTGTAATTGCAACAAATCTAATAGCAGCGGAGATGTTTTCTATTGACCAAGAAGTACTTTTCCATACTTCGCTTAATTCTGTTTATTTCGTAGCAATAATTCACCCATATTGTAAAGATACAAATGATTTCATAATACTGAACTGAATACAATTTTCTAATAATCAGACTGGGTACAGGATTTTACCATCTTCAGCCTTTTCCAAAATTTAAATTTTACGAAGTTATCTATGATCTTTCTGTTGTTCACAAATGAAATTAATACTTTCAAATAATTAGAAATGATTTACAATATTAGGTATAGTCCTTCTACCCTCCAAATATTAACTTGGCTTCTCGTTTCCTTTGGAAGTTACAATTTATTTTAGTTTTGCGGGTGACATTATAACCCTTGTTCCCCATCGTAAGCAAATTTCCTTTCAAAAGTGTGAAGCAACTAATGAAAAAGAAATTATGGACGTTATCAATGACCTTAAACCTAAAAAATCACCTGGATTGTTAAAGAGAGCAACGTTATTAATAATTAAATTGTCTAGAATTTGTTTTCAACAAATTTTTTCTGGAATCTCTAACAATCTTGATAAAGTTAATAGTTTTTAAGATAAATGATAAATAATGATTCAGGACATAGAAAGGCCGATGCAGCTCATGAATCAGACAGAGAGAGGCGGCGATATTTTAAGGTAGCGACGCATACTTGTGAGCGAGCGAAATTAACAATTGAAAAACAGATATAAACAATAATTTTTTTTCAATTCTCTATTAAGAATATTATTAACTATTGTAAAAAGAATCAAAAAGATTATTTATTTAATATATTTTTCATGGGTCAAAAGGACCCAAATTTGAGATTTTTCGAACCTTTGAAAATTCATATCTCTAAAAATATTAACTAAACCGTGAAAAGTCATAGGATCTTTTACTTTTCCGCCCAACCTTTCAATATGCGAGAAAAGTATTGGTTTAACCCAAAAAAAGTTGGAATTTTGAAATTTTTTTTTCAGTTATTTTTACGTTTTCCATCAACAACAACACGAAAAAAGGGTTTTTAGAAAAAAAATCCTGTGTGTATGTCGTCGTCGTCGTCGTCGTTGTCGTCGGCCACTTTTCCTTACAATTCTTTTTTTTTAGCACGATACAGCCTCCGGAGTGCAATGGGTCAGCAATTTTATTATTGAATATTGTTAAGGAGATGTCACAGATGAACCCTATTGATTTTCAGTTCATCAGAGCCAGTACAACAGGTGCTATGGTACTTGAAGTACGACATTTTGTCATTTTTTGCGAAATTTCAGTTGGTTAGCACGATACAGCCTCCGGAATTCAACAAGTCACCAATTTTATGATTGAATATTGTTAAGGACATCTCACTGATGAACCCTATTGATTTTCAGCTCACCAGAGCCAATACAACAGATGATACAGTACTTTAAGTATGATATTTTTGTCATTTTTGGAGAAGTTTCAGTTTGTTAGCACGATACTGCCTCCGGAGTATATACAAGTGATCAGTTTTATGATTGAATATTATTCAGAGCGTTTCAAAGATGAACACTATCGATATTCAGCTCACTAAAGCCAATACAACGGGTGCTATGGTACTTGAAGTACCAGATTTTCGTCATTTTTGGAGAATTTTCAGTTTCTTAGCACAATACAGCCTCCAGAGATTATACGATTGATCAATTTTATGATTGAATATTGTTCAAAGTGTCTCACAGATGTACCCTATTGATTTTCAGTTGACTGGAGTGAGTACAGCGGGTCCTACAAATCCAGATATACTAAATTTTTGGTTATTTTTGGAAAAATTTCGGTTTGTTAGCACAATACATCCCCCGAAGTGTATACAAGTAACAATTTTATGATAGAATATTGTTCAGGGTCACAGATGCGGAAAAGTTAGTTTTAATCTTTAAAACCGTCTATTTAATTTCTATTCCAATAAAGAATATAAAATAACTAGTCCGGTTGAAAAATAACAATTCCTTCCAATTGTTTAAACAATTTCGGTTTAAACAATATGGCACAGGGTTGCCCCATGACAACATAGATTTATATCATCAGAAGGGCGATTCACATGTGTACACTGTGTTATTTATAAAATGCAACATACTGTTTCCTGTACAAAACTGTCAAACGCGAGCTAACTATTTTACCAAATAGCGTTCGTGAAAAATAATAACAGATTTGAATAGTTCGTTGAAAAATAAATTCAAATGAACTTTCAATTTTCTTAAATTAGGTCTGGTTTAATAAGAAAATGAATAATTATGTTTTTAAAAGTCGTACGCCATTTTTATATCATTTTCGAATACAGACAACAGGGACCGAGATGGCCGAGTTGGTATTTGGTACACTACATTTGAAAGTTGAATGTGGTGGATGACGGTTCGATCCCACGCTGTGACGATGTTTTTAGTTCTTTTTTCACAATTGTTATCTAAAAACATTTATATTTATTTAAAGAAAAGTTCAGACAATTTAGTATCAATTTTAAACAGCAAAATCTAGTAGGTAGCCTTCCAAATAATGTCATTTTCAGTCTTGACAATTTGCAATCTTTGGAGCGAATAAGTATTTTTGAAGCGATTAGATGTGTTATTTTAGTGTACTTGTGAGTAATTTCTTGTTTCGTTTGTCGATATTTTTGTAAGTTCATTTGTTGTTTTAAGTTTAGATTCATTTTTTAATAATTTTTAATTTATTATAATAGTTATAATTTCATTTAAAATTGTTCGTGTTTTCCCATTATTTAATTTATTTTATTGTTTATATTTTTGATTGTTTTTAATTTCTATCAGTTAGTTATTATTTATTTTTCTTCTCGTTGTGAAATGTTTACTCGTGAAGAAACTGTGCAAATTGTTTGTATGTATTATGGCGGTCACAGTAGTCGCGATATTAAATATTTTGTTCAATGGTCAGACAGATGTACCGCATCACATGATACATCAAATTATTGAACAATTTGAAACAACATTGTGCGTAAAACCGGAACACCGATGAAGAAATCGAACAACATTAATGGAGATTGACCTGTCCGTTTTGTTGACTTTTGTCGAAAACCTTAGGACCACCATTAGACGCGTGGCACGAGATTTAAATGTCAGTATTTTGAAAGTACACAGTGTTCTAAGAAAAAACGGCTTCAAAGCTTACAAACTTCATGATGTGCAAGAACTTTTTTAGCAAGATTATTTTAATAGACAATTTTTGTGCGAAACTATGATAGACAAAGCCAACCGAAATAGGAATTTTTCAAAATACATCTGTTTTACCGACGAGTCTAGTTTTGTTTTAAAGAGAAAAACTAACAAACAAAATCAAAGGTATTGGGATACAGTAAATCCATCTAAAATAAATGTGTCTCATACCAAATACATGAAAAAAGTAAACGTATGGGCCGGCATATTTTGTGATAAAATAATTGGTCCTTCCTTCCTAAGTAATATCTTCAATGGCCAAGAATATTTGAATCTTCTCCAAAATGAAATAGGACCCCAAATTGCAAATGCCGCACCTAGAAATGTTTCAGAATGGTATCAACATGATGGTTTCCCGGCTCATTCCAGTAGGGAAGATCGGGAATACCTTGATACTGTTTTCCCAAATACTTGCATAGGTCGACGGGGTACAATAAATTGGCCGGCAAGATCTCCAGATTTAGCACCTCCCGATTTCTTTTTATGGGGTTTCCTAAAACATAAGGTAGCAGAATATGAACCGGAGACAGAAGATGAATTGAAAAATATTATTTTTATTGAATGTCGGAAAATTAGTTGAACTGTTATTAATAATGTACGGCGGAACTCTTATGATCGTTTGGGACACTGTTTAGCAGCAAACGAAAAACAATTTGAGCATTTATTTAAATAATTATTGAAAAGAAACCAAATTTTGTATTTTGGTACAAGAATTTATTATTAGCAGAGCGCTTTCGGTTCAATGATAAACCATCATCAGTGCCCCATGGTCAGGGTATACTCCAAATCCTCACAAATTAGAAGATACATAAAATGAATTAAAATATAGTGCTTGAAACACAGTCACTATTTAATTAAAGTAATATTGAAAAGCACACACAATCCATTGTACAATGAATGAATCACTAAAATAGGGGATAAAATATAACTCAATACATTATTATTTGTGAGTCAGCTGTTTGACTGCTTATTTTTCTCTGGTACACTCAGCTCATTTAATTAAATAAATAAATTTGTAACCTAAAACGATTGTCTTGTCTTAAATATCTCTACTTAAATTTTCTTTTTGGACAAAAATTATGAAAAAAACATTTCGGACACACTGCGGGAGCGAACCGCGACCCTTTACATTCAACTTAAAATTTTGAGTACCAAGTACCAATTCGGCCACATCGGCACCGGTCTTTAGTATTCCAAAGTTTTAAAAAATGGCGTATGACTTTTAAAAACATAATCATGCATTTTCTTAGTAAACCAGACCGAATTTAAGAAAATTGAAAGTGCATTTAAACTTATTTTTTAAAACGACCTTATCAAATCTGTTATTATTTTTCACGATCGCTATTTGGTAAAAAAGTTAGCTCGCGTTTGACAGTTTTGTACAGGAAACCCTATGTCGCGTTTTATAAATAACACAGTGTATATGTGTGATACATGTGAGTAATATTTCAATATAAATTACATTTTATCCATACTAAATAACACTTCCACAAGAATTGTGTTTTGCTAACATACTGGAATTATGTGAAATTTAAATGCAGGAGGATACTGTCTAGCATTTCTGTCATGCGATACTTTTTTCTGATGAAGCTACGTTCATGTTGAATGTTACCATTAATCGCCACCATTGCAGATAGCAGTCCCAGAATGATGCAAAAACATAGAACACCATTAGAAATAAATGTGTGGGCAGGCATTATTGGATAATATGTTATTGGTCAATTTTTTCATTGAAGGCAATCAAATCGTTTGTGCAATGCTAAATAGAAGGTGAAGCTCATTTTGAACATTCAATAAGTGTAATATCAGTTGTTGTACTGTAACAATAATACTTTTCCACCAACCCTACCTATGATGCGAGAGAAGTATTGATTTACCCCATAAAATGTTGAAATTTTCGATTTTCTTTGAGTTATTTTTACGTTGAGAAAAACACGAAAAAAGGGTTTAAAAAAAACCTCTGCCTCCAGAATAAATAAAGTTACCAATTTTATGATTGGGCATTGCTCAGGGCACCTCACAGATGAAACCTTATTTTCATCACACCAGAACGAGTATAACAGGTGCTATGATACCTGAAGTATCACATTTTTGTAGAAATTTTGGTTTGTTAACACAATACAGCCTCCGGAATGCATAGTGATTAGTTATTGTTTGGGGGATCTCACAGATAAATCCTATTGATTTTCAGCTCACCAGAGCCAGTATAACAGGTACCTGAAGTATCACATTTTTGAAGAAATTTCGGTTTGTTAACACGATACAGCCTCCGGAATGCATAAAGTCACCAATTTTATGATTGTGTATTATTCGGGACATATCACAGATGAACCCTTTTAATTTTTAGCTTACTAGAGCCAGTATACCAGGTGCTATGGTATCAAATTTTTGTCATTTTTGTAGAAATTTCGGTTTCTTATCCCGATACAGCCTCCGGCTCACCAGAGCCAGTTTAACGGATGCTATGGTACCTGAAGTATCACATTTTTGTCATTATTGGAGAATTTTCCTTAGGTTAGCATGATCCAGCCTCCGGAGTGTACACAAGTGGACAATTTTATGATTGTATTTGTTCAGAACATCTAATAGATGAACCCTATTGATTTTCAGCACACCAGAGCCAGTACAACGGGTCCTATAAATGCAGATATAAAAAATTTTTGGTAATTTTTGGAGAAATTTAGGTTTCTTAGCCTCCGGTGTGCTTACGGAAAAGTTAGCTGTCATATTCAAACTCGATTATTTCTGTAAAGTAATGACACCAGTGACTAGCGGTATTCACTGTATTTGTTAGTTAATGGAGTAGGTACCAGAAAATCATTGAATAGCTGGAGGTAGCTATTTTAGAAACAAACGGTTTTAAAGATTAAAACTAACTTTTCCGCACTTAAGTATAGACTCCAGAGGCTATATTATGATAACATCGAAATTTCTCCAAAAATAACCAAAAGTCACCAAAAATTACCAAAAAATTACCAAAAATTACCAAAAACCACCAAAAATTACCAAAAATTACCAAAAATTACCAAAAATTACCAAAAATTACCAAAAATTACCAAAAATCACCAAAAATTACCAAAAATTACCAAAATTTACCAAAAATTACCAAAAATTACCAAAAATTAACAAAAATTACCAACAATTACCAAAAGTTACCAAAAGCTACCAAAAATTACCAAGAATATCCAAAAATTGACAAAAACTACCAAAAATTAACAAAAACTAACAAAAATCTCCAAAATCACCAAAAATTACCAAAAATTATCAAAATTACCGAACATTAGAGAAAATCACCGAAAATTACCAAAATTACAGAAAATTACAGAAAATTACCGAAAATTACCGAAAATTACCGAAAATTACCGAAAATTACCGAAAATTACCAAAAATTACTGAAAATTACCAAAAATTACCGAAAATTACCAAGAATTTCCAAAAATTGACAACTACCAAAAATTAACAAAAACTAACAAAAATTACCAAAAATTACCAAAAATTACCAAAAATTACCAAAAATTACCAAAAATTACCAAAAATTACCAAAAATTACCAAAAATTACCAAAAATTATCAAAAATTACCAAAAATTACCAAAAATTACCAAAAATTACCAAAAATTACCAAAAATTACCAAAAATTACCAAAAATTACCAAAAATTACCAAATATTACCAAAAATTACCAAATATTACCAAAAATTACCAAAAATTACCAAAAGTCACCAAAAATTACCAAAACTACCAAAAATTACCAAAACTTACCAAAAATTACCAAAAATTACCAAAACCTACCAAAAACTACCAAAAATGTAGAATATAGGGATTTATGGGACCCATTGTACTAGCTCTGTTGAGCTGAAAATCAATAAGGTTCATCTGTGAGACGTTCTGAACAATATCCAATCATAAAATTGGTCACTTGTATAAACTCCGGAAAACTGTATCTATCCTAACAAACCGAAATTTCTCCAAAATGTAGTATATCTGGATTTATAGGTGCAGTTGTACTGGCTCTGGTGAGCTGAAAATCAATAGGGTTCATCTGTTAGTTAAACCGATATTTCGCAAAAAATTACCAAAAATGTGGTACTTCAAGTACCCGTTGTACTGGGGAACTGAAAAATACCCATTCATAAAATTGGTGACTTCATGCACTCCGCAGGGAGTATCGCGCTAACAAGACATAATTACAAAAAGTGGCTGACGACGACATACACACGGGTTTTTTTTTCTAAAAACCCTTTTTTCGTATTTTTCTTACTGAAAACGTAAAAATCGAAAATTCCAACTTTTTTGGGGTGAACCAATACTTTTCTCGTATCGTAGATAGGGTTGGCCGAAAAGTAAAATGCAGTTCCTCTATGGCTAACTTAGTATCGATGAAAAAAATACATTTTCGATTGAAATTTCCCTATTTAATTTCGTCAAGTTATTGAGCCGTTACATCATTTTTTGAATACACTGTATAAACATATTTTGCAATCTTAGAAACAACTTGTAAAGAAGAAACAAGTCGTCTACATCAAAATGAGATTAGAACAATTTTTATACTAATTCATAAAGAAGCCTGTTCCAAATTATTCTGGGCAGATAGCTATTTCGAACACCAATATAATTCTTATTTTTTTGAGCAATTAAGCACATTAGAAAGTACATTTTTCATATTGTTTGACATCTACTAATTATATTGAGAGTTTAACTTATTTCGTAACTAAATTATAATAATCTTACTACACCTCTGTGTATATTACTACTATAATAAAATTTTGTTTTATTAGACTTAATGAGAACTGTGATGCATGTGAAACATTTTTATTGGTTTCTGTAGGAATTAGCTGTCAACGTAGCCTATCAAATTTCAAATAGATGCAAATGAACGTAAATTTAAATATTTAAGACATGATCACCTTTAATAACATAATGATTAAGTTATAGGTTATATTATTATTAAAATGGTTGTAATACAAACGCATTATTAAGTAATTAGAGTAATGAGAAATATAATGAAATATATTTTTGAGCGAAAGCATAATTTGACTCGTAAAATAGGTAGTGGTTGATTTACGACTTCGATAATACTTAATTTCAATGATTTGTATTAAAATATTAAATTCACTTTTCTGTAAAGACTGTAATAAATAGCTAAAATATAAATTACACCACATATTCTGGGAAGATAGATAGATTTTCTGTACCCAGCTTATATTAGTATAAATGAGTACACAAAAAAATTGGAGTCCTTTGAAGTTACATAGTACACTGTATGGAATTTTATGACGAAAATGAACAAATGGTTTTCTCTCGGTAGAACTCTTCCATAAACGAAATAACGGAATATATGCATCTCATCGAGATTCTACGGGAGTTGCGATTCTCTGATTTTTGATAATCAAATTATTCTTGTTACATCATTAGTTTAACACTACGCTCTTAAAACTTTTTTTGTCTATTTACACAGACAGTTTTTGAGATTTTGACTATGTTTAGAGAATTGAAAAGTGTGTACATTGAATATTACGTATAACTTGTATTTTATGCAGATAAATTGAAAGAATTGAGAAAGGGAAACGAGAAACTTAAGAATGCGAACGTGGCGATAAAAAATAACACTAACAATCGTAACAAGAGATACAAGTCTGGTTACTGGACAAAAAATCGATACTTATAATCAAGAAGTAATTAAACAAAAATTGAATAATGCATTGGAACAAACTCTGCAAATTCTAATATAAATTAGAACTGCAGCGAAATTAGGAGAGAAAAAAAGAAAATAATGCAAAACAAGATTAAATTGATCAGTTTTAATAAGAGAGAATCTAACGTAAACGGAAATGAAAACACAGGAAGAAATAAAGAAAAAAGCACAAGAAGCAAGGAGTGAAGGTAAGGCAGCAAAATTGGTGATAGATTTCAAAATATGGAGGTAGAACAGGAAGGAGAGGAAACTGGAGCAGTAAACGAACTAGCAGCAACACTGGGCAAAGGATCTAATAATGACAGCACCAAGGCTAACATAAGGTAACAGACTATATGAAGGACATAAATATTGAGAATATAATTAAAATTGGAACTTGCAATGGAAGAGGTAGCTTTAAAATGGGAGCACTGAAAAACTTGGTGAACATAATGAAGCAATATAAAACAGATACCTTGATCTTGCAGGAAACTAAACAGAAAGGCGTAGGCATGGACGGATATTCCTTCTTCAACAACGGAGAGGCATACAGGATTTTGGGTACATGCTTTTTAGCAAACATAAAAATTCAGCAATGGATGGTTGCCTTTGAAGTCATCTCGGAAATAATTTTTCGACTAAGAATGAGGGGTAAGTTTGAAAAAATAAGTTTTCTTTGTGCATGCACCATAAGAAGACAAAACTCCAGAAATAAGGAATGAGTTTTACGAGAAAGTTGACTGGTTACATAACAGAATATCGACGATGATATTGATTTATCGAAACAGTTGTCAATTTTTTAGAATTTTCAACAATTTTTATCATATTGTGGTATTAACTAGAAACCGTTTCATTTAAAACACTAATATGAGTAGATTCCACGAAGTAAGGGTACAGACAGTTAATTTCATTAACAGGATAATGTTTAATTGGTTTTAGGTGATTTTATTGCCAAGCTAGGGAACGAAATAGTATATAGGGAAACAACAGGGAGTAAAAGCAAACATGAATTGAGCAATGATAATTGTAAACTGCTGATATATTTTGCTGGGGAGAATGAGGAAACTTAGATAAGGTCCGACGAGGAATCAAATTGAGCATGCGGCGCTAGAGAAGAGGCATGCAAGGTTAATGACAGACCTTAGAAGCTATCGTGGTGCGTATGTGAATTCGGATACGTTTAGTATGTCTTTTTTGGAGATAATCACAGTATTATGTTTTTGAGTGTTCATTCCACCCCATAGGAGATATTTTAGGAACTCAAAAATATTTTCCAGCGATTTTTCAGGGTCATTTTCATGAAGGTATTTTTTTAAAGTTGTACTATGACTATTTTTTGAAATATGGCCGACAGCCGGCGTCCTTAGTTGTTCACCCTGTACTTGCTGATTAGGCACAGAAACATCTATAGGATGTCATCCAGAATGTTTTGAGGTATATTATTTAGAGGTTTATGTTATGTCCATACAACATCTACGAGAATACACTGTATTGTTTTTGAAATGTCCCATTTAGATCATTGATAAGATGTTATTTTTTAGACATTGCATTAACATCGACAAGATGTTAGAAGGCATTTCAGAATGTAACAGAAATGTTGTTTTTCGTTCGTTATAAAGACTTCCATTTGAGGAAGTTCTAGTAACATCACATTAATGTAAAAAGGCAGCGCTTTAACATCGCTGAGAAGTTAAGTTGAAACATCACAACAGCCACAAGCTGGGCATAAGCGGTTGTATAGATGTGCATGTGATGAAAACAAGAGGAAAAAAAGGAAGAACATTATCACAATGTGATGTTGAATTACCATAACTGTAATATTTATTCGCATAGTGGGAGCTAACATATTTATTTTAAAGCAATAAACTTGTTACAAAAAAGCAGCAACTTTCCCTGCTCCCTTTTTGAAGTACACTCCTAAACAATTTTATGTTATCAGTTGTAAATATGGTAAATCAATTTAATCTGCTTTTCTGACTGCCCATAACAACATGGTACTTCAATTAACTGCAGATTTGAAATAGAGCTGATACGAAATTTGTTTTCAAATATGCCGGATATTCAATTAATCGATATTCCAGCGAAGACTTGCTCTTTTATAATTATACACTTTAATTTAAAGAATTGTATCGAAAAAGCACTTACCATAGCTGATTACTATGTTATCTGGTATTTGAGGTTTCTCTGTAAAATAAAACAATTAATGAGAAGCGTTGAATACTTAAATAGAATAAGAGATTGAGATAATCAAGTTTATCGGAACAATATTCACCGTAACATATTCAGTACTATCAAAAATGGATTAATAATTTATTTTAGGAGGAATTCGATTTGTAAATTGGTTCAACTGAATGTTGATTGCCAGAGACATTTTGGACTTTGCATTATTAAAAAATGAAAATCCGTAGGGTAGACCGGGAACAAAAATGCCAGACGTAAAAAGTTTCAACCGTCGCTATTTCAGCAAATTCAATAATATATATCCAATACGGCAATCATGGAACAAATTAATTTAACTCCACATTTTTACAAACGATATGTGGATGATTGTATTGTTTGTCTTCCTAAAAATAAATTAGAATATTCTTCAAATACCTTCAATGCATTTCATCCAAGAATTCAGCTCACTTTTGAGAAAAAAATAGACAATTGTATACATTTTCTCGATACTACAATTTCCTACGATACTTCCGGAAAAATTATTACTAGAAGGTTTATAAAAGATATATGCTCCGGCCGATATTTAAATTTTAATTCTAATATTCCAGTTACATACAAACGTAGTGTTGTTACAGGCCTAGCAGATAGAGCTATAAAACTTTCCAGCCTCAATATTAATAAAGTTAAAGAAGTTCTTTATCAAAATAATTATCCAACAACTTTCATTGATCCTATCATTAAAAAAAAGGGGGGCATAAGTTCTACAACCAACAACGCATAACCAGCTCACAAACTAAAAATTGTACGATGAAATAAAACAATATAGTTTGTTTAAATCTTCATATATTTGAACTAATGTTCAATTTAAACTTGTTGACGCGTTTCACTAACACAGTAGCTTTGTCAAAACGAATGAAGGTAAAATATAAAAATGTCTTAATATATACAGTGCATAAATAGAGAATTCTATTTTCTAATGTTAACAAAGGGTATTGAAAGAAATTACCGGGAAATTCATTCACTACAAACATTCCTAAGCTATCTTCTAGGTAAAGAGGTTCAATAAAGGAGACTGATTGATATCTATTTGGTCGTTAAGGAGATTACCTGAATATTTATTTTTGTTAATCTCTAGGGCTTCTAATAAATTTAAACTGAAGGATTTACCGACTACATGGAGAATTTCAAAATTTGGGTCGAAAATGTGTTGGTTTTCTAATAAATGATTTGAATAGTTAGAATCTAATTTTTTGTTGTCATAGCTACGTTTGTGTTCCGAAATTCTAGTTTTAAAATTTCTAAAAGTTCTACCGATATAAATTTTATCACAATTGTCATTACCACATTTTAATTTATAAACTCCTGATTTGTTTAATTTTGAAGATTTAGATTTATTATTTTTAATGAATTTGGATGAATTGTGATCAGTTTCAAAGGAAATATTCATGTCTAAAGTTTCTAAAAATGATTTAATTTTTAAGGATGGTGTTCCAAAGTATGTTAAGCTTTTAAATTGTCTATTATTTTTATCTGAAGGGAATACTTGTTCTAAAGTCTGTTTTTTTATCTTTTTATTTATGATATTGTCAATTAAATTTGGATCGTAATTATTATTAATTGCTATTTGTTTTATGATATTTAATTCTTTGGTATAATTATTAATATTTAATGGGACTGTTAAGAGTCTGTGTATCATACGATTGAAAGCTGCTAGTTTATGACTGAATGGGTGGACCGAACTATTATGAATTGTAATATCTGTATGTGATGGTTTATGAAATATAGAAAAATCATGTTTATTATTTATATTTGAAATTGTAAGGTCTAAAAACTTTATAGACTTATTTTGTTCAAGTTCTACGGTAAATTTGATATTATTGTGAATCGAGTTTATGTAAGTAATGAAGCTCTCTAATTGTCTATTTGTACCGATGAATGTCGTCCACATATCGGTGCCAGAACATAATTTTTTTACTAAGGGGGTGTTCATGAATTATTTTTTCTATATTATCCATGAATATTTCTGCTAGTAGGGGGCTGAGAGGGTTGCCCATAATCAAACCATCTTTACTGCTATAAACCTCTCCATTGAAATGAAAATAATTTTGATTCAAACACACTTTTAATAAAGTAATGATATCAGAGTGAATTATAGGATTAACATTATTGTATGTGAGCAAGTTATCAACAAGAGTTATAGTTTCTTTAGGAGGTATACTAGGGAATAGATTTGTTACATCGAACGATATGAATTTAGAATTATGGGGTAGTATTATATCTTGAATATTATTAATTAATTCCGTTGAGTTTTTAACTGAAAATCGAGGTATGAATGAACAATATTTAGAAATGACATCTATGAGAATCTTTGAAATTTTGAATGAAGGTGCTGTGAAATAAGAAACAACTGGCCTGATAGGGTACCCCTCTTTATGGAGTTTAATTAATGAATAAAGTTCAGGGTGTTGCGGATTGGGTAAAAATAATTTATATTTTTCTTTATCGTTAATTATTGATTTTACGTTATCTACTGCTAATTTTATTTCTCTCTGAAATTTATTAGTTGGGTCTTAAGGGTCTCAAAATTGCTTGCCTGAATAAAATTGTTGGTTTTTAATAAATAATCTTCTTTAGGTAATGCTATTACCGTATTTCCTTTATCTGCTTTTGTGAAAATAAGACTATCTGACTTTGATTTTTGTTGAATTGATTTGGCGGCTGATAATTCAAAATTGGGTTTGTTAAACTCGACGAATTCTTTTTTAATAATTTCTGAAGCTTTGTGTTTTAGATTAGAATTATTTGGATTATTATACAAGTTAATTTTTGTTTCTATACCTAGTTTGTTGAAGTTATCCAATGAACATGTGGGTTGAATATTATGTTTAAAACCTTTTTGTAATAATTGAATTTCTTTATCTGAAAAAATTGTATTTGAAAGATTGACGAATCTATTAAAAAATTTATGTTCTGAGAATTTGGGTTGTGTGTAGTCGGTAAATCCTTTAGTTTAAATTTATTAGAAGCCCTACAGATTAACAAAAATTAATATTCAGGTAATCTCCTTAACGACCAAATAGATATCAATCAGTCTCCTTTATTGAACCTCTTCACCTAGAAGATAGCTTAGGAATGTTTGTAGTGAATGAATTTCCAGGTAATTTCTTTCAATACCATTGTTAACCTTAGTAAAGAGATTTAGCACTGTATATATTAAGACATTTTTATATTTTACCTTCATTCGTTTTGACAAAGCTACTGTGTTAGTGAAACGCGTCAACAAGTTTAAATTGAACATTAGTTCAAATATATGAAGATTTGAACAAACTATATTGTTTTATTTCATCGTTTAGTATGGATCTTCATCAAGTAAAAGCCTCATCTATTCAATTTCTAATAATTGTAGTCAATACATACCCCTTCCATACATAAAATGTGTATCCGAAAGCATCAAACCAAACCTTATAATATCAATATTGTCCACAAACCTTATAATATAACTAAACAATTTTTTTTCAAATAAAAACCAAATAAACCGTTTTAAAGATTAAAACTAACTTTTCCGCCTCTGTGGCCTTGAATAATATTCTATCATAAAATTGTCACATAACTAGAAGTGCTGCATATTTGTGAAAAGAAACAAGAACTGGATTTCCTTGAAGAATTGGATATTAGAAGACATTTAAGAAACCCACAATATGAAGTTGTCAATGAACAGTTAAATCTAGGGAGTTCTCCACTAATAAACTGCCTTCTTAAGTGATAATTGAAAAGATCAACCGATATAGTTTTCCTGGTTTTTTATATCATTGCACAGTTATACTGATCTTAATTGGAAAAATGATATCCAGGATATCACCATAGGACTAATAATATCTAAGCTTCAATAGTTGTAATATCACATCTTCTACTTTTTTCTATAAACATATATTAAGCCAATCACAAGTTAGGTTACATCTTGGTCTAGCCAAAAATAACTACTAAACATCAGGTAGGCATAAAACGAAATGTAACTTCTGTCATTGTGACGATGATATTGATTTATCGAAACAATTGTCAATTTTTTAGAATTTTCAATAACTTTTATTATATTGTGGAATTAACTAGAGACCGTGAGTTTCATTTAAAAACACTAAACCGAAATTTGTTTAAAAATAACCAAAAATGTAGTATATCTAGATTTACAGGACCCGCTGTACTCACTCTAGTCAGCTGAAAATCAACATGGTACATCTGTGAGACACCTTGAACAATATTCAATCATAAAATTGGTCACTTGTATACACTTTGGAGGCTGTATCTTGATAACAAACTGAAAATTCTCCAAAAATGACCAAAATTTGGTACTGCAAGTACCATAGAACCCGTTCTACTGGCTTTAGTGAGCTGAATATCAATAGGATTCATCTTTGAGACGCTCTGAATAATATCCAATAATAAACTTGGTCACTTGTATATACTCCGGAAGCTGTATCGTGCTAACAAACTGAAATTTCTCCAAAAATGACAAAAATATCGTACTTAAAGTCCCATAGCACCTGTTGTACTGGCTCTGGTGAGCTGAAAATCAATAGAGTTCATCTGTAAGATGTCCTGAATAATACTCAATCATAAAATTGGTGACTCGTTGAACTCCGGAGGCTGTATCGTGCTAACAAACTGGAATTTCTCAAAAAATGACTAAAATGTCGTACATCAAGTACCATAGCACCCGTTGTGCTGGCCATGGTGAGCTGAAAATCAATAGGGTTCATCTGTGACATGTCCTTAACAACATTCAATCATAAAATTGGCGACTTGTTTCTCACCGAAGGCTGTATCGTGCTAACAAGACATGTAACGAAAAGTGGACGACGACGACGACGATATACACACAGGATTTATTTTCTAAAAACCGTTTTTTGGGTTGTTGTTGATGGAAAACGTAATAATAACTCAAATTTTTTTTTCAATATTTCAACTTTTTTGTGAGTAAACCAATACTTTTCTGGCATATTAGATGATAGGTTGGGCGGAAAAGTAAAATTGATCATAAATATCGATCAATCGTAGTATATCAAGTTGAATGTAATGACTGTCACAAACAATTTATAGGACAAACTAAGCAATACATACATAAGCGTTTTTACTCTCACTTCTATGACAATAAAAATAACAATACTAATACCAATGCACTGTCAAAACACGCCATAGAAAATAACCACACTTTCAATTTTTAAAATATTACAATCCGAACCTAATATTAAATAAACGGTTTTAAGGATTAAAACTAACTTTTCCGCATCTGTGGCCCTGAACAATATTCTATTCGTGAGACACCTTGAACAATATTCAATCATAAAATTGATCAATCGCATACTCTCTGGAGGCTTTATCGTGCTAACAAACAGAAAATTCTCCAAAAATGACGAAAGTTTGGTACTTCAAGTACGATATCACCCGTTGTACTGGCTTTACTGAGTTGAATATCAATAGAGTTCATCTTTGAGACGCTCTGAATAATATTCAATCATAAAATTGGTCACTTGTATATACTCCGGAGGCTGTATCGTGTTAACAAACTTCTCCAAAAATGACAAAAATATCGTACTTAAAGTACTGTAGCACTTGTTGTATTGGCTCCGGTGAGCTGAAAATCGATAGGGTTCATCAGTGAGATGCCCTGAATAATATTCAATCATAAAATTGGTGAACTCCGGAGGCTGTATCGTGTTAACAAACTGCAATTTCTCAAAATAAAAATAGGTAAAAAAACTTTTTAAGTTAAACGGTTTTATGTTAAACATACATTGCAATGTTTAAGATAAATGTACTAAAAACCAAAAAATAATAAAATAGATACAGTCGTGGGAATTATAAACATATGCATAGACTAGACTAAAATAAAACCGTGGGGCACGTCAATTGTCTACAATCGTTGATTAAAATTTTTGTTTTGTAATGTTACACTATAATTAGGCAGTTGGTCAAACGACAACGATGGACGTGTGATAAGTAGGGCTAGAATGTGGAAACAAGCTAGCAAGCTCGATTATAAGCGAGTTTTAGGGTTTCATAGTGGTGAGTGAGTAGTACTTTTATCATATGTTTTGTCGATTAAAGACAAACTACGAGCAGTGAAACGATTCCTCGCCAGCCAGCAGTGTGAATGTCCAACGATAAACTAGTTGAAACATCTCTTTTATTCACATGGAGTGTATAACTATTGGAATTTCCATGAGCAGGAAAATAGTAAGTAATTTCCTCACCATCTGCGGGCCAACTGCCTAACGACGAATTAAACGATTCTTCTATCGCACATTAAGTCGATAATTTGTAGACAATTGACGTGCCCCACGGTTTTATTTTAGTCTAGTCTATGCATATGTTTATAATTCCCACGACTGTATCTATTTTATTATTTTTTGGTTTTTAGTACATTTATCTTAAACATCGCAATGTATGTTTAACATAAAACCGTTTAACTTAAAAAGTTTTTTTACCTATTTTTATTTTTTGGTTTTTATTTCGCATTCTGTTTAAATCATTTAGTGCTTCATTATTGCAAGGTTTCTTGCCCGTTAGTTTATTGCAGTCCAACTCCTCTATACGTAGTCCCTGCAAAGATCTTACTCTACCAAGAGCCACGTAGGCTTGACCTTCTTCAAACAGTTTCGCACCTAAGTATACGACTGCGTGATCCACAGTGCTGCCCTGCATTTCATGTATTGTAGAAGACCATGATAGTATTAAAGGCAACATTCTTCTTTCAGCCGTCCCGTAATTGTACTTAGCTGGAAACTGTATGGCTTTCGGGTGTATAAGATGTACTCCGTCTCTTGCGAAATCAATTCGGACGGAAGGTACATCTGTTGCATACATATGAGTTCGACGAAATTGAGGTCAAACGATTGGGATTGATAAAACCTACGTTATCCGCCATTTTGTAGAGGCCGTTATCTTGGATTTTAATTTTATATAGTATATTGTATTCTACTGGTTGAGCACTTTCATTTGATACCCATATTGATGGGATTGATAAAACCTACGTTATCCGCCATTTTGTAGCGGCCGCCATTTTGGATTTAAATTTTTTATAGTATATTGTATTCTGCTTGTTGAGCCCTTTCATTTGATACCCATATTGATGGGATTAATAAAACATAAACTATCCGCCATTTTGTAGCGGCGGCCATCTTGAATTTATAATGATAATGAATAAACCTAATTGTATTGTCACCAAAATCCAAAGTGTATACAAAATTTCAGATTAATCGGTTGACAGGAAGAGGGTGAAATTTGAATTACTAAATTTGACCCAAGAATAAATAAAACAAACGGGGTGAGCTAAATAAAACCGTTTAATAAAAATACAAAATGTCGTACTTCAAGTACCATAGCACCCGTGGTACTGGCTCTGGTAAATTGAAAATCAATAGGGATCATCTGTGACATGTCCTTAACAATATTCAATCATAAAATTGCTGACTTATTGCACTCCGGAGACTGTATCGTGCTAACTAGACATATAAGGAAAAGTGGCCGACGACAACGACGACGACATACACACAGGATTTTTTTTCTAAAAACCGTTTTTTCGGGTTGTTGTTAACGGAAAACGTAAAAATAACTCAAAAAAAATTTTTTGGGGTAAACCAATACTTTTCTCGCATATAGAAAGGTTGGGCGGAAAAGTAAAAACGAGAAATTTATGAAATGATCTACATTCAAAAAAATAAAAACAGTATTAATTTTAGAACTGAAGTTACTAATTCATCCAACTGTTTCTACAACCTCAATAATAATATTAATTAAATAAAATACATATTTTAATCTACTACACTTATTATTACGAAGACACACAATCTTGGCACCTTGTATACAGCTTTATAGTTTGTGTTCTCTACCTTGAATATATTTTAATTGATACCAAGTAGACACTAAACTAGTTTCATTCAAACGAAAAGAATGGTTTTGTTGAAAGCAATAGAAAATTCTTATCAAACACAAAGTATACGGTTTTACAATGGAGAGAAAAAGTACTTCTCCATTTTATCCGATACATATATACCTACAGAATAACAACCTAAAATATTTAACGTTGGATTTTTTTGTGAAAGTAAGTTTCCTTTTAAATCTAATTGGTTTTTATCTCATATGCTGTGAATTATTGTGTACCTAGAGATAATTTTATTAGGTTTTTATTCATGTGTTATTACTTGAAAATGGTTTCATGCCAAAACGTAAGTAGGAAAAAAGGAAAAAAAATATAAATAATAATTTGGCCGATTCCCAAAACATTCGTTTTTAAATTAGACATATATACGGCCAGAATTTAAGACACGATAAGTATTTTTATCTAAAAATAAATAACTACACAGTCGGACCATACTCCATTCAAGCTGGAGTACCACAAGGCTCTGTATTATCACCTTTGTTATACTCCCTATTTATCCAAGATCTCCCAACATGACCACAAATACAACTGCCAATGTACGCCGACGATACTTGTTTTGTAGCTACAGCAATGAATCCAGATCACGCATTGGATGCGGCACAAACTCACATAAGCACAAAAATAGTACATTATTTACATGAACACAAACTAGCTATTAATGCATCCAAAACAGAGTATTTATTACTCAAGAGAATAGCTTGAAAAAACACTTCATTGCAATATCCGCTTTATGTATATGGGCATCTCATCAGGCCAAGCAATACCCTAAAATACTTGAGGTATACTGTACAAGAAAATACCCACATCATGCAACAAGTATGTTTAATTCGAATCTTAACTTAAATTCTTTCGTACTGTGAATAAAACTCAAAGTCAGTGTCACAGAATTATTTAATAGTTAGACAATAAAAGCTACTAGTTTCGGCCTACAAACGGCCATCTTCAGGCTGACACATAAGAAACAAATTAGTGAATTAACTGAAAAAGAAAAAAGAGAACAATACAATTTAATAAAATAGTACTGTTCAAGTTATAGAACCATAAGACATAATTAAAATTGACTCTACATAAGAAACAAATTAGTGAATTAACTGAAAAAGAAAAAAGAGAACAATACAATTTAATAAAATAGTACTGTTCAAGTTATAGAACCATAAGACATAATTAAAATTGACTAAATTCTTTCGGTTAAAACGAAAACGGGTGCAATTGAAGGAACAGCTAAAAGAGAGCAATAAATAAATGGCTGTGTGTATGAATAAACTCTTATATGATCGATTCTGGCAAAAAACCAAATATTTTATTCCAAAAACTTTATTTATCAGTTTACCAAGACATACGCTTTATTGTCGTTCTGTCTTTATTTTTTTTAATTCTTACAATTGGCTTGCAAAACGCATTTGAAAGTGGGTAAAACAGTTTGCTTTAACGATAAGTACAAAATGACAGCGCACGGATGACACTATATACGGATGACACTATAAACTTAACAAAGTACATAAAGTTAAGATTGCAATGAGTAAATTATACCCACTCATTCGCACACATAGTAAACTCATAAGTCAAAACAAAATACATACAAATATATAATTAGATATATACTTACATATCGCGGGGTTACAAGCAAAAAGCACTAAGTCAACAATTTGGAAAAACGTCTTTTCATCGGTTACTCTATTAACGTTTGATCATTTATGTACTGCTAAATCGCACTAAGTCCGCAATCAACTAAAAATAGAGTTACAGCAAATGACGAAATGCACTAACATCACTTTCCTAGGTATTAGTACAAGCAAAACACATTAAGTTTAGTGCTTTTTGCTTGTTCTCCAATCTAACTTGTGTAACAAAAATATTGTACTAAGTCACTTAGTGCGTTTTGCTTGTAGTTATTCAGCATTGAAAATGTAATAGAGCATTGCATCACGTGACTTAGTGCTTATTATGGTCGTTTAAAAGTTAGGTTTGAAACGTTTGTTCCGTACCGTAATTCTGTTTTCCAATTTAAAAAAAGGTGTGGCCGGGGTTACTTTAATGTTGGCAATGTTGGCCAAGAATAAAGTGGAACAGCAAGAATCATCAAGTAAGTAATAAATTATTTTGTTTCACTTTCTGTTTCGAGGTTAGTTTATGTAAAAATCATACATTTATAAATGTTTTCATTTCCAGAAAAAGACATTCGACTGAAACATAAAGAAGGTAGTTGGGAAGCCATAGAAAAACAAGTACCACAAGTTCCTTTGAATAGTTTTTTAAAAACCCCCGATGAACCTGTTGTATACCAGACATCAAATGAACACGAAAGTGACATTAATGAAAAAAACGTCAGTTATATAAGTGATTGTGATGATTCTGTCGTTGATAAAGACTATTAACCAAATCTGAGTGATGAATCTTATGACAGTTTGAATTCAAGTACGGAAATGGATGATCAAGAAATTGAACAAGCATAACCTAATGAAACTGAACGAGCAGGGTCTAGTAAAAAAAGCAGATGGCGAGAAGCGAAACCTAGAAAAAATATAAGAATAGAAAGTTGAGAGATTATTGCCTTCCATATGAAAATTACAAAGGAGTTAAACAGGCTCCGAAACATCTAAAGCCAGTAGATTGTACAAAGTGCAAATTTCAGTGTACTAACAAATTTTTTGAAGACGAACGAAAAATAATTTGCCAGAAATATTGGATTTTGTCATCGTATCAAAGAAAATAAGATTTCATCCTATATAACGTTTCAAGTTCCGTTCCGTTAACAAGAAAATGCCAAAAGAAGACAAAATGCTAAACAGTATTATTTTAGCAAAGATTCGGAAAAATTACAAGTCTGTCATAATTCCTTTATGAAAACACTTTGTATATCAAATCGTGTAATCCTATCTGCTTTCAAAGACAAAGATGAATTGGGGCATTTTCAAGGCACTGATAAATGAGGAAAAAAACCTCCCAGTAACCAAACAAAAGAAGAGTTTGCTGCTAAAGTAAGAGCATACAAAGAGAGTTTCCCGTCCGTGGAGAGTCATTACACGCGAAAATGTACTTAAAGGAAATACTTGGACAGCACTTTATCTATAACAAAAATGTATGACTAATAAAAAAAAGAGTGTGAAGAAAGAGGAGAGACTGAAATGGTTAGCTTAATAACATATCGCAGGATCTTCTGCTGTGAATACAACCTTTCTTTCTTTCATCCAAAGAAGGACCAATGTCTTACTTCTGTAAAGTACCGGCAAGCTACTCCTGAAGCGAAAATTGGATTGGAAGGGGAATATAAAGAATATCTGAAGAGAAAAGATCAAGCACAAAAAGCTGAAACAGCAGATGAAGAAAGAGCTAAGAATGATAATTCATTCATGTCGGTTTCATTTGATTTGCAAAGTGTACTGCAAATTCCATCATCTGAAGTGTCTTTAATTCATTACATGCGAAAGCTAATTATGTACAATTTGACGCTGTATGAATTAGCACCATCTGATAGAGCATTTTGTTTCTGTTGAACAGAAGTCAATGGTAAAAAAGGAAGCTGTGAAATGGGAATTTGCTTGCTGAAGTACATTAACAAATTACCTTCCCACATATAACATTTGTCACTATTTTCAGATACATGCGGAGGTCAAAATCGCAACTTACAAATTTCCGCATTATTTCTCTATGTAGTAAAAAATTCCCAACTTGAAGTTATCGAACAAAAATTTTTGGAAAGCGGGCATTTATTTATGGAGGTCGACTCGATGCATAGCGCTATAGAGCGTCAAAGGAAATTTGTATCAGCTTTTTGCGTAAACAATTGGATGAACATTTTTAAATTAGCACGCTCCGCAAGAGAAAAAAACAAAAATAAACCACCTTATCAAACAGAAGAACTAAAATTGAATGACATGTTGGATTTGAAGAAATTATCGGCTAATTTAATAAAAAATAAATCTCTTGACGAAAACGGCGCAAAGGTAAATTGGCTTAAAGTTAAATGCTTCAAGTATGAAAAAGCAAAGCCAAATTATATCCAATACAGATATGACTACAGTAGCGAGTATGTAGGTATCTTTGTTACCGAAAATCGACGTGGGAGAAGATCAACCATAATTTGACATTTAACGATGGTTTACCAAAACTGTACTCCAAAGAATTGAAAATAAGCAGGGCAAAAAAAGAAAATCTATTAACCATGTTAAAAGAAAATCTATTAACCATGTTTAAAAAAATGGTTATTCCTGAAGTTTTCCATCCATGATTTCAATCCCTTCCAAGTGATTTGGCAGTTAGAGACGTTTTGCCTGAAGCCGATATTCTAGATTCTGATCCAGAGGAGCAACAAGCTTAATTTAAATTTTTTTATAATATAATTTTCGCTTTTTTTTTGGTTAGTTTGGTTATTTTCTAACATTTAGTAATAAAACCAAAATAATTGTAACTAAGCCCTGGATAATAAAATTATTTACAACCAAAATGCACCAAGTCGTTGTTTTTAACATTTTATTTTTATTTTTGGGGATTGCAATATGTTTTAAATAATGTAAAACTATGGCATGGTATTTCTAAGGTGTATCTCTTCTATTTGAAATAGTTTTTAACGCCTGCAATATTTATACAAATTTTTGAAATTCATTCAAACTTTAAATTGCTCGTAACTCCTTAACTTGTTTTTAAACTTAGTGCTTTTTGCATGTAACCCCATGATATGCAGCCACTGTTTACTTCACTGGTATCAAACATAACTTTCTGCAGTTAGTACAGAACAAGTGTTTACGGATGGCAATCAAACATACCTGTTGTTCTAAATTACCCAAAAAGTATTGGTTACATGACAAATGCGATATAACAACTATTAACGACTTTATAACTAAAATCTCGTGAAAAATTTATAATCATTGCCTACCAAAAGATCTTCGAAAGAGTCTCATAGACGCAAAGCACGCAGAAGACATCCAAGACAGTGGATGTAGGCTTCAACATGGCTCGTTAATTATATAACAAGGTTGTTTAACACCAAACCTATATTCTGCACGTAATAAATAGTCAGATATACATAAATCAACGTCGTGTTACCTTCTCAAAAACTACTCCACAGATCAATTTTGAAACCCTGCTTTTCAGGTAAAACTCAGCCGAAAGAACCTAGGAGCCATAAATACATACCACGGATAAAGTCGTTATAGATAGTCAAACTAAATCGATAATGCTATTAAGCAAGGAGCCATGATTCAACAACAGAAAAACACATTAACCAGAAGAATCGCCGAACATCGGCATACATTATTCTATTTTGTGATTTTTCTAATTGTAAATGGAAAACATAATATCAAATAAAGAACATTTTTAATAATTTGACAGGCATTTATTGAAATTTCAATTGAAGTGGAATAATTGTATAAAACCTCACCAGTGGATAACAGGAAATCCCAGTCGGGTTCACATTTGATGGAAGTTAAAATATCCAAATCCATTCCTCACTTTTCCACTTTACACTATAATTAAAATGAAACTTTGCCACATGAATATGTATACAATTTATTCTGAACACATCACACAACTTTCAATTTCAACTATGTAGATTAAATCACTAATTTCACATAATAATTTTGTACTGTAATAAACTCTTTGCACTCTAATCCTATTTACTCGATAATTTATAGCAATATAAGATAATATTTTTCTCGCTATTCTAAATTCCAAATATATTTCATTCAAGAATTGGGAATATTCTCTTAACAAACAGTCTTCACATTCTAATAAAACTCAAAGTCAAAGTGACTTGTGTATACGAAAGCCGAGGCGTCTTGACTCGTTCAGAGGTTATAGGTCAGGGTCGGGTTTAAGACCTTTGACCCTCCCTCGTATACTTATATTATGCCGTGTTCTCAAACTCGAATTTTACTTTTTGTGGTTTATGCTCGTCTCATACACAGATATATGTCCTTTTATCACGTCAGTGTTGTAGGGCGTACACCCTTAAAGAGGCTTTTGACTAAAATAATTATAGTGCGGGAGATGGCATTAGTTTTGGAAAATAATTTTATACAGAGTGAAAATTATATCGAATATTTCCCTCATGTGTAAAAATCCCATAAGAGGAGTGCAATTATCGATTGAATACAGCGGTAACTGTACTGTAGAAACCGAAAGAGCACTGCGATAATTGCATTGTTTACGTATCCACGGTAATCCCATTGTGAATCCATGATAATTAAAAATAAAAACAGTTTGACAAGTAAAGTCAAAAAATGTTTTTTAAAATATCTCGTTTCGGATGTAATTCATTGAGAATTATAGAAAATAAAGTGATGGAAAGCGAACCAAATAACACTAAACACAACAGACAATACGTGTGGCGACAGTTTATGAGCTTTTGTGCTGACAACTTAACTCATGTATAAATAAACGGTTTTAAAGATTAAAACTAACTTTTCCGCATCTGTGGCCCTGAACAATATTCTATCATAAAATTGTTACTTGTATACACTTCGGGGAATGTATCGTGTTAACAAACCGAAATTTCTCCAAAAATAACCAAAAATTTAGTATATCTAGTTTTATAGGACCCGCTGTACTCGCTCTAGTCAACTGAAAATCAATAGGGTACATCTGTGCGACACCTTGAACAATACTTATTCATAAAGTTGATCAATTGTATACTCTCTGAAGGCTGTATCGTGCTAACAAACTGAAAATTCTCCAAAAATGACAAAAATTTGGTACCTCAAGTACCACAGCACCCGTTGTACTGGCTTTAGTGAGCTCAATATCAATAGGGTTCATCTTTAAGACGCTCTGAATAATATCCAATCATAAAACTGATCACTTGTATATATACAAAATTTCAGATTAATCGGTTGACAGGAAGAGGGTGAAATTTGAATTACTAAATTTGACCCAAGAATAAATAAAACAAACGGGGTGAGCTAAATAAAACCGTTTAATAAAAATACAAAATGTCGTACCTCAAGTACCATAGCACCCGTTGTACTGGCTCTGGTGAGCTGGAAATCAATAGGGTTCATCTGTGAAATGTCCTTAACAATATTCCATCATAAAATTGGTGACTTATTGCACTCCGGAGGCTGTATCGTGCTAACAAGACTTGCAAGGAAAAGTGGCCGACGACAACGACGACGACGACGACGACATACACACAGGATTTTTTTCTAAAAACCGTTTTTTGGTGTTGTTGTGGATGGATAACTTAAAAATAACTCAAAAATCGCATATGCCACAGTGCAATTGTCACTTTAACAACGGCAAAAGTTAGCTTTAACATTTACAGCGACAAATACACTAGTGGTTTTTTCACTTATTCATTTGTTCATCAATTATCGCGATGTTGGTTACCAGAATAAATAGTTTGGCATGTTTGTCAACAACTTATTGAATTTTCAAGAACTAACAATGAGTCGATTCGGTGTGTCTACGAACGCCGAAATTAGTCAAATTGTTAATACCTGTGTGCCTAATAATACAGTTGCGACGCAATCATCAATCTGGCGACAATTTTCTACGTTTTGCCATGCAAAAAGATACGCATTTGAGCCAGATACTTCCATCGAGAAATTGAATGTAATATTGCAAGATATGTTTCCAAATTTCTCATTCATTAAATTGTCCTGCCTAATTACACTCGAGGTTTGTATTGATATTGGGTAAATTTGTGTTGTTCAAATTCTAAACTGTTTCTTTTAGCAATTTCACTCGAATAACTGTCAACCTAAAAACACTCCACCTTCGGTGTCGTGTTTTTAATAGTTGACAGTTATTCCCGTCAAATTGCTAGGAAACAGTTTCTCATTAAACAACCCAAATTTTTCCGATAAAATATTAACCACTCGTGCAATTATAAGTGAGAATCCCATTCATGTATAATAATTCCCATTTGTGAATACAAAAATCGTAGTTTGCTGTCGGCTAAATAGGAAGGAAGAGAGTTTGCAAGTGGATAAAAATATCGGATAAATTACGTTACCGTAGCAACCCTAGCATTTAGGTACTGTCTGTTTACCAAGCAATGCACGTCAATTTGACAATTATAAATGTCAAAAACAGAATGAATTGAACAGCATATACTAATTCCAAAAAGTATGTCGAGATTTGGAAATATTTGCAAGGCAGAAATAGTAAGGGAGATTGAAAAATCAACTCCAGAAAATACCAAGAAAACTCATTCCTCCATATGGAATCAATTTAGTGAATTTTGTAAACAACGAAACTTCAATTTGGAAACCGAACAGTTAGTGGAAGATGTGGCAGAAATATTGATGGACTGGGGCTTCAATATGAAGAAAAAGAATAAAGAAGATTATAAAGAATACGTGGTGAAAAGAATGTGGAACACAACAGCGAAAATGTTGCAAAACATGTATTTCGAAAAATTTTATGTTACTTTCAACCCTTTCACTGATTTGGCATTTAAAAAATCCCGTGATGCACGTAATTCTAAGCGAAAGATCTTACAAGGTAATTTACAAAAACGTAAAAATAGTTCAACAGCATTAACTAAAAGTGAAATTGTTAAAATGGCATTAATATGGGATGAGAATAGACCTATAGGTCTTTTAAAAAGATTTTTTCATATCGCTGCATATGAATTAGCTTGGCGAGGAGGTGAAGCTGTAAAGTGTAAAGTACACTATTTTAAAGAAGAAAAATCAAATAATGGTGATTTAACTGGTCGCATTGAATATAATACAGTTTTTTCCAAGACATGTTAGGGTGGCTCAAACCCTAGCATATGCCCAGTGACATTGTTTTATAAAATATTATCACATAGACCGAACCATATTACAACTGATAGATTATTTATAACTCCCAATCCGTTTTGGAAAAATTATTCATCAAAAGGTTGGTACAAAAATGTTCCTATAGGAGTCAACGAAATTCTTAAGTGGACAAAAATTTCAGCTGAAAAAATTGGACTGGATACAAAGAATAAAAAAATTTCTAATCATTCTCATCGCTCAAGCGCCGTATCAACTTTAGCTAAGGCAGGTATTAATGAACAAGAATTAATTAAAATAACTGGACATTTCTCTTCGAAGTCTATATACAATTGGTCCAGTAGACATTTGCTCCTTTACTGATGTAGACTTTGTTGTTGACATTGACATGGATGTTGTTGGCACTGTGGCTAATTCATTATTCAAAGCTTTATCTCGGAGATTTGTCACAAGATGCGAATGATGCTCATTATCAAGTTGTAGATAAGGCTTTATAGACTTCGAAGAGAAATGTCCAGTTATTTTAATTAATTCTTGTTCATTTATACCTGCCTTAGCTAAAGTTGATACGGCGCTTGAGCGATGAGAATGATTAGAAATTTTTTTATTCTTTGTATCCAGTCCAATTTTTTCAACTGAAATTTTTGTCCACTTAAGAATTTCGTTGACTCCTATAGGAACATTTTTGTACCAACCTTTTGATGAATCATTTTTCCAAAACGGATTGGAAGTTATGAATAATCTATCAGTTGTAATATGGTTCGGTCTATGTGATAATATTTTATAAAACAATGTCACTGGGCATATGCTAGGGTTTTCTATGTTCTTTATTAGCCATTTACTATCGCAGCACTTGTTTGAGCCACCCTGACATGTCTTGGAAAACACTGTATTATATTCAATGCGACCAGTTAAATCACCATTATTTGATTTTTCTTCTTTAAAATAGTGTACTTTACACTTTACAGCTTCACCTCCTCGCCAAGCTAATTCATATGCAGCGATATGAAAAAATCTTTTTAAAAGACCTATAGGTCTATTCTCATCCCATATTAATGCCATTTTAACAATTTCACTTTTAGTTAATGCTGTTGAACTATTTTTACGTTTTTGTAAATTACCTTGTAAGATCTTTCGCTTAGAATTACGTGCATCACGGGATTTTTTAAATGCCAAATCAGTGAAAGGGTTGAAAGTAACATAAAATTTTTCGAAATACATGTTTTGCAACATTTTCGCTGTTGTGTTCCACATTCTTCTCACCACGTATTCTTTGTAATCTTCTTTATTCTTTTTCTTCATATTGAAGCCCCAGTCCATCAATATTTCTGCCACATCTTCCACTAACTGTTCGGTTTCCAAATTGAAGTTTCGTTGTTTACAAAATTCACTAAATTGATTCCATATGGAGGAATGAGTTTTCTTGGTATTTTCTGGAGTTGATTTTTCAATCTCCCTTACTATTTCTGCCTTGCAAATATTTCCAAATCTCGACATACTTTTTGGAATTGTTATATGCTGTTCAATTCATTCTGTTTTTGACATTTATAATTGTCAAATTGACGTGCATTGCTTGGTAAACAGACAGTACCTAAATGCTAGGGTTGCTACGGTAACGTAATTTATCCGATATTTTTATCCACTTGCAAACTCTCTTCCTTCCTATTTAGCCGACAGCAAACTACGATTTTTGTATTCACAAATGGGAATTATTATACATGAATGGGATTCTCACTTATAATTGCACGAGTGGTTAGTATTTTATCGGGTAAATTTGGGTTGTTTAATGAGAAACTGTTTCCTAGCAATTTGACGGGAATAACTGTCAACTATTAAAAACACGACACCGAAGGTGGAGTGTTTTTAGGTTGACAGGTATTCGAGTAAAATTGCTAAAAGAAACAGTTTAGAATTTGAACAACACAAATTTACCCAATATCAATACAAACCTCGAGTGTAATTAGGCAGGACAATTTAATGAATGAGAAATTTGGAAACATATCTTGCAATATTACATTCAATTTCTCGATGGAAGTATCTGGCTCAAATGCGTATCTTTTTGCATGGCAAAACGTAGAAAATTGTCGCCAGATTGATGATTGCGTCGCAACTGTATTAGTAGGCACACAGGTATTAACAATTTGACTAATTTCGGCGTTCGTAGACACACCGAATCGACTCATTGTTAGTTCTTGAAAATTCAATAAGTTGTTGACAAACATGCCAAACTATTCATTCTGGTAACCAACATCGCGATAATTGATGAACAAATGAATAAGTGAAAAAACCACTAGTGTATTTGTCGCTGTAAATGTTAAAGCTAACTTTTGCCGTTGTTAAAGTGACAATTGCACTGTGGCATATGCGATTTTTACTTTTCTTCCAACCTATCTAATATGCGAGAAAAGTATTGGTTTACCCACAAAAAAGTTGGAAATTTGAAATTTTTTTTTGAGTTATTTTTAAGTTATCCATCCACAACAACACCAAAAAACGGTTTTTAGAAAAAAATCCTGTGTGTATGTCGTCGTCGTCGTCGTCGTTGTCGTCGGCCACTTTTCCTTGCAAGTCTTGTTAGCACGATACAGCCTCCGGAGTGCAATAAGTCACCAATTTTATGATGGAATATTGTTAAGGACATTTCACAGATGAACCCTATCGATTTTCAGCTCACCAGAGCCAGTACAACGGGTGCTATGGTACTTGAAGTACGACATTTTGTCGTTTTTCGAGAAATTTCAGTTTGTTAGCACGATACAGCCTCCGGAGTTCAACAAGTCACCAATTTTATGATCGAATATTATTCAGGGCATTTCACTGATGAACCCTATCGATTTTCAGCTCACCAGAGACAATACAACCGGTGCTACAGTACTTTAAGTACGATATTTTTGTCATTTTTGGAGAAGTTTCAGTTTGTTAGCACGATACAGCCTCCGGAGTATATAGAAGTGATGAATTTTATGATTGGATATTATTCAGAGCGTCTTAAAGATGAACCCTATTGATATTGAGCTCACTAAAGCCAGTACAACGGGTGCTGTGGTACTTGAGGTACCAAATTTTTGTCATTTTTGGAGAATTTTCAGTTTGTTAGCACGATACAGCCTTCAGAGAGTATACAATTGATCAACTCGAGCTACGCTCTCGTGATTTTGCCAGAACAGCTCTCGTTAAATTGCCAATGAAAGAAAGTATTCGAAAACAACCACAAAAAATATCCGGCTAAATCTGAGCTCTTGTGGTATTACCCCCGAAAAAAAATATACATTGGATGAAACAACACAAATCAACGTTTTGGCAGAAATATTAACGGACTGGGCATTCAATATGCGTGAGAAAAGGAATTCACTGTTAAAACAATTTGGAACGTCACCGCAAAATTACTAATGAATAAGTTTTTCACCGAATATAAAATTATTTTTAACCCTTATACTGACATTGAATTCAAAACAGCCAGAGATGCGAAAAACGCCAAGTAGGCCAGGAGCACTACAGTTTGACATGGCTGTGTCGTGACGTAGATTAAATGTTGGTTGGAATTGCTCGGAAATCATCTAAGAAAAGAAAATATGAAGGTCCGCCAGCTGAAAAAGTTGTGGTATTTGCAAAAAAACGCAAAAATCGCTCATTTTATCCGATATTTCTTAATATAACTCTTTAAATATGCCAGATATAGAAAAAAAGTATACTTATGAATTTGTTCTTTATGAAGTTCTCTACAAGATAGAATTAATTGGTTTAAAATCGATATATTCAATTTTTTCGTTGAGAAATGGCGATAAATGCAAAAAAGTAGCTAAAAAGTGAGGTTATTTTAAACCATTTGTTACGCAGATAAAATTTTCATCCAATCTCGCTATAAATTGGGATTTAAGAACCTCATTATAGTATAAAACAACATGCCAAAGGCCGATTAAATTGGCCTGATAGTTTTAACATGAATTAACTGTTAATTAATTTCCGCGAAAAAATTAACGTCATTTTTGCATTCATGCCAGGCTTACAATATTGAATTGTAATAGGCGCCGATTTTTTTACAACTACCTAGGTCTCTAAATTATTATACACAATAGTTATAATGATGAATTTTTAAGTTTTTATAATTTTTTACGCGATTTTGAAAAGTTGAAAAATTACGTCTTATAAATATTTAATTTTTGAAGCGAATTTGGATACCGAAGAAAAATACTCAAAGTACATAGATTTAAAAAAAAATCATCAAAATCGGCCCAATAGAAGCCGAGATACAGCAACTTTTGGCGCTGCGCTCGATTTGAAGCGTCGATTTCAAGTTTCGCACTCTATCCCCACTCCTCTCAGATTTGACACGCCGAACGCTACCGCTACAACTTTCTTTGATTTTTCCTATTTCATGCACAAGGGCGATGTTATATCTCAAAGCACATACAGAAACTTCTGCTGGCATTTTTTTATTATTACAACACTAAAGGTAGATTTCCACAGATCCGTCATCCGACGATACGATCATCCGAAAGTTTTGTGATTGGTGGAAAAATTCAAAATTGACAAGCCACCAAATATTTGTCCGAAAGTTTTAACTTACGTCCGTCATCGGAAAAAGTTGAAAAATGCTCAACTTTTTTCCGTCATCGGATCTGATTTAACCTAACTTTTTCATGATCTGCTGTTTCTGGTATACTATTTCAGAATGAATAATAATAATAATAATAATAATAATAATAATGAAAGACGATTAAAAGCAACGAACAGTTTGCTGTTAATTGCAGTTTTGTTGCGAAATAGGAGGAAAAAAAGAAATCCACCAAGATTTTGGATAAGAGATATTTACAAAAAAAGAAAATCTCAAGGGGCATTTCATAATTTGGTTGAAGAAATGCGATTATGTGTTAATCAAAAATATGTGAATTATTTAAGAATGACCCGAAAAACATTCAACAAATTACTAGGCATAGTGGGACCATCACTTGCAAAGATGCATCATGCTAGAGAACCTATTGCTCCTGCAGAAAGATTAGAATTGACTTTAAGGATCATATTTATTAAGCAGTAGTTAATCAAATTATCTAAAAACAATAACTGTGTCGACTCGTACTTCGTGGAATCTACTCATTTTACTGTTTCTAGGTAATTCCTTAAGAGTTTTTAAAAAATTTTCAATATGTAGTTTCATTTAAAACAGTAAAATAAGCAGTAGTTGTTCATGTACCAATGAATGGTTTATTTAAAGGTATCTTGCAAGTAGAGATAGTCAAATTTCAATGTCTTATGCTTTTCGCATTGGCACCAGTACAGTTTCTAAAATTATAAGAGAAACTTGTGATGTACTGTGGGAGTGTTTAAATAAGAGAGTTTTATTAATACCCTCAGAGCAAGCATGGCTGGAAATAGCAAACGGGTTTTCAAAGTTTTGGCAACTTCCAAATTGTGTTGGGGCTGTGAATGGGAAACATGTAGCTATTGAGGTAACGTAAAAAGTGTATGACAAATGAACCAAGAAACTATGTGTATACATAAAGGATTCTTTTCTTATAACTTTGTGTGTTTTGTTTTAAGATATTTAGAAGGTTTTTTAGGCACCTCCAAAATCCGGATCTACATATTTTAATTACAAAGGCCAACACAGTATAGTTCTATTAGCATTATGTGATGCTAAGTATCGCTTTACTTTAGTGGACATAGGAGCAGAAGGACGTCACAGTGATGGGGGTATATTCAAAAACAGTGAAATGGGTCGATTAATTTTGGACAATAATATTAATTTTCCACCACCTTCACCTATTTAATACACAGGTGACCCATTCAATTATTATATTGTTGCAGATGAAGCATTTCCGTTGACCCCTCAAATAATGAGACCATATCCAGGTCGTTTCTTAGCCGAAAGTAAAAGAATTTTTAAACTATAGGTGTGTATATTTTATAAAACTTCAAGTAGTTTACCTTACCTAACCTTTTATACAGAGTCTTCTCACTGGTCACAGTCCAATGAGAGGATACCTACACAAAATGGGGCTGTACAAACAGAAGGAGAGAGGTAACATAGATTTCCAAGTACCTCTCGTTTTTCCATTACCTGCACAAAACCCGAACAATAAATGGAGCTTGATAAAAATTGAAATCAACTTTCAGCTCGTACTATATTAGTGAAGTCAAGTATTCACAGTTACTATTCTCCTCATATAATCATCAGTCTTCCTTCGTTATGCTTGCCAAAATTTTTTTTTCATTTTTAATTATTTTATCAACTTTATTTTTAGTTTGTGCAGAGGACGTCGAATAATTGAAAATGTATTTGTAATAATGACAGCTAAATGGATGATTTACAGAAAACGCATTGTAGCAAGTACAGAAACTGTAAATAATATAATAAAAGCAACTATTTGCTTACATAATTTCCTAATGAATGAGGAATCAGAAGTGACGGTAGATCTTAAACACTACTGCCCACATTCACTTATGGATACAGAAGACTCTGATGTTATCGACTGAGATTGGAGAGGTGATCCTGTACATGAATTGCCACAAGTTGACAGAGCTGGAAGCAATATGTACTATAAAAATGCAGAACATATGAGAAATGAATTAACTGCACATTTCTTGTTTGATGGTGCCGTTTCATTTCAATGGAATGAAGAATGAGCCATCCTTCCAACATGCATAAATTGATAACTATGCCAATTTCTATTGCTTGGAAACAATAGTTTGACTATTATTTCCGGATTAATTAGAAATTAGCTGTGTAATTTAATTAAATAAGTAGAGTTAAATACATCATGAATAAAACATTGTTTTTGTTTTTTTTTTATTTGAAAACATGAAATACACCTAATAAGAAATACAATCTATATGATTACAGAAATTGTTCTGCCCCTTCATACGTCTTTTAGAGTCATTCGATTTCAAGACGTACTCTCTCCTTCATAGGCATTTTTGAGAGCATCTCCGAAATGACAATGCAAGTTGGATTTATCGGTGGTTGGGTTGTAGGGGTTGATTCAACAATTGGAGGGGCATTCACTCGATTTAATGCCTCCACTAATGCCAAATCAATATTTGTCAACTTTATGCACTTTGGCACTTGTTGGAGTATCGTTTGGTGTATGTGTATCGCTACTTGAAGTGGAGGGTAACATATCATTTGATGTTTTCTTTTGCAGAACTACCATTTTCTGAGCTGTAGATAAATTGCTCACAGTTCTGAAAATAAATGATGAACTTATTAAAATTGAAAACTAACTACATAGAATATAACAAATAAACTTCATACATATGGGCGATATTTTATGCTATCACTTAGAAATGTCATGGCATCATAATATTCCCAGGTACTTTTTTTTCTTTTACCTGCTCCACTACTACTAGGTACGTAACTCTCTATATCTCCCTTGACCCTTACATAAGTATCTCTTAAATTCCTTTACTTCTTAATGAGGAATTGGATTGAATACTCCTGTTGTTGTAAAATAATAAAATGCATTATAATTATTATTACAAATGAATGGTGTACCTCCAAATGCTTTATAAATTTCAAGCCAATGTTTGTCTCGAATATCTTTGGACTGCTCTCTTAGAGGTAGTCTGCAATCCCACAAAGGAGGTCGTAGCATTACCTCGCTAATTAAAAATTCCTCCACATTGACTATTTCCTCTTCAATAACATTCTAGAATCAAAACATTGTGATCATCAGGGCTACAAAATAAAATGTTTACTTACTTCTAGCAACTGTGCCTCACTATTTTCATGGCCATCTTCTAAATAATAATCGTCATCATCGATGAATGATTGTGAATCCACTTTTCTCAAACCAACAAATTTAATGAGGATGACCAAAAAGTTAAAATTATTAAAATAAAATTACAAAAAACTGTCGACAATGACTTATATGTCTGTCACTTGTCATGCAAGTTACCAAACTTAAAAGTGATTTGTCACTATTTTTGTTACTAAATCATACGATCGTTTCCAAGCAATGGAAATTGGCATTTAAATTCATCCGATACGACGTGATACGACTAACAATCGAACATCGGATGACGGATCTGTGGAAATCCACCGCAAACACTCTCGATCTTTGACGTTTATTATCTCAGCATCTATTCGGCCTTATTAAACGCATTTTTTTTAAAAGGATCGTCTTTCCGAGAACTTTTTTTAGGTACTTTGACTATTTTTCTTCGGTATCCAAATTCGCTTCAAAAATTAATTATTTTGAAGACGAAATTTTCAAAATCGCGTAAAAAAATGATGGAAACTTGAAAATTGTTCATTATAACTATAGTGTATTATAGTTTAGAGGTCTAAGTAGTTGTAAAAAAATCGGCGCCTATTAAAACTCAAAAATGTAAGCCTGGCATGAACGCAAAAATGACGTTAATTTTTTCGCGGAAATTAATTAATAATTTATTCATGTAAAAACTATCAGGCCAATTCAATCGGCCTTTGGCATATTGTTTTATACTATAATAAGGTTCTTAAATACCAATTCATAGCGTGATTGGATGATTCCTTATCTGCGAAACAAATGCTTTAAAATAACCTCGTTTTTTAGCTACTTTTTTTGCATTTATCGCCATTTCTCAACGAAAAAATTGAATATATGGATTTTAAACCAATTCTTTCTTGTAGAGAATTTTATAAAGAACAAATTCGTTAGTATACTTTTTTTCTCTGCCTTGCATATTTAAAGAGTTATATTAAGAAATATCGGAAAAAATGATCGATTTTTTGCAGTTTATGATTTTTCCTGCAAATAGCACAACTTTTTCAGCTGGCGGACCTTCATATTTCCTTTTCTTAGATAATTTCCGAGCAATTCCAACCAATATCTAATCTACGTCACGACCCAGCCATATTTCAAAGGTTTGAGGTCTAAATCTCCTGGACTATAAGAAGACTTAGAAATATTACTTTCAAATAACTCATAATTTTTCACATATTTGATTGAACTATAACTATCTTTTTTAGAGGGCGTTTTACGAGCACAACAGGTGTTCACTCTTTAGTTGGTATTCTGAGATCAAGAAAGAGTGTAGTGTTTTTCTGAGTAGTTTGGGTAAGATACATATTCATTATATATCAATTATTTTTTTAATTAAAACTTAAATATTGACAATGGGAAATATCGAGTTCGGTCCAAAATATTGTGTGTAACAAAGACGAAAATTTAAATAATGGCGATGAAAGTGAAAACAGGATTCGATGACGTTTAAATTTGGAAGCACAGAAAATATGCTTCAATGTGTATAAGAATATACGGGAAAAATTTAGTTTCGATGAAGAAACATAATTAATGAAAGCATTATATGGTTCAACAGAAGTTCCCCTGTCAACTATACGTAAAATAGCCAAGAATTGGCCTTATGAACGCAAGAAGCGATGTGATAAGGGATCGGTCAAACCCTTAGATGTGCCTGTGATAAAATTATTAAAAACCAGCATATTTATGCGTTTTTACAGGCGTTCCTAATTGATTCATTGCGATTTTATACATTTTCTGACTTTTTATGAAACTTCAAAAGGTGGTTAGTATCGCATCAAACATTGTTGGACCCACCGAAAAACAGAAGTGATTAACCACGTTGTTGTCAACTGTACAATCGCTTATCTATACGCCGTAACTATGATACATTCGTAATTTATATTGGCTAATTTTATCATGAATTATATAATTAGGGTTATTTCGAAAATATAAATAATCTACTGGTAGAAAGATATTTCCAACAGAAGAGAGACATTGATTCAAATTTAAATTGATGTGAAATTGGTCTCCGTAGTTTGTATAAAACATCACTAGTGGATAACAGGAAATCGCAGTCGGGTTCATATCATCGGACCTTTTGATGGATTCTTAGAAACACTACTAAAGAAAATGAATGAATATGGCATCAAATCTACAACGCATCTAACAAAAGACCAATATCACCGCAAACGAACCAAGCAAATCAAATTTAGACATTGTAGCCTAACAGGAACCTGCGATGTCGGAGAATACACCGACATATTCCCAGGAATCCCAAAAGAAAATCGAACTTCTAGAGAAATATCTCAATTCATTAGGAAAAACTTAAAGTATAAAAATATTCTTAGAATAAATTTCAAATCACGCGGGTATAATACCATAATAATAACAACTTATGTTCATTCAGACGCCGAATCAAACACGATTAAGCAATAATTCGTTGAAAAAATTAAAGAAATAATAACAAGTATTGGAGATAATCGAGAAAATATATTTTTAGGAGATAAAAGGGTCAACAGAAAAATAGCAAAGTAATGGGACCCTTAAGCGAAGAAATTAACCAAGACTGTTTCTTCTTTAGTAGTTCTGTAAAGAACGAATCCCAAAAGAGGATTGTCCCCAATCTAATTTGTTGAAAACTACCCGCTTTCAAAATAATTAGGTAATAATTAGGTTACTTGAGACTTCCATTCCACTCTGTGTGTCTTTTGATATCAGAAATATTATCAATGCTTGTCCCATGAAAAAAAGTTTTATAAACAATCTATTTACTAGAAGTGGTGCGTTGATTTGATTTTTTCCCGCAAACAACACGTTATTAGAGACTCCTACAATATTTGTACATATTGTAAATAAATCGATATATCTACCTTTCCTTGAAACCGTAATAATTTAATACGAAAAATCCATCCAATAATTCGTGAATCTAGGAATGATGCACCATGTATATACGAAACAGAAATGAGAAGGTGGTTTAAAAAATATTCCTATATAATATACCACACAGCAGTCTATAAATGTGTTTTTGTTCCTTGAACTTAACCACCTCTGACCTGCTCTTCCATCTTTGACCAATAGGTCAGAAAGTTACAGGGGCGTAGATTAAAACAACTACATAAATTTAGACAATCATTCTTGTATAACTAGTTTTACGTAATATAAATGAATAATCCTAAAATAGCTAAATAAATGTTCAAAAATATAATTTAAATGAGCAAAAGGTTGCAATAAAAATAAAATTTTACCCGTTCTGGAAATATTCTGCTATTGATTTAAAAAATATAATTATTTGAGTCATATTAGGATAAACTTAGACACAATGAAAGTAAGCCTCTGATTTTTCTTCAATTTTGGCTTCCAGGTTACTACTATTTAGTGAAGCTTTTGTTATTAATTTGATCTCCCGTCATGATTTGAACGTGCCAATCACTTTAGTCAACAAAGAAGGTTTGTAAACATATAACTCAATTAATGAAATTAACTGTCTCGACCCTTACTTCGTGGAATATGCTCATATTAGTGTTTTTAAATGAAACTCACGGTCTCTAGTTAATTCCACAATATAATACAAGTTATTGAAAATTCTAAAAAATTGACAATTGTTTCGATAAATCAATATCATCGTCAGAATGACAGAAGTACATATGTGATGGTTTCATAAGTTTTAATTTCATCAGCTTGTTTAGGATATATTAGTTGTAATGCCACTTTTTCCTCTTTTTTACTAATTAGCTTATTCATCATATCTAATGGATAACCGTTAGATGTTGCTATTTGTCTAATTGTATTAATCTCTCTATCAAAATTACATTTGTTCATAGGAACTGAAAAAGCTCTATGTATCATTGAATTATATGCTTCTAGTCTGTGTGACACAGGGTGGTTAGAATTGAATGGAATTGTCACATCAGTCTGTGTTGGTTTTCGGTAAATTGGATAATCAAGTACATTATTAACTCTTTGAATTTTTGAATCAAGGAAATTGATTGAGCTATTTTCTTCAATTTCTAATGTAAATTTAATTTTCGGGTGTAAATTATTGATGTGGTTGAAAAATACATCTAATTTTCGTTCACTACCCATAAAACAAGCTAATATGTCATCTACATATCTATACCAAAATAAAATATTTTTCGAAATATTACTTTCAAAGATCTTTCTTTCTAAATTGTCCATAAAAATGTTTGCTAAAATAGGTGATATAGGGCTTCCCATTGGTAAACCTTCATTTTGAATATATATCTTATTGTCAAAAGGGAAATAATTCTGATTAATGCATACATCAAATAAATTAAGTATATCTGATATTATTCCTGGATTAATATTTTTATCTTTTAGTAATTTTCTTACAAGTATTAGACATTCTTTAGGAGGAATTTTAGTAAACATATTAGTTACATCGAACGAAATGAGTTTATAGTTATCTTGCAAATGGATTGCTTTCAACTTTTTGATTAGTTCTATTGAATTTCTAATTGAGTACTGAGATTCATATCCGTAAGTATTGAGTATATTGTTGAGCTTCTCTGCCAATATATTATTAGGAGCGTTAACATAAGAGACTACAGGTCTAATTGGTTTCGTTATTTTATGTAATTTAACTGTTCCATATAATTGTGGACAATGAGGATTCTTATGTATGATAGACCTGTTTCCGTAATCATTTAAAAGATTATTTGAATTATTAACAATATCTCTTACATTATTAGAAAACTTCTTTGTCGGGTCTGCTTTAAGAACTTTTACATCGCTGGATTCTATAAAGTTATATACTTTAGAATTGTAATTTTCAGTCGTCAAAATGACAGTAGCGTTCCCCTTATCAGATTTTGTAACTGTTAGGTTATTATTCTCTATCTTCTTTTTTATTGCATTTAAAACTGTAATATCATTTTTTGTTTGACGTTTGACTTTTGAAGGTTCAATATTTTTGATTAAATTGGCAATTTTTAATTTCTCATAAAGAAAATTATTTGAATTAGATTTTGAAGCTATTTCTGACTCTGTAGCTATAATTTGTTTAATATTATTTGTAAATTTAGGTGGTATGCTGTACTTTAAACCTTTATTTAAAAACTCTATTTCACTATTTGTAAAATTAGTGTCTGAAAGGTTTTCAAATCGTGGTGCAAAGTGTGTTGGTATGTAGGTACTTACAGTTTCATGATGTTTTGAGTATTGAGTTTTATGTTGTGTGTGTTCAAGATTTTGTAGCTTCTTTTCTTGTTTTTTAAATTTCATATGCTTCATCGTGCTGACATTTTCTCCAATTTTGTCATCCAAACAGTCAAATTTTACTGGATGTAATTGGAATGTGAGTTCTGAATGTACAACTTTTATGTAGTTGTCTAAGGAGTCTCTAACTTTCAACAATTTCTTACATTCTGATTTTATCCAAACTCGTTGAGCACATTTTATAGCTTTTTGTGCTTGGGGTGTTTTAGTGTGACATTTTATATTCACATAATTTGGTATTACCTTTTTTCTAAGGCATTCTTGGTTAAACCAAATGTTTTGGGATGCTTTGTAACGTTTTTATAGTAACTTCTGGTACAGTCGGGTCAAATCTTCTCTCGAAGATTTTTTAATGGAATTAACTGTCTCGACCCTTACTTCGTGGAATATGCTCATTTTAGTGTTTTTAAATGAAACTCACGGTCTCTAGTTAATTCCACAATATAATACAAGTTATTGAAAATTCTAGAAAATTGACAATTGATTTGATAAATCAATATCATCGTCAGAATGACAGAAGTTACATTTCATTTTATGCCTACCTGATGTTTAGTAGTTATTTTTGGCTAGACCAAGAAGTAACCTAACTTGTGATTGGCTTAATATATGTTTATAGAAAAAAGAAGAAGATGTGATATTACAAATATTGAAGCTTAGATATTATTAGCCCTATGGTGATATCCTGGATATCATTTTTCCAATTAAGATCAGTATAACTGTGCAATGATATAGAAAACCAGGAAAACTATATCTGCTGATCTTTACAATTATCACTTAAGAAGACAGTTTATTAGTGGAGAATTCCCTAGATTTAACTGTTCATTGACAACTTCATATTGTGGGTTTCTTAAATGTCTACTAATTTCCAGTTCTTCAAGGAAATCCAGTTCTTGTTTCTTTTCACAAATATGCAGCACTTCTAGTTCTGTGTTAGGTGTCAATGAATGATTGGTGTCAAGTAGATGTTTTGCGTAGTGGGATTTATCTGGTTGCTTTAATCTGTATGCTAATTAGTAAAAAAAATGAAAAAGTGGCATTAGAACTAATATATCCTAAACAAGCTGATGAAATTCAAACTTATAAAACCATCACATATGCAGGAAATATTTCTAATAATATTTCAAAGATAATATCTTCAGCAACGAATACAACAATTTCTTTTAAAACAGAAAGTAACGTTAGTACAAAATTGTTAAATGTAAAAACAAAAATACCACTATTAAAGAAGTCAGGTATATATAAACTCAAATGTCCAGAATGTATTGCTGTCTATTTGGGTCAGGCCCTTAGGAATTTTGAAATACGATACAGTGAGCACTTACGAGCATACAGATTAAAACAACCAGATAAATCCCACTACGCAAAACATCTACTTGACACCAATCATTCATTGACACCTAACACAGAACTAGAAGTGCTGCATATTTGTGAAAAGAAACAAGATCTGGATTTCCTTGAAGAACTGGAAATTAGAAGACATTTAAGAAACCCACAATATGAAGTTGTCAATGAACAGTTAAATCTAGGGAATTCTCCACTATCCAAAAATAACTACTAAATATCAGGTAGGCATAAAATGAAATGTAACTTCTGTCATTCTGATGATGATATTGATTTATCGAAACAATTGTCAATTTTTTAGAATTTTCAATAGCTTGTATTATATTGTGGAATTAACTAGAGACCGTGAGTTTCATTTAAAAACACTAATATAACTCAATTATTGTGCTTGTAATTTTAAAAAATATAACCTCTGTACGTTTAAGTGTATAAAATTTCATGCGGTCTTTTGTTTTCTAGTGTGTTGTAATAATTTTCAATTGAATGTCGAGATATTTACGTTAGATCTAGTCATTATGAGAAGATGTTCGCACGACTTTGATATTTAAGACCAAACGCTTGATAAGATGCAAAGTAATGTTTGCCTCAAGACCTATTACCTCTGAACCTTTTTCTTGACCAGTCAACGCTGAAAAAAACAGAATAGATAACATACCTATAATAATAATAAACGATGATATATCCAACGTTATGAATAATTCTGTGGATATAATTTAAAAAAAAATCTATGGTTCGTATTGCCACCAATAACAGGCTGGAATAAATTACTCGTACATACCAAAAATGAGAACAGCTGCTAAAGTTCTCAAACGAAATAAACAGCATATTTTTTGTACATCAGGAATTAAAGCACTTCAGTAGCTAGTAACTTAGAGCAAACTTTTTCTAATTATAAATACATACAGGCTGTATCGTGCTAACAAGAAAATGTAAAAAAGTGGCCGACGACAACGACGACGACGCACACACACAGGCTTTCCTGTTTTTCTCATCAAAAAACGTGAAAATAACTCAAAATAAAATCAAAAATTCCAACTTTTCTGTGTTAAACCAATATTTTTCTTGCATCGTAGATAGGTTTGGGGAAAACTAAAAATATACATATTGTAACAGTGAGTTTTTAAATCGAAAAATATATAGCTTTTGAAGAATATATATATGTGAAGAATACAATTTTTAAACAGATTAGTTACATGTGAAAACTACCGTCAAGTTGGGTGACTTGAGACTGCCTGGTGACTTGAGACAAAACTTTAGGTATTTCTGAGAAGGGTTGGCAACGCCGCAGATTGTACTGGTTTCCACGCGGTATTCATTCACGACAAGTCTATGCAAGTTGTTTTTATGTTTTTTGCTGGTTAATTGAAAAGGTAAGTGCGGTTTTAGTATTTTATTGTAAGAATAGGGTTTGTGGGATTTATAGTTATGTTAAAAAACTCTATGTATGTAGTCCAAACCTCAGATTAACAAATAAAATAGATAAGTTTATTTTGACTTTTTCCTGCCCCAAACATTGAGTCACATTCTAAGCTCACTTGCGGGACACTTCCACTGCTTTGCCACATTTACAAATCCTCTTTAGTTGCGAGAAAAAATAAATTATAAGTTTAATTGAAAATGTGTTAAAAAGTTATGCAAATAAAAAAAGTCATACTAATTTCTACATTTGAGTCGCTGCTTTTAAAATTAATTAATAATAGTTGAATTTTATTTAATAAAGGCATATTCTTATATAAATTTTAAACAAGAATTTGTTGTATCCTTAGATATATTTATGGTTATAACTAAAAGTGGCAACATTGTTCAAAATTTCAGTACCATTTTAATGTGTCAATAGTAATCTATTTAGTAGTTTTGTCCTTGTTTGATTACCATATAAAGAGAGATGCAAATATCGTCAGAGTGTGATCGACGATCATTTTAAATACGCCGTAAATAATGTCAAACGTGGTTTGTTTATACGAGCGCCATTACGACTAGAGAGTAAACATTTAGTTCTTTCGTTTTGATTTCTTTTTCAAGACTTCTTAGTGGGAAAATGAACTATTAAGTTAAATAATTTAATGTTTTTGGATTATCATGGTTCGTCGGTGCTAAGTTTATCAGAAAACCAGCCGAGATTACCAAGGCCATGTATCTACAATACCATCCCCACTTTTTGTAATTCATCCATTATTTCACTACTGGCGTTTAGAAAAAATAAACGTGTTTATGAATGAATATCCCTCTCTATGTTTATTATTACTCTAAGGTCCAAACTGACAAATTTATGGGAATGGTCATATTTTACATTGATGTTAGTGTATATGGAAAGTATTTATTGCTATATACATTTTTTAATGAAATTGACTGTCTCGACCCTTACTTCGTGGAATATGCTCATATTAGTGTTTTTAAATGAAACTCAAGGTCTCTAGTTAATTCCACAATATAATACAAGTTATTGAAAATTCTAAAAAATTGACAATCGTTTCGATAAATCAATATCATCGTCAGAATGACAGAAGTTACATTTCATTTTATGCCTACCTGATGTTTAGTAGTTATATTTGGCTAGACCAAGAAGTAACCTAACTTGTGATTGGCTTAATATATCTTTATAGAAAAAAGAAGAAGATGTGATATTACAAATATTGAAGCTTAGATATTATTAGCCCTATGGTGATATCCTGGATATCATTTTTCCAATTGGGATCAGTATAACTGTGCAATGATATAGATATAAACTCAAATGTCCAGAATGTAATGCTGTCTATTTGGGTCAGACCCTTAGGAATTTTGAAATACGATACAGTGAGCACTTACGAGCATACAGATTAAAACAACCAGATAAATCCCACTACGCAAAATATCTACTTGACACCAATCATTCATTGACACCTAACACAAAACTAGAAGTACTACATATTTGTGAAAAGAAACAAGAACTGGATTTCCTTGAAGAACTGGAAATTAGAAGACATTTAAGAAACCCACAATATGAAGTTGTCAATGAACAGTTAAATCTAGGGAATTCTCCACTAATAAACTGTCTTCTTAAGTGATAATTGTAAAGATCAGCAGATAAAGTTTTCCTGGTTTTCTATATCATTGCACAGTTATACTGATCTTAATTGGAAAAATGATATCCAGGATATCACCATAGGGCTAATAATATCTAAGCTTCAATATTTGTAATATCACATCTTCTTCTTTTTTCTATAAAGATATATTAAGCCAATCACAAGTTAGGTTACTTCTTGGTCTAGCCAAATATAACTACTAAACATCAGGTAGGCATAAAATGAAATGTAACTTCTGTCATTCTGACGATGATATTGATTTATCGAAACAATTGTCAATTTTTTAGAATTTTCAATAACTTGTATTATATTGTAACTAGAGACCTTGAGTTTCATTTAAAAACACTAATATAAATTTTTGTTAACATAAACATTTTTTTTGATTTATATAAGAAAATAAAAAATGTGATTTATAGGGGCGAGATGAGACGTGTACCAAGTCACCCCAGGGGTAATTTGAGACATGTCTCAAGTCACCCTACTTAAATGATACGTGTTCATTTTGCAGGTATTTACAAGAATGGGTCGATACAAACAAAAAGTAGGCGCCAACTATAGAAGATATGACGAAAAAGATTAAGAACTCGCAGTAGCTGAAAGAAATATAGGTGTTTCATTGAGAAAACTTCAAAGCAAATATGGTATTTCAAAGGATACGACAGATCAAAGAGCAAAAGGACGTCTTATGAAAAAGGCAGGTGGACAAACTGTTTTCACGTCAGAGGAAGAAAAGAAGATGGTGGATAACATTCAGTTAGCCAGTGTCTGGGAGTTTTCACTAACATCTATTGATGTAAGGTACTTGATTAGGTTGTATTCAGATAGTTCTGGTAGACAGGTATCAAAATTTAAAAAGAATTTGCCAGGAAGAGAATTTATGAAAAAGTTCATTGAAAGGCATAAGGATATACTGTCTCAACGCTGGTGTGAAAATATAAAACAGGCACGGGCAAGTGTTAACAGGGAGGTAATAAATAAATATTTTGACGAGCTGGAAGTAAGTTTGCAAGGGGTTGAACCAAATGCAATGGTCAATTATGATGAGACAAATATAACTGACGATCCTGGAAAAACCAAGGTACTTGTCAGAAGAGGTGCAAAACACGCACATCGTATAATGGACAACTCTAGAAGCAGCCATTCCATCATGTTTGCAGGATCCGCATCGGGTGAACTTTTGACACCCTACATAGTTTATAAGGCCGAACGAAAATTTGTATAAAACGTGGACAGAAAATGGCCCTGCTTGTGCTAGATATAATAGGTCAAAGAGCTCCCGGTTTAATGAAGCGATTTTCGAGGATTGGTTTAAATCACGGCGTTACCGTATTTTAAAAAACTCCCCATTGAGTCACCAAAAGCTCTAATAGGCGACAATCTTGCCAGCCATATTTCACAATCCGTAATTGACTTATGCAGAGAATATAATATTCGATTTATCCTGCTACCTCCAAACAATACCCACATCTGCCAACCCTTAGACGTAGCATATTTCAGACCACTCAATAGCGCATGGAGAGATGTTCTTTTGAATTGGAAATTGAAGCATCGGGGGGTAGTACCGAAAGATACTTTTCCCAGACTGCTAAAAAGTTGTTTGGATCAACTTGATGTAGACAACAAGACATCAGCAAATCTCATAGCTTGATTCCGTGGAAGTGGAATTTATCCAATCAACAGAAACAAAGTACTAGATAAGTTGCCACCGAGCTTAGAACAACCAAATGATGAAAACAATTTTGTAGTGTCAATAGATAATGCTTTTCAAGTCTTTTTAAGCAATCTATATACGAAGGAAACAGTAACCGGTACAAGGAAAAGAAAAAAAAATTCTAATCGAGCCTGGAAAGAGTGTTGAAAATACTACTCTAGAGAGTGTTGAAAATACTACTCTAGAGAGTGTTGAAAATACTACTCTAGAAGAAGTAGAACAGACGGTAAATGAAAATGGAGTCAATGGAAACCAGGAAGAAATTGAAGAAGAGCTACCTGATTTTACTCAATTTAATAACCCGACACCAACATCAAAAGAAAAACCTATTATTTCTCGAAAAAATAAAAAAAGTGTAGATTCCTCCAGTGACAGTAATGATTCCTTTTCCACGCAATCGTCATATGATAGCCCTGAAGATTTTCAAGAAGACGTGGATATGGTTGATCCTGCGGATTTGAAAGTTGTTGACTTTATTTTGGTGCAATTTTCATATGAGGCTCCCCATAAGCCAGTTATTTTGAAGAAATTCATTGGACAAATTATTGAACTAAAGCCGGATTTAGTTTTGTATAAATTTATGCGCAAATCACCACAAGGAAAAAATATTTTTACGTATTTCCAGATATTGAGGGCGTCACAGATATTAATAAAAATCAAATTCTGTCAAAGCTGGTTCCTGTGTTTGATCGACGAGGAAGATTCACTTTTTCTATTGAACTTTAAAAATCTGACACAATTGTTTAAAACATTATTTTTTTCGTTAAAATGACTTTTTTATTTGTTTTTTAAGAGTTATGTTTCATTAGATTAGTTTCTACCAAAGTTTTTGAAGTTCCTACTTATTTTTTTAAGAATTAAAACTTTAGTTTTGTATTAAAAATGTAGAATGTTTAAAATAAATATATTTTCTCAAATAAGAGTTGTGTTTATGAAACAATATGTTCTATTACGTTTTTAAAAAGACTATTAATGCCTCAAATCCGCAAATTGACGGTCCGTCTTGAGTTTATAATGAAAACAAATTACTGTCTCAAGTCACTGCCCCTGTGAAGGTGACTTGAGACACCCAAAAAAACAAAAAAAAATATTTTCTGCTCATTTTTATTATTCAATTTTGAAGAATGTATGTAGACTCAAAAATGTGTCCTTGTTTCATAATTTTAATTTGCTGGAATACAATTTTACAGTCCTTTGAATTTTAAAACTGTCTCAAGTCACCCAACTTGACGGTACGTTTGTCAAATGATTTCATACAGATTTACATATACACCCTTGGCATTTTGGGAAACGTTTCTTATCAATCTCAAACACAAAACAATAATAATTTATAAATAGACTAAACTACAGAGATTTTTTCACGTGAAAAGTGTTAGAAGTAAACCAACTGCGCCATTGTTTGGATAATAGTTTAATATGACGTAGGTGAGATGTTTTTCACTCGGCGATACTTTTTCTCAGCTCAGCAGTAGGACTCCGTGCACTATCGTATTCTAGCTGTCGCTTTCTATCATAGAATTCTACTGTAGAAAGCGATAATCGAATTTGATAGCACTCTGTGTTGTAATCGCCTTCTCTTCGGGTATTTCCGGAATTGATAGGGTAATTTGTTGGTTTTTTTATTTAATAAACGTCAATCTCATATCTCATGTGTGTAATTTGTATTTTTATGAGTTTGTTGATTGATCTTATTCAAATTGCGACTAAAGGCGAGTTTAAACAACTTTTATTTTGCAAAGTAAAAGCGTTTAGATAATTATGTTTCCTATAAACAATTTTAATTTGGTTGTTACTGAAGAGGAAGAAAGGTTAAAAACATAAGAGTGGAAAACATTGAGCGAAGAAATATGCGTGTTGAGGCCGACTGTTTTATAATTGTAGATATTCGCTTCAAGGAATTATTTCGCCTAACCAAGGATATGGCTCAGTTCATACTTAACGGTAGTATACCTCTTTTAATCCAGGGAAATAACCCAATAGCTATAGCGCCAACAACAAAATGTTTTGCTACATTGCATTTTTATGCTGCTGGAATTTACCAGGGGGTAATTGGACCAAGCTATGTCTCAATGGCACAACAAAGTGTTTCTAGAGCCATTGAAGAAGTAACTGAAGCAATAGTACATATGAGGCCAAATGGATTCAGTTTCCTTTAACTCCCGAAAGAAAAAATACCATTAGGCATAGGTTTATGGAGGCCAAATATTTGGGTTTTCCTCACATAAATCCAGCAATAATCGCCAATGTTCTGCACGAACACGCATATTTATAATTTTTAATAATTATTTACTGCTTTACTAATAAAAATAAACAAAAAATGACAGAACATCGACAGGTTAATTTGCTTCCCAAATAGAATACGAGACGTCCATACACCTCGCCAGAAGTCGATCGCTTTCGTGATAAGAAATCTATTTTACGCGCGTACAGAGTGCCAGTGGTATAGAATTTAGGCGATTTATAGAATTCTATAGGGCACAGAGTCCTAGCCCTGAACTGACTTTTGACTAACAAATAACTCTTCACAGATACATAGAAACTACAGCGGAATTGCAACTTTTAACTAACAACTTTTTTCAACAGAAACGGAAGAATTTAGCCTTTTTTCACTTTTGAACGATCATCATCTGAAGCATAACTTAGATATATCTGTTTAAAAAATATCTTACATGTTTTACTGGGTAGATGATAACCATATACATATTTCCTGGTTATATCTAGTTCATAAATAGCGAACATTGTACTCAATTATTCAACTAGGCTTACATTAGTTAAAATCATCTTAATGTAAGACAGGCTTCTAGCTCTGCTCTGCTGAAATCATCTTGGACTAGTGCAAATTAGTAGTGTCCGTGAGTTGTTGAAAATTGGAGGCTAGTAAATCGGATACTGATATTTATAGTGTACCATCGAGGAAATCGAATTGTTTGGAGGCAGACCTAGCTTAAGTATCATCGCATGTGGAGCCTATGTCTGGAGCTCCACCCATCCCTATCCGTCTTCTATCCCTAAAGACAATAAAATTGTTTGCTTCCGTTGTAAGCAGCCAGGTTACTAGTTTTGAAATTAATGTGTTCAACAAAAATCACTACCAAATAAGGTACGAAACGTAAAAAAAATAGAAAAAATAATCTATGAATCTATCAAACAGTTAATTAGTTGTGGTAAAAAAAGGAAAATAAAAAAAGTTTTTACAATCTTAAATATGAGAATATGAATTTTTTTACAATTTTAAGGTCAAAGCGACATAATTTAAAAATGTATATAAAATATAAAAAAAATATATAAAAAATACGGACTAACAATATAAAACATATTATATAAAATACAAATTGGAATTAATAATTATAATATAATATTAGCATCGTACATCATCCCAAATATTGAACTAGGCCAATGTAACTCAAAAGTCTAGGCTAGATTGCAGTATTCTGCCACTGAATAATGAGGTCTCTTAAGCAGAAACGCCGTTATCAATCTCAGGGACCTATAAAATGTATTTGCCACTTTTAATTCTAAAGGTAGCTGATTGAATAGCTTTTTGGCATTGAAGGTGAAGGAATTTTTTATCAGATCAGAGGTGGGTATTGTTAAGTAAATATCCTTAAATTTTCTTTTAGTAGGGTAACTATGAATTGGTCTCTCAATTAAATTGTGAAAGTGTTTGCGAACCAAACACACGGATTCCAAAATGAATAGAACGGGAAGAGTTAAAATTTTGTATTTTTTAAAATAGAATTCGCAATGCATCCTACTACTTAAACAATAAATGTAACGAATATCTCTTTTTTGTAGTTTGAAGATTGATGCGAAGGGGTGCAAACTACAAGACCCCCAGAAAAGTAAACCAAAGCGAAGGTGCGTTTCGAACAAGAAGTAGTAAGTTGTTAAAGCAGTACAAGAATCAAGCTGTTTAGACAGAGATTTAATGGCAAAACAAGCAGAGGATGATTTTTTCGCTGAAGTGTCTAAAGTTCGTTTCAAAGTAGTTGATAGCACAGAGCGCGTATAATAAACGGTAAACGGAGGTCTCAAAAAAGTGTATCTCTTATTTATGTTTCACAATGTATCTAGACCAGGGTTGGCAAATACAGGTTTTTTTGAACCTAGGTTTTTAAGGTTTTTTTAACAAACCTACTTCTTAAAATATGGCCATTGTAGGCTTTTAGGTTTTTCTCTATTTTCTTTTAAGATACTGAATAAAAGCTTCCTGTTACAGCCATCTTTTACTAAAATCTAAAATTACCCACCCAAAAAGAAAGATTTTCTTCCTAGTTTAAATTTCATTCAAATCATAAATATTAAAGGTACAGACACAGGCAGTTAGAGGATGCTGCAGGGCCGGGGATTTACCAATTCATGTTGATTTACAGATATAATATCAATGTTTTGTTTAAAATGTGATTTTTTTAAACCTAAAAACCCATAAAAAACCCTAAAACGTTTTAAAAACCTGAAAACCCTAAAAAACCCAATATATATCTTTAGTTCTTAGGTTTTTTCCAACCCTGATCTAGACTAAGTAGAAACAAATTGTGACAAGGCCACCTGGTAATCGGTCAAATAACAAAGGTAATAAAATGCAAATGAAAGCTACAGGTAACCAAACGGTCCATAGCCGGAGAATAGGGTTATTTATAATTTTTGCTTAACGTTCATTATAATTAATATTATACTGAAAATACAAAGTAATTGTGCACTAAGATTTATATACACACATATTCTTGTAAAAAATAAAAAAATTATAACAAATAATTGCAGATGAACATTACTTTAACTATAATATATACAGCATTATTAACTTAATTCTTCATCATAAAAATTGTATTGTCCTAAGTTAATAATTAACGGTTCGATCTCTGTAGTTTTGTCGATTAAGTCGTCAAGATCCCATATTTTCCCGTCCTCAACTATAACTGAGCACTTTCCCAATTTCGGCAGTCACTCAGATGTTACAACACTCGCCTCCAGCTCGTGTTGCAATTTCATCTTCGTGGGTAATAGCCATCATTATACGCTTGTTGAATAATATACTAATAAAACTCAATGTGTTTCCTATCCAACACATAAATTAAATGAGACCCTGCAGAATTGTAACTAAATAGACCTATAAATAGAAAACTTTTTCCCCGCCGAAAATGTGATACTGAATACAAGCGAAGTTACTCTAGAAGAAACAGATAATTCAGTTGATGATGGCTTAATAAGACTTATTCCTAAATTTGATCTATAAATTATAATTAACAAAAGTACTAGTTTTGTATGTCTTTTACCGTAATTATTCCGTAAATTTCTTAAGAAATTACGAAGTAGGTAATAACGGAAGCCGCAATAACCTCATAAAAATGTATATAATCTATAGCATCAATTAAGTAATTCTAGTTATACTGAACGGACGCGTACGCTCTCAATTAAGGGTTGTAATTACAAAAATTATAATTTCAATTGTAAATAGAGTCGCGTGCCGGAACGGTTTCGCCTGACCCGCACGAGGCCTGTTAAATGGTCACAGGTCACTTGGATCTAGAAGGTGGAAAACATCCGGAGCGTTGCTAGTTATTTTTCGGTCAGAGATTACAGAGATTTGATTATATTATGATCGTTATACATTTTCATATACCGGATGTAAAGCAGGTCGTTGAGATCACGAAAGTATCGTAATTAAAATGTATTATTTCTAAACAAAAACTAAAGCAGTGAAAAAGAAGTTTATTGTAATTGAAATCTATAGGTCTAAGACAAAAAAGGTTGATTCTGTATTGTGATAAATTTTTGATACACGTCATGATGTTGGTCAAACTCAATTTTTCTAATTAAACTACTTGATACGGTCTATTCCAAATTGTAACAGAATAATCAAGTGAAAAATATAAATAGATCGCTTCAAATTTTCAAAATAATTCAATGTTTTTGTTATTTATTTAAACAATAAACGGGTGGGATGAATTTTAAACACTCGGTATGGCTACTTACTAATTTATTGAAACATTAACTCACTAACACTTAATTTATATATATTTAACTAATCACTTAAATATTAATTTATATTAACTGTATATTCACTCAAACTAATTTATATAAACACTTTATATTCACTTATTTACTTGTTTATTTCACGATGTCAAATTATCAACTAAACTAACTCTTCCTGATCAGTCCCTTATATATTAAAGCCGTTTTTACTAGTAAATTCTGGGCTACGGCTTACACAGTCACAAATAATATTACTGGCCTTTTCTAGATAACTCTGGTCACAAAAATAATGTTTACATTAGATAGTCTTAAGCTCGTAAACAGTTTTTTATAACTGCGTATCCGCCATAATTTTAACTTTTATACCTGGCTTAGGCAGAGTCGGTTTTAGGGACTATAACAGTGTGCTGTTTCGTAACATTACCCCCTCCTTAAATGGAAGTTACTCCTGGAACTTGTGTCTAGCCGAGACTGAATGTTTGAATCGGCAACTGGCCCCATTTCTACACTTTCCGATCTTATGGAAATAGCAGGGCACCGTCTTCATCGGATACTGATAACGGGGGTTGTAGCTGCAAATTATTATCTGGACATCTCAAAAGATAACCTCTACCATGTTCCTGATAACTCGCCAATCCAACTGGTTACTCGCTATCTAAGGCATAGCCAGTTTCTTCACGCTGGATTCTAACACAGGGTCTCGGAGGTTACGAAGTGCTTCCCACACATCGCGGTAGGTAGATCGATCTTTGAATTCATCTTTAGTTACCACGTAGAAGACGTACCGCGAATTATGTTTCAGTTTCAGTGTCTTGCCAGGGGCTGGAATCTGGTCTTCAAGTTTTTCTAATTGCCCGAACTTCTTTCGAAAGACGGTTGCCAACCCTCGTGCGTTCTTGATACGGGCGGGGATGTTGTATGCCAGTGAATAATCTTCCGGGAGAGTGAACAGATCTTGTTGTTGTTCCGAAGTGACTCCATATCTAGCTTTCCCTGTACCTCCATACGTGCCCATAAATTTCTCGAAGGTAGGGTCGGACACATCTCGAATAAGGTTTACTCCTTCCTTTATGTCATGGTCTCCTTCGAATGGCGCTAGTCGGTTTTGGTGAACTACTTTTGGTTTTCCGTTGGGGATCTTGCTTATGCGATATGAAACATCATTGTTCCTTTTCTTGATTAAGTATGGACCTTCCCAGGATTTTTGTAATTTTGGAGAAAATCCTTTTCTCCTCGTCGGGTTGTGTAACCATACTTGTCCCCTTCTTTAAAACCGCCTTCTGTGGCCTCCGTGTCGTACCGACTCTTCATTCTGTCGCTGGCAACTTGAAGATTGGTTCGAACTAATTCATGAATATCATCCAGCCTTCTTCTCAATTGGATTGCGTAGTCTTCGCCTGCTAGATCTTCTCCAGGCCGGCAGCCAAATTCCAGGTCACAAGGAAGCCTCATTTCACGTCCAAACAGGATTTTCGCCGGTGTTTCACCCGTGGACTCATTGGCAGCAGATCGATAAGCCAATGCGAATAGGTAAAGATACTGGCCCCAATCTCTCTGATGGCTGGATACTACTTTGAACAGGTATTTTCCAATAGTCCTGTTCATTCTCTCGACCAATCCATCTGACTGTGGATGTAAAGCTGTTGTCCTGGTCTTCTTCATTCCCAGCTTGTCGCAACTCTCCTGGAATAGATGGCTTTCAAAATTTTTTCCCTGGTCACTGTGGACTTCCAAGGGTACTCCATATCGGCTGATAAATTCCTTCACCAATACATCCTGGACAGTTGTGGCCTCTTGGTTCGGGATAGCGTAAATTTCCACCCACTTTGTGAAATAATCCATTACAACCAGTATGTACTTGCTACCATTTTCTGTCGTCGGAAATGGTCCAGCGATATCTAAAGCAATCCTTTCGAAAGGGCTTCCAACATTGTACTGTTTCATGCGTGCCTTTCTCTTGCGATGTGGTCCATTACTCGTAGCACAAGTCGTACATTTCTTACACCAGTCCTTCACATCGTCGGAGCTGTTCATCCAATAAAACCTTTCACGGACTCGCTGAAGTGTTTTCTTCACTCCCAGATGGCCTACCGATGGACTGTCGTGTAACTTCTTCAGTACCTCAGCTACTCTCGCTCTCGGGATAACTATCTGTCTTCTCTTCTCGGAACCATCATCGTTCTCAAGGATTCTTTTCAATAGGCCTTCTTCCAGGACAAGGGAGTCCCACTGAGCCCAATACACCTTGAGTTTCGGTGAAAATCTTGACACTTCTTGCCAGGTAGGTCGCCGGTTTTCTTTCTTCCATTTCCGGATCATCTTTAGGTAGGGATAAATCTCCTGTTCTTCTCTGATCCTGGTGGGTGACCATTCCTCGTTGACTACTGTAATTCTTGAAACTGTAACTTCCTTAGATTTCGACTTGTTGCATTGTGAATAGTCTACAGGGTATGGCCGTCTAGGCAAGGAGTTGGCTTTTTGGTGATTCACATTAGCTGGATGTTCACCCCTGTCTGATTTCCCCTGTGTCTGGAGTTCTTGGTTTACAGGAGTCTTGGTGAGCTTAGACGGACTACGTACGTGCTCTAGCTCGCCACACTTCCGGCATTTGATCTTCTTCGGCCTCTTGTCTGCCATACCTTTCAACAAGTTGACGATCTGATGAAGTTTGTCATCGTTATCTTATTCCTGCATGGTTCTACCTTTGTTGTACCGCGAGCTTTTCTTGGCTGCTTTGCATTTAAGAGGTTCTTGGTTTACAGAAATCGTAGGACGCTTACACGAACTACGTGCATGCTCTAGCTCGCCACAATTACAGCACCTGATTTTCTTCGGCTTCTTGTCTAACATACCTTTCAACAAGTTGACGATCTGGTCAAGTCTGTCATCGTCACCTTCTTCCTGTATGGCCCTATCTTTGTTGTATCCCGAAGCCATCGTGGCTGCTTCATATTCAAGAGCAGCAGTCAATGCATCGGCCAATGTTTTAGGATGGGCTAATCGAAGCGTCTTCTCCATATCGTGGTCACACAAGCCGTCAATGAAGGCCTGGATGCCTAAACATTCCATCGTATTCTCTGGTGCTGATGGATAAGCAAATCGATCTAGTCGGGCAATATCCATTTCATACTCTTGAAAGGGTTCGTCACGTTTCCGCCTTCAATTCTTCAGCTGGAATCTGTACAACTGTTTCAAATGTTCGTGACCATATCGCATGTCCAACCTCTTCTTCAGCTGCTCGAAGTCGTCCGTTTCTTCCAAAGGTATCGTCTGAAGTACATCTAAGACATCTCCGCGAAGGTTAAATTCACTGCCTTCTCTCTATCGGACCAATTATCTACTCTAGCGGCTGCTTAAAATTGTTTCACATAATTGGTCCACGACATTTTTCCATCGAACGTTGGGGCCTTGACTCGGGTAGAACTGCCAATGTCTTCAAACTTAGGTAGTGTTTCTGGCTTGCAAGGTTTCGTTTGCTCGGTCTTCTTTTCTTCCTCTGGCGTGCCTCGCGTTCTTGAATCGGCAATATTTTCCTCTAACTCCTTGATTTTCTCGTCTATCGTTTTAATCTTATTCTCGATTTTCTCGTCCATCGTTGACATTTTATTCTCGATTTTCTCGTCCATCGATAACATTTTATTCTCGATTTTCTTGTCCATCGTTGACATCTTATCCTCGATTTCAGATTTTAGTGACGAAATTTCATTTTCAATGTCAGCGGCAATGTCGTTTTTCATTAATAAGATATCGCCAGATATATCGTTCTTTAAAGTAGACATTTTCTCGTCCATGTTCTCAGAAATATTAGCAGAAATGTCGTTTTTCATAGCAGAAATCTTCTCGTCCGTTAGCCGAAATATCATTCTTCATAGTAGAAATATCGTTCTTCATATCAGAAATCTTCTCGTCCATGTTAGCAGAAATATTAGCAGAAATTGACGAGATTAAGGTGGAAGCCTCGTCATTAAATAAAACTGTTTCTGGATCGAAGCCGTCATTTTCCAGTACCACTTCAAATCTTTCTACTAGTTCGCTTTTCTTACCGGACGTTTCCAACTCACGATCTTCCAGTTCTGCTCTTAATTCCGCCACTTTCAGATCCCTCAATCTATTGGCCATTTTTACGTAGCAATTTATTTATATTACCCCACACCTGACACCAATGTAATGTTTTTGTTATTTATTTAAACAATAAACGGGTGGGATGAATTTTAAACCCTCGGTATGGCTACTTACTAATTTATTGAAACACTAACTCACTAACATTTAATTTGTATATACTTAACTAATCACCTAAATATTAATTTATATTAACTGTATATTCACTCAAACTTATTTATATAAACACTTTATATTCACTTATTCACTTGTTTCTTTCACGATGTCAAATTATCAACTCCCCTTACTCTTCCTGACCAGTCCCTTATATATTAAAGCCGTTTTTACTAGTAAATTCTGGGCTGCGGCTTACACAGTCACAAATAATTTTTCTGGCGTTTTCTAGATAACTCTGGTCACAAAAACAATGTTTACATAAGATAGTCTTAAACTCGTAAACAGTTTTTTATAACTGCGTATCCGCCATAATTTTAACTTTTATACCTGGCTTAGAAAGAGTCGGTTTTAGGGACTATACCAGTGTGCTGTTTCGTAACAATAACAAATAACGAAGCATAAATAAGTTGGGAGGTGATTTACTTTCTCCAATTAGAAATATATTGTTTTTGTTTTTCACTTCCGAAAATTCTTTCACAAACTATTAATTCAATTAAAGTTTTATAGTACATTGCGTCCACAAAGTAACATAACTCGCTAATATTTCTATTTCTGTAACGATTAGTTACAAAAAAAAGTCAGCCAGCAATATATCCCAGAATAATATGTTTATATATTTTTTAAATAGTATCTCCTATTTATTCCCATTTTTTTTAAATCTATTAAATTAGAAGCACAACCGCGTGTTTCTCACTTCACTCGTTCCGAAGTTACAAGGGTTTGGAAAAAAATTATTGAAGAATTATATCGACATCCCCAACGAACAAGGCAGTAACTCTAGATACGTCCGTTTTGAGTTATTTACATAGACGCACTTAGCAAAAACAGACTTATAAACCCAAAGTTATCCGAAAGGAACAATGTTGTATGTAAGGCAACTCTCACTGCTTCAACATTAACAAAGCGGTATCTCACTTTACATTTATATTATTATTAAAAAAATTATATCAAGCAAGGGAAAAAGCAGTTATTCGACATGTCACCTTGTTCCTCGGATAATACATAATTTCTTTTGTATTCATATGTAACATAGAAGTAATTCAAAATACCTTTTTGTTTCATAATCAAAGACTATATATATATATATATATATATATATATATATATATATATATATATATTAAACTATAATTTTTGATACTTACTTATATTTTTATTTGTAGATGGTTATTATATTTATATTTAGAAATTTTGTTTAGTTTGGCTAGCTCAGTTATTGTTTTTTTTATATAGTTGTTATATTTATTATATATTTATTAATTCGGAAGCATGAAACCCTTTTTTCTCTTTGAGTCCTGGCTTTTTATAATGTTATATTTGTTTAAATAAAAAGAAAACACTTTATTTTTAAATAGATTTAATTTTAAATTCAATATTTTATATTTGATAATAATAATTTGAGACGCCTATGGTTATATTATACATACTTATTTATTTTGATAATTTCTTCAGTGCGCGTGCGTGAAAAAACTAGTCATGCGCTTTAGCATAAACGAACAATTCTTACACGTAAGAAGCATCTATACATATTATACAAACATAGTTTGTTGACGATGCAGACAAGTGAATGGTTCAAACACAAAAAAGAATTTATTTATATATATATATATATATATATATATATATATATATATATATATATATATATATATCATACATATATATGATACAAATTGCTGTGGAAAGAAAATAGTTATATACATAGATAGAAATATAGGAATTATTTATAGATGGACATAGTTAATACATTAATAAAATTTCAAGCACCATATTTATGCAATTACAACGTGGCGTAAGTACATATTTTAATTTATTTAAATTCGGCCTTTTTATTAATATTAACGATTAATGCAATTAATTAACTATATAAAGTCTGTTCTCTTTCTTTTTCAGATCGATCATATTCGCAAATGTTTATCAATTTATGAAATCAAGTACTTATTTGAGTATTTTGAGTTTTTACTCTGATTATTGGCCAATAATATTTCAAAAACACTGACCTGTTGTTCTTGAATTGGGATGAATGTCTCTGGACCCCAGGAATACTCCTCTGAAGCTCCAAAAACCAAAATGATGAGAAATTTCGAAGATTCTTGCCGAAAAACTTGATATAATTAACTGTGAGTATTAATAAGATTGTTTTTTATAGTACTTTATAGTTTTAATTGTGTTAAACTGGGAATTTCTTGAAATTTCTGGGACATTATCACACACACTCCTCGCTTCTTGACACCAGCTTCCCAATTCTTTTTAGCGTCCCCTCGATTCTCCACTTTTTTCAACAAAACAGTCTTTTGTTTTTCTTCAGGTCACTATTTCAAAGTTTACTTGTTGATTCACAATTTGTTCTGTCATATTTTATAACCAATCAAATATTGTCCTTTGCAATCAAATTAATTGAAACTTCTTTCACTTATTAGAAACGTTTCATGCATACACTCTTTTACATTATTAGTTCATTTATAGAGTTCCTATGAGTTTTTTTTATCATACAAATAAATTAAAGTTGGTTATACATAGATACATTTAAATGGTACAACATCCAATATTGTTATTGACAGTCTATCACTGTTACACTCATATTATTTATAAATATAAATTCTTTCATGTTATTTGTCTATACTCTTTGCATTATATTATTTAATAATAAACTTTAACAAATTATTATTTATTGATTCAACGTTTATTTTATTTACCATATATCATTTGTATATATGTCATTATTTGTTTATCTATGAAAATCTATTGAATTATATTCTATTCAATATTTGTATTTGTTTTTATTCTTAAATTAATGATTATAATGAATTAACTATAATAATATTTGTTTTCATTTCAGATGAACAGCTGATTATGTTATGGAAAATAATCTTCGTCTTAAGCAACTTTATTTACATCATTACATTGGTTAGGCAATCTCTATATTTTATGTTATTATTGAGGTAATTTCTTTATCTATTATATTGTTATAGACAATTATTTAATATATATCTTTACTTGATATGTTGTTTAAATTAAGAAAAGTGTTTCCTTTTTACTTGTTTTCTTAAATTATATTATTTTCATATATTTTCATACTAGCAACATATTTTTATAGAACTAATTCTCTTACTATCTATGATATCTGGTTCAATTCCCCTCAAATTTAAATTTAAATGACATCCATACCCTGGATATATATTTAAATTTCAATTTTTTTATTATAAATGATTGATTTTATTTTATTCAAAAAAAAATTTAACAATTTTATGGCATAATCTTAATTTCTTTAACTTTAAATATTTGTTCAAATATTTCCTACTACAAAACCTATTTCTTTCAATAACTGTCTCCTAATTCTTTCCTTAAAATACACTTGATTAATATCAATGTCAATTTATATTTTTAATATTACTTCATATAATACTTCTCTATTATCATTTCTTACTAACATCCACTTATATATCAACTTATTTCTTTGTAATTACATTATACTTCTATATACTCCTCATATCATATTTCTTTTCAATATTCATAATTCAATATAATTAATTATTTCTTGAATTCATATATATCAATATCAATTTCCTTATTCCTTCCTGTATTTTTAAGTAATCTATAAGATTCTAATTGACATTAAACATTACCTCCTATATTTTTAATCCATATCATTCATTATTATCCTTACCTATCCTTTATTACTTGCATCTTATTTCCTTATTTAAAAAATGTGAACTTCTATTTGATACTTGAGTTATTCTTATTTTATCCCCTCTATCCTATATTTTCCTTCTATTTAAAGCCAGTATTTCTTATAAATTGTTTTCTTTATTTGTTATATATATTGATTTGCCATATTCAAATTTTTAAAATGTTTTAATTATAAGTTTTATCTAATAAATTTTTCTTTATATTACGTTATATGATATTAATTCATTCATTTGTGTTTTTTAGGTTCTGAAGAAACAAACATGATGAATTTAATTGGATCATCAGCTGCCAAATGGAAAACAAAACTCTGTCTAATATCTACTTTATCTTTGTACTCTACTTAATATTAAATTCTTAAAACTATCCTTATGACTATTATTTCCTTTTTTTAAGTATTATTCGTAACATAACATCATCTATTCATAATATCTATATACATGTTCTACATTGAACACTCCCCTTTCTAATTGTGTACCTGGATAGAATAAGCGATAACTATTTTGAGCATCACTATTGTCGACTACATATGGCCCTTCAAATGGTGATAATAACTTTTCACATTGATTTTCACCTTTCTTTGGTGTTCTCAAAGATCTTACTAGGACTAAATCTCCTTTTTCAAATCTAACCTTCTTATTATTTTTGTCTCCTTTTCTTTTAATAAATCTTATAGCACTTCTCTCCAAATTTTTGCTTACTTTATTCAAAACTTGAGACATATCCCATTCTCTCTGTATTATCCATTCACGTTCTGGGGGTATTCCTTCCAAAATAAATTGTGGACATTCTTCAGTAACTCCATTAGGTAATTGATTTAAAAATTTCTCTACTTGATATAGATTTTCTTCCCATAAATTGTGTCTATTATTACATAAAATCCTTAAATGCTTAACAACTTCTTTGATATACCTCTCAGCTGGATTAGATGAAGGTCTTCTTATACTTATGAAATTCATTTTAATATTATAATTTCTACACAAGCGTTTGACTTTTTCACTCACAAAGTAAGTAGCATGATCCAATATTAAGTTTTCCGGAGTTCCTATTTCTTCTATAAAATTTTTCAGACAAGATATTACTGTGTTTGCATTGGTACGTTGACAAGGAAAAGTTCTTACAAATTTTGAAAATATATCTACCATAACTAAGATATGTTTATTGCCTTGCTTGCTAGGTATTAATTGTGATATGAAATCAATAGCTACTATATGTAAAGGCTTGAGTGCTATTATAGGTTTTGGTCCACTAATATGATGATAGTTCCTTTCCTTCGCCAACTGACAAATTTTACAGATTTCTTTAACCAATGATATGTCCTTCTTTGCAGTGTAATTTTCTCTGAACAACATCCATAGTTTTCGAGATCCTATATGTCCCTACTCCTCATGTAATTGTTTGAGAATTTCCTTCGCATATTCAGGTGTTATTAAATAAATTTCCCTATCTTCCATCTTCTTATACCAAATTCCCTCGTTTTGAAATGCTCCTCTTTTACAAGATTCCTGTAAATTTCTCTGATCCTACATTATTTTTTCCAAAGTAAACAAACCCTCAGTTTTTTGCAACCTATTTATGCCAATTTGGAATTGTTGATCCTTCTTCTTCATTTCTGTTTCACGGCTAAGAGCATCCGCTACTATATTAGTTTTCCCAGGAATAAATTTTATTTCAAATTCATATTCCTGTAATAGAAGTATCCATCTATGTATCCTATTGTTTGCATAACGATTTTTAAACATTGCTGTTAAAGCTGAATGGTCTGTTTCCAAGTAAAATTTTGCTCCTAATAGATAAAAACGTAATTTAGTTCTGCAAAATACAATGCTTGCCATCTCCAATTCAGTAACTGAGTATTTTCTTTAATAGTTTTTCGTTACTCGGGAAATAAAACTGATTGGTACTTCTCCTTTCTCTTGTTCTTGCAATAAAACTCCTGCTAATCTATCTATGGATGCATCTGTTCTTAAAATAAATGGCTTGTCATATTGAGGATGATAAACCTACAAATTTTGTAAAAATATTTCCTTGAGTTCTTGGAAAGCTTGTTCTCTTCTAGCATCCCATTTCCATTTTGTTTCCTTCTTGAGTAATTCAATTAATGGAATTTCCATATTACTGAGGTCTGGTATTAGTCGTTTGAAGTAGTTGAGAATTCCCAAAAATCCTCGAAGAGTTTTCAGATTAGTCGGTGTTTTATATTCCCTTATGGTTCTAATTCGTTCAGGGTTCATTCTCACTCCAGTAGAATTTAAAATATATCCCAAATACTGCACTTCTTTCTGGTAAAATTGACATTTTTCCATGTTCAATTTTAATCCTGCTTTTTCCAATTCTGCCAATATAGTCTTCAAATGTTCGTGATGTTGTTCTTCATTTTCTGAATATATTAATATATCATCGATATAGTGCAGTGTAAAATGTTCATATTGGTTAAGAACAGTGTGTAGTGTTCTTACCAACACTGCACACGAACTCTGTAAACCAAATGGAACAACACAAAATTGGTATACTACACCATCAATCATAAATGCTGTATATGGACGACTTCTTTTATCTAATGGAATCAACCAGAAACTATGCTTCAAATCCAGTTTCGTGAATATGTTAGCTCTTGTAATCCTACCAAATATCCCCTCTACATTTAAAGGACTCTCATATTGTTTTTTAGTATATGAGTTGATATTTCTGGCATCCAGACATAATCTAATCTCACCTGACTTTTTTCGGACACATGTTATCGCACTTATATATGGAGAGTTGGATCTTTCTATAATACCATCTTGTATCATCTTTTCTAACTCCTGGTATACTTCATTTTTTAGCTTATAAGGAATGGGATAGGTTTTTATTTTGAAATTACTAATATCCTTGTTCATTTCCAACCTATGTATATACTTTGTTGCTATGCATACTTCTTTGTTGAAGAGTCTTCCATATTTTGTTAATAACTCATCAATCTCCTTTCTATATTGTATGGGACAAAATTGTTCTTGTAGATCTTCCACAATTTCTATTTCATTTATTTGACATTGTCTTTCCTCTACCTCTTGTTCTTCCTTTTTGTCAAAAGTTATTATATTACCTTCACATACCATGTACCCCTGTTTATAATCAATAATCATCTTGTGATTGCTCAATTCATCATTTCCCAAAATTACATCATATTTTAAATTCTTAACTACTAATAATTGTATTTTATAAGCTATATTTCCCAAATAAAAATCTGTGATTATGGTACTATTTGTATAATATAAATTTTTATCATTCGCCCCTACTAATGATAGTTTCTTTGTATTTATCATCATAATATCATCTTTATTTAAATTGTCTACTATATCCTGTTTAATTACTGTTACCTCTGAACCCGTATCTATTAAAATTCTACAAATAATATTTTGTAATCTACCCTGGATAAATATTGAATTAGGTTTTTCTACTTTTTTACTATTATTCTCATAATCTATAATAAATTCTCGAGGATGTTCATATCGCGATGAATAGATGATATTATGCACGTAAGGACGATTTAAGCAAAATTCGCTATGTTATCCTGTCCAGGAATACACTCTTCTACCTGTATCTCCTGTCTAACCATGTTTACCTGTCTCCTATTATCATCCTTCTTATTTCTGTTTTGTTCTGGATTGTTTTGGTTTTCTCTGCCATTTTGCCAATTTCTTCCTCTATTGTTATTATTATTACTATATTGATTTCTTCTCTCGAAATTGTTATGGTTCCTATAGTTTTCCGGATATCTGTTTCCATTATTCCTCTCTCGATTTCTATTTTGTTCCCCATTTCCTTGGTATCGTCTATCATCAAAGTTCCTGTTTCCATAACTTATATTTCCATTATTTTCATTATAATCTCTTCTTATATTTCCATTATCCCTTCGGGTATCATTTCTGATATTTCCATTCTATCTTCGTGCATCATTTCTATTATTTCCATTTCCATTTTGATATCTAAGAAAACCATTTCCATTTTGGACACTTCTTTCAACTCTCTGCAAATACCTAGATAAATTGTCCATTGTTTTTATGTTATGTAAGGCTATCGTTTCTGAGACTTCGGGATTGAAATGTCTCCCGACATATAAAACTAATTCCTCCACCTTCATAACAGGTTCCAAATATTGTGCCATGTTATAGAGTTGCATAGCATACGCATTTAAATTTTTATTCCTATTGTAATCGAATTTCCCAAAATATAATCTTTCCCTAAAATTAGCTTGATGAATTTCACCCCAAAAATAATTCATGAATTGGTTCTCAAATTCTTCCAGATTATTTATGCTTTCTTCCTTATTACAGAACCATAATAGGGCATGTCCAGATAACATCCCTCTAATACAAATCTTCTTCTCCATCATATCTCTCATTCCTTTGAGTTTGCTTTTAATTATTTTAATAAACACCTTCGGATGAATGGTATTTATATTCCCATCAAACTTTACTCCGATATCCATGTTTCCCGTATAGATTACTCCACCTCCATTTCTCCTAACGTTAAATTCAATTTCTTCCATGCTTTCCTGTAATTTTCTGTTCATTTCTTCCAGTTCTCTATCAAATATTTGTCCAATGTGTTCGTTCCTCTCCTCACATGTCCCTGTTTGTTTTTGAAACTTTTCATCTAATTCCTTAAACTTATGTTCAGCGTTTTGCTGATAATTTTGCATAATTTCTTCGATTGTTTGTTCCCTGAATTTAATATACTCCATTTCTTTCGTTATATCTTCTGTTTGTTTTATAACTTCCGCTTGGATCGTTCCCGGTAATTTTTCTTCTATTCCTCTCTCTATTTCTTGAATTTGTTCTACTACTTGATTTTCTATCTGCTCTCTAATTTTCATACCGTTTTCTTGAATTTCAATCCGTATATGTTTGTTTTGCTCCACCATATCTTCTTTCACCTTATTTATCTGCTGCCTACATTCTTCATTTTCTTCCCTAAGTTTTCTGAATTCTTGGATACTTTCGGTTTTCACCTCTTCTATCTTCTTTTCCAATTTATTCATATTTCCATTAATTTTATCCATCTTCCCGTTTAAGCTCCCCTCTATTTATATTCCCATTCAAATTGTCCTCCATTTTGTTCATATCTCCCTTCATTGTCTTTATGTTTTCATTTATACTCATCAATATTTGCTGCATCCATTGTTCGTTGGCATTAGTTCCTCCTTGTGGTTCCCTTCTCTCTTGTTGTTCTACAGTTTCCCCATCTCCTGTCATACCTCCTTCCTGTGCATCACCTTCCGCTTGTTGTCCCTGTTCCAAATATACCGCTTGGTAATCTCCCATACCATGACTTCTTTCTTCCCTTTCATCTTCCGAACCACTGTCTGCTCCTACCTGCCTTCCATCTCTCAACATCATTCGTTTTGCCATTTTAATTAAGTATTAAATTTTACAAATATAACCACAATTTTTACAACGCCCCACGTTGGGCACCAATTAAACTATCATTTTTGATACTTACTTATATTTTTATTTGTAGATGGTTATTATATTATATTTAGAAATTTTGTTTAGTTTGGCTAGCTCAGTTATTGTTTTTTTTATATAGTTGTTATATTTATTATATATTTATTAATACGGAAGCATGAAACCCTTTTTTCTCTTTGAGTCCTGGCTTTTTATAATATTATATTTGTTTAAATAAAAAGAAAACACTTTATTTTTAAATAGATTTAATTTTAAATTCAATATTTTATATTTGATAATAATAATTTGAGACGCCTATGGTTATATTATACATACTTATTTATTTTGATAATTTCTTCAGTGCGCGTGCGTGAAAAAACTAGTCATGCGCTTTAGCATAAACGAACAATTCTTACACGTAAGAAGCATCTATACATATTATACAAACATAGTTTGTTGACGATGCAGACAAGTGAATGGTTCAAACACAAAAAAGAATTTATATATATATATATATATCATACATATATATGATACAAATTGCTGTGGAAAGAAAATAGTTATATACATAGATAGAAATATAGGAATTATTTATAGATGGACATAGTTATTACATTAAAAAAATTTCAAGCACCATATTTATGCAATTACAACATGGCGTAAGTACATATTTTAATTTATCTAAATTCGGCCTTTTTATTAATATTAACGATTTATGCAATTAATTAACTATATAAAGTCTGTTCTCTTTCTTTTTCAGATCGATCATTTTCGCAAATGTTTATCAATTTATGAAATCAAGTACTTATTTGAGTATTTTGAGTTTTTACTCTGATTATTGGCCAATAATATTTCAAAAACACTGACCTGTTGTTCTTGAATTGGGATGAATATCTCTGGACCCCAGGAATACTCCTCTGAAGCTCCAAAAACCAAAATGATGAGAAATTTCGAAGATTCTTGCCGAAAAACTTGATATAATTAACTGTGAGTATTAATAAGATTGTTTTTTATAGTACTTTATAGTTTTAATTGTGTTAAACTAGGAATTTCTTGAAATTTCTGGGACATTATCACACACACTCCTCGCTTCTTGACACCAGCTTCCCAATTCTTTTTAGCGTCCCCTCGATTCTCCACTTTTTTCAACAAAACAGTCTTTTGTTTTTCTTCAGGTCACTATTTCAAAGTTTACTTGTTGATTCACAATTTGTTCTGTCATATTTTATAACCAATCAAATATTGTCCTTTGCAATCAAATTAATTGAAACTTCTTTCACTTATTAGAAACGTTTCATACATACACTCTTTTACATTATTAGTTCATTTATAGAGTTCCTATGAGTTTTTTTTATCATACAAATAAATTAAAGTTGGTTATACATAGATACATTTAAATGGTACAACATCCAATATTGTTATTGACAGTCTATCACTGTTACACTCATATTATTTATATATATATAAATTCTTTCATGTTATTTGTCTATACTCTTTGCATTATATTATTTAATAATAAACTTTAACAAATTATTATTTATTGATTCAACGTTTATTTTATTTACCATATATCATTTGTATATATGTCATTATTTGTTTATCTATGAAAATCTATTGAATTATATTCTATTCAAAATTTGTATTTGTTTTTATTCTTAAATTAATGATTATAATGAATTAACTATAATAATATTTGTTTTCATTTCAGATGAACAGCTGATTATGTTATGGAAAATAATCTTCGTCTTAGGCAACTTTATTTACATCATTACATTGGTTAGGCGATCTCTATATTTTATGTTATTATTGAGGTAATTTCTTTATCTATTATATTGTTATAGACAATTATTTAATATATATCTTTACTTGATATGTTGTTTAAATTAAGAAAAGTGTTTCCTTTTTACTTGTTTTCTTAAATTATATTATTTTCATATATTTTCATACTAGCAACATATTTTTATAGAACTAATTCTCTTACTATCTATGATATCTGGTTCAATATATATATATATATATATATATATATATATATATATATATATATATATATATGGGTCGGAAGGGTCATGGCGGGGGGGCTATATGCGCCTCCGTGTCGATGTTGGTTGATGTCCTGAAAACTCGGGATCTTCCAATTGAAGACACAAATGAGCGTTTGGTTTCCCTGCTGAAATCCGTTATTTTGTGTTTTCCTATGTTTCGATTAACATCTTTGCTCCCAAATTTCACATCCTTATTTGGTTATGCCGTGCTGAAGACGCAAAATGAGCCAGAAACATGCATGTCCACGGTTACCACTCTATTTCAGTAGCCCTTTATTTTGCGTGAATTACCCATGAATCTCTTTGTTGTTGTTGTTAACATATCACGCGATATTCCTACATCTTCTTATATATATATATATATATATATATATATATATATATATATATATATATATATATATTGGTTTCAAATCAAGTTACTTCCTTGTTATAGGTACAAAAATGTTCCAACTTCATTTGAATCTAGAGGAACATGGTAGTAACTCAAGTTACTTCTTTGTTTTTAGACAAATATCGTTATGTTAAAATAGCGCGCGTAAAGTAGCTGCTTAGTCCAGTTCATGTTAACGTGTGTTCTGTTGATCATATGTTTATGATTACAAATACACAAAAAATATAAACTCTCGTTTTATCTTTCTACAACCAACAAATGATTTAGAAGTAAAAAACACAATCAATAGTCTCTGTATATGTAAGAGTTTGAAGGGTGGGTGACCCCACAGCACTTAGGCCGCAATTGGAACATTGTGTATCCTTCTGAGTATCAAAAATAAAACATCTCCTGGCGAAGATAGTATGAAAGCGGAATACCTAAAGATAATTGCTAATTTTATATGTGTTCCATTAATTCATATAATAAATAAAAAAATGGAGACGGGATATTTCGTATCTGTATTGGAAAACCCTGCAGGTATTCCCATATTTAAAGGTAGTGATAAGGAGGAGGCATCCAATTATAGGCCAATTTCTCTTATATCATCGATAAGTAAAGTTCTAGAAAAAATAATCGAAACTCGTTTGAAGAACTTCTCAAAAAAGTTCAATATATTATCATGGTCCCAATACGGATTTCAAGAAAAAAAATCTACACAAGATGGGATTCATGCGTTAACTACTGAGATATACGACTCACTGGATGAAAATATACCGTCAATGGGTGTTCTTGTCAATTTGAGGAAGGCGTTTGATATCGTAGACCATTCTACCTTCTTAGACGTGCAAGAAGAAATAGGACTTAGGGGTACAGCATATAATTCGTTTAAGAGCTACTTATCAAAGAGATAGCAATTCGTTAATATTCAATACCGCAAAAGTGCCGATAGATGAGTTATACGTGGTGTACCATAGGGAACGATGTTGAGGCCATTACTTTTTATAATCTACATAAACAATCTATTCGTACAAGAACGAGCTGGAAAAATAATTAGTTTTGCCGACGACACAGTCATATATTATAAAAGCGAAAATTTGTTTGATTTAAAAATAAACGATTTTAAAGATTAAAACTAACTTTTTCATATCTGTGAGATACCCTGAACAGTATTCTATCATAAACGTGTTACTTGTATACACTTCGGGGGATGTATCGTGCTAAGAAACCGAAATTTCCTAAAAAATGTATGATATCTGGATTTATAGGACCCGCTGTACTCGTTCCAGTCAGCTGAAAATCAATAGGGTACATCTGTGAGACAACTTTAAAAATATACAATTATAAAATTGCTCACTTGTATACACTCCTGAGGTTGTATCGTGCTAACAACCCGAAATTTCTCCAAAAATGACCAAAAATGTGACACTTCAGGTACCATAGCACCCGTTGTACTAGCTCTGGTGAGCTAAAAATTAATACGATTCATCTATAAGACGGCCTGAACAATATTCAATCATAAAATTGGTCAGTTGTATACACTCTGGAGGCTGTATCGTACTGAAAAGTCTCCAAAAATGAAAAAAATTGGTACTTCAAGTAGCATAGAATCCGTTGTTCTGGCTTTAGTGTGCTGAATATCAATAGATGCCCTAAATAATATCCAATCATAAAATTGGTCAGTTGTATATACTCCGGAGGCTGTATCGTGCTAACAAACTGAAATTTCTCCAAAGATGACAAAAATGTCGTACTTAAAGTACTATAGCACCTGTTGTATTGACTCTGGTGAGTTGAAAATCAATAGGATTCATCCGTGAGACGTTTCGAATAAGATTCAATCATAAAATTGGTGACTTGTTGCACTTCGGAGGCTGTATCGTACTAACAAACTGAAATTTCTCAAAAAATTACAAAAATGTCGTACTTCAAGTACCATAGCACCCGTTGTACTGGATGTGGTGACCTAAAAATCAATAAGGATCATCTGTAAGATGTCCTGAACAATATTCAATCATAAAATTGGTGACTTTTGCTGTATCGTGCTAAGAAGACATGTAACGAAAAGTGGCCGACGACAACGACGACGACGACATACACACAGGATTTTTTTTAAAACCCATTTTTCCGTGTTATTCTTGAGGAAAAACGTAAAAATAACTCAAAAAAAACAAAATTCCAACTTTCTTTGGGGTAAACCAATACTTTTCTCACATATTAGATCGGTTGGACAGAAAAGTAATAAAAGTTGAGCATGACTTAGCGAGATTAAAAAAATAGTTTTATAACCGACAGCCATCCATACTTTTTGAAAAGACGATGTACTTATCTTTTAGTAGCCATGAAACGTCCTTACCCGACTACACACTAAACATTGAAAATAATTTTACTATAAATCCAGTGAAGACAATAGAATATTGAGGGGTAATATTTGGACCCTCAACTTGAATGGAACCATCACGTAAATTATTTCTCTAAGAAACTTAGATGCGTCTTGTTCAAGTTTAAACAAGTGATGGATTCCTCGATAAAGCCAACAAAAATTTATGTACCAAAGTTTGGTAGAACCTCATTTGAATTATGGGAAAATTGGTTGGGGCGGGATGACAAGAACTTACCTTCAGGATCTAAAAGTCTCGCCGAAATTATTTCTCCGTATAATACTGCAAAAAACTAGAATGTATCATTCCGATCCATTATATACTAAAACGCAAATACCTGATATTCGGCAACTGTACAGTGTCCAGATACTTTTACATCAATACAAAAACAGAACTGAACTTAAAAAAGTATGCCATAAATACTCGACTAGATAAGAGCATCAACTCCAGCTACCATTGAAGAAAAAAGAAATAGGTCAAAAAAGTCATATCTAGCACCTACATTATATAATATATACTACCAGAGAAAGTAAAAAAAGGAAATTCTTTTGCAAAATTTAAAAATCATGTAAAAAGCTTTATTGGGTAATCAAACAGAAAATATTGTTGGGAAATAGCACACTTGTAGGCCCTGAATCCGACTCTGTCTAAGCCATGTATGAAAGTTAAAATTTTGGCGAATGCGCAGGGATTTCTTGGAACTGTTTACCATCATTTTTTGTGAGCTGGAAAACTAGGACGTTGTGACAAAGAGGTTGGCAAAGAAGTACTAATTGGAAAAAGATTGGTTAAGTAAGCGAACGAGATCCCAGTACATGTGATAAATGTGAACGATTACCCATTACCAACAAGAAAGGAACCAGGGTTGGATCATGCGTACCAGTAACGTCTATAGTTCGCCAAGAAACGCAACTGACAATTCCAATGCCAAAATCGAACAAATGTTATCAGTAGCTGGTCAATCCTTAAATCAAGATGAGAAAAAGAAAATGAGAGGATTTCTCTTGCAGTCTTCCTGTGCTTGTTGAAACCATCTGTTTCCGGCCTGTCTTTTGATATCATCAAGCCATCTTCTCTGTAGTCTTCCTGTGCTTCGCCTTGTTTGTCTTGGTCGCCAGTACGTTACTTTGGTTGTCCATTTAGCTTGATCCTGCCGGGCCACATGCCCTACCCATTGCCATTTCAGCTCCGCAGTACGCTTTATTATATCCATGACTTTAGTTCTTTGTCGGATATCTTCATTCCTTTTTCTATCTCTGAGAGTAATTCCGAGCATCGCTCGTTCCATCGCTCTTTGCATCACTCTTAATTGATTTGCTGTCCTCCCTGTCATTGCCATTGTTTCCAGTCCATAGGTCGCTATCGGTAGTATACAGGTATCGAAAACTTTTCGTTTAAGGTTGATCGGTATGCTGCTATTTCTGAATATATAGTTCATTTTTCCGAACCCCGCCCAGGCTAATTCTATTCTTCGTTTAATCTCAGCCGTTTGATTTTCTTTTCCTATTTTTATTACATGTCCCAAATATATATACTCTTCCACGTTTTCTAGTTTAGTACCATCTATATATATTTGTTCGTTGGTGTTACTTATTATTTTAGTCTTTGCGATGTTCATTTTTAAGCCGATCTTTTTTAAAGCATTATTAAGTTGTTCTAACATGTTGCTCAGTTCGTGCACGTCACTGCTTATCAGGACAATGTCGTCAGCAAACCGAAGATGGTGTAGATAGGAGCCGTCGATATTTATTCCTTTTGTTTCCCATTGTAATGTTTTAAAGACGTTCTCAAGCGCCAGAGTAAATAATTTTGGTGATATTGTATCACCCTGACGTATTCCCCTATTCACCTTAACCTTATCCGTTTTTAGATCTTCATTTATTTTGACATGAAAAGTGGCATTTTTATATATATATTTTAATAAGTTTGTGTACCTCTTGCAGTATCGAGACCTATTTGTACCAAAAGGAGGAAAGACTTGTAGAACATCAGCCGTCAAACACAAAAGCGATACTGGTAAATCCAAACCAATTAGGCAATCAGCGCGAAGACTACCACGAGCGAAGAGAGAGGAAGCTGAAAGAATAATTCGAGAGATAGCAGAAGAAAAAGTAATAGACCCATCTACTAACCTATGGATGTCTTCAGTAGTAATCGTCAAGAAAAAGGATGGAACTAAGAGCTAAACAACGTGACGAAGAAAGACAGCTATCCTCTGCCTCGAATCGACGATACGTTAGATAATTTGGCGGGCAGCAAAATGTTTTCCACCTTGAACCTGAGGTCCAGTTATTGGCAAGTAGCAATGGACCCAGACGACAAAGAGAAGACACCTTTTACCACCGGATCTGGATTATGGCAATTCAACGTCATGCCATTTGGGCTCTGTAATGCGCCCGTGACATTTGAAAGACTCGTGGAAAATGTCTTGAGAGGGTTGTCTCGGAAGACATACCTGGTGTACTTGGACGATATCGTAGTACTGGGGAAGACATTTGACGAATACCTGAATAATTTGGAAGGCGTATTCAAATGACTCCAAGCTGCTCAACTCATGCTAAGCCCGAAGAAATGTCAGCTACTCCAAAACCGAATCAACTACCTAGGTCATATAGTGAGCAATGAAGGAGTGGCGCTGGATCCAGAGAAAATTGCTCCCATTCACCAATGGTCGCAACCAACCGACAAACATCAAACTAGGAGCTTCCTTGGACTTTGCGCATACTATAGAAAATGTATCAGTAAGTTTGAAGTTATTACCAATCCTCTTACCCGACTCACTGAAGAAACAAGAGCTTTCCAATGGGACGAAGACTGTCAATCGGCTTTTAAAACCTTGAAGAAGCATTTAACCATGGCGCCGATATTAGTATATTCATTACCAGAGGGAGACTTTATTCTTGACACTGACGCAAGCAACGTAAAAAATGGAGGAGTGCTGTCACAGATCCAAGGAGGGCAAGAAAAACTGGTGGGATATCTCAGTAAAGTCCTCTCCAAACCTGAACGGAGCTACTGCGTCACAAGAAGAGAAATTTTTCCCTGGAACACTTTTACCAGTATCTCTATAGAAGAAAGTTCTTAATCTGGACTGATCACGCAGCACTCAAGTGGTTAATGCATTTCAAGAATCCATCCCGAGGGCCAGATCGCTAGATGGATTGAACGACTTCAAGCTGGTGTGAGGCCGTAGTTTCCAGAACTACTGTAATCAACGAAGAATGGTCACCCACAAGGATCAGAGAAGAATAGGAGAACGATCGTCACCTAAAGAAGATTCGGCAATGGAAGAAAGATAATCGGCGACCTACATGGCTAGAAGTGTCAATATTTTCACCGATATTTAATGCATATTGGGCTCAGTGGGACTCCCTTGTCCTGGAAGAAGGGCTGTTAAAAGAGTCCTTGAAAACGATGATGGTGCCGAGATGAGGAGACAGCTAGTTATCCCGAGAACGAGAGTAGCTGAGGTAATGAAGAAGTTACACGACAGTCCATCGGGAGGTCATCTGGGAGTGAAGAAAACCCTTCAGTAAGTCTGTGAAAGGTTTTATTGGATGAATAGCTCCGACGATGTGAAGGACTGGTGTAAGAAATGTACGACTTGTGCTACGAGTAATGAACCACATCGCAAGAGAAAAGCACCTATGAAACAATATCATGTTGGAAGCCATTTCGAAAAGCACCTATGAAACAATATCATGTTGGAAGCCATTTCGAAAGGATTGATTTAGACATCTCCGGACCATTTCCGACGACAGAAAATGGTGGTAAATGCATCCTGATAGTAATGGATTATTTCACAAAGTGGGTGGAAATTTATGCGATCCCGAATCGAGAAGCCACAACCGCCGCGGATGTACTGGTGAAAGAATTTATCCGCTGATATAGAGTGCCACAGCGATCAAGGAAAAAATTTCGACAGCCAGGTATTCCAGGAAATTTATGACAAGCTGGGAATGAAAAAGACGAGGACAACAGCGTTGCGCCCACAGTCAGATGGAATGGTCGAGAGAATGAACAGGATCATTGGAAAATACTTGTCCAACGTAGTTTCCAGCCACCGGAGAGATTTGGACCAGTATCTTTCCCTATTTGTGTTGGCTTATGGATTTGCCATGAATGAGTCCACGGGTGGAGCACCTGTGAAAATCCTATTTGGACGTAAAATGAGGCTTCCTTGTGAACTGGAATTTGGCTGTCGGCTTGGAAAAAATTTATTAGGAGAAGATTACGTAATCCAATTGAGAAGAAAGATGGACGATGTGCACGAATTGGTTCGAACGAATCTTCAGGTTGCCAGCGACCGCATGAAAAAACGGTACGACACGCAGACCACAGAGGGCAGTTTCAAAAAAGGGAACAAACTATGGTTACACAACCCGACAAGGAGAAAAGAATTTCCTCCAAAATTTCAGAAATCATGGGAAGGTCCATACTTAATCAAGAAGAGGATCAAGGACATCATCTATCGTATAAGCAAGATCCCCAATGGAAAACCGAAAGTAGTCCATCAAAACCGACTAGCCCCATTCGAAGGAGACCATGACAAAGAAGAAGGGATGAAACATCTACAACAAGAGTCTGACCCAGCCTTCGAAGAATTTATGGGCGCATGCGGAGGTACCGGGAAAGCTTTATACGGAGTTACTAGAGAACAACGACAAGATTTGATCACGCTCCGGGAAGAGTATTTACTGCCACATAACATCTCCGCCAGTAACAAACACGCATGAGGGTTGGCAACCGTCTTTCGAAAAAAGTTTGACATTTAAATAAACTTGAAGATCAGATGCCGGCTCCTGGCAAAACAATGAGACTCAAATACAATTCGCGATACGTCTTCTACATTGGTAACTAGAAATGAATTTCCAGATCGATCCACCTGTGTGAGGGAAGCGCTACGAAGTCGTCGAGATCATGTGCTGGAAACCCACAAGGAGAAACTAGCAATTCCCAGGCTAGAGAGCAACCAGTTGGATTGAAGAGTCATCAGGAACATGATAGAGGTGATCTTCCAAGATACCGGTGTCCACAGATTAATTTGCAACTATACCCCTCGTTGTCGGTACCCGTTGAAAACGGTGCCCTGTTATTTCCATACGACCGGAAAATACAAACATAGGTCCTGTTGCCGACTTAAACCTCCAGTTCCGTTACACAGGAGTTTCGGTAGGATTTTCCTTTTAAGGAGGGGGTAATGTTACGAAATAGCACACTAGTGTAGTCCCTGAATCCGACTCTGTCTAAACTATGTATGAAAGTTAAAATTTTGGCGAATGCGCAGGAATTTCTTCGAACTGTTTATCTAGACCATTCCAGGGAGGCGATTGTTTTTGTGTGAGCCGCAATCTAGAGAGATCCAGAAAAAAGGACACTTACTATACAAGAGAGGATATACCTACCAACGAGTTAGTTTGTAATTTGATCTCGTGATATAAACAGTGAAATAGTAAATAGACACTAGTGAAGTGTTTATATAAATTAGTGTGTATCTCGTCTAAATAAGTGAATAGTTTAGTGAATAAATAAATTAAGTGAGTAGATATACCGTGTGGATAAATTTTTCCCATCCGTTGTAATAAGAACTTTTAAATAAATAAGAAAAATAGTACAATATATTAAAGTTTTAATAGAGGAATAAAATAGAAATTATAAAAAAAAGGATAAATACATAGTTTATAATATTTTTATTACTTGATTAAAATTAAACTTTATATGTATGCGTATATGTATATATGTGTAAATATTTGTATGCATATCTTACACAATTTAAGTATTGTAAATAGTTATGGCACAAACAAGTATTCATCAATACTTCTGTGGTTACTTTGTTTATTCGGATCTTATGTTGTTACTTTATATATTGTTAAATAGTCTGTATGTTTATTATTCTGAATAAACTATATACAGAGTGGCCCAAAAGTCTGGAAACGGCCAATTATCTCGTAAACTGCCAGTCCTAATTGTACAAAATTTGGGGTACACCTATTTTGCGATACGGAGATTCCAGATTTATTATTTGCAATGTTGCCAGATTTCCTGTTTCTCTTATATTATTAGTAACTTTGGTTTTTCAAATGCATCACCCTGTATATTCAGTCGTTTTTGGAACCTACTATTCAATACGAGTTCAACCATATGTAACACTTATGATTTTCTGTAGTCTGGAAGGTCTTAAATACATAAAACAGTAAAAAATATGTAGATTTGAAGTAATTTAAATGTAGAATGCTGTGATTTTGACATTTGTCCACCATTTACATTATTAACTAAAACTGACAGTAGTTTGATGTGTTTTGAAAAGTTCTGCAAGGTAAATTGCTTCTCTAAAATGGCTCTTAATGAAAAAGAACGAATTACTATTCTAATGATGAGAGGGTACGGCGACAGAAAAAGATCTTATTGTGAAGTAGCCAACTTGTTCAACGATACTTTCCCAAACCGTTCTCCTATTCATAAGGCGACGGTACAAAAAACTGTAAAGCGATTTGGGGAATCTGGAGGAGTAAAAGACAGATACCGATCAGGTAGACCGAGAACAGTTATGAATGACAACAAAACTTTAGATATAATGCAGAGTTTTGTTGAAGATCCACATACATCCTCACGCAGGGTTGCACAAGTACATGATGTAGGTCGTTCTTCAGTCTTACGTATACTACATAAGACTAAATTTAAACCATACAAAATTCAGTTATTGCAAGAATTAAGTGAAGATGACTTCGATCGTAGATTAGAGTTTACTGAGGTAATGATAGATAAAATTGAAAATGATGAAAATTTTGTTAACAGAATATGTTTTTCCGATGAAGCAACCTTTACACTTTGTGGCAGTATAAATCGACACAATTTAAGGTACTGGAGTGATGTAAATCCCCACTGGATGCGTGAGAACCATACTCAAAGACCACAAAAATTAAATGTATGGTCAGATATAGTAGGTACTCACTTAATTGGGCCATTTTTTATCGAAGGAAATTTAACGTCAGATAAATATGAACTTCTACTTAGAAATGAAATTGTACCTACACTGAGAAACTTGTTTGGAGCCAATTTTAATAATATATGGTTTCAGCAAGATGGAGCTCCAGCTCATTTTGGTGTAAATGTCCGGCGTTATTTAGATGGGATATTTCCCGGACGATGGATTGGTAGACGAGGTAGAATTGAATGGCCTCCACGTTCACCTGATTTCAATCCTAAAGATTATTTTTATTGGGGATACTTGAAAAATTCAGTTTACAAAACTAAACCAGCAAGTCTTGCAGATCTAAGGCAACGACTTATCGATGAATGTCGATTAATTTCTAGACAATCATGGAGAAATGTGGTAGATGCATTCTACCATCGATTAGGGTACTGTCAACTCACAAATGGAGCACATTTTGAACACTTGATAAAGTAACCATTGAGTTAAAAATGTTGCAATATTTCAATTGTTACGGTTTAATGTAGTTGAAAATAGTTTGTATTAAAACATTTAATGAGACAATTAGGCGTTGCCAGACTTGTGTTTTATTTATTTAAGACCTTCCAGACTACATAAAATCATAAGTGTTACATATGATTGAACTCGTATTGAATAGGAGATTCCAAAAATGATTGAATATATAGGGTGATGCATTTGAAAACCCAAAGTTACTAATAATATAAGAGAAACGGGAAATCTGGCAACATTGCAAATATTAAATCTGGAATCTCCGTATCGCAAAATAGGTGTACCCCAAATTTTGTACAATTAGGACTAGCAGTTTACGAGATAATTGGCCGTTTCCAGACTTTTGGGCCACTCTGTATATTATGCAAACATTTGTGAAAAATCCTTGTTCATCCACTAGAAACACGGCATTAGAATGTTAGTATGTGATCCGTTCGTAACATTCTCAAGCGAATAAGTTCCATCCTCATGAAGTTATGCTGTTACAAGACTTAGTACCTGGATGACCGAGCTTTACTCGGTATTTTTTTTTAAATTGTGTTTTTTGGAAATTATATTCAAGTACGAATTACTAATAAAATGATGAAATATGAATAATATTTTTCGATCTTACCGATAGAATAATAAAAAAATATGAACTGGTTATTTAAAAAAAATCATGAGTGCAATTAGTTTAATCTTATATTAGGAACAAATACTCAATTTTTTACAGTTTATCAATCAATTACGTAAGTGTATATATATATATATATATATATATATATATATATATATATTGTCACATACAGGTTGTCCCACCATGGTAGTGACATGTGTTGATAATACATTTTATATTTAATTACTTAAGTGGAAGTTGTATTTGAGAAACACAATATTTCTGATTGTGATGAGAAATTTGTTAGTGTAGGTCCTACACAAAGCTATGAAACTCGCGCTAACGTCTTACACAAGTCTTCGCCAATCAGAAATAAGAATTATGTTAGCTAAAAAATTATCATCATTTGAAAACAAAATGGTAGATTCAGTACAATCGCGTTATTAATATTTTATCAGTTAATTTCCATTGAATAAAATCCAATATTGATATATTTTGTTCAACATTTTCTACATTTTTATCAACAAGTTCATTCATACGTCTTGTAAATGTCGCATTTGCTCTGTCAGCTCTTGTCTACCAATTTATAGTTTATATTACGTACACAAACTACTTCTGAAAGATTTGTCACAATATACTTTCCATATTTTTATTATTTCATTGTATCGTAAAATTTTATGGTATGTTTTATTATGAATGTCAGTAGAGAATGAAGTATACAGCGTGTTATTTGTCGATAGATGGATCTAATGTGTGAGAATGGAGGACGAACTGTGTCGCTACTTGTCGAATGTAGATGATAACGACTTGTCTATTTATCCAATTATATTCTCCATGTGATATGTACAAAGCTATGCAGATATTGAGTGAACCTCCAGGATTTTTACCGTCACATAGTTCTGTTTGGCTGTTAGTTTTGCAGAGGGATGAAAGTATCATTTATAGAATTATGTAAGAATGTTCATGATATTTTAGGATTTGACAGTAAATGACATTTATTAAAATAGAAATGTTTGCAAACAATCCTTTAAAATTTAGGTAGCTAAGTTAGGATGGAGTTTGTTGAAAAAAAAAACTAGGTACTTGACATATTTTTGACGGTTAAGAAAATAAAAATTTTGAGAAGATAAAAAAAAGATATATTAAGGCAGTTGGGACTTTTGAAATGTTAAAAAGTTGATTGTATTGGATTTAACTGGCTAATATAAGGAGTGATAATTAAAAATTAAAACATTGTAATTGACAATTCAGATGGATATTTTGGAATAATCGAAGAAATTTATATACTCGTACATGTGGAGCACGTTTATAAGAATAGGAAGACAGAAGGGATTGATTTGAGGTGAGATTTATATACATATAGAGCACGTTTGTGGGAGTTGGAGGACAGAAGAGATTAATTTGAAAATAGATTTGTATACATATAGAACACGTTTATAAGAGTTGGAAGACGGAAGAGATTGATTTGAGGAGAAATTTATATACATATAGAACTCGTTTATAAGAATTGGAAGAAAGAAGAGAATCACTTTAAAAGGTCTGGTTAATTGTTATCAAAATTCTCAAATAGTGTATACTGCAGAAGTTTTTTTTATCATAAGACATTGAATGTTCTTGTAGATCTTAAATTAATATATTTTCTTATAAGGTAGTCCTAACATAGAAAAGGAAAATCCAGAAACAAAGATCTTTGTTTGAGGGATACAAAAAGAAGCAGTTCCTGTATATCAAAAGGTAAGAGATTTAATTAATAAACTGAGATTAAAGTAGTAAAAAGATTGAATATAATAAATTTCGGATAAACAAAAGAAATTACAATACAGGGTGTTTCTTTAATTAGAATTTTAAAACATAAATATATAATTGTAAAATTGTAACAAATTTGAATTTAATTAAAAAAAAACAAAAGACAGAATTTAGTACTGCCATTTTTTCAAGAACTGACTCCCTGTAAATAAGACATTTTGTATAGAGCCGGAGCAAATATATTTTGATATTTTTTTTATGGTAATTTCAATAAGGTCTGAATAATTTTTATTAAATTTTACTTGCCTATTAATGGTAAGTTGGCGCCCTATAACATTTACGTAAATAGTATACACTTTATTTATCTAAATTGAATTTAAAAAAAAAATTGTATACGTACAATAGTTATAATTCTAACAAAGTTGTGCCTGTAACGTGGAGCAGAATAAAATTATTATTGTAATATTCAGATATTGATAATTATAGTTATACCAAAATCTGTCTCCTGAAACGTGGGGCATAATAATGTATATATATATATATATATATATATATATATTTATGTCATCACAGTTTTAATTTTGAAATCGGATTTTAATCTTATACTTCTTTCCATACTATATTGCGGGTATGTCGAGGATTTTCATTTGAAAGATTGACTTTTAACGTAGTTGGTCGCTTAACTCTAGAAAATGCCACATATAACATGCCATGCATGAAGACCGGACTTGACTTTAAGTCAACCCCAACAGATTCGAAAGTTTGCCCTTGGGATTTGCGAACAGTCATGTCAAATGCAGATCTAACGGGAAATTGGTGACGCTGCATGGTGCATCCCAGTTGTCCTTTTGATGAGTCTAAGGTTATCCTTGGTATATGTACTTCTTTGCCGGATTGTTCACCAGTAACAACTTTTGCCTTTATTATGTGATTGCACAGACTTGTGACCATGAGTCTCACACCATTGCATAGTCCTTCTGACACGTCTAAATTACGCAACAACATTATTAACGCATTTTTTTTTAATTTTAGCTCGTGTAGTGGCAAGTCTGAAATGTTGACGCTATTGAGAAATTCTGTTGTGAATTCGACTCCTCCTTCAGGTTGATCTTTCATTGAGTCATGGCTATAGTAAGTTTTGTACTCTCCGGGAAGTTTAGCAACTATATCATCATTAATTTTTTCAACATCTTTGTTAAGAGGCGCAAGTATTGCTCTATCTTTCATCCCTTCATAATTTTCATCGGCTAAGCAGTTACCAAATACTTCATCAATAAGATTGTTGCTTGAAATGATATTCTGTGGCAATTCAATTTCTTCCATAGCATTTAAAGTCAGTTCGCCGTTGCCTAATTTTAGTAAATAATCAGCAAATTGATGTTGCTCTATATCAACGCCCATATTTTCTTCTAGTTTAAAAGTCTTAAAAACAGACCATAAGGAGCATCGTTTAGGCATTTTTAAGTGAACACGTGCATTAAGAAGACACAAATAACATAAATAAACAATTGATTTTAGTCTAACCTCAAAGCAAACATTCATTGACTTCGTGTTACTTAAAAACGCCATCTGCTGTTGTGTCGTTAAAGCAATTAGTTGCTCACAAAAAATAGTATTATTATTCGCCAATAGATGTCAGGAAGAGTCATATTTTTCAGTTGAGACTACTCAAACGGCCTCCTTTTTGTTATTTTTCTTCCAAGTTTATGTTTAAGTTGATTATCGATAAAACAGGAATAAAATGACATTTTCTAAAAATGATTCCTAGCTAGATCGATTTATCGCCCCCGAATCCCCCTATATACTAAATTTTATGAAAATCGTTGGAGCCGATTCCAAGATTCCAATTATATATATATATATATATATATATATATCTATACAAATAACCAATGAAAAGATGAAAGAATAACGAGTGGAATATAAAACAAAGACAGAATTACCGGGCATATCACGCAAAAGAGGTTACAAAGAATGAGTGGTAACCGTAGACATGCATGTTTCTGGCTCATTAGCCTTCATCGGTACGGCATAACCAAGAAAAGGTGTACAACTTGGGAGCAAGGATGTTAATTGAAACATGAGAAAACACAAACAACGGATTTCAACAAGATAACCAAACGCACATTTGTGCCTTAAAATGGAAGATCCCGAGTTTTCAGGACAACAACCAACAGAGACACGGAGGCGTCTATAGCTCTCCTGTCTGAACCTTCCGACCCTGGAAATAGACAAATAACCAATGAAAAGATGAAAGAATAACGCGTGGAATATAAAACAAAGACAGAATTAGCGAGCATATCACGCAAAAGAGGTTACAAAGAATGTGCGTTTGGTTATCTTGTTGAAATCCGTTGTTTGTGTTTTCTCATGTTTCAATTAACATCCTTGCTCCCAAGTTGTACACCTTTTCTTGGTTATGCCGTACCGATGAAGGCTAATGAGCCAGAAACATGCATGTCTATGGTTACCACTCATTCTTTGTAACCTCTTTTGCGTGATATGCCCGCTAATTCTGTCTTTGTTATATATATATATATATATATATATATATATATATATATATATATATATATATATATATATATATAAATATATATATAAATATATATATATATATATATACAAGTTACTCATTTAAAGATATAAGATAATTAGCTTAGATAGTTTTTTTCCGATGAAGTCATGCTCATGTTAAATAGTAGTTAATCGCCACAGCTACAGTTATTGGATTGATACTAAACCCAGATGGATTCGAGAGCATAGATTACTCAAAAGTTAACGTTTGGGCAGGTATTATCGTTGCAACTGTTATTTGTCCATTTAAATAGAGGGCAACTTGGACGATCAAAAGTATTTAGATTTGTTGAGAAATCGAATAGTGCATATTGCTGCAATAAGGAATAGAGTTGTTTATAATTTCCATGTCATTTGATTTCAGCAGGATGGCGCAACACCACTTTTCTCCGTTTATGTAAGGACTTAATTTAATTTACGCTGATACCCTTAATAATATTTTGCAAGAGTTTCAACATCGCCTTCCATATTGTCAAGAGGCGAAAGGTGAGCTATTTGAGCATTTAATATTTACGCATATTAGAAGGAATGTTCGTTTTTTAAGCTAAAATGATCTCATCTATCAAAAAATTAGAAAATAAAAATCATCATTTCTCTATTCCCTTTTTCATTTGTAAAAAAGTGATATAGTTTGTTGTAACTGTTACGAATTAAAGCAATTACCCGTATGGTGTAGAACAGGTCAATTTATTTTTTACACACATTCCTTCGTTCCGCAATTCTTAACATCTTTTATCTCACAGACCATACGATCTTAGCTTCTGTTCGCTGAAGCAGTAAATAATACCGAGGAGACTGTAAAAGTTCATCTATAAAAATGTGAATAACCGCTACTTTATTGATTAAATTCCCTTAACAATTTATTAAGCTATTTTGCCTCTGTCGACATGCGTTTCTCTAACTCTATAATTTCCTTCCATTGTAACGGTTTTCATATCTGGGCGGAAACATAAAATAACATTATATATAGTATGAACAAACTCAACGGTACGTGATCGAAACAAATATATTTATGAGTGCAACACACATCTTATGATAATTGAGTATACCTAGTTGATTTAGACCCACATACTTCAAAATACCTATTTGTAATAATGGGTCATTAGATTTTGTAGGTAATTTCAAAATTATCTCAATGTCTTCGAATCATACTTCAACGCAAAACTTGATGGAGACTTTAAATTGCATCACGAAAACTTATGCTTAATATTTGTAATACCATATATTCCTCTTTTTTCTATTAACATATATTTAGTAAATCAAAAGGTAGGTCACTTCTTGGTCTAGCCAAAATAATTATTAAACATCAGGTAGGCATCAAATGAAATGTAACTTCTGTCATTCTGACGATGATATTCAATATCGAAACAATTGTCAATTTCTTAGATTTTTTTACATTTTTTCAATATATTGTGGAATTATATAGAAACAGTTTCATTTAAAACAATAATATTAGTAGATTCCACGAAGTAAGAGACAGTTAAAATTCAGTGCTTTTACAATAAAATTGATTATGTGTTTACACTGAAGGGCATGAATAAAAGCACAAAACCATCCACTGTACTAGGTGTATCAATGTAAAAGAAGAACCAAGTCAAAATAAGAAGTGAAGACTGTCACGCACAACGCTAACTTTTCAGAGGTATGGACAAAACAAGGAAACCTGACATCTATGAAATAAATGTGGTGTTCTTCGGCACAACATGTGGGCCTTGTTCAGCGCAGGAGGCAAAAAATCGAAATGGCATGGACTTTCGACAGAATCAGTAAATGCCATAATGGAGAAACAGTATATAGAAGATTACCTAGATGGTACTGACACGATCGAAGAGGCGACGATGTCGTACATGTGCATAGAAAAGGAAGTTTTCAGATTTATAACCCAGAAGAAGACAGCTTTAAATGTAGAACAAAGTTTTAGAGAATAAACGAAGAAGTATTGGAGAATATGAGAATACCGACAAAAGAGGAAGTTTTAAAAGCAATTATCTCAGTGTTTGACCACCTAGGCTTTACCACAAATATTTTAATACAAGGCAAAATATTGCTTCAAGATGTTGGGCGATCTTAGATTGATTGGGATGAGGAAATAACAGACGCCTTGTATAGAGGATGAAACAATTGGGTGGAAAACATGCCTTGCTACAATGGCCACTTGCACAGGTACAGTTTATAAATGGTAATAGTACATAATAGTGTTAATAATATATTGTACATTGGATTAGATTTTGTGGTAACGTTGAACATTTTTTAGGAGCTGAAGGACAGTATTGCCTTCGTTGGGGTTACTTAGCAATTCTTGTAAATTAGAATTAAGGTGAAGCAGCTGTCTTTCTGATAGGTATCGGTGACAGATCGTCAGGCCCTGCTGCAGAATTTTAAGGCAATAATAAGTTTCTGTAGAGAAAAAGGTATATTGAGTGAATCTACATCCTGTTTAATTAGAATTAGGCTTGATAGCTTCGTTTTAGGCTTATTTCAGAATGAAATAGGGCTATTGTAGAGAGTAGCATGACGCGACTTCGGAAATATTCATGTCTAAAACTGATCACAATTTATCCAAATTCATTAAAAATAATAAATCTTAATCTTCAAAATTAAACAAATCAGGAGTATATAAATTAAAATGTGGTAATGACAATTGTGATAAAATTTATATCGGTAGAACTTTTATAAATTTTAAAACTAGAATTTCGGAACACAAACGTAGCTATGACAACAAAAAATTAGATTCTAACTATTCAAATCATTTATCAGAAAAACAACACATTTTCGACCCAAATTTTGAAATTCTTCATGTAGTCGGTAAATCCTTTAGTTTAAATTTATTAGAGGCCCTAGAGATTAACAAAAATAAATATTCAGGTGATCTCCTTAACGACCAAATAGATATCAATCAGTCTCCTTTATTGAACCTCTTTACCTAGAAGATAGCTTAGGAATGTTTGTAGTGAATGAATTTCCAGGTAATTTCTTTCAATACCATTGTTAACCTTAGTTAATAAATTTAGCACTGTATATATTAAGACATTTTTATTTTTAACTTCATTCGTTTTGACAAAGCTACTGTGTTAGTGAAACGCGTCAACAAGTTTAAATTGAACATTAGTTCAAATATATGAAGATTTAAACAAACTATATTGTTTTATTTCATCGTTCAGTATGGATATTCATCAAGTAAAAGCCTCATCTATTCAATAATTAACTTAATGAAATGCAAATTATTAAAAAAGAAAACCCGTCACTATTTTGGAACTTTATTAGCTGTAAAAAGGAAAGTAATGAAGAAACCGTCTTTAAAATTCAAAATATGAAAAAATTTGATGCTATAGCTATAGCAGGTTAATTTGCTGATTACTTCTTATCTGTGTATGAAAATGACTCTACCTATGATATGGTACAAATAGGTAATTTGTAATAGTGAATCGGAAATTCTTTTGCAAACTATTTTGGCGGTTAGGCGGCAGAGGCACAGTCCCACAGCAAGGGGACGAATTCCACCATCATTTTTATTGAAGGCACATAAATTTGCTCCATAGCAAATAGGACGAATTTCATTCGGTACAGTGTCGGATAATAAAAGCTGAAAAAGATACTAATAATATTTCGTAAAGATTTCCATATAAAAATGGTCGCATCTGCTCAAATACCCTATATAATTTGGTAAAACTGCATATTGTAAGAAAGAGTATTATGGGAGAAATCTAAATATTAGGAAATATACAGAGTATCACATTAAAAAAATGTATGTTTGCTTTGTCACGCAGTTATGTGCCATCTTGTAAATATCGGCATATTTCCAGATAAGGAGCATGTCGATGCCTACAATTCTTGTTCATAACTTTTTTGGATAATTCTTCTTCTTCGAATGCCGTCCCCATTTAACGGAGGTTGGCGACCACTCTCTTAAAAGCATCTCTGTCCTTAGCAATATGAAAAAGATCCTCAACGCCCATGTCTGTCCATTCTCGGATATTCCTCAGCCATGATGTCTTCTTTCTCCCAATTCCCTTCTTTCCTTCAACTCTGCCCTGCATAATCACTTGTAACAGAGAGTATTTATCATGTCGTAATACGTGACCGAGATATGCTGTCTTACGTATTTTTATTATTTTTAGTAGTTTTCGTTCACGACCAATTCTATGTAGTATTTCCTCGTTAGTAATTCCATGGTACTTTCAGCATACGTCTGTAAATCCACATTTCGAAGGCTTCGATTCTTTTAGTTATTTGTGCCTTTAACGTCCATGTTTCTACACCATATAATAACTGGGACCAAACATAGCACTCCATAAATCTCAACCGGAGTATTAAATTCAAATTTTTCATTGCAAAACATGGATTTAAATTTTAGAAATGCCGATCTTGCCATTTCAATCCTTACACGGATTTCCTGGTCCTGATTTAGGTCTGAGTTAATGAAAGCACCCAAGTATTTAAACTTTTCTACCCTTTCTATTGCTTGATCGTTTATTATTAATTGATCATTATGTGCGGGTGTTTTGGAGATTATCATGAGTTTTTTTTTGTGTTAATATCTATTCCCATTTGCTGACATTCCATATTAACAGCATTTACAAGTATCTGCAGGTCCTCCAGACTCTCTGCCAAGATCACCGTGTCGTCAGCGTATCTTATCGTGCTTATTACTTCGCCGCCGATTTTAACCCCTTTGCTTCTTTCGCATAAGGCTTTCTCAAAGATAACCTGAGAGTACACGAAATCCAAACTGAGTTTTATCTAATTTTCCTTCACATTTCTTATGTATTCTGTTTTGTATAATTTTTAAAAGTATTTTTAGTGAGTGGCTCATAAGGCTAATTAACCGATAGTCATCGCATGATTTGGGGTTGTTCTTCTTTCGCAGGGGAATAAACGTGGACTTGGGCCATTCCGTAGGTATTTTACTTTGCCTCTATATCTGATTTAGAATAACTGTAAACTTTTTCACTATATCGGTATCTAATGCTTCTAGTACTTCTGTAGGGATTTCGTCTGGACCAGGAATTTTCTTACTCTTAGCCGTTTGTATGGCCTGCTCGACCTCTGACTCCAAAATTTCAAGGTACTGGTCCTCGTCTAGCGTCTATTGTCCATATTCCCTTGCATCGCTGAAAAGAGCTTGATTGTATTGTTCTCATACCTTCTTTATTTGTCCATCCTCCGTTTCTAATTGACCCTGATTATTCCTAGTGACGCAGGGTGTTCTGTGTTTAGTGTTGCCCGTTATATCTTTTAGTTTTTTATGAAGGTTTGCTGTATCGTGTTTATTATTTAGCTGTTCCAATTCTTCACAGTTTTCTTTCATCCACTTCTCTTTGGCTCTGTAGATTTCGTATTTCATTCTGTTCTTCAGTTCTTTATATTTTTGCCTGTTTTTATTTTTAAATTTTCTTTTTTCGTTAACAAGCTGAATTATTTCAGGTGTCATCCAATCGTTTTTACTAGCTTTTGTTTCCGTACCAAGTACCCTACTGCCAGACTCCAGCAAAGCATTTTTTAATGTACTCCAGTCCTCGTCCACGTCTTCGCTTTGAGATACGATGTTTAGCTTGTCCCTTATCTCTTCATTTAGTTGTTCTTTGCGATTTTCAATTTCATTCAGATTCATTTCAGGAGATTTGTTATGTCGTTTTAAGGTTCTTAGTTTTATGTTTACATTTGCAACTAATAAGTTATGGTCTGCTCCTCCGTCGGCACTTGGATAGGTCTTAACGCTCTTAATCCCATTTTTAAATCGATTATTAACGGTTATAAAATCTATTTGATTTCTGATTATTCGGCTGTCATTGTGTCGAGGCGAAGTCCAGGTATATAGTCTTCTGGGAGGCAGATCATAAAAGGTGTTTGTAATTATCATCTCATTTTCTTGGCAGAATTGTAGCATTCTGTCTCCCCTCTCATCTCTCCTTCCCAGTCCAAATTTGCCAACGAATTTTTCGATTTTTCCTCGTCCAATCTTTGCGTTAAAGTCTCCCATAATTATAATCACTTCTTGCTTTTTGATATTATTCATTAATTGTTCTAAGTCTGTATGAAACTGTTCTATAACATGGTCGTTACTGACTGATGTAGGGGCATACACCTGAATAAGATTTATGTTAGTAGCATCATACGCTCATTATATGGGATAAAGGTGAAAACGCTCTGCTGATATTCCTTTTTAATAATTACGCCGACACCCTTACTGTGATTATTATTGTCTGTTCCTGAGTAGTATAGACTCATATCATTCTTTGTGCAACATACCGATCCTGACCATCGAACTTCGGCAAGGCCCAAAATTGGAATAATAAGCCTATGCATTTCCATCATGACCATATCAAACTTTGGATAATTAGTTGCCACAAATACATAATGTCATTCTGACGATGATATTGATTTATCAAAACAATTGTCAATTTTTTAGAATTTTCAACAATTTTTATTATATTGTGGTATTAACTAGAAACCGTGAGTTTCATTTAAAACACAAATACATAAAATTAGAAGATCCACACATTGTGTGTGACATACTTGAAATCACCACTAACTCGAAAACAATGACAATTTGAAATTTCACAAATATCAACTTTAGATCTTTTATACGATCCTAATTAAATATTTCAGAATATTACTTGAATAGAGACATTTTATCCGTATCATGAAATCTATTATATATATTAAGACTTCTGAATGTTAATTTCCCATTTATGGGGTGATTTCTCATACGGAATTTTATCGAGACTACCTGTCTTGAGTGAAATTAAATTGGTTCTAAGAGAATTGAATATGTCCAGTGCAAAATATAACCATTGAAGTCACATTCGAAATCGTTAAACTATTGTGCTTTATTGGAGTCAATTGAAAATACAATCGTTGACGATTAAAAATATATTCTAAGCGTAAGACATTTATACAAAAAAAAAACGCTTGGGACCCTTACATAATATGTGAATTCACACACCCTTGGACTAAAAATAATGACTGTCCATTAAGAACATCCTTGAATATAAAAACACTAATATTTTTTTTCTTGTCATAATAAATGTAGTTACGAATTCAGTGAAAATACGTAGACTACTTTTTTGACTTTTAACGTATTTTTAAACCATCGAACGGAACGGTTGAAAATGTTTTTAGGTAGCAAACTAACAGTGAATAGTTGCCGAAATTGTTAAGCATACTAGAATCTAATAAATATGTCTAGAGAACTCCGGAAGGACAGAACCTTGAAAAAAATCTTCGTTGTATACTACAAGTTAGAATAGTTGAGAAGTGTTTCAGTACAATGTATGCATATTTTTCAATTAGTATCAACAAGTCCTTGAGATACATAGCCCGCCAGGCATCGCAAAATCTAACAAGAAAAAAATCTACACAATCAAATTACTTCAGTTTGCAATCATGCAATCGTTTATGAAATAAAATTGACTGTCTCGACCCTTACTTCGTGGAATATGCTCATATTAGTGTTTTTAAATGAAACTCGCGGTCTCTAGTTAATTCCACAATATAATAAAAGTTATTGAAAATTTTAAAAAATTGACAATTGTCTAGATAAATCAATATCATCGTCAGAATGACAGAAGTTACATTTCATTTTATGCCTACCTGATGTTTAGTAGTTATTTTTGGCTAGACCAAGAAGTAACCTAACTTGTGATTGGCTTAATATATGTTTATAGAAAAAAGAAGAAGATGTGATATTCCAAATATTGAAGCTTAGATATTATTAGCCCTATGGTGATATCCTGGAAATCATTTTTCCAATTAAGATCAGTATAACTGTGCAATGATATAGAAAACCAGGGAAACTATATCTGCTGATCTTTACAATTATCACTTAAGAAAACAGTTGATTAGTGGAGAACTCCCTAGATTTAACTGTTCATTGACAACTTCATATTGTGGGTTTCTTAAATGTCTTCTAATTTCCAGTTCTTCAAGGAAATCCAGTTCTTGTTTCTTTCCACAAATATGCAGCACTTCTAGTTCTGTGTTAGGTGTCAATGAATGATTGGTGTCAAGTAGATGTTTTGCGTAGTGGGATTTATCTGGTTGTTTTAATCTGTATGCTCGTAAGTGCTCACTGTATCGTATTTCAAAATTCCTAAGGGTCTGACCCAAATAGACAGCATTACATTCTGGACATTTGAGTTTATATGTACCTGACTTCTTTAATAGTCGTATTTTTGTTTTTACATTTAACAATTTTGCACTAACGTTACTTTCTGTTTTAAAAGAAATTGTTGTATTCGTTGCTAAAGATATTATCTTTGAAATATTCTTAGGAATATTTCCTGCATATGTGATGGTTTTATAAGTTTTAATTTCATCAGCTTGTTTAGGATATATTAGTTGTAATGCCACTTTTTCTTGTTTTTTACTAATTAGCTTATTTATCATATCTAATGGATAACCGTTAGATGTTGCTATTTGTCTAATTGTATTGATCTCTCTATCAAAATTACATTTGTTCATAGGAACTGAAAAAGCTCCATGTATCATTGAATTATATGCTGCTAGCCTGTGTGACATAGGGTGGTTAGAATTGAATGGAATTGTCACATCAGTCTGTGTTGGTTTTCGGTAAATTGAATAATCAAGTACATTATTAACTCTTTGAATTTTTAAATCAAGAGAATTGATTGAGCTATTTTCTTCAATTTCTAATGTAAATTTAATTTTCGGGTGTAAATTATTGATGTGGTTGAAAAACACATCTAATTGTCGTTCACTACCCATAAAACAAGCTAATATGTCATCTGCATATCTATACCAAAATAAAATATTTTTCGAAATATTACTTTCAAAGATCTTTTTCTCTAAATTGTCCATAAAAATGTTTCCTAAAATAGGTGATATAGGGCTTCCCATTGGTAAACCTTCATTTTAAATATATATCTTATTGTCAAAAGTGAAATAATTCTGATTAATGCATACATCAAATAAATTAAGTGTATCTGATATTATTCCTGGATCAATATTTTTATCTTCTAGTAATTTTCTTACAAGTATTAGACATTCTTTAGGAGGAATTTTAGTAAACATATTAGTTACATCGAACGAAATGAGTTTATAGTTATCTTGCAAGTGGATTGCTTTCAACTTTTTGATTAGTTCTATTGAATTTCTAATTGAGTACTGAGATTCATATCCGTAAGTATTGAGTATATTGTTGAGCTTCTTTGCCAATATATTATTAGGAGCATTAACATAAGAGACTACAGGTCTAATTGGTTTCGTTATTTTATGTAATTTAACTGTTCCATATAATTGTGGATAATGAGGATTCTTATTTATTTATTTTAAATGCAATAAAAAAGAAGATAGAGGATAATAACCTAACAGTTACAAAATCTGATAAGAAGAACACAACTGTCATTTTGACGACTGAAAATTACAATTCCAAAGTATATAACCTTATAGAATCCAGCGATGTAAAAGTTCTTAAAGCAGACCCAACAAAAAAGTTTTCTAATAATCTAAGGGATGTTGTTAATAATTCAAATTATCTTTCAACTGATTACGAAAAGAGGTCTATCATACATAAGAATCCTCATTGTCCACAATTATATGGAACAGTCAAATTACATAAAATAACGAAACCAATTAGACCTGTAGTCTCTTATGTTAATGCTCCTAATAATATATTGCCAAAGAAGCTCAACAATATACTCAATACTTACGGATATGAATCTCAGTACTCAATTAGAAATTCAATAGAACTAATCAAAAAGTTGAAAGCAATCCACTTGCAAGATAACTATAAACTCATTTCGTTCGATGTAACTAATATGTTTACTAAAATTCCTCCTAAAGAATGTCTAACACTTGTAAGAAAATTACTAGAAGATAAAAATATTAATCCAGGAATAATATCAGATATACTTAATTTATTTGATGTATGCATTAATGAGAATTATTTCACTTTTGACAATAAGATATATATATATATATATATATATATATATATATATATATATATATATATATATATATATATATATATTCAAAATGAAGGTTTACCAATGGGAAACCCTATATCACCTATTTTAGCAAACATTTTTATGGACAATTTAGAAAGAAAGATCTTTGAAAGTAATATTTCGAAAAATATTTTATTTTGGTATAGATATGTAGATGACATATTAGCTTGTTTTATGAGTAGTGAACGACAATTAGATGTATTTTTCAACCACATCAATAATTTACACCCGAAAATTAAATTTACATTAGAAATTGAAGAAAATAGCTAAATCAATTTTCTTGATTTAAAAATTCAAAGAGTTAATAATGTACTTGATTAATCAATTTACCGAAAACCAACACAGACTGATGTGACAATTCCATTCAATTCTAACCACCCTATGTCACACAGGCTAGCAACATATAATTCAATGATACATAGAGCTTTTTCAGTTCCTATGAACAAATGTAATTTTGATAGAGAGCTTAATACAATTAGACAAATAGCAACATCTAACGGTTATCCATTAGATATGATAAATAAGCTAATTAGTAAAAAAGAAGAAAAAGTGGCATTACAACTAATATATCCTAAACAAGCTGATGAAATTAAAACTTATAAAACCACCACATATGCAGGAAATATTTCTAATAATATTTCAAAGATAATATCTTCAGCAACGAATAGAACAATTTCTTTTAAAGCAGAAAGTAACGTTAGTGCAAAATTGTTAAATGTAAAAACAAAAATACCACTATTAAAGAAGTCAGGTATATATAAACTCAAATGTCCAGAATGTAACGCTGTCTATTTGGGTCAGACCTTTAGGAATTTTGAAATACGATACAGTGAGCACTTACGAGCATACAGATTAAAGCAACCAGATAAATCCCACTACGCAAAACATCTACTTGACACCAATCATTCATTGACACCTAACACAGAACTAGAAGTGCTGCATATTTGTGAAAAGAAACAAGAACTGGATTTCCTTGAAGAACTGGAAATTAGAAGACATTTAAGAAACCCACAATATGTAGTTGTCAATGAACAGTTAAATCTAGGGAGTTCTCCACTAATCAACTGTCTTCTTAAGTGATAATTGTGAAGATCAGCAGATATAGTTTTCCTGGTTTTCTATATCATTGGACAGTTATACTGATCTTAATTGGAAGAATGATATCCAGGATATCACCATAGGGCTAATAATATCTAAGCTTCAATATTTGTAATATCACATCTTCTTCTTTTTTCTATAAACATATATTAGGCCAATCACAAGTTAGGTTACTTCTTAGTCTAGCCAAAAATAACTACTAAACATCAGGTAGGCATAAAATGAAATGTAACTTCTGTCATTCTGACGATGATATTGATTTATCGAAGCAATTGTCAATTTTTTAGAATTTTCAATAACTTTTATTATATTGTGAAATTAACAAGAGACCGTGAGTTTCATTTAAAAACACGTTTATGAAATAGTATATCACATTACAGTCATGAAAGTGAAACTTTGCAGGAGGCTTATTGAAGAATACGAGAATGCGTAGCCTCCGAGTATCTCTTTAAAGCCTCCGAGTCAAGCAGAGACACTTTCATGACCAGTGATGTATTATATTTTTTTCTGAAATCGTTTTTCAAAACTAAAAATAAATCTAAACTGAAAAAATATATCAACATCAGAGTCGTATGAGAAGTTAATATCCATGACAATGAATCAACAACAAATCAAAAATATTTCTTAAGTGTCACAATTTCCGTTGTAAAGTGCTTTATAATATAGAAAACACTTTTCGCAGTGGAATAATTGAAGAAGCTGCTGCTGCTGCAGTGGAAGAATTGCTTCCAGATAAGTCCAAAGAAAGATATGGCTAGCATGGAGCAAAATTGATCCAACTAACATTTTCTTCAAAATGGAGTTAGCATCATCTCTGTATTCTTAGTTATGATATTTATCATGTGCAAAAGTGATCCAAGTGCCGGGACTGATTTTTATAGTGCAACTGTTTCAATATCCCTTCTGCTCATTGGTAATTTAAAAATGTTCGGCAGCAGAAGTAGTCCATCTGTCGACATGATACATAGATCTCTTTCATATTCTCAGGGAGTGAGTGCAGAAATGATCTTTGTATTGTAATGTAATTTGGAGCAGTTTTTGTACTTAAAAAAGATGTGCATAAATGATCTAACTGAATTTACTGTTAGTTGGATCCATTTCACTCTGGATAATAAAAATAATCTATTTTTATCATTGTATATACAAATTACTAAGAACTAGGAATTATTATTATTATTAATCACATTCAGCATAATCTGTACTTATTTCGGAACGCATTTATTTCAACATTAGAGTAATATTTTTCTGAACGTACTAAAACTTCTCAAACTTCTCAAACCAGCAGTGATTGTTTGTACTGCAAGTCCGCCGATCGTGTTTATTGTGGCGAAAAAATGTCTCGTGGTAAAAAATGAGTACAAGCAGCGTTGTTGATGAATGACGATAAAAATGACGTCGTGGATGATGATGAAAAATGTCAAGAACATGGTAAAAATTCGGCCAAAAAAAGTTTTTATGAGTCAGTTTTTCGCACGTACAATTTACACTTTTATATCCCGAAAAAGGATACTTGTAAGACCTGCGACATCTTTAATGTACAAATTAAACACGAAACCAGCGTTGATAAAGAGCTGGATAATAAACAACACCAAAAGAATCATCATCCTCTGGCAGCTAAAGCTAGAGATTTATTAAACCGGTACAAATAAAACTCTCTCTTAGAAAATAGTACATCTTGTTTAATTACTTTTGATTTATAACGTACGCTACCAACTCGAATGATGCAAATTGGTGATGTTTACTATCTACGACAGCTTCAAATATTAAATTTTGGCAATCATCTTTATTCGTCAGCTGGTTATTTATTTAATCGTGTCTGAACTACAAATATATATAGCTATAAATGTTCATATATCACTCCAGTGTCTGGCGCACATCACAGCATTTTCATTGCACGTCCATAGGTCCCGGAGGGTACATGGGGCTTGTAGGGATTGGCACGACAGGAGGTGTTCCATTGACTGGGCTTCTCCGCATTCACATGCTGCCTCTTCCACGTATCCCCACTTCACGAGGTTGGTCTTGCATCTCTCCATTTGGCACCGGAGTCGGTTGAGGGTCTTCCAGGTACCCCAGTCTAGGTCCGAACCTGCAGGAAGTTTTTCTTTTGGATTCCAGGTTGGCGTGTCGTGGTCTATTAGGCACTGTTCCCATCTTGCCTCCTTGGTGGCAGTTTTAGAGGCTGTGAGGGGCTGTGCAGATTGTATAAAGTTTCGCCTAGATTTTAGTCTGGCCGCTACCGGTATATGTTGATACAGAGGATGTCTGGTGTCGTCGCATTGTCTGTTTCGTTCGGCCATGGCTGGGGTTTCACTCCGTATTTGTGGGGGTGCGATTCCGGCTAGCATGTAGAGTTGGTCAAGGTTGGTGGGTTTTAGGCATCCCGTTATTAATCTACACGTGTCGTTCAGGACAGGGTCCAGCCTATGGGCGTGTGCTGATCTCTGCCATACGGGAGATGCATATTCGGCCGCGGAGTAGCACAGTGCAAGGGTCGAGGAGCGCAGGACGTTAGGGTTCGCCCCCCAACGAGCGTTAGTCAGTTTACGGAGAAGACCGTTTCTGGTGTTGACTTTGGCCTTGGTTTTATCGATAAGCTTCTTGTAGGTGAGGGAGCGGTCCAATGTAACCCCTAAATAGACTGGGTTTGGGCAGTGTAGCAGTATAACTGAGTTCCACTCTATTTGCAGTTCCCTTCTCGCCTGTCGGTTATTGAGATGGAATAAGCATGTCTGCGTCTTTGCTGGATTCGGGCGGAGTTGGTTAGATCTATAATAACCGCTCAGCCTTGATAAAGATTCTGTTAAGTGCTCCTCTATCTCTGCGATATTTTTTGACTGGCAGGTGATAGCTACGTCATCGGCGTAGATAAAGCTTCTTGTTGTTGGGCCGGTTGGTTGTTCGTTGGTATACATTGAAGAGCATGGGTGCGAGCACGCTACCTTGGGGAAGGCCATTCTTCTGGTTCCTCCAGCGGCTTCTTGATCCTTGAAACTCTACATAAAACCTTCTATTCGATAGCATTGTGTTTAGCACTTTCGTCAACTATAAATCACCTGCCATTTCGAAGATTTTTCCCAGTAATATTTTATGGTTTATAGTGTCATATGCCGCCGTTAAATCTATAAAGACGGCTGGTGAAATGATTACTATGAATATGTGGTATGAGACTAAAGGAGGTAAGGGATCACAAGAAGTTTTATCATGCTTCTATTACAATATAAAAAGTTCCGTTCCTGAAGACGTCAACACTCTTTATACTTTCAGCGATTCCTGTACTGGACAGAATCGGAATTGGATAATGTTTCATTTCATGATGTATATTGTAAATTCTGTTCCAAATTTATCAGAAATAATAGTTTGTTATCTTGTCAGCGGACACTCCTTTCTACCCAATGACTCCGATTTTTCCGATATTACAAAATCTCAAAATAAAAAAAGAGTTTATTCATATTCCAGAACAATGGATGACACTTGTGAAACAATGTAGGAAAAAAGCCATTCATTTTAAACAAAATGGTTGGAAAATTTATTGATTCTAAAGATCTTTTCAAGTTAATACCTAAAGCTGGACACAGCGTTAATGGAAATCGTGTGTTAATTTCTAAAATGCGAAAAATTCGTTTTTTAAAAGGGGACACTAAAATCTACTCCAATAGTGATTACTCCGATACTTACGATACTTTTGAACTAAACAAATCAGAGAACAGTAAGAAATTCTTCAATACCTTGCAGTCTTTTAACCCACCTCAAGCAACGAATAATGGAAAAACAATTTCTTATGCAAAAATTCAGGACATAAAAAGATGTTGCAGTTTGTGCCACCTATTTATCACCAATTTTATTTAAACTTGCCATACGTTTCTCGTAGAGGTCAAGCTTTGCAAGTAGAAGATGATGCCTGTCTACCTAATCTTATGGGAGATGAAGATGATGAAAATACTTCAGATTAATGCAAAGTTTAACATTACAAAGATTAATGTTTTTCCTATTTTCTTAGGATTTAAAGTTTAGGGATGTTTGAAAACATATTCCTTTGTATTAAAATTTAATAAAAACCTTTTTTGTATGGCATTGATTATTATTTGGAGCATAAAAAGTTTATTACCACCATTATTGCAAAAACAAAAGTGATCTAGGTGAGGATTTTAATTTTTTCTGCAACACAAACATTTTATATTAATAAAGCACGATAAGCTAAAGTTAATATTACTTGTTGGCAATATCCTAGAATAAAAAATTATTGAAAATCTACAAAAAGACAGACATAATATTAAAAAACACGTTTCGCTTAATATCTCAAAACAATTAAAATGATACATAGATCACTTCTGTTCTGTGGTGATGATTTATCTCTTTTGTGAAGTGTTCATCTGATTCCACTGCCACAAGGTTTCGACTCTAAAAAAAATTAAAAAAAGGTACATTATAAAATTAAGTATTTTATACTCAAAGTCAAATTTGATATGCAAACTTTAGGTTATTATAAATTATGATTTAACTTAAGAAACAAATTACCTCCAGGAACAGAAAATCTCGCCATATCATTTGATTCTTTATTCTCAAGGGAAATTCCTTCAGCTTCAGACCTCATAATTTCGGCAATAGATTCCACTTGAATCTCTGGAGAAGTACTACCCGATTTATAATTCCCCGACTTTTTATACAATACTGAAAAATATATTATTTGCACAAAAGATTCTAATTATATTTCTTTAAATACTTACAATTTGTTTGTGGTGTAGGTTTAAAAACAGGATAAAGGTTACGATTTAATGAGGGACTCTCGTCTGAATCAGAACTAGAGTGATGGGACATATACCTTGTATTTTTTTTCCGTATCCTTGATCCCCGTCCTTTGTAAATATCGGAACTAGACGAAAGGTCTGTTGTAATTAAAGCCTTTTTGGCTTTTCTTTGTGCTACAGTAAAGTCATCTACAAGTTAAAAAATTATTTCTCTTTAAAAAATGACAAATACAATAAAACTCTGTCAAGTCTCTAATACACTGATCCATTTTTTATTGTTTTACTGCTGACATTTTGATGTCGTTAGTAACCTTCCAAGCGAATAGATGGCGTTAAAAATGCAGTTTAGCAGTGGCTATATAGTCCAGGCAATTTAGGAAAAATCGCTTAGTTTTCCACGATCAGTATGAAACTTTGTATTTAGATGGTGGAAAGTGTGTACAATGACATATCTTTATCCGTGGTCTGAAAAATTTTTTTGTCATTGTCAAAAGCACCGATATATGTCGAATTTTAAGGAAATTTCTCATTTTTTGCTTATAACTTCATTGCTAGTGGCTTTACCAAAAAAAAGTTAAATTCTTTTTTTTTTGTCATTAAAAGACCTACAAAAGTAGACGTTGGAAAACCACGGAGATACAGACCGGGAAAGTGAAAAATTAACTGTACAACAAATTTAGCGAGTTGACGAAAAAAAAAATACCACATAATTTGTTATTTACAGTATTGTCTTTACATGAAAAATAACGTATCTCGTGGAAATTTCTTCCTGCAAAAAAAATTAACGAATGTCAGCGGAGCGCTCGGTTTTCCTTGATCGCGCGCGGCTGCGAGCGAGGCGGAGTGGTGGGGATAGCGGATTTCACTTTCCCGGTCTGTATCTCCGTGGTTTTCCAACGAAACTCAATTTTTTTTTTTTAAATGAAAGCTATTTTTATGCACTTTCGATCTACGTCAAAAAAAATTATGAAAAAAAGACGAATCCGCACGAGATTTCATTTTGCAACTAAGGGGATTTCAAAAATAAATTCCCTTGATTGCAAAATTCAATTTTTTTTTAAATGAACGTCGACTTCCTACATAAAATAATGAAATCTACTCATAAAAAAATCAGCACAACCACATTCAACGCACAGACCAAGTTATTTGTTATTGCTGTTAATTTGTTTATAAGGCCATAACTCATGAACCATTAAACGTACAATCTCCAGCTTTTGCACACGTCATTTATTGATAGTTCAGAGTATTTTTGCACAATTACAAGAACCAATGACAATTATTAAGCTACTTTATCATTGTTTATATAAAAATAATAATTATATTATATATATTGTGTTTTACTGTATCTCTTTAACAAATTAATATTTTTCAACGCGTGACGTCTACTTTTGTAGGTCTTTTATTGACAAAAAAAAAGAATTTAACTTTTTTTTTGGTAAAGCCACTAGCAATGAAGTTATAAGCAAAAAATGAGAAATTTCCTTAAAATTCGACATATATCGGTGCTTTTGACAATGACAAAAAAATTTCTCAGACCACGGATAAAGATATGTCATTGTACACGCTATCCACCACCTAAATACAAAGTTTCATACTGATCGTGGAAAACTACGCAAAATGATGATTTTTGGGCTATCTCGCCTGGACTAATAAAAGATCACAGGGCATGGCCAACTCTATTGAAACAACGTGGACAGTTGTCCACTTAATTGACGAGGATGATGCTGTAGAAGCAGTTCCAACAGGATGGATCGAGGGAGATCTATGTTACTGGCTGCCTTGGACTAGGACAAAACTTACGGAAGCGATTAAAAAAAGTGAATCTTTAGATACTTGCTGGCCAATGCATAAAATCAAATTGTTTAGGAACGCAACGTTGGGTGAGAATTTAAACTTTTATTTATCATACCTTAATAATTACAATAATATGCTGTATATTCTAGAATTGAATCTAGTTCAGATAATTTGTTGTCAAAATCTGCTGTCATATTGTCACACCGTTGACACTGATATGACAGAAGTAAAATAATTACCAGAAGGTGAATAGTAATATTGCATTATAACAAGGTCCTTCTGGATTACCCTTATTATTTACTAGATTACTGAATTACACTTATTAACTTTTTTATTTATAGTTATGCTCAATTTGGTTATTGTCAATTTGATTTTATATAATTATATCAGTGCTCAATTAAAAGCGCAGAAGGCATGCCACACAAGTGACTTAAACTCCACCGATAACGAGGGAAATAAACGAAGAAGAATTAAACGTAAGATTTTTGATCCATCTGACTCAGAAAGTGATAATGATAGTTCTACTGTGTTACCTCTTCCCCCAAAACTGCAATGCATAATGGTAAGCGATGAAATAAAACAATATAGTTTGTTTAAATCTTCATTTATTTGAACCAATGTTCAATTTAAACTTGTTGACGCGTTTCACTAACACAGTAGCTTTGTCAAAACGAATGAAGGTAAAATAGAAAAATGTCTTAATATACAGGGTGTCCCGGGACTAATGGGAAAAAAGTCAGGAGCGTATAATCTGAGCTAAAATAATGTTAGTACTTCATATAAACTTTTACTATGCAGGCCCTCGTTTTCGAGTTATAGGCCTCCAAAGTTTTAATTTTGAATTTGGTTTTTATTTGTATTTTTTGTACTAGTTATTTGATCTTTATAACATTTACGGCAAAGCTATAATGTATGTGTATGTTTATTTTGGTGAGGTAAACAGATTTACAGTAGTGCATTGAAGCCAGGGAGGGACTACTCGCTATGGTTAATGACCCAAAAATTTTGCAGGTATGGCACACCCTGTATGAAATTATCGAAATTCACTTCCCCACACATTAAGCTAACGAAAAGGTACTCTTGTTGGAATTCGATAAAATAAGCCGTTTGGCTAATATTTACAGTTTTATTAATGCACTACGTACCAGTTTGCGCATTCACCATTTTTATAAGTACACAACGAGGTAAAACTAACTTTTAATAGATGTCCAAAATTTACCTAGAGTACTACAAAAAAATAATTTAACGATAGCAGGAGATGAAAAACATTAACGACTTATTAATTGGAAAGCTGGTAAAAACTTTTTATAAGTGTTTTTACCGTTTATCAAGTTACCATAGGATTAGTTGTCAAACGTTGTGTAGAAGAGTTCGTAGTCAGTACTTGTCAATAATTCATAAGTCCTTAATTGAACAGTTACAATAGCAGAATTCGCTTTTATTGAGTACGCAGATAAACATCTAATGTATGGACTGGCTTCTCGAAACTGTTTAGAGGCCAAAAGGCTTTATGAAGAACATTTTGCAAACAGAGCATTGCCAGACAGACGAATGTTTGGGCGTATTGATCTCAGGTTACGAGAAACAGGTATGAATAAGTAAATGTAATTTTCCATGTATACAAAACAAAATTTTAAATTTTAGGAAGATTTTCGCCAGAAAAAGCTGGAGAAGGTCCAGTACGAAGCATACGTACTGTGGCAGTTGAACAAGACTTGTTAAATGCAGTTGATAATGAACCATCGAGTTTTAGAAAATTATCAAGAGAACATAACGTCTCGAAATCAGTTGTTCATCGCGTCCTAAAAGAACAGCTGTTATATCCTTTTCACATGAAAAAAGTACACCGTATGACAGTGGCTGATTATCCTGCTCGACTTGAGTATAGCCAGTGGTTTCTGCGACAACAACAAGCAGACAACACATTTATTAGTAACGTTTTCTTTACGAACGAACCGGGTTTCACCAGAGATGGAATCCACATGGCATTATCCAAACTAGGATCCAGCATAGATTCATGGTTAATGTTTGGCAGGAATAGTTGGCAATAATTTGATACAGCCATACTTTATTGACGGTACTTTGACCGGTCAGAGATATTTGGAGTTCTTTGCAAAATGAGTTATGGAACCTGTTTGATGATGTGCTACTACAAACTCGTAGGAATTTATGGTTCATGCATGATGGGGCCCCTCCTCATTTCAGTTTAGATGTACGACAGCATTTACACACAAGCTTCCTAATACATGGATTGGTCGTGGAGGCCCTTTTCAATGGCCACCGCGATCAGGAGACGTTAATCCTATGGATTTCTTTCTCTAGGGTTATCTCAAAAGTAAGGTATACGCAACACCTGTGCAAACAAGGCAAGATTTAATAGACAGAATTGTGTTACACTGCAATGTTATTAGAAATAGTGTGAAATTGCTCTTTCAAGTGCAAAGAAACAACCTTCGTAGACTTAGAATGTGCGTGGAAGTGGGAGGAGCTCATATTGAACATTTATTAGAATAACGTTAGTTTTTGTTGTTGTTTAGGAATTAGTTTTAGTCTAATGTTGTATAACTAGTGTTTTTTGAGGTTTTCTCAATGGTTTAATAATGTTATGTTCGTAATTTTGATTAAAAGCAAGTAAATTCTGGAATCGTATTAATAAGTTAGTTAGGTAGATTTGTACGTAGTGCATTAATAAAACTGTAAATATTAGCCAAACGGCTTATTTTATCGAATTCTAACAAGAGTACCTTTTCGTTAGCTTAATGTGTGGGGAAGTGAATTTCGATAATTTCATACAGGGTGTGCCATACCTGCAAAATTTTTGGGTCATTAACCATAGCGAGTAGTCCCTCCCTGGCTTCAATGCACTACTGTAAATCTGTTTACCTTACCAAAATAAACATACACTTACATTATAGCTTTGCCGTAAATTTTATGAAGATGAAATAACTAGTACAAAAAATAAAATTAAAAACCAAATTCAAAATTAAAACTTTGGAGGCCTATAACTCGAAAACGAGGGCCTGCATAGTAAAAGTTTATATGAAGTACTAACGTTATTTTGGCTCATATTATACTCTCCTGACTTTTTTCCCATTAGTCCCGGGACACCCTGTATACAGTGCTAAATCTATTTACTAAGGTTAACAATGGTATTGAAAAAAATTACCTGGAAATTCATTCACTACAAACATTCCTAAGCTATCTTCTAGGTAAAGAGGTTCAATAAAGGAGACTGATGATATCTATTTAGTCGTTAAGGAGATTACCTGAATATTTATTTTTGTTAATCTCTAGGGCCTATAATAAATTTAAACTAAAGGATTTACCGACTACATGGAGAATTTCAAAATTTGGGTAGAAAATGTGTTGGTTTTCTAATAAATGATTTGAATAGTTAGAATCTAATTTTTTGTTGTCATAGCTACGTTTGTGTTCCGAAATTCTAGTTTCAAAATTTCTAAAAGTTCTACCGATATAAATTTTATCACAATTGTCATTACCACATTTTAATTTATAAACTCCTGATTTGTTTAATTTTGAAGATTTAGATCTATTAATTTAAATGAATTTGGATAAATTGTGATTAGTTTTAAAGGAAATATTCATGCCTAAAGTTTATAAAAATGATTTAATTTTTAAGGATGGTGTTCCAAAGTATGTTAAGCTTTCAAATTGTTTATTATCATAAATAAAAAGATAAAAAACAGACTTTGGAACAAGTATTCCCTTCAGATAAAAATAATAAACAATTTAAAAGCTTAACATACTTTGGAACACCATCCTTAAAAATTAAATCATTTTTAGAAACTTTAGACATGAATATTTCCTTTAAAACTGATCACAATTTATCCAAATTCATTAAAAATAATAAATCTAAATCTTCAAAATTAAACAAATCAGGAGTTTATAAATTAAAATGTGGTAATGACAATTGTGATAAAATTTATATCGGTAGAACTTTTAGAAAAATTTTAAAACTATAATTTCGGAACAACAAAAAATTAGATTCTAACTATTCAAATCATTTATTAGAAAACCAACACATTTTCGACCCAAATTTTGAAATTCTCCATGTAGTCGGTAAATCCTTTAGTTTAAATTTATGAAAGGCCCTAGAGATTAACAAAAATAAATATTCAGGTAATCTCCTTAACGACCAAATAGATATCAATCAGTCTCCTTTATTGAACCTATTTACCTAGAAGATAGCTCAGGAATGTTTGTAGTGAATGAATTTCCAGGTAATTTCTTTCAATAGCATTGTTAACATTAGTAAATAGGATTTTGTATTTATGCACTGTATATATTAAGACATTTTTATATTAAACCTCCATTCGTTTTGACAAAGCTACTGTATTAGTGAAACGCGTCAACAAGTTTAAATTGAACATAAGTTCAAATAAATGAAGATTTAAACAAACTATATTGTTTTATTTCATCGTTCAGTATGGATCTTCATCAAGTAAAAGCCTCATCTATTCAATTCATAATGGTAAGTTTTACTATTAATTTTGTACGTAGGTAATTGTAGTGCTAATGCTTTGTTAATATATTGTTAATACTTTTATTTTAGAAAGAACACAGCAGAAAAATATTCTTGAGAATCAACTTAATTAAAATGAAAATAACCATATTGGTAAATTTTCAGTTTTTTTTTTATTTTGAGCGTCGCAGTATTAGTTTTCAGGCAATGGCAATAACATAAGATGTGTTCAGACTATGTCGATCGACACTTTTTGACTTCCTTTTTGTCCACATTAGTCGAGCGACACGTATATACACACTGTTTGACATTTTAATTGATCGTATTGATCAACATCATTCGACATAGTCTGAACATGGTTTAAAACGTAACTTTTCAATATGTTTTTTGTTTGTCTTTAGATAAAACTGCAAATAATGTTATACAAACTCAAAAACACTGCTGTTGTGCAGAGATAAAAAAAATGATCGGTAAGGATATATAACATAAAAATTCATTATTATTTATCTATATTCAAGCTTTTGTTGTTTTGTGAAGGTGTTTCAACTTACTGTTACTTAAATTCCGTGGGCTTATTATTTGTTTCGATTTTGTACCTGTTAATATATCTATGCCCTTTGCTGTTAGTTTTCTACTATTATGATATATTATTCAGATTGACTCTCTATTTTGAGAGTTTTTTTATTTGTAACTGTACTAAAAGTGGGCAAGGTCCGTGAATAAATAAATGTGGCACTTAAATTTATATTAGGGTAATGTTAATGTTTTCTTTTAGAAGGGATGTCCGATGGCCTAACGAAAAAACTAAGTTATATAAAAGCCGGTATTTATCAATTGATAGAAGATGTAAGCAATCAAATTTCTGTTGCATCTACAACTGCTGAGGAAATAGCTGAAAATTTGCACCTAAATTTTAATTGTCCTATTGACAATGAGGCAACTTTGGCGGAAGCAGAACACTATCTAAAGGACCAAAATAATTTTAAATAAGCTGTAAGTTATATTTCCTTTTCTTTGTTGTAAGCATGATATGCGACAATGTATTTCTTCTCCAGAACGTGTTATTCTTGTTACCAGGATAACCAAATTTTCTTAGAATTGTTAATTTTTATGTTGGTAATATTGCACATTAAATTGTATTGTACTGAATAATTGTAAGGATCATCCAACTATTGGTACACTATGACTGATATCTTGTAAAAGGAAAGGATACAATGCGCAGAGGTCTCACTCACTCATTGGCAGGATTTCAACGGCGTCCCTCCTCTAACTTTTCTATGGAGCATTGGCCACAACACCCTATCATGAGATATCAGTTGTACTGTACCTACTTAATTTTCAAAATAACATCACATGAATTTTATAGGTTCAACAGATAAGAAAATAAGGTGGTAAAGATGCCTATGATATTATCAAAAGATACTTCATCTCCACAATATCTGACAAAATTTCTAAGGAATTTACTTTTGATGGAACAAAACAAAAAAGAGCATTTAAAGAACATAACAAATGTGCTTTATTCATAGGTAAGTCAGCTGCCTGTTTTACTTTTGGTTAAAGGAATTCATTATTATTGAGGAATATACAATTTCAAATATAATGATATTACTTGGAATTTGAAATGTATAAATGCCAACTTTCAAAAAAAAAATATTAAATTGCATTGATCAAACACCAAACATTTTGCATGATATATTTGATCGAATTCCAATTTTACACAAGATCTTTCACTATTAGAAGAAAATGAATTTTTTTTACAGCAACTTCCAATGTGGATATTAATTAAAACTGTAGAAACAGCTGTTATAAAATGGTTGCGGCGGAGTTCAGAAAGGGATGCGTACAAAAATAGAAATATAAATAAAACTTTTTAAATAAAGACAAATAAATGCTTTTATTTTTAAAAAACTTGTTTTAATTTTTGGCATTGTACTTGGTGATACTAATATAATATAAAAAGTATACATTTGTAATTAAAAATTCATTTCCAAAAGTAGTCCACAAGAAGTCCATGAAATGTCCATCCAAAGGACGTCCATACGATGTCTTATGTACAAAAGACGGACGTCCGATGGACAGCCGTTGTGTCCATAAATGGACGTCCAATGGATTGCCTAGTGTTATCTGGGATGTAAATTACATCCTTCCCTTCATCGGCGCTATGTGTGGACGTTTGTTGCCCCACTAATAATTATCATCATTTAGCCTGAAGATGGCCATTGTGGGCCGGAACTAGTAGCTCAGCACTTCAGTATGATAAAATAAATTTGTGACATTATGACTTTGAGTTTTTCATTGTTGTAATACTAGTCACATTTGAGGTATGGATTAGATATTACTTTTATAACATAATTGTCAGAACAACATGATTATTATCATGTACCTGATTTTACGATAGACAGTTTACTTATTTTAAAGTTGCCAAGAAAGAATAATCCCCTTCCCTCCAATCCTCCTCTCCATAAGAGCATCCGACATAACGTAGTTATTACCATCCACCTGAATACGATCCTAAAGGTCAAAGGTTCTCATTTATTACAATATGAGTACAGTCCCCTCTAGCACCGACACCGCTACGGTTGACTCCGAGTTAGCTATGACGTATGATGCATTGTAGTACCGATTTCATATTCTGGTAGGAAATCGGCGTGACCGTCTACCAGGTATTACCAAAGAAAGGAACGATTCAAGCCGCTAAAGAAAATTCGAGTAGGCTATTGTGAAAAGATAGATACCGCGCGCGGTGGTACGACAACGTATAAGTATCGCGGCGGTGGTGCCACACGGAACCACCACCGCGCTAGTAAAAGGCACCGCCTACTTATTTCTGCCGCCTTGATTTATTCGACGCAGATGCCCCAGATTGCGCTCGACTGCCCATTGTTCGGTGGCAGCCAGCTAGATCACCATAAAAAAATTAGGAATTTATTAGCTGTGGAAATTAACTTTGTGTACAGAGACATAAGCAAAAGGGGGGTTGCGAGGATTTCATACAGATTTAATCTCAATAATCACTGAGGCGTGGCTATTATTAATACATTCTATATATAACATACTTAACTTATAAATATTACAGTTACAAGATTGATACCAGATTTGAAAGTGTATAGTTTTTTATCTATATTGCTGCACTTTTGTATTGAAAACACTTTTGAGCCAAACTAAACAGAACTTTAAAGCAAATTTCAACTCTAAGTGCAAGGTATATAAAATTTTACTTTCATGTCGGCCAAGTTTGAATTTAAAATACATGAATTTATGAAGTGCGCAGATCAAAAGTGCTTGGCAAATAATTGTCAAGAATGAGAAATGGTTATTCAATTTTAATGTGTGTGCATAAAGATTGAAAGATATTATCTATATGGAGAGTACTAGTAGAAAAATTGACAATTAAAGGGAGATGAAACTTAATTACTTATAACTGTATAGGGTGATACCTAAATTTAATTTAGAATATTAAAATAGATATTACTCAATTGATTGATGTCAGATTTATAGTTTATGGTGTTTTTTGTTTTATTAATGTGGCATATTTCCAGAAATAACATATTCTCATACTGTTTTGTTTTCCTAAAATTTTTATATCCGTATAGTCAAACTCTTGTCCCGTATTTATAAGGTGTTCCACTGCCGGAATTATATAAGAAGAAAGAGCTCTGGCACCATATAAATAAAACGATGACTCTCTGTAAAACAGAAAGGTTATAAAAACTTTGTATTATCTAAAATTTCATTTATTTGTTTATTTATTTCTTGTTTGTGTATGTATGACTTAGAATGTATAGGGATTTCACCCGTTGTTTCAATTTCGTGTTTTGTCCGCGCCGTGAAAGATAATTTATCACCTGGTTTGAAAAAAATATCTGAGAATTTTCGACATAGTTTTATCATTTCAGTTTTTTCCTCCGAATTCATGTGATTGGTTCTAATTAAATCCGATATATCTATTTTTTGTTTTAATTTTTTATCGTATTTATCATTTAAGTTAAGGAAAGAATTAATATTGAATACATCATAACTGGATTTTTCGAATGATTCTACTTGAAAAGGTTCTTCAATATTTATTGAAATAGTTTTTTCCTGCGACCACATAGGAAAGTGACGTATATCGCACTGTCTAGTTCTATGGAAAGTGGCCTTTATGTCAAATTGAATGTTGAAATGCTAGTCTATTTACGCCGCAAATTTATGTATATGTCAAATGCGTATTTCCTAAGTTGATTTGTCCATATAATAATTTTACTTTTAATTTTTACAGTGATTCAAATAAATAATTAATTCTGAATCGCAATATTTATGTAACATAAACAGTTTTATTTCTGATGTTCTGTTTCCAATTGTTCTTAGTTGTTAAAATAAATGTTCGTAATATTTTGTGTACTAATATTTACTCTAACTGTTTTATGAAGGGACTTTTTTTCATCGCAAAAAATCACAATTTTCTGGGCCACTTTCAAAGGTAAGTAATCAAAACTATATAAAGTTATTACAAATACACATATATAAAACCTCTCACATCTACATAAAAACGCAAGATTGTACATGCCTGATTCGGTAAAAGTATATCGCGTGGTCCTAGGAAAAATAGTGTACATAACTTGTGCGAAAGTGATTTTTCACACTCGTGGGATTATCTCACTCGGTTTGCGCCTCATGAGACAATACTTACCACTCGTGTGAAAAATGTCACTTTCTGCACTCGTTACGTAATATACTATATCTGTTTTGTTTTGAATTTCTATAAGGGCAAATCCGTTTTCGGCATTAGTCAAAATTTGAGGTATATACAGTGGCCCTAAATTGCCTTCATGTATCAATATTTCTCCGTTGAAAATAGAAACAGATAATTTGTTTAGAATTTTGTGCTGTGCTTCTATCGAGAATGATATATTAAAATTCTCTTTTTGTCTGTATCTGATAAGGATTTCTGTATTTGAACCTATTAATTTATTGTTAATTAAATCTATATTAAAATTTATGTTTTCCCCGCGGCTGTAGAACTTACTATATACCCGGTCTCCCCAATGAAAGTAAAGACACATACGAGGAACATTTAGAGCACTACAGTCGGAATCCCTTTTCTCCGGAAACCATACAGCTAGGTGACCAGCTGATCGATTCCATAAGTAAGGAGAGACAAGGGGCATGGAAAGACACAATAGAAAGCCTAGATATGAAACACAGCAGTAGAAAGGCCTGGAGCCTCATTAAAAAGCTATCAGGCGACCCAACATCCTCTAAAGACCAAGTAAACGTCACCGCCAACGAAATCGCACATCAACTACTTCTAAATGGTAAGCCTGATTGAAAAGTGAACGTGACCCGGACTTTCAGGATGGCACAACAGCCTAAACAAGCTAATAAGGATTACTTTACCATTACAGAACTGGAAACTGCAATGGAGTCTCTGAAGGCCAGGAAGGCCCCAGGCCCTGATGACATCCTGAATGAGTTCCTGATAAACCTAGGCCCATCAGCCCTGAACTGGCTTCTTCAAATGTATAACTCATGCTGGAACAACAATACAATCCCAAAATTGTGGCTAAAAGCTAAGGTCGTAGCCATCCACAAACCAGGGAAACCACGGGAAGATGCCAAAAGCTACCGCCCGGTGTCACTGTTATGCTCTCCGTTCAAACTCTACGAACGCCTCATTTTGAACAAGTATGGGCCCCAAATGGAAAACCACCTAATATCCCAGCAAGCAGGGTTTAGACCTGAGAAATCCTGTACTGGTCAGGTTTTAAGCCTCACACAACACATTGAGGATGGCTTTGAAAGAAAGGCAAGAACGGGGGCCGTCTTTATAGATTTAACGGCAGCATATGACACTATAAACGATAAAATATTACTGGGAAAAATCTTCGAAATGACAGGTGATTTACAGTTAACGAAAGTGCTAAACACAATGCTATCGAATAGAAGGTTTTATGTAGAGTTCCAAGGATCAAGAAGCCGCTGGAGGAACCAGAAGAATGGCCTTTCACAAGGTAGCGTGCTCGAACCCATGCTCTACAAGAAGCTGCATCTACGCCGATGACGTAGCTATCACCTGCCAGTCAAAAAACATCGCAGAGATAGAGGAGCACTTAACAGAATCTTTATCAAGGCTGAGTGGCTATTATAGATCTAACCAACTCCGCCCGAATCACGCAAAGACGCAGACATGCCTATTCCATCTCAATAACCGACAGGCGAGAAGGGAACTGCAAATAGAGTGGAACTCAGTTAGATTGCAACACTGCCCAAACCCAGTCTATCTAGGGGTTACATTGGACCGCTCCCTCACCTACAAGAAGCATTTCGATAAAACCAAGGCCAAAGTCAACACCAGAAACGGCATTCTCCGTAAACTGACTAACGCTCGTTGGGGGACGAACCTTAACGTCCTGCGCTCCTCGGCCCTTCCACTGTGCTACTCCGCGGCCGAATATGCATCTCCCGTATGGCAGAGATCAGCACCCGCCCATAGGCTGGACCCAGTCCTGAACGACACGTGTAGATTAATAACGGGATGCCTAAAACCCACCAACCTTGACCAACTCTACATGCTAGCCGGAATCGCACCCCCACAAATACGGAGGGAAACCCTAGCCATGGCCGAACGAAACAGACAATGCGACGACACCAGACATCCTCTGTATCAACATATACCGGTAGCGGCCAGACTAAAATCTAGGCGAAACTTTATACAATCTACACAGCCCCTCACAGCCTCTAAAACTGCCACCAAGGAGGCAAGATGGGAACAGTGCCTAATAGACCACGACACTCCAACCTGGAATCCAAAAGAAAAACTTCCTGCAGGTTCGGACCTAGACTGGGGTACCTGGAAGACCCTCAACCGACTCCGGTGCCAAATGGGGAGATGCAAGACCAACCTCGTGAAGTGGGGATACGTGGAAGAGGCAGCATGTGAATGCGGAGAAGCCCAGTCAATGGAACACCTCCTGTCGTGCCAATCCCTACAAGCCCCATGTACCCTCCGGGACCTATGGACGTGCAATGAAAATGCTGTGATATGCGCCAGACACTGGAGTGATATATGAACATTTATAGTTATATATATATATATATATATATATATATATATATATATATATATTTGTAGTTCAGACACGATTAAATAAAAATAAATAAATGCTAAATTTCATCATTGCAACAATAATATCTACAAATCTGGTAGGTATTATTAACGACACGTCGACGTCGTTACCTTTATTCATGTTACTTTAAAACAATATCTACACACATGAGGTGTTTTCGTATCACATTAAAACCAAAGTGAGATACATTGATATGACACAAAAACACCTCATCCGTAGATAAGGTGTTTTAAGCAATAAATGAATGTCACAGAAATACCTTATCTGCAACTATTAATATTAATGGCCAATTATATTAGGCCCCAAAGGTCAACAGATAAACAGTCTCATACAAACCTTTAACTAATTATTTTGCAAATTTTTTTTATTAAAATAGTGATGCTATGATTTTTGGAACGCTTCAAGCTATTGTGAACATTTCACCTTGAGTCACATGAGGTATTTTTCGTTAACACGGCAGTACAGTTTTGTATTTTTGATTTTTTGGATATTTAGAAAAAAGTTTGAAAATCTATGGGATGTTGTTAATTTTTGATACCATCTAAACTTATTTTCTATGCTTCGGTACGTATTACTCTCGTATCTAAGAATGACACAGAACATTCATGCTCTATCTCCATTGTAAGCCGTAATCTGTCGTTAAAAGAATTAAAATATCAAATGTTGTTTGTAGTTAGTTACCTGCTATAGCGCTGATATGTAGATGATGTATCTACATATTCATAAAAAAAGCGTAAACTGAAAGGTTACAGCCGAATAATGTGCCTGCGTTTTCAAGTATTGATAGAAGTAAAATTGGTTTTGGATTTTATAAATTTTACTGGTTCTGATCAACATAATACCATACTGAACGTAAATAATCTATTACTTAATTTAGTAATATCCAATTTGAATAAGTGTGATGTTGTTGAGTGTGCCGGGCCTCTTATTGGGGTAGGTTTGCACCATCCGACTTTACTGATTAATTTGGAATTTGCCATCAGCTGTCAAAGTCAGTTTGTTAATACTAGGATTGTTACAGAAAAAAAATTTAATTTTAGATAAGCCAATTTCATTGCAAAAGTTGAGAATAATATTGTACAAGATTCTTCTTCTTTTTGGGCCTATATACATAGTAAGACAGAGCAGTCTCGAATTCGAGGTGTGATGAAAAACAATAATGGCTTGTATGAATCTCCGCAAGACATACTGGATGTCTTCGCTAAGTTCTTTACTAGTGTTTATGTAGATTCCATTAACCGACCGTTTAAAAAAGTGAATTGGATGTATTTGTAGATGGTTTAAGTTTATGTTCAATTACCGAAAATGATCATCGTAGCAACAAAAAAGCTAAAAGATAAATTAACTGGTATTGACTACAGATAGATGAGACACTGATTGTGGCGCCATCTAAAGAGCCTGTCGAGTAAACAATTGAGTGATGTTGAAAAGATTGCTGTAATTTTAGGTTTTGGCGGTATATTCAATATACTGTATTTTAATTATTTTATTTCAAAATAATCATTTATAGTCCATCATTTAACATTTCATTCAATTTAACTCAATAATGATTAGATGTTGAGTTAAATTAAATGAAATATCAAATGATGGACCATAAATGGTTAATTAAATTGAAAAAATAAAACAGTAATCATATAAACAGTTTATTTATTTTGGTATAAAGATACACAACGAATAATTTTTTTCACAAAGTACTTTTCTTAACAAACAGAATGACAACAAATAAATTATGATGTGAAAACAATGCAATAATTAAAAAATAATTTGAGTAACATACATTCTAGATTGGAGTATCATTAGATTTTTAAATGATGTTAAATCAAGATAAAAGTAGTAAATTATTTATGATAAGTTCATATTAATTTATTATTACACTCGTATAAACACACAGAGCTGGACAAACTGCTGGAGTATAACTGCTACTTACTTAATCAAAAAAAGTGTTAGCAATGAGTTGTTAACTATTATTTTTGGCAACTTTCTGTGAAAGAAAACATTTGAGTATAATTACTGTGAATGTAAGAACAAAATTAATTAAAATATTTTTATAGGGAAAGTTGTTAAATACTGCCCAGCTCTGTAAATACAAGGTGCCAATTAATTACATATAAAAGTGCTAAACAGCACTTGTGACTGTACAAAATTTAAAATAATATATCTGACATTTCATTTCCACTTAAAATACATCTTTATTTCTTTACTGGAAGTATTAAATAGGTTTATATCACAAGCTTAAACTTGGTATATTGCATATTTGTATATTTCTACATTTAAAAGCATTCAGTTCTTATGAAACCATCGCATAAGGCAGTTTAAGTTACTCTGCAGCTCCTGGCAGTCTATGATTGTTAAAATGTTTCTTAAGGGCTCTTAAAAATCCCACCGTCTCGTGGGAGTCCTTTCTCGTTTCTGGTTGAGGTTCTACAATGTAAACACACAAAATAACAACAATAAATAAGTAAACACACAAATATGTTTGAAAATTTATGTCAACAAAAGAAAACAAAATGCGCTTACTATCGAAATAATAAGTTTACACATGTTTTTGTACTAAGCCAAAAAAATATCAAAGAATGTTTGAATGTATACATTTGTTTGGTTTTTTTGAATTCCTTTTTTGGAGCTTCCGATTTTTTTAGGAATTTTTGATTTTTAACTATTTTTTTATTTTTTGTCTCTATTGGATATTTTGGATTTTTGGTTACCGCTAGATCAAATACTTAGACGTAATGCCTCAACAAAAGTTAATACTCACTTTCATTTCCCATAAATTGTCACACCATGGGCTAAATATGAAAATCGGGAAGGGATCAATACCTTCCATCCCATAGCTGGTAGAGGGAATATAGCTATAACATAAAATAAAACCCAGATTATTATTTTTTCAATGGATACATTTCAAAATGGAATTGTCTGAGTATGGTGTACACACTAGATATAAATTGATTGAATGAAAATACGAGTACTGAGTGTGTCATTTGATTAAAATTCCAGCTAAGCGCTTTCAGCCATTAGGTCATTCTCAAAGCTGTCGACAAGAGAAAAACATACAACAGGTACAATGTACATACAATGAAATAAACTGTTTGATGTTACATCATTATTTAAGTAAAATTTGTTAAAATTACCCTATAAAGAGGGTGTACACATATATCATTTAGTTGGTAATTTCAAATTAGACGTTCCGTTATGTGAATTACAATTGTACACTCTCTTTAAAGAGTAATTTTAACAAATTTTAGTTAAATAATGATGTAACATCAAACATTTTATTTCACTGTATGTAGCATTTACAGGGTTTGATGTTTTTTGACACCTTCTGTATATTTTTTCTTGACGAGAGCTTTCAGAATGGTCTAATGGCTGAAAGCGCTTACCTGGAATTTTAATGAAATTACAAACTCAGTACTCGTCTTTTCGTTCACTCAATTTACATTTTAAAATGTCCAAAATTATAGCATGCTATATTGAATACAATAAAACTTACCATCAATTTTTCTTAATTTCCACTCATATGACAAGGCAAATCAAACTGTCTTAATAACCTCTCTTCGTCTTTCTCAAATCTACAGAAACACTGTTTTTGAAAATGAATAGATCATATCCTCCATCGTTTCCTCGTCGACAAATTTAATGATTTATTACCACTGCTTTTCAGCCATATTAATTTTATCTTCCTGGGTTGGAGGAACAAAAATGTAAAAAAAAATATTTACTTTATTAATGCAGCAATTTTTAGTTTAGCTGAGTTTAGCTGTGTTTTATAAAAATAAAGATAATGGTTGTTAATTGTGAAAGAAAAAATGCTCAAATTTTTTTTAATAAAGCTTACCGAGTACACCACTTATTATTCAGAATACACTTTGACATTGTCTTTTCAATTAATAACAATAAAGCAACGAAACAACAGATAAATATTACACTATAGCTATTAAAAAATACACCAAAATACCGAAACCTTAAAATAACCTCTACACTAAGGAATAATAACAATATAACATATAACATGTGGGGATGGGGACGAGCAATATGATATCGCGCATACGCAGTTATAAAAATCAATAAAATTTTATTACTATAACGACGTTACAGTTTTCGTTAATTTTCTGGAATTATCTACCGATTTTAGTTACTCGACAGGCTCTATAGATGGCACGGTCTGCAGTGTCCCTAGTCTGGTATTGACCTCATTCCAAGCTTCATTGTTAGGGATTATATTTGTTAGGAACCTGAACCGTTATCGTTTGTATTTAATCTTCTAAAAGAAATGTATAAGACTTGGCCCAATTTTTGCAGGCCAAGTCTTATACATTTTCTTGCCAAATGATTTTTTAGATCAGCTTAAAATTAGTTGGAAAATAACCATGTATATATAAAAATTTTATCTGAATAAATTTCAGTCAATAAATTGAGAATTATTTGGAAGAATGTGTCTTTGTTAGTATCAATTGAAAATAGGAAAAGGTGGATAAATTTAATATACAACATGGTATTTTACGTGATTTCAAAAACTTTTGTGATTTAAATTTGATTAGGTACTTTAATTGTTTATTAAATGGAAATTTTATTTTTTCTCGAGTAACTTGAGACGTGTACATGGCGCAAAGGTTTACTGAAATCCATAGATGGCCGTTTTGTTAGTATATTAATTTAAATGTTTTTTTTAAACTTCAAATAGAACTATAATAATTCATATATATATATATATATATATATATATATATATATATATATATATATATATATATATATATATATATATATATATATATATATATATATATATATATATATATATATATATATATATATATATATATATATATATATATATATATATATATATATATATATATTGAACCACATATCTTATATCTTAAAGTATATCAGCTGATTAAGAACGTTTAGTTTAGTTTAGTATTTTAAAAACATTTGTTTAATATAATCAAAAGAGTAACAATAAATATAGAGAAATTACCTCAATAATTGTCTTAAAATTTGAAAACGCCTGACAAGTATTGGTTAAAACATTAAATCTGGATATGGATATTTGTTTGTCACTAGGGAATCAGCTGTTTATCTGAAAATAAACAAGCTTTAATTATCAAGTTTAATACAACTATCAGTTGAATAGTAATAATAATAATAATATTCATTTTTGATATGAAGAATTAGTCAAATTAAAAATATAAATATAAGATGACATAACTCTAATGACATGTCAAAATGTGGTATCAATTTTATAGAATGGCAAAAAAAGGAAATGGATCATAAGATGGTGATAGATATATGTCAATATTTGAAACTATAAAATTTGGACAGTTCAAATAAAGAAACTAAGATATACCTATATATATATATATATATATATATATATATATATATATATATATATATCAGATAAAAGGATTTATGTTATAAACTTAAATACTATTTCAAAGTTATCACAAGTAGAAAAACAAGAATTTACATTGTAATAAAAAAGTATTAACCATAAATTTCACCAATTGTTAAAAAGACTTATTTTATTGAAAATTTGTATATGTTAAAGAAAAAACAGACTTATTCAAGTGAAATTCACAATCATATGGTTTTCAAAACTTTGATAAAGTACGGTATAAGTGAATAGAACTCTATAGCTCAAGAAAGAAAAGCATTGGTTGTAATATGACAGGACAATTTTGTTAAATTATAAGGAAACAAAACTTTGTTTGGAACAGTGAGCTGAGAAACAAATAGTTTATTTATTAAAAAATTGACGACCGAGGGGAAGCGTGGGTAGATTGAGCTTGGCGTCGTAGGAGATGAGGATGTAAGTTTTGCAACAAAATTTAAGTTAAATTGCAACAAATATGTATTAAAGTTAAAAATTCATAATCAATATCAAACAACAAACACTTACGTATGTGGACATCCAGTTATTCCTGGGAATACCCAAGATTCTTCCAAAAACATGCAGCGTGGTGTCCAATAGGCGTATTACTGTTACCAGATGTGGTAAAATCCAGACTCCAGACTTCAGGTCAGTGTTTTCTTATATTATTGGCCAATAATAACAAACTAATTAAAATTCAGTGACTATTTCCATTTGTAAATAACTCTTGCGTCTATATGATCGATCAAACTAAAAGAAGAATACTTTTATGTAGTTATTCATTAGATATAAATTCGAGATTATTAAAAAAGGCCTACATGAACGTTCTAAATTTTGTAATAAAATAATGGTGGTACTTACTTCATTTACAATCGTATAAGAAATGTGCATTTTTATGTAGAGATATAATAAATATGTAGTTGGTATATAATTTTCTTCTGAATAATTAATAATCTGTATGTATAATTTCACACATAAATTCTTTTATGATATTTCCCATCACCATTCTTATTATAAAGAAAACGATTCTATTACATATATAATTTTCATACAATTGATAAGCGTCTAACAGAAAAGTTTGGTTTCCATTCGCATCATTTCGTTTTTATTTGAGCATGCGCATAGAATGTTAGATGGTATAATTTATGACTGTGGTTTGATAATGCCATAGGCGTATCTATTATATATATTGAAATAAAATTTTTCTTAAAAAAATCAAATTATTTAGAATCAATGTGTTTCATTTTATTTAATTAAACAGGATATCTCAATCTAAGCCTGAACTCAAAGGGTAAAACGAGTCTCATGCTCCCAAATAATAATAAAATAACTGAGCTAGCCAAATAAATGAATGAATAATCAATAAACAAACACAAATATAAATAAATCTATTTAACCTATAAATATTATAATAACAAATATTAAAATAATTATAAAACATTGTTTAATATATATATATATATATATATATATATATATAAATATATATATTATACTGGATAGAATTGGTATAAGAGAATACTTCAAAGTTATTGTTTAGTTTAGTTTAGTAGATATTTAGTTTTTGTTTGCCCGGTATATTGTAAAATTTAAAATTAATTTATAAGATAATTATACTTTTTACATGAGAAACTCCATAATCTCAGAGTAGGGTTCAAATGTAGAAAAACAAAACAATTTTAATTTCTAATATGAGCGCCAAAGTTTAAATAAAGTCCCTATATTTCAATAAAGGAATTTAGTTAATCAAAAATATACTTGCTTTATTATTTCCAAATAAACTCTAAAGACGGTCCTGTCTGTTAAATGTTGAACCTCTCCACGATTCACAGATGTCAGTTCAAAGCTACTAACTGTTGAAACTAGATGGAGCAATCCCCATAAAGAAATGAAAAATCTCAAGAATATAATTATAAAATGTTTTTCAAATGGAAAAACGTTATTTAATGTTGTAGAAACAAATACATCATTCTTTTACAAGATATAAATTTGTGAAAACCTACTATCTAGTATAATCACTCATTCAAATAAAATCATACACTCTGGTGAAATATAATTTCTATACACGATTTAAAATAGGCAACATTTTATACAAATTTTATGACACGAAATCCGTTATATCAACGTGTATGACAGAAAATGGCGAATGATAAAGCTTATGAGCGTCTGTGCAATATCAGAGTTCAATTCTTTGTACAAAATCGGTAAGTTTACTCTACCTTCTTTATATATAATTAAAATAGTTTTATATACCTTTGTTCACTGTATTGTTCAATTAATTCACATCAATGATTGGTTTTTATTTTGTTTTAGGTTACCTCTTGGAAGACACCATACAATTTGTCCAGCTTGCATAATATCAAGAATCAATGCTATATTTCGTCCACATCAATACATTTTAGACAAATCCTATAATACAAAGCTTTCTGAAAAGAATTGTGGAGACACCGTTTCCACAATACAACATTTTACTTAATTACGTCAATAAATTTTATGGTTTGTATTCAATTATAATTACCAATTTTCTTCTTATAATGTGTATATCTATTTGATTAATTATATTACTGATTAGCTTTAAAGTATAATGTATTCCTCTCTCTAATTTTCATACCAAATTGTTGTTTCTCCGAAAGTTTTAATAATTTTTCTCAAAAATTTTGCTTCTTAATATTTTTCTGCTACCAAAAAAAAAGTACCTAGTAAATAGTCTACATTATCAACAAAACTGTTCCCATTCAATTTTTTTATTATTATTAGCAATCTGCTTGTCGCTGATGAGAATATTTTAAACGTATTCCACCAATCAAAATTGGTTATCAAAATTCTTATTGGAAATCTTCATTTCAAATAGTAAATTGTCCATCCATCATTTCAGAACATTCTGTTTTGAGTTTCTTAAATGATTATAACCCATATATTACTCCCTTCTCCCTTAAATTGTATTTCATTAAATTTTTAAAATGACAGTTCTTATTTTCTAAAATATTTATTCGGAATGACAAATCGTTTAACAAGTGTCATTTTCCATAAAATTATTGTTTTCATTTGACTTCCTACCTTGACATATTTTAAATAGTCACATAATCTTATCGAAAACTTCTTTCAATCTCTAATATTTACTTCTTTAAAACAAATCATAATATTATTTTACTTTGACAATGAGAACAATGGATTATTATTTTTATTTATATGGAACAAACGTTCTAAAATTCTCTCTCTTAAATATGGAAATTTTGTTATTTCATTTCACCTATATTCTTATAAAGCTTATTTAAAATCTTCTCCATAGTTATACATTTAGATTCTTGTATACTTTCTCTATTAAAAAGTGAATAGTAGAGATTGTCTCCTTTTAAATAATTTTAAAAAAAATTCAAATTCCAAAATTTTTAATTACTTACAGTGTGTAGTCTATTATTCCTATGTTAATATATTATAGCAAATAATTTTATTCATAATAAAGAAACATTATTTTTATAATATAAATTAATAAGGGGAGCACCCTGTGTGTCAAAATTCATAAATATTGAACTGTGATCTAAAGTTTCACTATATTGAATCATAGAAATTCTATCTGTCAGAATCGAGGAATATTTTATGACAGTTCAGGAATTTGTTGATATTGTTGCGAATAAATAGGAAATTTTTATTTATTAGTTATGTATAATGATCTATAAAAGTAGTAACAATGTTTTGAGTTATTATTTATATTGTACATAGTTATTATTTTTATTGTTACATATGTACAAATTTTTACGAAAGTCAACCAATGAAATGTCACATTAATTGGTGACATTGAAATGAATTGTATTAGGAGATCCAGCTTAAGATTTAAACCAATCTGAGGACAAGAAAACTCTGATATCTAGGAAGAAAATTATGGTTGCTAAGAGGGAGAGAAATAAATAAATCTGGTGTCGAGGTAAAAAGAAGATTATTATTAGATTTTGAAGAACAAGTTGAATAATAATTCGAAAATTATACAGCTGAATTAAGAAGCAAAATCAGATATTATAAACGATGGTTGATAAAATATATGTGCAGAATTAACTAATTGGTGAATTCCTTTAAAATTTGATGAACAATTTCTTAAAATAAAGATTAAAAGCCGTCTACATGGTAAGATATAGCAGCTGACGGCACATCAGTAGAAGAAAGAAGTTATTGTGCGGTTTATTTTTTTCTTTCGAAGGTTAGTAGTAATTTTCTATGATTGGTACCAATTATAATCGTTATACTTTCAAATAAATTGAAAATTTGAGATGACATTTAAGAAAGTATAACAGGAAAATATCTGAACTCATTTCTAAAGCAAAACAATAATATTATAAACTTAAAACTCGTGATATTTAATACTTATTGAATTATACCTAGGTTAAGAGTCGTTCCATTTTAATATCATTAAAAATTTCACTTACCATCTGTCAATTCATCCATTTTGTTTTTTTTTGCATTATATTTTATGTCTTCAAAGTTATTAAACTGTTTTCCAATTTGAGTTTCATGTTTGTTCTTAAAATAATCTGCGGAAAACAAAGGCCTTACTCAGAACCCTGTCTGTTTCCAAATTAATAATTATGATAAAATATTGAGCGCTAGTCGAGGTAAATGAGAGGAAATCCAGAGGAATAATATACGAGGTAAAACAAATTATATAATAAAATAAAACTTATTAAATACATTTATTACACACAGATTAAAATTTTAACATAATTGGCAGGCCCAAACGTGGTGCGTTTATTTTAAGAACAATCAGAGGCACAGTAAGAGTTAAAAATACAATAATTTAAAATAAAGAGAATCACAAAACTAAAAATGGAATCTAAAAAGCTAAATAATTTAAAAATGCGTGAATTAAAAGAACAGCTTGAAAATAGAAAACTTTCTACGGTAGGTATAAAACTAACCTTACAGGACCGTCTTAGAGAAGCCTTGATACAGGAAAATCAAGACCCAGAAATCTATGAGTTTGAAATACACACAGAAGATGAAGAAAAAGCTACAGAAAAACAAGAAGAAAATAAACCAATAACTATGGAGGCAATAACACAATTATTGTTAACAATCAGTGCAGAACAAAAACAACAGAGCACAGAACAATTTAATAAAATGGAACAACGGTTAATAAACCTGAAGACAGAACAGAAGGAAGAATTTACCAAAATAGAAAATCAGAACAAAGATTTAGACAAGGAAATAGAACAGCAAAAGCAAGAATTTAAACAACAATTCACAAAAATAGACAACAAAATGGAGAAGATTGAAGAGAAATTGAAATTACAAGAAGAACAGTGGGAAGATATGGAAAAGAAAGTAAATACACAAATTCAGGAACAAATCAACAAAATGGAACAGGCCAAAAAAGAAATTACTGAAACAGCTAAAAGAAGATGGGATGAATTCGCGAGAAGGGTCATAACAAATGAAAAGAATTTAGAAGAATTGGAAAAGAATATCGAATTAGGATTCAAAGAAAATATGGGAATAACAGAACAGAATCAATTTCAATTAAAAAGGGAACTAGAAAGAAAAATAAAAGAAAATCAAGAAAATCAACAAAGAATAAATGAAATTTTTGAGAAAAATATATTCGATCAAAATTGGAACTATCAAGGAAACAATAATCAAGAAAAGAAACAATGGGAAGAGAAGATAAAAGAACAAGAATTATATCTACAAGAATTACAAAATAACATGGAAAAGAAAATACAGAAACAAATGGAAGAATTAAAGCAGAAAGCCTCTCTTTTCAATAATTCTAATTGTATACCTGGTTTAAACCAATTATATTCCATTCTTGGTAATTCTAGTGGTAACACTAATAAATTCTCTGGCTCAATTAAACAATCACATCCTAAGGTATTTCTGAGAACTCTGAAAAACAGATGTAAACATTTTAATAATTTTGACGATTTAAAGGAGTTTATTCGCAGCAATTTAACAGATCAGGCTCTGACTTGGTTTAATGGCTATGAAAATCACATAAACAGTTTTAATGAATTTGAAGCACTTTTTCTCCGAACATATTGGGGAGAAAGTAATCAATCCTTGTTTCGCGAAAGATTATGCTCTGGTAAGTTTGATCATAACAAAAACTCTAGTATGTATAATTATGCTTTAAGCCTATTTTCGCAAGCACAATTTTTAGAGCCACATATAGGAGAAGCAGAGCTTATCATTTTAATATCTAGGCATTTTAAACCTACAATGGCCGAAACTATAGCTATTCAAAATATAAAATCTTTTGAGCAACTAACCAACTACTTAAATCGTATTGAAAGAAATATTATTAAAACAAATACACCAAACAGAGAAACTCAAAATTTCAATTCATTTAATCACCAAAACCAAAATACAAATTACAATAACAATAAATATAATAACAACAATAGAAATAATAGCAATAACTACAATACTAACTACAGACAAAACAATTATAATAATAATAACAATAAACACTTCTCTAATTATCCTACTAACAATAATAGGTACAATAATAATCGTTATTATGATCCAAATTCTAATAATACCTACAATCACCGCATTAATCAACAAAATCAGAGATATTATAACTCTAATTCAAATCAAAATGAAAATTGTCATAGAGAAAGAAGACATTCTGATGGAAACATGAGAAGAAATCAAAACTTTCAAAATCACGAAAATACCAGAAGGGTAAATTACATGCAACGATCACGGAGTCATGACCGCGAGCAAAATCATGAAAATAATGAACAACTTGAAAGTTTAGAACGAACTAGATCTTCAGAGTCCATAAATCGTTCATGTGAGTCTCCACAAACCAATCAAAATTTTCAGTAAGCCATGGTGTACACGAAATAGGATATGTCTACTCTCATCCCAAAGAATTTCTACTGGAGAACATATCAGACCCCAAAACAAATAATAAATTAATTTTAATAAAAGGTCAAATAAACAATAAAACAATTTTATCGGTAGTGGACACTGGGTCAGCTGCATCACTTATTCATAAGAGAATAGTGGAACAATTGCCAATTTCACAGAAAAATATTATTAGAATTCCTAAGGTAAATTTAGTAGGAATAAATTCAAAAAAATTAATGGATGTAAATAAAGCAGTAGTAGTACAGTTTAATATTTTAGATAGTAGCATTAGCATGCTATTATTAATTGTTGATCATATAGAATTTGATGTATTAATAGGCTCTGATGAACTTGATAAAAATGAAGCAATTATCGATTATGAAAAAGAAACGGTTAGTTTTAAAGGAATAGAAATACAATTTTATAAAGATGGGGAAGAAAAAGAAGTACAGAAGACAGAAGAAGAATGTAGTATGGAGCTTACAAAAGAAACAGAAAATATAAAATTATAGGATTATGAAGCTAAGAAATATGGTTATGTGAATGGAATTTATGAAGATAAGAAGTATGGTTATGGATATGGAAATAATGGTAGTAGGAAAAATAAAGTAATAATAAATTATATTAATGGGATGGAAATTAATTGTGATGATGGTTATCGAGATGATATTATGAAGTTATTGGTAAAGTATGAAGGTTTAGTCAAGGAAGAAGCAAGAGTCGCAGAAGAATACGTTCATAAAATAAAAATAAACAGAAATATTGAGAATTTTAAAAGCAAAACCTATCCTATTCCTTATAAACTTAGGCCTCAAGTCAATAAAGCCATTGAAAAATTATTATTTGACAACATTATAGAGTACAGTAATACATCTTTTATTAATCCTATAGTAATTGTTCATAAGAAAAATCCAAAAGATAACATTAGAAATAAACCGCACAATAACTTCTTTCTTCTACTGATGTGCCGTCAGCTGCTATATCTTACCATGTAGACGGCTTTTAATCTTTATTTTAAGAAATTGTTCATCAAATTTTAAAGGAATTCACCAATTAGTTAATTCTGCACATATATTTTATCAACCATCGTTTATAATATCTGATTTTGCTTCTTAATTCAGCTGTATAATTTTCGAATTATTATTCAACTTGTTCTTCAAAATCTAATAATAATCTTCTTTTTACCTCGACACCAGATTTATTTATTTCTCTCCCTCTTAGCAACCATAATTTTCTTCCTAGATATCAGAGTTTTCTTGTCCTCAGATTGGTTTAAATCTTAAGCTGGATCTCCTAATACAATTCATTTCAATGTCACCAATTAATGTGACATTTCATTGGTTGACTTTCGTAAAAATTTGTACATATGTAACAATAAAAATAATAATTATGTACAATATAAATAATAACTCAAAACATTGTTACTACTTTTATAGATCATTATACATAACTAATAAATAAAAATTTCCTATTTATTCGCAACAATATCAACAAATTCCTGAACTGTCATAAAATATTCCTCGATTCTGACAGATAGAATTTCTATGATTCAATATAGTGAAACTTTAGATCACAGTTCAATATTTATGAATTTTGACACACAGGGTGCTCCCCTTATTAATTTATATTATAAAAATAATGTTTCTTTATTATGAATAAAATTATTTGCTATAATATATATATATATATATATATATATATATATATATATATATACTGTATTTGTATAAAGGTGAAAATTGATGAGGTAAACTGATTGTTATTAGATACAGAATGGACATTGATTAAGGTAAGTTATTATTGGCTTTACTACTATGTACTTCGAAAGTCAGAGTCATAAATAATTTTAATTGCTTGTACAAGTAGCTTATCAACGGTATATATATGAAGTAATAAGCAATATAAATTCCGTATACATAATAACACTTTATTGAGTATAGTATTAGTAAATTAGTTACAACTGGTTATGGTTGTAAGACTACTACTATATTATCAATAATATACTTCATAATAATGACTTTACTGTTGCAGGTCTGCTAACAAAATGTTTTATTTTCCACGGACTTTTCTAAAGAGCATCTACTAATACTTCAAATAGTAATTTTTTCCATGTAGATCAATTCTCTATTTGTTAAAACACGTCTCTAAGAAATATATAATAATTACACAGTCACTGTTGGGCTATTCTTTAGTGGCGACTGGAGTAACAAAATTTACACAGAACATATGAGACTGAACAACTTAAACAGTTGATGTGGATGTCCAATGATAATTATTGAATTAAGTACAAATTTGTTGAAATTTCAGCAATATATATTTTTAGTTGTCAACTCTGACATTGCAACTGTCAAATTTTTTTATTTATTTAGATGGTTACCGGTCAACAAATCATGATACGGAACATTTGCTTTTGTTCAATATATCACTCAGTATTCCATATTTCCAGGATCAAAATCTCAACTAACCTTCTCGATATTTTGTTTAAGTTTATTATAGGTAACAGATTCTCTCTAGGTGATACCAAGCAGTTAGTGTGATATCAGATCACCTTGTTTCTCACTATAATTATTAGCTGCAATAGAAATACAAGTACTACCAACAAAGCGTCTACTATAATTTAACTGTATCTATGAGGTTTCCCAAAAAGTTTAGGAGGGTTGATAATAAATCATGAAAAAATTCATCTGGTCTGGTATATTTTTACAGTCTAGAAAATCGGTTGTTAATTTCACTACAATCATTTTGAATTTTGATGCATTCGCATTTCATCAGGATCCTTTGTTAAAACTTTGAAGTACAGCTATGTGCTCACCAGAAGAGAATGAATGATGTGAATAATTTATTGTTCAACTGTTTTTTTCAGTTGGTTGTAGGCGTTGTAATTAGGCAAGTTAGATTAATTGTACTCAGATAATTGATAAGTTTCATATTTTATTTATTTCAATCGAGAGTTTTACGGACGGTTATGAATTGTTACTGTCAAATGATCATGTGAGTGAATTAGTTAGAACTGTGATCGTTTTTGACAAGATCGCCTACCGATATTTGTTACAATGATAGTATTAGATTTCACTTATTTTGGGTGCGGTAAATTTTATACTAATAATAATAATAGTCTCATAACTTTTACTATATCTACATATTTTCGATTAAGATGTTAATCGAAAGTTGGTTCATAACCACATTTTTACTTTCCCTATCTACTCAAATAATTTCAAGTAGGCTCCGATTGAGAACATATTCATTTAAAATTTATCAGTGTACTTTTGTTATTCATGACTTAATGTTTTATGTAAGAATATCTAGAAATAACTACTTCCATTGTTTTCCAACAGATGGCGTAAGACATATTGCAATAACCATTTGAAAATTAAGTGCCACGTGTATATTGGGAAAATTCCACACGGGACCACGTATTTTTTTCCTAATTTATGTTAGAATAAACGTTTTTAAAGATTAAAACTAACTTTTCCGCATCTGTGGCCCAGAACAAAATTCTATCCTAAAATTGTCACTTGTATACACTTCGGGGAATGTATCGTGCTAACAAACCGAAATTTCTCCAAAAATAACCAGTAGTATTTCTGGATTTATAGGACCTGCTGTACTCGTTCTAGTCAGCTGAAAATTAGTAGGGTACATTTGTGAGACATCTTGAAGAATATTCAATCATAAAATTGATCACTTTTATACACTCTGGAGGCTGTATCGTGGTAACAACTGGAAATTATCCAAAAATGACAAAAATTTGGTGCTTCAAGTACCATAGCACCCGTTGTACTGGCGTTAGTGAGTTAAATATCAATAGGGTTCATCTTTGAAACGCTCTGAATAATATCCAATCATAAAAGTGGTCACTTGTATATACTCCGGAGGCTGTATCGTGCTAACAAACTGAAATTTCCCCTAAAATGACAAAAATATCGTACTTAAAGTACTATAGCACCTGTTGTACTGGCGCGAATGAGCTGAATATCAACAGGGTTTATCTGTATGATGTCCTGAATAATAATCAATCATGAAATTTGTGATTTGTTGAACTCCAGAGGCTCCATCGTGCTAACAGACTGAAATTTCTCAAAAAATGAAAAAAAAGTCGTACTTCAAGTACCGTAGCAGCCGTTGTACTGCCTCTGGTGAGCTGAAAATCAATAGGGTTCAACTGTAACATGTCTTTAACAATATGCAATCATAAAATTGGTAACTTGTTGCACTCCGGAGGCTGTATCGTGCTAACAAGACATGTAACGAAAAGTGGCCGACGACAACGACATACACACAGGATTTTTTTCGAAAAACCGTTTTTTCGTGTTGTTGTTGATGGAAAATGTGAAAATAACAAAAAAAAATTTTAAAATTCCAATTTTTTTGGGGGTAAACCAATACTTTTCTCGCATATTAGATAGGTTGGGCGGAAAAGTAAAATAACGTGAAGAATATTCAAAATACAATCGAGTACTTTATATGTACAATTTAAATGCACCTCATCTCCAAAAAATTCAAAAATATAATCAAATTCATATCCCTTTTATTGGCAATAACAAAATACAAGAAACTTTAGCTCCGTTTTTCTCAGCTCCTTAGGAGTTTTGTATTTGTAAATAATGATAAAGAAATAATAATAAAATAAATCTTTGTTTTCAGAGCAACAGATAGTTTATTTAGTCAATCCGGTGAAAAAGAATAAACAATCTTATAAAACGATATTTTCAGTTTTGAATTTACAGTATTGCCTGGAGCTGATGGAAAGTCAAACTCTATAACTTCAATAACCACATGTGGTGATAAAATAATATATAAAATACCAGAAAATCTACATGCAGCAGGTTTTCATAAAGAATTAATGAGAACGGCTACTTATAATAAAGTAAAAGAGAGGTTTGAAGAGTTTGGATAAAAATGACAGAAGAACTTAAAAGAACTTACCTAGATGGTAATGGTAACGTACAATTTAATGATGAGTTTTTAGAAGAATGGATACCAGAAAAACTTGATTCTACAGATCAAAATGATAGAAAATAAACGGTTTTACGGATTTAAACTAACTTTTCCACATCTGTGGCCCTGAACAATGTTCTATCATAAAATTGTTACTTGTATACACTTCGAGGAATGTATCGTGCTAACAAACCGAAATTTCTCCAAAAATAACCAAAATTTTTGTATATCTGGATTTAGAGGACCCGCTGTACTCGCTCTAGTCAACTAAAAATCAATGAGGTACATCTGTGAGACACCTTGAACAATATTCAATCCTAAAATTGATCAATCGTATACTCTCTGGAGGCTGTATCGTGTTAACAAACCGAAATTTCTCCAAAAATAACCAAAAATTTTGTATATCTGCATTTAGAGGACCCGCTGTACTCGCTCTTGTCAACTAATAATCGATAAGGTACATCTGTAAGATACCTTGAACAATATTCAATCCTAAAATTGATCAATCGTATACTCTCTGGAGGCTGTATCGTGCTAACAAACTGAAAATTCTCCAAAAAATGACGAAAATTTGGTACTTCAAGTACCATAGCACCCGTTGTACTGGCTTTACTGAGTTGAATATCAATAGGGTTCATCTTTGAGACGCTCTGAATAATATCCAAGCATAAAATTAGTCACTTGTATATACTCCGGAGGCTGTATCGTGCTAACAAACTGAAACTCCTTCAAAAATGACAAAAATATCGTACTTAAAGTACTGTATCACTAGTTGTATTGGCCCCGGTGAGCTTAAAATCAATAGGGTTCATCAGTGAGAAGCCTTGAAAAATATTCAATCATAAAATTGGTGACTTGTTGAACTGCGCAGGCTGTATCGTGCTAACAAACTGAAATTTCTCAAAAAATTACAATATGTCGTACTTCAAGTACCATAACAACCGTTGTACTGACTCTGGTGAACTGAAAATCAATAGGGATCATCTGTGACATGTCCTTAACAATATTCAATCATAAAATTGTTGACTTATCGCACTGCACACAGGATTTTTTTCTAAAAACCGTTTTTTCGTGTTGTTGATGGAAAACGTAAAAATAACTCAAAAAAAAATTTCAAAATTTCAACTTTTTTTGGGGTAAACCAATTCTTTTCTCGCATATAGAAAGGTTGGGCGGAAAAGTAAAATAGCAAATCTATTTCAGTCATATATGACTGACGCGGTCCCCCAGGAAATTATATGGATTTTTTTCTAGGGTTTAAAGTAGGAGTCAAATATACCCGACGCGTTTATTCCAATTTTTGATTTTTCGTTTGCTACATGTTTTGAAAATAAGAGTTACTAAAAAGTGTTAGTAGTGACTAAAAACTTTTAGTGAGTAACTGCGTGCTAAAAATGAGTAAGCGCAAAGTTTTGTCCAGCCAATTTCCAATGAAATTGATCTTGACGAAGACAGCATACACAGAGCAGCTTTCTGAAAATCTCAGTCACATATTTTCTAAACATGGTATCTCTATATGTCACAAAGCTCAAAACACCCTATCACTATTATTCACTAAATTAAAAAGTAAAATAAAAACCACAAAAAAGTCAAACGGTATATATTCTATACCCTCCCTAAACTATCCAAAAAAATACATAGGAATGACTACACAGACGTTAGTAAATAGATTAAATGGTCATAAATATACCAAAAATGCTTCCACGGCTCTCCACAAACATGAAAGCATTGAAATCATGAGTTTGATTTTAAAAATACCAAAATTCTAGCTCAAGATTCAATCTACAAAAAATTAACAATTTAAGAAATGTTGCACATTAAAAAGGAACAAAATACAGTCAATGATAAGATAAGATGTCAGATTTATCATAATTTAATAGAATAATATATCTGAAGTCTTTACGTACTCCCCCTGTATAATATCGTAGAATTTGTATCGATAGTACTTGTTTTAAATGTCTGTTTTATGAATGTTTTTTACCTATTGTACATGTGTTTTTTTAATTTTAAACTGTAAACGATGAAACTTGATTCAGTCAATAAAAAAATTTGAGAAAGTTCCTAACCCAGGAACGAAACGTCAGTAACAATAAAATGATTTAATTAATTACACAAACTGACACCCAAGAAATTGAAAAAATAAATTATATATATATATATAACATATATATTATAATATATTTATGATTTTATAATTAATTATTTTATTTCATTTATATACAAATGTTGGTTCGGCTAGCTCAAATATATATAGTCGGGCATGAGACTCTTTACTCCCTTTGAGTTCTGGGTTTTAAATACGTTGGTACGCCTAAGTTATGGAACCTATTTTTCTTTATTTTATTTTTTCTGATATCAGAATGAAACGACAATGACATACACTCTAATTATATATTTTATGAGAACTATGAAATGAAAATACGAAAAGAAGTATATATATCAATACAAACAAAATTTAAATCTAATATGATGAAATGAAAAATTAACTATAACCTAATAAATTTTGAATTAAAATACCTTTATGCTAGAAAATTGAATTTAAATGACCAAATCAAAATTATTTTAGTTATTTAATTGGTTAACTAATAAAGTACTCAACACTAACTTTGCACGGCCGATGTCTTCTTCTGGAACCAACAATTAACAGTCTCCAACAACACAACTTTTTTAATAATGTGTTTACTGCATCTACTCCCTCTGGATACTTGACACAACTCCTCCAAGTAAGCTTTGAAATTATATTTCTTGTTATCTCTTAAAATATCCCATTTTTCCGTTTTATTTTCCAATTCAGTCTTCAATTAATTTAGAAATATGATCTAAGTGTACTCTCTGTTTGTTTTATCAACCCAATACCTTTCTTTTCTATGTATTTTAATTCTTTATCTTCTGTACCTTCAATTCACCTTTAAATATTTTCAAATAACTTCTTCAACTTCATTTACACTTTCTATATACTTTTCTTTACTTGTATGAGGACTTTACTTCTATTTTATTATAATTTTAAAATTTTATTTTACCACGTCCTCTCTCAAAATATCATATATCATACTCCAATTTTCCCAGATCAACCACGATCCTTTTTACTGTCCGTTGCTATGGACAAAATTCATCATCTCACAAGATTTTTTTTTAAAAAAAATTTACAAATCAGAGGTTTTCATTTAATTTCGTATTTTTCTTAACTATTTGATGATATTCAATGTTTTGTTTATTTCCACAATAATTTAATTTATCTATTTAAAACTCTAATTCTCCAAAAATATCCCTATTTATAAAAAAAACCTCTCATTGTGTAATACTTTTCCATTCTAAATTAGACAAATCAAAATATATATAATTCTTTTCAATTTCTATTAAAATTTGGTCACGATTATTATTTCTCATAAACTTGGCCTAAAATTATATTTACAAAAATTCTTTGTGTTATTTTTCATCATCTCTTTATACGCTTGTCAGAATTATATAGTTCTATGACAACGAATTCCTGTCGCTGACTTTGAACTCTGTCGCTGATGTTTCATGCTTTGAAAGTATTTTGACATTCCAATCTTGTTGACAGTTCTCTGTGTCATTGAAATAATAAACATCAAAATAATACTTTTGCTACGAATTCTTATTATACATGATGTATTATAATAATCTAAATACATTTATTCATTCCTTCAGGGCTCCAGATACTTTTTATGACGTGTATGCCACACTTACACATTATTACATTGTTCAAAGATTTATGGTCTGATATACAAGTATTAGTTGAGTTATTTTATGAAGCACTGACAATGGTAAATGTTTTGAATATTATTTTAGCATCTCAATATTTACATTAAACAAACGATATCATAGGTACAAATTCAATATATAACTCATTTTAATTTCATTCATATCATGAAAAACAAACAACTTCCGACGTTTTGGTGATTTTCAACCAAATTCTCGCTATATATATATATATATATATATATATATATATATTAATATATATATATATATTTTCTTGGTTATGCCGTACCGATGAAGGCTAATGAGCCAGAAACATGCATGTCTACGGTTACCACTCATTCTCTGTAACCTCTTTTGCGTGATATGCCCGCTAATTCTGTTTTTTGTTATATATATAAATATATATATATATATATATATATATATATATATAATAGTAGATAGCGAGTTTTAAGTATGGAAAGCGTCAATTATTTCAGAAACAGATTGCACGATTTTTATAAGTTATAGTTTGGCTTTTTTATGAAAATTTTCACATTTTTCGAAAAATTTTACGCAATAGTTAGATCGTGCAGCCAAATAATACCACATCAGGCACTACTACCGAGTTCTACTTGTCAGTGTATTTAAGTTGGATGCCTCCGTACTATCAATTATTATCAAATAATAAAGAATATTTTCGTTGAAAAATGTGAATCTATTATTGTGCTCATCACACTGAATTATCATTACATTTCTAATGTGTTTTTGATAAATTATTGCTATTTGTCGAAATTATGGTTCTAAAACCATCACGAAAAATGATTTTTGAAAGTAATAAAAATTAATTGAACAAAATATGATGTATTTTGAGCACTTCAAGGATTTAAAAAAAGTTTACCGGACCCACGTCTATATTGGAGGTAACAAAAAATGTTCAAATAATTGGCCATACAAATTTTCGCTTCGTAGCCTTTTTTATATGTCTACTTAAAAAGAATGACATCATAAGAGTTCCAAAAAATACAATATTCTGTTTATTATAATTTTTTAAGCTGACAAATAATTAAAAATCGAAGTAACCTAATAGTTATTATCGTGTCACTGTTTTTGTATTAAAGAATGATGTTCAATGAATTGAACTAGATCCTTCGAGAATATCCTATATTGATGACGAAACGACATAAAAAGGAATGATGATACTCAACGTTAAATGTTATAAACCTCAATTATCCTCATTTATTCACAATCCATGTTTTAATTTGAGACAATTAATTGTAACACAGCGTTGCTAACTACCTTACAACACTATCTAATTAGAAAACAAAGTTAGCCGGATATAAAAAACAATTGACAGTCGCCTTATGAGATCGTGCGCACACGAAGAGTCATGGTCGGTAGTCACCTTTCTTCACTGGTTACTTGTTAGCGGATACCCTCTATTTGTATTTCAAGAAAAAGGATAAAAGTCATAGTGCACGGTTCCGGTTTATCATTTGATCCCCTTCCTTAACCGTGTTGGTAGTTTCCGGTCAGCAGCAGCGCAACCACAAAATATTTCAACATAACCGTTGATTGAATTTGAATTTGATCACAAAAAATGTATATTAAATAGATTTGAAAACTTTTACGGCAAACGCCAAGAATAAAATCTTTCCTCAATTCTGATTATATTTTTCATCCAAAAATCTTATAATTCAAGATGTGCTTTGATATAATCAACACAGAGAATAATTAAGAGTGCATAGCAAGATTAACGATTTCTTCTTATCTTTCCTTTTTTAAAATACCTATCAAATTTGAACAGTTACACCGATAAGTATGAGCAATTGATAACGACAGGTAGTGATGAGAAATTGCAGTTCATTTCTGACCTATCGTCACTACCTATCATTGTACCGGGTCATTCAATAAGTGTAGCGAGGTACCATATCTCAGGAACTAATAGTCCTGAAGTTTTGAAAAAAATCTACTTCACGAAGGTGATCAATAACAATTTTAAGTTCGCAACTCTGTCAATAGGGGGCGTAATCATGAGGGTTTCTAAATCTCAAATTCACAATCCATCCAATCTCTCCTGAGCACAAGAAGTTGAACAAGATAATGAAATAAATGCTAATCTACTTATAGCTGAACATTTCACTTCGGAGTATGCAAAATTAATAAAGAAAACAATGACAGCCAGAAATCTAAACATCCAACCCAGAACCGAAAACTTAAATGCCATCTCAGTCATTACTCACAATGACCAGTAGTCCAGTCGGCAGAGGCCGAAAAGTTAGTGTAAGTGGTATTATCTTGATAACTATGCAGACCTACTTTAAATAGCAAGTACAATAAACACCTTAAAATGCTGACAAAAAAATTTATTAGGAAAAAAGTTATTGATAATTTAATTGAAAAATTCTGGTTTTTTAGCGTATTTCTTTAAATAAGTCAGCAGCATGACTTTGTACGAAAAAATGCTTCATATATGATTTATTTGTAATAAAAATAGCTACAAAATGCCGGTGGTCCGATTTTGAAATTTTCGATAACAAAGCCGTGAGATGGAAAAAACGGTAAAAAACATCAATTTTTTAAAGTGGCTGTAAAAATCACAATTATAAACCAAAATTTATCAAACTTTCGAAAATTATAGTTCAATTTATATACAACAATGACGCTAAAGCTGAAAATCAGGAAAGCAAAACTTTTTGTTCTATGAGGTTTTATACATCTACTGCATCGAAAACTCAAGGCTTTGCCAAATTGGTTTGAAGCATCGCTGATACTTGGAATTTGGTATACAGGTAGTGTAAATATGCAGAAACAAACATCAATTTGCAAAATTCAATTATCTTCATTTTTACAGCGTTGATAAGATTTTATACGTCACACCCTACTTTTATACGCCACCGTTTTTTCCCTATACTTTTTGCAATTTTCATCTTTTTGACGTATTCTCAAATAAAAATTTTGTGCCACTACCTTCTGGATCGAAATTACGTTTTTTTTTCAAAAAAATCTGGAAGACTCAATAAACACGTTACAGCACTCTGATTTTTGGCTGTTCATATTTAATACTTATGAAATTAATTGTCTCGACCCTTACTTCGTGGAATCTGCTAATATTAGTATTTTAAATGAGTATGGGTACACAACCCGAGAAGGAGAAAATGCTTTTCTCCAAAATTACAGAAATCATGGGAAAGTCTATACTTAATCAAGAAGAGGTTCAACGACATCATCTATCTATATCTATATCTATAAGCAAGATCCCCAATGGAAAACCGAAAGTAGTTCACGAAAACCGACTAGCGCCATTCGAAGGAGACCATGATGAAGAGGAAGGGGTGGACCATCTAAAACAAGAGTCTGACCCAGCCTTCGAAGAATGTATGGGCGCATACGGAGGTACCGGGAAAGCTAGGTACGGAGTGAGTACAGAACAAAGACAAGATTTGTTCACGCTCCCGGAAGAGTACTCACTGGCACATAACATCTCCGCCAGTAACAAACACGTACGAGGGTTGGCAACCGTCTTTCGAAAGAAGTTTGGACAATTAGATAAACTTGAAGATCAGATGCCAGCCCCTGGCATAACTCTGAGACTCAAACACAATTCGCGGTACGTCTTCTACATGGTAACTAGACATGAATTTCCAGATCTATCCACCTACCGGGATAGGTGGAAAGTTCTACGAAGCCTTCGAGATCATGTGTTGGAATTCTACGTGGAGAAACCGGCAATTCCCAGGATATAGAGCAATCAGTTGGATTGGCGAGTCATCAGGAACATGATAGAAGTAATCTTTCAAGATACCAGTGTCCACATATTAATTTGCAGTTATACTCCTCGTTATCGGTACGCGTTAAAGACGGTGCCCTGTTATTTCTATACGACCGGAAAATTCAGACATGGGTCCAGTTGTAGTTTTAAACATCCAGTGTCGGCTACACAGAAGTTGCAGGAGGAACTTTCTATTATTGAGGGGTTAATGTTACGAAACAACACACTGGTGTAGCCCCTGAATCCGGCTCTCTCTAAGCCACTGGACCCAACCTGTCGATCGCGAGCTACCGGTAGGTCGCGGAGGCAATTCTGGTAGCTCTCACAACGATTTTAATTTAAAAAATACAAACTGCAAAAATCAGAGAAGCTTCCGAAAATACTACAAAAAAATCATAATATTAAACATAAACAGCGGCAACGTTGCGGTGAGCGATCTGCCGCTGACGCCATCAAGCTACAATCGGCTAAAACCGACCAGCTGGACCAGCGCTTTAGTATTCGAGAACGATCAGGATTGCTTTGTACGGGATAAATACGCACGGCGCGGCGACATTGCGCTTAGTTTAAAACTGAACGCGTAACCTACGTCCAGCGGTTGGGTTAGTAGAGAACAACAAAAAATAATATTATGGCAAGCCGTTGTAAGAAGGTAAAGACATACCACTTTCATTCGGAATGGAAAGAACAATACTTTTTTACAGAAGTTAAAGAGTTAAAGAAAAAATGTGTGTTTGTTATGTAATACTTCGGTCTCCGTTGCTAAAAATGGAAATATTGAGAGACATCATAAAACTGTACGTTCTAATTTTGAGAAATAATTCCCACTACATTCTGCCGCCAGAAAGGAGAAACTGAAACGGTTAAAAAAGCAGTTAATTGGACAACAATCAATATTTTTAAGAACAGACGACAAAAATAAGGCTGCAACTGAAGGATCGTACCGTGTGTTCCAGAAAAAGAAACCTCTCGAAGACGGGGAAATGATAAAACAGGCGTTTTTAGAAGATGCTGATTCGTTATTTGCCAACTTTAGAAATAAAGACGAGATAGTTTCAGCTGTAAAATCTATGCAACTTTCTGCTAATACAGTGATGAGACGTGTAGAAGTAATGGGCAATGATATTTTTTTACAGTTAAGAACTGCCTTAGATAACTGGATCAACTGGATGAATCAACAGATGTCGTTGACACTGCCCAGATGGCCGTGTACGTCAGGATGGTTTTTAGTGATTTTACGATTAAAGAAGATCTTTTGAAGTTTATTTCACTGAAAGGACACACTACTGGACAGGAGTTGTTTTCTCATTCATTTAAAAAATATTATTTTTTCCGAGAAAATTCCAATATCGAAAATGGTAGGCTTGACAACCGATGGCGCTCCAGCTATGGTGGGTTGTGATAAGGGTCTGGTGGCGTTATGTCGTAAAGATGAAACTTTCTCTGTTACCACAGCATTATCCATCAGCCAGCATTATGTGGAAATTTTCTAAAGCTAAACAACGTTATGAAACTGTTGGTAAAAATTGTGAACAAGATTAGAGCTCAAGCGTTACAAAGAAGATTATTCAAAACCTTGGCCGATGAAGTTGACTGTTAATACGGGGAACTACTCCTTCACTCTGAAGTCCGATGGTTAAGTAGAGGACGGGTGCTGAAACGTTTTAATGATATCCTATCTGGCATAGCTCAATTTTTCAAACAACGCGATGAACCGACTCCGGAACTTGAAAATTCAATCTGACTTAGAGATTTTGGTTTTCTCGTGAACATTACAGAGAAATTAAACGAACTTAATTTGCAGCTTCAGGATAGAGACAAAAAACTAGCGGAAATAATTTCTGATATAAAAGCATTTATCAAAAAGCTGGAGTTTTGGGAACAAAACCTAATTAACAGCGATGCCAAGCATTTTCCTATTCTTTCAGAAAAAATATCTGAAAATCCATTAGAACCCTAGGACAGCAAATATTATGTAGAAATAGTTTCTACCCTGAAGAATAACTTCAAAAATCGCTTTAAGGATTTCAACGAAATGGCTTTAGTAGCGCAGTTTGTTGTTTCACCCTTTATGGAAATTGATATCCAACAGTTTGCAACTTGTGTTATGCAGAAATTGAGTTTCAAAATGATTAAGCCTTAAAATCGTTAGTCTCAAGTACCAAATGTATCAGGCCTGTTGTAAGTAAAGACAAATATTCAGTTCTATGCCGTGTTGCCTTGAAAGTGAAAGCATTATTCAGTTCAACCTTTTTGTGTGAATCTTCTTTTTCCAATATGAAGTTTATTAAGAACAAATAGCGCAATCGACTTACAGATGAGCATTTGGATAATTGTATTCGAATGGCTGTGTCAAATTATACTGCAAACATTAAAAAAAGCATCAGGCCTTTATTGATAGCTTACGTAACCCCGATTTGCAGAGGACGCTTCGTGCAACCCATACCAAAACATTAGTTGACGCCTTGACGGCTGCTCTGGAATATGAAGCAGCATCGAAGGCGTCGGGTTATAACAAAGTCAGCCTTCTCATTGAACGTGCTTTTTTATTTTTCAATGTTTATGTTCATGATAGTGCGTTACTTTTTTGTTGTTATTAATAACTATTTTTAAATCTTACGTGACATGCCGTTGTGGCTGGATAAAAGTTTGTGTTTATTATTCCAACACCTTCGTTTGGTAGGTAAGAATGTAGCTATGAACAAGTACGGACTAGTAAAATTAGTTATTTTGTTATTAGTTTATTATTAGTACCTATGTATTATGTATTACCAGTTAAATAGTAAAATAAATACATATAATGATAAATTAACTGTGGATTATTTCATTTACGTTGCGTTACGTGGCTTCCGTGTGGGTTGTTCGCTGTTTATTCCAAAATTAACAAAGTAGCTCAACATATTGAGAGGTTGGCGACCACTGCTCTAAGCCATGTATGAAAGTTAAAATTTAGGCGGATGCGCAGGGATTTATTAGAACTGTTTACGATTTTTTGTGACTATCTTATCTGGACATTGTTTTGTAACCAGACTTTCTAGAAAATTCCAGAGAGATGATTGTTTTTATGTAAGCCGAATTATCTAGTAAACAAGCACTCATATAAAGAATAACGACCAGCGGAAAGAGTCAGTTTATAAAGTGATCTCGTGAGATAAACAAGTCTAAGTGAATAAACAGTAGTGAAGTGTTTATATAAATTAGTTTAAGCACATATAATATAAATTAGTGAATAAATAAATTAAGTGAGTAGACCTATCCTGTGTATGAATTTATACCACCCGCTGTATAAAAACGTGTAAATAAATAGGAAGACATTACAATATCAATTCAAGTATGATGGAAATAAATGTAGAAACTAGTTAGGTTTCAGATATTTGACATTTGCGTAATAAAATAGAAAACTTTTCATTCACTCTGGTATTGTTCAAGGCGGAATCAAAAACACATTCAAAAATCAAATAAACAATATCTCTTGTGTCCTTTGCAGTAGTTTGTAACGCGTAAAAATGATGACAGAATTGCTTGCTCTATCGTATGGTCAGAATATCGAAAATTTCAACACATTTTATTTTTAGTCTTTCTTCCAACCAAAATAAATAACTACGCTCCCGTAGACGCGCTTGTGTTATAGACGGTCGGTCGCGTGCCTCTGATAACCCATCAAACGTTACAGGTTCATGCCTCTTGATGCCATTCATGCTTCTTGAGTATCGTAATAGATAGTGTGTAGACTTTGTTTTAGTTATATACCTAAAGAATACAACTAATATACATATAATAAAAATACAACTGAAAATTTTACATTATTAACTACGTATTTCTTAATAGTACATGGAAGTTAAACACAAAATTATCAAATAGAAGAAAAAAATTACAAATTATTCATTTTACTTTGATCTGTTCACGTATAGGAGTGGGAACAAAACCCCAAAAGTTCCATTCCGAATATTGTCCGCAACATCCCTTATTTCGCTAAAAACCACCCCCAAATCTTAAGTTGTGTCGGTTTTTCTCAATTTTCTCGAAAACCGTTGTGCAATTCTAAAAAATGCTTATCATCAAAATTGTTGCAAATTAAATTATAAATATAAACTATTATTTAAGTTATTTTGCTAATCCGCACGGAATTACCGTAAATTGCGGTCAAAGTCAATACAAAAAAGGGTTGTGAATAATGTTGCAGCACAATAATAATTGAATAACATTTATTCTTGTGACAAAGGGTTGTAAATTCGATGCAACAAAGAATTTATCGGAGTTAACAAAATGTATATTCGAACAAAAGTGGACTGTATTTCACTAGTTTTATTTATACTTATTTATTAGTGCATATTCGATTTAAATATGCTAGGCATAAGTAAGATGTTAGGCACAAACCGAACAACAAACGATACAAGTAAAATTCATATTCAAATTCCAAAACCACAAACGGTGCAAAACTATTATAAAATGATTATTAAACAAACTTCTCTGTCAGTGTTTTTCGTAGTTATGATGTTTCTCACTTTGATTAACTTTCTGTCCGTTTCACAAACTACTTTTCTTCTGTCAAAAACATAAGGGTACGTTCGAAAACCCTGTGCTGGGTATTATAACATATAAGGGTGCATTCACAGACATTGTTCTGAATATCAGAACATCCTGCCCCCCGGTTAAAAGTGCTACTTATAACTAACACACAAAAAAGCAAATCAAAAGATAGGTATACAAATTCAATATGTCTAAAGTTAACATTTCATACGAAAAATACAAAATTTACAGTTTTCATATCAATCTTGATCCATACAGTAAGGTAATGAATATACGTTTGTTATCTATCAAGTAAACACGCCATGCCTTGTCCTTATCTTAACGATTGTTACCTTATCGTCTTGATCAGGAATAACCCGCGCCAGAGGCCATTATAATGGACGAGTTCCATCTTCTTTTAATAAAACCATAAAATTTGCTTTCAAGTCTTTAAAAGGTTTAAACCATTGTTGTTAGGCTTGAAACAAATTTAAATACTCTTTGGACCATCGTTTCCAGAATAAATGATGGACCTGAGTACATCGTATGAATCTAGAGAGTCGATTTTCAGGAATTTCGGTGACGCCTTTATCGGGAAATGCTGTTAGGCATTGGTCTATAAGAAATTGTCCAGAAGTCATGCAAGTCAAATCTTTGGAGTCAGAAGAAATTGGCTCTAAGGGACGAGAATTTAAAATCGCTTCAATTTGTGATAACATAGTAGATAAGTCCTGAAAAGTACTAAAATGTGAATTACCAACACTTCTATACAGATATCATTTCGTACTATTTATGGATGCCTCCAATAATCCGCCATAATGAAGGCTTCTGGGAGGAATAAAACTCCAAAAAATTCCTCTTGTTGTTGAAAAAATCGTGCAGTTATTTCAATTGGTTGCTTGAACCCAGAAAATTTGTTGCGTTATCGCTATGGATAACTAATGGATTTTCGCGACGGGATATAAATATTTTTAAAGTTAGTATAACGGCTTCAGTAGATAAATTGGAAACGAGTTCAATGTGTACTGCCTTTGTTACCATGCACATAAAGACTGAAATATATGCTTTTACTAAAGTTGCTCTTCTTATATTTGAAGATTTCACAAAAATGAACCCCCAAAGTCTATTCCGACTTTTGTAAAGGGCCTCGATGGAGTTACTCGATCTCTAGGAAGATCCGACATGATCTGCTAACTTGATCAGTTTAAAACCATGAGAATTTATACAATTACGAATAACCCATTTTATCTCTAACTGACCTCCAAGAGGCCAAAATCTTAATCGAAAATTTGACGTCACCAACTGTGCTCTTGTTTTAGCATTAATGATACGACCAAATTTCTCGAAGGAAATAGAACTGGATGTTTTGGAGCATAGGTCAGATTTGCGTAGGCTAGACGATAACCAACTCTTAGCAATTCATTGTCATCGAGAAACGGTGATAATCGAAACATGATTTTGTTCGAAATGGTCTTAATGAATTTTAATGCTTGAATCTCAGTCAATTTTTTTGTAATAATTTAATAATAAATTAGTGTTTTAAATGAAACTCACGGTTTCTAGTTAATTCCACAATATAATAAAAGTTATTGAAAATTCTAAAAAATTGACAATTGTTTCGATAAATCAATATCATCCTCAGAATGACAGAAGTTACATTTCATTGGATGCCTACCTGATGTTTAGTAGTTATTTTGCCTAGACCAAGAACTGACCTAACTTGTCATTGACTTATATGTTAATAGAAAAAAGAAGAAAATGACAATGTGCAATGTGCAATTATATAGGAAACCAGGAAAACTATATCTGCTGATCTTTACAATTATCACTTAAGAAGACCGTTTATTGGGGGAGAACTCCCTAGATTTAACTGTTAATTGACAACTTCATATTGTGGGTTTCTTAAATGTCTTCTAATTTCCAATTCTTCAAGGAAATCCAGTTCTTGTTTCTTTTCACAAATACGCAGCACTTCTAGTTTTGTGTTAGGTGTCAATGAATGATTTGTGTCAAGTAGATGTTTTGCGTAGTGGGATTTATCTGGTTGTTCTAATCTGTATGCTCGTACGTGTTCACTGTATCGGATTTCAAAATTCCTAAGGGTCTGACCCAAATAGACAGCATTAGATTCTGGACATTTGAGTTTATATATACCTGACTTCTTTAATAGTGGTATTTTTGTTTTTACATTTAACAATTTTGTACTAACGTAACTTTATGTTTTAAAAGAAATTGTTGTATTCGTTACTGAAGATATTATCATTGAAATATTATTAGAAATATTTCCTGCATATGTGATGGTTTTATAAGTTTTTATTTCATCAGCTTGTTTAGGAAATATTAGTTGTAATGCCACTTTTTCCTCTTTTTTACGAATTAGCTTATTTATCATATCTAATAGATAACCGTTGGATGTTGCTATTTGTCTAATTGTATTAATTTCTCTATCAAAATTACATTTGTTCATAGGAACTGAAAAAGCTCTATGTATCATTGAATTATATGCCGCTAGTCTGTGTGACATAGGGTGATTGGAATTGAATGGAATTGTCACATCAGTCTGTGTTGGGTTTCGGTAAATAGAATAATCAAGTACATTATTAGTTCTTTGAATTTTTAAAACAAGAAAATTGATTGAGTTATTTTCTTCAATTTCTAATGTAAATTTAATTTTTGGGTGTAAATTATTGATGTGGTTGAAAAATACATCTAATTGTCGTTCACTACCCATAAAACAAGCTAATATGTCATCTACGTATCTATACCAAAATAAAACAGTTTTCGAAATATTACTTTCAAAGATCTTTCTTTCGAAATTGTCCATGAAAATGTTTGCTAAAATAGGTTATATAGGGCTTCCCATTAGTAAACCTTCATTTTGAATATATATCTTATTGTCAAAAGATAAATAATTATGATTAATGCATACATCAAATAAATTAAGTATATCTGATATTATTCCTGGATTAATATTTTTATCTTCTAATAATTTTCTTACAAGTATTAGACATTCTTTAGGAGGAATTTTAGTGAACATATTAGTTACATCGAACGAAATGAGTTTATAGTTATCTTGCAAGTTGATTGCTTTCAACTTTTTGATTAGTTCTATTGAATTTCTAATTGAGTACTGAGATTCATATCCGTAACTATGGAGTATATTGTTGAGCCTCTTTGCCAATATATTATTAGGAGTATTAACATAAGAAACTACAGGTCTAATTGGTTTCGTTATTAAATGTAATTTAACGGTTCCATATAATTGTGGACAATTAGGATTCTTATGTATGATAGACCTCTTTTCGTAATCACTTAAAAGATAATTTGAATTATTAACAATATCCCTTACATTATTAGAAAACTTTTTTGTTGGGTCTGCTTTAAGAACTTTTACATCGCTAGATTCTATAAAGGTATATATTTTGGAATTGTAATTTTCAGTCGACAAAATGACAGTTGTGTTCCCCTTATCAGATTTTGTAACTGTTAGGTTATTATCTTCTACCTTCTTTCTGATTGCATTTATAACTTTGATGTCATTTTTTGTTTGACGTTTAACTTTTGAAGGTTCAATATCTTTGATTAAATTGGCAATTTTTAATTTCTCATAAAGAAAATTATTTGAATTAGATTTTAAAGCTATTTCTGACTCTGTAGCTATAATTTGTTTAATATTATTCGTAAATTTTGGTGGTATTCTGTACTTTAAACCTTTATTTAAAAATTCTATTTCACTATCTGTAAAATTAGTGTCTGAAAGGTTTTTTTATCGTGGTGCAAAGTGTGTTGGTATGTCACACAGACTAGCGGCATATAATTCAATGATACATAGAGCTTTTTCAGTTCCTATGAACAAATGTAATTTTGATAGAGAGATTAATACAATTAGACAAATAGCAACATCCAACGGTTATCCATTAGATATGATAAATAAGCTAATTAGTAAAAAAGAGGAAAAAGTGGCATTACAACTAATATTTCCTAAGCAAGCTGATGAAATAAAAACTTATAAAACCATCACATATGCAGGAAATATTTCTAATAATATTTCAAAGATAATATCTCCAGTAGCGAATAGAACAATTTCTTTTAAAACAGAAAGTAACGTTAGTACAAAATTGTTAAATGTAAAAACAAAAATACCACTATTAAAGAAGTCAGGTATATATAAACTCGAATGTCCAGAATGTAATGCTGTCTATTTGGGTCAGACCCTTAGGAATTTTGAAATCCGATACAGTGAACACTTACGAGCATACAGATTAAAACAACCAGATAAATCCCACTACGCAAAACATCTACTTGACACAAATCACTCATTGACACCTAACACAAAACTAGAAGTGCTACGTATTTGTGAAAAGAAACAAGAACTGGATTTCCTTGAAGAATTGGAAATTAGAAGACATTTAAGAAACCCACAATATGAAGTTGTCAATGAACAGTTAAATCTAGGGAGTTCTCCACTGTCTTCTTAAGTGATAATTGTAAAGATCAGCAGATATAGTTTTCCTGGTTTCCTATATCATTGCACAGTTATACTGATCTTAATTGGAAAAATGATATCCAGGATATCACCATAGGGCTAATAATATCTAAGCTTCAATATTTGTAATATCACACCTTCTTCTTTTTTCTATTAACATATATTAAGTCAATCACAAGTTAGGTCACTTCTTGGTCTAGCCAAAAATAACTACTAAACATCAGGTAGGCATCCAATGAAATGTAACTTCTGTCATTCTGACGATGATATTGATTTATCGAAACAATTGTCAGTTTTTTAGAATTTTCAATAACTTTTATTATATTGTGGAATTAACTAGAAACCGTGAGTTTCATTTGAAACACTAATATGAGCAGATTCCACGAAGTAAGGGTCGAGACAGTTAATTTTAATAATAAATTGTTGGTATTTATCAAGTTCTTCAATCTTAAGATGGCCCACAATCCCTTTCAATTTAACCTTTAAAGTATTACCGAAGCAAAAGACTCGTTGTAATTTTGAGTGAGAAGAGCTTCTTTCCAAAACAGAATTCCTCCACTTTATGACCAAGTAAACCGGTTTTAGTTTTTCGCTCCTATATCTCCGTATTTTGTAATGTTATATTTGTTAAATCAAATTCTTCTAATTCTTAATTGGTACAAATCAAAAGCGCCGGACCGTGAAATCAAAATTTTGAATTCAAAATTTCATTAGGTTTCATTCCTCTAGATAACAAATATGCGGGATTGTCATACGATTTTACATATTGCCAATAATAATTTGAAATGAGTTTTTGCACTTCAGATATTCTATTGGAAACAAATATCGACCATCTAGAAGGGTGAGATTGCAACCAACACAAAGTAATATGGGAGTCTGTGTAGAAGTGGAGATCTCCAAAATTAATCTTATTTTCGAAGACGGTAATTATTTTTTCCAGAAGTTTGGACAAAAGAACGGCTCCATAGTGTTCAAGAAGGGGTATTGAAATTGTTTTTGTTGGTGCGATACAGCTTTTTACACAGACAAAATTACAAGAAACAACTTTGTTTAAATAAATTACTCTAATATAGATGCAAGCGCCATATACTTTAGGGCTAGCATCCCAAAATCCATCTAGTTCAGTTTTGAAGAAAACATTATTGCGAAATAAACAAATACAAATTCTGCCCATTCAGACATAAGATCTTCTTAAAGATTCTCATCCCAGCCGATTTCAGAAAACCAAATTTTTTGCATTATAACCTTTGCAACAATTATAATAGGAACAACAAAACCTAACGTATCAAATAGTTGCCCCATCTGGGACAAAACTTCCTTTGAAGTAGCGACGACCTTATCAACAATCTTTGGTAGTGTAATGGTAAACTCATCAGAATTAGGATTCCATGAGATTCCTAGAACCCCATTCATGATATTTTCGCATTTAATTTCATGAATTTGAAAACTATGAGAAATATCAGTTTTCATAGTCTCCTTAACAATTTCATTATGATTCGAACACCACTTATGGAGTTGAATATTTGCTGATTGAAGCAATTATACAACCTGTTTTTGGGTTTCCCGTAGCTCTTCCAATGAATCACAGCCTTTTAGCATAAAATCGTTTTCATAGAGGCATCAATAATTACCCTGAGCTTAGTGGTACGGCTGTTGTTTCTAAGTACACACTGGTGTGGCAAAAAATATTTGTTTTCTCCATTAGCATTAAAAAGGTCGAGAGAAATATATCTAGCATAATGCAAGGAGATGTATTCTTCAATAAATGTTGTGTATTTAAGAAAAATATCAGGGCATTTTGCAACGCCATATTAAAGGAATTCGTTTGGTCCTTTTAAAGGAAGTGTCACTTCAAAAGATCCATTAGGAAGAATTAAAACGGTTCGACGAAATATTGTTTCTGCAAGTTTATCATCAGAGTAACCTGGAAGATTGAAATCATTATATTTTCAATTTTTCGGGTTTTTGTCAGAATAACACATTCTATTTATCTGCCAAATTCGAATAAATATATTTTCAATTCATCTAGATTTTTTCTAACACTTCTTATATTCTGTTGTAAAACGGTGGATTTATTATTGTTTATATTTTTTAACATGTTATATTGACTAATAGAGACTAATTCTATAGTTTTAAAGGGAGTATAATCATAATCTCGAATATAGGGATTCATTGATGTTATATTGAACTGAAATTATTTGTTGACTGAGAACCAGAGCGGGTATGAGGTCTATTTTTCATACTCTCTTTTTTATTGCTTGCTGTTGGTGGAGTTGGAAAACTTGGTGCTGCTGTCTTCTTTCAATTGATCAAGAGTATAGGAATTACCGTCCAATATTAATTTATTTCCCAATATGTAGCACTTTGAAGGATCTCTTGATTTACGGAAGCGGATTATATATTGTTTAAAGATATTGTACTATTCCATTTCCTTTTTATTTAAGTCGTGACAAATATCTAATCCAGTACCTTGTAATATTTTGATGTTTTTATACACCTCCTTCTCCTGGAGCAGTATCCGACTTTCCCAGAGAGTAAAAGTTGTTTATATATCTTGTTATTTCAGGTTTATTTCTAGATTTCCGTTCAGGTTCTTGCATATATCTCATACTTCGACAGGATGCCAAGAGTCATGATATTGTTTGCTCTTTTATCTTTCTCGATTTTCTCTAATCATTGTTTGATGTCTTCGTTCTCTTTTTCTAAGACTCTCAATCTTTTGTTGTGATCTTCAATTTTCATTAATAAATTTGTTTCAGTAGCATCCAGAGATCGTTACTTCTATCTTGGCATTGTTTAATTCATCTATAATTGTTTTCGTAGCCTCACCAATTAACTTTTTAATTGTCGCTTCATTCATTATAAATTGTTATAATTTAAAGAGTTTAACGTGTATGGTCTACTTTACTAGGTGTAAAATTTCTAGCTAGTAGACTATTCAGTTTTTTTGTAAACTTGTCCTCTAGTTCTTGTAACAAAAATGTTTAACTTACTCAACCTTATTCTTAAAACAAAAGTTTTTATGGCATATATTTTCGAAAATAATGTCTTATATGTTGTGAAATCAATTATGTTGAAAGCTTTCCTTGAAATATCAATTTTTAAAGATGTTTTTACTCACAGTTGTATTACAATTCTTTAAAAGTACCAAAGTGAAAACTCTCACCTTAGGCGACGACCCACCCATTTAGTGGGCAGCCATTTTTGTCAAACACAGTTACCATTGCTGTTGCCAAAAGAGTCTCTCCATATATATTTATCCATATTTGCATATAAACTACCATCAGATAGATTTTCAGTCGAGAGGAAATTATTGAAAGTATAAAATGTTTTTCGTGTTCGAGCGAACAGCTGACGTATAATCCACTATGGTATAGTTAGCTGATTGTTTCCGGTCTTCGAGGTATTGGGTCAGCAACAATTTAACATGTTTTCGGGTAAGAGGAGTATGCATGAACACTGTTATCGCTCATACGTATATATATTTTATCTTATGTTCAGCATTTAACTGTTCTGTTTTCAAAGAATCTCGAAGGTCTGTTTCAGATACTTGTAAGTAGACTTCATCTTCAGGTCTCTCATCTGACTTTAATCAGCTGGTATGATGTCGCCTAGCCTTTTCAGTTTGTTCCTTCTCAAATGAACAGCAACACACTTGTCAAATCCAACTTTCAACCCTATGCTATCGCTGAAGCTTAGTATTAGTTCCAGCTTTTCTTGTAGCAACTACTCTCTTTTATATCATTCATGTGGATAAGTACGCTATTTTTGCGTTATTGTCAATGGACTACGTATAGGATGCTCTGTTGAGCACATTATTTAATATGTACAGGGCTAGACACAACCACAAAGAGCTGAAATTTTTCCTTTGGAATATGCCCAACTGGATGGTCATTTCATGACACTCTAATTGTCAGTAATGTGCGCGATGTTAACACCAGATAATGAAGACGGTTGCTAAATTGGAACGTGATACGCGATATTTTTATAAGTGTAAGTTATAATCTGATGCATATACAATTGCCTTAAGTCCATTCAACCAGTTTCTAAAAATAACATATTCGAAGTGTATGTAGTTTCCTGCTGTGTTTAAGTTTGTATTACATCGACGACTGGTCTCAAATGATAATATACGGCTCCACCCCATCCCAATAAAGCATATCTTAATCGTGATTCAATTAATGAATGGTACAGTGTTTTCAGGTATTGCAGATCTACAGTATCTAAAACGATATAATAGTGGTCTTAAGATACTTGTAATATTATTAGTGTGTGCATCCCACCGTAAATTTAGCTTGATCTCAACTATTTTTGTTTTTTAATATTAAATTATTATACCCAGGTAGTCCCGCGGAGTTATGAGAATGACATAAAAAAGATTTATTGTTGTTGATTGTTAACAATTTGTGACTGAAACTGTCAAATATTTTCCGTTAGTCATTTTCCGCAGTAATTTTCCAAGTTCTCTCAAGTATCATCCGTATATAAAATAGCGGTATCATCCGCAAAACTCAATAAATTTTACCAGAGAACTGTGGTTATTAAGATATATTGTAAACAATACTGGAACTAACACAAGTCCCTATGGCAAACAATAGTTAACTACTTGTTCATCTCTTAAGGTATTATCAATTTTTCCATTTGTTTGCGGTTGGACAAGTAATCTGCGAGAAGTAGGAAGTAATACAATAATAGTATATTGTAAAACAAGTGCCAGAATGACTCATTTTGTAGCACGAGTACTAGAAAATGTCATTGTAATAAGAATTTTACATACTATTTTCTATGATGAACGGGCAACCATTTTTGGTAGCCCTCACATATACAAGTGACACTTTACAGAAATTTTTAAATTTAAATTTGAATGTTCATTAAGTAACTAATACATAGTTCGGAATTTACCAATATGGAACTAAGCAGCGAATTATAATGCACTCCATCAGAACTTCGCAATATTACTGATAATACTGTTAATGATTCTAAACAAAATAGCTATTTGTGTATTAAGAGCGGAAAGTGATACTCTGCCGCTTGAGGCAGAGACGCGTAGTGGAGCGCGGGCAATCTGCCGAAAGCGGCAACGCACTTTCTGCTCGAAATGCACACAAGATTTTTTCTACGATCACCTTATTTTTAAACAAATAATTAAAAAAAACACGAAAAATCCTTTTACTGCGTCCCAAAGCTCTTCGTGTTCTAAATAAATTTGTACCGCGCATTTCCACGTACCATAGTTCTCGTGCCCTTTTAGATGCTCGATCAGCGGAAGCTTATTAACACAAAAATTCAACAAATTACAAACTCCAGAAGCTTCAATGGTGTCTCACGCGTGTCCTGTGTCCATAACCTCTTACACTTTGAATATTTTTAAATATTAACTACAACTATAGACATAGGTGTTTTGGATGGTTTATAAGATAGAAAATAATAATTGAAGTGACGTCTGAATCGGTCTAATCTGTGCTATGTATTTTGAAGGCACCATATATTGTAAACATACCCTTAGTTTTTAGTTGACAGTAATTTTATTGAATTGAAAGTGTCTTGTCATTGAATTTATTAATTCTAATAAATTTGAGTTTGCAGTTGAGTAGATGTGTATTTATTCCTCGTCGAATACACAACATTTTTGGCGACGAGAACCGAAACGAATCCGCGAAGATGTTCATGTTTTTGTGATGTTTTGCTACATTGAAGGTCAATGAAACCCGGCTTGTCCTAGATCAGGGTTTTGCCATAGTCGCAGTATATCACACAAAGTCAAGTAAGTCCGTTCCATTTTCTAACATTTTCTAAGCATACAGCAATCAATAGTCAAGTCTGTCCATACTGAGTAAAGTCAAAGTCTGTCTAGTCTGTCTGAAAATCAGTATCTAACAAACATGTCTTTAATTGGGAGTATCGAACCTTTCAACCAAAAGTTTGGGGATATTTCATCATGGATAGAACGTTTAGAGCAAATTTTTAAAGTGAATGATGTTGCAGACACAAAAAAAGTACCCCTTTTACTCACTTTTATCGGGGGAGAGGGATATATCAGATTAAAAGATCTTGTTTCACCTACATTACCTGAAACGAAGTCATACGCTGATTTGGTGAAAGCATTAAAAGATCACTACAGTCCCAAAAGGCTAGTTGTAGCAGAACGCTTCAAGATGAACAACAGTTGCCAGGAACCAGGCGAAACTATCACAGAATTCATTGCAAGGTTGAAAAGTATATCAAAAACTTGTAATTATGGTGACTTTTTGAACGATGCTTTGAGAGACAGGTTGATATCTGGAATTAGGTCTGATAGTATTAAACAAAAGTTGTTAGAAGAAGATCATAACTCCGAAGCAGCCCTAAAAATCGCTCTTAGTATGGAGTTAGCTGAGAGGCAGGTTAAAGCTATGGTGTCAGAGTCTGATAATAGTTTGAATAAAGTATACCACAAGTGTAATTCAAGTCAGAATTACAAGTTACAGTCTAATCAAAACCGAGTCAGGTCAGGTCAAGGCAGTCAAAATAAGTCGTCTAGTAGCCATAGCCATCCAAGTGATAGTCAAAGTCAGTGGTATAGTCAAAAGCAGAAGTGTAGAAGATGCTGTCGTATACATTTTGATAACAACAAATGTCCAGCAATAAATTGGAAGTGCTTTGCCTGTAATATGACAGGGCACACTGCAAAAGCTCCTATGTGTAAAAACCAAGTTTTTGAGTTGCATGAAGATGAAAACCAGGAGTTGGAAGAAGAGTCAGATGAAAATTTTGAGTTAGGTTTAATGTCAGAGGAGTGTACCTTGAATTCGCTTAAAATGAGTTATGTTGACACTTTAAAAGTTAAATTGTATATCGATGAACAAAATCTTGAAATGGAAGTTGATTCGGGTGCAGTGAGGTCAGTTATGCATGAGCAAGACTTCAAATCTTTGTTCAACAATTTAGTCTTAGAGCCTGTAAGTTTTAAGTTAAGAGTTTTGACAGGGCAAAAAGCAGACATTTTAGGACAGGTATATGTGCATGTTAGATACTTAAGTAAGATGTATTATTTACCTTTGGTTGTCTTAAAATCAGATATCAAGTTTGTACCGCTCTTAGGGAGGAATTGGCTAAATATTTTGAATAAAGATTGGAGAAATTATTTGCTAGATAAAAGTGTAGTTACAGAAAAGTCAAGTTACAATAAGTCTCATATATAAAATTGTAGTCAATTCAATTTTCAGTCAAATCAAGTTTCAAATTCAGAGTCAGAGAATGTCAGATTGGAGTTGATTGCTTCTTTGAAACAAGATTATAAGTCACTTTTTGAGGAAGAACCTCACACTTCAATCAAAGATTTTAAAGCTGAGATAAAAATCAAAGAAAAATTTAAACCTATTTTTCATAGGGCATATGAAATGCCATTTGCACTAAAACCAAAAGTCGCGGAGGAACTTTCAAAAATGGTCAAGTCTGGTGTTTTGACCAGGGTATCCTACAGCAATTGGACAAGTCCAATTGTTGTGGTCCCCAAGAAAAACTCTGGAGATATCAGGATATGTGTGGATTTTAAAAAAACGCTAAATTTAGCAATTGACAGTGACCATTGCGTTTTACCATTGCCTTCTGACATATTTGCCACATTACATGGTAGCAAGTATTACTGTGTTTTAGATTTGAAAGGAGCTTATCAACAACTCCAGATAAGTGATGCTTCTAAAGAACTCTTCACCATAAATACCCACATTGGTCTTTTTAGATTTAACAGATTAACCTATGGCGTTAGTAGCGCTCCGGGTATTTTTCAATGTGTGATGGAGGCTATTTTATCAGAATTACCAAAGACTAAATGCTATTTAGATGATATTTTGGTGCATGGTTGTACAATAGATGAATGCTATCAAAATGTTAAAAAAGTGTTAGAAAGATTACAGAAGTATAATGTAAAAATTAATGAGAGAAAATGTAAATTTTTTGATTGTTCTGTAATGTTCCTAGGTCATAGAGTTGATTCATCAGGAATTCATCCTACAGATGAAACAATTGAATGTATTCAGAAAGCACCTTCACCAAAAAATATCACAGAGTTGAAAAGTTACTTAGGACTACTTAATTTTTATGGTAAGTTTATACCCATGCTTTCTACTAAACTTAAGCCATTGTATGAATTATGTAAAGGTAATACTGAGTATATATGGACAAGTGAATGCGAAAAATGTTTTCAGGATAGTAAAAAGTTGCTTATTTCTCATGATGTCTTAACACATTATGACCCAACACTCCATATATATATAACGTGTGATTCCAGTGGATACGGGGTTGGAGCAGTGCTCAGTCATAAAATCAATGGTGTTGAAAAAGCAGTTTTATTTGCTTCCTCCACTCTTAGTGAAAATGAAAAGAAATATTCCAATTTAGAACGTGAAAGTTTAGCAATAATATTTGCCTTAAAAAAGTTCCACAAATATGTTTTTGGACGAAATTTTACTTTGATCACAGATCACCAACCTCTTCAGTTTATTTTCGGAAAAAATAAGAACATTCCAGTTACCGCCGCAGCTAGAATCACTCGTTGGGCCATAACCTTATCAGCTTATAAATATGACATTATTTACAAGAAAGGTAGCGAAATTTCGAATGCGGATGGTCTCTCAAGATTACCATTGAACAGTCAAACTGAAATCTCAGATGCAATATTTTCATTTAGCTTATCTTATGAAGTACCCATTACTTATGAAAATATAGCAATAGCAACAAAAAAAGACATAATTTTGTCCAAAGTCCTTGATCTTACTCTAACTGGTTGGCCAAATTCGATGAAAGATGACAATTTGAAACCTTATTTTAAAAGAAAATTACAATTTTCTGTGGATAGTGGTTGCGTCTTAGTTGGTAATAAAGTAGTAATTCCAAAACAACTGCAGAAGGATATTCTAAGTTTGTTCCATGAGCAACATATAGGAATAGTAAGAACTAAAATGCTCATTAGATCTTATTGTTGGTGACCTGGTATTAATGAAGATGTTGAGCAATATGTGAATTCTTGTGATCTATGCCAACAAACTCGAAATTTTTCAAACGGCGGAGTTTTACTTCCTTGGCCAACTGCTCCTAATAATTTTTACAGAGTGAATGTAGATTTTTTCAAAAAAGATAATTTCACATTTTTTATTCTTGTAGATGATAAATCTGGGTGGTACGAAGTTAAACTTATGAAGGATGGCACAAACGTGAGAGAAACAGTTTTAAAATTGAAACAAATTTTTTCAGTATTTGGATTACCAGTAGAACTTGTAACTGATAATGGTCCACCATTCGGTAATTCTTATGAATTTACTTCTTTCTGTCATGCAAATGGGATAAAATTAATCCGAATCCCACCAAAACATCCAGAAAGCAATGGTTTAGCGGAAAAGGGAGTCCAAACAATCAAAAAGGGGTTAAAAAAAGCTTTATTTAAAGAGGGAGAAAATGTAAGTGAAGTCTCTATCTTAAATAAATTAGAAAACTTTTTATTTGTACATAGAAACACCCCAAGTACTTCCACAGGATTTTCACCAGCCGAAACACTTTTTAAAATTCCTCCTCGTACTAGATTTGATTTGCTAAAACCATGGTCAAAGAAAGAAAAATCCATTCAACCTGACATTTTGCAAAAAATAAAGCTGTTTTCAGAAAACGATGAAGTTTTTGTAAAGAATAAATATACAAATCTCTGGCAAAAAGGTAAAGTTGTTAGGTGTATGAGTTATAGTACTTATTTAATGAGTTATAGTACTTATTTAGTTAGATGCGGTGACAATATTAAGTTATATCACATTAATGACATCAGGCGAAGTAAATCAAATCCTATGAATGAGAGTGAAATTTATAATAACCCGATTGTGTCAAATAACCATATCTTGTCAAATAACACTACTGAGACAAATAATGTATCTAGTACCTCTATGTCAAATAGTAACATGAGTCCTCATGTTAAAGAAGTACCAAGTCCTGTTATCGAACTTCAAGGTTCTCCTGAACCAAAAAATTCTACTGAAAAATCAAATAAATTTGAAGGACATGGTACTCCGTCAATTTTTAAAAATGTTACCAGATCAGGTCGTGCTATCAAAATACCTAGTAAATTAGACCTGTAACTTTTGATTATATGTAGTCCTATTTTTAAGAAGGGGATGAAAATGCTATGTATTTTGAAGGCACCATATATTGTAAACATACCCTTAGTTTTTAGTTGACAGTAATTTTATTGAATTGAAAGTGTCTTGTCATTGAATTTATTAATTCTAATAAATTTGAGTTTGCAGTTGAGTAGATGTGTATTTATTCCTCGTCGAATACACAACAATCTGTAAGGTCTTATGCCCAGCCAAGCTTCATTCCATAAAACTCCGTCCTCGATGCCCAGCCATGTTTCATTTCATAAAAATGCATCCTCGATGCCCAGCCATCCTAAGTAGTATTCATTTTTATCTAAAATGTATATGGATTCATTCCCTCGGGGATTAAATGGGTCCCATCCGCGGGATTTAATGGGTCACTTTAGTCGCTTAGTGTATAATGTACTATTAATATAACTATTATTTACTAACTTTCTTTAGTTTATTGTAAATGAAAACATGCGAGCGGAAAAGTACGCTCTAGAGCGGAAATAATGTCAAATTATGACATATCACGGAAAACATCAACTTTGCGGTTAGACTTGAGTGTGCAATAGCCTACTTTGGGTAGTGATCGTAGGAAAATATGTTTACGTTATTTCTGTTTTGAATTGCTTCCATATACGTTCATAATTATGTCATTTGTTCTGCACATGACAAAATTTCAATGTTGTGAAATTGAAAATTGAAATACATACGATTGACATTACAAATCATGACTTACCTTATAATTATATATTGTTCATATTTAATATTATTCTTTCTATTTAAATTATTTAAATTCTCCAAAATTTATAGAAAATGTACCATGTCGTGTCCACCGTCCAGTGCCAGCTATAAATGTCAGTTTGTCAGCCATAAGTTAAACAGTGCCTCCAATTATATAAAAAGTTACCAAAAACGATTCTGAAATGGTTATTTTGTGACACTGTTTTCGATGTCACAATAGTTATTTGTACAACAAATGTCACAATGACTCGTTTTGTAGTACGCAAATCACGAGTACTATAGAAAGTCATTGTGGCACAAGTTTTGCACAATATTTTTTATGATTCGCTTTTGTTTGATTTTTTAAATAAAATAGAATTACATATAATCCCTATTTTTAAACTAGGAGGAGTGGTTTGAATTTAAGTTGGCAATTCTGTAGATTCCTGATTGATCAGATCACAAATGGTTTTACTCAGCACTTTTGACTTTTGACATATTATAACCGAATAATTGTGTAAATTGTAAACAAACTTTCATTTAAGCAAACAGAGGATGATTATTTGTTTAAAAAAGAGCTTCTTCGTATATGCTCTTGCGATCTATTTATATTATATCATGAACAGAATTATTTCTGTAATATATCTTCACATAGATATCTGATAATTTATCCCAAAACGTTTTGTATACCTATATATTGATCCTATACAATATAAAAATAAACAATTGACAAATCATAAATAAATAAACGTTAGCGTACTTTATTCATTAATATTTTTAATATATAAATCATTCTAATTTACCTTTAAGAACATTTAATATAATAATTTGCTAGCTAGAACAACGCTAGACCATTTTATCATAGAAAAATACTTTTAATACGGGGAAGAATGCAATCTCCTGTACTGAGTCCGAAGCCACAAAGTTTTGTCGAGTGCGACGCCATCTATTGTATTGGGAGGTTACTATTCACCAACAGAGAAAAAATAAAGGAAGAGACCTGCATGATTAGTCACAGTTTACTAGCTACTACTAGATGGCAAGCCAAGCAAATACTGAAGGTTTTTTAAATTATGCCTATATTGTTTTTTCTTAAATAAACAAATAAAAACAGTCATACAAAGATTAAACACTTTTTGAAACAACCTGTTATTTTATTTTGGCTTAAAAGTAGGATAGGTTGTTTCAAAAAGTTGTTTAAAGCTTTTATCCGTTTTTATTAACCAGGATAGTTTATTAAAAGACGAATGTCGACAAATAGTTTCAAAAATTTAATATAAAATTTTGTTTATAAAATGGTACAGGTGATTTTCTTTATTTTCTTTTCAAACTTAAGATAAGAATAACTTATTGATAATAGCATGTGCTAACAAATATTACACATATGATACAATATAATGGATTCCAATATTTTTCAAACACTAATTTTTTTTCGATATACATTGTGTATTTGTCATCAAAGGGGCGATTTTCGTGTTTTTCCTCTTACATTTTTATGTGTATGTACAGTCGTCTATATATTTTTGAAGTGTTTCAATGAAAGTATTTGTTGCATAGTTAGGATCTGGATTCAAGTATAAGAAATCTCAAGATGTTTGTCTCATTGTATTTTTAGGTTTTGTTTCATCTATGTATTTCACTATTCCTCGTTCCTTGGGGCATTTGATCCTTCCCAGTACTATCTGTAGTATTGTTGAGAAATGATCTGTAATGTCGGTTTGCAATACTAGGGACAGTATTTGATCGAGTACGTTGAATTTGGATTTTAAAAATATGCGTCGAATGTCGAATTACTGGAATTTTTTCATATAACGTTTTCACATTATTTTCAAACGATGTTACTTGCAGGTTACTCGGAATTCTTTGTGTTTTCAAGAGAGTGCCAACGCTTTCAATTAAAGTGTTGATTTTTAAATTCAATTGAGATATTTCATCTATCATCAACCTTTTAAATTCTAAAATAAGTTTAAAATATGATTAAATATAAAAATTAATTAAAATTATTTAGTTTAGTCACCTTGATCATCAAATGTATCTATTTGTGGTGATGATTTATCTCTTTTGTGAAGTGTTTATCTGATTCCACTTCCACAAGGTTTCAACTTTAAAAAAAATTAAAAAAAGGTACATTATAAAATTAAGTATTTTTATACTAAAAGTCAAATTTAATACGCAAACTTTAGGTTATTATAAATTATGATTTAACTTAAGAACCAAATTACCTCTAGGAACAGCAAATCTCGCCATATCATTTGATTCTTTATTCTTATGGGAAATTCCTTCAGCTTCAGACCTCATAGTTTCAGCAATAGATTCCACTTGAATCTCTGGAGAAGTACTACCCGATTTATAATTCCCCGACATTTATTACAATACTGAAAAATATATTATTTGCTCAAAACATTCTAATTAATTTCTTTAAATACTTACAATTTGTTTGTGGTGTAGGTTTAAAAACAGGATAAATGTTACGATTTAATGAGGGACACTCGTCTGAATCAGAACTAGAGTTATGGGACATATACCTTGTATTTTTTTTCTGTCTCTGTCAAAGTCTCTAATATACTGATCCATTTGTTATTGTTTTACTCCTTACCACAGATCTGCTGACATTTTGATATCGTTAGTAACCTTCCAAGCGAATAGATGGCGTTAAAAATGCAGTTTAGCAGTGGCTATAAAAGATCGCAGGGCATGCATTTTATTTATAATCTTTGTCAAGGGTAAAGTCAAATGTCAAATAAAAATATAACTAAATACAATAACCAACTGTACACTAAAAATTACTAAAAGAGTGTTCAAAGAGCTTCATTGTGACACTGTAAATAATGTTGTAATGAAGTCTCTTTTATACGCGAATTATAAAAAGTAAATTTTGTATACGTGAATTATAAGAATTTTATTCTGTCATGATTTTTTGGAAAATAAATGTTGATCATATTAAGAATAACTTAAATTTACTGAAGCAACAATAGAATGTTTTATAAACAAGAATATTTGACATGATCACAAACGTAATTTGGTTAACATATTTTTGTAGTTAGAAATCGACTACTGGCCCCCTGAATAATACCTTCTTTGTAAACACCTATATATACAATACGATTGGTACGGTCTATTGAGAGGTCACAATATCATAAGATTGGTCTTGAAGCATTAATCTTCACGGTATTCACTATTCTGAAAGCATTCATTACCAGAAATGATTCGGCAGATTGACTGCAGGTAGCTCGCCGGCAGAGGTCACGGTAACTTTTATTGGCTTTTTAATATGCATTAGCGGCATCTGTTGGGGGTTCTAAATATTTAAACATTTTTAAAATGTAACTGAAATTAAGTTTCACAAAAATTTTCATATATGTATGTTACGCCTTATACAAAATTGTTTGTGAACATTCTCATAACACTGAGCAGTTGATAAAAAATTAGATATAAAACATTCAAGTTCATAGAAAGTCTAATTTTGAAACGACACACTATAGTATGACTAGAAAGAGAAGCACTTGAGCCCAAGATAAATTCCGTTTAATAAAAACATTACTTACAATTCCCAAATTTCTTACTTTCTGTCCACCATCCCATTGGTGGCTTCTTTCCACAATGATAGGTGTCATCCATTCTGTTGATGATATTCTAGCTTTCAATATTACTTCACAATATTTAGTAATTAAAAGTTTTAACAAAATGGTTAGCAGTAAGTATGAAACGCTTCATCTTTTCTCGGTACGTTTCTCCGTTCTAAGCCTCTAGAAGAACTTTTTATGAAACCTAATCATAAGAAACCTAATTCTTCTACCACTTTCAAACTTTCTCACATTACAAACCCTAAAACATCGAATCTTTCCTTTTTCCGAAATTCTTATTTAAAATCTTCATTCTCTTCTTCTGATAATAGATGCGTTGACAATTTAATAAATTATGCCTCCAACAAACTTGTGGGCATCAGTGTACTAAAAAATATAGATAACCACCAGCCAGATGATGTCCCATTCATAGGAATACCGAAGAAGATGACTATGCTAGAAAATGATGCGATTTCTATACGCAATAAATTATCTTTGACCAAAACAAAATATAAAACTGATTTACCCCAAATGGAGTTGGAGACATCAAATAAAAAGGTAAACGACCAAATGGAAGTTATTTATACTAACAGTGTGGCATACTCTAACAATACTAATATAGACAAATTGTATGATGAAGATGATAACGGAAATCACACATCAGTAGTCGATTTGAGTAAAAATTTTAATGACATACTCTCCAGAACAGTAAAAATGGTACTAACCTCGTCACTAAGACAACTGAGGTTAAATCCAAAATATCTGATGTGTCCAATAGAGTGAAACCAATAAGTACAAAATCTATATCAACCAGAGTTAAAAAATCTAGTAATAATTTTTCGCTTACCAAAAAAATTTCATTGCCTCCAACGAGTGTCAAAATAACCGCGTTGTTTTGCAGGCAAATTCAAAACTCGAAAAGAATGAAGACGTAGAAAAAAATAATGGTTCAGAAGTCGATAGGGTCGTAGTAACTGAGGAATTAATAAACATCAATTCCCTTTCTAAAAATAATCCTAGTGTTTGTTTAGTACCGCAATAGCCGCACCGTCGAGATGTCCCTTTTATGGGTAGGTGCTCCCCTACATTTGTCTTTCGTATATTGTCTTCGATGGAGACACTTCTGCCAACAATTTTTCTAAATTTTTGAGCTACAGGTTGAGCCGGACCTTTCCGCTTCCTGGAGTTATAGGTTCCTATCAACTCATCTGCCAGCACAGATCTAAATTTTAATTGGGAACAAGGTTTTTCTTTTCGAGTCTGCGCAGAATACTTAAGCAAAATATATGAGTTCACAATAGCACTGTCTATACAATAATATAGGAGCTTGACCCACCATCTTCTGGATTTCCATGAAATTGAGTAGGCTGCCATTGCCTGATCAAATTTATCAACCCCTCCCATATATTTATTGTAGGCTGCTATTGACTCGGGACATTGGATTTCTTGTCGCTCTCCCGTTTTATTTGTTCTTTTAAAAATGTAGTGGTATTGTGCATGTTGCTTATCACATTTACAGATTTCTTACCTCTGTCCTTCCATTTTACAACAGATATATCTCCCGCCTGAGCAAAATCAGAATCACCAACTTTCATTTATTTGTCATCTTTCAAAACTAATTTAGGGTAATACTTTCTGTTGACCCTGAATGTGCCGCAGGCAAACAAGTTCTGTTCCAATAAAGTTTTCATAAGGTTAAAAGTGGTAAAGAAGTTGTGGAAATATAAACAGTAACCTCTTCCCCAAAATGGCTCAGACATTTCCATTACTACTCTTTCTCCCAGTGTATCTTGGCTCGTTTCTTTTTCTTTTCCCTGATAAACTTGAAATGAGAGCATGTATCCACTAGCACTACACGCTAAAATCCATACTTTGAATCCGCGCTTGGTAGGTTTCATAGGCATATACTGTTTTAGAGTAGTTCTCCCCTTGAAACCAACCATGCTCTCATAAATTGCCAATTCTCTGTACGGAACGTACAAGCCCTTAAAGTTTTCGTTAAATTTGTAAGTAGTGGTCTTACTTTATATAATTTGTCAAATTTTTCGTCTCCTCTCTTAGGCAAATGTTCGTTATTATTTAGATGAAGGAAAATGAATAAAAATATTTTCAGTGGCTTTCGACTGGCTATTCGGTTAACTTTAAAATTGTCATCTGTTAACCAATAATGTCTTATGCTTGGAAGTCAATGAAACCCCATAATAATGAGGATTCCAATGAAAGTTCTGAGTTCTGCAGCATGTAGGTCTAAATTTTTTCCATTTTGGGTGGCATAGAGATTTGATTCATAGACCATTAGTTCCAAAGTATCCATTCCAAAAGTTTTCTCAAAAAGTTTTAGCGGCGACGAACTTTCAACATTGTGAATTTTTGGACCACAAATTTGACTGAATACAGTCTCGGAATATTTTTTTATTTCTGATGACTGCTTGGTAAAGTTAAACGGATTAGAAGGTACATCGTCATTTGCCTCAAGTTCGTCATTGTCAATGTCGCTTCCATCTATTTTTGCTTGCACCAACAGCCTCTCTTTCTGTACTTCATCTTCATAATTTGGATCATTTATGGAGTCATTGGAATCGAAGTCAGTGCCATCTTCATTACTTTGTTAAATGTATGTGACTTTTCTATCATGATTTCTTCGTTGCCTTGAAGACAATATACCTGTAAATTTAGATACAAATAAACTTGTTAATCAACGAATTTATACTATGCACCTTTAGATGTACTTGGAGTATTATGTATGTCCACCACAAGCTTTGGGGTTTTTTGAGAAGCGCTGGAAGATGATGTGTATTTGTATGCGTAAAACGCGTAGCACTACCCGTGTATGGTGTAACAATATATGGTTCATCATCTGCGTCGCATCTCCACCGATGTCTGAATATTCAGCTTGGTCGTCTGGTATTCCCTCCAACCAGTTTAACATATCGTCAGTAAGCATCTCATTCAACTCCTCCAAATTTATTCTAGACATCTACAATTGAAAATAATCAACACTTTACAACACAGTAATTAAATTTCACATATGCATTGATAAGATTTCATCCTCGTAGGCTTCGTAATTTTGTCAAAAACTCAAATATAATGTTAAATATTTTCTAAGCCGTAATGGAGTGACTACAACCGACATAAAATTACGAAAGCTTCAACATTCCAATGCATATAAATGTACTTTGTTTGAGGTTTTTTGAAAAATTAAATGGAAAAAAAATTAAACAAAATGTTATGTTTTGTTGTAAAGTAGGGTTATTTCTACAAAAGATCAGATTCAATGTTAATTCTTTCAAATTTTACAGCTCTAATTTAATAAAATGAATTTATTCGAGTTCCTCATACTTTTTTATTGAAGTATACTTACTTTGCAGTGCACTTATAAACAACAAATGTAAATAAACCGTGCCGACAATCACATTTGTAAAACAATAACATTTGGGCGGTAGGCGTAACAATCAATGTTAAGTAATTAACCACTTGTAATAAAAAACGCGGGATTTTTAACTTATGGTTGATATTTCGACTTTAAACGATGCAGGCCAGTCTGTTATACCAAAATGGTTGATTATAAAACTTTGTTCATACTTGATACCCACTGGAAAACAAGTGATCGATAAATCGACAATGCCGGTTAAAGGGTTAAAAAGTATAATATCATCTACGAGCAAATGATGCATACATTTGCCATATTTATATATGATCTTCCATTTGCAACACCAATAATAACTTTTCATGTATTTATTAAAAAGATAATCTGATCTAAAAAATAAAAGTTGAAACTTGTGTAAAAATATTTCTAAAGTTGAACATTTGGCTTATAATGTTTCTATATGTCGATAAATAAAAACACTGTCGCACCGACGATTCATTTCTTGCGGATGTGGTGATCGGTAATTCAGTTTCGTCCGCCTTGAATCTCGAACCGAGGCGCTAGTCTTGACATCGTTCGCAACGTCACGATACGCAAGCCTGTGAATGCTCTATTTGCGAATACTTCTTAAAAACTATATTCTTGAGTACTGTTCCCAAAATCATACGAGCTGTACATTCTCATGTTTAAATATATTTGACAACAGCGCAATTCAGTGTTAGTTGACGTTACAAATGTAATTTTTTTTATTTTTGAATGTTTCTTTGTAAGTATCAATTGAAAATAGAAAAGTTGATTAAATTTGATAAACGACATGGTATTTTACGTGATTTCGTTACTTTAATTGTTGATTAAATGGAAATCTTATTCTGTATAGAATCACTTGAGATGTGTATATGGCGCAAAGTTTTACTGACATCCGTAGATGGCAGTTTTGGTAGTATAGTTAATATACCAAAAATGAGGAAAAAACTCCATAAACAGAAATTGAGTAGGAAAAATTACCAGAAGGTCATAAGCCTGCAGTCAAGTGGTGAACGGAAATTTATCGTACAAAAATTCCTTTAAAGGGATTGTCACAACTATCATCTAGTTTGAGCGTCATCTACCACTGAGGCTTACAGTGAAAATGTTATGCCACCCACATATAAGTGAAACAATGCATTCAAAAACGGTTGAGATGTAGTAGAAGATTTGCCTCACTCTGGTCGTTACCTGAACTATCTTCGCTGAAGGAAGCAGCGTTTGAGTTTTAGATAGGGAGCCACAAAAATTTCTATGTATTTTTTTATTTTTTAGGCATCAAGATAACGAGTCTTACAAGGCTATATTCGTAAAAATAAACCCCTACACTCACTCTTGGTTATGGAGTTGGGAGAAGGTCTTTGTCTTTTTAGTTGCTTTATTATATGTGCAATTGGAATCATTTGTACCATCACTAATATTTTATTCTTGCAGAAACTGAATGTTTCACACCATATTCAAGTTCTAGTCAACTCGAATAATTATTTGGTGATGTAAAGTTTTTATTGAAATCCTTATGTGCATAATTTTCAAATGTTCACTATTTAATTGGAATTTATCAACTTTTTCTATTTTTGAAAATATTGGAAATATGATTTTATTTTATAATGTATACAGGGTGTCCCGGGACTAATGGGAAAAAAGTCAGGAGCGTATAATCTGAGTCAAAATAATGCTAGTACTTCATATAAACTTTTTCTATTCAGGCCCTCGTTTTCGAGTTATAGGCCTCCAAAGTTTTAATTTTGAATTTGGTTTTTATTTTTATTTTTTGTACTAGTTATTTGATCTCTATAAAATTCACGGCAAAGCTATAATGTACGTGTATGTTTATTTTGGTAAGGTAAACAGATTTACAGTAGTGCCTTGAAGCCCGGGACGGACTACTCGCAATGGTTAGTGATCCAAAAAATTTGCAGGGATGGCACACCCTGTATGAAATAATCGAAATTCACTTCCCCACACATTAAGCTAACGAAAAGGTGCACTTGTTGGAACTCGATAAAATAAGCCGTTTGGCTAATATTTACAGTTTTATTAATGCGCTACGTACCAATTTACGCATTCACCATTTTTATAAGTACACAACGAGGTAAAACTAACTCATTAATACGATGTCCAAGATTTACCTTCAGTACTACAAAAAAATAATTTAACGATAGCAGAAGATAAAAAACATTAACGAGTTATTAATTGGAAAGTTGCTAAAAACTTTTTTTTTTACCGTTTAGCAAGTAACCATAGGATTAGTTGTCAAACATTGTGTAGAATAGTTCGTAGTCAGTACTTGTCAATAATTGATAAGTCCTTAATTTAACAGTTACAATGGCAGAATTCACTTTTATTGAGTACGCAGATATGAATTTAATGTATGGACTGGTTTCTCGAAACTGTTTAGTGGCCAGAAGGCTTTATGCAGAACATTTTGCAAACAGAGCATTGCCAGACAGACGAATGTTTGAGCGTATTGATCTCAGGTTACAAGAAACAGGTATGAATAAGTAAATGTAATTTTCCATGTATACAAAACAAAGTTTTAAATTTTAGGAAGTTTTTTGCCAAAAAAAAGGTGAAGAAGGTCCAGTACGAAGCGTACGTACTGTGGCAGTTGAACAAGACTTGTTAAATGCAGTTGATAATGAACCATCAACGAGTTTACGAAAATTATCCAGAGAACATAACGTCTCGAAATCAGTTGTTCATCGCGCTCTAAAAGAACAGCTGTTATATCCTTTTCACATGACAAAAGTACAAAGTATGACTGGCTGATTATCCTTCACCAATTGAGTATAGCCAGTGGTTTCTGCGACAACAACAAGCAGACAATACATTTATTAGTAACGTTATCTTTACGAACGAAACAGGTTTCACCAGAGATGGAGTCATAAATTCTCATAATATGCATTTATGGGATGATGTGAATCCACATGGCATTATCCAAACTAGGAGCCAGCATAGATTCATGGTTAATGTTTGGGCATGAATAGTTGGCAATCATTTGATAGGGCCATACTTTATTGACGATACTTTGACCGGTCAGAGATATTTGGAGTTTTTGCAAAATGAGTTATGGAACCTGTTTGATTATGTGCTACTACAAACTCGTAGGAATTTATGGTTTATGCATGATAGGGCCCCTCCTCATTTCAGTTTAGATGTACGACAGCATTTACACACAAGGTTTCCTAATAGATGGATTGGTCGTGGAGGCCCTTTTCAATGACCACCGCGATCAGGAGACGTTAATCCTATGGATTCCTTCCTCAAGGGTTATCTCAAAAGTAAGGTATACGCAACACCTGTGCAAACAGGGCAAGATTTAATAGACAGAATTGTGTTACACTGCAATGTTATTAGAAATAATGTGGTATTGCTTTTTCAAGTGCAAAGAAACAACCTTCGTAGACTTAGAATGTGCGTGGAAGTGGGAGGAGCTCATATTGAACATTTATTAGAAGAACGTTAGTTTTTGTTGTTGTTTAGGAATTAGCTTTAGTCCATTGTTTTATAACTTGTGTTTTTTGAGGTTTTCTTGATGGTTTAATAATGTTGTGTTCGTAATTTTTATTAAAAGCAACTAATTACGTTGTTTGCGTACCTATTTAATTCCCATTAAATAATTTCTTAATGTTTTTATCATCTGCTATCATCAAATTATTTTCTTGTAGTACATTGTATTAATAAGTTAATTAGGTAAATTTGTACGTAGTGCATTAATAAAACTGTAAATATTAGCCAAACGGCTTATTTTATCGAATTCCAGCAAAAGTACCTTTTCGTTAGATTAATGTGTGGGGAAGTCAATTTCGATAATTTCATACAGGGTGTGCCATCCCTCCAAAATTTTTGGATCACTAACCATTGCGAGTGGTCCGTCCCTGGCTTCAAGGCACTACTGTAAATCTGTTTACCTTTCCAAAATAAACATACACGTACATTATAGGTTTGCCGTAAATTTTATAAAGATCAAATAACTAGTACAAAAAATAAAAATAAAAACCAAATTCAAAATTAAAACTTTGGAGGCCTATAGCTCGAAAACGAGGGCCTGAATAGAAAAAGTTTATACGAAGTACTAACATTATTTTGGCTCAGATTATACGCTCCTGACTTTTTTCCCATTAGTCCCGGGACACCCTGTATAAATAAATCAAATTTGAGTGAACATTGAGAAAAAAAAAGTTTTTTGTTAGAATTTTTGTATGAAGTGAAGCATCTCAAGAATTGAAATGAAATTTTTCCGTTGAAACTAAATGCTTTACTTGGAAAACCACATTATTCAGTTATGTTTCCACGAAGTTGAAAACTATGTAGATTCAATGAATTTTCTAATTCCTTGTATCATTCTTCGATGAACAATAACGTTGGGTTCTCGAGCAAATTTAGCTATTAATACATTTTTGTTGTTCCAGCTTTTAGTTGCTTATCCTTTAGTACTTAATAGTTGAAAATACGGTTAAGGAATCCAAAATTTTAATTAGCCAATAGTATCAAATATGTAACGGACTAAAACAAGGCGATGCCCTCTCGCCAATACTGTTCAACCTCGTCCTGGAAAAAGTCGTGAGAACAGATGAGATAAAAACTGAACTGCTAACAACGAAAGGCCCCAAACTGCTGTCAGCATACGCCGATGACATCGACATCATAGGGGATTCTGTCGTAACAATAAAGGACATTTTCAACAATATCGAGAAAACAACAAGCGAAGTAGGACTAAGAATTTACGAGGAAAAGACGAAATACATGTGCATAAATAGAACGGTACGAAGAGATAGATTAGGACAAAACGTCGCAATAAACAATTTCAACTTCGAAAGACTATAACGTTTCAAATACCTTGGTGCCACAATTACAGCAGACAACGACGTCACTGAAGAAATCAAAGGCAGAATCCAGTCCGCAACCCGCTGTCTTTTTGCACTCAATAGCCTTATGAAATCAAAGAGTCTAATAAGGGCTTCAAAAATCAAGATATATAAAACTATCATCTACTAACGTGGACAATGACAAAAGCAAACGAAGATAAACTCAGATATTTAGAACGAAAGATTCTCAGAAAGATATTTGAACCCTACCACGATCTGACGACCAACCGATATCGCATTCGAACTAATGCAGAGGTCCAAAAACTATACAAAGATAGCGATATTATCCAGGAGATTAAATTCCAGCGTTTGAGATGGGCAGGACACGTACAGAGGCTACACGACGAAAGACTTGTGTAAAACTGATATGGGAAGAAACTCCAACAGGCAAAAGACCACTCGGACGCCCCAGAATGCGTTGGAGAGACAACATAAGATGAGATCTCCACTCTATTACAGGTTGATAGAAGACAGGGTCGCCTGGAATAAAGTGTGCAGTCAGCCAAGACCCACCCAGGGCTGTAGCGCTAAGTGATGATGATGATGAATAGTACCAAATGTGAATTTTTAGAATATCTGAATCAACTCGACAAATAATTTCTAGACAATAGAAAGGTGCATTTTACAAATAAGAGGAGACATCGATATAATTCAAATTAAGTCACACATGACTCAAAATATAATTTTTTTCAACTCATATCAAAGTAAATTTCAAATTTTTATCTCAAATATTCTCGAATTTATCTGTATCCCTTAATAAAATTGGAAGATACGGCAATGATTGGCCTTTAACTGGCCATTTACAGACCTGCTGCGGCAGTTCTTACAAATGCTTCTTTTTTATTGACTAATGACTGTTGCTCGGAAAATGTATGCAGTAGATGAGAACTCTAACTTCAATTAAATATCAAATTATAGTATGAAACCGTAAAATAGTTTGAATGATGGGAAGAATGTTTGCAGTTAAAAGTACGAGTAATAAAATATTTCAGGGAATTAAACTAAATATGTGGAATGCAAATTTTTTGAAGTCGCTTCACATAAGCCGAATGTTTTAATGATTAAAAATTACTTAAACCGTTCCAAGTACACCAATAACTGTTGATTGTTCTACCACAATTTTTTTTCGACTAATATTTTCAAAATGAGAACCAACTATGGTAAATTTCCGTCGCATAATCTCCATGTTTCAATTTTTCCACTGCGCAATCTGAAATTGTGCGACGTACAATCCTATACACGGACTAAATATAAGTTCTACCTCACAGGATATTTGCCGGTTCACTCAGTGGAGATGGGGAGGTTCGTTAAAGACCTCCTAAATACCAATCGGATCTTAATAAGGCGCCAGGCAAGTCAATACCTAAAATATCCCAGGAACTACTGATCACGCGACCTACCAACGCAAAAAGGAACGGTACTAAATTAAAACAAATGTTTAAGAAACGATTCTATTCAGTTTTTAACAATTAGTACACCAGCGTAAGCAGGTGTTGACTGATTAAATTAATTCAGCAGCTTAGTGGTAAGCCATAAAAAAACAATGATAAATGAAACATATATAGTATGTACAAAAAGTACGAGGAGTAATAAACCCTAATTAAGTATGCAAAACCTTTACAGGGAGCACCATGAAATTTTTGATAAATCTCTTACTTTAAATTACATTTCTTCAGTAAATCTAAAAACCAGGTAGATCGACCCCGTATTTGTTTCAGTTGTAGCAAAGTTTAGGGTTTATTCATTGTTAAAGGATTAGCAGATAAGCAATAACGCAATGCAGTGGTGTGTATTTTGGGAAAAAAATACGTTTTAAATTATAATATAATAAAAAATGAAAAGAAATAATTATTGGAATACATTTATTACTTACATTTTATTCTATATCCGACTCGGAAAAGGAAGAATCGTTGTTGACATTAATAATAATAGGGTCGATTAAATCATCACAAATATTGTCAATTTTCCACATATTTGCCTCTACTTTGATAACATGCTCGATACAGTTTGTCCAATTTTCCTTACTCACATGACTTACAGCACTCTCTAACAATTTCACAACATCGTTTATTTTAAAAGTAGTATTTTTTTTTCCAGCTTCCCCCTTTACCTGAGCCCATATTAATTCTATGAGATTAAGTTCACAATGATAAGGGGGAAGTCGAAGAACTGATATACCACGAGAAGAAGCCATTTCTTCTACAATGTAGGTTTTGTATTTATTCTTGTTCATTTTTGCAATTCTGTAAAGTTCTTTCCTTAGTGGATCTTTTGGAAACTTAATATTTTTCGAAATAAGCCACTCCAAAAGCTCTTTTTTATTCCAACGACTTGTGGGCAATGCTTCTCGTAACCGTGAATGGTAACTTGCGTTGTCCATAACAATAACAGCCCCTTTTGGAATCAGATCCAACATTTGAACAAACCATTCCTCGAAGACATCCCCATTCATATCTTCGTGATAGTCCCCCGTGCGTTTTGAAATAAAAGTTAATAATCCACCATCAACAAAACCTTCAGAACTTCCAACATGGACAATGATAAGTCTTTTTCCTTTTCCAGATGGTGGCTGCAAACCTAACGACAAACCTTCCACGAATGCCTGCCTTCCGCTTTTAATGTTTTCATCTTGCCAAGATTTGGAAACTGTATATCCAGCATTTATCCATGTTTCGTCTAAGTAGAAGATTTTCAAATTTTGTTCTCTGGGATGTCGAATGCTTCTTAAATAGTCTCTTCTCCAAAAAACTATTTCCGGTTTATCTATCAAGAGAGATTTTCTATTATGTTTTGTATATCTTTTACCCACATCTTTCAAAAGTTTGCATAATGTTATTCTGGAGAATTTTGGATAGTCCGTATCTTCTTGCACTGATGTCATAATTTTGTCTTTGTTTTAATGACTCATCGATCTCAATTGGTTTTCGGCCTGAAGGAGTTTTAGGGGGTTGAAGAGTTCCATTCTTGCTTTCTTCTAGTAATCTATAAATTGTTGATTTAGCAACACACAACATAGCAGCCGTTAATTCCACAATATCATCAACACTTGCACTTTGATCCTTGTTTTTCAATGATATATAACAATTCAATATCAGAGTTTTTTCATTTAAAGATAATGGACCTGTTTTTGGTCGTTTAGATGGTCCTTGGCTTATCGACATTGTTTGGTACTTGCACAATTAACATTCAACAAATGTTTTAAATATATTCCAACTGTTTACAATATTATGACAACCATACAACTTCATACAACTTTACTCAAAGAACTAATACTAAGTACTGATTTAATGTACCTACTTTCTTTTAAAATAATATTCCCGATAATGTTTCTAAGAAAACTGGGTTGTTTGGAAAATACCTCTCAATAATCGAATAATCTGTAAATAGGTGTAATCTTATTAAGCCGATTACAGTAGGCCACTTGCCATTTAAAATTTCTGAGAAAAATTCCCCAAACACTACATATAGGAGTAATACAAATAAAAAATATTATGAATAAACGGGCATATCCGAACTCTGCCACAAAATAAAATTTTATCTGAGTTGTATCAATTTGAGGATTACTGAAATGTTCGAACTGTGCCGCAACCATTTAGTTTAATCCTATTAGAGTCATTAGGGTTTATAATATATAAAATCGGAGGCCCATAGAATTATGTATATTTCTGAAAGGTTTCAAAGATTTCTTGAATCAAATATTTTGAAGAAATCTTGATTGTTTTGATCGATATTTAGGGGATTAGGGGAAGGATGCTGATGCACTTACACTATTGCCTAAAAATCAGGAAGAAGTATTTAATAGTGTTCGTGAATTACAATTACGAACGAACCGAGAAGAGGAATTTCTATTAACAGCAGACCAGGTATTCAAAATTATTGTGTTCTCCTGTTTTTCCAACCTTAATTTTTTATGTAATTCGGATTGTATTTTGATGGATGTTCAACTTTTTTTTACCAAATGTTTACCATTCATGGTTTTAAAAACGGCTATTACGTACCTCTTGTTTTTTGTTTGCTGCCGGACAAATCAAGTCAAACATATTCAAATTTGTTTTTAATTTTAAGACAAAAATGTAAAGAAGTAGGCTTAAATTTTCAACCTAAAGAAGTCGTAGTAGATTTTGAACTAAGCATTCATAACGCTATATATGAATGTTTTGGCAGAGATCAAATTCTTTTTGGTTGTAAATTTCATCTCTGTCAAGCTTGGTTTCGTAAGATTCAGGAGTTTCATTTGGTATAAGAGTACAGACAGAAAGGTTCTGTAATTGGCGAATACTTAAAAGTACATTTCGGTATTATGTATCTTAGTCCTGAGGAAGTTGTAGAATTTTTTTATAATGAACTACATTTTTTGCTTCCGAATGACCTCTACCTCTATCACTTTTTTTTATTAAAATTAGTACATCCCGTTACCTCTGACCTAAATCGTATATTCTTCAGCATAGCTGCAACTCATTCGTTCAATACAAAATGTACCTTACGGTATACCCTCTTAAAATATATTTTGGTACGTCTATGAAATTTACTTAAATGAATGATTTATTACTCCTTGTCCTTTCTATATAGACTATAGCTTAACATTATTATAAAAAAAAATAAATACCTAAATAAGTAAGGAATGCTATTGTAATTTTATGTACAATTGGCAAGGAGTTGTATCAATACAAAAAAAAATATATGAAATTATTAGTCTCCCGGGCTTGAGCTCATGCGCAGGTGACCAGGGAACGAAAACGAGTTTAACAAAATATCTTAACTACAGCGCAATTACCATTACTGTGTGGCGAAATCTAATTTCAAACGTTACCGTCAACCACAGCCATAAATATTATAAGTATTTGAAAACAGTACAAACTTTTCATAAATATTGAAATAACATTCGGCCAATGTATTCAAAAGTATGAAGAAGGAAGTCCGACCAAATACAAATATTTTTCAAACGTTATGATACACCCGGTATAAGTACGTGTATTCTAAATTACATCCCGTAGAAATATTTGTCGTAAAAATTAATAAACTTGAATAAGTTCACCGATACAGCCTCAAAGCATCAATCACCCTGTATGCGAGCTATTGACGAGTGATCCACTTCCATAGACGTATTCCAGTCGTCTCCCAAAAGCATGAAACCAGCCTAAATACCCGGGAACCAAAAGAAACGGGAACCACCAAACCCTAAATGAAAGAAAACCATTACATAATTTTGGGCAATTAATAAAACTCAAAGTTAATTTTTTAAATCAGCAAATTATTCATATCAGTTGTTTAACTCGAATAATTGAATCCTCCAACACAAAAAAACTTCCATTAACATTCCATTTCTTTCAAATTTAAAACTAATTAAGCCAAGATAGTATAAACTCACTAGTCTATGAGCTTGTACTGCTAATTATTTAACAAATAATATGACTAAATTCATTTTACCCCAATTTAAAAATTCATAATCTAAGGGAATACACACTAAATAGTTTTAGAACCTTTATTCCCAATTATCTCCTGATAATAAAACTGAATTCACGCCAAATTAACATTAAAGCAGTCCCATGGACTATTAAAAATCTCGATCGTAAAATAAGTGCAACAATAAATAAATTAATTACTCGTAAGTATTATAATAACTCACCCTATGTTAGTAAGGAGTTACGGCTTGATCCTGACGTCTCAAAAGGCGTAACAACCAATGATCACCCAGATGGCCAAGAATATGATAGGGGTTTACGGTGGCTTCTTGCTCAATACTATACTGATTGGAATCTATAGAGAATAAACGTATTGTAAGGTACTGAATACGGCACTCCAGGAAAAGAGAGGAAATATAACTTACCGGTAATGGTAAAATTCTCAACACATGGAAATGGCGACTGAATGTACATGAAAAAATATCCCAAACGGTCCAGAACCCAGTAGAGCACCAAAATATCTATTCAACAACGACTGGATTCCAATAAAATATGATAGAGACTGATCCCACTTAATGGATGACTAAATGAAAGTCAAAATTACCAATATCACACTTGTACACAACAATCAGTTATGGCCATCACGTTCAAAAACTTTTTAAAACCAACCATTGACCAAGAAAGTGCCGACGGGCTATCAACGAATTACCCACAGGTACCTTTGTTTTATTCCCATCGTATTATCACAGAAACCTAACGATGATACCAGATACTTACTTTGGTACTCGTCTTCTAGGTGATGCTAGACGACAGTACTCATAATACTTCCGAATAAAGTTTTGTTCTTATTAACTCAAGAGGGCAAATACAAGGGTTATTTAATAACAAACATAAATAAAAATATTATACTACACACCACTAACTATAATTGCGGCGGTACTCAAAAAAAAACGTAACAATTGTTTCCTACACGCATGCATGGAGGTGTTGCCCACTAATACAATGATGATTTGAAAACTTAGTAAACAGCCAACCACTGTGCACAAATAAGTCAAAAATCTTCTATGCATCTTGAATTTATTTCTCAGGATGTGAATGAGAGAAAATATTGTAACACTAAAATCAGCAGAGTGCTCTAACTGCTTCTGAAAGCATTAAACTGTGGCTACACTGAGAATGATGGCAAAGATATTAATGATGGAAAGTCAAAATTAAACGTAGTGGTCTATTCATTAAATTTTTAGAGGAACTGTTAAATTAGTAGTGGTAGTGATTTAAATTCCATTAATTATCTTTCAATGCCCAATTTTCGAGAAATGAAGAAACAGTATTTGGTTGTGAGAGTTTGTATATATTTGAAAAACAGCTCCACTGATTGGAAAAAATGGAATTAAAAACTGTTTCGTAGACATCAGTTGGGTCCCCATTTAAACAGGTGCATTACCTGAGTACAATACAATACCTGTTAATATGTTTCATACAATGCAAAGCAGGTGTATAAACATATAAATCTGCGTAATTGAAAGAATACCAACATAATTTAAATTGGAGGAATATTGTCAAATAAAAGACAAATGTAACAATGATTATTTGTAAAGTGTATGAATAGCATTCCTTTCTTTAAAATATTGAATATCACTTATCAATGAGAATCAAGCAATTTGATTTTGAATCAGAAAACGATTTTTATTGAAAGAAAAAATGAAAGTAAGTTCTTAGTAACGAAGTCGGTAAACGATACTGTCATTAGAATTTTCCAAGAATATCAAATCATTTTGAATAAATAATTGTGCATAAATGTATAAAAAGTGGAACAAACCTTCTGGAACATTTTGAGAATACACATAACGTCGAGTGATTTCCGTAAGTGAAACAATTTGTGTAAGAATTCATTCAAAGACAAGCTTATATTGTAATCAACCATCTTCGGTAAATAGGCAACAAACAAGATGACGCAGATTAATGCATTATCTTACATAACCGTGTATAAGAGGTTATACACCCCACAGAATCTAAGAAAGGAGCATTAAGATCTCTGAAACCGATTGTGGGCGATAAAAATGTATTCCTATAAACTTATATATACAATATATATATATATATATATATATATATATATATATAACAAAATTGAAAATATCACGGGGATTGCAGCCTAAATAATATTTATATTCTTGTTATACAAAACCGAGCGCTTTCGAAAGACTATTTCTTTCTTTTTCAAGGTTGCATGTTGGAATTATAAGAAATCAAAGAAAACAGGATACATAGTAATCACATCCGACTTAAGTTAGAACTAAAATCAATACCTCAACATTGAATTAAAATGCAATAGGAAACCAAAAAATTGAAAAAGTGAACAAGTAAAAAATTTAAAAAATTGAAACATTGAAAAATTGACAAATTGCGAAATTGAGTTTAAATTAACAACATAAAATTAATACTTAGCTAAAATCCCTCCTGAAGGAAACACATTTTGGTTTTTTTAACTTCACCACTACTACATTTTGACAGAGAATATTTAAAACTGATTCGGTTGTTTCAAGTGTATCTAGTTTTTGGATAGACAGTAATGTTTTTTACTTTACCATACCTGCTTTCAGTCGTATTCTCTTCAAACGAGTTTGTTTTATTATATGTCAAACATACCAGGGTAGTTAGAAAATTGCAAAGTGGGATACCAAATGTTGCACCAAAACTAGCAATGAGATTAATATTTAAAATTTTGGATCTTGATGTCCAATTACTGTTAAAAAATTTTTCTTCTTGCAAAAAAATTCTTTTTCTTTCATATAACAGTTGCCTGCTGTTATCATTTGGTAGGTTATTTATAACAAGCAGTTGAATATGCTCAGAGCCACCAAACAGCATGAACTCTCACTTCATCCGTCCCGCGGCTGTGAACACATCCAGGCAGTTATCGCGTGTAAAAAAGCACAGGCTAAAAGAGGACAACACCAATAGGTGGTAAGTTTTATTATCACAAGAGGTTTCCTTACAGAAAAGAAAAAATTAATCAAAGTCCAGTCTCTCACCCTGGAATTTAAGATTCTGAAATTGCCAACTTCAGAGGCTGTCACCCTCTGAGTAGCAAGAGTTTTTTTATATTTTAAATTTTTTAATTTAATTATACAACAAACTTCAAAGAGGGAAATGGCAAGCCCCACACCCTGTCAAGTTTGTCAGTCCCGACTGAGGTAGGAACTCACCACAACCTCCCCGAAATGCTGTTGGTTTAAGTAAGTACTCTCAATGCCTGGTGTTATTTGATTCAACATGCTATACTATTACTTTTTTGTGAATTATGTTATAGTGTGAAAAAAAGTAATAGTACACCAGGCATTGAGAGTACTTACTTAAACCAACAGCATTTCGGGGAGGTTGTGGTGAGTTCCTACCTCTGTCGGGACTGACAAACTTGACAGGGTGTGGGGCTTGCCATTTCCCTCTCTGAAGTTTGTTGTATAATTAAATTAAAAAATTTAAAATATAAAAAAAACTCTTGCTACTCAGAGGGTGACAGCCTCTGAAGTTGGCAATTTCAGAATCTTAAATTCCAGGGTGAGAGACTGGACTTTGATTAATTTTTTCTTTTCTGTAAGGAAACCTCTTGTGATAATAAAACTTACCACCTATTGGTGTTGTCCTCTTTTAGCCTGTGCTTTTTTACACGCGATAACTGCCTGGATGTGTTCACAGCCGCGGGACGGATGAAGTGAGAGTTCATGCTGTTTGGTGGCTCTGAGCATATTCAACTCCTTGTTATAAATAACCTACCAAATGATAACAGCAGGCAACTGTTATATGAAAGAAAGAGAATTTTTTTGCAAGAAGAAAAAATTTTTAACAGTAATTGGACATCAAGATCCAAAATTTTAAATATTAATCTCATTGCTAGTTTTGGTGCAACATTTGGTATCCCACTTTGCAATTTTCTAACTACCCTGGTATGTTTGACATATAATAAAATAAACTCGTTTGAAGAGAATACGACTGAAAGCAGGTATGGTAAAGTAAAAAACATTACTGTCTATCCAAAAACTAGATACACTTGAAACAACCGAATCAGTTTTAAATATTCTCTGTCAAAATGTAGTAGTGGTGAAGTTAAAAAAACCAAAATGTGTTTCCTTCAGGAGGGATTTTAGCTAAGTATTAATTTTATGTTGTTAATTTGAACTCAATTTTGCAATTTGTCAATTTTTCAATGTTTCAATTTTTCAATTTTTTACTTCTTCACTTTTTCAATTTTTTGGTTTCCTATTGCATTTTAATTCAATGTTGAGGCATTGATTTAGTTCTAACTTAAGTCGGATGTGATTACTATGTACCCTGTTTTCTTTGATTTCTTATAATTCCAACATGCAGCCTTAAAAAAGAAAGAAATAGTCTTTCGAAAGCGCTCGGTTTTGTATAACAAGAATATAAATATTATTTAGGCTGCAATCCCCGTGATATTTTCAATTTTGTTTGTTAATAGTTCAGCCGTGATTACTTGTCTCTTTATATATATATATATATATATATATATATATATATATTATGTTAAAATTTTAATCTGTGTCTAATAAATGTATTTAATAAGTTTTATTTTATTATATAATTTGTTTTACCTCGTATATTATTCCTCTGGATTTCCTCTCATTTACCTCGGCTAGCGCTCAATATTTTATCATAATTATTAATTTGGAAACAGACAGGGTTCTGAGTAAGGCCTTTGTTTTCCGCAGATTATTTTAAGAACAAACATGAAACTCAAATTGGAAAACTTGTTATACTTTCTTAAATGTCATCTCAAATTTTCAATTTATTTGAAAGTATAACGATTATAATTGGTACCAATCATAGAAAATTACTACTAACCTTCGAAAGAAAAAAATAAACCGCACAATAACTTCTTTCTTCTACTGATGTGCCGTCAGCTGCTATATCTTACCATGTAGACGGCTTTTAATCTTTATTTTAAGAAATTGTTCATCAAATTTTGAAGGAATTCACCAATTAGTTAATTCTGCACATATATTTTATCAACCATCGTTTATAATATCTGATTTTGCTTCTTAATTCAGCTGTATAATTTTCGAATTATTATTCAACTTGTTCTTCAAAATCTAATCATAATCTTTTCTTTACCTCGACACCAGATTTATTTATTTCTCTCCCTCTTAGCAACCATAATTTTCTTCCTAGATACCAGAGTTTTCTTGTCCTCAGATTGGTTTAAATCTTAAGCTGGATCTCCTAATACAATTCATTTCAATGTCACCAATTAATGTGACATTTCATTGGTTGACTTTCGTAAAAATTTGTACATATGTAACAATAAAAATAATAACTATGTACAATATAAATAATAACTCAAAACATTGTTACTACTTTTATAAATCATTATACATAACTAATAAATAAAAAATTTCCTATTTATTCGCAACAATATCAACAAATTCCTGAACTGTCATAAAATATTCCTCGATTCTGACAGATAGAATTTCTATGATTCAATATAGTGAAACTTTAGATCACAGTTCAATATTTATGAATTTTGACACACAGGGTGCTCCCCTTATTAATTTATATTATAAAAATATGTTTCTTTATTATGAATAAAATTATTTGCTATAATATATATATACACATATATATATATATATATATATATATATATATATATATATATATATATATAAGGAAGATAGTCTTTGCTGACTGTTAGGAATAAAACTGGTGAATATTGGGGTATTCAGCAAGAGAAACGGAAAAAGTGTACTCTTAACGGAAAATTTTCAAGCTTTCGAGGATGATTGTCCTCATCCTGATGATTATTTACTCTAATATGCTGGACATTGAAACAAAATTAAATAAAAAGAATCACAGATCTAATAATAATATTTCATCAATATCTTAGTTCAACCTTTTACAATAATTTTTACGAACATTTCTGTTATATCATCCATTTGTGAACTTCATATTGACAATAATTTTGAAAAGTCTCAAGCATATATCGATATTTTTACACTGTTTTTTCTGGATTTCAATTTATATTTTTTACTCGTTTAATGTAAGTACCTTTTTTTTGATTTTTCATATTTAGTTATACATTGTATTTTAGCGTGACTGCCGAAGTAATAAAACTATTACGAAAGCTTCCACTAAATTAAAATAGGAGTTTAATTTCTAAGCCAATTGCTGCATCCTCACAAATATTTCTAAATTGGGAAATAAACAGCTGCTAATACGAATTGTTATTATATATATATATATATATATATATATATATATATATATATATATATATTTTTATATAACGACTGAAAAATGCTATATAGGTGGGGATAACGGGGATTTCAGTCCAAGGAATCAACGCCAAGATCTTTTATTTACAAAATGCCGCCAAGTAACGAACAAACAAATTATGTATCGATTTGTCTTATGTGAAATATGACATCAAGTATATTATAATTATATTTATTTTTACATTTACAAATTTTTTAATGATTATTTATATTGAATTTACTTAAAATATTTTACATTGCCCTGAAGAAGTGTCAAAAGGACACGAAAGCTTGGCGGCATTTTGTAAATAAAAGATCTTGGCGTTGATTCCTTGGACTGAAATCCCCGTTATCCCCACCTATATATATATATATATATATATATATATATATATATATATATACTTATATATATATATATACTTATATATATATATATATATATATATTCTAGAACAAATTTTATCGAGGTTCGTTCTATTTTGTGTATATTTCCTTCCTCTTTACGCTACGCTTGTGATTGATAAGTAAAATCTAGTGGTGTTGAAAGTAATTGTAAACTAAACAGTATCCGCAGAACTCAATTTGCCTCATTATTCGACTACCAAAGGAGCAGCTTATGTTACAACAGCGTCCTCCGTATTAAATTCTCGTTTTTTGTATCTATTTTGAATGTGAGGTTAGTTGTAAGCATTACAGTGAAATAATGTTTGCTGCTCTCGGCCGTGCTTTCAAAAATTTCAATAGAAAGAATGTTGAAAATCTTAAGCGTTGAGGGTCAATGAATTATTTGAATTGAAAGAGGAGAATAAACATGTAATTTTTTTCGGAGTAACGAGTTTGATGTTTAAAGTTTGATAAGAAATACCTGAAAATGTTGCATTTTGACAAAATGTTTCTGACAATTCACTACGGAAATAGAAAATTGAAACAATTCAAAATCATGGCGTTCACATTAGTTGTAAAAGATTGATATAACTATATTTCTAACAAAATATTGAGCTAAATTATAGTAAATATGTCTAACTTAATTTTGTAAATTTAGATTTATAGCTAAGCTACCAATTTTTTACACTTTTTGTCTATGAATCAATATTAATGTGTTGCATGTGTGAAATTATATCGGAGTCCGAACTAGACAAAATGATCGTTGGGTAATTTCAAATGTTTATCTATATCTCTACAGAGGAGACGTAACTCGATCCTAGAAGATAGATAAAGAGGGTATTAGCTTCCTCCAAAGGTAGTCTTCTAATTCAAAAACAATTACTAACTGTATTTTGTATTGGGAAGTAATTCACAAACGCTCAGTTGGTTTAAATGAGAACCAAACGAAGCTACAGGTCTACTGTGGAAAACATTGACTACTTGTATATGTAATTCCATGGGAAAATCTAGAAACAATAGTGGAAACAGTTAATCAATAACTAGTGAACCGCACCTTTCAATCATTTTTGTTTTATTACTTTTCCGCCCAGCCTATCTAATATGCGAGAAATTTGTTTTGAGTTACTTTTACGTTTTCCATCAACAACAACACGAGAAAACGGTTTTTAAAAAAAAATCCTTTATGTATGTCGTCGTCGTCGTTGTCGTCGGCCACTTTTCGTTACATGTCTTGTTAGCACGATACAGCCTCCGAAATGCAACAAGTCACCAATTTTATGATTTACTGTTGTTAAGGACATGTCACAGATGAACCCTATTAATTTTCAGCTCACCAAAGTCAGTACAATGGGTGCTATGGTACTTGAAGTACGACATTTTTGTTATTTTAAGAGAAATTTCAGTTTGTTAGCACGATACAGCCTCCGGAGTTCAACAAGTCACCAATTTTATGATTGAATATAATTCAGAACATCTGACAGATGAACCCTATTGATTTCCAGCTCACCAGAGCCAGTACAACAGGTGCTATAATACTTAAGGTACGATATTTTTGTCATTTTTTGGAGAATTTTCAGTTTGTTAGCACGATACAGCCTCCAGAGAGTATACGATTGATCAACTTTATGAATAAGTATTGTTCAAGGTGTCTCACAGATGTACCCCATTGATTTTCAGTTGACTAGAGCGAGTACAGCGGGTGCTATAAATCCAGATATACTACATTTTTTGGTTATTTTTGGAGAAATTTCGGTTTGTTAGCAGGGTACATCCCCCGAAGTGTATACAAGTGACAATTTTATGATAAAATATTATTGAGGGCCACAGATGCGGAAAAGTTTTAATCTTTAAAATCTTTTATTTTTATGCGTAATAGAATTTAATGGAAATGTATATTATGAATCAATAATATCATCATTGTCATATGTCGCTATAAAATGTAGAGTTGTGCTGTTATTTAACGAAAGTACTTATCAGATGCGACAGTTTTCTCAATAACTCAATATAATGGGTCGTACAAAAACTGCATTGGACATTATCTCAAAAATATAATCGGAAGATAAAACCACAAATTTTATGTTGGGAACTTAATGACATGTTAAGCAATTGTTGCAATGATACGCTAAATAAAATATTATTGTCTAGGATGTGATAAATTTCCTGTTACATCATTATTCTTATCTACAAAATTCTGAGTAACCAATATACATACTATACATTTTTTGCGTTACTGAATCATATGTTTGGGTCATGCTCTGCTGTATGTGATGTGAACTTCATTTTGAAAATGTTACAGCCAAATATCAATTAATAAAAAGATGACGAATGCAGTTTTTATGTCTAAAAATTGAAAGGATCGCACAAAAAATGTTAATGCTACTAGGGCAAATGTGGGATATATGCCTCAGGAGGATTGACGTTCTGCTACTTTATTTTTTCATGAATCATTTTATGTAGGTACTGATAATTGGTGGTCATATTTTGTGATTAATTTGCATTTTAGAGCTTAGAAGCATAATAAAAATTTCGAGGTAAGTTATTACTTAATTTAGGCAAGGCCATACCAAACTTTATTTTCAGTATACTCCAGGTTTATAGATTTTATATGTCAAACTTTTGGTTAACCGGTTTGTTTACATTCAAAAATTCCTTCAAATCTTAGGTTATGGCAATATAAGTATTGAGGCACATAATTAGTATTCTGGATTTGAAAATGAGAATATCTCAAAAACTGATAAGGCAATGCTTGACAAAATTAAAAGCAATACTTTCCAAATTGATATAAAATACATTCGAAAATTGAGTCCATAATGAATTGGTGTTATATGACTCACTCGTATAAAGTTTAATGAATCAATCATTTTTCAACATTTTGACAATCATTTAAAGTTACGACAACAACAAGTCGATGTTATAATAGCCTTTTGAAATAATACAACTTTCCAAATGCTCTGTATAAAATACGACTCTACATCGTGTAGTGAGGAGAAGAGGGAGATTTCAAATTGAAACTGAATCTATTTTTCATCGTTTAATCATGTAGATGTGTTTATGATTTTTTGTTAAAGTTACAGTCAGGCTACTAGAAGTACCGACCGATATGCATTGGCCATTCTAACATAATTATATTACCGGCATGGTTCTCTAATACTTACCAATAAAATCATTGAAAAATTGTCTATAACTATTGAAACTCCTTTGATTCATTTACTATCTATAATTCACAAGCAGTCTATAGTGAGAGTAGAAAATTATACAAATATTCAAGAGGTTTCAAATTTTTTCATTCAAAAAGTGTAAAAACAGATAAAAAAGAGTAATGTTACTACAAATATAGGAAGGATGGTCTAGAGCGATTAAAATAAATACACGTTCAGAGATGTTAATTTATTCCAATCAACCTCGACCTATCAATTAAAAATTCTACAAGATTATTAATTCATTTTCACTTCCTGCTACATTATTGCAACGGTATCATATATAGCAACCATTTAGATACACTTATATTGATTATCTCAATTTATGACCATCTTGATAGTAAAAAGTAAACGAATGTGGACGTATCAGAGGAAATATCGTTTTAAAATGCAAACTTGAAATTTATTTGCCAAGACTCAATTTAACATCGTGCATCAAATCAAGACAACTTTCAGTTTTACTTTCCTAATACCCACGGGTGAGTTATCTATTACCATGCATGGTATATATATCACCTCATTGGAAGTTTTTAATCCCTCTACGATTCTCTTTCAGTTGTAGATTACAAAAATATACAAATAACAATTGAAGTTGGATGTAATCGTCTATTATAATTATTATTTAAAATATAACGTATGTCCAGTGTATTTCCGTTAAAAAATTCCCACAGTCGGAAACCAAAAGTTGAACGCATATTGCACCAGATAATAAACTGTCATTTATACAAATTGTAAGAGCGAGACTGCTTGTTAAAAAACATAAACAACAGGATAATTATGGGTGAATTATGGTACTTGCAATATTACAAATTCGAATAATATACGATTTAGAGAGAAAGAACGTAATAAAATTAAGAATTGTATCTTTAACAATCTAAGATTCAACTATAACATCGCTTTTACGTTTACAGTAATCATGATCGAAAAACGTTCCATTGCTAGTAATTCTCCTATTTACATGGAAAGTTCAAGGCATTTACGAGTACGAGATAATACTAAGAAATGAGTTGATGGAATTTAAATTTAGACTTACCATCGTCTAGTCACCATATAAAAGTGAATAATTTCGTTTAACTTTATTGTCTGCCTTATTGCTAGAATTCATCACTAAATAACCATATGTATTGAAATATATTACTTTTCTTTAAACCAGAAAAGCTATGAGTTTCTCTTAATCTAGAAATTGTGGAAGGCGCTTGTCTTATTCGTTTCAAAGGGATATTTTCTTTGAATTAGTGTTTTAAATGAAACTCGATGTTTCTAGCTAATTCCACAATATAATGAAAAATGTTGAAAATTCTAAAAATTTGACAATTGTTTCGACAACTGAGTATCATCGTCAGAATGACAGAATTTACATTTCATTTGATGCCTACCTGATGTTTAGTAGTTATTTTTGGCTAGACCAAGACAATGATATAGAAAACCAGGAAAACTATATCTGCTGATCTTTACAATTATCACTTAAGAAGACAGTTTAATAGTGGAGAACTCCCTAGATTTATCTGTTCATTGACTACTTCATATTGTGGGTTTCTTAAGTGTCTTCTAATTTCCAACTCTTCAAGGAAATCCAGTTCTTGTTTCTTATCACAAACATGTAGTACTTCTAGTTCTGTGTTAGGTGTCAATGAATGGTTGGTGTTGTAATAAATACGAATATCAAAGAGATAAATTTAATGTAGAAAATTTCAGAACACACGGTAAAACATATTTTATTTCAAATCATAATAAAAAAATAGAATGCCACCCACATTTTGTTTAGAAAAACGATACGAAACCAAAACAGCTTGGAACAAATAAAACATTTTACTAGGTCAAAGCGAAATAATTGTTTTGAATACAATTATTTGATAACGTAAAAATTAGGACGCTTCAAAACATAAAAAGTTGAATTTGCAATTCAACAAACAACCCCAAACCTAATTCGGGGGAAGAGTAAAAACCAAGTGCAGAGAGCGGCAGCAGACAGACAGTGTTGGGGACGAAGACGCGAAGGGAAAAGTCCTTTCCCTGTCACGATAACGGGTAGCAGTTTTTTTGTGTTAGCGGTATCAGAGGTAAAGTTCTCTCCGTTGTGTCAGGGTGTAATAGGGATACTTAGATATCCTTGACGGTGAACACTGTCCCCCGTTTGAGACACGAAACGGTAAGAATCACCCTCTACGCTAAGGTTTTTTCCTACATAACACGATACCGGTTATTGGCACTACCCGCGGTGGCTAAAAAGGTAGCGAAGAATAAGCAGTAGCCAGGCCAGAGAAGGGAAGTTTTCCAACGCCGTAAGTTTTTGAACAAATTAAGATTTAAACTTTGTTTTTTTTTGAGACATTTATTCGTTATTATTTCGCGCTGGTTTCTGAACTTGGAAGTTACATATCAAATGTTATACATAGGGAGTAGCGATAACAAATATATTTAGTTGATTTTCTGATCTTTCAAGGGGACTGGACACACCTGGTCGTTCTTAGTTAAATATTGAATGTCCAGGCTCACAATTTTGGGGCACAGCTCGTTCTGTAACTTATACAATTTACAGTGTGTGATGATATAATCAAATTTCGCAGAGTATCGCCATTCTGACAAGGGTTAGGTTTTTTTTCTTCTAATTAGTAGTTATTATTTTGTTGCGCCACATAATTCGCTTCCACCTCGTAGGTAGGACAGAGATAAGAGTTAGCGCAGGGTTACTTTGTACGTGGTATCACAAAGGGCCGGAGCGTATGATTTTCCATTTTCCTTACGTTGCAGCGAACTTGTTCTGATAAAAAATTGTTTTCTTTTGTTCAGACGTGATCAGAAATTTCTTATTTATTAGTAAAATAAATAAATATTGTAGGTGATTCAAAGACTTGGAATTTTGCAACTCGAAACGCCAGTGTCGATAAATATTTTATTGTTCTTAGATCAGCAGTATTTTGTTACGATTTAATTTTACTTTCATATTTTATCAAGGTCAATGGTTTATTTGCTCTAGCTCAAGGCGAGGGCTATATCATAATTTTTTTGTGGGATAGGTTACATGTTATACAGGGGTAGGTTAGGATGCACAATTTATAGATAAATGTATAAGTAGTTTTTTATACCGGGGGCTTTATTAAGTGGGGTAATATTTGGGATTTTATTTTATATTTATATATATATATATATATATATATATATATATATACTTAGAGATACTTTTATTAAATTTTTTTCAACTTTGTGGTTCCACAATATTTTATTTATCATCCCTACCCCGAAATTCCCCCTAGAGTGTGTATCAACCTCGGATGTGAGACCGAACCGGGAGAACAATCCTGTCCTGGCAAAGGAGATCAAACCGTTTTAAGACCAGGCGTACCCAGCTCAAGTCGGACTGGATTTGCCTTACACGCTCAGCCGCACATTGGAGAAAAGAATTGGTGACCCTAAGATCGGGATCAATATACCGAAAAAGGTATAATTTCTATTACAAGTGGTGACAGCGTTTTTATTAATAAACAGTTCAAGTTGTAGGAGGAGTTATCACCCTGGTGACTCAAACAATGAGTTTATTACATTGAGTTTTAGCTTATTACACTAGAGTGTAAAAATAAGGTCTAGCAGTTATTACAGTGTCAAGTAGATGTTTTGCGTAATGGGATTTATCTGGTTGTTTTAATCTGTATGCGCGTAAGTGTTCACTGTATCGGATTTCAAAATTTCTAAGGGTCTGTCCCAAATAGACAGCATTACATTCTGAACATTTAAGTTCATATATACCTGATTTCTTTAATGTTGGTATTTTTGTTTTAACATTCAACAATTTTGTACTTACGTTACTTTCTGTTTCAAAAGAAATTGTTATATTCGTTGCTAAAGATTTTATCTTTGAAACATTATTAGAAATATTTCCTGCATATGTGATGGTTTTATAAGTTTTTACTTCTTCAGTTTGTTTAGGAAATATTAGTTGTAATGCCACTTTTTCTTCTTTTTTATTAATTAGCTTATTTAACATATGTAATGGATAACCGTTGGATGTTGCTATTTGTCTAATTGTATTAATCTCTCTATCAAAATTATATTTGTTCATAGGAACTGAAAATGCTCTATGTATCATTGAATTATATGCCGCTAGTTTATGTGACATGGAGTGATTGGAACTAAATGGAATTGTCACATCAGTGTGTGTTGGTTTTCGGTAAATTGAATAATCAATCATCATTAACTCTTTGAATTTTCAAATCAAAAAAATTGATTGAGTTATTTTCTTCAACTTATAATGTAAATTTAATTTTTGGGTGTAAATTAATAATGTGGTTGAAATATATATCTAATTGTCGTTCACTACCTATAAACAAGCTAATATATCATCTACATATCTATACCAAAATAAAACTCTTCTTCTTTCTAAACTGTGCATAAAAATGTTTGCCAAAATAGGTGATATAGGGCTTCCCATTGGTAAACCTTCATTTTAAATACATATGTTATTGTCAAAAGTGAAATAATTCTGATTAATACATACATCAAATAAATTAAGTATATCTGATATTATTCCAACCGAAGTGAATACCGTTTTATCACCGTACAATCTCAGTAACGCAGCAAATTTGATGTAGATTACACAAACTCATTATATTCACTAATCAGCAGGTCAACTGGGTTTGTATCGGAATTGTACGGTTTTTGTGTTGCTTGAAACAGACCTATTATAGTAAGCTCTTAGTCTTGCTCAATTCTGAATTCAAGGAATCCCCATACTGCTATTGCGATTTGAAACATGGCTGACTGAATTGAACAAAAATATTTTGAAATATCTAGAAGGTTTTTTTACGCATTTTAGCCGGTCATCATTTAATTGTTAATATATGAGAGGATCGAGGTTCATTTTTTTTATATTCACCCACTCAGTTGTTTTCTGACTTCCACCCACTTGGTATAATATGAACTCTGACCTCTGTTCGAGCAGAAACGATTCTTATTCAGACCCTAGGGTTGGCCGCGCCCATCCCTATCAGAGAAAACCATAAGCGTACGTGCCAAGTCTTATAATAAGTATAACAAGGTGTTCATTAGTTGAAGCTGTGTATGCCAATTTATTATTTACACAATAATTAATCAATACTCCAATAAATTAATAAATATAAACCAAAGAAAATTTACCGTAAATTTGATAACTGTTCAATGACTCAGCCTGGTAACACATTAATCATTTTGAGGCATAGCGGATGTTACGTTCTGCATTTCCTGCATGATATTAGCTTTTAGGTGACGGATATTGTCAGGTCTGTTAATATAGATTTCAAATAACCCCATAAGAGTATCTAATTCGATGAGATCGGGGGATCTAGCAGGACATGACACAGTTCTTCTTCCCATCCATGGATATAGAAATGTCCTGACCACGGAATAACGAACATAATCGAAAAAACTCTTGAAGACAAAAAATAAGTTGCACCGTCTTTCTAGATGCGGCGCAGGCATTTGACAGTGTCTGGTATGATGGATTTAGCTATAAATTAAATAAATATTTGTCTAGACAATATTCTCAACTATTAGAATAATTCATCACTCTCAGATCCTTCAGAATTAAACTAGAAGATGATTACTCGGAGATAAAACAAATTGAGGCTGGAGTATCACAAGGTAGTGTACTAGGACCAGTACTGTACCTACTTCACACTAGTGATATCCCTGAGCTAGAAAACAACACCGTAGCTACTTTTGCGAATGACACTGCAATTTTGGCAGTAGACAACGGCCACAACGAAGCTGCAAGAACATTGCAAGAATACAAATAAACTCAATAAATGGACAAAACAATGGAGAATGGAATTGAATGAAGTAAAATTTGCCTATAGGAACTTTATATTCATTAAAGTGACCAAAACATTCCCATTAGCCTAAATAATACTCAAATTCCATATTACAACACGGCAAAATATCTGGGTATTAATCATTTAAATTTATTATTATATTGACTTTCAAAATAAGATACTCATCTCAACAAAAAATCTCAGACTCAAACGATTGTTTCCAATTACAATTTCCTTCAATTTACGTTAGAGGCATTGAAGACACAAATCTACACCACATCTTGACCACACCGATTTTTTGATGAAGTCGATTCACCTCATATCTTAGCTCTGTATAGATCGTAGATTAGAGCGCCGAAGCGTCCTCTACCACTACAACCCCGTCGGATTTATTGTGGTTTCTTCTATCTTCATTGCAAATCTAAGCATTCAGAGTGCTTCATAATGGCACCATACATGTGTGGCAGCTTCTTCTGCACCCTGGCAGAACCTACACAGACTATCCTCTACCAGACAAAAGTGTGATTGTCGTGAATTCATCACGAAGACAATTCAAATATGGAAAATAGCAGGTACCGCTTTAGAATTATTTCATTCTTGTAATTCCTACAAGCCAATTTAACCTAACTTTTTAACATTCCCTCCAATATATACATTATCCTTTTTAACGGTTTCCTTGATTCTCTTACCTACTGTTTCGTTTTCAAGAAAGTATCATATAATGGAACTGGTACTTAATATTTTTGGATCTAATTTCTGGCCAGTAACAAAGATAACATTTTTAGGTTACTATGTTAAAACTGATAGGTGGGAAAGATGGGGGGGATACGACGAGGGAAATTTTGGTGGAATGTTCAGCCAGGTCTTGACTAAAAAACTCTATTGGACATGGAGAAATGGAAAACCGGCTTTAAGAAAGATGGGGAAAGTGGTGAAATTAATATTAGGGTATGATATTACTTATTTATTTGACCTTCTTTGGTTTATGCACTATTCAAGTGTGTTTGGAAAAATTCCTTATGCAGTGGCTTCACTCAGAGAAACATTGAAAGCAAATACAGTTATGGTTGAGAGGTTTTATAGCCTACCGCGGGGGAAGGTACTAAAGAAGAAAATAAAATTTTCTGTTTATTCTATTTATTATTTGGCACAAAGTATATGATTATTAATTATAAATTACCTACCCTGTATCATCATTATTATTGCATACACCAGTGACGTAACTACGGGGGCGATGAGGGGGATAGAACCAGAAACACCCCCCCCCCCCGAACACTAAAAATAAAAAAATCCAATACATAATCACAGAAAACCTATATGTTATTGAAATGTACTAAAAGCTAAGAACTGTAGGCAACAATTTAATAAAAAAAACAAAGCTAATATGCAGTTTTAGGGGCTCAAAATTTGAAAATTTTTCCGTTACCCAGATCGGTAGTACATCCCCCCCGAGCTTCATCCTAGTTACGCCACTGGCATACACAAAAAATGTTTCCAATGTAAGTTGTTTGGTTATCACTGAATTTTGCTAAAATACCATCAAAAACACAGTGGCGTGCAGATTTCAGAGGATACAACACAAAATAATGTTTTCAAATGGGATACCCTACATTATTATTAATTTTTAATGATATTTTTTCTTGATTCCAAGAATATACCATATGAGACACGTATCGTATACCGTTTTCGAGTTATTAAGCGCCAAATGTATTACTTAAGCTAGTTAGCTATAAATATGGAAAAGTACTATTATTTTCTTCATATATTTTCCATGATGAAATATGTTTATTGTTTAGTAAGTATATGTTAGGTTTATTGTTATAACCTAGAAAAAAAGAAAAGGCTAAAGACCACAAATATGTTGACTACCGGTTGGCAAATTAATTTTGGCAGTCGGGAAAAAGGCAACGTCCGGTGCGCCGTGGCAAAGACGTATACGGATTGCAAGAGCTCACTTCGCTGGCACAATTCGTAAGCTTCGTTTCGACAGTACAGTTCAGAGAAAAATGTGATTACCGGGGCTGTGTAATACTAACTTGTTATGGCTACTCCAGAAAGTAAAGTTGTTCATAAACAGCTGAGTGAGCAGTGTCGTGATATGATTATGAACGTTGTAAATTTCATGACCGAAGAGGCAAACAATGGAAAGTCGACAATTCCATTAATAAAGGTAAGTTTTAATTATTGCAATAAAATTTTTTAACCAAAGTAATTATTTAACAAGTTTACACTCGATAGTAAATTTTTTAAATCGATTTTCGTACATAAAATATTTATTTGTTAAACGATTTAAAAAAGTGACATTAGGGTGAGACAAAGTATTTTATGCACTCATGTGCCAATTTTATGCACCGTTATGTCATCATGACAAACAAATCGACGCCATTTTCAGTCTATTTAGAGCAACCTAAATGAGACCTTTTTTTGGTTTCTGCATGCCTGCGGCTCATGCGTCAATTTTTCCATTCGTAAAAAAAAGCACCACTTTATACACTTGTTGCATAAATAACTATTCTGTTTCTGTCTACAGGAGTATATAAAAGGGTACATGTTTATTTTGTATAAGATACCTATTTTAAATGTAATAGATTTTTAGCTATTACGTTTCGGTTTTATTATTTGTTTTGAACCATTTTCCGATTTCAGATACAATTGCGGTTTGGTCATACTAAAATATATATGTTTGAACTAAAATCTAAAGTTCGTTTAAAACAACTAATGAACTGAAACGTAATATAGTATTTTTGAATTTAATACTCCTTTTAAATGGCCGAAAACGACGACAAAAATTTTTATTTCAAAGAACGGTCACTGAAAACAAATTTAACTACTTCCTCATTTTATTTGTATGAAAATACACATGAGTAAAACTTTTAATACAAAATTGATATCGACTTATTTTATTATTAGGTCATTGAACGAGTTTCGGCTGCTACGAAAGTTAGCCAAATAACGCTTTCCCTTATTAAAAAAGAAGTTTTGGCAGGAAGTAATGCTGACACTGATGTGCCTACTAGAAAACAAAGACCGTCCAGTTCCGTATGGATCAATTCGATAAAACTGTGATTAGAAGGTGCATAATAAATTATCACATATCTGAGAAAAAGTACCCACGTTAAGAAATGTACACCAAACCTTTGCAGATAGTTATGGCTTCGTAGGAAGTCGCGAATCTCTGCGGAAACAAATACATTCTTTGGGTTTTCGTTCGAACAACATGAAAAACAACAGAAGTTTGTTAATGGAACGTCACGAAATCAGACATTTATGCCTACTATATTTAAGAAACATAAAAAAGTGCAGAGAATAGAACGAACCTATCATTTATATGGATGAAACATACATTCATTCATGTCACACGCACCTTAAAGGACGGAGCGACAAGAGTAACGAAGGATTAAGAAAACCCGTTTCAAAAGGTAATAGGCTCATCATTGTGCATGCAGGAAGTGAAAACGGTTTTGTACCTAATGTTGGTATTATGCGGAACTCCCAGTCACAAACAGGAGATTATCATAATGAAATGGCGTACGAAAATTATGAGAAGTGGGTACAAGAAAAACGTATTCCAAACCTACCAAAAAACGCTGTTGTGGTCAATACTAAACAATAATTAAATAGCTATCTGAAAGTAACATATATTACCGTGAACAAATGTTAAAACCGGATCTTTATAACGTTGCAAAAATGTACAAACCGCAATATAAAACTTATGAAATTGATGAATTGTTTATTCGACATGGATTGCAAGTTTTAAGGCTACCCACTTATCACCCCGACTTACATCCGATCGAAAGTGTTTGGGCGGCACTTAAAGAATATGTGGCCAAACGAAATGTTACCTTCAATTTTACAAAGGATAAAGAATTCTGTATTGAATTTTTTGACACATTTTCTGCGAATGATTGGAAAGTTAGATGTGACCATGATAAAAAGATTGAAGATGAATTTATGAACAATGAACCACTTTTAGATACTGTTGTAGATAATATTATTATTAATTTAGCCGTAGACGGAGATAGCGAGGATGATGAAGTTGATATAGAAAGTGATTTTGAAGAATCATTTGTAGATGCACATCATTATTTTACTGTTGATGACCTCTGTACATCTAAAACATATTTTTCATTATAGTGTTTGTTTGTAGGTGGTATGACTGAATACATTTAACGCAATAAATGTAAAAATGTAAATAGGTGTTATAAAATTGTAGATGTTAGAGACGAATTGCACTAGAGTAATAGAATATTTGTAGCACATCTGTACATAGTTCTGAATAAACAATAATTGACGGCACCCAGAACCAAGATTTTTTTATGCCAGTCCTAACTGTGAAAAGTGTGAAGGAATGTTCTAATTTCATTGTAAATATTTGCAAAAAAAACAAAAAATTACATATGAAAGTAGATATATCTACCACAAAAAATCTTTAATATTTTATTTATATTATTAGTATACTTATTTGACCATCTCTTAAGTCGATTTCCCCAATTTGTTTTTCAAATTTCATGTATAATCCCGAATTTTTACATTATTATCTATTATTAAGAATAACAATTTTAGAAAGCTTAACAGGTAGGTAGTTATTAACTATTACTACGAACAGATAGGAGAAACTGTTAGCCATTGTTAAATTTAGAAAGTCTTTTAACAATCCTTATCATATTGTACGATTTATCTACAAAATCTACCTGACTTCCATTTATATAGAAATAAACCTCAATGACGAATATTATGAAGGGACCATTTAAAAGACATCAATTTGAAGTAAAGGTGAAAGTTTATGTCTCTTGGAATCTATTTATTTACATCACATAAAATAATAAAATAATAGAATTCCCCGTATGGTTTTTGAAGCAATAAATAATTATGTCTGTGTTGACGCCATAGGTAGACGTCTTCTTTTAATTGGTGTAATTTTATTAACGTCACACTGATTAGTCTACCAATAATGTATAGATGAAAAGTACGTCGATGTTGATTTCTGATTATTTAATTTCATATAAAAGTTTTTGTTTCAATGATATATAAGAAATTGTTTAACTGTCACTGTCAATAATAATAAAGTAATTCTTTTCTTTCATAAAATCGTAAATGTTCTTTTAACAATATAAAAAGAAACTATAGAATACAAGGAGTTAAAATTAACAAAAGTCATTTTAATACAGTCCAACAAAACGATTCGAAGTCAGAAACATGGTCCTTGGTCGCTGGATTCAATTTTATTAGACGATTAAATTGGCTATAAATTGCGAAAATCGCAAAAACTAGAAGAAAGCTCATGGAAGTTTAGGGTTGCCAACGAATCCTGTGAATTGTTTCCCATTAAGGTAGTATTTCTTCAATTGATACAATTAATACTTGATTATATTTATAAATAACTATACTTCTGCACAAATTCTGTAAAAAATAATTATGGAAGAGGGAGGATTACAAGTATTAAATTTAAAGAGGGGTCAGATTAAGGGAAATATTACTCGTCTAAACAATTTTATTCAAGGTTTAGAGTTTAGAGAGGGTTTAATATTAAAAGACAGTAATTTATATAGTACAATAGTCTTGAAAATAGAAAAAGCATACCCCCTTTTAGATGAATTTGAGGAAATTCAATCAGCAATTGAGCAAAAGCTAATAAACAATGACAATATATTACAAGATGAAGAAAAAGAAAGAAAATAATTTGAGGATTCTTATTTTAGGGCACTAGGATGTTTAAAAGAGCATTAGGGTTAATGAAATGGCAAGAGTCTCTAATAGAAAACAGAGCTCTATCAATAGTACAGTGTCATGTGTATCAGTATTACACGGGACTAATAATATACAAGGGGCTCATATACAAAGGAGTCAAATACAGGAGGTTCAAGGGCTTGAGACACAAGCAAATGTAGACAACCAAATAATTAACAATACAGTACGCCCATTGGTTTCAATGCACGATATTCGTTTTCCAACAATAAGGTTGCCTGTTTCCAATGGCCATATAAATAACTGGTTAGAGTTCCGAGATATCTTCCTCGATATGGTACATAACAAAACCCATTTGAGCAATATAGATAAATTTCATTATTTAAAAATGTCTTTAGAGGGTGAAGCAAGAGATTTATTAATGGGTATCAAAAAACAGAGGCAAATTATGAGATTGCTTGGAAATTGCTATGTCAATACAATGAAAATAACAATTCAATTATTTTTAATCATTTAAAAGCAATTTTTGAGCAATCGGCAATGGTAAAGCATGATCATAGAGGTTTAAGAGATCTCTATTTAAATACAATAAATAATTTAAGAGCTCTGGAAAGTTTTTAAGAGCCATCGGTTGATACGATGCTTATTTATATTTTAACAACTAAGTTTGATGAAGAGACACAAAAAGAGTGGGAGTCTTATGCAATTAAAGGTGAAAAACCAAATATGAGTGATATGGAAGAATTTTTAATTTATAGATTGGGTTTGTTGAAAAAATTAGAGCATAAGGGAACAGTTGCTGAGGTTGAGATAAAAACAGAAAATAAATTCCGTAATAAGCGTCCTACAAGGAATATTTCTACCTCACATGTAAGTACGAGTAAACCAAAGTGCTATTTTTGTGAAGGCAATCATACGGTCTATGAATGTGATGAATTGTTAAAGATTCCACTAACAGAACGTGGTCAAAAATTGTATGAGAAGAAATTGTGTCTAAATTGTATGAGGCCAGGTCATTTATCAAAGAATTGCACCTACTCGGGATGTAAAAAATGTTTTCAAAAACATAACACTTTAATACATATTGACCACAATCAAGTGCAAGCTACAAGTAATAATAACTTTGCTAGCAATGAAAATAATACAGTTGAAACTCAGCATACCGTAGTGTCTCACACTAGAGAGTATTGTAGACTTGGGATGAGGCAGTTCCTCAAAAAATTTATTGCGACTGGCTTAATTTTCGAAAAGATTTAAAAATGTTAGAAATGTTAACAATTCCTCGTTATACAATTGCACATGAAACACGCATGATAGAATTTCATGGTTTTGCAGATTCGTCTGAAAGCGCTTATGGTGCATGCATATATTTAAGGAGCATTGACGAGGAAGGTAATATTTGTACTCAGTTATTAACTGCCAAAACTAGAGTAGCACCTATCAAGCAAGTGACTTTATTTAGATTAGAGTTATATGCCGTTGACCTTCTCTCCTCTTTGAGTAAAACAGTTTTAGATTCTATATGTTTATCTATACAACGCAAATATTATTGGAGTGACTCCACTATTGCTTTGGGCTGGATAAAGTCGTCAGCTAGATCTTGGAAGTCATTTATCGCTTATCGGGTAGGTAACATTCAAAATTTAACCGAACCGAAAGAGTGGCAATATATTCGCTCCAATGATAATCCCCCTCGAGGTATAACAGTTGGTAAAATTATTGAATCCGAATTGTGGTGGCACGGTCCACAGTGGCTATAAGTGATCAGGCCGAATGTAATATTCAGTAGATATTCATAATTGAATAAATTAAAAAGAGTAATAGCTTATTGTTTTAGATTTTATAATAATTTGAGAATACGTCCTTGTATTCAGCATGGAGCTTTGACAGTGCTAGAGTTAAATAAAGCGCTCAAGTCATCAATCAGGTTAGCTCAACAGGAATCATTTCCTTTAGAATATGTAAATTTAAAAAATAATAAGGATATCCCTAAAAGAAGCAGTTTACTATGTTTACAACCATTTTTAGATAATGACAGTATTATTAGAGTAGGGGGAAGACTAAGAAACTCTAGCCAATTTTTATATGATAAAAAGTACCCAATTATTTTAGCGGGAAGTCATAAGTTGACACGTTTAATATTAATTTATGAACATGAAAGACTATGCCATTGTGGTCCCCAGCAGTTACTGGCCTCCATTCGAGAAAGTTACTGGCCTATGTCAGGTCGTAGTATTTCAAGAAAAATTGTACATTCATGCATAAAATGTTTTAAGGTTAGGCCTACTTTTAAACAACCGCAAATGGGTAACCTACCTGAATGTCGTATTACACAAAGTTTTCCATTCTCTGATGTAGGCATTGACTATGCGGGACCAATCCTTATAAAAGACAGAAAACTGAGGGGTGCTAAGCTTATTAAATCTTATATCTGCCTTTTTATATGTATGTCGATTAAAGCAATACACCTCGATTTAGTAACAGGGTTGTCTACAGAAGCATTTTTGCCACATTAAAAAGATTTATTGCCAGAAAGGGCAAACCCAAAAATATTTATTCTGATAATTGGGAATTAAATAAACTATATAAATTTCTTGAAAATTCCTCAAAAACAATTTTGCAGAATATGGCAGAAAAAGGTATAACGTGGCATTTTAGTCCACCTTACTCTCCAAATTTTGGGGGTATTTGGGAAGCCGGCGTAAAAAGCGCTAAAGGTCACATTAAAAGAGTCGTTGGTAACTTACAATTGCCATACGAAGATTTTTCAACTATTTTGATACAAATTGAAGGAATACTAAATTCCCGTCCCCTTACTCCACTTTCTTCCAGTCCTTTAGACCTTACTCCTCTTACTCCTGCTCATTTTCTGGTTGGCAGACTTATTACAGCTATACCTGAACCAAATTACTTAGAAAAGCCAATAAATCGATTGACTTATTATAAGCAGCAGCAACAAGTATTACAGTCATTTTGGAAGAGATGGCATGTGGAATACATTGCCGAGTTGCAAACTCGGACGAAGTGGAAAGAAAATGCCACCAAGTTAATGAAGGTTGGAGATTTGGTGTTGATAAGAAATGCAGATGCACCTCCTCTCCAGTGGAGCTTGGCCCGAATTACTGAACTTCATCCAGGGACTGATTCAGTGGTCCGAGTCGTTAGCCTAAGAATGCCCAATGGAAAGGAACTTAAAAGAGCTGTGTCCAGGCTCTGTGTGCTTCCGATAGAGGCTGAAGTATAAATAGACTTATGTATTTATTTTATAATTTGCAATTCTTGTTTGAATGTATTTTATAGTACTCGTACATATCAAGGCGGGCGGCATGTTGACGCCATAGGTAGACGTCTTCTTTTAATTGTTGTAAGTTTATTAACGTCACACTGATTAGTCTACCAATAATGTATAGATGAAAAGTACGTCGATGTTGATTTCTGTTTATTTAATTACATAGAATAAGTTTTTGTTTCAATGATATATAAGAAATTGTTTAACTATCACTGTCAATAATAATAAAATAATTCTTTTCTTTCAAAAAATCGTAAATGTTCTTTTAACAATATAAAAAGAAACTATAGAATACAAGGAGTTAAAATTAACAAAAGTCATTTTAATACAGTCGATTCGAAGTCAGAAACAGTCTGTACAAAAAACCAAATTTTCGTAGAAAAATCTAATGGTTTTTATTTCCTTATTCATTTAATTAATAATAAAGAACACATTAATGTTATTTTGTTTTGTAAACTAGATTTTATATAGCATTATACATGTGCCACAATTTATTATTTTTAAATCCAAATTCAAAATATTGTGTTACCATCGTACGTATTAGCAGCATCACCTTTGAAACTTTGCATTCGGAATGTACGTCTCCTGCCCTTCCCGATAACTGCGTTTACAACATTGTCAAGTTGTATGGCTTTCTCGCGCATCGTCAGCTGCCAAAAATTAATTCACTAACATGTACGTAACTTATTTCTTAAATGTTGATAGACGCACTTATTAGGTCGTCTCTAGCCAAATGTGAAAATATATTTTATTTTTTCTACAAATTTGAGAAAGAAAATATTGAATGACGTGTCGCACAAACTGTTTTACATTATCAACTTCAGTTGTTGCAAATCATTAGATATTTAGCTATCTAAAATATTGTCACATTTTATTTCTAATTTTTGGTGGAGGCGAGGCAAGGTCTGGCTAAAAAATTATGTTGTACCATTGTACCAAGAAAAACGCTAAAATAATGCTGTTGAAGATGCATGATTGGCTAACGTTTCAAAAGTGCTTTACCATTTATGTTTTGTCAGCGCTTCACCTTTTTTTTAGAGTTGGCTGTTTGCAATGTACCATTGTTTTGTTTTTGCTGGGTACACTCTTCCCTTCCCTTCCCTTCAACTGTGGCGACTATAAAGTCCATATGATTATTTATCGTACAAATACATTCCCTCATTAAATATCTCTAATACTTATAAAATATTAGGATTCTAAGATACATTATAAAAAAAGTTCAAATTATTTCACTAGAGCAAGAATTAAAATAAGATCATATCTGTAATTTTTACTTTATTATATTTCTATGTTTGTATTATTATGGTGTGCTTACCTTGGTTTTAATATTATGTACATAACTTTCAGTTAAAATATTACCTGGTCTACATAAGACGGGTACGACAATTTTTTTTCTAACATTTGTAGTACAAGAGTACAATGCCGAAATATTTATGAGTTCTAGATGAACATATATACTAACATAACGAGACACGAAATACGCGTTAGAATCAGTTTTTTTTTAATTTAAATTCAAAATTGATTCTTATCACTCACTATATATTAAGGTACAGTTACAGATTCCGTAGTTATTTATTTTTTTATGAATCGTGAATAACAATCTTCTCACGAAAAAAAAATTGTTTCTATAAAATGTCTTTGATTTTTTACCGAATTATATATAATTTGACAGAAATCATATAAAGGAATGACCTTAGACTATTATCTGCATTTAATAGTCTAAGGAAATGACCGAGGAATGTTTGTATCACATAACCGTTAAATGAATCAATCTATGGATGTGGTTCCGTACGGCAAATGTAGAATAAAAGAGTCGACATCTGTACAATCTACGTTAACCATTTACTTAATTTATATACTTTGTTTATATCCACTCATTTATTCACATTATTATACATTACTTCTACATACAAAAGTATCCACATAAATGAATTTTAGTCCTTACACATTCTCACTCAATTAAATGAAAGATTATATTTAAAGTTTGACTTTGAGGGATGTACGTTCTACGAAAACGGGTTTTATAGGGTTTTTAGTGGGAATGGAAAGTTTCAAAGGTATTTATGAAACTTATAAAAATCGAGGAAATTGATTTTTTCACTATGCTACAAATTTAGTCAAGATCACCTGGAAACATTTTTCAGTTATCTAAGGAGTATACAATACATGGCTTTAATAACAATCCTAATTGCAAACAACTCCAATCCTCTTACAAAAAACTCTTTATATCTAGAGAAGTTGGAAGAGCAGATACTAGATACTCTTATCTGTAAAAGTTGGAAGGGTGGGTAGATCCCACAGCACTTAGGCCACAATTGGCCCATTGTGCATCCTTCAGAGGTTCAAAACTTCATTCTAGCTCGTCATCCAGCCTACTTCTCTGAAGTAGGCGATAACGTAAATTAAGTTCCCTCATATTGGCGTGTGTTAGCCTGTGCTCGCCGAATACATGAAACCTAAGATGAGAGAGTGGCTGACATTCACAAAGAATGTGCTCGACAGTCTCATCTTCTTGCTCACATCCTCTACAAAGTGGGGTGTCAGAGAGACCCAGTCTGTGGAGGTGTTTTCGTAGGTGGCAGTGACCAGTCAGAATACCCGTGGCTGTTCGTAGGTTCCGCCTGTTCATTGTCACGTATTTTTTGGCTACTTTGCTGTCCGGATATCGTAGCAGTTCCTTGGCAAGCCTGCAGCCTTCTGCGTCGTCCCATCTACCCTTAAACTCATTAAGGGAGTGTTCCTTTAATAGGTCGGCCGTCGCTGACGCCGATAGACCAATGAAAGTGCCAGGTCCCAAAAGATTATGGGAGGCTGCCTTCCTGACTAGCGAGTCTGCAATACGGTTTCCTTTCGATTTCTCGTGGCCCTTAATCCAGCCTAAAGTGACCGTGTTGTTTTTACAGGCTTCGATTAAGGCCATGTGACATTCTAGTACTACACCTGTAATACGACTAGATACTCTTGACAATATCTTGAGTTTCCAGTATCTAGTAAAAAGCTCACTATTAACTATGATAAAGAAGCATCCACTGAATATTAAAATTTGTGTGTGGAATTAGATAATCATGACTTTTTCTCTACAACGAGTTGGCCGATATCCTCAATTTTACAAGATGTAATCACATATAATTCAGGTTTTGTGGTTAATTCTTTGAAAAAATACATAACTTGTGGTAAATGCTTAGCTCTTCTGGAAAGTAAGGAAACAACATCCTTACTACTTTTGGCAACTTAATAAAAGCTTCTTCATTTGTAACCAGCATATGGCTTTATAAACGACGCACTGTTCGCAAAATGGGAGATCGTATATTTTCACCAAAATATAAAAATGTAATAGAGATAATTATAAATAAAACCGTCTTAGATCTACCTGATAAAAATTTTCGTCAATTTGGAGATCACGTACGTAATGGTGAATTTTTAGATAATCATCAACTTTCCTTACTTAAGTTAATATTGACGATATTTTTGATTTTTTTACTGTTAAACAAGAGAAAAAAGTGATTCTATTAAAAATAAACGGTTTTAAAGATTAAAACTAACTTTTCCGCATCTGTGGCCCTGAACAATATTTTATCATAAAATTGTTACTTGTATACACTTCGGGGGATGTATCGTGCTAACCAAAAATTTAGTATATCTGAATTTATAGGAGCCGCTGTACTCGCTCTAGAAAATGAATATGGTACATCTGTGAGACACCTTAAATAATATGCAATCATAAAATTGATCAATCGTATACTCTCTGGAGGCTGTATTGTGCTAACAAACTGAACATTCCCCAAAAATGACAAAAATTTAGTATTTCAAGTACCATAGCACCCGCTGTACTGGCTTTAGAGAGTTGAATATCAATAGGGTTCATCTTTGAGACGCTCTGAATAATATGCAATCATAAAATTGGCGACTTGTGTATACTCCGGAGGCTGTATGGTGCTAACAAACTGAAACTTCTCCAAAAATGACAAAAATATCGTACTTAAAGTACTGTAGCACCTGTTGTATTGTTTCTCAAAAAATGACAAATATTTCGTACTTCAAGTACCATAGTGCCCGTTGTACTAGCTCTGGTGAGCAGAATAACAATAGGGTTCATTTGTGACATGTCCTTCATAATATTAAATCATCAAATTGGTGACTTGTTGCACTCCGGAGGTTTTATCGTACTAACAAACTGAAATTTCTCAAAAAATGACAAAATGTCGTACTTCAAGTACCATAACAACCGTTGTACTGACTCTGGTGAACTGAACAATAGGGATTATCTGTGACATGTCCTTAACAACATTCAATCATAAAATTGGTGACTTATTGCACTCCGGAGGCTGTATCGTGCTAACAAGACATGTAAGGAAAAGTGGCCGACGACAACGACGACGACGACATACACACAGAATTTTTTGTCTAAAAACCATTTTTTCGTGTTGTTGTTGAAGAAAATCGTAAAAATAATAATAATTTTTTCAAAATTCCAACTTTTTTTGGGGTAAACCAATACTTTTCTCGCATATAGATAGGTTTGGCGGAAAAGTAAAATATATGAATTGCGCGGATAAATGAAATGTAATTAATTATTGCCTCAAACTTTGACCACTAACCTGTGATAAGGTGCGATTCTTCTTACTAACACATGCGGTATAAGAGAACTCGGAGTTGTAGCGGAACTACTTACGTTCAACGAATAATTGACTCCGACGATATACAGTGTCGCGCAAAGCAGCAGGCAATAACGAGAAGAATTAAAATGAAACAAAATTAATTATTGCTAGATTCGTAACATTCTCCCTTCTAAAATGCATTGTAATGCATTTGAAAATATAAATAAACATAAACAAAGCGATAACTCTCAAGAACTTAATAAAATGAAACATAAAAAATGGATGTTTCGAAATAATAACTTACTTCTGAATAACAGCGATAATTCTGAGGACAGGACAACACAAATTTACCCCGAATACACTAAAAACTAGATGATAAAGCAAATGAAATTGAAGCCTAATCATCAGCAAGAGGGAGTGGACATAAGTTAACCAGAGGTCTTTTTAAGGAACCACGGCTAGTACGAATTTTATCACGTTCGTAAACTAATTCCTTTATGCGTCCTAATGTCCAGTGACTAGGAGTAATGTTGTCATATTTTATCAATACAAGCATACCTTCGTGTGGAGCGACTTCATGTGGGGCGAGCCATTTTGAACTTTGTTGAAGCGAATGCAAGTACTCTCGCTTCCAACGAGCCCAAAAATCTTGCTGCATTCTCTGCAACAACTGCCAAGGGAAATTGATTCAAGACTTGGAACATGTATAGTCTGCAGCGGTTCGAGAGTAAGAAAGTGGCCGGGGGTTAAAGCATTAATGTCTTCTATATCGGTTGTTAATTGAGTGATAGGACGCGAGTTCAAAATAGACTCAAATAATCTCAACACGGTATAAAATTCTTTATACGTCAAAATTTTCTCCCCGACGACGCGAGTAAGATGGGTTTTGACATATTTTATTCCTGCTTCCCAGAGACCATCGAAATGGGCTCCAGAGGGAGGATTGAAATGGAAACGAATATTTTCAGAGCGTGCGGCTTCTTGTGAATATTTCAATACTTCCTTATTGGCAGAAACAAAATTTGTGCCGTTGTCGCAATATAAATCGGACATACGACCTCGATGGGCAATAAATCTTTGTAAGGCCGCGAGAAATGATTCTGTTGATAAGCCATTTGCCAATTCCATGTGATATGCTTTTGTGTCAAAGCATATAAACAGGCACAGGTAAGTTTTATGTGAGCGGACACCACGGTGTCGAATAGATGTTATGAAAAAAGGACCTCCATAATCAACTCCGACATGGGAAAAGGGTTTAAGGGTAGATAATCGAATTTTTGGCAGGTTTCCCATAACAGGTTGAAAGGGGGCGGGAGACATTTTCCAGCTCGTTTTGGAGACAGTATCCAAAAGTGTTGTGATATTAAAATTTGCGTGGTATGAGAACCAGCGTGTAAATATCTTTTCTAAAAAAAATCAATTACTAATGAGGTGAAGCGACTGTGGCTTGGTAATAAGTAAGGATGCTTCTGATCATAAGACAAAGATGAATATTTTAATCCTCCAACTACACGGATCGTACCTTTCTCATCCAGGAAAGCATGCAATTTTCGGATTGGTTTCGAAAACCAAGCTCCCTCTCTCTGATTTCTTTGTCTATACCCTCCCTCCAGATTTTCCTTGGTCTGCCTCTTTTTTTCCTCTATGTCGCCAATTTAGAACCTGTTTGGGAATTCTTTATTCGTCCGTTCCTTGTACATGTCCGAACCACACCGGACAAATTCTTCGAAATACAAACACATATTTAATTCCGTTTCATCATCCCAAATAGTTTTAGGTTTATTTCTCTTTCCGTATTTTAAAACACCATGCTGTTCGAAATCTCATTCAATTCACAGAAATATGGACTTTCCGGTAATCTTCTTTCCGGATACTTTTGACAATATACTGTAATGTTATTCTAATTTATTTAAAACGTAAACGGGTGGGATAGATTTCAAACACTCGGTATGGTTACTTACTAATTTATTTAAACACTAACTCACTAACACTTAATTTATATATACCTAATATATTCACTTAAACTAGTTTATATGAACACTTAACTAATTTATATTTACTGTTTGCTATTTCTGTGTATTTATTTAACGAGATCACTTTTTCAACTCCTGACTCTTCCTGATCAGTCCCCTTATATATTAAAGCCATTTTTACTAGTAAATTCCGGACTGCGGCTTAAATAAAAACAATTAATTCTGGCCTTTTCTAGATAACTCTGGTCACAAAAACAATGTTTACATAAGATAGTCGTAAACTCGTAAACAGTTTTTTATAAATGCGTATCCGCCATAATTTTAACTTTTATACCTGGCTTAGACAGAGTCGGTTTTAGGGACTATACCAGTGTGCTGTTTCGTAACATTACCCCCTCCTTAAATGGAAGTTCCTCCAAGAACTTTTGTGTAGCCGAGACTGGATGTTTGAATCGGCAACTGTTCCTATTTCTACACTTTCCGATCTTATGGAAATAGCAGGGCACCGTCTTCGTCGGATACTGATAACGGGGGGTTGTAGCTGCAAATTATTATCTGGACACCGGTATCTTGAAAGATAATTTCTACCATGTTCCTGATGATTCGCCAATCCAACTAGTTACTCGCTATATTAGGCATAGCCAGTTTCTTCACGTTGGATTCCAACACATGGTTTCGGAGGTTTCGAAGAGCTTCCCACACATCGCGGTAGGTAGATCGATCTTGGAATTCATTTTTAGTTACCACGTAGAAGACGTACCGTGAATTATGTTCCAGTTTCAGTGTCTTGCCAGGGGCTGGAATCTGGTCTTCAAGTTTTTCTAATTGCCCGAACTTCTTTCAAAAGACGGTTGCCAACCCTCGTGCGCTCTTGATACGGGCGGGGATGCTGTATGCCAGTGAATAATCTTCCGGGAGAGTGAACAGATATTATTGTTGTTCCGAAGTGACTCCATATCTAGCTTTCCCGGTACCTCCATACGTGCCCATAAATTCCTCGAAGGTAGGGTCAGACACATCTCGAATAAGGTTTACTCCTTCCTCTAGGTCATGGTCTCCTTCGAATGGGGCTAGTCGGTTTTGGTGAACTACTTTTGGTTTTCCGTTGGGGATCTTGCTTATGCGATATATAACATCATTGATCCTTTTCTTGATTAAGTATGGACCTTCCCAGGATTTTTGTAATTTTGGAGAAAATCCTTTTCTCCTCGTCGGGTTGTGTAACCATACTTTGTCCCCTTCTTTAAAACCGCCTTCTGTGGCCTGCGTGCCGTACCGACTTTTCATTCTGTCGCTGGCAACTTGAAGATTGGTTCGAACTAATTCATGAATATCGTCTAGCCTTCTTCTCAATTGTACCACGTAGTCTTCGCCTGCTAGATCTTCTCCAGGCCGACAGCCAAATTCCAGGTCACAAGGAAGCCTCATTTCACGTCCAAACAGGATTTTCGCCGGTGTTTCACCCGTGGACTCATTGACGGCAGATTGATAAGACAATGCGAATAGGGAAATATACTGGTCCCAATCTCTCTGATGGCTGGATACTACTTTGGACAGGTATTTTCCAATAGTCCTGTTCATTCTCTCGACCATTCCATCTCACTATGGATGTAGTGCTGTTGTCCTGGTCTTCTTCATTCCCAGCTTCTCGCAAATCTCCTGGAATAGATGACTTTTGAAATTTCTTCCCTGGTCGCTGTGGACTTCCAAGGGCACTCCATATCGGCTGATAAATTCTTTCACCAATACATCTGTTACAGTTGTGGCCTCTTGGTTGGGAATAGCGTAAATTTCCACCCATTTTGTGAAATAATCCATTATAACCAGTATGTATTTGCTACCATTTTCTGTTGTCGGAAATGGTCCAGCGATGTCTAAAACAATCCTTTCGAAAGGGCTTCCAACATTGTACTGTTTCATGGGTGCCTTTCTCTTGCGATGTGGTCCATTACTTGTAGCACAAGTCGTACATTTCTTACACCAGTCCTTCACATCGTCGGAGCTGTTCATCCAATAAAACCTTTCACGGACTCGCTGAAGGGTTTTCTTCACTCCCAGATGACCTCCCGATGGACTGTCGTGTAACTTCTTCAGTACCTCAGCTACTCTTGTTCTCGGGATAACTAGCTGTCTCCTCATCTCGGAACCATCATCGTTTTCAAGGACTCTTTTCAACAGCCCTTCTTCCAGGACAAGAGAGTCCCACTGAGCCCAATACGCCTTGAGTTTCGGTGAAAACTTTGAGACTCCTTGCCAGGTAGGTCGCCGATTTTCTTTCTTCCATTGCCGGATCATCTTCAGGTGAGGATCATTCTCCTGATCTTCTCTGATCCTGGTGGGTGACCATTCCTCGTCGACTTTCAACAAGTTGACGATCTGATCAAGTTTGTCATCGTTATCTTCTTCCTGCATGGTTCTACCTTTGTTGTACCGCGAGCTTTTCTTGGCTGCTTTGCATTTAAGAGGTTCTTGGTTTACAGGAGACGTAGGACGCCTTCACGAACTACGCGCATGCTCTAGCTCGCCACAATTACAGCACCTGATTTTCTTCGGCTTTTTGTCTACCATACCTTTCAACAGGTTGACGATCTGGTCAAGTCTGTCATCGACACCTTCTTCCTGTATGGTCCTATCTTTGTTGTATCACGAAGCCATCGTGGCTGCTTCATATTCAAGAGCAGTTGTCAATGCGTCGACTAATGTTTTCGGATGGGCTAAACGAAGTGTCCTCTGCATATCGGGGTCACGTAAGCCATCAATAAAGGCGTGAATGCCCAGACATTCCATCATGTTCTCTGGTGCTGACGGATAAGCAAATCGAACTAGTCGGGCAATGTCCACGTCATATTCTTGAAGGGATTCATCCCGTTTGTCCCTTCGGTTCTTCAGCTGAGATTGGTACAAATATTCTGGATGTTCATGACCATATCGCATGTCCAACCTCTTCTTCAGCTGCTCGAAGTCATCCGTTTCTTCCAAAGGTATCGTCTGGAGTACATCTAAGGCATCTCCGCGAAGCGCGATGGTTAAGTTCACCGCCTTCTCTCTATCGGACCAATTTTCACTCTAGCGGCTGCTTCAAATTGTTTCACATAATTGGTCCACGACATTTTTCCATCGAACGGTGGGGCCTTGACTCGGGTAAAACTGCCAATGTCTTCAAACTTAGGTAGTGTTTCTGGCTTGCAAGGTTTCGTTTGCTCGGTCTTGTTTTCTTCCTCTGGCGTGCCTCGCGTTCTTGAATCGGCAATCTTTTTTTCTAACTCCTTGATTTTCTCGTCTATCATATATCGTTCTTCAAAGTAGAAATTTTCTCGTCCATATTAACAGAAATGTCGTTCTTCATAGCAGAAATATCGTTCTTTATAGCCGAATTATGACTTTTCACATTCGTAGAAATTTGCTTTTCCATGGCAAAAATCTTCTCGTCCATGTTAGCCGAAATATCATTCTTCATAGTAGAAATATCGTTCTTCATATCAGAAATCTTCTCGTCCATGTTAGCAGAAATGTTCTCTTCCATGGCAGAAATCTTTTCGTCCATGTTAGCAGAAATTGACGAGATTAAGGTGGAAGCCTCGTCATTAAATAAAACTGTTTCTGGATCAAAGCCGTCATTTTCCAGTGCCACTTTAAGTCTTTCTACTAATTCACTTTTCTTACCGGACGTTTCCAACTCACGATCTTCTAATTCTGCTCGTAATTACGCCACTTTCAGATCCCTTAATCTCTTGGCCATTTTTACGGGGCAATTTATTTATATTAGCCCACACCTGACACCAATGTAATGTTTTTCTAATTTATTTAAAACGTAAACGGGTGGGATCAATTTTAAACACTCGGTACGGTTACTTACTAATTTATTTAAACACTAACTCACTAACACTTAATTTATATATACTTAATATATTCACTTAATTAATTTATATGAACACTTAACTAATTTATATTTACTGTTTGCTATTTCGGTGTATTTATTTCACGAGATCACTTTTCCAACTCCTGACTCTTCCTGATCAGTCCCCTTATAGATTAAAGCCATTTTTTCTAGTAAATTCCGGACTGCGGCTTAAATAAAAACAATTGATTCTGGCCTTTTCTAGATAACTCTGGTCACAAAAACAATGTTTACATAAGATAGTCGTAAACTCGTAAACAGTTTTTTATAACTGCGTATCCGCCATAATTTTAACTTTTATATCTGGCTTAGACAGAGTCGGTTTTAGGGACTATACCAGTGTGCTGTTTCGTAACAATACTGTAATAGTTAGTCCAATGTTTTTATTATTTTTGAGACAACACTGATATACATTTAACCTTTCTTCGGCACTATAAGATATTAAAAGCTAAAGATAAACTTAAGATACAGTAAATCAAAATTATTATTTCACAATTCTTGTCTACGTTGGTTTCCAAAGCATTTTATTTATTTTCCATGGCAGTTTTGATATTGCAGCGTTACTTAGTTGGTTTTCATGCAATATTTGGTTTAATTTTACGATTTGTAGTGAATTGTTTTCTCGAAAAATACAGACAAGTTAGTTAAAATTATAAACTACAATATATTGCTGAAAATCTACCCGTTAAGAAATATTTGTAACGTTTTTCCTCATTACATTTAAACTAAAGGTATTTTTATTGCATAAAAAATATTTAACAGCTAATATTTTCTAAAAGGCTAGAGATGGGTATAGGCTAATTCATATAAAGTTACCTTAATTTTTTGCGAACAATCGAAATCGGCAACGGTATATAGGGTGTTCCATTAAAAAGTATCGACTTCTAGGTAATCTTATATATTCTGATCAGATCAATTTCTCACAGCCCTGTATAAATTTTAACCAAAGGAAGCAACAAGAATAATATATTGTGGTATTGTCTTTAACAATAAAATGGCATATTCATCAAGTATGATATACTCATATCAAGAGTGACTACTCGTCACTCGCGCCATGTCACGTCTCGACTCCGCCCTTTTTATATATTTTTGCTCTAGACGACAGACACTCTTATACCGAAAATTTCGTCTTTTTCCTCTCCCCGCAATTCTATATTTTTTAATTATTTGAAAAGTATATTATCTACGGGCAAATTATGCATACATTTGCCATATAATTCATATATAATCTTCCAGTTCCAGCATCAATGATAATTTTCCATGTATTTATTAAAAAGATATTCGGTTCTAAAAAATAAAAGTTGTAACTTTTGTAAAAATATTTCTAATGTTGAACGTTGGTCATGTGTGGTTTCGATATTTCGGAAAGAGAATCAATGTCGCCACCGGTGATTCATTTCTTGCAGGTGTGGTGGTCGATGATTGAGTTTCATCCGCACTGATGTCCTGAATCTCGAATCGGGGCGTTATTCTTGACGTTCTTCCCAACGTCATGCATACGCAAGCTTGTGAATGCTCTATTTGCGAATAGTGCCTAAAATGATATTCTCGAGCACCGTTACTAAAATCATCGCATTGTATCGTCCTCACAACAGCTTCAGTGGACGTTACAATACAAATGTCATTTGGTTATATCAAATGTAAGGGTGCATTCAGATGCTACGTCGGGCGCGTTTTATGCGATCAGATGCTTAGATCTGGTAAATAGTCGGGTCGTTCAGATGCTAGCAGAAAATTTTACCAATCGTCCAACCATTTAACCCAGTCAACACATCGGTAGAAATTGACCCGCATGCGCTTTGCATTTTATAATGCATGATTGGGAAGTTTGGGTTATGTTTACAAAATTACAAATAATAAATTAATATTCAACAAACTGTTTACATTTTTTTCTACACCCACATGTATATTATCCATTTTCTGCACAATTTACAGAATGGAAATGTAGGCCATTTCGGTTAACTGAACGCATATGATTTCATTTACATCCTAAAATGTATATGAAATCCACCAATCAGCATTTGCATTTAGTACCCGTCAACTCTTCTTTTTTTCAATTTCAATGTAACGTCAAGATAACTTGTCAAAACATTTCTTTAGTTTTCGAGAAAGATGTTTTAGTAACATGAGTGATTCTAGTATGATGAATCAAAAATCAATAAATATTACTCCATCAGATATTCGTTCAGCCGCAAAAGAGACGTATAATACACATCATTACCCCAAAAAGTAAATATGAATTTTGTTACAAAAAGTTCAAGGATTGAACTCTGGTAAAGGGAGTTAAAAATATTATCACTGCTTATATTAATGAAATATCGAATAAAAACAAGCTCTCAACCCTTGGAACAACATATTCTATGTAAAAGTAACATTGACATTTCAAGTTACCGTAAATTGCGATACTTTTATATAAGTTTGTGATGGATCAGTCTGTTAACGTACGTCTCTAACTGTATACAGAAGAGAATATAGTTGGTTCAATCCCCGCTTCATGCGTTTATTTTTATTGCTGATATTTGTAGTATAAATAGTCATTTTCATAAAAAATTAGTTAATGTTAATTTTTGGAATTTATAGAGGACGTCTTCGTCAAAAATTGAAAATTTTAAAGATAAATCATGTTAAAGATCTAGAAAATGAATTTCAAGTTAATTTAATTGATAAACAAACCCAGATCCTTTGTAATTTCTTGTATGTTTTACGGGGTCTCCAAAAAATATATTCTGCTTAGACCACCAGATATAGAACAATTTTTTGTTAATTACCAAAAAGGAATATGTTCGAAGAAAGTAGTCGTAATTAACAAAATTGGTAATCAGACAAAAATAATTGCTGAATTTTTAAAATTACCAGAATTTATATACGGGACATTGTTTACGCCTTAAATAGTAAAAAATTCCATGAAAAATATTGATCATACATTTGAATAAATCTTTATGTTCGGGATTTAAATCAAAATTATTCACCAAATACGTTAAGGTATATTGTACAATGAGCATGAAATGACATACGAGTTGGAAATGGGTCATTTCATGCAAATTGTACACTATACTCTTTCTACGACCATCATAAATCATAAACAAAACTGTAATATTTCACATAACAATTTTTATTATAAACTTTCCTGCCGTCATTGTTGCATAGTTTAGAGAATATTATTAAGTCGGGCTCTTTGCACTTTGAATGATCCATATATTTTTTTTTCTTTTTGTACATGTACCTACCTACGTCCTGAAACAAATAACGTTCAAAATTTTAAAATTTTGACAACACGGAAATAAAAATACTTTATGCAGAAAAAAATCGTTATAATTCACCTGCGCTAAAAGTTATCGATTATCGTGTCTAAAGGAGTTATATCACCTCCTGCATCTACCAGGATAGTGAACGATGTCCTTCTAAAGCAATGGCTAGTTTACATATCTGGATCAGCATGTCAATGTCAAATCATCCTCAATATCGCGACCCATTTTCGATTATAAATTTTTTTTACAAGCGAATTTTGTAAACACCTATGTTAAATGTCAAATTATTAGATAGACATTAACAAACATGACTCGATCATATATTTTAATATATATGATCGAAAAATTCGTTAACATAATGACAGTTTAGTAGCGCATGATAGTCGTGGGAAATGAAATAGGTATTTCGATACAGTTAGCCTATGGGAAATGAAAATCTGTATTACCATGTGGTAGGTTCCTTAATCGAAGAGGCGCTTGAAATATACATTTTTCTTTATGGTCGTAGAAAAAATATTTTATATTTTTATGATAAATTTCAATATGCTCAGAAGGAACAAAAATTGTACGATTCATTTTATGATGTTTTCTTTGGGACTCTAGTTCTAATATCTATAGTAAGAAGTAATACATTTATTTAAGGCTGATTTCTACTTTTTTTACTAAGGCAAAGGGAAAGTAAAAAAATGGAACTATTTCAAATATAATGTAGCTATAAAATTTTCTTACCGAATCTCCCGCGAGCTCGAATTATTTCCATACATTTTTTCTCATTTGCAAATTTTTTCAAGAAAATTCGCATATATAAAGCTCTAAAGAGATAATAAGTGAAAATATTTCAGGTATTTATTTGTCATCTAGATGTAGCTTATTATGGAATACTTATGCATTCAATAGAAACACAACCATACACTAAGATCAGGAAATAAAATGCAGAAAAAAAAAGAAACAAATGTTTTAACCGACTTCAAAATAACAAAATAAATAAAACAAATAGGTATAACTAACTTAACCAATAACTACAAAACTAGATTAATTAAAATTGTTTGCTATTTCTTCTCTAAGTCTAGTTCCTTCATTCTCCATTTCTTCAATATTTTGGATGTTATTTACTATTGCATTGACTTCATGCAGAAATAATTGTCCTCTTCTTCATAATTTGCCTCATCATCGTTAAACATTAAACATATGTTGCGTAGAACACAGGCAGTTTGAACAACGTGGGGAATTAAATTTGTACGATTGATGTCTAAATATTTTAATCTTCTGAATCTTCCAAATAACAGACAAAATGCCCTTTCAATGACCTGTCTGGCTTTAGCAAGTTGGGTATTGAATCTAACTTGATAAATATGGAGATATCCCCTATCTTTATAAGGTGCTATACACCAAAATACGTATAAGACTTTTTATTGCCAAATGATTTTTTAGATCAGCTTAAAGTTAGTTGGAAACTAACTATGTATATACAGGGTGGGGCACTATGAACGAACTATTCTCTGGCGTCTTAACGGCAAATAAAATTAGAAAAAATTAGACGTAGAATTAAGTAGATTACTTAGGACTATAATTTGAAAATATTTTGGAATATACAGGGTGCTCCAAAAAAGCGTACCGTATCAAAGTTAGGTTCCTTTAAATGGAACACCCAGTATTTTATCACATTTTTGAATTATACTATTAAAAATAATGTCAGTGCATTAAGATCTCCCTATACCTATCTAGTTCACTTTCCAGGATAAATCGATTTTACATAATTTGTAGACCCTCCGAAAAAATACAATTACTTGAAAATAAAAACGGATAACCATATTTGCTTTACACTATTTCACTAAAAGCTTTTAACACTCTGTTTCCAATATTTACTGGTATGCTATAATATACAGGGTGTTTTTAATATGACAGTATAACACTAACCATTTAATACATAAATTTCTGGCTTAATTTAAATGGAACACCCTGTATCTGTTGGGTCTGTTCAACGTGAGAATTTATTACCTTTCAGTTGGTATTAGGGTTGCCTATATCTAACTCTGATAGTTTTCGAGAAATTTTAAATTTGTTTTTTAATATTCAATTATTTGCTGGCATCTAGTTACCTATGACATGATGATACTCCGATGGAAAGTTTTTAAAAATTTGTTATTTTGACAGTAAGTGCTTTGTTGTATGATTTATTATTGATAAATTAAAGGTCTCTTAAAACAGAGTTTTAGTAAGGGTACACAATCATTAACTTTGCATTAGGATTAGTAAAAAAACTTACAAAAAATTTAAAGAAAGTACTCAAAATCATGCCTTTCATGTTAGATACAAGCTTGAGCTCTTATGAAAAAATTATTGTTTTTTTTAATATTTCTAGTGTTATTCTTTAAAAAGCTCGCATTATCCTATTCTTCATATCCTCTGAAGTGGGTGGCTGAGTACTGTATTTGGTTTTTACTATTATTCACTTATCTGGCATCTAGTTACCTATGAAATGTCATTCAAATAGATATTATTTTAATATCATTCCATTTGTCAAATAAATTTAAAAATTTGTATAGTGTGTATTGTATTTGTATAGTGTTGATGTATTGTTAAGTTTTAATAATTGACATAGTAATTAATCCCTGGTTAAACATGAAAAAGTACTCTAACGAAGAAAGAATAGATATGATCTTAATTATTGGTGAGTGTCAGGAGAACTTTTTTTTGTTAGCAAGTGGATTATACGCTCAACAGTATCCAAATAGAGATCATCCTAACAGAAATGTTTTTAAAAGACTACTGCACGTATTCAAAACTACTGGAAGCGTGCAATATACAAAAAAATCTAGACGAAAATCTGCAATTACAGACGATTCAGAATTTGAAGTAATGGGTGCGCTTGTTGAGAATCCACATACTAGTCAAAGGTGTATTAGTGAGCAAGTAGGTATAAGCAAGAGAAGTGTCGCTAGGATAATTAAAAAACACAAATTTCATCCCTACCATATTCAAATGCACCAGCAACTATTTGATAGTGACTTTGAAAATCGTATTGATTTTTGTTTATGGGTTATGGATAAAGTGGCCGGGTCTGAAGATTTTTTTGATTTTGTTCTGTTTACGGATGAAGCTACGTTTCATAAAAACGGTTTAGTAAACAAACATAATTTTCATTACTATAACGACGAAAATCCGCATTACTTCCGAAGTGTTGATCATCAACATCGTTGGTCATTAAATGTATGGGCAGGAATCGTTGGAACCTACATAATAGGGCCTTATTTTTTTAATGGAACGCTAACTGAAAGAAAATTTCGTAAATTTTCACGTAACAAACTACCCGAACTTTTAGATAACGTTCCACTAGCTACAAGACAAAAAATGTGGCTGCAGTTAGATGGTGCGTCTGTTCATTACAGTGTAATTGTCCGGCGTTACCTAAACAATATTTTTCCACAAAAATGGATTGTGCGAGGGAGTCCTTACCTTTGTCCGGCAAGATCCCCATGCTTGACGCCATTAGACTATTTTCTTTGGGGTTACATAAAAAGTATTGTCTACAATACAGAGCCAACCACTCCTGAGAACATGAAGGATAGGATAAGGAGAGCGTTTCAAACAGTAACACCAGAGACGTTAAAGAAAGTGAACAATAACTTTTTTAAAAGAGTTGAAATTTGTATCCAACAAAATGGGCGTCACTTTGAACACCTTCTTTAAATTTTTTGTAGTTATTTTTTTATAATTTTGAAGCTTATTGCATCTGTATGCCCAATAATAGTGTACTTACCCTTAATAAAATTCTAATTTAAGAAACCTTCAGTTTATCAATAATAAATCATACAACAAAGCACTTACTGTCAGAATAACAAATTTTTAAAAACTTTCCATCGGAGTATCATCATGTCATAGGTAACTAGATGTCAGCAAATAATTGAATATTAAAAAAAAAATTTAAATTTCTCGAAAACTATCAGAGTTAGATATAGGCAACCCTAATACCAACTGAAAGGTAATAAATCCCCACGTTTAACAGACCCAACAGATACAGGGTGTTCCATTTAAATTAAGCCAGAAATTTATGTATTAAATAGTTAGTGTTATACTGTTACATTAAAAACACCCTGTATATTATAGCATACCAGTAAATATTGGAACAGAATGTTAAAAGCTTTTAGTGAGATAGTGTAAAGCAAATGTGGTTATTCGTTTTTATTTTCAAGTTATAGTATTTTTTCGGAGGGTCTACAAATTATGTAAAATCGATTTATCCTGGAAACTGAACTAGATAGGTATAGGGAAGTCTTAATGAACTTACATTATTTTTAATAGTATAATTCAAAAATGTGATAAAATACAGGGTGTCCCATTTAAAGGAACCTAACTTTGATACGGTACGCTTTTTTGGAGCACCCTGTATATTCCACAATATTTTCAAATTATAGTCCTAAGTAATCTACTTAATTCTACGTCTAATTTTATTTGCCGTTAAGACGCCAGAGAATAGTTCGTTCATAGTGCCCCATCCTGTATAAAAAATTTATCTGAATAAATTTCAGTCAATAAATTGAGAATTATTTGTAAGTATCAATTGAAAATAGAAAAAGGTGGATAAATTTAATATACGACATGGTATTTTACGTGTTTTCAAAAATTTTTGTGATTTTAATTTAATTAGGTATTCGATTGGTTTATTAAATGGAATTTTATTCTTTCTAGAGTCACTTGAGACGTGTACATGGCGTAAAGTTTCACTGACATCCGTAGATGGCAGTTTTGGTAGTATTTATTCCTACTACCTTTTTTTGCAAAAAGTTAAATAAAACTGCTATTAAATCCTAAGCCACGAGAAATAGCTATATAATATACTATAAAAAGTCACTCTAATTTCTGATGAGGAAAACATATCCAAAATAATATACAGGGTGTCTCATTTAATTTTTAAGAGTTGATACCTGACCATGGAAAACTGAGCATCCTGTATACGTAAAAGGTATATAATAAAAAAACTTCCTTTAAAATCAATATCACTCTGAATTTAACTTTTTTTCCTAAATAGAGTATTTTTCGGGATAAGTGAATAGAGGTTATTATGTGGGACAACCTGTACATAAATAGTGTGTAGAAATTACCACTATACTGAGTCCAGATACAGAGAATGGGAAATTGGAAACATGTCGAGAGAAGAATGGATTAATTCAGAGGCTTAAGGCTAGGCTCAAAAGTTTTGAACCCGGTTACCTATTTATTCATAGGTTCAACTATCACTTCTTCGACGAAAAATATGTCTTGTGCGGAAGATAATATATCTGCTAGGATTGAAATCAAACATGTAGTGAAATATATCAATTGTTGTATACCTCACAGTTATGTCACGGTTGTTCAAATTTTGTAACATATTCAAGTTGGTTGTAAATAATTTTATTTTTATACTCGTTTTGACCATCGATGGTATGCAACATGGAAAACATTTTCTCTACTATCAACACAGAATTTGCCAATTCTGAAATCAAATTTGATTACAGAATGCAGGAATTCTCTCTCTTGAGATTGAAGAAATATTCTGCAACACTTCTGCCTCCATGTAATTTAAATGTATTTACATTCTGATAGAATAATATTCTCACACTGGTTAGCAATATCATTAGCATTGACGCAGTTGATTGTCATCATAGTGGCCAAATTTGAGTAAGTGTCAAAATTATTTCTGTATATATTTAAAATCTTCGACAGTGGAAAAAGTACAGTCTGCTACTCGATTAGAATGAAAATTCGTTATGCTCGTGGTTTCTCACGCTCGCCTTCGACTTGCGCTCGGAACTTTACACTCGCATCGAATTTTCATTCTAACCTTGTTACAGAATATACTATTCTGTTTTCTCTGTAATGAATTGTCTAATATGATTAATAAAATGTGATTGGCTGCGGTTGGTGTCACGCGCAGTCTGGTGGAGAACAGAGGAGAACGTGAATAATATGATTGGTTGAAACGAGATTTTGCGGTTGGTGTCATGCGTAGTGTGGTGGAGAACAGACAACGTGAATAAACAGTAGTTGTTGTTCAACGTCGAACATTATGACGACTTCATGCTTTTCTCAAGAATTTATAATTTTTTTAATGAATTATAGCCGAAGTGCTTTGTATTGTGTAATAGATTTCGTTCTCAATTATGGTAGCACCAAGAATTTTGTAACATTTAGTTTCTCTTAAATTCTTCTGTTCATACATGTTGTTCAAGAACGGGAATAAGGAGTTCTTGAGAAGTTTTACTGTATGAACTGTAGGATGTGGTAGACTGGTATAAAAAATGTATGTTCGAACAATCGGAAAAAGGAAAACTTTCAAGAAAAAACAATACAGAAACATTTGCATTTGAAATAGTTGCCTTAGATGTTGCTGGATCTTCTTCTTTCCTCAATGAACCACTTTATAGAGTATGTGGAGCTTTCCGCCAATTGTCGCAGAGGCATTGGTAATCAGCCGATATGAATTACCCTAAAAGTCTACAGGGAACATGAAAAAAGCTTCAAAAGTCATCTATTCTATATGAAGTCTTCAACAGATTAGTCAATAAGCAAGAACTAAGCCCACAGCAAAACAGAATGATAGAGCAAAAAAAACAGTATCGTCAGGAAAATATCTGTTCAGAGTAATTAAAGACCATCAGTTAAATTATACTGAAATATTTTCGGGAACCAACTATTACTGGCCTGCACGCGATTAGTATTGAAAACGATTTTTAAAGATACTTTTCTAATTTAAAGTTATCCTACCTTGTATCCTGTGATGTTTCAAGTTCTCTGTTATTGAAAAAAGACCATTTCTTCGAGGAGAGTCTTCATTATCACAATCACTATCAGTTTTTAAAACCGCGACATTGTTCAATATCACTTCACTCACTTCATCTGTCCGTTTTTTATGTCGAACCGAGCTGTCCATCTAAAACAAAAACAGTTACACTTTAACTTACATACACAATATTCATAATGTATATACAGGCTATATAATTTTATACAGTACTAGGAATATTCTACGGTAACATGGGGTTTTAATACAGAGTCCATAAGCGACAATGTGTTAGAAAGAAACAAATATATTTTGTGCATCACCAAGGGTATCATAACATGCCAAAGAAGTATCGTTGCAACTGTTGAATTGTTTTTCGAACATCATTTCAATTATTAAAGATAAAGTGTATACCGTCTGTAATTTCTACGCTCCTGATGAAACGATTTCGGCTACAGCCGTAATTCTTCTAGTTTTATCTATCCCATCTCTCCATTTTCAATCTACACGTTGGAAGTATAAGTGCCCATATAATATTTCTTTTTAAGAATAACAGAAATAATTCCTCTTAATTTTAGCGTGAAACAATAATCGCCTCATAGTCAACGGGAAAATGTGAGAGGCACATAGCATTACCAGTGTGTTAGAGAAAGGTATGGTAAGATAGAGAATCTAAAGTCAGCGTATGTTATTACATTTAAAATAAGGATACTAGAACATACGAACCGCGCGTGTGCCTCTCAACGGCGGTACTTACCGGCTATAGTTTACTGTACGTCACTAACTATTTGTTTTCGATCGATGAACGATCTTTGTAAATCTTATAAGATGAGTATGCAGATACACCAAAAAGTGAAAATTGTAAAATGGTATTACCAGGGTTATTCATATCGAGAAATAGCAGAAAATTTGTTAATTGTAGCAAAAAATACAATCGGATGCATAATTTTCGAAAAATATTTTTTTCACAGATTAATCGACTTTTCCCATACACGGTGCACATAATTCATTCGTTATGCGATATTGGTCCAGGACAAACTCTACAATAGTAGAACTCAATATACCCAAAATTTAAATGTTTGGTCTGGAATATTAGGTGAACATTTAATTGGACCTATTTTTATTGACGGCAATTTAACCGTACAAAAATATTTGAATATGCTGCAAAACCAAATTATTCCTGCCCTGATACAATTAGGTGTCAACTTCAATGATATTTGGTACCAACATGACGGTTGTGCGTCGCATAATTATCGATTAGCGATACATTTTTTAAATACACAATTTCCCAGTCGGATAATCTCCACGAATGGTAACATTAGATGGCCTGCTAGATCTCCAGATTTTGCACCCAACGATATATTTTTCTGGGGTTATGTGAAATCGAGAATTTATGGATTCCAGGTGAACAGGGCCTGAATGAACTACGGGAACAAATTCTACAAGTCTGTATGGAAATAACACATATTCGTCAAGAATTTTATAACCTGCTTGGTTAATGTTTAGCTCCAAACGGGAATTTATTAGAACATTTGATTTAAATGCATTGAAGAATTAAGAAATTTATCTTTATTTTTTAGTTTATTATCTATCAGAATATTACTTTTATTTAAAAATAATAAGCATTTTCATTATAATTCGATTTTTATGTTTATTATCGGAAGCTTTTTTTAATTTGTACTATGTGTATTCACACAAAGAGTACACCTTCTGTGGGTGGGAGATTTGCCAATATAAGAGATGATTTAATTTTTGCCTATTGATATATTTCAAATATTAATTAATCTACATTTATAAATATATTTGATTAATTATAATCCATTTTTTTTTCGATATCTTCTTTGTTTGAGTTTACAATCATTTTCTTTCCTTTTGCGGCAAATCCAGATGTTGTATCGCAAAAAGTAAAACAATGCAGTTATGCAACAATATTTTTGAGGGATTCATATTTGAATCTATTAAGCCGGGTCCACATCAAACCGACAAAAGAGAAACAAAACAGAAACTTCATGTTTTTCAACAATTCTGCAACAAAGATGCAACATTTCAGCGACTTTTTTGTCTCGGCACTGTTTTGTCGCCGGATTCCGCAACAATTTCGAGTCCCGTCGCTTGTCGGTAAATATCAAAAGGTTTCTGTTTTGTTCGCTTTATCGGGAACTGTGTCGATTCAGTGTGGACAGAGAAACAAAACTTAAAGTATCGTTCGCGTATGTTTATTTGTTACTGTGAAACGATGTCGGAAAAAACGAAGTGGACTGTGGATAACACTTGTAAATTAATAGAATTGTATCGAGAAACCCCATTGTTATGGGATCCAACAAATCGTGAATATAAAAATCGCTATAAAAAGGCTGATGCTTTAAAGGAAATTGGACGATCTCTAAATTTGTCAGAGGAAGAAATTGAGAGAAAAATAAGAAATATCAACTCTCAATATCAAAGAGAAAGAAGGAATTATAAACAGTGCAAAAAATCTGGCTCGGGACAAAAGTTTATACCAAAATGGTTTGGATATGCGCTTATGAGTTTTCTTAAGGACAAGAATAAACCGCGTAAAAGTCAAGAAGCTGGAGGATTGTCCATAGATAAACAAGTAAGTAATTAACATGCTTATTTATTACCAACTAGAATATGTTTATATGCAGAAAGTTACAAGTTTTATTAACTAGCAGTATTTTATTTGCCAAGGAACTTGCCCTTGGTCTGAAACAAAGTACTCTGCGAATTCATCTCTAATGGCTGCGGCTTCCAGTGAGGGTTTTCGAGCAGTGCGACTTAAACTTCGAAAAGATTGCTGATTTTCAGTCATCTTTCTCCATTCACCATTTTCAAGTGTACCACTATCTAAGTGTTCAATATCGAAACTCCCTGGTGGTGTGTACCTATTTCTAGATGACAAGCTTTTCCGTAAGTAATTGTGAAGGTAAATGCACGCCATAACCAATTGTTCAGTCTTTTTGGGTTGTAGTAATATAGATTTGCGAAGCACGCGAAATTTGGCTGCCAAAATACCGAATGCATTCTCCACAACTCTTCGCGCGCGGCTAAGCCTGTAATTAAATATTCTTTTTATAGACCCTTTTTCTTGGTGACCACTATATGGCTTCATTATATGAGGAGTAAGGGGAAAAGCATAGTCCGCAACAAAAACATAAGGAGATTCGTTTTTCCTTCCAGCAAGAATAGTTTTTGGGGGCAAGTTTAATCGTCCATCTACCATCAATTTATAAAAGGAGGTATTTTTAAATACACCGCCGTCTGAAATACGGCCTTGACATCCAACGTTAGCGTAAAGAAAATTATAATTTGCGTCCACTATTGCAAAAAGTACAATACTAAATGTACCTTTATAGTTGTAAAATTCACTCCCACTAACAGCAGGAGCTTCAATTAAAATATGCTTTCCGTCCATTGCGCCTAGACATAAAGGAAAGTTCCAAATTTTATTATAATCGTTGCTAATCTGTTTCCATTCCTCTTCACTGCTAGGTGTCTGAAACAAAAATATCGTGATTTAGAGTTACACTGTCAATTAATGCCTTCTTCTGAACAAATTAAAATACATGACTGTCACTAGAATTATATTACATAAATCTCCTAAAAAATCCCTAAATGACCCTAAACAAAAAATAAATAACGGAGGGTTACATCTTCTTAAATTAGACTGAGCTTGACTTCCCTTTTTATTAAAAAATTCACAGTAATTGCTACTTTTTTTCTCTTTGTTACAGAGATCGGACGAATCCTATAGCAGCGAAGAAGGGGAAGAAGAAATAACGGAAGTTATTGTCGATAATGACGATGGTACAGAACTAGACGCATCTAGGAATGAAGTTCCCCATTCATCTATTGAAAAATCGACTTCGCATGAACAAAATACATCAGCAATAAAGAAAAAGCCGGTAGCAAAAAATAATACCGACAAGCGATGTGAAGAAATATATTCGATGATAAAGTCTGTGCTTCACGACAGGCAAGAACGTAAAACCCAGCCTGACGATTTTGATATATTTGGCGAGATTGTTGCACGAAAACTGCGCAATTTACCGACTCGTTACGCACAGATAACCATAGAACATCAAATAAATAATCTACTATACGAAGCCGAATTAGGCAAATACAATGAACCCCCTCAAACTTCTCATGTACATCAAGAACTCTCACAATACGTTCGCTTACCAACAGTCTCGCCAGCATCTTCTTCCATTTCGCAGAGTTATTCAAATCCATCTAGCATTCAGTCATACTCACAGCTAGCCAGTGTACAATCTTTGCCAAATTCCACTACCACTGACCATTCTTCCATTTCGCAGACTTATTCAAATCCGCCGAGCGTCCAGTCGTACTCACAGCTGTCCAGTGTACAATCTCTGCCAAATCCCACTTATCTGGAGCCGCTCGCAGCTGTTCAGCCGACATCACAATCAGCTATGGACTTTACGAATGAAAACACGATAGTTACTGATGAATGGGACCGAAAATAATCAACTTCGTCGACAAGGTGTTTATTTTTTTAAAATATATATTCTGTACTTATTTTTAATAAATTAAAATACATGCCATTAAATTATACGATTGCGTTTTCAATTAAAAATAATTGCAAGCTAATTTACTTACCTTAACAAAACCATTCAGAACTTGTACTAAAGCTTCACATGTTCCTGGAACAATTTGTGAAATTGATTGCTTAGATATTCTTGTCTGATACATGAGACTATGATATGAATCACCGGTTGCCAGAAATCTTAAGGTAACAGCTAAGCGTTCTGTTATGGAAATAGAATTTCTAAAATTCGTATTTTTCTTGTGTATGACTGGCCCAACTAATTCTAATAAGCTTTCAAAATCTTCGTTTGACATTCGCAAAAAATTGGTAAAACTAGAACGTATCTCGCCTGATAAACCAATATCGTCTTCACGGATATCTGTAATTAAATTTTCGACTCCATGACTCGTTCGCCTTCGCAAAGTGGGCCTCACCCAAAAACGTCTTTTTTTCCGCTTCACATTTAAAAAAATATAATAATATCCAGCCATTAATACGAAATCGTCGTCTTCTTCAACATTACGGAAACGGTAACGAAACATGCTTCTAGTGTGGACTGCAAAAACAAAACTGAAACATGGAGTGTTTGTTACTGTTTTGTTTTGAATAAATGGTCTGCGGTGTGGACTTTGTTTCGAAACTGTTTTGTTGCATAAAAGTTTTAAAGATGTTTTGTTTTTGTTTTGTTTTATGTTTTTGTTTTGTCGGTTTAATGTGGACCCGGCATTAGACGTGAAAAATAGAACTTTTACATTTCCAGAACCTGGCTTGTGAAAAAAAAATGTGATGATTATTTGAATTTAATTCATTCAAAAGGACCAAAAGATCAATATCTTGACCCACAACAATGCCAGTTTTATTAGTATCCTGGAAATTTCTATCGCACATAATTTTATACAATACACTTATTCTTAAGTATATTTCACTATTTATTATATCATAATGTATTCCGTTGGAAATGAAAATTAAAATAATGATTCATGATTGTTCTTCAAAATATGCCTGTGCAGCGTAGTCGTCAGGCGCAACCAAAGATGGTGCATCTACCGACCGCTCCACCTCCCACAAGCAGATACAAACCACTGCCAGAAAGACGGCAACACCGCAACTAAAATGATGACATTTCAGCTTTATAATACTTCAACAAGACCTGTATTTATTATTTCTCTTTGTCTGATAGCAAAGTATTCCATTGTTCAAATCATATTAAAAGAGTATTAGATGTACTTAAACATCATCGCGGATCTGCAGAAGAGGTCGTGAATACTATCTTATCTGAAGCCAGCACACATGCCGAAAACCTTGGAATAGAGTTACAGGTGCCAAGGATAGTACGGCGACAGCAAAATCGTACGAACATTTCAGCTAGCAACCCACCAGAATACTGGAGAAGATCTTTGATAATACCTTATTTAGACCCTCTGATAATATCTTTGGAGCAACGCTTTTCCGATAGAAACCTACCAGCTTTTGAACTGTTGTCACTACATCCGTTCATTATGCTGAACTTGGCATTGAGTCAATATAATTTTCAGAATTCTATCATTTAAACGGGCTTGACAATGAAGCCGAATTATAGTACAACTTATGGAAAGACAAAAAAAAATTAATAAAGAGGAGTTAAAAAGTTTGGAAGTAGCAGAAGCGGTAAAGGAAGCAGAATTTTTTAACATCAATAAAAACTGCTCTACATATTTTGTTAGCATTGCCATGTACAACAAGTACCTAAGAACGCTCTTTTAGTACTCTACGCAGAGTTAAAACGTGATTAAGGTCCACAATGAAAGGTAATAGATTAAGCGGTTTGTGTATGCTCAGTGTACACCAGAACAGAAATTAATGTCACTAAAAGAGAAGCACATAGAAGAAGAGGTTTTGAGCAGATTTGTATCTTATGTGTGCAATTGACTGAACTCTTATTCGTTGATTACAAAATTACAAAGTTTTGATGATACTAAAATAATTATAATCAGAAAAAGCTTACGACAAATAGGTGTATGAAATTATTATCAATTAGGCTAAATAAACAATTTCAGCTGACATCGTTGATTTTTATGCTTCGAAGGATGTATGGCGACATAATCACCATTTTTCACCCGAATATTCATCCCTAGAAACTATTCACTAGTTTCTGGAATCATCACTATTTTTATATGAACGTTTATGATATGTAATTTTGCATGATTTACTTATATCATGTTAAGCGGAAAATGTCCACTCGGAGTTTTGAAAATATTTAGTAGACATACCTTTAGCGACATCTTTACCACAATAGTAAAAGTTATCGCTGCTATTGAATCTTTTTACGCGAAATCTTTGGTTCATCATGATGATTTTAAAAGTATATGTTAGCAGTTATAAAAACTGATTCTCTCCCTCTAAATTAGTGAATACTATTAATATAACAATGAATTTAAGTCCAGGTGGGAATGATGATATAGACAATTTTATTTCAATAATGTGTCGATAACATTTAACGAAATTTCATAATTTCCAACTTACTAACGTGTCTATGCCTAATATTGGAGTACAAGGTCATAAATGAACGTTAGTAGATGCAATCATATTTTCAAAAAAGAACGCACAACTAATATAAGAGTCTGTTAATCTTTTTAGGTAATATTTTCAAATGCAAAGTAAGTTTACAAAGCTAGTTAATGTAATATTCCAGATTTGTATGCGAATGAGAGAATATAGACAAATATATTGAGATTAAAACCGTGGATTTTAGTAGGAATAAAGTTTTGTAATACTGTTGCATTTGGATAAGGTGGTCAAAACATAATTTGTGGTTTGGATTCATAGATAATTCCAAAAATTAAAATATTTTACTCCTATTAAATAACTGAATTTCATTCTATCAAATGTTTGAACAGTAAAACTTCTGTTAACGGAACGTCACCACAACGTGAATATCTACAGGACGGACAGTTTTCAAGTCACCGAACATTTATTATGTGGGTAAAATAGGCACCTCCGAACATCGGATCCTCTTCTTAACGACTCCGGACAAAATTTATCTTCTTTTTTTCAATGAAATTCTTGTAATTTTAACTGCCAGCAACGGACAATAAAGGTGATTAAAATTGGGTCTCGGAAATTGCAAATAACCTATTGTAGTCATAGAACTAGAAGATTAGGTACTTCAAGTTTCATTCGCTAACCCCAATTTATTCATCCTTTGTACACATTCTAAAGTTAGTTGTAATATTCTGATCTAAGTGTAACAATGTCTTTGACTGAGAGAATGTTTTTAACTTTGGAAGAAAAAATATCGGTGATAGAGGTATCTGAAAAAAGAATTATTGTGTTCGAGTTCTGGCCGAAAAGCTTCATATAGCAAAAAGTCAAGTTAGCGACATTTTAAAGAAAAAAGTCGACCTTAAAAAGTTCCAGATCTGTAACGAATTTCCTCCCCCAATCAGACAGGATCGCACTACTTAAAATTCATGCCAAACCAGTCAACATCACCTTTATTCACATTTAACCCAAAATATTCTGGAGGTTTAAATCGTTCCCTAATCGGATCTCCGGGGGGAACTGTGTTAAATGAGCATAGAAATGAGAGATTAAGTTTAAGAAGAGAAGTCAAGGTTGGTACTTGGAATGTGAGAAGCTAATACGAAGCTGGGAAACTGGCCAACCTGATACAAGAAATGAAAAGATTAGAAATCGACGTTCTAGGCGTTGCAAAAGCATGGTGGCCTGATGCCGGAATATGCCCCGTCTCCGGCGGAGTTATGTACTACTCAGGAAAATATGAACCAAACCGTAGGAATAATAGTGACTGAAAAAATATGCAGATCTGTAATGAATTTCCTCCCCGAATCAGACAGGATCGCACTACTTAAAATTCATGCCAAACCAGTCAACATCAACTTTATTCAGGTGTACGCACCCACAGCGGATTCGTCTGAAGAAAATATCGAGGCGTTCTACGAGGGACTAAAACAGGTTAAAAATCATGAGATTAACCTCATAATGAGAGATTTCAACTCTAAAATTGGAGACGGAAGAGTCGACAAAATAATGGGCCCTTATGGATTAGGAACCCGAAATGACCGGGGTGAACAGCTTTGTCAATTTTGCCAGGAGGAAAGCCTGAAAATAACAAACACTTGGTTCAGGCTGCCACCTAGGTGATTGTACACATGGAGAGCTCCAGCCGATTGCCCAGACAACATCGTACGTAATCAGATAGATTTCATACTAATTAATAAGCGTTTCGGAACATCAGTCAAAAGAGTATGTACATATCCTGGTGCCGACGTTCCCTCGGACCATGTTCTCCTGGTAGCAGTAATCAAAATTAAGATCACGAACATCAAAACCCATATAGAACAGAGAAATATAGAATTAGAAGCGGGAATATTAAGAACAAAATGGTGGCGGGAATTAATGAAAGAATAATGACTTCCGTAGAACTGAAGTTGGAGAAGGATGCAAGTATAGATGACGTATGGGGAGGAGTGGAACAGGCCATGACAAAGGTCGCAGAAAATGAGCTAGGTTATAAGCAGAAAACACAATTGGATGACAGCAGAAATCATGACACTTTTCGAAGAAAGAAGAAAATGTAAAAATCAAGGAAATTCTGAGAGCTATAAACACATCCAAAAAATTATTAGAGCAAAAATAAGAACAGCAAAGAATGACTGGTTAAAGAAACAATTCGAGGACATAGAACAACTACAGGAAGTAAACGATGAATTTAACCTACACAGAAAGATAAAAGAGGCATCTGGAGTTTACAAGAAAAGACACTTTTCTAATATAGAAAACGATTATGGAGAGATGGCGCAGGATGATCAGCAGCGAAAAATTATTAGGGAGAAATATATTAGCAGTTTTTTTAACGATTATAGACCTGATTTAGAAGCCATGGAGGGCGAAGATCTGTCTGGACCCACTATCACCAAAGAAGAAATCATAAGAGCAATAAATACGTCAAAGGACAGAAAGGCAGTTGGTAAAGAGCCATACGTTAAAGATATTCCTCAAGATTATTTACTACAGTATTTCTATAAAGTGCGAAAGAGATGTCGGATCCACACAGTTTGGATTTAGAAGGGGACTAGGTACGAGAGAGGCTATAGTTGCAGCTCAAGTATTAGTCCAGAACTGCAATGATCAGAGGAAAGGTGTGATGCTATGCTTCATCGACTACGAGGAAGCGTTCGACAAGGTTCAACACCACAAACTCATCCAAACTCCGCGGAGGATAGATATAGACCAGAAGGATATTCGCTGCATAGAAAGCCTTTATTGGAACCAAACAGCCGAACTCAAGGTTGGCAATGAACATACAGAACCGTCATAGTTCCTTAGAGAGGTCAGACAGGGATGCGTTCTCTCTCCACTCCTCTTCAATCTATATCTTCCAGGAGACACTCGAGGAACGCAGCCTGGGTATCAAGGTGAACGGAGTGTGGGTCAACAACATACGATACGCAGACGATACAGTCCTAATTTCTGAGAATATGAAAGACTTGCAGGATGTTCTTGATGCCGTGGGCGATAGTAGCAAAAGCTTGGACCTCAATATCAACACCAAGAAGACAAAATTCATGATAGTTTCTGGCAAGCCGGAAGAACATGCAAGCTTAACACACAACAGATGCCCCATTGAAAGAGTATAAAAATTTTAATATTCAGGCACGTGGCTATGTGAAAGCTGGACGTCCGAAATGGAAATCAAATGCCGAATCGAAATTGCACGAAGCACATTTATGAAATTTAGGAAAGTTCTTACCAACACCTATTTCGGTCTCGACCTAAGAATCTGATTTGTAAAATGTTACGTGTGGTCAGTGTTACTGTACGGTATGGAGGGCTGGACGCTAAAAGCAAACACCATGAATGGACCTACAGGCGAATACTGAAAGTCCCATGGACGGCCAGGAAAACGAATGAGGGGGTCCTAAGAACGATTAAAAGAGAACGTGAATTGCTAGAAACCATCAAGCGCAGAAAAACAGCATATCTAGGTTACATAATACGGAATTAAAGATACCAATTCCTACAATTAGTAATCGATGGAAAGATTGAGGGGAGGAGAGGAGTCGGCAGGAAGAAGATGTCATGGTTCCGTAACATGAGACAATGGACGGGGCTGAGAACAGTAGGAGACCTATTCAGCACCATCAGAAATAAATAAGAGTGGGTACATGTGATCGCAAACATCCATTAATGGATAAGCAGTGGAAGAAGAAGAACGGGTATCCATTACATATGATAAATAAATTAATTCATAAAAAAGAGGAAAAAGTGACATTACAGCTAATATTTCCTAAACAAATTAAAGAAATAAAAAGTTATAAAACCATCACATATGCAGAAAATATTTCTAATAATATTTCAAATATAATATCTTTAACAATTAATACAACAATTTCTTTTGAAGCAGAAAGTAACGTGAGTATAAAATTGTTAAATATAAAAACCAAAGTATCCCCATTAAAGAAGTCTGGTTAAATGTCCGGAACGTAAAATGCTGTCTATTTGAGTCAAACCCCTAGAAATTTTGAAATCCGATACAGTGAACACTTACGAGCATACAGATTAAAACAATCAGGTAAATCGCACTACGCAAAACATCTACTTGACACCAATCATGCATTGACACCTAACACAGAACAGGAAGTACTACATATTTGGGATGAGAAACAAGAACTGGATTTCCTTGACGAATTAGAAATTGGAAGACACTTAAGAAACCCACAATATAAAGTTGTCAATGAACGGATAAATCTAGGGAGTTCTTCACTTTCAAACTGTCTTCTTAAGTGATCATTGTAAAGATCAGCAGATATAGTTTTCCTTGTTTTCTATATCATTGCACAGTTATACTGATCTTAATTATTAAAATGATATCCAGCCCATAGAGCTAATAATATCTAAGCTTTAATATTTGTAATACCATATCTTCATCTATTTTCTAATAACATTAACTTTGAGATCCTATAACTCCTTAGAGATGCAACTTGGTATCTCTACGCCCCCAATCGTCACATTTTGGGATCCCTTATACGTCTCTGCTCTGTGTCGGTTCTTATGCTGGACACTATGTATATGAAGTCAATCACAAGGTAGGTCACTTCTTGGTCTCGCCAAAAATAACTATTAAACATCAGGTAGGCATCAAATGAAATGTAACTTCTGTCATTCTGACGATGATATTGATTTATCGAAACAATTGTCAAATGTCTTAGAATTTTTAACATTTTTTCAATAGATTGTGGAATTATCTAGAAACAGTAAGTTTCATTTAAAACAGTAATATGAGTAGATTCCTCGGAGTAAGGGTCGAGACAGTTAATTTCATTACATTAAATGGTCAAATGGCAAACCATTTACCTCTTGACGATATGCAAGGCGATGCTGAATTTCTTGCTAACATTATTCAGGATATCAACGTTAATTGAATTAATTTCGGCCCTAACTCTCTCTTTTAGTTAATCCGTATTATTAGGCCCGTTAACGTAAACTTTTCACTCAAGGTATCCCCACAAAAAAATCTAATGGGGATAAATCAGGAGATCTAACTGACCACTCTAAAAATCTACCAATCGATCTATGCTATCGGATAATTCTCTATGGTACCAGCAAGATATCTAGTAATATTGATGATCTAAAAGAAGGAATAAAGATCGAAATTAATTCAATTAAGGCTGATACCCTTAATGATGTTTTGTATGAGTTTCAACATCGTCTTGCATAGTGTCAAAAGGCAAATGGTTTGGAATTTAAGTATTCAAAGAGATAAGCAATATAGCCACATCAACACCATCTACAAAAGTGGGCTACCAAAGAAATCGACAGAACTTTAACGATGAGCAGGAAGCAGAATTGGAAAAATATTTACTTCTGACTTCAAAAATTTATTTTGGGTTGTCTCCTAAGCAGATTCGGAAAATGGCATTCGAGATTGCGGTTTCCAATAACATCAAAATTCCAAAGTGTTGGGAAACTAATAAGCTAGCTGGCTCCGACTTGTTAACGTCATTTTTGCAGAGACACCCTTCTTTGTCCATTAGAACACCTGAGGCTACCAGTCTGGCTCGAGCCACCAGTTTTAACCCACATAATTTCGATAACCTTGAAACCGTAATTAAACGATATAATTTCCAACCACACAACATATGGAACATGGACGAAACTGGGGTGACTACGGTGCAAAAACCGAACAAAGTTGTTGCTCAAAAAGGTTATAAGCAAGTTGGTGCTATTACCTCGGCCGAGAGAGGCACACTAGTCACCCCAGCTACTGCTGTTTCGGGAGGTGGCAATTCAGTTCCAGCATTCTTCGTTTGTCCGAGGGTGCATTTCAATGACCACTTTATCAGAGATGGGCCAATTGGCTGCAAAGGAGGAAGTAATCCTTCGAGCTGGATGACAGAAGAGCTACTTGTTGCTTTCCTGAAACATTTCCATAACCATGTGCAATCAACAAAGGAAAAACCATGTCTCTTGCTGTTGGATAATCACAGCTTCCATCTATCCATGGAAGGACTCAATTTTGCAAAATATAATGGCATAATAATGTTATCGTTCCCGCCACACTGCACACATCGCCTCTAACCTTTGGACAGATCGGTGTATGAACCTTTTAAAAAATACGTCAACAACGCAATGGACAAAATGGATGGTTAATCATCCAGGCCAACAAATGACGATATACGAAATACCAGGAATAATTGCACAGGCAGTTAGTCCATCCAATATTCTGGCGGATTTGAAAACTTGTGGGATCTCCTCATTTAATCGGGACATATTTCAAGATCATGATTTCTCATTCTCATGCTCATTCTATGAAGTCACAAAATTTGCCTGGCTGCTCAAAGTTAGAGCAATCGCTGCAGCATCACGCTACCAAGAAACCTATCGTGATCACTGGTCCTGGTCCAATGCAGGGAGTTCTCGGATAATGCCGCCACTAGCTTTGAAACCCCTACCAAAAGCTCATCCGCGCAAGTCGTAGAGAGCTGATAGAAGGAAATGTAAATCAGCAATTCTAACACACACTGAAGAAAACCTATTTAGAAGAGAATAAACTAGAACAAGAAGCAAGAAAAAGGAAAGTAACGAAACGTGTTTTGAGTGAGGATAAGGAAGTGAAAAACGGTAATGGAAAGAAGAATGCAAAAGGGAAGGAAGGAAAAAGAAAGAAATCAGTTTACGATGAAGACGAGGAAGGGAATGAAGTGTTTTGCCTGGTAGGCGTATCCCCATACTGTGCTAGCAAGCCCAAAGAAATCTGGATTCAGTGCCAAGAATGCAAATTATGGGCTCACGAAGCTTGCACACTTAGACTACCCTATTACATTTGCCAGAACTGTGATTCAGAAGTATTCAGACTGATTCTTTAGACTAACTAGATATTTTTTTGTTTTCGTTACCGTATTCTTAGGTCTCCAGTTTGTTTGATAGCGTAAGCTTCGTTTGTTTTTTTGTTATATGAGTATAGTTTTTATTATCGTTAACCTATTACTTTTCCGACCAACCTTTCTATATGCGAGAAAAGTATTGGTTTAACCCAAAAAAAGTTGGAGTTTTGAAATTTTTTTTGAGTTATTTTCACGTTTTCCATCAACAACAACACGAAAAGACGGTTTTTATAAAAAAAATCCTGTGTGTATGTCGTCGTCGTCGTCGTTGTCGTCGGCCACTTTTCCTTACATTTCTTATTAGCACGATACAGCCTCCGGAGTGCAATAAGTCAGCAATTTTATGATTGAATATTGTTAAGAACATATCACAGATGAACTCTATTGATTTTCAAATCACCAAAGTTAGTACAACGGGTGTTATGGTACTTGAAGTACGACATCTTGTCATTTTTTGAGAAATTTTAGTTTGTTAGCACGATACAGCCTCCGGAGTTCAACAAGTCACCAATTTTATGATTGAATATTATTCAGGACATCTCACTGATGAACCCTATTAATTTTCAGCTCACCAGGGCCAATACAACAGGTGCTACAGTACGATATTTTTGTCATTTTTGGAGAAGTTTTAGTTTGTTAGCACTATACAGCCTCCGGAGTATATACAAGTGACCAATTTCATGATTGGATATTATTCAGAGCGTCTCAAAAATGACCCCTATTGATATTCAGTACAACGGGTGCTATGGTACTTGAAGTACCAAATTTTTGTAATTTTTGGAGAATTTTCAGTTTGTTAGCACGATACAGCTTCCAGAGAGTATACGATTGGTCAATTTTATGATTGAATATTGTTCAAGGTGTCTCACAGATGTGCCCTATTGATTTTCAGTTGACTAGAGAGAGTACAGCGGGTCCTATAAATCCAGATTTACTACATTTTTGGGTTATTTTTGGAGAAATTTCGGTTTGTTAGCACGATATATCCCCTGAAGAGTATACAAGTAACAATTTTATGATATAATATTGTTCAGGGCCACAGATGCGGAAAAGTAAGTTTTAATCTTTAAAACCGTTTATTTTTTTATGGAAGTTTGTTTTGTTTTTTATTATGTATAAAACATTTTTCGTTATTTTCTTAGGCACAATAGGTAATTAAGTACCTACAACCATCTTTCCTCAATAAAAGTTTGTTCGATTTGAATAAATATATTTATTTCCCCTTTAATTTATCATATGACTACCTACCCCACACGATGTGACAACTATCGCTGACACCCCCTCAGTGGACAATGTTAAACAGAAAACCATGAAGTCCTTAGAAACTGGAACGAATGCACTATCTATTGATATATAAATTCTATTGCTAAACTAAGAAAGCGGGGGAAACACAGAAGAAAAAAAATGTGACTCCCAACCTCGGTCTCCCCCACACATACCTACATTATAAATATGTTGAAATATTTATGAAAATAAAAAACGAATTCAAAATTCAAACTACGAAGGCCTGTATTGTAAGAGTTTATATTAGTATTAACATTATTTTGGCTCATACTATACGCTCCCGACTTTTTTCCCAATAGTCCCGGTGCAAATAATAATCAACATAAGAAGCCTATTGTTGACTAGTTGGTAGAAAGAGTAAACAACGAATAAGCACAGGCTATAACTTTAAAACTGCATACTAAATTTACCTTTTGTAGTAATCCGAATCTTAAACCCTGAAAAATCGCCTGTAAATAGATAACACTAATAGTTTGATAATTATTTCCTAAAAATCACCAAAAATTATAATCACAATCAATTTATGGAAATACCGTCACGTTTTTCTCAATGAAGATTTAAATAGACTAAATTTTGGCCACGACTGAAAACTGAAACTGTTTCAGCCAGGCGGGAGTGTCTTTTCCCGTGAGTACATAGGTTAAAGTTAAACGTAGAATATGACCTGCGTCGACCTCTCACTCTCAGTCTAATCTAAAAATGTTTCGTTCCAAAATAGCTGACACCTTCCACAGAAAATGAAACATATATTCTGACCACGGATAAATATCATACTATAAATAGATTATTATAATACGGGGTTACGGGGAATCGTGTTGTATTAATTTGATATGTGGTTTACCAATACGGAAAAAGGAAGTTCCTTAAACACAAACGATAAATAGCATCCTTAAACATGAATAATAATACAAAGCTAGATATTTATACATTTAATTGGAATTAAAGCAATGTTGTATCAAGATTATATTTTTCTAGCTAATATGTATATATATATATATATATATATATATATATATATATATATATATATATATATTGTAATATAGAAACAACATTATTAAACTAAACGTACCACCACAAAACAGAGATGAAATCAGGTCAAAATGTACAAATGTGCTAACGAATTACAAAAATAATTTCAATTCAACCAAATATAGTCCCCAAAGTAAAATATTATCACGTAAATTGAAACGCACTAGAATATTTTTAAAAAAACATCCAGAGCTTCAAACCAGATCAAACAAACAAAACTGTTATTATGCATGCAACTGACTATGAAAACAAAATGAAAGATTTACTAGTTGATAATAATACATACAAAGAAATGAAAAATGATGCTACAAATATATTACAAAAGAAAAACAACGAATTAATTAAATAATGGGAAAACAATTTGTACATATCACCAAAAACAGCCAAAGACTTGAAGATACAAAACTCAATTCCACCTAGGATATATGAATTACCAAAGCTCCATAAACCCAACATTCCGTTACGCCCAATAGTATCTTGTATTCAATCGCCTTCCGAAAAATTATCAGCTTTTTTGAAAAACATACTAAATAACGTCACATATAAGAACGAATATTACATTAAAGATGTTTGGCAATTCAAAAATAAAATTAGAAATGTGTCAGTGCCCACAGATCACATTATTGTGTTTTTGGATGTGGTGTCCATGTATACAAACATAACTCTAGATCTAGTTCAAAATGTAATTGAAAAACAATGGGACCTAATTAAGAACCACACAGGTATTCCTCTGGATGAATTTTTGGAATCTGTCAAATTGGTAATAAATTCAACTTATTTTTTATACAAAGATACATTTTATAGACAAATCGAAGGTTGCGCAATGGGAAATTCTCTTTCAACTGTAATAGCACAGTTAGTCATGGAAGAACTAGAAACAGCTGTAATGAATAAAATGAACTTCAAGCCCCTTTTTTTCTATAGATACGTGGATGATTGCCTTCTAGCCATTCCAAGGGATAAATGTGATTATGTGTTACGAGAATTAAATAATTATCACCACAAATTACAGTTTACTATCGAAACAAAACAAAACCATCAAATAAACTTTTTGGACTTAACTATACATAATAAAAACGGAGAAATTAAAACTGCTTGGTATACTTGGTCAGGCAGATATCTTAATTTAAATTCACACCACTATATATCCCAAAAAAAATCTGCTATTATAGGCCTGGCTGACAGAGCAATTATTCTTTCAGATACTGAATATAGACATACGGCGATTGAAAAAGCTAAACAGGCGTTGAAAATGAACAGCTATCCCGAAAAAATGATAAATAGTGTTTTCAAAAAAAGAATACATAAATATTACAATTCAACAACCATCTGTACAACAAACAAACAAAAAAACTCCAACTTTTTAATACTACCGTATATTCCAAAATTGACAGAGAAAATAAATAACGTTTTTAAACATGAAAAAGTACAACCTAGCTACAAGGGACATAATCTATTAAACAAACATTTTAGTAAACTAAAATCAGAAATTCCCAAAGACAAAAAAAGTCATGTAGTCTATGAGATTTTCTGCAAAGATTCTGATGGTGTATACATAGGACAAACAAGTCAATATCTGAAAAATAGAATTAACAGCCACAAGTACGATAAAAGAAATAAAACGGCTCTAACGAGTCACATAACTAACAAGAACCATACTTTTAATTATGAGCAAGCAAAAATCCTAAAAACTGAAATAAATACAAAAAAACGAGAAATGTACGAAATGATATGTATACAAAAAAACAAAAATACCGTTCATTCCAAAATTGACACAAACAATTGAGGTAAAATGTATTACAATTTAATAAATTGATGAAATAAATATAAACAAAATCCACAGCATAGGAAAGGATTGTTTTTTGTTAATCACACATGGGTATAATTTCCATACCCCTAACAAATTGATTCATTGTCCGTTCATGTTAAATGCAACGCAAAATAAAAACAATAATGACTATCGAAAGAAATCAAATATCAATCATGAAGTCGCTGTTTGTGTACGTGAAGTAGCTACTTTTCAGGGATAGACGAGCCGAAATATTCTAGGAATCAAAAATGTTACAAGGTACAAAGTTGTTATTGACTGTGAAAACATGTGGATAGTACAAATAGTAAGGAGCCACGATTCAGTAGACGTACACTACAAGGAAGAAAAATTACCAGACCATCGGTTTCCATATTTTGATATGTTTTTTTTCTGACATGTAGTAGATGGGATTTATAACTGTAATAAAGAATATTTAAAAAAAAAAAGTTAGTGTATAAATTAATTTTTAATGTGACGTTTCCACTATGTGGATATAAAACTTTTTGTTCCTGATAACTGTAAGTAGAATTTTATTGATTTGAATTTTAGCTATGTGATTAGGAATAATTATTGAGCTGTGTGTTGTCAATATGAATTTCTATTGTAGTGTTTTTTGAAAAAAGCTAAAAAATCAGCCGAAACGTAAAATAAAGTATATTAGATGAAACATATTATGTAGTTTGATGAAAGTTTATAATAAGGACCGAATCCCAAGAAATTACCAAATAGAAATATATATATATATATATATATATATATATATATATATATATATATATATATATATATATTATAATATATTTAATGTTCTACTGTTTTTATAATTATGTATTATATGATTTTATTTGAAATTTGATTATTAGATGCTGTTGTTACAATCGTGGTAGTAACTACACTAATGTGAAAACACCTTTATCACTGAATATAACCTATTTGAAATTTTGACAGGAATTGTCAAATTATTATGCCCGGCTCAGATGAATATGAAATTTTATATTCTGAAAGATAAATTACTACAAAATCGACTTACTCGCTCTTACCTCAGGGAGGGTTCAAAGATTAAAAAAAATTAATAATTTAAATTTTAAATTTATAAATTTCCAAAGAATATTCCAAAAATGGTCAATTATACTATTGCAAATCTATAGTGACTGCTTGTTCAATATATTCTAAGACCATTAAATTATCTAATGACATCTACAATTTTTCTGTCACTGAAAATTAACTAAATGTCACTGATTATATCAAAAGTTTTATAGGATCCAAAATTTTTCAAATTCAATGAAATAGGAGTTGAATTAATACCAAAGTGAGTTGGAATCAAAAATTATATATTATATACCATCAGATAACAAGTGAAAATGAATTATTATTCCCAAAATATAATAAAGAACAATAATCGTACTTTCTACGAACCTTAAAATTAAAAAAAACAACCTATATACTAGAAGAACAACCTAATTAACTACTTATTCTAAACGTTCAAATCGTCGAAAATCACACTTGACGTGTATAAATGTCAAATAACTATATGCGATAAAATTGTCTATTCAAAAAATTTTCTCTTCTCTTCAGGTGAAATTTTATATATCTTTAACGTTAATTTTGTCAGTATTCAAAAATGTGATATAGATGCATCTATCTTAATTTTATTTAAAGGCCTGTTAATTCTTGAAAAATAATTTATAAAATCTGGACTGGACTCACCAACTAAGTATCAGGATCACTCGTTCTGATTCTAAGCACGTCTTTTAGAATCGCCGGAACCACTTTTCTAAATTCATAATTTAGAACCCGGAAAAATCACTAACACTATTTCAATATAATTATTTAAGGAATTATTCACGCACTGATCTTATCATGCTAATTATTATAATCTGATGCTATTTTAATATATCAATTACTATTATATTATTCAGCAAATTTGAGAAAACTCATATTAGATGTTCTCTCGAGAGGGGTTCAAAATCAACTAACTAAACTTTTTTCATAAAATAATTCTCTTCTCCTTTGGTTACCAAAGAATTCCTTTTTTTAAAAAAAAATAAAAATTTATGTTTTCATATAACAAAGAGAGATTTTCATTCTTTAATTCTAATTGTAATTTTGCTACCAGCGACATCTGTATTTTTTTTTTTAAAATCTTTATAAAATCTATGTATCATTAAGTATCTTCTGCATTATTGTCATTCGAAATTGTAATGTCAAATTTTATTTGCATATTGAATCTTTTAAATTATTTATAATACATTGTATATCACTAGTATTACATCCAAATATGTACATTTTTCTTTATTTCAATGTTTTCTTTAGAATTTAGATAGAGTATATGTATTAATATATATATATATATATATATATATATATATATATATATATATATATATATATCGCATAAATAAATACGTGAGGAAGATGACAATATCTGTCACATTTAACAGATGAATGATATGAACTCAATACTGTTACGATATGAATATTTCATACCTGTTGGGAATTTTGCATTTCTATCTAGAAGGCAGAAACAGTCAAATCAATGTCACAAAATTTAAAAATTTCGTACATCGTTCCCATTGTTGAATTAATTATTGAGAGTAATTTAATTTATTTAAATTATGAACGAAAATAGTAGCGAAGATTCTGTGGAATGTACCCCTCCCAATATTACTAAAGAAGCCCTACTATGGAATTATTACCTAAAAATAGTTTAATTAGATATGAACCGGCTTATAATCATTTCATCAATTGGCGCTTACGTAAGAATATACATAATTCGTTTTCAAAAAACATTTTTTTTCTTTGATCATGCAAGAAGTGACTATTTTTTGTACTATGTATTGTGCCAAAAGTTTAATTTTTTGCACTAGTGCAAAAAGTAACTTACTTTTACGCACTAGTACATAAAAGTAACGACTTATTGTTATTACTCGAATTTGTGATCAAATTTCAAATAGTAAAAAAGTACCTATATAGATATTATAAATACAAAAATCCGCTTGAAAGGTAGCAATGAAATAACACAGAATAGAAAGATTTTTTTACTCTAATTTTAATTGATACAAATATTTCTACTTCTTCATCTAATTACGTATGAATAATAATTGTATGGGAAGTGTGCCTGAGATGGCATACTTTTATTCTGGGTACTATAATCTTTTAATTTATGACCAAAAACATATTTTTATGTAGCAAATATATGAAAATGGAATAAGTAAAGTAAGTTTTCACAAAACCTAAACGGTTTTTCTATTGACAAACGAAAAAGTATATTTTGAACATTTTTGTCTTTCTGTCTACTCCAGCACATTCTGCATGGGCCTATTTCTTACAGATGTGGCACTGGAGCCATAATTCTCTTGATAGAGACCAGGAGAAAAGTTCATTGCAATAAATACAAGGCGAGTCCTCCTCATCTAGGTCATCTCCTACGTCAAAACCCTCGGCTTGCTCATCTTCATTCTCATCCTCCATAAGACATTTCTTATTCATAGTTCTCTCCGACTTTCTTATCATCCCTTCTTTTTTTTTGTACATCCTCGTCCTGCTCAATCTCTCTACCAATTTTCTTCTTAACAGTTCTCTCCGCCTTTCTTAACATCACTTCTTTCTTTTCTGCTTCCTCATTTTTCAATTTTTAAATTTCAGAGGTTGTTGTTAGATTACCATATGACCCTGTTCTTCTTTTTCGTCGCACTATCTCTGCGACTTATGGCATTGGGGAAATTTCCTCAATTGATAGGTCAAGATTTGTTCCTAGAAATATGTTTTGAGAACATGATGAAGGACCTGGCAAAACTAAAGTTTCATTGGTCTTTTCGTTAGAGAGAATGGTACATTGGAAACTTGGCACCGAGTTTGTCATGAAATTGACTTTATTTAACTGACCATCTTGCATTTGATTTTCGTCCCGATTGTCATCCTCTTCAGCGTTAGTTACTTCTGAGGCAGCAAACATCCGATCGGGGAAGATGTTGTCGTTGAATGGTGCTATGCCAGTCGCCGAAAATCCGCTTAGAGCATTGGGAATGGTTACCTTGATATATGCTGCGTTGAATAAAGAAGCTACTTGGAAATGAGTTACTACACGCCCTGAGTTGTTTTTAAGCCAATTAGTTAGTTCTTGATTGTAGTAAGCATTAAGAGAACCAAAAAAGCTAACATTCAACGGTTGTACCCTTTGGGTACAATGTGGGGGAAAACAAAAAAGAATTATGCCATTTTCTTTAGCATATACAAGTGCATCTAAGCTTTTATGGCTAGTGTGTCCATCCAATAACAGCAAGACTTTATTTTGCTTTGATTGTTTGGAATATTTCGCACAGTACTTCAACCATTTAGGAAATATGTCACTATTCATGTACCCATTTTCTTGGATAAATGCCACAGATCCAACAGGTGCTCCATCCATTAATTCAGCTTTCATGTTTTTTCTTGGAAATATGAGAGCAGGAGGGAGATATGTCCCTAAAAAAATACATAAGGATTTTTTAGGTACCTAGATACTTTAAAATCATAAACTTACCTGCTGCGTTCATACAACAAACGGTCGTTAGTCGCTGACCTCGTTCAGCACTACTTAAATCGCCTACTTGTTTTTTGCCTTTGGTGGCCAAAATTTTTGTATTCTTCGAAGGAACGGTGGTAATACCCGATTCATCCATATTCCAAATATCATTTGGCAGGAATTTATGTTGATCCAATACTCCAGAAAGCATTCGAAAGTATTCGTCAATTTGAACTTTGTTAAAAGCTCTAGCTCGAGTTGCAGAAGTACTCTCAGGTGATCGTAAGGATATCGTAGGGTTACGTTGCCTGAAACCATTCAGCCAGGTCCACCCAGCCATTTTAGTTTCAGTAGAAAATCGATGAGGGATTTGTTTTGCTTGCTTCCGCAATTTGAAATGCCAGTTTTCGGACGTCATCCGTTGTTAGCCCAAAAAACATGGATTCCATTTTTTTGATTTGTTGGACCGGTTCATTTTATAGATTTTCGTTGAATGTGCTTTTGTGACCTCCTGTGTAACCTTTTTTCCAGCCTTCCTCCTTAGTTGCTCTACGTAAAGTCCCAAAAGGGACGCTAAAAGCTACCCCATACGTTTCGCCTTCATAGCTAAGATGGCTTCCTGCATATTATTTTCATCCCATGACTCTCTATTTGACTTTCTTTTTAGCGACCCATGTCTAAAAAAACATTGTATCCAATTAATAATTGAGTTGCTGAGATGGCATACCATGCCATCTTATAAAAATTGTTGTATGCTCTCCGAATTTTTAATTATGATGTTAACTAAGCCCGGGTTTGATTCCGGGGCTTCTCGGTTAGCAGACAGAGCACCATTCCACTAGCCTACGGAGACCACAAAACAAGTATTAAAACTTCTAAAAAGTCTAGTCCAGGAATTGACGGAATTAATTACCTTATGCTAGGAAACATGCCGGACGTAGCGTTACAGTTCTTATGCAAAATCTATAATAATATATTGATGAAAGGAGACAATTGCGACTCTTTAAAACAATGTCTTATCGTTCCAATTCCGAAGTTAAATGATTCAACTTCACTCAGACTCATTGCCCTTATGTCTTGTTTATTAAAAACCTTTGAAAGGATCATGAAGAATTGACTGAAGTGATGGTGTGAAAGCAATCCTGTTTTTCCAGGCACACAGTTTGGGTTTTGTAGTAAAAGAGTCGACTACATTGCACATCTAGCCACAGATATTCAATTAACGATTACCGAAAACAATTACCTTGCTGCGTTACTTATGGACATTACCGATGCTTACGACTTGTTTTCAAAGGTTTACCGCAGGGATCAGTTCTAAACCCGCTACTATTTAACATATATACCTTAAACGTACATGTTATGGATATAGAGTGCAACATATTGTAATATGCAGACGATTTCTGTTTATATATAATGGAAAAGACTTATCAACAGTGTATTGAAATTCTAAAAGTCATTATGCAACATTGTAATAAATGTTTCTCATATCTAGGTCTACACCTATCACCTAAAAAATCTTCTGTTTTATTCTTCACACGACATCGTCCACCAGCTGTTTCCAACCTGCAGTTCACTAATATGACGATATCAGTTAAAATAAATTATACTTACTTAGGTATCACACTGGATTCAAAACTAATTTGAAATGATCACATTAACCAATGTATTGTTAAATGTGAAAAATATTTAAATATGCTGAAAGTTGTTAATCGTTACGAATGGGGCGCTGACCCCAAAACCAATCTTATGTTCTACAGTGCCTATACGAGATCCATCTTGGATTATGGAAGTTTTTTATATGGCTCGGCCACAAAATCTCGCTTAATCAAATTAGATAGAATACAATTCAAGGCTTCACGATTGGTTTTAGGTGCTCTCAAATCCACACCTACTAACACACTGTTGGCTGAATGTGGTGAACCTCCTTTACATCTAAGGCGCTTATTTCTTGCAGAAAAATGTATTCTTATATGTACATCCAATAACCAAAAAGTACTTCTACAGAAGATAGTTCAATTATCAGTCAGCAACCTAACAGAAAAATTGTGGCAAAATAAAAATTCTCCAATTTTAGCTATTGCATATCCCAATACATCACACCTATCAATTAATAGAGATGAACAAAGTGCTTTTTCAGCACCTTATGACATCTTTTTTTTTCATGTACAGTAGTTATACCTAATTACGACGTACCAAGTAGCTATTGCACAGCTATGGATGAATACTTTGGAAAGCTGGGTAATCTCTGCAAAATATTTACAGACGGGTCCAAATCTTCTCTAGGTGTGGGATGTGCTGTATACATATCTAACGAGGAAAAGACACTACAATATAAATTAAACTGTCATTGCTCAATTTTCACTGCCGAGCTATTGGCCATATATTATGCACTAAATTGGGCTTTATACAGTAATCTTCGATATCAAAACTTTATCATCCTTTCGGATTCCCAGTCAGCTTTAACAGCCATTAGAAACTCTGCAAGAAGTATATATCGCAATAGTATAATCGTAAAAATATCATGCATATTAGTTGAATTAAGACAACTTAATGAGTCTGTAACGTTTATGTGGGTCAAAGGCCACTTTCAAATCTCTGGAAACGAAACAGATGATCAACTAGCGAAAGCCGCAGTTCTTTCCGGATCGGAAGATCTTTGTTTACTATGGAGTGACGTCATTTGCTCAAGAAAGGAGAATATAAGACACAATTGGGAAATAGAATGGTCGCAATTCTGCAACAGAAGCAATAACACGTACTGCAAAATACACCCCACTCTTCCATGCACAAGACTTGAGGAGCATAGTCATCCTATGAGAAAGATTAACGCTATGTACTTCAGATGTTTCGTTAGCCATGCAACAGTACGCGCATACCTTTATAAAATTAAAATGAGCGACTCCTATTTGTGTGATTGTAATAAATGTTATGATGATATTAATCATTGGATGTTTAGCTGTCAACATAATAGTCAAGCTACAAGCTATCTGATGGAAACTATGTCTAAAGAAAATTTTCCTCTCCCACAAAGTCAAGTTTCTCCGTTATATCTCAGTCGGCGACATACTATAGTTCGCACTATATTATGGGAATTTCTTAAACGTGCCAAAAGAAAAGTATAGTAATCAGTACAACTGTATTTTAGATGTAGAATGGTATAGGTTAGTTGTAATATACCTACTGTCTTTCCTTTGTAACATTGATATACCCCCTTACCGTTGCCTTTATTGTGTGTTGTAAATAAAGTCGCTATGACGGGCACCTTAGCGTGAAACTAGTGTCCATGTCTATTATCCTTTCTTCTTCGTTTTCTACGAATTCTATTGTATAGGGCAATGAATGATGTGTGACTTGGATATGAGTAAATATGTTGGCTGCGACATGTCCTTTGTTTCTCTTTTTAATGTCATATTACTTGTTTATTCGTGGCTGAATGGGATCCAACTCCCAAAGCCAAAAATCGAAAAAAAAAAGTTTATTTATACCAGACTGCCTTAATAGGGATATTTTTGTTTCTACATTCAACAATTTTGCACTCACATTACACAGATAAATCTAGGCATCTCTCCACTTTTAAACTGGAAAGATTAGCAGATATATTTCTCCTGGTTTCCTATATCCATTGCATAGTTACACTGATCTTAAATGGGAAAAAGATATTCCGGATATCCCCATAAGAGTAATAATATCTAAGCTTTTTCTATTCATACAAATTAAGTCAATTACAAGGTAGATCACTTCTTGGTCTAGCCAAAAATAATTATCATACAACCAGTAGGCATGACATGAAACGTAACTGCTGACGATGATTTTAATATCGAAATAATTGTCAGTTTTATAGAATGTTTACCATTTTTTCAATATATTGTGGAATTTTTTAGAAACAGTTTCATTCAAAACACTAATATGAGTAGATTCCACAAAGTAAGTGTCGAAAAAGTAAATTTCATATAATATTTTTTTCACTCGCCTTTCTTTGACTTCTCTATACAAAACTCGCTCACAGAGGCAGCCGTAGAATCTCGTAATTACTGCATGGTCGAAACCAATGGAAGGCCAATCTCGGACGCCACTGTTCGAATTCTACCTTTGAAAGTTGTGAGTGATATAGTCATGGGAATACAATTACATTTATTAAAGCAAAACTATCTTATTCACGCTACATTTTCGACTTTTAGTCGACTGGAAAAAGGGTCACAGAAGGTTGGGCCTGCAATATTTTAAGGAGGAATTTCGTTGAAGAAGATCATGCGATGCATATGCTGGATTTTTAGGCAATATGTATCTGCTAATGCATAATACCTGGAGGAGGTGCGTATTCCCAAAATGGATTGGACCTTAGATCTGAGTTCTATTGAGAATATTTAGGATGGTGTAGGAGGTTCCAAGATGTAATAATGTAACAAGAACACAAATACTAGACCAAAACCAAATTATGGCGGATATCCTGCACATTTACACAAATGGTGTCTTATAGCTTCTTTCAACTGTACCTAAAACAATTCTTCTGTGTGTGTGATTTGAATCACATTTTTTTCTTGCGAAGAGCACCAACGAGAAATTCGAAAAAGTAGCTCATATCCAAAGTATTCGATCAATTTGCTTTGATTCCAATAACTAGAAAGTATGTCTTTAATAAGAAACTCACCGCACTACCAATTATTATCCTAAACAGTTGATGTGTATACTTGAACAAAACAAAGGAGATTCATTATCGACGTTGATATAACATTCTATATGGTTTATAGCTAATTGTTCATAACAATATTTTATTATAGGTGCCAAATTTATTAAACTATTAAACGAAATAATTAATATCTGATAATAACGAGATAAGACTGTTTATTTAAGACACTTAACCTCAAAACAGTGACGTTGTAATAATTTTGCAAAACACTTAATTGAATAAGGTACTCTTGTCAGTGGAAGTTTTATTATTCGGAAAATTTTTTGCTCTAGTAAAAATCCAACGAAATCAGTTAATTTGAGGTCATTTGATTGAACACAACCAATCAGAACAACATTATACTGAAAACAGATCCCATGGACTGTTTTTACTCTATCACGTTGCTATGGATCCAATTTGATTATTTATTTCGATTTTGACGTTTCAAATATTTAATATTTCAAAATGTCACGATTTGGTCATAATACTGACGAGAATATTAATGAAATTATAGAAGCTCTGTACTTCTTTTCTATAATTAGCAGAAAAGTTTCTATCCGAATAACCCTCGTACATTGATAAATGCTCAAAAATTTTATAACAACTGTCTGAAGCTTATAGGCAAGAGACCTCCGCCTGCGGCGTCGGTCTGTTTCCAAGCAACAAGCTTTCGAAATCTGTTATAAAAATTTTTCGAACAATTATCAATGTCCTTGGGTTATTAGTACTGACAATCCCATTCATGTATAATAATTCCCATTTGTGAATACAAAAATCGTAGTTTGCTGTCGGCTAAATAGGAAGGAAGAGAGTTTAGAAGTGGATAAAAATATCGGATAAATTACGTTACCGTAGCAACCCTAGCATTTAGGTACTGTCTGTTTACCAAGCAATGCACGTCAATTTGACAATTATAAATGTCAAAAACAGAATGAATTAAACAGCATATAACAATTCCAAAAAGTATGTCGAGATTTGGAAATATTTGCAAGGCAGAAATTGTTAAATAAAGTTTAATTGAATTGAGTTTTTTATTCATGGGATTGTCTTACCAAATACCACGCGAGCTCAGATTTAGCAGGATATTTTTTCCGGTGGTTTTCTCATACTTACTTTCATTGGCAGTTTAACTCGATCTGTTCAGGCAAAATCACTCGAGCAAGTATTCGAAAACAACCACAAAAAATATCCGGCTAAATCTGAGCTCTTGTGGTATTACCCCCGACAATTTAACTCATGTATAAAAAATCGCATATGCCACAGTGCAATTGTCACTTTGACAGCGGCAAAAGTTAGCTTTAACTTTTACACCGGGTTCACAGAACTTCGATTGCAGCGTGCAGCATTCCTGTGATTGGTTAATTCGATATTCCCCACACTCCCACCCCAACAACACGATGCTGCTGCTTGAAGTTGATATAATTTTAACTTCATGCATTTGCGGCGTCTTAAAACGATAAAAAGTGCGGTTAGTGTTAGTTATTTATATGTGGTAAACTAAAAATAAAGTGACAGAGTTTGTAACTATTGAAAGCCCCTTTTCGGGGTCTTCCTACAACATTCTTTTATCTGAATCTGAGTACAATAAATTATGCAACAAAGAATAGTCCAACCTTCACTTTGCAGCGAGCCGCAAAATATTTCTTTCTTATTTCAAAATCAGCACTATGGTAGGGATGTGCAGCACGCTGCAGTCGAAGTTCTGTGAACCCGGTGTTACAGCGACAAATACACTAGTGGTTTTTTCAACAGTAAAAACACAAGAGCTTTTTTTTTATCGGATAAATTTCTCTTTGCAACGAAACAGTTTTGCCAATCACTAATTTTACGAGAAAAACTGACATGATAAAATCGCGACACCGAAGGTGGAGCGATTTTATCTAATGTCAGTTTTTCGAGCAAATTTAGTGATTGGCAAAACTTTGAGTCAAAGAGGAATTTATCTAATAAAAGAAAAGCTCGAGTGTTTTTTGGCAAGATAAATTAACGACAGAATATATGGATGAACAACAACAATAATTGCGACTCATTGTCATTGTGTAAAAGTGACGTCCGCTTACTAGATATTGAGGAAGAGAAGTTTTTATCGCGATAAAAAAGGATGCACCTTTTTTATCGATGGCAAAGTGACAATAACATTTCCAGGTATATGACATTTTAACATTGGAGTTAATTTATCACTTATTTATTTGTTCATCAATCATCGCGGTGTTGGTTACCAGAATAAATAGTTTGACATGTTTGTCAACAACTTATTGAATTTTCAAGAACTAACAATGAGTCGATTCGGTGTGTCTACGAACGCCGAAATTAGTCAAATTGTACATTAAAATGTGTTTATTTTTAATGTTTCATAAATAAAGTTTGCATTGATATGTTTCCAAATTTCTCATTCATTAAATTGTCCTGCCGAATTACACTCGAGGTTTATATTGATATTGGGTAAATTTGTGTTGTTGAAATTCTAAACTGTTTCCTTTAGCAATTTGACTCGAATAACTGTCAACCTAAAAACACTCCACCTTCGGTGTCGTGTTTTTAATAGTTGACAGTTATTCTCGTCAAATTGCTAGGAAACAGTTTCTCATTAAACAACCCAAATTTACCCGATAAAATACAAACCACTAGTGCAATTATAAGTGAAAATTATCGTGAACTCCAACAATATACCCAATATAACCGCAACTTTATGGAGAGTGTTGCTACCATACACTATGATTGAAAAAAATATTATGATAGCTGAAGTCTAAAGTTACCGATTGTTATTTCTCCAAATAATTTCATGAAAATAATATTTTTACTGAATAGTTAATCAAACTTACTGTTTCGACCCTTACTGTGTGGAATCTACTCATGTTACTTTAAATGAAACTAACTGTTTCTAGATAACTCCACAATATATTGAAAAAATGTTGAAAATTCTAATAAATTGACAATTGTTTCGATATTGCTACCATTGCCTGAATAATTATTTTTGGGTAGACCCAGAACTGACCTACCTTGTAGGGGAGGGACGTCGAAGATGACGCAGCGTTCAAGATGACGCACCCTAGTTTCTTAGCCAATATTTATACTCGTTACGCCCTCTTTGGTTTACTACTATTACTTTAAAGCTCGATGGGTCCTCCATATTGTTGCTCCGTGTGAATGAGTCAGTTGAATGAGAAACACGTGTTATTTTTATTATTTGGTACTCTAAGGAAATCAGAGGTAAGTTATTTAATTTTAGTTCTATTAAAGTTATTTCAGTACCATACAATTGAGTGTCATTTTGCGCTTGTATGATATAAGATACTACAGATCAAATATTACAGGAGCTAAATAATTCGAAAACAAATTTTGTAAGTTGTGCTCAATCGGCTAAGACGATGCAGGATGCGTCATCTTTGGTTTTTCAGTTTATTACGTTAGCTATCACACTATATTCAGATATTTGTTATAAAGTCCTTCAAAGCTTGCGTTTTTCTTATAGATATGGGTAAATATCCTAGAAAAACGCATCATTTTTGGTAGAAGCTCTTGACATACATATTCCATGGTATTGTTACTAAACAGCACACTGGTATAGTCCCTAAATCCGACTCTGTTTAAGCCATGTATGAAAGTTAAAATTATGGCGGACGCGCAGGGATTGTTTACGATTGTGACTATCTTATCTAGACATTGTTTTTGTGACCAGTCTTATCTAAAAAATGCCTGAAAACCAATTGTTTTTTATTAAGCCGCAATCTAGAATTATCTAGTTAAAAAAGAACTAATATATAAGGGATCGACACGGAAGAGTTCGTTTAGTTGATAAAGTTATCTCGAGAAATAAACAAGAATACACCGAAACAGCGAACAGTGAAGTGTTGATATAAATTAATAATCAAATTTGTGTGCATATAAATTAAATTTAAGTGAATAGTTAAGTATATATAAATTAAGTGTTAGTGAGTAGTTTAGTGTTCAAATGAATTAGTAAGTAGTCATACCGTGTGTTTAAAATTTATTCCACCCGTTTACTGTTTAAATAAATAAGAAAAACATTACATTGATGTCACAAATGGGATAATATAAATAAGAAAAGTGAATTAGTAGAACGACTTAAAGTGGCACTGGAAAATGACGGCTTTGATCCAGAAACAGTTTTATTTAATGATGAGGCTTCCACCTTAATCTCGTGAATTTCTGTTAAGATTTCTGCCATGGAAGAGAAACTTTCAACGAATGTGATAAACGATATTTCTGCTTTGAAGAACGATACATCTGCCGATATCTTATTAATGAAAAACGACATTGCCGCTGACTTTGAAAATAAAATTTCGTCTCTAAAATCTCAAATTGAGAATAAAATGTCAACGATGGAAGAGAAAATCAAGGAGTTAGAGACAAAGATTGCCGATTTAAGAACACAAGACACTTCAGCAGAAGAAAAGAAGAACGAGATCTGTAAGCCAGAAACACAACCCAAGACAGATGATATTGGCAGTTTTACCCGAGTCAAGGCCCCAACGTTCGATGGAAAAATGTCGTGGACCAATTACGTAAAACAGTTTGAAGCAGCCGCTAGAGTGAATAATTGGTCCGACAAGGAGAAAACAGTGAACTTAACTATCGCGCTTCGGGGAGATGCCTTAGATGTACTTCAGACGATACCTCTGGAAGAAACGGATGATTTCGAGCAAATGAAGAAAAGGTTGGACATGCGATATGGTCACGAACATCCAAAACATTTGTATCGGCGCATTGACAGCTGCTCTTGAATATGAAGCACCGGATACAACAAAGGTAGGACCATATATGAAGAAGGTGACGATGACAGACTTGACCAGATCGTCAACTTGTTGAAAGGTATGGTAGACAAGAAGCCGAAGAAAATCAGGTGCTGTAATTGTGGCGAGCTAGAGCATGCACGTAGATCATGTAAGTGTCCTACGACTCCTGCAAATCAAGAACCTCTTAAATGCAAAGCAGCGACGAAGAACTCGCGGTACAACAAAGGTAGGACTATGCAGGAAGAAGATGACGATGACAAACTTGACCATATCGTCAACTTGTTGAAAGGTATGACAGATAAGAAGCCGGAAAAGATCAAATGGCGGAAGTGTGGCGAGCTAGGGCACGTACGCAATCCGTCTAGGAGCCCCAAGACTCCTATAACCCAAGAACTCCAGTCACAGGGGAAATCAGACAGGGGTGAACATCCAGCTGATGAGAATCACCGAAAATCCAACTCTTTGCCTATACGTTCATGCCCTGTAGACTATTCATAATGCAACAAGTCGAAATCTAAGGAAGTTGCAGTTTCAAGAATTACAGTAGTCAATGAGGAATGGTCACCCACCAGGATCAGAGATGATCGGGAGAATGATCCTCACCTGAAGATGATCCGGTAATGGAAAGAAGAAAATCGGCGACCTACTTGGCAAGAAGTCTCAAGATTTTCACCGAAACTCAAGGCGTATTGGGCTCAGTGGGAATCCCTTATCCTGGAAGAAGGGCTGTTGAAAAGAGTCCTTGAAAACGATGATGGTTCCGAAGTGAGGAGACAGCTAGTTATCCCGAGAACAAGAGTAGCTGAAGTTTTGAAGAAGTTACACGACAGTCCATCGGGAAGTCATCTGAGAGTGAAGAAAACCCTCCAGCGAATCCGTGAGAGGTTTTATTGGATGAACAGCTCCGATGATGTGAAGGACTGGTGTAAGAAATGTACGACTTGTGCTACGAGTAATGGACCACATCGCAAGAGAAAGGCACCTATGAAACAGTATAATTTTGAAAGTCCTTTCGAAAGGATTGCTTTAGATATCGCTGGACCATTTCCGACGACCGAAAATGGTAGCAAATACATACTGGTTGTAATGGATTATTTCACAAAGTGGGTGGAAATTTACGCTATCTCGAACCAAGAGGCCACAACTGTCGCGGATGTATTGGTGAAGGAATTTATCAGCCGATATGGAGTGCCCTTGGAAGTACACAGTGACCAGGGAAGAAATTTTGAAAGCCATGTGTTCCAGAAGATTTTCGAGAAACTGAGAATGAAGAAGACCAGGACAACAGCATTCCACAGTCAGATGGAATGGTCGAGAGAATGAACAGGACTATTGGAAAGTACCTATCCACAGTAGTTTCCAGCCATCAGAGAGATTGGGACCAGTATCTTTCCCTATTCGCATTGCCGTCAATGAGTACACGGGTAAAACACCTGCGAAAATCCTGTTTGGACGTGAAATGAGGCTTCCTTGTGACCTGGAATTTGGCTGTCGGCCTGGAGAAGATCTAGCAGGAGAAGACTACGTGATCCAATTGAGAAGAAGGCTGGACGATATTCATGAATTAGTTCGAACCATTATTCAAGTGGCCAGCGACAGAATGAAAAGTCGGTACGACAAGCAGGCCAGAGAAGGCGGTTTTGAAGAAGGGGACAAAGTATGGTTACACAACCCGACGAGGAGAAAAGGATTTTCTCCAAAATTACAAAAATCCTGGGAAGGTCCATACTTAATGAAGAAAAGGATCAATGATGTTATATATCGCATAAGCAAGATCCCCAACGGAAAACCAAAAGTTGTTCACCAAAACCGACTAGCGCCATTCGAAGGAGACCATGACCTAGAGAAAGGAGTAAACCGATTTGTTTCTGACCCTACCTTCGATGAATTTATGGGCACGTATGGAGGTACCGGGAAAGCTAGATATGGAGTTACTTCAGAACAACGACAAGATTTGTTCACTCTCCCGGAAGATTATTCACTGGCATACAACATCCCCGCCCGTCTCAAGAACGCACGAGGCTTGGCATCCGTCTTTCGAAAGAAGTTCGGGCAATTAGAAAAACTTGAAGACCAGATTCCAGCCCCTGGCAAGACACTGAAACTGAAACATAATTCGCGGTACGTCTTCTACGTGGTAACTAAAAATGAATTTCTAGATCGATCTATATACCGCGATGTATGAGAAGCACTTCGAAACCTACGAGACCATGTGTTGGAATCCAGCGTGAAGAAACTGGCTATGTCTAAGATAGCGAGTAACCAGTTGGATTGGCGAATCATCAGGAACATGGTAGAGGTTATCTTTCAAAATACCGGTGTCCAGATATTAATTTGCAGCTACAACCCCCGTTATCAGTATCCGATGAAGATGGTGCCCTCCTATTTCCATAAGATCGGAAAGTGTAGAAATGGGGCCAGTTGCCGATTGAAGCATCCAGTCTCGGCTACACAAAAGTTCCAGGAGGAACTTCCATTTAAGGAGGGGGTAATGTTACGAAACAGCACACTGGTATAGTCCCTAAATCCGACTGTGTCTAAGCCAGGTATGAAAGTTAAAATTATGGCGGACGCGCAGGGATTGTTTACGATTGTGACTATCTTATCTAAACATTGTTTTTGTGACCTATCTTATCTAGAAAATGCCAATTGTTTTTGATTAAGCCGCAATCTAGAATTATTTAGTGAAAAAGGAACTAATATATAAGGGACCGACCAGGAAGAGTTAGTTTAGTTGATAAAGTGATCTCGAGAAATAAACAAGAATACACCGAAACAGCGAACAGTAAAGTGTTGATATAAATTAATAATCAAGTTTGTGTGCGAATAAATTAAATTTAAGTGATTAGTTAAGTATATATAAATTAAGTGTTAATGAGTTAGTGTTTAAATAAATTAGTAAGTAGCCATACCGTGTGTTTAAAATTTATTCCACTCATTTACCGTTTAAATAAATAAGGAAAACACTACAGTATCATCATTTATATCCAATAAGTCAATATTAATATCTCCAACAAATAGACAACAATTTTCAGAATTGACACCACTATTACATAGGAAATTTTTGGAATTATTGATAAATTCAGGTATACTTGGATTATTATTTTCCTTAGACGGTGATCTATAAAAAGCAAGAATCGTAATTTTATTGTTATTATTGGTAGTTACAGTCACTTTTAAAATATTTGTGGTTCCTTAATTTAGGACATCATATTCGAAAGAGTATTTGCAGTTTATGTAAGCCATGACTCCATTTTAATTTGTTGTATATTATATTATATCCCGGTATGTTATACAAATTGATGTCAGTAATCTTACAGGTCTCAGTTAGAACTAGACAATCAAAATCTGTAACATTAGATAACGAGAGTTTAAGCTCATCTAGATTTTTACATATACTTCTGTTATTGTTATGAAGTATAGTAAAGTTATGATTAGTTTGGTTTATTTTGAAAATGTTATCACATTCACTGAAATCTCTTACGTTATATGTTTCAACAATGGGTACATTGAAATCCCTTACATACTGGTCCATTATAGATGTATAAATAATGTAACAAACAATTGAAATTTGGGGTTAAAATCAGTCATAAACTAAAAATCAAAATGAAAGAATTAGCATTAAAATGTATGTTGAGGAGTGTGCCTATACATCCAATAATAAGTCCCACAACCAAGTATAACACATACTAAATCTAAATGCACAATCCAATGAGCTTCAAAACAAAAACGAATGAGAAAATATATTACTAATAACTGCTGTGTAACTGCAATTATTTATTTTTCGAGATTGCCAGAGTCAGTCCGGGATCTGGTATTTTGATTTTGCGAAGGTCCCTGGTTTCCTTGAAAGTTTCCTGGTTTAATAGGAGTATTTTCAAGGTATTTGAATTGTTTTGTATTTCCTAGTTCTCGTTGTTCTATTCTTTTTGGTTTTATTGTAGTCAATTCTTCGAGGTCTTCGTCCTTTTTATTTGAGTTGGGAGTGGATGGACCACTATGGGTTTAGTGTATAGATTCGGTTGCTTGTTCAATTCCTAAGGTTTCGCCAGCTGTATAGATAGCGTCGTTTACATACAATTTTTCTCCTTTAATGTAACATTTGTTATTTGATGTTTTTACCTTGTTCAAATGACTTTTTGAAGTCGCAGTAGTTTCACGTTGTGCTGTTCTCAAGTCATGGGATATAAATATATTAGTTCCTTTAAGCTTGCTGCTGGTTTTCAATATCTTGCTTTTAGTAAGGTACGAAACAAATTCTACTTTCACCAGTGCCTTCTTACTTCTGCCTAAGGAATTTATATATATATTACAACACAAATTGAAAAATATCTTTTTGGGGATTGCAGCAAAAGAGGAAAAATACACTCTATTCAATTCTCCAAGCTTTCGTGAATCTTTATTTACATCATCAGGGAACTACAATAAGGAAAGAAAAACATAAATTATAAAAAGTGTTCTTACAAACATTTCTACAACCTACATTGATCGAGATTGCATCATAGATCTTGAATACAGGAAATGTGTAAAACAGCAAGTCATTAGAGAAATAGGTCCAGTCGGCAATACATTTGCCTACTACTGGTTCAAGTTTAAAACATTATTAAAAAGTAAAAGTTAAAACATTAAAAAACGAGAATCCACACACCCACGCGGACTTGTGAGAATAATGGCGGAAACTGAAAATGTCAGGTTAAGTACAACCTTCATCATTACTAAATGAATGAAAAGAATCGATCTTTGCAATGACGCGAGACACTGAAACAATCGAATTGAATTTTTCAAAAGAATACCAGGGTGGTACCAAAATTATGGAACTGCTGTGACATATCACTCCAAGGAAATTCTCATTAACGAGAATTAATATGTGATTATTGATGTTATTTATTATTATTATTAATATTATTATGGATCTTTTAATAAAGAGGGAACACCTACCATGATGACACAAGTAGGAAACTAGTGAGAATTATTAATATTATCATTATTATTATTGTTATTATTATGAAGACAATTGTGCTTATCAAGCGTTAGGAGGAGGGAGTAGAGATTACTCAAATTCTGAATGTCAGTCTTCTTATTCATACAACCTTCTTCTTGGAAGATGAAGGACATTTCCAAAAGCAATCTTTTGTTATAACTTCTCTCACGAGAAAGGATTTTAACTCCTTCAAAATCAATGACATGATCCATCGAGGAGACATGATTAGCCAGAGAACATCTTTCAGGATGTAACCTTATATCACATTTATGGAGGGATACACGGCTGGAAATTTTTTGGGAGGTTTGACCGATATATGAGAGGCCACAACTGTTACAACACAGCTTATAAACAACATCACTACAATCCACGACAGGTATCTTGTCTTTTAAAGGACTATAAATTGACTTAACAATCAAGGAACTCCTGCAGGCAAACCCAACATTCTGTAAGTATTGTGAAAAAATCCTAGTAAGTCTGGGCGTAATTTCCCTTATATAAGGTAGAGAAACCGTTAAAACGGAAGGAATCCTCTCTCGGCCTCTAGAACGATTCCTTCCGTTTTAACGGTTTCTCTACCTTATATAAGGGAAATTACGCCCAGACTTACTAGGATGTTTTCACAATACTTACAGAATGTTGGGTTTGCCTGCAGGAGTTCCTTGATTGTTAATTTATAGTCCTTTACCTGACATTTTCAGTTTCCGCCATTATTCTCACAAGTCCGCGTGGGTGTGTGGATTCTCGTTTTTTAATGTTTTAACTTTTACTTTTCAATAATGTTTTAAACTTGAACCAGTAGTAGGCAAATGTATTGCCGACTGGACCTATTTCTCTAATGACTTGCTGTTTTACACATTTCCTGTATTCAAGATCTATGATGCAATCTCGATTAATGTAGGTTGTAGAAATGTTTGTAAGAACACTTTTTATAATTTATGTTTTTCTTTCCTAATTGTAGTTCCCTGATGATGTAAATAAAGATTTACGAACGCTTGGAGAATTGAATAGAGTGTATTTTTCCTCTTTTGCTGCAATCCCCAAAAAGATATTTTTCAATTTGTATATATATTATAACAGATAAGAAATCGTTGATATATTAATCACATGGGGAAATACAGTAATTGTTAATCAATGTAAATTTATTGTTTATAATGTATCAATACTGTCCAAATCGAGCTTTATTGAAACCAAACAAACCAATATAATAGAATAAAATAAGATCAACCAAGATTTGAAATTTTAACCTAATAGGAGTTACAAAATTTTATCTCGAACAAGTGAAGTTGAGAGTTACATCCTATAATCATAATGTTGGCATATTATGATGAACTCAACGGTTATTAAGCTTAAACCTGTATTCAGAAGATATTTTTCATAAACTATAATCCATCATTTCAAATAAATATAATCTATAATTTTGAGATTTAGATTCCAGTCACAGACTTTTGTAAATATTTTCAAAATGGTTTTATTGTGGAGGAATAAAAGTTTTGCAGCTTTTGTAGAAAGTTTTCAATTATTGTTATTTATAGAGGTTTAATTGATATACCCTGTAAGTATAGCAAGGTTAAATTATTATGTTCATAATGTTTTGAAAAGATATTTTTTTATGTTAAATAGGAGTGTGAATAGGACTTGATAATGCTTATTTAGAAAAGTGGTTCAATTGTGATGGAACTTTTAATGAATTAAGACCACATCAAGAGAATCATTTGATGAATGAACAGAAAAACTTTGATTAAATTTTATTGGATGGTTCTTTGATTTTAAAATTTATTATTTGACATTTGTCAAGTGAGTTAGAGACGGATGATTTATACTCAATTTTAAGGTGGCATAACTGATCGGCATTGCTTGGTTATTTTTATAAAATTTTGATAAGAAAATAATTAGTTTGGCAAGATTGGAAAAAAAAAAGAGTTTGGTTGAGACGACAGAGTAGAAGGGAAGAGTCATTGTGAATTATATTAGAAAAAGCCAAAAATTTGATTGATCTATCTTTTTAACAATTATTAACTGATATAACTACTTACTGGAAATCAGAACTCATGAGAATTTAAATAATTTGACTCCATTATAATATTATGGAAGAAAAATAAAGCAGCTGTCATCATGTGTCAAGTAAGAGGAGAGAAAATCAGAATTTTGAATCGAGTTTAAATTATTGTATTCCATTCCAATGCATGTGAGCGAATAACGTTGATTTATAAAACAAATTTCAAGTCTTGCCAATCCAGAATTATCTTTTGAGAACGTTGGTGAATAAATAAATGGAACCCTGGAAGGAACAGTGATCGGTTAATGCATGTGTTAAAGGTACTGTGACATTTTGTTTATTATTCCCATAAAAATTTTTCAAAACCATTTTTTGCTATTTGTAATGCTTACTTACAGAGTTACATAATTTTGTAATATAAACTTTATGATAATTTGATTTAATTTAAACACATACTTGTTAGTAATTTTATTTTTAATTTCATGATATTTTCTTCAAAATCCACACTAAAACGGATGACAATAGTAATAACCTAAAAATCTGTGACAGAAATTGAATTAAGCAATTTCAAGCGACTAATAATAATAAATATCCATACACACGAAGTCATTTCACTACAATTCTTTCACGAATCGACTCCCTGAGAGCAAGACATACTATAGAGAGCCGGAGCAAGTTAGTTAGTATATTATTTTATTTTACTTACCTTATACATGGTAAGTTGGCGCCCTAAAAACTTTTCACAAATATAATAACAAACATTACTAATCTAAATTGAATCTTAAAAAAAAATCTATACTTATAATATACCTTAAAATGTGTTACAATATATATATATATATATATATATATATATATATATATATATATATATATATATTATTTATTTGGTCTTCTTGAATTGTCGTAGCCAACAATCCAGATAATTTGGTACAAACAGTTTCGACAGTAATGTTAGCTATCTCTTGGTTTAATCCAAATACAACAATATTATTCTTTTTGCTATGTCTTTCCAAATTCTCTACCTTTTTTTCCAAATTTAAATTTTTTCGCCTATAGTTTTCTTATTTTCTCATTTAGAGATTCTACCCTTAGAAGTATGTTGACTTCTGATGCTTCTATAGCTCTTCTTAGTTCCTGTTTACTATTTTTAATTTCTTCTAGGATTTGTCTTATTGCAACTTGGCTGCAATCTTCCATTTTACGTGTATGGCCGCCTTTAAGTTAAGTACTTATCATACAAAAAACTTGTATGTGATAAGGATGGTTGAATTTGTTTCGATCTAACACTATCTATAATAACTATATAACATTATTTGGGATTCTTTAATGCAAATCTTGGACAGCAACTGTCCTATCGTTAAACATAATTTTTTTTATTGATGCTGCATATTACCTTTTTAAAGCACGCGTCAGCGTGTTTAAATCGAACTTTCAAACACGCGCGTTTTGTAAAGTCCCCATGGTAACAACAACAACTTGAGAAACGTAAGTATCAATGACAACTTTTTTATTAGTTTTTAAATTGTATATTATCATTGGGAACCAATGTCTTGGTTGTTTTTTTCTGCAAAATGTTTTTATATATTCATATATACATTGTTTCCCTTTAAATATAAATAAAGAAACTTTTTGATTATTGATCTGACTGGGCATCGAGGATGGACTTCCATTTTTTTGTAGTAATAATATATTAATAATGATTCCAAAGTGCACCAATAAAAAAAATAGCGTAAAGTTTTCGTGGATAACTGGTCTTTCAAACACTTGCTCTATTTCGAGCACTCGGCTGCGCCGTCGTGCTCGAAAAATCGCGCGTGTTTGAAAGACCTCTTTATCCACTTATACTTTAATATACTATTTTCTAATTTACTTAATATGTTTCTTTACTCACAGTTCTAGATAGTTTCTTTCAGAGCAACTTTTATAACATGTAATTCACTAAAAGTAGACACACACAGAAGAAGACAGTACCAACATAGCATGTGGTGAATAATATCGTCAACTAAGTCACGTGATGGAAAATCTTCACCGTTTCTACTCTAAGTTAGTTAGTCGACTTTTCCTTGACAATGACAAAGTCCTATGCAAAATTACAAGAGAAAAAAAAAGTTTTAGACAGATAAAAAACTTCTGTGAAATTTTAAGGTTAGGTCACCCCTAATTAACCCCCCAGAATGGTTCGATCGCTTTCTACTTACCATTACTTAATGCCCTTAACAGTCTCATATAGTGTACCAAATTTAGTATTTTTAAGTTAAAGGGTTGCAAAGAAATTAATTTTTTTCTAAATTTTGGGCCCTACTTTGAGGTTCTATAACTCCTTAGAGATTCAACTTGGTATAGAGGCAAATTGCCCCCAATCGTCACATTTTAGGATCCCCTATACGTCTCTGCTCTGTGTCGGTTCTTATGCGGTACCCTAAGTCAATCACAAGGTAGGTCACTTCTTGATCTATCCAAGTATAATTATTAAGCATCAGGTAGACATCGCATTAAATGTAAATTCTGTCATTCTGAATATGATAGCAATATCGAAACAATTGTCAATTTCTTAGAATTTTCAACATTTTTTCCAAAATATAGTGGAATTATCTAATAATGTTTTAGACTAAATTTGGAATGTAACAATCAACAAATAAATATAGGTAAATCAAGTACACATTGCGGTTTTTTGTAATCCATTCCAATAATCACAAAGAAATTAATCACAGACATCTTATAAAACATACTAACCCTACCACAATTTATTTGTTTACATCATTTAAGTATAAATGAATATTAACGTATTTACCTTTCCAGTTTTTATTAAAACATCAATAAAAAGTAAAGAACAACACTAACGATTTTCACGAATAATTGTTAATTTTTACTAACAAAAACACACATTTATTTCTAGTACATACATACGTCTACAGGTAAGGTTTACAACAATATAATTGAGGTGAACCAATGGTTTATCAGGGGTCAATGCTTATCAGCTTTTTCATTCTTATCGCAAGCATAAAGGTTACACCATATGCATTACGACAAATATTTAAACAATTAATAATATCGCGTCTGCTGCCGGCAGGCAGGTGTGTTATGAAAACGATAAATAAACAATATTTGTGCAAACGTATTACACAGGGAACCAGATTTAAGAGTAATTGTAATGACGCGTATAATTATTATAGGATATATAATGCTAAAACCGAGATAAATATTTTTTTTTATTTAAATTAACGCCCATAAGACAGCTATGGCCATTAGCACGAGATACAATACAGACAAAGTTACATTACATAATATAAATCAAAACTAAAAGCTTAAACCAACATGGATATGGGATTACATGATACATGACATGATGTAAGCGAAGTAATTGAAATAGTAGTTTTGTTTAATTAAATTCTGTTAATAAGTTGTTCTTCTTCTAGGAACTTGAACTTTGCTAACTTGATTTTCACTATTTAGAATCTCCTTGTAGTTTGTATGTATTCCTAGTTGTAGGCGTCTTGTGGCGAAGTATGGACATTCAACGAGGATATGCTTGATGCAGAGCTTTACGAGGCAATCAGTGTTGCCAGATTACACGATTAATCGTGGAATTACACGATTTCAGTTCTTTTTACACGATTACACGAATCAAAGGCCAATTCTCACGATTTTTAAATTCTGCTAAAGAAATCGTCACTTCTTTTTACCATATTCATGGTCATGCAGATATTTTCACGTGATCAAGTTGTCGACGCTGCTTATTAATTTTGGGAATCCCATAGTGCCAATTTATTCTCGTGTGCGTGTGCTTAGCAGAAGCAAAACGCGTTCGTAATTGTTTTAGTCGAGGACGGCGATGTTTTAGTATTTTATTCCGACTGAAATTAAATCGCTGTGCTATTTTCTTAATTATTTCGCAAATTTTTGTATTTGCCCTGTAAATATAATGTCTAATACCTCTGATAGTGATAGTGATGTGCAGAAACCAGAGGACGTTTGCACACCTTCACCTACGAAAAAAATTAAAAGTGCGGAATATAAACAGAAATATAATAGAGAGTGGAAGTGGATCCAGCTAAGTAAGAAGGGTCCAGTTTATGCCTGATAAGATAGATTTTTACATGATTTTGTAAGTTTTAAATAATGTATCTATTATTATAGGTGTAAATACTGCAGCTGCGATATACTGATTGCGAGAGGAAAGGGAGAGTTAAAAAACATAGCACTACCGGGAAGCACTTGAAATCAGTATCATCTGCTAAATCGCAACCTTCTGTATCGTCAATATTTGGAAAGCAAACAAAAAATCTCGAAGAAATGGGAAAGGAAGGCGTTCTGCGACTTGCTGGATTTATAGCAGAACACAACTTGCCTATACGATCAATGGAAAATATTCCAAACTTACTGATACTCTTTCGTATATAAGATATATTGTTCAATATATATATATATATATATATATATATATATATATATATATATATATATATATAATAAGCAACGAATAGATTAGTGGGTATTGCACGCAAATAGAAGAAGGGGCTACTGAAAAGAGTGGTAACCGCAGACATGCATGTTTCTAGCTCATTAGCCGTCATCTTTTTATATATATATATATATTATATATATATATATATATATATATATATATATATTAAATTATGTCACATAATTTTTATATGTGGTATGGGGCCTTACGGTATATAAATGTTCGACAGAATAAACATATAATTGCGATATACACTTGTCTTGAAATAATAATGAATAACGCGTGGAGTGTAAAAATAAGCAAAAACTGATTTTCACGGGCATATCACGCAAAAGAGGTTACAGAGAATGAGTGGTAACCGTAGACATGCATGTTTCAGGCTCATTAGCCGTCATCAGCACGGTATAACCAAGAAAGGCTGTATAACATGGGAGCAAGGATATTCATTGAAACATGAGAAAACACAAACAGCGGATTTAAACAAGATAACCAAACGCACATGTGTGCCTTCAAGTGGAAGATCCCGAGTTTTCAGGACAACAACCAACAAACACACGGAGGCGCATATAGCTCTCCTGTCTGAAACTTCCGACCCAGGAAACGAACAAATAACCAAGGAAAAGATGAATGAATAACGCGTGGAGTGTAAAAATGAATTTATTTTCAAACTCCACGCGTTATTCATCCGTTATTTGTGTTTTCTCATATTTCAATGAACATCCTTGCTCTCAAGCTGTAAACCCTTTCTTGGTTATACCGTGCTGATGACGGCTAATGAGCCAGAAACATGCATGTCTACGGTTACTACTCATTCTCAGTAGCCCTTTTGGCGTGATATGCACGCGTTATTCATTCATCTTTTCCTTGGTTATTTGTCCGTGTACTGGGTCGGAAAGTTCAGACAGGAGAGCTATAGGCGCCTCCGTGTCTTTGTTGGTTGTTGTTCCACTTGAAGGCACAAATGTGCGTTTGGTCGCTTTACTACGTATTCAGCTTTAGCCTTGAGTCTTTTGTAGCTAATAAGATTGTCGGTACTTTTCTTTTTCAAATATTGATTCAGTACTCTTTTGGATTGATGTATGGCGTCATCACAAGAGGAGTTCCACTTGGCAACCGAGATAATTGAATCTGTTATTGATCATCAACATTGTTGAAAGCGTAACCATCATGTGTGAGTAACAGAGTATCAACTGTCGTGGAATACTCAGACCAGTTAGTTTTTTTGAGGCACCAATAACTATTTTCGGAAACTGCTTCAAAGTGATTGTCTGATATAATTATTGGGTAGTGATTACTATCATAAAGTCCATCAGCTATTTTCCAAGTCATAAAAGGGGCCGATTTGGGATCACTTATGCTTAGGTCTATGGCAGAAAAGGTACCGGAGGAAATATTAAAGTGTGTATTACACCCAGTATTGAGTAAGCAAGAATTTGTACAGTTCAATATATTTTCGACTACCTTTCCGCGTCCAAATGTCTTTTGTGAACCCCACATGCTGTTGTGAGCGTTAAAGTCTCCTGTGAAGCTGGGGGAGTTGATATATTAGTTCAAGAAGCTCTTCTTCTTTTAGAGGATTATCTGGAGGAATATATATGGAGCATATGGTTAGCTTATTGAGGCAGTATGTCGTTATGGCGACTGTCTCCAGGTTTGTTGTCAAAGGAAGTAGTTCTGAATAAATTTCGTTTGAGGCGAATATTGATGAACCCCCGCTAGCTCTTTTGCAGTTATTTTTAATAGAATGATACCATTCAAAAGATTTACTACGTGGTATATTAGTTGTTTTGAAATTGGTCTCCTGTAGATAAAGGAAATCTGGGCGGTAAATTGAGGTTAGATGCTGAATTTGTTCTACGCGCGGATAATATCCGTCGCAGTTCCATTGTAAAATACTGAATTTTGAAATTAAGAGATTGAAAATGTGTGGGATAAAGATATATTTCAATAGATCGGAATCTTCCTGATTGGAGTCGTTTGAATTGATGGACGATAGGCTTCAAGTTCGACAGCATCATTGGGGTTTAGTGAGAGTTTTAATTTTTTCTGCAATGTAGTAATTCGATTTTTAAGAGATCTATCAGATAAAATTTGGTATATTTGTAGAAGGTCTTCAATGAGTGATTTAATATTAGTGGTAAAGTTATATAAAGGATCACTACCACCAAAATAATTTTCCAGGAAAGCTATTAACTGTATGGACGATAGGGAGAATTTTTAGGATCGGTACCAATTAATTTTTCAATTTTGGCTTGATTAGAGGAACTTATCTTACAAACGTCTTTGTTTTCGATTTTGGATTTTTTCTTAGGGGCTCAAATTGGTGTTACAAATGGAGTATTTTCAAGATTGAGAATTGGAGGAATAGTAGTAATCTGTATAGGAGGTGATTCAAGGCTGGTGTCAGTGGAGTTTGTATTCTTAATGCCAAAGTTGGATGTTAAACCATCTGAAATTTGGGGTTGTCCTGTATTTTCCTTTTAAATGGAAGAAGTATTATCAGCAGGATGTTCTTCGGATGAGGAATGTTGAGGAGGTGATATACCAGAAGATATGTCCTGGCTTTTGTGTCGGAAGGTAGAAGGTGAAGGAGGGTTGCTGGATATATCTTGCGAATTTGGGCAGGAATTTGCGGTGTGACCAGACTGCTTACAAAGGAAGCATTCAAGTTTATACGAAGTAATGAAGATTCTGTAGTTCGTGTTTTCATGTAGGATTACAACTGAAGTTTGTATTTCAAAAGGTTCATTTTTAGGTATAACATAAATAGATCGTCGAAAACTGAAAATGTGTGCATATTCATCTTCATGGGAACCACATCGAATGAAGGAAATTGGAGAGCTGTAGCCTAAGTTCATTTTTAAGTGCCTGTTCGATAAGTGAATTAGGGATAGAGGGATAAACGTAGGAGAGTAGCAATCTTTTTGCCGATGTGATAAGTCTACGAATTGGTATGATTTGTTGTTTGATGGTAACAAAAGGATGATTTTTTATAAGATTATCTATAACGGATACAAAAGATGGATAGACATATATACGGTGATTAGAAATGCGTGATGCAATGGTAATCCCTTTCGATGTTACAATTTCGCCAATTGCCTTAATGTAGTCAAAAAGGACGACGTCTGGAAGAGCGTTCATGACAATAGCTTGATTTCTGCTAGGGAATGATGTAGATGCTTGCTGTTTCTTTACTGAATTTTTAGTGACTGCTGCGAAGCTAGGTCCACCTGGTGGTGGTTGGTTTATTGTGGTTGACATTTTTTGCTATTAATATTTTGGATGCCAAAATATTAAGTAAAATTGACTATACGGTAGATATAAAGCGACTTACCACTTGAAAAACAATACACATAAAACTAACGCGTATTTAATGGTATTTACCCAGAAAAAATGCTGAAAATGAGACTATATGTGTTTACTCGTTGCAAGCTTAATTCGGTATGAGATAAATATTGAAACAGTATCTATTTGTCTATTGGAAACTAAAGCGTCTCTTCTAGACTCGATCCCTAATGCTATATAAATATTACATTGGTATCAGGTGTGGGGTAATATAAAAAAAATTGCTACGTAAAAATGGCCAAGAGACTATGTGATTTGAAAGTGGCGGAATTAAGAGCAGAATTGGAAGATCGTGAGTTGGAAACGACCGGGAAGAAAAGTGAATTAGTAGAAAGACTTAAAGTGGCACTGGAAAATGATGGCTTTGAACCAGAAACAGTTTTATTTAATGACGAGGCTTCCACCTTAATCTCGTAAATTTCTGCTAACATGGACGAGAAGATTTCTACTATGAAGAATGATATTTCGGCTAACATGGACGAGAAGATTTCTGCCATGGAAGAGAAGATTTCTGCTATGAAGCACGACATTTCTGCTAATATTTTTGCTAACATGGACGAGAAGATTTCTGCCATGGGAGAGAACATGGACGAGAAGATTTCTACTTTGAAGAACGATATATCTGCCGATATCTTATTAATGAAAAACGACATTGCCGCTGACGTTGAAAATGAAATTTCGTCCCTAAAATCTGAAATCGAGGATAAGATGTCAACGATGGACGAGAAAATCGAGAATAAGATTACAACGATAGACGAGAAAATCAAGGAGTTATAGGAAAAGATTGCCGATTCAAGAACGCGAGGCACGCCAGAGGAAGAGAAGAAGACCGAGCAAACGAAACCTTGCAAGCCAGAAACACTACCTAAGTTTGAAGACATTGGCAGTTTTACCCGAGTCAAGGCCCCAACGTTCGATGGAAAAACGTCGTGGACCAATTATGTGAAACAATTCGAAGCAGTCGCTAGAGTGAATAATTGGTCCGATAGAGAGAAGGCAGTGAATTTAACCATCGCGCTTCGCGGAGATGCCTTAGATGTACTTCAGACGATACCGGTTGAAGAAATGGATGACTTCGAGCTGCTGAAGAAGAGGTTGGACATGCGATATGGTGACGAACATTTGGAACAGTGGTACAGATTCCAGCTGAAGAACCGAAGGCGGAAACGTGACGAACTCCTTCAAGAGTATGAAATGGATATTGCCCGACTAGTTCGATTTGCTTATCCAACAGCACCAGAGAACACGATAGAATGTTTAGGCATCCAGGCCTTTATTGACGGCTTATGTGACCACGATATGGAGAAGACGCTTCGATTAGCCCATCCCAAAACATTGGTCGATGCATTAACTGCTGCTCTTGAATATGAAGCAGCCACGATGGCTTCGGGATACAGCAAAGGTAGGACCATACAGGAAAAAGGTGACGATGACAGACTTGACCAGATCGTCAACCTGTTGAAAGGTATGGTAGACGTGAAGCCGAAGAAGATCAGGTGCTGTAATTGTGGCGAGCAAGAGCATGCACGCAGTTCGTGTAAGCGTCCTACGACTCCTGCAAACTAAGAACCTCTTAAGTGCAAAGCAGCCACGAAGGACTCGCAGTACAACAAAGGTAGGACCATGCAGGAAGAAGATGACGATGACAAACTTGACCAGATCGACAACTTGTTGAAAGGTATGGCAGACAGGAAGCCGAAGAAGATCAAATGCCGGAAGTGTGGCAAGCTACAGTACGTACGCAGTCCCTCTAAGCGCCCCAAGACTCCTGTAACCCAAGAACTTCAGTCACAGGGGAAATCAGACAGGGGTGAACATCCAGCTGATGTGAATCACCGAAAAGCCAACTTTTTACCAAGACGGTCATGCCCTGTAGACTATTCACAATGCAACAAGTCGAAATCTAAGGAAGTTGCAGTTTCAAGAATTACAGTAGTCAATGAAGAATGGTCAACCACCAGGATCAGAGAAGATCAGGAGAATGATCCTTGCCTAAAGAAGATTCGGCAGTGGAAGGAAGAAAATCGGCGACCTACCTGGCAAGAAGTGTCAGAATTTTCACCGAAACTCAAGGCATAATGGGTCAGTGGAACTCCCTTGTCCTGGAAGAAGGGCTGTTAAAAAGAGTCCTTGAAAACGATGATGGTTCTGTGAGAGGAGACAGCTAGTTATCCCGAGAACAAGAGTAGCTGAGGTACTGAAGATGTTACACGACAGTCCATCGGGAGGTCATCTGGGAGTGAAGAAACCCTTCAGCGAGTCCGTGAAAGGTTTTATTGGATGAACAGCTCCGCCGATGTGAAGGACTGGTGTAAGAAATGTACGACTTGTGCTACGAGTAATGGACCACATCGCAAGAGACAGGCACCCATGAAACAGTACAATGTTGGAAGACCTTTCGAAAGGATTGCTTTAGATATCGCTGGACCATTTCCGACGACAGAAAATGGTAGCAAATACATACTGGTTGTAATGGATTATTTCACAAAATGGGTGGAAATTTACGCTATCCCGAACCAAGAGGCCACAACTGTAACAGATGTATTGGTGAAAGAATTTATCAGCCGATATGGAGTGCCCTTGGAAGTCCACAGCGACCAGGGAAGAAATTTCGAAACTCATCTATTCCAGGAGATTTGCGAGAAGCTGGGAATGAAGAAGACCAGGACAACAGCATTACATCCACAGTCAGGTGGAATGAACAGGACTATTTGAAAATACCTGTCCAAAGTAGTATCCAGCCATCAGAGAGATTGGGACCAGTATCTGTCCCTATTCGCATTGGCTTATCGGTCTGCCGTCAATGAGTCCACGGGTGAAACACCGGCGGAAATCCTATTTGGACGTGAAATGAGGCTTCCTTGCGACCTGGAATTTGGCTGCCGGCCTGGAGAAGATCTAGCAGGCGAAGACTACGCAATCCAATTGAGAATAAGACTAGATGATATTCATGAATTAGTTCGAACGAATCTTCAAGTTGCCAGCGACAGAATGAAAAGTCGGCACGACACGCAGGCCACAGAAGGCGGTTTTAAACAAGGGGACAAAGTATGGTTACACAACCCTACGAGGAGAAAAAGATTTTCTCCAAAATTACAAAATCCTGGGAAGGTCCATACTCAATCAAGAAAAGGATCAATGATGTTATATATCGCATAAGCAAGATCCCCAACGGAAAACGAAAAGTAGTTCACCAAAACCGACTAGCGCCATTCGAAGGTGACCATGACATGGAGGAAGGAGTAAACCTTATTCGAGATGTGTCTGACCTCACCTTCGATGAATTTATGGGCGCGTATGGAGGTACCGGGAAAGCTAGATATGGAGTCACTTCGGAACAACAACAAGATTTGTTCACTCACCCGGGAGATTATTCACTGGCATACAACATCCCCACCCGTATTAAGAACGCACGAGGGTTGGCAACCGTCTTTCGAAAGAAGTTCGGGCAATTAGAAAAACTTGAATACCAGATTCCAGCCCCTGGCAAGACACTGAAACTGAAACATAATTCGCGGTACGTCTTCTACGTGGTAACTAAAAATGAATTTCAAGATCGATCTACCTACCGCGATGTGTGGGAAGCACTTCGACACCTCCGAGACCATGTGTTAGAATCCAGCGTGAAGAAACTGGCTATGTCTAAGAAACCGAGTAACCAGTTGGATTGGCGAGTTATCAGGAACATGGTAGAGATACCGGTGTCCAGATATTAATTTGCAGCTACAACCCTCGTTATCAGTATCCGATGAAGACGGTACCTTGCTATTTCCATAAGATCGGAAAGTGTAGAAATGGGACCAGTTGCCGATTCAAACATCCAGTCTCGGCTACACAAAAGTTCCAGGAGGAACTTCCATTTAAGGAGGGGGTAACGTTACGAAACAGCACACTGGTATACACCATAAATCCGACTGTCTAAGCCAGGTATGAAAATTAAAATTATGGCGGATACGCAGTGTTTTTATAACTGTTTGGGACTATCTTATCTAAACATTGTTTTTGTGACCAGACTCATCTAGAAAAGGCCAGAATCAATTATTTGTGACTGTGTAAGCCGCAGCCCAGAATTTACTAGTAAAAACGGCTTTAATATATAAGGGACTGATCAGGAAGAGTTAGTTTAGTTGATAATTTGACATCGTGAGATAAACAAATAAATAAGTGAATTGGTAAACTGTTTATATAAATTAGTTTAAGTGAATATACTGTATATATAAATTAAGTATTAGTGATTAGTTTAGTGCTTAAACAAATTAGTAAGTAGCCATACCGTGTGTTTAAAGTTTATCCCACCCGTTTATTGTTTAAATAAATTAGAAAAACATTACAATAAGGTAAAATGTCATTAATATCAATATTTATGATTTATATAACTTTTTGAGGTGTATATACTTTTTAGAAATTATCATAATTTATATATTATTATGGGTCTGATGTGATGGTCCTTCAGGACCGAAACTATAGTCACCATTTCATAAAAAAAATTATTATACATTTATATGTGAAGATTTTGAGTTTAATTTATAATTATAACTTACGCCTATTAGAGAAAATGGGTAATCTACTTCTACACATATTTAACAAGTAATTATTTAACTAATTGTTTTACAATGACTTTGTCTTCTAAAAATTTGTACTTAGTTTTAATTGTTTTCTAATTGCTGATTCCAATGCAAAAATCACATTTTTACTTCATAATAATTATTAATAATTTGCTCAGTTTCTCTTTTTCTTCGGTATATTAGGATATGAATAAATAAAGATGCGTTTATTTTTCACTTCACGTACCGAAAAAAAAAGACAAACTTAGTTGTTAGAGAGACATGAACCCAACAAAATAATTTGCTCTATGTATAGAATGGACAACGATTCAAATTGTGTACTCTCGTGACGTAATCGCGGGCTTGATTCTTATTGGTTAGTCGGAGTAGGCAACCGTATTAGTCTAAGAACCGTGACATAATGCAAGTTAGTCCACTGCACTGAGTTATTAACGGTAAATTCAAATATAACTATGAGATTTAACTCCTATGCCAACTCGGCCACTATGCCCATCTCAGGCACTTTTCCCCTATAACTTACAATAAATCTCAGAAGTTGCCTCATCTATAACTGCTTTTTTTCTGTATACTATTACCCATTTTTGAATAATATTTACCATTTCAATATAAGTGCTGCTAACTAATTAAAGCTGATCTCGATAATACCGTTCATATAATTAATAACTATCAAGTTTTTAGTCCTAACTATACAGGGTTGGGATAAAGTATGGAACCAAGTAAATATCTTTTAAACGAAAAGAACGATATTTATGAAAATTTGCAGGTAAGTGCAATGGAAAAAAATGCATCTGATGTACATTTTTTTGTTAATAATATACTTCCGGTTTAACCGGAAATGCCATGAACTTCTTTAATTTAAATGGGACACCCTATATATTTTCACAGATTTTGAAAGAGCTTGTTATTTTAAATTCATACATACTAAGTTTAGTGTAAAAAAATTTGTAAAAACGAGGAATAGCTCACTGTTAGTTGTACAATAGGTGTACAACAAAATTACTTCAAATGTTCAAAATGCTCACCGTTAACTTGCTGGCAATATGCCATCCTATTAACAAATTCTTGAGTCACTCTTTCCAAGACTTCTCCACGTATTAGTTCACATTCATCAATAATTCGTTGTCTCAATTCCTGTAAGTTTGTTGGTCGTCTAACGTAAACACGTGATTTTAGATAACCCCAAAGAAAAAATCTAACGGGCTTAGATCCGGAGAACGAGCAGGCCACTCTATGAATCCTCTACGTCCAATCCATCGATTTGGAAAATTCGCATCCAGAAAATCCCTAACCCGTCTATCATAGTGGGGAGGTGCTCCATCTTGTTGAAACCAAACATTTTGTGGTAATTGCCCATTCTGTTGAAGTGCAGGAATAATTTCGTTATTCAGTAGATCCAAATACTTGCCACCATTCAAGTTTCCGTCGATAAAAAATGGGGCTATAAGCCTATTTTCGACAATTCCCATCCAAACATTTATCTTCTGTGGATGCTGGGTATGTGCTTCATGAATCCAATGAGGATTCTCATTTGACCAATACCTTGAGTTATGGCGATTAACTGTTCCATTTAAACAAAAAGTTGCCTCATCGGAGAAAACTATGTTAGAAGCAAAATTTTCGTCGACATTACAGATGTCCATTAGCCTTTCGCAAAATTCCAGTCGTCGGTCAAAATCGTCGTCTGACAATTCTTGAACCAACTGTACCTTATACGAATGATACTTTTCACTTTTTAATATCTTTCCTACAGAACGTCGACTGATACCATGGTTTAGTGCTAAATTTGTGGTGGAAGTTTGAGGTGATTCTTCTAAATCGATTGCAATATTTTGTTGAACAGTTTCGTTCGTTGCAGTCCGCGGTCTTCCAGGTTTCAGCAATTTTTTTACCATCCCAGTTGTATTAAAATGTTGTAATGTTTTAGTTACTGTTGAGCGTGATATAGGATTTCTCTCCGGATGCAAATTATTAAAAATATGACACACTTCTTCATGAGTTCTAACACGATCACCATAACCGACCATCATTAAAATTTCAACACGCTCTTTTTCACTTAATTGGACCATTCTAAATTGACTGTCTCGACCCTTACTTCGTGGAATATGCTCATATTAGTGTTTTTAAATGAAACTCAAGGTCTCTAGTTAATTCCACAATATAATACAAGTTATTGAAAATTCTAAAAAATTGACAATTGTTTCGATAAATCAATATCATCGTCAGAATGACAGAAGTTACATTTCATTTTATGCCTACCTGATGTTTAGTAGTTATATTTGGCTAGACCAAGAAGTAACCTAACTTGTGATTGGCTTAATATATGTTTATAGAAAAAAGAAGAAGATGTGATATTACAAATATTGAAGCTTAGATATTATTAGCCCTATGGTGATATCCTGGATATCATTTTTCCAATTAAGATCAGTATAACTGTGCAATTATATAGAAAACCAGGAAAACTATATCTGCTGATCTTTACAATTATCACTTAAGAAGACAGTTTATTAGTGGAGAATTCCCTAGATTTAACTGTTCATTGACAACTTCATATTGTGGGTTTCTTAAATGTCTTCTAATTTCCAGTTCTTTAAGGAAATCCAGTTCTTGTTTCTTTTCACAAATATGTAGTACTTCTAGTTTTGTGTTAGGTGTCAATGAATGATTGGTGTCAAGTAGATGTTTTGCTTAGTGGGATTTATCTGGTTGTTTTAATCTGTATGCTCGTAAGTGCTCACTGTATCGTATTTCAAAATTCCTAAGGGTCTGACCCAAATAGACAGCATTACATTCTGGACATTTGAGTTTATATGTACCTGACTTCTTTAATAGTGGTATTTTTGTTTTTACATTTAACAATTTTGTACTAACGTTACTTTCTGTTTTAAAAGAAATTGTTGTATTCGTTGCTGAAGATATTATCTTTGAAATATTATTAGAAATATTTCCTGCATATGTGATGGTTTTATAAGTTTTAATTTCATCAGCTTGTTTAGGATATATTAGTTGTAATGCCACTTTTTCCTCTTTTTTACTAATTAGCTTATTTATCATATCTAATGGATAACCGTTAGATGTTGCTATTTGTCTAAATGTATTAATCTCTCTATCAAAATTACATGCAGGAAATATTTCTAATAATATTTCAAAGATAATATCTTCAGCAACGAATACAACAATTTCTTTTAAAACAGAAAGTAACGTTAGTACAAAATTGTTAAATGTAAAAACAAAAATACCACTATTAAAGAAGTCAGGTATATATAAACTCAAATGTCCAGAATGTAATGCTGTCTATTTGGGTCAGACCCTTAGGAATTTTGAAATACGATACAGTGAGCACTTACGAGCCTACAGATTAAAACAACCAGATAAATCCCACTACGCAAAACATCTACTTGACACCAATCATTCATTGACACAAAACTAGAAGTACTACATATTTGTGAAAAGAAACAAGAACTGGATTTCCTTGAAGAACTGGAAATTAGAAGACATTTAAGAAACCCACAATATGAAGTTGTCAATGAACAGTTAAATCTAGGGAATTCTCCACTAATAAACTGTCTTCTTAAGTGATAATTGTAAAGATCAGCAGATATAGTTTTCCTGGTTTTCTATATCATTGCACAGTTATACTGATCTTAATTGGAAATATGATATCCAGGATATCACCATAGGGCTAATAATATCTAAGCTTCAATATTTGTAATATCACATCTTCTTCTTTTTCCTATAAACATATATTAAGCCAATCACAAGTTAGATTACTTCTTGGTCTAGCCAAATATAACTACTAAACATCAGGTAGGCATAAAATGAAATGTAACTTCTGTCATTCTGACGATGATATTGATTTATCGAAACAATTGTCAATTTTTTAGAATTTTCAATAACTTGTATTATAATGTGGAATTAACTAGAGACCTTGAGTTTCATTTAAAAACACTAACATTCTAAATTGTAAAATTTATTTCCGTCAATTAGAATTTGACACTTGGAGGACAAAAGTCGTACTAAACAGTACTCGTTTATTTATTACTATGCATACAAACAACATCAATTAGTTTATCTAAATAGTTTTATCTAATTTTGACATATAAAGTGACATTTTTCAAAACTGACTTCCGTTAGCAAACGTCACATTTTTCGTAACCAGTTACATAATGAAAAATATTATGTAACTGGTGATGAAAAATTATATCACCAGTTATTAAAAACAAGAGAGAAAAAAAGAAAGTTTAATGTCATATTATAGAAAAATAACAACAACTAGAACTGAAGAGAACTACTAACAATAAGAACAACTAGAATAATTCACATTTCATTTTATGCATTATAAATATTTATGACACATTTCGAACAGTTTGTTAGGTTAACCCCTGCAGAATTAGAAGTTGATGTAATTTCGTGATGCATAACTAATCTTGAACTTGAGGTGCTTGATTCACCAAGAATATCAGTGGCAATCCTTTTCTTATTTTCTATCAATGGTAAAATAATAAAGAAAAGTCTGAAATTAATGTATAAAATAAAAGTATTGTTTTGTGTAATATTGGTTGCATAGCTTGTAGGAATCAAAAAGTGCTGTTTTCAAATCAGAAATAAATTAAATTTTCTTTTTGTCAAAATTAGATAAAATCTTGTATGAAACGTTATGAAAAGCTTTATTGATAGGTAAACTAAACTTTCTTCTTGTCAAAATTAGATAAAATCTTGTATGAAACACGTTATGAAATGCTTGTTTGTGTAACTCGTGTCATTTTGCGGGACCTCGCTCACCCCGCTACGCGGAGCTCGCTCGTCCCGCAAAAATTTCACTCGTTACACAAAATGATGCATTTCATAACTGGTTACATAAATAGCTATTTTGCTCTAATGCAAAAAACTCAATGAGGTTGATTAAAGTGCTATATTCCTCGTTCTTACAAATTTTTTTACACTAAACTCAGTATGTATGAATTCAAAATAACAAGCTCTTTCAAAATCTGTAAAAATATATAGGGTGTCCCATGTAAATTAAAGAAGTTGATGGCATTTCCGGTTAAACCGGAAGTATATTATTAACAAAAAAATGTACATCAAGTGCATTTTGTTCCATTGCACTTACCTGCAAATTTTCATAAATATCGTTCTTTTCGTTTAAAAGATATTTACTTTATCCCAACCCTGTATATTTGTAATATAAATCATATTATAATAAGCTCAATTTCATGTTACACTAGGTATATTGTGGATTAACACGCTTGCGCCATCAGGACATAAATCAAATAATGTTCCTCTCCGTCTCTGCTGAACCTCCTACACACACTCGAGCTTTTATCGATTTCTGGCACAGTTTTATAAAATGAACGCTTTTAGTTTGATAATATTACACATATAATTTACTCAAGAATGACATCAAATATAGAAAATAGTGATAGACAAAACGATTTAAATAAAACGGAACCTCGTGAATATGATGCCGTAGTCAAAGTTATAAAAGTTGTTATAGTTGCTATATTTTTGTTGCCCTTAGCTGAATATTTTCTGATAACAAAAATTGATAGTAATCAAATCGAGAATGTGGAAATTCCAAAAGAACTCCGGGAAGGTATTGTTGAAACCAAGGGTAATAATGATAATGGTAAGATCTCTCAAGTTGATAAAGCCATACAAAAAAGTTACAAAATAATATTATTGGACAACATTGTGAAAGATTTGATTGAGAAGTCTCAACTTTGCTCTCCAAATGATTTTTATGCTATAGACAAGAGTAAAATAACAAGACATATCAGGAAAAAAGATTTAAAAATAGCAAATACGGAAAGAAGAGAAGTACCAGGTGAGAATTTCTACATCTATTTTAAAACTTTATATGATAATAATTTAGCAGTTGTTTGACTTTTTATACACATTAACACTATATATATTTTTTGGTTTTCATTTATAAAGAGAAAGGAGTAGGTCAACCCCTACTTTGTGGAATCTGTTCATAAAATCATTACTTATTTCCATTTATACAGGGTGATACATTACTAATTGCGAATAATTTAACAGTAGAATCCTGACTTTAAATTAAACAACTAAATAAAATGTAGCTGCTTACTGAGATACAGAATGTTTTGTTTGAAAATTTGTGCTCAGTACTTTAATACTGTTTTACGTATCAATTTCATATTTGGTAGAAACTGTAGACATTGTACACAGTACACCCTACTAAATTGTATTAAACAAATATTTCTGGCGACTACCAGAGGCGAACGACAGGGACAAGTGACTCGTAAATTCTACGCCACTAGCGGAATAGAAATTTTAGCACAATTTTCCGAATCTCCAGTACTTTTTCACTTAAATAACGTACTCTTCCCTCATAAAGATAATGTCAATATTTCTCGAGATATTTTTAGTTAAACGTGAAGCTGCACAACTTTTTAAATTTTGTTGCATAATAACTATATCGATGTTTTGAGCCAGTGGATCGCATTCAATACAGCGTTTCTCAACCAGTGGGGCCACAACTCTACATGGGAGGCGCGCCAGCTCATCAAAATGAAAAAAACGAAAATTACTAATAAAAAAATTTAATTCACTCAAAGAAAAACAAAATGATAATCATTCTTACATTAGAAAATATTAAGTAAGTTCAATACATTCTTAAAGTAATATACTATTTATAAGTATATTAAAATGTGATTGTATCAGCAGGTACTTACTGCCAAATGTCGAATGAAACTAATAATAAACTCATTAGTACTAAATTAAAAGTAACTTTAATAATTATTAGTGACTCCCTTGGGCCTGTCTCGCACAGCAAAGTTTTTCAAATGAAGGTTTTATATTAGTTCTTTGTCTATATTCATTATAGACCTATATTTTGTCTTTAAAGCATCCGCCGCAGAGAATCCGGCTTGAAAAAACCGCATCATCCACTTCCGCCCAAAATTCAAAAAGAGATTTATTACTAAATTTTCTTTTGATTTCGCCGCTTGAAGTAAGGTCTATGAAAATTTCTTCTTCTACAGTTGAGAGACCTTCGAGAGTAGTTCGAAATGGATCCCTAACCCACTCGTATGTTGCTACGAATTTATCGTCAGCAAGAAAATACTTTTTAAAATTCAGTGCCAGCATGGCTAAATGACTGTATACTGTTACAAAAACAACTTTTACATACTGTTCTTCTTCCTTGTATGTTTTGACAGACTCATTCACATTTGAAAACATTTGTAGGTTTTTTCGTTGCACATTTTTCCTCCACGGCTCCAACTATCTACAAAAAGAACTGACTTTATCACTGGTTCCCAATATATGTGTGTTTGCTCCTTGGAGTTGCAGGTTCAGGGTATTTAATATCTCGAATATGTCGACCAAGTAACTCAATATCGCATCCACTCTTAGAACCTCAGCGCTCAGCCTTGTCTACTCAGTAGCTGAGTACTGTGCTCCAGTCTGGATAAACAGCTGCCACGTAAAGAACATCGATACCAAACTCAACGAGACAATGAGACTAATTAGTGGCTGTCTAAAAAGCACACCTCTGCCCTGGCTCCCTGTTCTAAGCCACATTGCACCTCCCTCCATCCGCAGACAAGAGAGCCTAGTTAGGGAATATAATAAAATAATAACAAATCCCCTACTTCCAATACATAGTGACCTTCCCGAAGCCGGCCTGCAGAGATTGAAGTCTAGATCTCCCCCAATATTGCTATCAGAAAAACTTTTGAGAGATAATTTCAATTTGACTAATAAATGGAGAGAATACTGGGAAGCCTCGAAACCAGTCCAGGCTGTACATATAACTGATCCTACAGTGTCCTTACCAGGTATGGAGCAGCCTCGCCACGAGTGGAAAACACTTAACAGGATAAGAACGTCTCACGGTATTTGCCGTGACTCATTCTACAAGTGGGGACTCACCGAAACACCAACCTGTGACTGCGGAAAGCCTCGCCAGACTGTCCGCCATATTACAATGGAGTGCCCCCTTACTGCATACGGAGGAGAAATGAGCGACTTCTATGAGGCCACTGACTCTGTGCTGGACTGGATCAATGGTCTAGATTTTAAAATTTAACTTCAAATCGTGCTATGTTTATGTTTATATTTTATTTCTACTTTTCTACTTTTAGATATACACTTATATGTTTTTTATGACGTAATGTGAATGTGTACAATTTTTAACTAATTATAACTAAATCCATGTATGCCATACGCTAAATAAATAAATAATCTCAATATCATCACAAATAAAGCATCTCGAAACTTTTCGGCTTCCGGCTGGTTTTCCTCGTCTAGAAAAGTGGCAATTTAAACTTTTACCTCATAAACACGTTGTAAAAAATTCCCACGCGATAACCATCTGGTCTCGTAATAAAATAGCAACGTCGAATGTTCTACACCCATACCTTTGCAAAGTGCATTAAAGATTCTTGATTTTAGGGGTCTCATTTTTATATAATGTTACGAAATAGCTCACTGGTGTAGTCCCTAAATCCGATTCTGTCTAAGCCATGTATGAAAGTTAAAATTTTTGCGAATGCGCAAGGATTTCTTCCAATTGTTTACCATTATTTTTTGTGACTAATCTAAACATTTCCAGTCTTATCTCGACAATTCCAGCGCGGGCGATTGTTTCTGTGTGAGCCGCAATCTAGAAATATCTAGAAAAAAGGGCACTTAATATATAAGAGAGGCTATACCTACTAACGAGTTAATTTATAAAGTAATCTCGTGAGATAAATAGTAAACAAGTAAATATATGAATTAAATTTAAGTAAATAAACAGTAGTGAAGTGTTTATATAAATGAGTGTTAGTGAACATACTGTGTGTATAATATAAATTAGTGAATAGTTTAGTGAATAAATAAATTGAGTGAGTAGATATAACGTGTGTATAAATTTATCCCCCCGTTTAAGTAAATAAAAAAAACATTACATTGGTGTGAGAAGTGGGGTAATATAAATAAATAAGACATAAACATGGCCAAGAGACTTAGTGACCTGAAAGTGACAGAGCTAAAGGCAGAATCGTGGATAATCGTGAGTTGGAAACGTCCGGTATGAAAAGTGAATTAATAGAAAGACTAAAAATAGCATTGGAAAGTGACGGCATGGATCCAGAAATATTTTTATTCAATGACGAGGCTTCCACCTCAATCTCATCAATTTCTGCCATGGAAGGAAAGATTTCTGCTAACATGAAAAACGATATTTCTGCCATGCTAATATGGACGAGAAGATATCTGCTATGAACAACGATATTTCTACCGATATCTTATCAATGAAAAATGACATTTCCGCTGATGTCGAAAATAAAATTTCGTCTCTAAACTCCGATATCGAGAAAAAGATAACAACGATGGACGAGAAAACAAAATCAGACATTGAGAATAATATGACAACGATGGCCGAGAAAATCAAGGAGTTAGAAAGAAAGATGACAGATTCAAGAGTATAAGACACGCCAGCAGAAGAAAAGAAGACCGAGCAAACAAAATCTTGCAAGCCAGAAACATACCCTAAGTTAGACATTGGCAGTTTTGCCCGTGTCAAGGCTCCAACGTTCGACGGAAAGATATGTGAAACAGTCTGAAGTAGCCGCTATAGTGAATAATTGGTCCGACAGGGAGAAAGCTTGACCATCGCGCATCGGGGAGATGCCTTAGATGTACTTCAAACAATACCTCTGGAAGGAACGGATGACTTTGAGCAGCTGAAGAAGAGGCTGGACACGCGATACGGTCACGAACATTTGGAATATTTGTACCAATCCCAGCTGAAGAGCTCAAGGGAGAAATGGAATGAAACCCTTCAAGAGTACGAAGTGGATATTGCCAGAGTAGTTCGATTTGCTTATCTATCAGCACCAGAGAACATGATGGGATGTCTGGGCATCCAGGCCTTTATTGATAGGTTATGTGACCCCAACATGCAAAGGACGCTTCGTTCAGCCCATACCAACACATTAGTCGACGCATTGACAGCTGCTCTTGAATATGAAGCAGCAACGAGGACATCGAGTTATAACAAAAGCAGGATTATCCAAGAAGAAGGCGACGAGGAAAGATTTGACCATATCGTCAGTTTGATAAAAAGTATGTTGGACAAATAGCCGAGAAAGATCAGATGCTGGAATTGTGGCGATCTAGGGCATGTACGGAGTTCGTGTAAGCGCCCCAGGACCCCTGCAAACCAAGAACCCCAGTCACTGGTAAACTAGAACGGGTCGGCTACGAGGGGGCAGCACCGACCCAGGATCGTTCCTAAGACCCTCTCATACTGATAGCTCCTCTCAGATATCGCAACGACAGTGTCTATGTAGATGGCGAAGTGAATGGCAAGAGATATACACTGCTGGTAGATACTGGAGCAACTAGAACCATTATACGACCAGATATAATAAACTCCAAGAAGAAACTTTTACCAACGAGACTGCGACTGCGGACCGCAACAGGTGAGAGTACCAATCCCAGTACGTGTGATAAACGTGAACCATTACCCAATTACCATCAAGAAAGAATCCAGGATTGGATACTGCGTACCAGTGATGTCCATAGTTCGTTAAACAACGACCACTGATAATTCTAATGCCAGATTCGAACAGATGTTATTAGTAACTAGTCAATCCTTAAATCGACCTGAAAAAAAGAGAATGAGAGAATTTCTTTTGCATTATCGAGACCTATTCGTACCAAAAGGAGGAAAGACTGGTAGAACATCAGTCGTCAATTACAAAATCGATACTGGTAATGCCAAGCCAATTAGGCAATCAGCTCGAAGACTACCACGAGCAAAAAGAGAGGAAGCTGAAAAAATAATTCGAGAGATGGCAGAAGAAAAAGTAATAGAACCATCTACTGGTCCATGGGTGTATCGAGTAGTGCTCGTCAAGAAAATGGATGACACTACGAGATTCTGCGTGGACTATCGCCAGCTAAACAACGTGACGAAGAAAGACTGCTATCGTCTGCCTCGAATCGACGATACGCTAGATACTTTGGCCGGCAGCAAACTGTTTTCCACCTTGGATCTGAAGTCTGGTTATTGGCAAGTGGAAATGGACCCAGAAGACAAAGAGAAGACTGCTTTTACCACAGGATCTGGCTTATGGCAATTCAACGTCATGACATTCGGGCTTTGTAATACGCCTGCGACATTTGAAATACTCATGGAAAATGTCTTCAGATGGTTGTCTTGGAAGACATATCTGGTCCATTTGGACGACATCGTGGTACTGGGGAACACATTTGACGAACACCTGAAGAATTTGGAAGATGTATTCAAACGACTCCAAGCTGCCCAGCTCATGTTAACCCCGAAGAAATGTCAGCCATCTAAAAACCGAGTCAACTACCTAGGTCATGTAGTGAGCAATGAAGGAATGGCACTGGATCCAGAGAAAACTGCTTCCATTCATCAATGGCCGCAATCAACCGACAAACATCAAATTAAGAGCTTCCTTCGACTTTGCACATACTATAGAATATTGAGAGAGAAGTTTGGAGATATTGCCAAGCCCCTCACTGGACTCACTGAAGAAACAAGAGCTTTTCAATGGGATGAAGACTGTCAATCGGCTTTTAAAACCTTGAAGAAGCATTTAACCACGGCACCGATATTAGTATATTCATTACCAGAGGGAGACTTTATTCTTGACACTGACGCAAGCAACGTAAAAATTGGAGGAGTGCTGTCACAGATCCAAGGAGGGCAAGAAAAACTGCTGGGATATTTCAGTAAACTCCTTTCCAAACCAGAACGAAACTACTGCGTCACAAGAAGAGAACTTTTGGAGGTAGTGAAGTCCGTAGAACACTTTTACCAATATCTCCGTGGAAGGAAGTTCTTGCAGACGGCCGTGCCCAACAGACTGCTCCCACTGCAACAAGGCGAAATCTAGGGATGATGCAGTTTCAAGAACTAAAGTAGTCAACGAAGAATGATCAGGATCAGAGAAGATCAGGAGAATGATCCTCACCTAAAGAAGATCCGGAAATGGAAGGACACTCAAGGCATATTGGGCTCAGTGGGAGTCCCTTGTCCTGGAAGAAGGGCTGTTGAGAAGAATCCTTGAAAACGATGATGGTTCCGCGATGAAGAGACAGCTAGTGATTCCGAGAACGAGAGTAGCTGAGATACTGAAGAAGTTACACGACAATTCATCGGGACGTCATCTGGGAGTGAATAAAAACCTTCAGCGAGTCCGTGAAAGGTTTTATTGGATGAACAGCTCCGACGATGTGAAGGACTGGTGTAAGAAATATACGACTTGTGCTACGAGTAATGGACCACATCGCAAAAGAAAGGCACCTATGAAACAATATAATGTTGGAAGCCCTATCGAAAGGATTGCTTTAGACATCGCTGGACCATTTCCGACGACAGAAAATGTTGGTAAATACATCCTGGTAGTAATGGATTATTTCACAAAGTGGGTGGAAATTTATGCGATCTCGAATCAAGAGGCCACAACTGTCGTGGATGTACTGGTGAAAGAATTTATCAGCCGATATGGTCTGCCGTTGGAAGTCCACAGCGATCAAGGAAGAAATTTCGAGAGCCAGGTATTCCAGGAAATTTATGACAAGCTGGGAATGAAGAAGACCAGGACAACAGCGTTGCATCCATAATCAGATGGAATGGTCGAAAGCATGGACAGGACCATTGGAAAATACCTGTCCAAAGTAGTATCCAACCATCAGAGAGATTGGGACCAGTATCTTTCCCTATTTGCGTTGCCTTATCGATTTGCCATAAATGAGTCCATGGTGAAACGCCAGTAAAAATTCTATTTGGACGTAAATGAGGCTTCCTTGTGACCTGGAGTTTGCTTGTCGGCCTGGCGAAGATCTAACAGGAGAAGACTACGTGATCCAAGTAAGAATGAGGATGGACGATGTGTACAAATTGGTTCGAACGAATCTTCAAGTTGCCAGTGACTTACTGAAAAAACGGTACGATACGCAGACCACAGAAGGCAATTTCAAAGAAGGGTACATACAAAGTATGGTTACACAACCCGACAAGGAGAAAAGGATTTTCTCCAAAATTACGGAAATCATGGGAAGGTCCATACTTAATCAAGAAGAGGATCAACGACATCATCTATCGTATAAGCAAGATCCCCAATGGCAAACAGACTAGCGCCATTCAAAGAAGACCATGACAAAGAGGAAGGAGTGAACTATATACAACAAAAGTCTGCTCCAGCGTTCGAAGAATTTATGGGCGCATCCGGAGGTACCGGGAAAGCCAGATACGGAGTCACTACAGAACAACGACAAGATTTGTTCACGCTCCCGGAAGAGTATTCACTGGCACACAACATCTCCACCAGCTACAAACACGCCCGAGGGTTGACAACCGTCTTTAGAAAAAAGTTTGGGCAATTAGGAACTCAACTCGCGGTACGTCTTCTAGTTGATAACTAGAAACGAATTTCCAGATCGATTCACCTATCGGAATGTGTAGGAAGCGCTACGAATCCTTCAAGATCATGTGCTGGAATCTCACGTGGAGAAACTAGCAATGCCCAGGATAGAGAACAGTCAGTTAGACTGGCGAGTCATCAGGAACATGATAGAGGTGATTTTGCAAGATACTGGTGTCCGCATATTAGTTTGCAGCTATACCACTCGTTATCGGTACTCGTTGAAGACGGTGCCCTGCTATTTCCTTACGACAGGAAAGTCTAGAAATGGGTTCAGTTGCAGATTTAAACATCCAGACTCGGCTACACAGAATTCCCAGGGGGAACTTCCTTTTAAGAAGGAGGTAATGTTACGAAACAGCACACTGGTGTAGTCCCTGAATCCGACTCTGTCTAATACTATATATAAAAGTTAATATTTTTAAGGGTCCACACAAATTGCTTAGAAGGATTATTTATCATTTTTTGTGATTGTTTGTTAGGGGCCGCAATCGACAAGTTTATGGAATTAGAAAGCACTATAAAATGTTTAATAGATAAGATAGTACCAGCGGATAGTTTAGTCTACAATTTGATCTTGTGGGATGAACAAGTAAATATAAAAGTGAACAGTGTATTTAATACAAATCAGTTGAATAATTAAGTGTGTACATACATTAAGTATACAGTGTTGGGAACATTACGAGGGAACATAGGGTTTACCTTCAATGTGTTAGAAAGAGACAAAATACATATAAATTCAGTGCATCATTCTTTTTCGCTAACAGGATATCATAAAGTGGAAAACGTCCAATACAAGAAGTTAAAAATACAGATGTGTAATGTGAACAGTTTAGTTTATTATTTGAGAAATAATAAGATTGTATGTACTATACTGATAGCTTAATGCAATGAACAATAAAAAAATCAACACTACTTTCGTTTATCCCTTCATGATTAATTTACAAAGAAATAATTCAGTAGTAATCAAATTCACTATATTAGTTCGGTTAGTATTGGAATAAATAACCTAAATAACCGTAACATGCGAAATAAAATTTGTATTAATAATAATATGTGTTTCCAAATATCTCAATTCTCATTTTTCGCTAACAGGATCTCATAAGTGGAAAACCCACAACGCCCGCCTCTTACTATTTGTAGCTTCTGACAGTATTGCCAGTTTTCATTGTATATTTATATTAATTGTAAAATGCGTTGTTCTAACACAAGAAGAGGTTGTAACAGATCAAGATATAATTAATTCCATCTATTCGTTAAATATTTTATTGTAATGCTGGAAATTGTTCTAGTTTTCGAAAAAGTATAAAATGAATAAATTAGAGAATCGAGTATAGTTAGAAAAGTTTTAAAATTGCCAATAACTTTTTTATTATTGTAAAAATTATTTTCTGTCACCTTAAAATAATCTTCCATCAGATAATGATTTCGATTTGGCAATGCTGCTTCAATCGTCGACAATGTTATTCTTGTTAATTTCCATTTGTTAGGATCATCCGTGACCCTACAACTCACTAGGCGGTAGTCTTTCTGACGGCGGTGCCTGGCATACAATTGATTTATCGAAACAATTGTCAACTTTTTAGAACTTTCAATAACTTTTATTATATTGTGGAATTAACTAGAGACCGTGAGTTTCATTTAAAAACCTTCATGATGAATTTACAAAGAAATAATTCAGTAGTAAGAAACTAATTCACTATATCAGTTCGGGTAGTACACGCTAATATGATTTGAACAATAAATTAAAATCTACCTAATAGGTATTTGAAATAAGTACCACTAAAAAATCATTGGAAAATAGCTAAAAAAATTACATTCTTCGATATTGAGGGTACAATTAATGAATGTAAGCATAATAATTTTCATTAACATCATAAGGAATAATTTTAAAGATCTCAATGTTAACCGCCTCTGTTTCCTACGCTCCTGATGAAACGATTTCGCTTACAGCTCAAATTCTACTTTTATCTGTCCCCTCTCTCCATTTTCAATCCACGCGTTAGATTGTAGAGTGCCTTCCAATAATTCCTTTTTATTTGTGAGAGAAATCAGTCACATTTAATTTCAACGTAAAACGATATCCTCTCACGTCCAAAAAGGAATTATCATGGTCACATGGAGTTACCAGTGTGTTGGAGAAGGACAATCATGAGACATAGAATTAAAAGCCAGCGTAGATTATTACACCAGACGAATACGAATCGCGCGTGCGCCTCTTGAAGATGTTCAACTGTACAATCTGGGTACTTCACTAAACGTTTGTTTTCGAATGAGTAACGATCTTTTGCAAATCTTATTAAAATGAGTATGCAAGTACACCATAAAGTGCAAATTGTAAAATGGTACTACCAGGGTCATTCATATCGAGAAATAGCAGAAAATTTGTTTATTGTGGCATTCGAAAATGCCCAACCAATTAGCAAAAAACAAGTGAGAACGGTTATAGAAAAATTTTGAAGAGCATGGATGTGTCAATCCTACTAAACATGGACCCCGTACACAAAAACGTCAAACAAAACCCGAGAAAGAAGAAAGAGATATTTTAATTTGTGCCAGTGTGGAAAATAATCCCCTACAATCGTCCACTCATATAGCAAATGATTTTGATGTTGATCCGAAAACGATCCGGACTGTATTAAAAAAATGGTTATCGTAGTTTCAAACTGAAAAAGAGCCATGAAATTTTTCCAGACGATCAATTTCGTAGAATGGAATTTTGTGAAATAATTATGGAAAGAATACAATTGGACGCAAACTTTTCGAAAAATATTTTGTTCACAGATGAATCGACTTTTCCCATACACGGTGCACATAATTCATCCGTTATTCGATATTGGCCAAGGACAAATTTACACAAACATTATAATAATAGGACTCAATGTCCCCAAAAGTTGAATGTTTGGGCTGGAATATTAGGTGGCCATTTAATTGGACCATTTTTTATTGACGGCAATTTAACAGGACAGAAATATTTGGACATGCTGGAAAATCAAATTACTCCTGCCCTTATACAATTAGGTGTCAACTTCAATGATATCTGGTACCAACATGATGGTTGTGCATCACATAATTATCGGCTAGCAATAAACTTTCTAAATACACAATTTCCCAATCGGATAATCTCCACGAATGGTAACATAAGATGGCCTGCGAGATCTCCTGATCTGGCTCCCAACGATTTTTTTTCTGGGGTTATATAAAATCGAGAATTTATGGGTTTCAAGAAAACTCTAAATGAACTAAGGGAACAAATTTCACAAATTTGTATGCAAATAACACCTGAAATGCTCATACGTGTTCGTCAAGAATTTTATAACCGTCTCGGCTATTGCTTAGCGCAAAACGGGGATTTATTCGAACATTTGATTTAAGCTCATTGAAGAATTAAGTTTTATTTTTTAATTTATTACATATCATAATATTACTTTTATTTAAAAATTGTAGGCATTAGAATTCGATTTTAGTTTTATTTTCGTTTTTTTTTTAATTTGCACTGTGTGTGTATTTACACAGAGAATTCGTTCTCATTTGCATACAAACGATAACAAACGATAAAGATACCAATTTTTTTTACTAACATTCGAAACACAGCAGATGTTTGGAGACCAATTTCACGTCGCCAAATCTGAAAAAAAGTAAAGTTTTTAACCGCTTTCAAACTGAAAACTGAGAACAATTTCCAGCATTACAATAAAATATTTAACGAATAGATGGAATTAATTATATCTTGATCTGTTACAACCTCTTGAATTATCATAATTAAAATCTTCTTATAATATGTTCTCGTGTTATAACAATGCATTTTACAATTAATATAAATATACAATGAAAATTGGCAATACTGTCAGAAGCTACAAATAGTAAGAGGCGGGCGTTGTGGGTTTTCCACTTATGAGATCCTGTTAGCGAAAAATGAGAATTGAGATATTTGGAAACACATATTATTATTAATACAAATTTTATTTCGCATGTTACGGTTATTTATTCCAATACTAACCGAACTAATATAGTGAATTTTATTACTACTGAATTATTTCTTTGTAAATTAATCATGAAGGGATAAACGAAAGTAGTGTTGATTTTTTCATTGTTCATTGCATTAAGCTATCAGTATAGTACATACAATCTTATTATTTCTCAAATAATAAACTAAACTGTTCACATTACACATCTGTATTTTTAACTTCTTCTATCGCACGTTTTCCACTTTATGATATACTGTTAGCGAAAAAGAATGATGCACTGAATTTATATGTATTTTGTCTCTTTCTAACACATTGAAGGTAAACCCTATGTTCCCTCGTAATGTTCCCAACACTGTACATAAGTAACTAGTTAAGTGTATAAATAAATTACATAAGTAGATATACCGTGTGTATAAATTTATCCCACCCGTTTTGTATTTAAATAAATAAGAAAAACATTACAATACGGATTAAAGCTCCATTTGCCTATTAAATGCAATCCACTGGCCCAAAACATAGTTATTACACATCAAAATTTAAAAAATTGTGCAGCTTCATGTTTAACTTAAAATATCTCGAGAAATACTGACTTTATAGTTATGAGGAAATGTACATTATTTATGTAAAAAGTAATAGACAATCGAAAAATTGTGCTAAATTTTCTATTCCGCCAGTGGCGTAGAATTTGGGAACGATTAACTAGTCACTTGCCCCTGTCGTACGCCTCTGGCAGTAGCCAGAAACGTTTGTTTAACATAATTTAGTAGGGTGTACAGTGTCTACACTTCCTGTCAAATATGAAATGGATACGTAAAATAGGTATTACGAGGTAAAGTTAGCCTTTGGACTGAAGTTTACTTAGTCTACTAACTAATTAGCTTTATCCTAAATTCAGAATTTGTTTCCTTTCTTTTCTATATACAAATTCATAGTAATACACAGATAGAAACTATGTAAGTCATTGCTGCTGTTCTGAATATTTTTAAGTATATGATTTTAATTAGCAGATTACGATTATTAAGAAAATAGCAATTCTTCTTTCTGAATTACGTTTCGTTTAAAAATATCTTTAATCACAATAGTTTTTCGTTTTACATTTACAAAGGTGGTGAAAAATAAATACATGTTCCACTACCTTGGTGTGAGTCTGGAGCGGTATATGATTCCTTGCTTGCTCGCATTACTCATTTGTTCTGATTGAATTTAACCTTCATGGGACGGACATCAAAATTTTACGAAAAAGACTAACTGGGGTCCGAGAAGACCCCATGCGTAAAATGCAGAAATGCTGTATTTTTCTTTAAATTAAATATATAGAAAAGAAGTTTTATTAAAGTTTTACTATTAACCATTTATTAGTCAAAAATCATCACGAAAAAATACAAAATGCCCTAATCACTAAAACTACTAGCTACATATCATTTTAACATTTTTTACAAACTATCTCCGATTTTGAATGTTCTAGGCACACAAAGCTATTACACCTAATACATATTTTTCTGGATTTTATGTCTTTTCCTCTTTGACACATATGGCAGCGCTCCCTGGTAATGTTTTGTTGTTTAACTCTATGTTCTGTTGCATCCAGTAGTTCGGGAAAAACGTCTGTCATATGCCGTTTTCTATTCGTCTGAATGTATTTATTATTATATCGCCGGAAAACGTTTTTCTTTATGAGTTCTTTTCCTAGTCCCAAAATATACATTTTACGTTTATCCAAACTGTTTTTTCGCCAATCCGAGTTTTGCAGTAACCACAATTTATAAGCATTTATTCCTGCGATATCTATAAGATGCGAAAATATTGCCATTGGCCAGCGGTTTGACTTTCTCTGCACTGTATATTCTTTTGCCAACTTATCTGAAGTGTCGACAGCACCTTTTGTTTTGTTGTAATGAAGAATAATTTCTGGTTTATGGTGCTGTTCTTCTCCAGCTACTTTACTATCAGTATGCTCACTTGAAATTAAGATGACAGCATGTTTTTATTTTGGAACATAGGATACTAGCGTTCTTTGATTTCTAAAAGCAAACATACTTGAAAACTCTTTCTTGTATGATGCCGGTAGAAGTTCCCTGGGAATAAATGTTTTATTTTTCCGGAGGGTTCCACATAAAGTAATATTTTTTTCCACAACTTGTCAGCAAGTTCTAAACTTGTAAAAAAGTTATCGGTCGTTATTCCAAATCCGCCTTCCAAATGGTCTGTCAAATCTAGGACAACCCTTTGACCTTTACCCCTTTCCGCTTTGTTACCTTGTTTTCCTAAAAATTAATAGATACAAAGGAATATAAAGTTTGCCTATATTGCTTTTCAAATAACTTACCCAAATAAAATTGCAAGTTTGCAATATAAGAAGTGGTGCAGTCCACAAGAGCCCATATTTTGATTCCATACTTATCAGGTTTACTCTTCATATAGACTCGGAATGGTGCCTTACCCCGAAATGGTACAAGCTGCTCATCTACACATAGATGGTCGCCAGGATTAAGTGATTTTTTACAATAAGAAGTGAAAATATCGAATATATCTCTTATCGGAGCTAGCTTATCTACTAATTTTCGTTCTTGTCTTGTTTGAAAATTATCAAAGCGTAAAAATGAAGTAATTTGTTTGAATCTGCCTCTTGACATTACAGCAGGAATTATAGGACAACAGTAAGAAATATCTTGACACCAGAGCATATCGATAGCCTCTTTCGATCCGTGAAGTGCGCCAAGAATAAGCAACAGTCCAATATAAGCTTCAATCTCTGTAGAATCAACAGGTACAAAAACTTTAATTTTATTCGGATTTTCTATATTCCATTTATCATAATATGTTTGTGCCTTTCTGTTTGTTTCGGTTACTATTATGTTCAGAATATCCAGAGATAGGAAAAGAAGAAAAGCGTCTTTTATACTTGAGATATCAGAACTGTAATTTGTAATGCCTAGAGCATGTCTCCGAATATTAGCTTTTGAACGTCCAACTTTTGTATTTCCTGGAATTTTTGACCACTCAGTTCCATCTTTAGATTTATATACTGGAATGCCCTGGCTGTTACTAACTGTTGGTTCCTCTGGGTTCGTTTTCTCTATACTTTGATCAACAACTATTACATCATTTTCTTCCTCTACTTCTGTGACAATGTCTTCATCTTCTAAGTCACTCGATGTTTCCTCATTGATAGCACTATCAAACTCTGGATCATCATTTTCAAGTATACGTAACATCTCATCATCAGTAAGACCCTTGCGATTGTTTGTAAATAAAAACTGACTCATTTTCAAAACGATGTACCCTACTCGCAATATCACAAGAGACTAACCCGAATATTCAAGTCTAAAAATTATATCGCAGTGCGGGGAATCCCCCATTTGAACTGGTAATTTAGATTTTACAATTATATGGGTTAAATTCCCTGTGAGTAAACAAACGTTAAATGTATGGGATTCCCCGATTTTACTAACAGTTACCGGGATTATTTTATCGGACGTAAAAGGCTGACCGGGGTCGGAAGAGACCCCTGGAATATAAAACTATTTTTTGTTTATACCAGCCAATAAAAACTACTAAATACGAGTACATCATATTTTATCAAAATAATCCATAAACTGCAGCTAGATGAAAGATCAAGGTTTAAAAATTTGCGTTTGCAAAGATACAGCAAAAACATACGTCATGGGGTACAAACGAACCCCGGCCAGTCCTATGAAGGTTAATAACTTTGTCCCGAATATACAAATATGACTCCCCAGATTTTTCGACTGAGTTGTCCCTGAAAACCGGCTGAAAAACAGGGTTTAGTTTATGAGGGACAGCAACATGACAGATATTGTTTGGATGGAGTGTATGTTATGTCTGTTGAAAGTGACTGTTTTGAATAGAGGTGTTCGTTTATGAATTTTCTGTATTGTGTCCAATTAGTGGTTGTGTAATCGTATGTTTTTGTGGGTGAAGGATGTATAATGTGTGTTATTTTTAGTTCTAGTAGGATATGATCATGATCGGAATTGAGGTCGGGGATGGTTTTTAATTTGGTGATGGTATTTATATTACAGCCGACGGCTATGTCTATAGTGCTGGGTGTATAAGTGTTGAAAGGGAAGTGGGTCGGGTCGTCTGTGCTATATATATATATATATATATATATATATATATATATATATATATATATATATAAAAAAAAGATGTAGGAATTTGTTATTTACTATGGGTCGGAAGGTTCATGGCGGGGGGGCTATATGCGCCTCCGTGTCGATGTTGGTTGATGTCCTGAAAACTCGGGATCTTCCAATTGAAGACACAAATGAGCGTTTGGTTTCCCTGCTGAAATCCGTTATTTTGTGTTTTCCCATGTTTCGATTAACAACTTTGCTCCCAAATTACACATCCCTATTTGGTTATGCCGTGCTGATGAGGCAAAATGAGCCATAAACATGCATGTCCACGGTTACCACTCTATTTCAGTAGCCCTTTATTTTGCGTGAATTACCCATGAATATATTTGTTATATATATATATATATATATATATATATATAGATATATATATAACCAAAAACCAAAAGTTGGCAGTTAGTCGCGGCTGACTAGTTAAAAAATAAAACTTCAAAGAGTGGTCTTTGTTAAAAAACCCTCAAAATCGTGGGGATAGCAGCCAAAAAAAATTTACAGGTTAGAGATAAAGTGAATCAAATAGTACATTACCTAAGCTTTCGAAGAGCATTGTCTTCATTCTCAAAGGCTATAATAAACCAGAAAAAAAAATCGGTTAACTTAATAAAGAAAACAACTTCTGAAATCATTACGACTTACTTGTAGTGTTGATTTAAAATTAAACTCACATTTCACAAATTGCAGGAAAACCTTCTTTCTTTATTAAGTTAACCGATTTTTTTTCTGGTTTATTATAGCCTTTGAGAATGAAGACAATGCTCTTCGAAAGCTTAGGTAATGTACTATTTGATTCACTTTATCTCTAACCTGTAAAGTTTTTTTGGCTGCTATCCCCACGATTTTGAGGGTTTTTTATCAAAGACCACTCTTTGAAGTTTTATTTTATATATATATATATATATATATATATATATATATATATATATATATACTACAATCAGAGTTATCACAAAACCTTTGAAGAGTATTTCTATTTGTGTTGAGGTGTGTGGCATAGGAGTTCTATAGCGGGTGCTCACGTTTATGATAAATCCAATTAGCTACTTAATTATACATATTAACTAGCCAATTTGTTGTCTGTATTCAATATGTATTACTTTCTTATTAAAACAGTAGTAATTGTCTACGTTTATCATAAATCCAATTAGCTACTTAATTATACATATTAACCAGCCAATTTGTTGTCTGTATTCAATATTCATTACTTTTTTATTAAAACAATAGTAATTGTAAAGTTTAAAACATAATATTTCCCAATTGGTCCAGACTGATATCTAACACTCGCACCATTTATTCACAGAAATACCTTTCGTGCGTTCTATACTTGGTATCATTTTGTAGGAATGCATTTTGCGGCATCCAATATAGTGCTTGCTTTTTTTGTATGAATGCCATTTAAAATTCTAGCTAGTTTTTCTGCCTTATATATTCAAGCCCGCGAAAGAGCTTTTCAAGTTTGACTGATTGGAAGATTAGCAAAATCTTTTGTGTCGGAATTTACAACTGCAGTCCAGCAATTATTGTCATAAAAAAGATTCCTACAATGTTTTAAATAACACTAAAATGACCATACTGTTCTTGAATTAACGGTACTACTTTTCAAGTTTTTATTTTACTATTAATACAGGCAATGAAGACCAAAAAAGACCTTATAGCGGAAATAATTCATGTCCCTTTTCAGTTTACATTCAACCGTCTTGTTGTTCATGAGTCTTCAAAATATCTGGTTTTATATCATTAAATTTTTGCACGCGTTTAATATAAAATTATTCATTATAATATTTGATGGAGTTCAGACCAATCGATGAGAGAATGGCCTATATAAGAATTGAGGCGAGACCCTGCAATTTGTCAATATTAAATGTTTATGCACCCACGGAGGTGGCAGAAGACGACGAAAAGGAAGTCTTCTATGAAAAGATAGAAGAAGAAATATTAAAAATACCAAAACAAGACACAATAGTATTATGAGGTGACCTGAACGCGCAAATTCAAAAAGAAGAATATTACAGACAGATAAGCGGCATACATACATACATGAAAAAACAAACAATGGACCTATTTGTAATCTAGCAGTGAAAATGGACATGATTATTTGCAGTACGATGTTCCAACACAGCAAATGGCATAAAGTTACGTGGAGATCCCCTGATTTCAAAACATATACACAAATTGATCACATATTGATAACAAAAAGAAAACGGTCGACAATTAAAGATGCCAGAACATATAGAGAGACGTGTGCTGATATGGATCAATACATGGTGGCAAGCACTATGATACAAAAGATAAAAAATAAAACTAAAATATGCAACAAAAAATGGGACATAGGAAAACTAGAACAGACAGAAGCACAAAACGAGTACAGAGATACTATAGAGGAACAATTCATTAATGAGGCAGAAGAAATTAGTGGAATTCAAGCAGGATGGAAAAGGATAGAAACATGTATAAATACAGCTGCAAACAAAAAAATAGGATCCGTGGTAAACAGAGAACAGAAGGAATGGCTCGATGAAAAATGCAAGCAGGTGATGATAGAAAAGAAAATTTATGCATGATTAAACTGGATAAGAACGAGCACAATGTTAGGTTTTTAGTTTTTAAAGTAATTATCCCGGTTGAAATATGCAATTTATTTAATAAAAATTAGCAGCTAACATTACATGACATTAATAATTTTAAAATTGACAGTTCTCATTTTCTAGTTACTAATAAACAACAACCTACTTGTTACGATATTTAAAATTATTTCTAACACACAAAAGAAGAGGATAATGAAAAATTAAGAAAAGAAACAAAGAAAGTATTAAAACAAGCTAAGAGAAAAATAATTGAAAACAGAATTAATGAAATAGAAAAGGCAAGTTACGCGAGGAACACAAAAGCTTTTTATCAAAAAATAAATAAACAGACCCGAACAAATAAAACCAAAACAAGAGGAAAAAAACAAAGTAGAAAGAATAGTGAATGAAGATACGGAATATAAAGAGGCAAGGTTGGACTACTTTAGGGAATTATTAACAAAAACAAAAGTAAGAGAAGTGGTTGCTATAGGAGAAAAGAACAATCAAGAGGTAATTGAGTGTAAGGAAGAAATAAGAGAGATAATTAACAGGAGTAATAACGGAAAGGCGCCAGGAAGCAACGGAATCAACATGGAACTTATCAAATACGGAGGGACTAAACTGTTAGGAAAATTATACCAATTGATATATAAAATATGGGAAGAAGAAGAGATGCCAGAAAAATGGAATGTAGGACAAATGGTAACTATACACAAGAAAGGAGACCAACAAGCTAGTGGAAACTTCAGAGGAATTACGCTACTGAATGCAGCATATAAGATAACAACAACAATTATAAAAAGAAGACCACATGACGCAGGTTACAGAGGGGGAGAATATCAGTACGGATTTACAAAGGGAAGGTCAACAACAGATGCGATACACATATTGAAACAAATTTTGGAAAAGTCCACGAATATAACATAGACATTGCAATACTATTCATTGACTTCCAAAGAGCATTTGACTAAATAAACAGGAATCATTTACTGAAACCGATGAATGAAATGGGAGTGAATAATAAACTAATAAGATCAATAAAAATTACACTAGACCAGAGCGTTGCAGAAGTAATAACACATAGAGGCAAAACGGAGGAAATTTGCATATAATAAAGGAGTCAAGCAAGGAGAATCTCTGTCGGCAACACTATTCAATTGGGCACTAGAATATACGTTGAAAAAATATGTAAGGGAAATTTAAGATCTAGAGGAGGATAAATAATTGCGTATGACGACGACTAAAAACAAAATGGTAATGGAAGAAATGTTGGAGAGAGAAAGGGATAATAAAGGAATGAAAGAAAATTGTACTAGTGATAAATACACATAAAACCAAATTATTAAAACTCAAAAAGAATTATTAACACAAAAATGCGAAAATTGGAAGATATGAATTTGAAGAAATGGATAGAGTTAAATATCTGCGAATAAGAATAAGTAGTGATGGAGACAGAGAAACTGAAAGAAGGGAAAGAATCGTAGCAACAATCAAAGCATTCCAGGCTAACAAAAAATTATCAAAACATAAAATAACTAGTAAGCGCACAAAAATAAGAATATATAATACGATAATTAGACCGGTGGAGATGTAGGGGGCAGAAACATTAACTATGACTAAAAAACAACAAGGGGATATGAGAATATAGGAACGAAAAATATTAAGAACAATATTAGGACAAAAAAATAGGTGACGAATATAGAAGAAGAACAAATATGGAACTATATCAAGAGACACAAAAAGACATAGTAAGAAAAATTAAGGAGCAAAGGTTAAAATGGTTGTGACACATATGGAAAGCAGGTAAGAGAGCAATACTATACTCAATGGTAGAGTGGAAACCCTATAAGGGGAAGACCAAGGATAACTTGGTTGCAGGAGGTAGTAGGTGATCTCAAAACTATGGTAAGAGAAAACTCAGGACAGGAAGCAATGGCTACAAATAGTAGAGAAAATATGAAAAAATAAATGGGGACTTATCCACAACCTTATAAAAGGATCTAGAAAGCTCGTAAGAGCGGCGCTTTTATTTTATATACAATGGATTTTGACTTGATATATGAATGAATTTAATTTTTCTCAGGCGGACTCTGTAATTGTTATGTTATTTGATTATATCTAAATCATTTCCTTATATTTAAAAAATTATCCCAGGGAATATCTGTGGGTTGAAAAAGAATGCGTAATTTAATTTATCAAGACCAACTCTGCATTCGACCTACATAGATACAATGTTGTTGTTATATGTGTGTCTATGAGGAACCATAGAATAACAACTCTACAACAGGATTCAATAAACGGTTCAAACAAGAAAGACTATTTTATTTTATGGTTTAAATAATACTCAAATTCAATTATACACTCAAATTTCTTATCTAATTTCACTCATACGTCATACACACCGTTTGTTAAGCTATACTTATAGAAAATAGTATGGAATCAATTTGTTATTGATGATTTAGTCGCACTATGGTTTTATTAAAAAGAAGAAGAAAAAGTAATACCTACGTTGATCAAATGTGAATGTTTCAGTAAGTATACCTTATATTTTATTAACTAATAGTTGATGTATACATTGCTTCGATACCTATTTTTCTTTGGTTAAATAAAAATGTTTATAAGTACCTTTGTCACGTTATAGATTACGAACTAATTTTGAAATATTCAGAAGTTCATTGCCACTGTTTGACGATCATCATCGTATTGTAGGTGTAATTCGGACTTGTAGCAAGAAACCACAATGTCCAGTCTTTCTCGGATGGATTTTGGATGTTGGTGAAAAAAATTAGGATTGTGCGAAGTCACTTTTATGTTGGATAAAACTGGGGTAATTATTATTAGTTCACTGTTCTTACATTCGTTACTACTTATTGTGGTTTTACAACTTTAATTATTGATTGTGAATGTTATTTCTTAGTTCTTTTTTTGTTGAGTTATTACAGGAGTAACACGTCTCCCTCTTTCTTCATGATACAATCCAATTGTTTCTAACAAACAACCCTCTTAGATTTTTGTTTCAAATATTTCTACCAATCACAAATGTTTTACAAGTTAGTTACTAAATTAGTTTTTGTATCTTTCATAATAGTATTACTTCATTTAAGTTAATTCAATAGATTACTATTAATTTGCATGTGATTCTTATCTTATGCTATATTTTTAAAATCCTGGTTGTCAATTTTGTCTTATATGTAGATTTGTAAACATTACTTTGACAGTTGGTATTTTAAAAGTTTTATATTTCAAAGTTTGCGTTCCTGTTTTTTTCTTCTTACTTCCTGTTTGAATTATTCAATATACAGAGTATATCAAAACTTATTATATTATATTTTATTTTATTACTAAATTTTGTTTGTTTTTATTTCAGCATATTACAGACTTATTTGAAATGGTTCCCTATTCTTCTACTAAGGTAAATTAATGTATATGAACATCAAAGACAGAGTTGGTCATGTAGTTATTTATATAAATAATTATTTGTAAGATTCCTTAGACATAATATATATATATATATATATATATATATATATATATACTGAATACAATAATTTTGATGGACAATTGTATAAAATAATATTGATGGTATTTAAATTAATATATGGTTGAAAATGTTTATTTATTATTTTATTTATTTCTTACTTTACTCTTACTATTTATTAACTTATTCTTTATTTATTCCTACCTCGGCTGCTCTCAATTGTTTTGTTTGAGGATGATGGCTCCTAATCACTGTAGGGTTCATGGGCAAAACAAATAACTTGAGAAATCATCATTGCTTTATAATTATTTTAATGAAATTTATTTTTATTATAATATATTGATAATTGTTCAATAAAAATATAAATTTATACTTGACTATTTATTTAATATACTTTTAAAATTGAATTAATTGAAAATAAATTGTGAGACGCCTATGGTGTGTTCCTTTTGCATAAGTACTTAACATTCAACATTGAATACATATAAATACCTGCGCAGAGCAGACTTCCGCTGTACGCTTTCTATATTGAACACGTTACACATAAGAAATATTAAAATATATTTGTTTGTGAAATATCGTGGAGTGTTATTTTCATTTAAATTTATATAAACATATTCTACAGTGATAAATATGAAATGGATGAATTACATTTGAAACAATAATCTGTGAACTATGAAAGTGTTTTTCTACTAACTACTATATACAAAATACATGGAGAAACAGATGAGTCATTCCGATCATAGTATGTAATAACTATACAATATTAATTAACTTATCTTTTTTTTAATTCTTTTGTGTTCATTTATGGCCTTTATATTATTTCAATGATTTATTAAAATGATCATTTTTGTTTTGTTTAATAATCTTTGGACCCAAGCTTTATTTGAGAATTCCTTTTCTCAAAATGTCTACACTGTTAGCGTCCCTTCACTCTGGCGATGATTATCAAATTATTGATATGATGAGGAGAAACTTCTTCTGATTCGGGAATATTTGTTTATAATTTTCTGTCGGGTTTCTGGATAAAAATTAGTTTATCGAATAATTAAAAATACTTGATTTTACCACTTTTTATATAAAACTGTTGAAAAAGTTCGACATGGAGCTGTTCTTGTCTTCGTCTTCCTAGCCACTCTCTCTTGTTTTTAAAATCAACAAACTTTCTTGAAGCGGAAATTCACAAACTACTAGATTTATAAATGATTAAAGCGTTTGATTCTCATTCTTCATTTCTCACACAAACGTTCCGTAGTTTCATGTTATTTACATTTTATATTGTTAATTGTTTCTAAATAGTTCTTTATTATTGCTATACATTGTCCTTTTAATTATTGTGATTGGTTGTAACTTATTTTCTAATTATACAATTTCGGCAACATGAATAATTCTATATCACATATGTAATTACTCCATTTCATTTTTATTTGTCGTTCATTATTTCATTAAGCATAACATCTTAATAGTTTTCAAAATTTTATTTTTTTATTCATCATGTATTCCCTTATATCTGTTGGTACACATGTCAACATAACACAACATTTCCGGTTCTTTGACATTTTCCTATTTAAGACATAGATCTTTATAACGTATGTGTATTAAAAATTATCTGTCTCGAGTCTCGACCCTTACTTCGTGGAATGTACTCATATTCATTACATTATTGGAAAACTTTTTTGTTGGGTCTGCTCTAAGAACTTCTACATCGCTAGATTCTATAAAGTTATATATTTTGGAATTATAATTGTCAGTTGTCAATATGACAGTTGTGTTCCCCTTATCAGATTTTGTAACTGTTAGGTTATTATCTTCTACTTTCTTTTTGATTGCATTTAAAACTGTAATGTCATTTTTTGTTTGACGTTTAACTTTTGAAGGTTCAATATTACTTTTCCGCCAACCTATCTAATATGCGAGAAAAGTATTGGTTTACCCACAAAAAAGTTGGAAATTTGAAATTTTTTTTTGAGTTAGGTTCCGGTGCACTTCGCGACCCTCCGAATTTTATGTTAATTTTAATTTTGTTTGATAGCTTACCTTAAATAAAGTAGATTAGAACAAAAATTTCGCTGGATCATTCAGTAATTACTTTAAAAATCACGAATTTAGTTCGAAAAATGGTACTTTTTCAACACTAGTTAATGCTATTTTACGATAAATATTTTCACTTTAAATTGTTAAGGTTATTATCTTGAACTAAGTATAAGTATGTTTCACAAAAAAACCGGAAGAAAACACTTTAATTTTGCCAATTTTAAAAAAATATTCTTAGGCATCATTATTTTCACTTGACACTTATAGGTTATAAATTAGACACTGACATCTTATGTCTAGGCAGCCAGGGTCACAAATTAGGAGACTTTTCTGTCATCATGTGATTTTTAGCGGCGTTGTCAAATGGTATTTATTTTCTTTCAGTTGAATTAATGTGTGTTGTAATAGATATATGAATATATTAGAAAAGTATTTGCTTAATAATGAAGATATCAATCTACTTTACTATTTCAAACGGAAATCCGATCTTCAATAACTCAAATGATTATCCACATTATTATGAAATAATACGTGTTCAAATAGGTATACTATTACGAATATATACCCAATTGAGTGAACAGCTATCGACAGATTTTGAAAATGCGCGCCGGTTCGACGTTTCGCAATTCGCGCGCGCGAATTGCGAAACGTCGAACCGGCGCGCTCGCTTCGCTCGCGATATCAATCTGCTTTACTATTTCAAACGGAAATCCGATCTTCAATAACTCAAATGATTATCCACATTATTATGAAATAATACGTGCTCAAATAGGTATACTATTACGAACATATACCCAATTGAGTGAACAGCTATCGACAGATTTTGAAAATGCGCGTTTGTAACCGAGGGTATTCGAAAAAACTTCACGTTGTCTTTTTCCCAACGTTTTCCACATCCCTCAACACAACAAAAAGCAGGCATTTTCACGATTAGCCATTGTAAAAATAATTAAAATTCGTGTTAAAGGGTTTTAAACAAGCGTTGTGTACAATGCACCCTACAGCTGTGTACGACCCATAAAAAAATAACCATATTTGGTTTGTCTATGGTATGACCCACAGATGTCTTGTTTAAAATTAAATGACAGTTCGTTTGCGTGCTCTATAGCACAAATCAAATTATATTTGTCAATTGAACATTTGTCAAATGTAAAATAATACCAATATAAATATAAAATATGACTAAAATTGAATAAAACAATCCACCTTTAAGTATCAACAATACCTTCGTTATAAAAAGAATATTTATACTTATCGGAATATTTAACGTTAATTTTCAACAATCACAAACATATACATAGTTTTTATATTTATCCCAACCACATAAAATATACGAACTAAGTTAGTACCTGTGGAGCATACATAAAACGTCCAATAAAGTACAGTTTCAATATATTTTAGATCATGAAGATAATTAAATCTTGTGTAAATTATTTCCAAGCCGTCACGAGTCACGGAATTGAGAACTGGCAACGTTGTGCATCTCCTTCTCCTCCTAAAATTTGTGACTATCTGAAATCTAGACATAAATGTCAAATTTTTTTAAAAAATGGCGGTTTTTTAGTACTTTCAATTGCGATATTCTCTTTCAAAAGTGCATAATCCAAGAATTTTTTTCTCTTAAAATGTTCTATAACAATAGGGCTTTCTAGTAAAAAAAAATCGCTCCAAAATTCGGAGGGTCGCGAAGTGCACCGGACCCTTGAGTTATTTTTACGTTATCCATCAACAACAACACGAAAAAACGGTTATTAGAAAAAAAATCCTGTGTGTATGTCGTCGTCGTCGTCGTTGTCGTCGGCCACTTTTCCTTGCAAGTCTTGTTAGCACGATACAGCCTCCGGAGTGCAATAAGTCACCAATTTTATGATGGAATATTGTTAAGGACATTTCACAGATGAACCCTATTGATATTCAGCTCACCAGAGCCAGTACAACGGGTGCTATGGTACTTGAAGTACGACATTTTGTCGTTTTTCGAGAAATTTCAGTTTGTTAGCACGATACAGCCTCCGGAGTTCAACAAGTCAACAATTTTATGATTGAATATTATTCAAGGCATCTCACTGATGAACCCTATTGATTTTCAGCCCACCAGAGCCAATACAACTGGTGCTACAGTACTTTAAGAAACGATATTTTTGTCATTTTTGAAGAAGTTTCAGTTTGTTAGCACGATACAGCCTCCGGAGTATATACAAGTGATGAATTTTATGATTGGATATTATTCAGGGCGTCTTAAAGATGAACCCTATTGATATTGAGCTCACTAAAACCAGTACAACGGGTGCTGTGGTACTTGAAGTACCATATTTTTGTCATTTTTGGAGAATTTTCAGTTTGTTAGCACGATACAAAGTGTGTTGGTATGTAGGTAAGTACTTACAGTTTCATGATCTTTAGAGTATTGAATTCTATTTTGTGTGTTCTTCAATCTGCCAACAGAAACATTACGGTAATAATTGTACGATGGTTTTTGATGGTTATAGTGACGAGCGAAGCAGAAGCGAAGAGGGGTCACAAAAACTTCTGTCGACATCAACTTTTACGAAAGCACGACCATCACAATTCAACAAGAGCATTCTCTTGCTAATGAAATGAACAAAACGAGGCTGATTCACTTGCTTAGCGAGAAAATTTCAGCAGCCGGGATTGAAACAATTGTTGCTACAGAGGACGCTGACGGCGCTATTGTGAGGTGCGGGTTGCGTAAAGCTGCTGTACATCCCACTGTAGCAATAATTGGGGAGGATATGGACTTGATAGTTCTCCTCATTGGATTGGCCCCACCATCAGTCAATATGTAGTTCATGAAGCCAGGCCTGTGGAGACCAAATTGTTTTCTGTGCGACAACATCAACAACATTCAATCGCCAAAACGGTTCTCCTTCTCCATAGCTTCTCCGGATTCGACACCACCTCGGCTATACATGGAATCAGTAAAGTGGGAATCGCTAAGCTCTTCACAGAAAATACTGGCCTCACCCAAGACACTCCAGCAATATTCACATATCCTTCAGCATCACCAGAGGATATTGAACAGGCTGGCGAGAAGCTTTTTTGGCCGTATACAAAGCGCTTGCTCGTCAAGACAACCTGAACAAACATCGGTACTCGGCATTTTTGAAAGCGCCAACGAAGCCCAAATCAGACATGGCCACTCTTCCTCCCATCAGAGGAGCTTCAAACCAACACTCGATCAGAGTATATCTACAGGTAAATCAATTTACGTACAATTTTAAATACTACTTTCGTTAAATTACAAATATTAATTGGTGATTAATACTTATGTTGGTCTCAGTACTTCCTTTCTTACAGATACAAGGCTCCGCAACCCCCAACCACCCATCCAATGGAGTTGGGTCAAAGGAGAAAATGGGATCCTTAACAAAGTTAACACGAATGACCCAGTGGTACCCGAATCCATTTTGAACACGATAATTTGCTGATGCACGACTGGGTGTGGAGTGCGCTGCGGTTGCTGCAAATGCAAAGCAGAGATTGCCTGCTCCGGTGCCAGCGGCTGCCTCGGCTAACGTACGAACGGCCCCCTGTCGAATACCGCATCGATGACAATGAAAGTTTAGATTTCGACGAAATTTAATGTTCAAGATACTTCCTTAAATACTAATTATTTCATTTTTAACAATATAAACGGTTTTTTTAAATTTTCCATTTTTCCCCTCCATACCTCCTTAACCATCGATCCTAGCGAAAAAGTGGATGAATCTTTTTTATCGACAATTTTATGTAGAATAATTTAATGTATGAACATTTGTTCGCTGCAGGTAGTAGTTTTCGAGTTATTAACGATAAACTAGAAATAGGGACCTTTAGAGACCTAGCCACCCTTAGCACCCCACCCCTCAGTACTTTTAGTACGTTGTTAAGGACACCTTCCCCTACAACTATGTCAAAATTGGCTTCTACATTAATTATTTCCGATATTTTTCTTCGTTGCCTGGGCTATATGTGCAATTCCGTTAATTATTTTAATTTTTTATAACTTTGCTTGGAACCAATTCAGAATGGATTATGTCAGGACTTTTTGTAAATATTTCCCACTGGATATTGGCAACATTACTATGGTATTTTTTCTCCATCTCAATGTGGACTTATTTTCTGATCCTATTTCAGATATATGTAAATTCATTGATTTTCCATATAATATGTAGTTTATTTGAGATAAGAGGGTTCTTGCAATGATAATATAATGCATTCTTTACAACAAGATATTCAAACATTACAGTACTCACAAACCAATTTAGTTATGTTGAAGACTATCATTGAATTAATTTGGTCGTAATAGTTATTAATCAATTATCTTGTTTGTTTCAGTGCCACCAATAGTAAATTACGCTATAGCAACCATCTTCCTCGTATTATTAGCAGCAGCCCTATTAGAACTATACAAAGCCAAACGTCATCCTGTTAAAAAGGACGGTAAGAATTCTTTAAGCCGAAAATGTTCTTTGGCTGATTTAACAGTCATGAAACATCACAGGAAGGAAATGCTTAGAAGTGACTCTATCCTAGAAATAGCCGAGGAGAACATCAGTTCAAAACAACTGGGTAGGAAGATGTCCAGACCACCTTTGCGTTTTGAATGAAAGGTAGAGCGCAATTTGGTGGTTTTTTGTTTTGTGTTCGTGTAGTTTTTTGATATGGTAAATATGTTTTCCTGCATCTATTTTCTTGTACTGTAAATAACTGAGTATTGTGTCTCTTTTTAGTAGAAACAGAAGAAAACTCTGAATATTCCCTTCTCTTATGCACGAATTACTGAATCTTTTATATTTCTTCCTAACTTCAATATAGACCCATATTATTGTTAAAATTGAAGCTTGTAATAACTCTATATCCTCATAATCATTTGATATTTAAGTGTATCGACAATAGTATATTGTGCAACAAGTGGGGAAAGTACTTTTCCCACATGTTACACACTATACTTTTTCTACAATGGCACAAATTTAATGAATACAAGTAAATAGTTGTTTAGAAAAAGTTTTGGCATCGGGGATCCCCCACCGAAAAGTGTCTAAGCATCGAGAACCCCCTGGCGAAAAAACGCTTAGGCATTGAGAATACCTCTACTGGATTCTTCATATAAATGTATGTAGTGTGGGCAGAGTGCCGTGAGAATAGTATATTCTATAACAAGGGTGGAATAAGCAAAATTCTACACGAGTAGAAAGATTCTACGAGTGTAGAATTTTGAATTCCACCCGTGTTTTAGACTATACTTTTTCTACGACTATCAAATAAAAAACAAACAACAAACGAACAAATATAACTTTATTAATAATTAAAAATTGAAAATATCTGCTTATATTAGATTTTAAATTTTCCTTGTCTGGATTAGTGTTATATATATAATTATTTATAGTTACGCCAGTAACTGTACAATTTTTAAATGTGATATGTTTAGGTGAATCACTTATATTTTTGGTGCGCATTGAGGCAAATATATTTTGTTGCTGCTGGTTGGAACAAGAAGGCCCCAGATGTGAATTAGGCAAATTTTGTTCTTGAAAATTAGTTTGGCTGACTGATAGCTTTAGGCTTTTATCAATTTGCGACATTATGCTTGTCGATACATTTAGGCGGTTCTGTAAGAAGTTATCTATATACCCTTCTGCAACTTCTGTGGATGTCCAGCCCCTGTGCCGTTTTAAGGTTTATATGTTTACCCCAGAATCCACAAGCAATGTTGCTGAGATCCTGCGGAAACAATGTCTTGTGTATAATTCTGAGTAAGATAAATTTAAAAATTGTGCTACTTGTTTAAGCATACTCCCAAGTTTATTTATGCCTCTAATTTTTTTGTGCAGCGTCTTTTTTGAAAATTAATAAAAAAATTGTTTGTCACAATATCTGGAGGTCTTAAAGAAACATATTTTTTGAATAAGTGATAAAAGTTTCCGGTAAAATCGTGAATTTTCTGGGGATTTTCGTTTTTGTATCCGGAACATTAATAGCAACTGCAGAACCCAAATCTTCAATATCCTGTATTTTCATTGAGTAGAGTTCATTTTTTCTACAGGCTCCCATAATAACAATAATCATAACGACCTGAAAAAATTATTATTATTATACTAGATTGTAAATGTCAGGCCCGGTCTTATCAAGTGCGAATAAAATGACAGGAAAATAAATTTATTAGGAGGTCTTGTTCTAATTAACCCTTTTTGCACTTGAGATGATAGATGGGATGGAAAGTTTTTATCGTTCAATGTTGAGCTCGAAGGACCGTATATTTTATTCACTATATGTTGTATGATGTAGGATTATGATGGATGAAGAAATTAAACAATTATTTCACTTTCATGTTCTTTTGCATAAACAATTAAGAATCTCACTGGATCATACGCGTTTTGCACTTTGATTATTTAGCACATAATCTGCTGGAGTAATGAATGATTAATGACCGGGACCGGGACCAACGCCGGGTGCTCTTATTACATGAGCACCATTATGTACGTCGGTTAAATGATGAAGAGAGAGAATGAAGGATAAATGAGAAGTGTATGAATGCCGGCTGGGAAGCGTATGAAGGCTGACTGAGAAGTCTATGAATGACGACTGCGAAGTGTACGAGTGACGACTGGGAAGTGGGTAAAATTGAGGTTTCATGCATATTTATATGTCGGTTAACGTGGTTGCGAGGAAGGAGAAAAATATTAGGATTTGACCAATGGGATAAAAGATTTTGAAATGTAACGTTCAGATACAGCGAGTGAAAATTTGCAGTTAGGGTGATTTTTTATGGCCTGAAAAGGTTTCGTAGATACAGATAACGGAGTTTGGAAGAGGGTTTTTATGAAGCGATAAGGTGTCGGGTACTTTGAAATATTCATTGGAATTTCAGAAAACGATATTTATCTGTATTTCTTATGTGGTAGTAATGTTAAAATGAACTTTTTGTTGATGTAAAGAAATTTTAAATGTTAAGAAGAATGATATATTTCGTTATATGTTTTGGGCAGAATATATGAATTGTGTTATACAGGGGAAGTTGAAAATAAAAATCACAGGAGAATTTGGTATTTAAATCAAATTCGAACAGGTCTTATTCAACAAATGAAGTGCAAATGTCTTTCAAACTGACATTAACCATTGATTTATTATTCGTTGAATCAACACAACAAAAATAACTATTTTAACGTTGGCTGCAATGAAATTACAATAACTGACCTCGTAATATGTGTAGAGAAAGATAGTTTGATGCACAATGTGTATATGACAGAAAAGGATAAACAATTATTATGTTCCGCGGTCGCCTTGTAGGTAGCAAAATAGATTATACGTTATCTGCCACTTGCTTGACAGTATTGAAATCAGTATTTCATATTTTATATAAATATTTTTTAATAATTGCTATAGTTGTATCGAAAACGGTGTAAGGATTCTCCCTTATCCCATCTTTGAACATGTGGTCAATACGTCCTGTCACTGCATATGCGTCACCTCCTGGGTTTACATAATCTACTATTATTGTATCTCTTGGTCTTCGAGTTGATCGAAATCATTAAAAATGTCCATTTAAAAATTAATCTGACAGTTTTAATTTAAACTAGGCTAGAATCGGCGATACTAGAAACAATTAATTAAAAAGAGAAAAAAATCAGTTCGTAATTAATCGGCTTCAGTCGGTTGTTACTCACAATCCGAACAAGTTTATTTCTTATAGCTTCTAATAACTTAACTGTAGAATAATGCTAGATATTCTGCGAATATAAATTATCTAATAATGGAAAGACGAATCTAGGGTTAATTTGATAAATATATATTATTTATAACTTCATTTAGACTTAGCTATTAATCTATCTACCTTTGTAGCGAGATATTTATCATCAGGCGCATTTTTTATAAAACATTTAACTTCTCCAGTTAATGTTTTTGATTTTTTCGCTCGATATCCCTCAGATTGTCTTTTTAAAAATGGTCGTAACCTGGCATATTTTGACAAATCCTCTTTATGTTTTATGTTAATAGTGGTTCTTAGCATTGAGTATATTTTCCAGAGAGTAGATGGTTTATTTGACTTTGCTAATTCTGCAAAGTATACACGAAATACATTCTTTGAAAATGATTGGGCTTTTTTTAATCTACGCCATTGGATAAACAGGTCATATTGTTGAAGATATATATGATTAGATTTTTCAGGCAACAGCTTGCCTGCTGTCGCCTCTGCTAACTCCCTAATTTCTGGAGGAGTTGGGGCAAAACTACTACTGCTGTCAGTATCAGACACTAAAAAGGAATAAAACCATATAATAGCTATTATTTAAATAAAATTACATAAATTTACTTACTTTTTATGGAGTAATATGAATTTGAATTTAAAATTTAAAAAACTAGACAATTTTGACAGTTGATAATTGTTGCTAATAGATAGTGTATTTTCTACTTTTTTATTAAAAAGTGTTATAAAGTACACTTATTCTGCACTTCTGATTTTAACAATTAATATTCCACGACCATATTAGTCATTTTACGTTGAGTTAAGAGGCTTTTTTATGCATTTTGGTATTTCTGAACTACTTCTACTCTGCGTAGTTCAGCAGGTGTACAAAAACGGAACACGTCTATTTTCTCTTTCTGTCAAATGAACCGTGATATTTAAAGGGCGCCACAAGTATTCATTCCATAACAAGGTCGAGAATGAATATTCTTGCACTAGTGCTAGAATGAAGCTATTCTATAATCAAAAACTACGTCAATATATAGAAATTCTACAATAGTCGTAGAAAAAAACGATTTTTTCATTCATGATGTTATGAGTGGAATGTCCAGCTTCAATTTCACTATTTTAATATCTTTGATGATTAATCAGATTTAAGACGTCTATAGTCACCAGATTAATTTTAAAAAACATATTTATATCCATGTAAAAAGGCCAGAGTGCCTGTTTGGATTTATTATAAATAAATAAATATTGCTTGACGTTTTACGTAGTTATGAACAGTTTGTCATTACTATTTTACTTTTCCGCCCAACCTATCTAATATGCGAGAAAAGTATTGGTTTACCGGTTACCCCAAAAAAAGTTGGAATTTTCAAATTTATTTGAGTTATTTTTACGTTTTCCATCAACAACACGAAAAAACGGTTTTTAGAAAAAAAATCCTGTGTGTATGTCGTCGTCGTCGTTATCGTCGGCCATTTTTTCTTACATGTCTTGTTAGCACGATACAGCCTCCGGAGTGCAAAAGGTAACCAATTTTATGATTGAATATTGTTAAGGACATGTCACAGATGAACCCTATTGATTTTCAGCTCACCAGAGCCAGTACAACGGGTGCTATGGTACTTGAAGTACAACATTTTGTCATTTTTGGAAAGTTTCAGTTTGTTAACACGATACAGCCTCCGGAGTATATACAAGTGACCAATTTTATGATTGGATATTATTCAGAGCATCTCAAAGATGGTGGTGGTATGCTGTACTTTACGCCCTATTTAAATATTCTATTCCATTATTTGTAAAATTAGTGTTGATAGCTTTTCTAATAATGTTTTCATTATATTGTGAAATTATTTAGAAACAGTTAATTTCATTTAAAAATGTAATATGAGCATATTCCAAGCGTTAAAGGTCGAAACAGTAATTCGATCAATATCAGTATTGATTATATCAATTTTCATCTTTTCCGTCATCGATTAATATATGTGGAATGTATTTTTCCTACGAGCGTGTGCACCCATTTCCGGGCGCAAAGCTACACTTACTCGCACGGAACTTAAAATTAATATTTATTTTTCTACGCCCTATCTTTAAAGTACCTTCTATTTCATCGGTTTGCAGCGCTTAAAGTGGTTGTTTATGGTTAGAGTGAAAAAAAGTAAAAAAGCGTTAAAAAATAGTTATTTGTAAAACAAGTGACACAATGACTCGATTTGTAGTACGAGTCAAGTACGAGTACTACAGAAAGTCATTGTGGCACAAGTTTTACACAATATTTTTTATAATTCGCATTTATTTAATTATTTAAATAAAATAGAATTTCATATAATCCCTGTTTTTAAACTAGGAGGAGTGGTTTGAATTTAAGTTGGCAATTCTGTAGATTCCTAATTGGTCAGATCACAGATGGTTTTATTCAGCACTTCTGACTTTTGACATATTATAACCGAATAATTGTGTAAATTGTAAACAAACAATCATTTAAGCAAAAAGAGGATGATTATTTATTTAAAAAAGAGCTTCTTCGTATATTTGCGATCTATTTATATTATATCATGAACAGAATTATTTCTGTAATACATCTTCACATAGATACCTGGTAATTTATCCCAAAAATCGAACGTTTTGTATACGTATATATTGATCCTATACAATTTAAAAATAAACAATTGACAAATAATTGATAAATAAACGTTAGCGTACTTTATTCATTAATATTTCCAATATATAAATCATTCTAATTTACCTTTAATATAATAATTTGTTAGCTAGAACAACGCTAGACCATTTTATTTATAATTTGTGTCAATGCTAAAGTCAAATGTCAAATAAAAATATTATTAAATTCAATAACCAACTGTACACTAAAAATTACTATAACAGTGTTCAAATAGCTTCATTGTGGCACTGTAAACAATGTTATAATGAAGTCTCTTTTATACGCGAATTATAAAAAATAATGTATGCAACATGTGCATAAAGTGTCTTTTTTTCACTCATGGAATTGCCAATAGTAATTTATGCAACAAGTGCATAAAGTGGTATTTTTTTTCACGAATGGAAAAGCGAGTGCGGCAATTCCATGAGTGAAAAAAGACACTTTATGCATATGTTGCATACATTATTTTTTCTACAGCCCCATACAAAATAATAAAATTCAAATAGAAATTTGGGATATTTTAATTAAGCTCCTTCGGTAAATTACAATTATACGTATTCCAAGTTTCATTAAAGTCCATCCTCGATGCCCAGCCAAGATTCATTGTGTTAGCTTATGGGAAGCGTGAAATAAAGTTGACGTTATGGCACTTTTTTTAACGCTTTTTTACTTTTTTTCACTCTAACCATAAACAACCAGTTTAAGCACTGCAAACCGATTAAATACAAGGTACTTTAAAGATAGGGCGGGGGATGAGATTATAATATGTGCACTTATCCACTTTGACATATGATGTCAGATGTTTCCTGTGTTTCTGTCAGCAAAATCTACGAATAGAATTTTATTATTAATGAAATCATTATCAAAAGCTGTTGAAATGAGTAGTTCTGGCGATGAGCTACCAGATTCCATTGTAGAAGCCGCAAACTTTGCAAGTTTACATTCACTTACCGCTAAATCGGAATAAAAATATGAGAAACAATATAAACTTTTTGAATACTGGTGCCACAATAAAGGGAGGTGTTCCTAGCATATTTTGCAGATTAACGAAAAACATTTCAGCCAAATACTTTATGGAGTAAGTTCTCTATGTTAAAAAGTGTCCTTAAAGTCAAAAGAATCGTGGATTTGAGTCAATATTTCATGCTAACATAGTTTTTAAAGAAGCAAAATGCGGCATATCGTCCGAAAAAGGCCAAAATCTTTGACAAAAGTAAAGTTTCCAGATTTATGGAAGAAGCACCTAATCATATTTACATTCTAATAAAAGTCTTCACCATTTTCGGGTTGGCCGGTGCTTGTATGCGCGATGAGCTTTGCAAGATAATGGTTGATCACATAGAGGATAATGGAAATTTAATAGTCGTCAACAACATTCCTAACAGTAAAAACTATACTTCAAGAATATTTGTAGTATCCAATGAAACAAATAAGGGACGTTATTTACAACTGTATTATAAATATGCACAGTTTCGAAAACCGTGCACTCCGCACAGGCGTTTTTTTGTGCAGTATAGCCAAGGAGCATGCAGTACCTAATGTGTTGGAGTAAATTCATTCGGTAAAATGTCGAGAATAGCTACATATCAACAATTGAAAAATACAGTACAATATACAATACAGGACACAGTTTCTGTCGTTCCTCAGCTACCATGTTGGCCGATTCTGGATCAGATATCACTAATGTCAACAGACTCGGAGGCTGGAAATCGACGACTGTAGTCGAGAGCTACATTGATGATTCGACAAATCAAAAACAGGATTTGTCTAATAAAATATTTTAACAACTGTCTTGAGGTAAATCAACCTTTATCAAGCCATATTATTAACTAGAATTGTCTAAGTATGGTGTACAGGGTTTTTCATTATATATGGACCCTTCCATATCTCACTTATTATTTGTTACAATTAAAAATGTCTCAAATAAGAGTTGAATGGTTATTAAAGTAGTTTTTAAAATCCAACAAAAATATTATACAGAATGTCCCAAAAAAGAGGGTCAGAGCCAAAGTGTTCTTTCTTAAATGGGACACCCTATATTTTTTATATTTTTAAACTGTTCACTTCAATCCGAATTCAACAATATATAATTGTTATAGTATAACCTTAACAGTTCAGAAAATATATACGACATAGTAAGATGTAGTAATCTATCGATTGGAATTCAGTAAATTTGTTTACAAAATAAAGTAATCTCAAACTAAGTAAGCCCAAATGAAACTATAAATATTCTTCAAAATGACCCCCCATATTGTCAATGCATAGTTGGTATCTTTGGCGTAAATTCTCTAAACATTTAGAAATAATATCAGCATGATTATTTAAGTTATTAATTTCGCCTTGAATCTTTTCCTGAATTATCTCAAGATTGTTATTTTCGCCAAAGTTAACTATATCTTTCAGCATCCCCCACAAAAAAGAATCTAAGGGAGTTAGGTCGGGGCTATTAGAAGGCCATCTGTATACCGCATTTTCCAAACTATCAAATACAATGTTTTATAATGGTGTAAATAACTACTTGTCAAATATGACAATGCTTTCATTGCCCGTTGTTTATAGTTGGTTTTCATCCCACAGAAAACGATTTTTAAATGAATATATTTTCTGAACTGTTAAGGTTAGACTATAACAATTATATATTGCTGAATACGGATTGAAGTGAACAGTTTAAAAATATAAAAATATATAGGGTATCCCATTTAAGAAAGAACACTTTGGCTCTGACCCTCTTTTCTGGGACATCCTGTATAATATTTTTGTTGAATTTTAAAAGCTACATTAATAACCCTTTAACTCTTAATTGAAACATTGTTATCTGCATCAAATAATAAGTGAGATATAGAAGGGTCCATATATAATGAAAAACCCTGTACACACTAGATACAAATTTGAGTGAATGAAAGACGAGTACTCGTCTTTCATTCGATCAAATTTATAATATTAACTGCCCTCACTGTTCATCAACCCGAGCCACAAGCCACCCGTTAAATGAACTGACTGGATCTGCTATCAATTTGCAAAATGTCGGCAATTGTTTTTTCATTATAAATATTACTAACAAATAATTTAATTTTCTATTTTTTTATTGTTGTATATTATTGTAATTGTTTGTTGTATAGTTCTTTGTATCAAGTTGAACTAAAAATTATTCATTAAATTACAGTTTTGTTTAGGGCTTCATACGGGAACGAGACTTTTCTCGTCTCATCTCGTTCTCGTTTCGCTTTTCCGTGTTTTGGAAAATATTATGGGCGATACCGCGACCGCATACAGGGCAACCCGAGAGTCTCGTTTTTGTTCGAATAATCAGAAAAGGTCTACATAGAAAACAATATATTTTACAGAATGTAAAATCTAGTGACTGACCATCTGTGATATATTTTATTGTAAATTTAAAAAGAAATCAATAACCGAGTATGATTTTTTCACATTTTTACCTCAACTTGTTAAAGCTTCTTATAGTAATCCATCTCTTATCATGAACATTTATCCTCGCAGATTTCTATATTTTAAATTTGAATGATTTTTTTTAAAACATTGATAACTATATAGAAATAGATCATTATTTACAACTAAGAGAGACGAGACGAGACAACTGGTAATGAGACGAGACGGAGACTTGAACGAGACTCATTTTTTTGGGATTTGACGAGACCGAGAAGAGATTTTTGTTACTCTCGCTTACTCACGTCTCGTCTGAAGCCCTAGTTTTGTTTATTTTCGTTGTTGTCTTATATGAAGCTCGTAGGAAAAAAATTGTTCCTAACGCGTACGCACTAAGTTCCTAAAAGTGACATTATTTAGGCACTGGTGCCTAAAAGTAAAAATGAAATGTTAAATACAATGAAAATATTTATTTATTATAAATCTTAAAGGTACAATTATGTAAATTATTGAAGTTAATACTAGAGGCATCCAACTTCTCTTGTCTAAGAGCAATACAAGTGGTAGTAGTCGGAATAAGTGAATTGCTTCTACGAGCAATGCTGGTAGCTTCTGCTTCTGCGTGAACTGGTTTTAATTTCTTATTTGCGTAAGTTTCTCCCCCATGACTCATTTTGATACTTCAGTTTTCTGTTCAATTGAATTTTCAGCAACCGAGCTTGATCGCCAACCCCCATGTCGCTTCAAAAGTATTATGTCTGCTCCTGAATCAACTAATAATGTTACAGAGCTGCGCCGGAAACAATGACTAGTGTATTCAATGGCGTTGGAGCGTCTAAGGAATTCCACTATCTTTTTCGACATACCTCCAATCGTATTGATTCCAACTGGCAGGGTACAGCATTTGTTATTTCGATGCGTGAAGAAAAATCGTTGATTTATCACATTGAGTAGACGAAGTTTTACGTACTTACGAGTTTTTGTATTCGGAATCTTGACACTAATAAATGACTGAAAATCTTTAATGGTATTTACGGTCAAAATGTGATTTCTTCTCTCCTACATGCTCCAAATACTCCAACTATTAAAATAACTTTAAATAACAGGAACTATTTGTCATCGGCATCTTTCATAAAGCATTCTATTTCCAGCTTTGTAAAATTTTTAATTTAACAAGGGCGTAGCCAGGATTTATAACGGGGGGGGGGCAAACCATGGTCCATGGTCGTCCAAAATGTAAAATTTTAGGATAAAAAGAAAAAGCAAATGAAAAGAAAACTTTGAGATTTTAATTATACTTAAATTAAGCTAATAACATTTTTCTTGGGTTTTAACTAAATTTATCTAAAACTTTTTTCACTATGCAGTCCTGATTTTCCTTCAAAACTTCAAAAATTTTCTATGCGCATTCATCAAAGACAACCCAGTGAGTCTGTCATCACCCATTGTACTCCTGAGCCACGTTTTTACCCTTCGTAGGGTACTGAACGATTTTTCCACGGTAGCAGTAGTGGATGGGAAAGCACTTAATATTAGCAGTGCGTGCCTTGTTGCAGGGAAAAAAACATTAGCTTCCTCCAAAAGTGCAATCACTTCAATGTCCTTTAGTGTTTTCAATGAAACTCACGGTTTCTAGTTAATTCCACAATATAATAAAAGTTATTGAAAATTCTAAAAAATTGACAATTGTTTCGATAAATCAATATCATCGTCTGAATGACAGAAGTTACATTTTATTTGATGCCTACCTGATGTTTAGTAGTTATTTTTGGCTAGACCAAGAAGTAACCTAACTTGTGATTGACTTAATATATGTTTATAGAAAAAAGAAGAAGATGTGATATTACAAATATTGAAGCTTAGATATTATTAGCCCTACGGTGATATCCTGGATATCATTTTTCCAATTAAGATGAGTATAACTGTGCAATGATATAGAAAGCCAGGAAAACTATATCTGCTGATCTTTACAATTATCACTTAAGAAGACAGTTTATTAGTGGAGAACTCCCTAGATTTAACTGTTCATTGACAACTTCATATTGTGGGTTTCTTAAATGTCTTCTAATTTCCAATTCTTCAAGGAAATCCAGTTCTTGTTTCTTATCACAAATATGTAGTACTTCTAGTTCTGTGTTAGGTGTCAATGAATGATTGGTGTTAAGTAGATGTTTTGCGTAGTGGTATTTATCTGATTGTTTTAACCTGTATGCTCGTAAGTGTTCACTGCATCGGATTTCAAAATTCCTAAGGGTCTGACCCATTCATTACAATCTGGACATTTGAGTTTATATATACGTGACTTCTTTAATAGTGGTATTTTTGTTTTTACATTTAACAATTTTGTACTAACGTTACTTTCCGCTTTAAAAGAAATTGTTGTATTCGTTGCTGAAGATATTATCTTTGAAATATTATTAGAAATATTTCCTGCATATGTGATGGTTTTATAAGTTTTTATTTCATCAGCTTGTTTAGGAAATATTAGTTGTAATGCCAGTGAAGTTTGTGTTTCCGAAAAGAATGTTTTTAAAAAGCGAAAATTATTATAATGACTACTTTATTCAACAACTAATCTGACATAAAGAGTAAAAGAGTACATTAACATTTGTATTTATAACTTCGTTGTCGGTGCAGCGTCAGCGGGTTCCGTGGCGCTGGGTCATCGTATTCAGGGCCTTAACTCCTCCGGCCTTAGTGGAGAACTATGGGGGATGAACCAGAGTTCGACGAAGAAAGTCCAATATCCACTTCAAAGGGTTTCTCTTGAATTGCTTCCTCTCCCTCTCTGTCCGGTTCGGCATTGGATCGGCAGTACTTAAAACTCATGTAAATAACTATTAAAATTCCAAAAATGTAAAGTAAAATTGTGTAAATACTAATTTTGTCAAAATGCACTGGAACTGTTTTTATATTTTCAATTTTAGTTCTTTCAGAGTCTAAAGCACTATAAACAGTTTTTAATTCGTCTAATTTGATTGAGTCTATTTGAATTGTTGGAAAGTTTATATTTTCGGAAGTTGCAAATTCACTAAGTGGTTCTAATCGCGGAATTTCAACATTTTTTTAATTTAGATTGATCCTCGAAAGTTTTCAATAATATGCCTTCTAGCTGCACTTCACAGTTATTACTAAGTTCCAGTAAATAGCTTCCTTGAAGAGGAATATTGTTTATAACTTTACCGCACTTTTGCGTTGCCACGATACTATGGGGTAGAATAATTATCCACTGATTTTTCTTCACTTTCTGAACTTGAGGTTCGGTGATCTTGGCAGAAATTTGGTGACACCTCGTAGTTTTTTTTTGAATATTTCAACAACTGGATCTCGCAAGGAGGATTGTTGGTATTCTGGATTGGCTGGATGTCTTCGCAGAGGAACTCTCCTGCGGGAACTTCTTGGCATCTAGTATCCATAAATGCGTACTCGTGCTCAGAGGATAGTAGGTATTTTGATTGCGGGATTATTGTTTTGTAGGAATGAAAGGAGGATGTTGGAAGAGTTATTAGTAAACGTATTCTGTGGTCTAAATAGAGGCGAAGGATGAGACTGACGTGGTATTGAGCTTTGATAGATTATTGGAGACTGTGAGAAATTTCATTGAAAATTCGGACGTGGTTGCGAAGGAAATGTGCGTTGATTGAAATTTGCATTTATGTTTAAGTTTGAATTATTTCTCGCAGGAGTGAATCTAGATGATGGTTTAAAATTATTTTGAGTATTTAAATCATTTGATCTCTGGGTCGAGTAAAGAAAATTTGCTTCCTCTATAACCAAACTGATTGCTTTTTCCAAACTGTCTGGGTTTCTTAACCTAACATTTGTTTGAATTGAAAACGGTAAACCTCTAATAAACGTTTTTAGCGATAAATCATCATAACTTTTTAATCTTACTGTTCTCTCGGCTGCAGGTAAATTTAAAGAATTTAATTTGGAAACGATTAAGCTCCGTGCGTCTTGACAACGCATGCCAAATGTATACGGTGCTTTATTTTTCGAAGGTCTTAACGCTATTAAGTCTTGTATCAAACAATATATGTCTCTCTGATCACCAAAACTGAGGTTAAGCGCGGCTTTTACTAATTGCCAGGTAGTAAGCTCAATTCGTGAACCTATTAGTATTTGTGCTCTACCTGTCAATTTGCCTAAAATTGCTCTTAACAAAAAATTATTCAAAGCATTATCAGTTTGACTTGCAAAAGTATTAATTCAACTTTCACAATTACCTAATAATATAGTGATGTGGATTACCATCGTATGGTGGAATTGAATCTAAGTATAACTTTGATAATTGGTAATTAGGTTGAGCCATTTCTAATTCTATTGAATTTATTACTTCGAAAAGACTACTCAAATTAAGATCTCCATAATCTTCTGTCATGAAATAATAAAACTTTGTTAATTTATATTTCTTTTGTGTGTATGGATTATTTCTTATTTATTTTATTTCTCTCGATTATAAATACTATTATAAAAAAAATATATATAAGGAATAAATATTTAAAAAAGATTAGCGCTTACGGAAAATCCTACTGACTGCGCCAGTGAAGTTTGTGTTTCCGAAAAGAATGTTTTTAAAAAGCGAAAATTATTATAATGCTACTTTATTCAACAACTAATCTGACATAAAGAGTAAAAGAGTACATTAACATTTGTATTTATAACTTCGTTGTCGGTGCAGCGTCAGCGGGTTCCGTGGCGCTGGGTCATCGTATTCAGGGCCTTAACTTGCCACTTTTTTCTCTTTTTTACTAATTAGCTTATTTATCATATCTAATGGATAACCGTTGGATCTTGCTATTTGTCTAATTGTATTAATCTCTCTATCAAAATTACATTTGTTCATAGGAACTGAAAAAGCTCTATGTATCATTGAATTATATGCCGCTAGTCTGTGTGACATAGGGTGATTGGAACTGAATGGAATTGTCACATCAGTCTGTGTTGGTTTTCGGTAAAATGAATAATCAAGTACATTATTAACTCTTTGAATTTTTAAATCAAGAAAATTGATTGAGCTATTTTCTTCAATTTCTAATGTAAATTTAATTTCTAGGTGTAAATTATTACTGTGGTTGAAAAATATATTAAATTGTCGTTCACTACCTATAAAACAAGCTAATATGTCATCTACATATCTATACCAAAATAAAATATTTTTCAAAATATTACTTTCAAAGATCTTTCTTTCTAAATTGTTCATAAAAATGTTTGCTAAAATAGGTGATATAGGGCTTCCCATTGGTAAACCTTCATTTTAAATATATATCTTATTGTCAAAAGTGAAATAATTCTGATTAATGCATACATCAAATAAATTAAGTATATCTGATATTATTCCTGGATTAATATTTTTTTACAAGTATTAGACATTCTTTAGGAGGAATTTTAGTAAACATATTAGTTACATCGAACGAAATGAGTTTATAGTTATCTTGCAAGTGGATTGCTTTCAACTTTTTGATTAGTTCTATTGAATTTCTAATTGAGTAATTTCATCAATGTCCTTTAATATGTCTTCTGCTAAATTCTTTTTCTTCCACATATTGTACCACAAATCTAATTCTGCAGAGACATTACCCAACTTATAAAATTCCATGAAAGATACTGCATTATTTTTGAAATCTTTTTTGAAGCCATTTTGAGCATGCTTGAAGGATGAAGATAAATTAAAGCAAAAGCAGGTGTATTTTCGTTGAAGAATCTAGCATCCAAAGACGAAGTTAAAGAATAAAGATAGGGGATGATTATTGACCGCTTCCGCAGACTCGGATGATGGATTACTTCTGTGTACTTGCTTTTGTGTGACTCGTGGTACTGCGATATCAAGTAATTTTTTAAATAAATCATAAGAAACATTTTCGACATCTTGTCGATCTTCTTTGATTACATCTAGAATATCATCAATATAACCAAATCCACACTTTTACCTTGTAAAACGTTTACGACGGGTTCCAAAATTACAGAGTATCTTGCAATTATGTTTAAGCCTTAGTAACTGCAGAGTGCAATTGATAGGCAAGTTTTCTTGTTGCATAGTTTCCTTCGACAGATAGATGTTCTAGTGCTTTAACAATGTCAGTGAAGCTTTCTGAAAAATGTTTATGCTCTTATATTTTTCCGACCATCTGCTCTCACAGAGTCTTGTAAGATTTGGAACCGATTTCCTATGGGCTGGCGATTCACGAAAGAAGGTTATTGTGTCTTTAACCGTTGCAATTGGGTTTCTTATTTCTGGTAACTTGCTAGTATCATTGACCACAAGATTTAGTCTGTGGCTGGAGCAATGGAAAAATAAAGATTTAGCGTACTTTTTTTAAGAATGGCCTATACACCACCTTCTTTGCCGGCCATCGTGGAACACCCATCAAATCCAAATCCCACACAATTATCGGCGGAAAAATTATTATCTTCTAAAAAACTTTGAATTGCGCTAGCGATTGTAGAAGCATCTTGACATTTTAACTCAATGTAGCCTACAAATTCCTTCCTGATTATTTTTTGGCTTTCATCATAGAACCTTAATCCAATAGAAAGCTGTTCTTTTTCAGCGATATCTGCTGTTTCTCAGCCATTACAGCATAAGCTTTTGCCCGTTTACCGACTTCGATTATTTTTTCTTTGATAACTTCACCGCATAATTGTATGATCTCATTTTGAATTGTTGGTGAGGTATAGACTTCGTTTTTTTGACATTTATCCAAGTGATTCTTTAGCTTCTCATCACCAGATTCAATTCTCAAATTTAAAAGATCAAAGAAAACTCCCTCATTTCCTTTTTTCCTCTAAGCGGCAAATCATGAATTCCACAAAATATTATGCATGAAATAATTGCTGACCATATTTGTTTATTTTCTTCAATCGTCTTATGGTACCCTATTTGCAACTGGACATCAACAGGAGCATTTTCAAGAAATGCTTTTGCAGCAGCTGTTTGAGATTCGTGGTAATGGTTGCCAACGTACTTTCTACAATCTTCATGTACATCCTTAAACTTCATGTACGGCCTTACCATAGATGACCCCAAAACTCTTTTAACTGTAGCAATTCTTGGCGGATATAAAACACAATACAAACATAGAGCACCTTTCAAACGACTTGAGTACATCAGCCATGGAGTATATTGATCTAACCAGCGATTGTTAAATTTTCTTTTCAAGTGAATGGCATCAGAAGCAAAATCATAATTCGATGATGGAACCCAAGGGTTTGTCAACAATTCCTTCTTTTTTTCAGAAGGCAAGTTACTGGCGCAATTAACATAAGGACCGATATCATTTTCATGGTAGACATCGCATTCTTCAGTTTGTTTAGAGATACCAATTCCAGAGACAGCTTCATGTAGATTTGAAGAACTACTTGAGCCTACTTCAAAAATAGATTCCGATTTTGATGTTCCGACCAATTTAGTTTCATCTTCATCACAATCATTGCTTCCACTTCTACACTGTCATCATGGATTTTTTTCCGTTTTGGAGATTCATGACCTAAAAATAATAACCTAATATCATTCTTGTTCTTAGTCCCTAGTATAAAAATTAGTATAAAACTACCATGTGATGATATACTATATCTGATGTTAATATTTTTTCTCTAGATTAAAAACATAAAATGCAATTAATAGCACGAATAAAGTGGTGTTTGATCTTTAATATGTGAAAATTTCAAGTTTTTATATTTAGTCCCATTTGAGATATCACCTGTCAAAATCGGTGCATTATTGTAACTTTTGTTATAATTAGATTAGAAGGCTAAAAAGTCGGCATCATAATAATGAAAAATATATAAAATTATAATAAGAATGCACAAAATCTTTAGACAAATCTAATAAAAATTGTTTCACAAAGATACAAGCAAAGAGTAAAGAGCAATTTTGTAAAGGGCTACAATCGAATTTTTTTCCAAACGTTGCGATACAAAAACGGACAATTTAAAAAAATAATTTTGAACAAAAATTAACATCGGATATAACATATCTACACTATAAGCTATCATTACATGGTAGTTTTGTTTTATTTGATGCTGGTCGAGCAACCAATTTTCAAATTTTTGGACCATTTCTAATGGAAATTTTTTATTTTCTACTGAAATTATTTAACTTACCTTTTTGTAACCAATTTCTTATATCCATATTGTCTTTTCTGTCTCTTTATTACGTGGTAAAACTATTGTTATGGATTTTCCCTCTTGTTTCTCATGCCTCACTTTCTATTCGCCGTATGCAACTTCTTATCCTGCAGTATGTACTGTACTGTACTGTCTGTTTTCGCGCCGGATAGGCAACTAACTTTATATACCCTTTTGAGCCTAGAAATTGCCAGAACATTCGCATCGCCGGTTCCCGTATATTCCTCACTTGTATCTCGAGTCTCTCGAACTCGAAGAAAACCAGTGACGTTCCGTTACACTATTAAATAGGACGCTGTCGCTAGACAAGAGCACTTACACACCAACTCAATAGTTGTTATAAGAGTATTTATTTCGGATTCTGATGTAGGATTGTGTATTGAATGTTTCAAAATATTTCACACTAAAATTACTTATTGAGTAAATTTATTTTAATTAATTAATAGGATTAAAAAATGTAGTTAAATGAAAACAAAAAGAAAGTGACAATTTTTTTACTATTTTTCAAAATATTTCACAGAGAAAAAAATTCGCTATCCATTAGCGAATATTCACTTGCGGTAGCAAAAAAAATCGATTAAATAGGGGACAAATGACTAATTCATTTGCCACAGAAAAAACCTTATTGCTAAAATTAAACATTTACAGTTAATATAGAGATCACTTATCATAGATATATTACAAGTAGTCTATTTTATTTACCGTAAATTATTTAGTCGCTTACAGTTATCGACCTAGATAACTTGCTACTAGCTATTTAATATAATATCGTTTATTAAATCTGACATATGGTATACCTATCCTTAGTGATCTATTTATTTATCTCTAATAACTTTATAACCTATAATAGATAAAATGTATATTTACCTTAGTAATACAGGTTATGAGGACTAATTGAAAAGTTTATTTACAGTAATCGATTTATTTATTAACCTAAATCTTGACATTTAAGCTTATACATGGTGTCCCCTTATATTTCTCCTATTTTAACTGCCTATAAATTCAGGAGGGAAATATGCGGTTTTCACGGAATTGTTTCATTTTAGAATTTTCGTTTGAATAGACTGATTATTTTCTATCGTTTTCGTTTACGAAACAACGAAATGGCAAATTTTTGACAATTTTTTTCATTGACTTTGTTAATGGAACGACCAGTATATTTTTTGTAGTTTGATAAGTGATCTTCACCTATTTAGCGAAGGAAACTTTTCAAAATCGGTTAGCAACTGACGGAAATTGTAAAAATCCGCCATTTTTGTTTTGACGTAATCGGAAGCGATGAAAAAAATCCAATTTATTGGACCAAAACTTGTACTAAAATGAAACATTTCAGTAAAAACCGCATATTTCTATTCTGCACCGTTTAAAAATTATTAGCATTTAAAGTTTATTAGGGGAAAATATAAGTGGGCACCCGGTACTGAAAACTTTTATATACCAGGTATGTCAAATGTATTTTATAAAATATAATTATAAATTAACAGATTTGGAATACAAACTTCAAATTTCATATTTTTTCCATCATTAGTTTTCTATATTTGCGATACACTCAGAAATGGGTTAAAAAAGCAAATTTATAAAAAAATATTTATTATAAACTTATAAAAAATTAACATATGTAATTAAAAAATAACTTTTCAAAATATGCAATTTTCTCAAAGTAACCAAAAATAAAAGTAAGTTAAAAATAATAAGGACCGTTTTCAGTCTAAGTACAACAATACAAATCATACAAAAACATTAAGTTTTGAAATGATTAATTTTCTTAAATTAACCAAAAAGACGAAAATAAAAGTTAAAAATAGTATAAGGAACGTTTTCAGTCTAAGTACAGTACAAATCATATAGGAACACGTAAGTTTTAAAATTATTATTTTTTTTTAAATTATACAAAATAAAAAATAAAAATGATGTGTGATTATTAATCAACCTTATATTACGGACATGGTAATTACACGATTTAGACGAGCAGTATCTCGGACAGTAGTACAGAATTGTAATTTTGGTGGTATAAAACAAATGCTGCAGCTTTTCTTTTGTTATTATGTTATCCAATGACAATTTTGTTTTGGCTAACGTTACATCAGATTAAAACTTAATGGGACCACCTGCATATTTTTACAGTTTTTCTCGATAACACGATTCCAATCAATGGGACAAACATTTTTAATTAGCGGTAGCTCTTAAATTAGTCGTTTTACACCACAAGTGTGACAGTTTGTTGGAATCGTGATAGAGAAATGTAAAAATATACAAGTTGCCCCATTAATAAATTCGAATGTGGTATAGGTACAAAAAGATAATTGGTAACATAATAACAAGAAAAGCTGTAGAATCTGTTCTAATATACAGCCCCAAAATTACAATTCTGTAATACTCTTCAGTTCCGAGATATTGTTTGTGTATAAAGATTTGTTTTAACTTACGTAAAAAATAAGAAAATATTTAAAAAAAAGTAATGTAAGTTCTGCTATTAGAGTGTACATTCAAAGTGATCATCTGAAAATAAAATTGAATCTCTGAAAAACAATATAGATTATCAGTTATCTTAACTTCATATGCAAACATATGTTCAATAAAGGCAATTACATTGCTTGTATTCCATTGTAGGCTTCGCCTAATAGTGAAACCAGAAACCACTCACCGCACAAATAAAAGAATCGTTCTGACATTCACTACACTCCACACGTGCTGTTTGTTTGCTGTCTTCCCGAATTTTAAAAATTAAATGATGCAATTTCTTGTCTGAAACCAACTTAACAGTCAGCCGATCAACCCGAGTGTTATCGGAATGTGTCGAAGACGTGATTCCAAATACTTAGATAACTAAATATTAATATTAAGCTCACTTACGATAAAGGATAGATAGTTAACGGTAAATGATTCAATTCTAGAAACTTTTTTTATTAAGTACAAATTACCTGGTGACTAAGGTTTGTCGATCGCTTTAACGGACAAAACTAGCTATCTGTTTTTTTTCAACTACTGATGAATAATGTTTCTACCACTAATAAAAATTTATTTGCAGCAACCGATTTTTTTCTAGAAACTTTTTTTATTTGGACGTGTTTTCTCTGTGTTCACACTAAAACTACTTATTGACTAAATTTATTTTAAGTAATTAATAGGATTAAAAAATGTAGTTAAATGAAAACAAAAAGAAAGTGACATTTTTTTACTATTTTTCAAAAAAGTGTGAGACTGTTAAGTGGTTGAATCGAACACTAAAAATTGACGTATCTTGAGAGTAAATCGAACACTCCTTTTTATCCAATTCTGGTGTGGGACAATTCTGGTGTGCACCAGTGCATAGATCGAAAACGCTATTGGTATACTCGTATATTTAGCACTATCTCAGTTTTGCAAACAGCTTTGTTTTTTGCTGATGAAATATATTTTAGTGACAAAGGACACGCGAATAATTTTATTTATTAGAGCTTATTAATTAATTTTAAAATGTTCATAAAAGCAACCAAACGACCACAACAACAAACAAAATATATAAAACAGATAAAAAAATATACAGATCAGAAAAATATTTTAGATTTAATTTTTTATTTATTAAAATTTAAAAATTATTTAATTTACTTTTGCTTCCGGGATGGGGCAGTTGCATTCGCTGGCTACGCCCATGACCTTAAGGTAATGGGTAAGTATAAATTTTTCGGGCACTATAACGTGGATAGCGCAGCTTGTTTAATGTCCAAAGACTCGTCAGTATCGCTCATTTTTGGCGATTTTTTCACAAAACTTTGTAGGAAATACAGCGACGCTCGACGTTTGAACCTGTCAAAACCTTGATATTAAACAATGCATAAACAATGCCTTAGAAACAGATTAACAGCCCACTTTTAAAAGTGTTTAAAAACACAAATAAAAGCATGGAAATATATCAAATTCTCTGCTTTCATTTCGCAACTTTTTTCATAAATAGCTATTTCCGCACGCAAAAACTTATGCGAACTCGTTCGTAACTGTATTTGCGTGCAGAAAAGTATCACATTGCGCACGTGTTAGGAAAATAACTATTTACATTGTCAAAATAATATCAAATTTTAAATCCATTTCAGAATTTGCTACTATAATATCATAACTCAACTTAAAATCTTTAGTTTTAGAATAATTTTCTTTATTTTTAGGATTCAAACCAGCTCCCTTACACCGCCAATATTCCTTTCCTGTAGGACCAAGTAGCCTCCCTATTATGGGTACAAGTAATCGTAACTTACCGATGAACGGTCGTCGACAATCAATTCAAAGTACTACGAGGTACGTTCCAGTGGTCGATGGCAGACCAGCCGCCGTTTTACAAGGACGAAGACACTCTATTATATCAGACGGCAGACAATCATTAATAGCTGTTGAAAGTGATACAAGCCTGTCTATTGATGGAAGAGGGATATTCCTTACTGACAGGACAGTTGATCATTCACATGAAAGACGATTTTATGGTCATAGTAGACGTGTGCACAGGCATTAAAACTGATAAATATATTGAAAAATATAATATTCTGCAAAGTATAAGTAATTTTTCTACTCTTTAATAGGCATGATGCTAGATTTTGAAATCACCTTCTACAATGTATTACATTATTTCAGCAATAAATTAATTTTTAACGTAAATTATTGCATTTTATTCTTTTTACTTTGAATTATGTGCGAAAACGCATGTGACGTCACGCCTCAGTAGATATTGCATTGTGTTTATGCTTAACGAAGAGCGTCAACAATACATTTTTCGTGTGTCAAAAATATAAATATACAAAAATCCCAATGACACAGGACCACTTATTTCAGTAACATTTTTGCATAAAACACAAAATAAAAAATTATATACAAAAGTAATAGAATGTTTTGAGATGTACAAGAAACCAAAGTAACATTTTGGCATCATATCAAAAACAAAAAAATAAAAAAAAGTTCTGATAAATTTGTGAATTTTCTTAAATAAATGTTTTAATGTACGATTTAGAGAAAAATGTTAAATACAAAAGTTGTAGAACGTGTTAAGGTCTATGAAAAAGTTCAGTAACTTTTTTGCGTCTAATGAAAAACAAAGGAAATACGATTTTTTTTCAACTTTGACAGGCCGCCATTTTGTTTTTACTGGGCCGATTTGGCTCATTAACGAACTCGTCCAAGATTTTGGCCTAACCGATTTTTGTACCGAGTTTGGTTCCGATCCGTCAAAAAATACGCCCTCTATCGTGCTTACAAATTCCGTTATAACATTTTGGCATCTAGGAACACCAAAACGAAAAACTGCATTGAAATTTTTCCGAAGTCGCGTCATGCTACTCTCTACAATAGCCCTATTTCATATAATATTATAATAGTAGCGTTCTATTTGCAGGCTCGAGAAAGACATAAATGCAAGAACCCGTGCCTCATTTCGGTTCTTCGTTTATGAATAGTCGGAACGGAAACGACTTCCTTGCATTATCCTAACCTTATTTAAAACGCATGGCCAGAAGTTCAAAATCCAAACAATAACAGCGTCGAATTTAATTATATATAACTTTTTTTTGTTCTATTTTCGAATATTTTTCTAGAAATTTGAAAGATTAGATAAAATTATAAAAATAAGGTGCTCTGCTTTTAAGTCGATAAATGTATATGTTTTATCAAAATTTAGTTTTAGCCACTTAAAACCAAACTCTTAATCAAGTTGCCAAGATCGACTAAAACGTAGAAAATAAAATATCTAAGCTTTAATATCAAATGACTTAAATTTTCGTAACTCGAACTCAGTCAAACTTTTATTTAGCTATACATTTTCTAAACAAATTTTTTTTCTTGGTTTTCTTCTACATAGTCATAAGTTGTTTGATTTTAGTATTTTAAATATTCAATTCTGCTTTTAACTATTCAAAATTTACGCTATTAATGGATATGCTCAAAATTTTGTCATCTCTATTGCCTCAAGCCCTGAGATATACCATCATATAGTACGCGCAAAACATATAGTGCAGAAATGTAATGGCATATCCCCTTTAAGTTATGTTGCGGAGCTAGACTCTGAAAGGTATTCATATTTTGTTTACTTTTTACAATACCACTTACACACTACACTCTATATTGATGCTAGCGCACCAACTAAATACTGAGCCGCCCTTATCGCTTGTGGACACGTGCGTGTTTGAAAAAACTGCTATCTCAAATTATGCGTAGAGTTCAGTGAAAATAATATGTTATTTGAAAATTATATTACTAATTCTTGTTAATAAAACGAGATATAAGGTAGTGTTAATTGTCTGGTGTTATGTTTAAGGTATATTTAATAATTATAAAATTATTAAATACATTTTAATGATTGTTAGTTGAAGTTATAATATTAAATGAATATATCGTCTAATAAGCATTTTAAATTAAACATTGACTGGACTATGACAGTATTCAAATCAAAGGATAAGCCGAAACTTTAAATTTCGCACTATATCTCTTATGTGAACCATATAATGATTTGCAAGGTAGGATATATTGACTGACGAAAACGTGTCTCGACCGCGCAGTAACGTCCAGTGGAGGGTAAACACGAGAGAATCTCCAACTATTTATATGTATGATGTGTTGTTATCGACGATTTTGATAAGTCTTTTAGGATAAATTAGATATTTTCGAGCGTTTTCCGGATTTTAATTGAACACAAGAATGCGTGTGAATATTAGAACCAGGTAAAAGAAGTAGTTGTAGTGTAATAGGTGTACTATATTAAGATATTGTTCGTTTTACAGGTTATGTGTACCTGTAAATTACTGGTCTAAATAACGAATTTATAAGTAATATAAGTATTAACAATGTGTTGTGCTGTGTGTGGGTGCAATAGTAACAACCAGTGTAAAGATTTCACAAAAGACAATTTTTTAGGTTCCCTTAAGACACTACTGTGAGGAAATTATAGGTGACTACTTGTTGTGGAGCAGATATTTTCAATGAAAATACTGCTAGAATATGTTCAAAACATTTTGCTACTGGAGATTATGAGAGGAATATTAAATATGAACTTCTCTACCATACTTTTTGTATATACAGTATCCGCCAAAATAAACAGTACCGAAAATAAAAATAAAAATTAATTTTTAATTTCTGTAATGTAAGTGTTCAAAATGTTCACCATTTCGACGCAAACAAGCTTCATATCGATTTTGTAAGTCAATAAACATATTTATAAAAAGTGGTTGATGTAACTGCCGAAAAATATTTTGTATTCTTTGCCGTAGTTCGGCAATATTCGCCGGCGGATTTTCCGAGTGAAATATTTTGTCCTTCATTATGCGTCAGGTGGCGTCAGATCAGGTGAATGAGAAGGATATTCGAAGTCTGTTCCCCGAGAAATTATTCTATTATCGAAATGCTGACGGAGTAAGTCTAAGGTGCGCACAGCTGTATGGCTCGTTGCACCATCTTGTTGGAACCATTGTGTGCGAAACTGTAGATTTCGTGCACGGCAAAAGTTATTTAGATCTCTCACAAAAGGTATAATAATTTTCTCTCTATAACGCTCTTGGTTGACAGTAAGTGGATTCTGATTATCATCTTCAACGAAATAAGGACCAATCATTCCATGACCAGATACCGCGCACCAAACGTTAACTCGAAGACTGTGAAGTGGTTTCTCTACAATGACATCAGGACGTTCAAATCCAAGGAATCTGGTTGTTTGTCGATTAATATAGCCGCTAAGATGAACGTGACTCTCGTCTGAAAACCATATGTTTTTCAAAAATTCGGGATCTTCGTAAATTAAACTCAACATGCGACCACAGTAAATTTCTCTTGCACGTTTGTCCGCAGCATTTAGTCGTTGTCCAACTTGAATACGGTATGGATAACCACCAATTGATTTGAACATGCGACGTAAAGACGTTTCACTAATGTTGAGTTCACATGCAGTTCTCACAACACTTCTTTGAGGTGATTGCACAACTTGGTTAAGAACACGTCCTTCATTTTCGTTAGTGCATACTGTTTTTCGACGACCTGAAGAACTTTTACGTTGACACAATACACTACCAGTGCGACGAAATTTTTCAACAACAGCTAACATCACACTTTTACTAGGAGCTGCTTTATTAAATTTTTGTTGATATTTTATTGACACCTGTTCTAAGCTTGGACCATCATTACGACCTTTTCCGTATGAACGAAAATAATGCTCAACCAAAAAAACTTTTTCTTCCGTTGTTAGAACCATTTTTAAATCAAATTTAACTGCAGCGTACTATTAATATATCAACTAATGACAATTAAGTCAAATATGACAAATCCATATTACATAAACAACTCCACAGCACTCTCTGTTTCGGTACTGTTTATTTTGGCGGATACCGTACATATATAATTTTTAAATTGGTTTGTCTCAATTTATTTCATTAGGATTACCCTAAACATTTCATTCCATATGTCGGTATTATATTTCCTTTTATTGTGATCCTATATATTATTGTTTGTTCTGTTTGATCTTATAGTAAGCTTTCTAACGCATATTCTTTATTATATTTACATTGCTGTTTATTGTAATATGTATTCTTATATGTATATTAGGGTTCCTAATTAAATAAAGATCTATCGATCTATCTTGTGTTTTGGCGTTTTATTGAATTTTGTAACTGGGCAATCGGCAGTATTAATGCTAGTGGCATTAATTAATAAAAAAGGAAAAATGTATAAAAGATACAATTAATTTTTAAAAGTTCTATAAAAATATAACAGATGGAAGGTCACTTAAAAAAAGAACTACCTTGATTTTTACATTCTCCCATACTTATAAACCTACAGCTTATTTGTTTGAACAAAAAATCTGGAGGCATTGATGCAATTTAGAAGTATTTTAAAATGTTTCCTTTTCCATGGAATGTATCATTTTCAGAAAATACAACATATTCAATATTTGTTACAGTAATTCCTTTGGTATGAATGCTTCAAATTTTTCATTAGTCCTAGTAGCTGTATCAGTCCATCATACAATCAATTTTGAGTTCATCATTATATGCGTTATTTAATCCACTAAATATTTCTTCCTTAAATGGTTTCTTTTTCAAAAGATCTTGGAAAATGGCAAGGAAAATCGATCAGGTCATAACTCTCAATACTGGAATACCTATTACAATAAATTACAACTGCTTCTATTACCTAGTTATAATATTTAAGCCTTCTTGTGTTCAATTAAGATCTAGATCATGGTTGAAAATCATTGTTTTATCCAAAAACCTTCTTAACATTATCTATAATAACAGGTTGGAGAGTCGCTTTTGTTTACTCCCCAGTTGACGCCATACCCCCCGCCATACATGTGCAATATCCTACCTTACAATCATTGTATCATGAGATATACGACCAGATTTTAACATCCAAGTTCGAGCGCGAGCCATTGCACTAAAGATTACTTCCTTCTGTTTAAATTTCCCGCGCATGCGTTCGCCTTCCGATTATTCACGAACGAAGAACCGAAGCGAGGCACGGGTTCCTCCGTTTAAGCCTTCCTCACTGCTCGAGCTGAGTACTCGATAGTGACACGACAAATTTAAATATATAACCTGAGAAAATAATTTCTATAGTTAGTTTTTTGAAATTTGTGATTTTTGGTTTCTTGTTTCTTGTGCCTCTGACATGTATGAAATTATTGAAAAAATGATAATCAATTCTGCTATAATAACACAAATCACAAACGAAGTATACCCTCAATGTGCATAAATCACGAATAAAATATTGGTGCTCGAGGGGAAAGAGGAGAAAAAAGTTTGTGTGTCTGGGCGCGCCTGTGGGATTCAAGCAAAAGTCAATAAAACGCCAGCGTTACACTCGAGTTGCTAGAGCGAGCAAATCGAACGCTACTAGCATGTAAATAAACGGATAAGCTAACCTCAAAAATAACTTATAACATAAGTTTAAATATGAATTAAACTTTACTTAGCGCTAATAATTAATAAAAATAGAGATATTGCTAGGTAAAAAATGCCTTGCAGTAATTACGCTAGACGTTTATTGAATGCGCGATTCACTTTTTTACGTCTCTAACGCTAATTACGCAAGCGCCTCGTGTAATTTACGGTAACGTATCGTATAGCGTTATAGGTATCGAGACCGAACTATAGAGGCAGCACTTTTGCCGAAAGTAGAGCGCCCTGGTGTTAAATAAGAAAAACATTGTGATTTAAACATTGTAATAAACAACCTACAAAATGCTAAAAATGAATATCTCTTTTTATTTTCTTTGCCAGGAAAAATTGTTGGTATGTAATATGGATGTAGGGGAGTATCTGATTTTTGATTATTGACAAAATGAGCAGCGCAAATTCTAGTATTTTTATTTGGTTCCCAATCCTTCCGATGTTTTCTCAAATGTAATTAAAAAACTTGAAGTGATTCGTTTTGTACAAATGTTTACTTTCTTTCTCTTAATAGTATTTAATTATTCAAACTTATTATATAATATTAAATTCAGCAAACACATAACTAGTTTTTTATTTTATATAATCAATGAAATCGTACCGAAAACAACATTTTATTCTCTCGATAATAATCTTTTATTTATGTAAAAAAATTTAGAACGTTTCTAATAGCTGCCAATTGTAGTATTATACTGATTATACACAAAAGAATAGGTAATAAAAATTTTTAATTAAAACATATTACTTACATATGGGTTTTTACTGCATCTATGCATTTTTGACGTTTTAAGGTTATTCACGCAGTGTTCAATGAACTTTCGGGGAAACTATAAAATTTCATCTACGTAGTATTTTTATATGGCATATGTGAACAGACATGAATACAGAAAGATACTTTTGATGAAGACATCACAAACATTTAATATCAGTTTTAAAAAATGAACATTTAAAAACTCTGATTATACAAAACTAATAGGGTTTACCACAGTGTTTACATCACATTGTTTGTGTTTTTTCACGGCAGATGGCATAAGCGTCATCTTTCTCGGTCCTTTTGTAAGTACTGCACATAATTGTCCTGTGCAGTTCTCAATACAAAATGCATCGGTTTCCAAATGTTAGGTTTTTGTTTATAATCGTGTTTAGATGATGTTTAGTATGTGTTGTGGTTTGCGTTATGCAACTCTTTTTAAAAGTATGCAAAGTCCAGTAATTCCTAAAAGTACCAATAAAATATGTAAAGGAGATAAAGCAATGTATGTACATACTTACAGTAATGGCAATAGGGATCGAGAAAGATCACGATTATGCCAGCTGCCGTCAAAAAACCCAAACAAAGTGATGTAAATAGTACTAGTTTTGTAAAATCAGCGTTTTTAAATGATCATTTTTTTAAACTGATATTAAGTGTTTGTGAATTGTGTTGTATTCATCAAAAGTATCTTGCTGTATGCATGGCTGTTTAAATATGCCGTCTAAAAACAATACGCAATTGAAGTTTTATCGTTTCCCCGAAAGTTCATTGAACACTGCGTGGATAACCTTAAAACGTCAAAAATGGATAAATGCAGTAACAAACCATATGTAAATAAAGTGTTTTTATCAACTATTATTTTGTGTATAATCAGTATGATACTATCAATTGGCAGCTATTAGAAAAGTTGTTAAATTTTTTTCCATAAATAATAGATTATTATTGACAGAATAAAATTATATTTTCTGTACGATTTCATCTATTATATAAAATGAAAAGATTGTTACGTGTTTGCCGACTTTAATATTATGTAATAAGTTTAAATAAATAAATACTATTGAGATAAAGAAAGTAAACATTTGTAGGAATCACTTCAAGTTTTTTAATTACATTTTAGAAAACATCGGAAGGATTGTGAACCAAATAAAAATACTAGAATTTGCAGTGCTCATTTTGTTATTAATCAAAAATCAAATAATCCCCTACACCCATCTTACATACCAAAGAAAATATAAAAAGATCTATTCATGTTTTGCATCTTGCAGGAGGTTATTTATTACACTGTTTACATCACAATGTTTTTCTTATTTAACACCAGGGCGCTCTACTTTCGACAGAACTGCTGCCTCTATAGTTCGGTCTCGATCCCTATAGCTTTTATTTCGAAATCAATTTTAGGTAGAGCGTTATTAAAATAACGCAACATAAATACCGCACCGTATGCGGTATTGCAATTGGCAATATCTATATAATGTTGGTACTGTTGCGGCCAAAAAAAATGGGACAGTTGTTGTCTAGTGTGAATATGTCTTTTCCGTTTCCGGGAAACAGTTTTGTCGTATATTTAAGTGATAATAACACTAAAATATTATATTGTTTTATAATAATATATGTTTATTTCCAAATAACAAATATATTACAATAAATTACTCATAATGAATAGAATATTGATTAGGATTGTAAACATTGAGAAGACCCATTAGAACCCGTAGGTTGCGCATGGCCTATTACTTCTTAAATGAAGCGAAGTTTTTGTATAAAAGTGTATAATTTTCTTTTTATTTATTGCAAAGCGCTTTCGACTTTCGTCATCATCAGTACTTCAAGTCAGGTAACAAGAAGTTTCAAATATGTAAAAAACATTGTTTAAAATTACAAAATCATATTATTCTATAAGAGAACTAACGAAAAACATGTTAAAACCCAGGCCTCGTGGTTATGTATGGTATGGTTATGTACATAACCACGAGGCCTGGGTTTTAACATGTTTTTCGTTAGTTCTCTTATAGAATAATATGATTTTGTAATTTTAAACAATGTTTTTTACATATTTGAAACTTCTTGTTACCTGACTTGAAGAACTGATGATGACGAAAGTCGAAAGCGCTTTGCAATAAATAAAAAGAAAATTATACACTTTTATACAAAAACTTCGCTTCATTTATTTAAACAAGTGTATTCAGCTTCACGCATTTATTACTTCTTGTCTAATAAACCAATATACAGTTACATCATCATCATGAAACAATATTACAAGCATACTGTGCATAGACAATTGAAATGATGTTTTTAATTTTTTTTTACTTTGTTTCCTTTATTAAATATCAAAAGCTACTAATTAATTTTTTATTTTCAATAAAAAACAACAATGAATGTTTAGTAATCCCGCCATTATGCTCTATGACTTCTCTTAATCTACTGGTCATCGATCTATATAATGTGGAACAATATTCTTCAGTTATTTCCTACCAAGCATTATTTATAACTTCCAACAAACCTTCAACGTTTCTTGGTCTTACGTTTGCCTTTCGAATTTCTCTTACTAACATTGCCCAAACATTTTCAACTGGATTCAAGTCTGGGCTTTTACTACACCAGTTAAGAGCATTATTATGACGTGCCCAACACCATTCGGTGACTACACCAGAGTTATGCATTGCACAGTTATCTTGTTGTTAGGGAAAAGAATCTCAACATTTTCTAAAATTCTGATAAATGCTTCACTATTAAATCTTTCGCCGATATGCCATAGAACTCCTGGTCCCTGCGTAGATGTCCACGTCCGCATATTTACAGAGAAACGTCCACTTTTATTTGTGAAATTGACATCATTCTCGTCAAACCGTGTATTCGGTGGGCGACAGACACGAACATTGCTGCTATTTGACGATTGGTAAATCTTTTCATCCGTAAAAATAACACTATTCCAAAATTGTTCGTCATAAGCAATAATAATCTCTAAAGCAAACCCCATTCTTGCTTCTTTGTGACCATTGTTTAATAATAGTTTCCTTGCTGCTGCGTGGCATTTCAATTCAGACTGTGCTACTCTGTGACAGCCCGTACAACAGGATGCTGGAACAGCTTGAACAACTGTTTCAAATAGATTTGCTCTTAAACTTTCTCGGATATCCTGAGCCTGGAGTTCTATTAATTGTTCCATCATATCGCTATCCTCTTAAAATACTTGAAACTGAGTTCATACTTACATTGTAAAATGCCGCAGTTTGCCTCACTGACCATCCATCGTCTATTTTTGCGATTATTCCACCTTTCGTCACTGCATTTATATGCGCCATCATATTACTTTCGAATTTGGAATTATCGTGGTATACACTCTGACCAAATTTGCATCTGTCTTTATATGCATAGATAAAGGATAGGTTAGGTTAGATTGACTTTCAATATGGTAATTAAACAAGAACAAAATTACTGAATAGCTTACCTCAGACACATGAAGTATGTACTAAAATTTTGAGCAAAGTTGCCACTTTTAGTTACAACTAATACTTGTTTAAAATTTATATAATATACCTTTATTAAATAACATTCAAGTATTTTTAATTATTTTTAAATACAGCAACTCAAATGCAAAAAATAGTATGACTTTTTTTATTTGCAAAACTTTTTATTTAAGAAGTTTTCAATTACATTTCTAATCTCATTTTACCTGCAACTAAAGAGAATTTGTAAATATGAAAAACGGTGGAAGTGTCCGCCAGTAAGCATAGAATGCACACAGAACATTCTGTGCCAGTAACATTAGTTTGTTACAGTTGGACACTTTTAAAAAGAGCCATTTCTTATACAATATTTTTATACAGGGTGTTTCTATATTCGACCTACAACGCTCTACCACAGAGAGATCTCAATAAATGATTCATTTTGATATAGGAATACGAACCCTTACGGCGCCTAGTTGCTGAGATATAGGGTGTTAAAAATTTTAAATCTAAATCAAAAATTTGCCATAAATCAAGAACGCCTTTAATTTTTTTTTAATTTGGTGACCAATATGCTCCTTAATAAAGTAATATTTTGAGATAAACAAACTTTGGAAAAATTTAACCAGTGGTACGCTGTCAGTGTTAGTTGTCCCTTTTATCCCCCTATTTGTTACGCCTCTGGAGGAAATTCATTTTTAATTTTGTTTTAATTTGACTGATTATTTTTAGTTAAAAAACTAATAACCTTTTTTGGAGCTAAAATAAAACGGTGTTATAGAAATTTGCCTCTAAACAAAAGTCTGCAAACACGTAAGTAATTTACAAATTAATTAATTATTCATTTAATTTCGAATAATGATTAAGAGTAAGTAGTTCGAAACAAATACAAGTTATTCATAATATAAAATTTCAAACAAAAATGTATTACAATAATAACAAAATTGGCAATGAAAATAAAAATAATAGCACAAATTAAATTTAAACAACACTGTATTACAACAATAACAAAATCGACAAAGTTACAGTAGTTGTTCAAACTGTTGGCCGCTTACTTCAATACACTTCTCACACCATTTTGTCATTGAAAAACGAGTCTTTGAGAATAAATCTGGATGAGATTGAATGATTTCTGCCGCAGCTTGAATTCTAGCTATTAGATTCTTCCAGATTCGATGATTGTTTCGTATACTAAGGACTTCATATAACCCCATATAAAAAAATCGATAGGATTCAAGTCAGGTGAACTTGGAGGCCAACAATTGGGTCTACCTCAATCATTCCATTTTTCTCTAAAACGTCTGTTTAAGTAATTTCTTACCTCTGCAGCAAAATTAACAGATGCCCCATCATGTTGAAACTACATGTGTTGTCTAATATTTAACGGTACATTCTCCAACATATTTTCCAGAAAGCGCGTATAAATTGCTCCATTTAATTTATTTGGTAAAATGTAAGGCCCGATTAAGCAATCTCCAACCATACCCATCCACACATTAATCAAATATTTATGCTGAAATCCACTTTCACGAACAAAGTGCGAATTTTCTTCATCCCAAACGTGACTATTTCTAGAGTTGAAAGTTTCTTCCCTAGTAAATCTAGCCTCGTCGGTATACAACACATATTTTGGAAAATTTTGATTTTCACGACACTTTTGTAAATACCAGTTTGAAAATTCCATACACACCTGAAAATCTCTAGGTTCTAATGCTTGAACACTGGCCAATTGGTATGGATGTAACACTTGTTCTTTTAAAACTTTCCATACAGTAGAATGGTCCACTCTTAAAGCGCGACCTACAGTTCGAGTACTTAAAGATGGCCTTTCAAAAAGATTATTTAATATTTCCTCTTCCATATGCACAGTCTTGTTGTATATTGCCTTCCAGCATTATTTCTTTTAATTAACATGTTTCCGGTTTCTTTCAGCCTTCTTTCAATACTTGCAAATGTAGAATGTTGTGGAATGCGACGATTGCGAAATCTATTTGGTATAAACGAGCTGCCATTCTACCATTTTTTCGAGCTTCCCCGTAAAACATTAACATATCGATCAACTCTTCAAATGAAAAATTCATTTTTTATAATTCGCGTATAAAAGAGTCTTCATTATAACATTGTTTACAGTGTTGTCACAATGAGTCTCTTTGAACACTGTTTTAGTAATTTTTAGTGTCATATGGTTGGTTACTTTAACCTTGAAACAAATTATAAATAAAATGGTCTAGCGTTGTTCTAGCTAGAAAATTATCATATTAAATGTTCTTAAAGGTAAATTTGAATAAATTATATATTAAAAATATTAATAAATAAAGTACGCTAACTTTTATTCATCAATGATTTGTCAATTGTTTATTTTTATATTGTATAGGATCAATATGTAGGTATAATTACCAGATATCTATGTGAAGATGTATTACAGAAATAATTCTGTTCATGATATAATATAAATAGATCGCAAGAAGCTCTTTTTTAAACAAATAATTATCCTCTGTTTGCTTAAATGAAAGTTTGTTTACAATTTACACAGTTGTTCCGTCATAATATGTCAAAAGTGCTGAATAAAACCATCTGTGATCTGACCAATCAGTAATCTACAGAATTGCCAACTTAAATTCAAACCACTCCCTCTAGATTAAAAACGGGGATTATAAGTAATTCTATTTTAATTAAAAAATTAAATAAATGCGAATTATAAAAAATATTGTGTAAAACTTGTGTCACAATGACTTTCTGTAGTACTCGTACTACAAAACGAGTCATTGTAACACTTGTTACAATACAACATATAAAATTCTATGATTTAATCAACCATTTAATCGTGTCAAATACACAAAGTGTCAAGATCTATTAAAAATATGACATGTACCTACTAGATTATAATTTAGAAATATTGAGTAGTATTTAATCACCTGCAGACTTTTGTTTAGAGGCAAATTTCTACAACACCGTTTAATTTAAGCTCCATAAAAGGTTATTAGCCTCAGTGGCGTAAAAAATAGGGGGATAAAAGTGACAACTAACCCTGACAGCGCGCAGCTGGTTAAATTTTTCCAAAGTTTGTTTATGTCAAAATATTACTTTATTAAGGAACATATTGGTCACCAAATTTGAAAAAAAAATTTAAAGGAGTTCTTGATTTATGGTAAATTTTTGATTTAGATTTAAAACTTTGAACACCTTATATCTCAGCAACTAGGCCCCGTAATGGTTCGTATTCCTATATCAAAATGAATCATCTATTGAGATCTCGCTGTGGTAGAGCGTTATCGGTCGAATATAGAAACACCCTGTACATTTGATATAATATTGAATCTGTTTTTTTAGTATTGTTAAATCTATAATCTGTTAATTTTCACAACAATAATAAATCGAAATATTCTCTCTCGTTTTGTAATTTCGACACAATACATTTGATACTCTATGAATCAGCATTGTAAGCGTGGTTTTCAAGTGAATCTTTGGTATTTGTTTACATAAATGAAAAAGTTATTCCGAATACTCCCGATCTAAACTATTTCCCATATAAAAAATGTAATAAAATTTGTTTACTAATTTTTTTATCAACAATAAAAATAGGTATTCTACTTTTTGTATAAATCTTATGATTACCTACCTACATAATATATATTAGCAGTTATAGTGTATCATAAAAAATGCATCAAAACATAATACAGTATTTTCTTTTCAATACATGTAAATATCTTACCTTAGCATTTTTCGTTGAAAAATCTGAGACATCAGTAACAATGATAAACAGCACATTTTTACCACTCAGAGGCACACACTCTTCTAAGTTTCATAAATTACTTTATACAAACACGAATTTAAAAAATGGCGAAGTACGATGGGAATAATTCAATTGAAGCACTAACACATCAAAATTTGACAACCCCAGCTATCTTTGATTTGGCTCAAGTATTGCAATCAAATCGGTTCGCTAACGCAGTGGCTTGGAAATTGGGATTCTTTCTAATTTAATTTCTTTTTAAATATGAGTGCGATTTTTCTCGAGTTTAAAATTCGCAACAATGTTAGGATTTCGATTTTATTTGAAGTCCTAAAAGTTTTTGTACAAAATTAATTTGATTTAATTTTAACAAAAACAAAATAATATCAAGTTGCTTTTGGAAACATAAGTTTGTTTAATTTGTTTACCCTGTCAGTTGAGATTTATTTATTTTGAAGTTTTCGCTTAAAATGTCATCTAAATAAAAACAAGTATCTACAAAAGTACAGTGAAAGTATATACTACGGCTACGATTTTTATGAAAATTTGGAATTAAGTTCCTTATACCCACTAGATCAAAGTTGAAATATGCTCGAGTTGTGCTTTTTATTTTTAGGGGGTAAAAATGTAAAAAAACATAAAAATAGAAGTTGTGTAGATTTTCTGTTGTGAGTTTTAAATTACATATTTGTAACGTTTCAACTGTTAAAAATCACCCTTAATAACGAAATTACATTTTTTCATCTTAAATTTTTTAGTGGTGCATATATTGTAGATAAAAAATCATTTTAAATGTTTACGACATAATAAATATATAATTACAATAATTCCACACTTTAAAAATCACCCCTAATCAAGTTTTTGATCAATTGAAGTGATTTTATAATTCATATACGATACCTTCCTACAGTATAAGCTATCGCATTGTTTTAACCCTTAAAAACCACCCCTAACGACAAAAATTATTCAGTGTTCACCATATCTCTGTACTTCATTAAAACTACTCTTTATTAATCGTAGATTTTATCAAGCCCTGTAAAATTAAATATTTTTCAACTGGTCGTTTTTGAGATTTTTGAGGTTAAATGGCTTAAGAAACATGCCTCTCCACTGCAAACTTCTAGCAGCCATATCTCAGTTAATTTTTACCGTAAAGGAATAAAATAAAAACCAAAATATTCTGTGAAAAAAAACTGACTTTTTTTACTTTTCAATATTTTTTATTTTTTTAAATGTTTTTTAAAATATGCGATTTTGTTTTTCTGACAGATGTCAAATATTCAATGTTGATATATGACATATTCATCAGACAAATTTAAACAACTAGAATTAGACAAAAATCTGCTATAAGAGTTGTCCCATTTTTTATTGGCCGCAACTGTACTTGTTTCTTTATTTTGTACAAGTTCTATAGAGGTTTCTTTAGATTCTAATGTTATTTTAGGCATTTTACTCTTCGGGTGCCATATCAGGTCCCCCTGACGTTGGCAATCACTTGGACGAGTCCTCGATTCTGCGCCAATCGGGAAAGTTCCTCTGCGCTGCGTATACCGGTCCATACGCGGATGTTCCTCATCCAGGAATCTTGCTTTCTTCCCACTCCCGTACGTCCTTCCACCTTTCCCATCATGATCAGTTGTAGGATTCTATATCGCTCTCCTCTGAAGATATGACCGAGATATGAGATTTTCCTGCACTTGACCGTATTTAGTAGCGAACGCGTTGCGTCGGCCCTGTTAAGTACCATTTCGTTGGTCTGCATAGATGTCCAGGGTATTCTCAGCGTACGCCGGTGTAACCACATCTCGAACGCCTCTAACCGATTAACTTTAGCGGCCTTAATTGTCCAGATCTCTGTCCCGTACAGCAACACTGACCATATGTAAGATTCTACCATTTTCTGCCGTAATTTTAGGTTGAGCTTATCATTGCAGAAAAGTGGTTTAATTTTTTTTGGAATGTTGATCGGGCGTTCTCTATTCTACACCTTATTTCCATATCTGGATTTAGATGTTCGATGATAATTGGGTTACTTTGTCTACATTTTTCGAATCAATCTGTTGTGCAGCACCAGGATATCGTTTTCTACTGAAGACCATAAATTTTGTCTTGTTGATATTTATGTTGAGTCCCATTTCTTGTCCTTTTGCGTTTACACAGTTTAGTAGATGTTGTAGACCCTCTAGTTTGTCACTTAGGATGACAGTGTCGTCGGCATATTGTATCGTATTTATGTATTCTCCATTGATTTGTACTCCCATTTCTTGTTCTTGAGTAGCCCGTTTAAAGATGTTATCTGAGTATATGTTAAAAAGCAGTTGTGACAATATGCAGCCCTGCCTGATGCCTTGTAGAATTTGACTTTCGTCTGTGAACTTTCCGTTTATTCGTACTTCTGCTTTCTGTCACCAGTATAAATTCTCCGTAATTCTAACGTCCCTGCTGTCCACCTCCATGTTATTTAGGATGTCTATGAGTTTTCTGTGTTGTACTCTGTCGGAGGCCTTCTCGTAATCAACGCCTTTGCGCTGTTCGCGTCATTTCTGTAGTAGTATGTTCAGAGCAAACAGTGCCTCTCTAAATCCAAGGCATTTTATTAGGAATTGAGTTTTCAGGCTCAAAGCCCTCATTGAGTTCTAATTTTAATTTCTTAACTCCTCCGGCAGTGGTGGCGGTAAAAATTTTAAAAACTTGGTTTAAATGCACGAAAAGATGAATCGTAAGCGGACTCGTACAGTTGCTGCGTCCTATTATTTTATACTAGGATTTTACAGGGTGGCAGAACAAATAAAACGAAAAAGATGGTGGAGAGTGCCTTTGTACAGAAATCCAGAAAGGTAATTACATAAAATTGTTTTCTGGCTTGGAATAATAGACAGATCAAAATAATATAGTTTTCCTTTAATTATTTATAGGCACAGTGCCACAAACTTGTTAGAAGACTTACGCTATTTCGAAAACTTTTGTCGAATATCAGCCAAAGATTTTGAATATTTATTTAACAAAATAGGGCCTGTAATTGCCAAAAATAATACAAACATGAGAGACAGCATACCAGTACAAGAAAGGTTAGCAGTTACGCTAAGATTTTTAGCTACTGGAGACAGTTTTAAGAGCATTTCATACTTGTTCAAGTTTTCACCTCAAACCGTTTCTCGATGTGATGGGGATGTTTGTTGGAGCACTAATACATGAATTAAAAGATGCAATAAAAGTAGGCGATTTATTTATATAAAAGTAAAAGAAATGAAGAGTGGAAGTAACAAAGGGGGTAAGTGCCAAAAATTTTCATTTTGCGTTAGACCCATAGAACGGTTTTATATGCCACTGTTTATGTCCTCACAAAGGTAATAGGTGCCAATTTTCATAATACACTTTAAATATTCATTCAAACATGGAGCCACCGTTAAGTACATGATCTATTTCCTAACGAAGGAGACAAGTGCCATTCGCCTTTCTGCTGTCAGTTCACAATAATTCGCGCTTTAGTGTTATTATTGTTGTTTGTTGTTTTTTTAAATATAATAATGAGCGACCTTAATGTAAAAACTCGAAGAAGTCGAGGTAGTGGACGTTTTGGTGGAGAACAGAGGGTACTGAAAGAATCTGGCAAAGCCTACAAATCAAGGCAACTTAAGCAAATTCAGGAGAAAGTGGCGCCAAGTCAACAGGTTAGGTTGGAATAAACTGTTTATTAAAATCTTTATTAAATAAAATGTTTGTTATTAGGTTTGTTGTAAATGCCAGTTTTCCTGTAAAAGCCTCAGTCTCTTATACGAAACATTTTATAAAGAAACTTCGAAAGTTCAGGGTACGTATCTATTAAATCTTATACATCTAACACCTGTTAAAAGACGTCGACATGGTAGTTATGAAAATCCTCAAGACAGCAAGCGTCAAACAACAGTGAGCTACACTATTCTAGACGAAAGAGGAAATTTCGTTCAAGTGTGCAAAAAACTATTATGGACACTTTTGCTGTATCAAGAAAAAAAATCGATGGCTTAATTTCTAAAAAGAAAGCTGGTTATACTTTTTATATTGATAAGAGAACATGCCATAAAAAATCTAAATTTTCTGAAAATGATCACAAAGCTATAAGAGCTCACATTAACTTAATACCTCGAGATATTGGACATTATACTCGCGCGAAGTCCGATAAGGAATATCTGAGCCCCGACCTAAATATAAACAGACTTTTCAAAGCATTTAAAACACGCTATCCAGAAAGTGAGGTAACCTATAAGTTTTATTCATCAGTTTTGAAGAAAGACTTTCCTAAACTTTCATTTCGAAGGCCCAGAATGGACACATGTCATACCTGCGATAGACTTCAATGTGAAATTCGTGCGAATACTGCGACAAGTGAAGAAGCTCAAATTAAATTAGATGTCCACCATACTAGAGCTGAGAGTGCTAGAGGTATTTTGAAAGAAAATACCATTCGCTCTCAACAACCAGGTGTTGCTTATCTATGGATCTTGAGCAGGTGATATTTGTGCCAACGCTGGTACATTCTGACATGTTCTATCTAACCCAACTTTCCTGTTTTAACTTTGGGATTCACGTCGGGGATACAAATCATGCCAGCATGTTTCTCTGGCACGAAGGATTTCCTGGAAGAGGGGCAAACGAGATCGCTTCTTGCCTTCTTCGTTTTTTAAATAGCGGTTTCACAATCAAAAAGTCGTTAATTCTTTGGTGCGACAACTGTGGCGGCCAAAATAAAAATAAATTTGTTCTGTTTACATTAATATTTTTAGTTTCCATTGGCTTGTTTGACTCAATCGAACAGCGATTCCTTGTGAGCGGCCATAGCTTTATGCCTTGCGATAGGGATTTTGCCTTAATCGAGAAGAGAAAAAGATTAATGAAAGCATACATATAAGAAGATCTGATGGAAGTTATTCATTCAGCAAGGTACAACCCACCGTTCGAGGTAATAGATATGACCCAATTTTGTTTTTGGAATATAAAGGAAGCAGCTGATTCTTATATTAATACTACTAAACTGCAAATCAGCCAAGCAACAGCAATACGCATTGATAAAACAAACCCGGCGATTGTGAAAACAAAGACCTCCTTTGCAGATTTTATTCCATGGAACGAAGTCAATGTTTTAAAAAAAGGAAAAACTCTGAATGACATTAGAAAAGCCGAGCTACATGTAATTTCGTCAGAAGAGAAAATTTCTGAAAACAAAAGAAAAAGTCTTATGTCTATGATACCTTATTTAACAAATCGATTGCACAAAAACTTTTACAATAACCTACTGGAAGTAAAAGAAGTGGCTCAAAATGGTGCAGGAAGTAGCAAATAAGTAAATAAGACGCTTTCTTAGTATCTTCGTATGTTATTTTGTATTGGCACTTATCACGTTTCTATTTTTTTTTTTTTTGGAAAAAGTCACTATTTTGTTCAAAATGTTCTTATATAACTGTTTTTTTTTGTTGTAAACTAGTTTTCCGTGTTGCTCTTAACCTAAATTTTTAACAAATAAAAAATGAATCATTTATTTGTTGTTTTATTATAATTTTCTTAATTATCTCAAAATATAAATTTTGGCACTTGTCACCTTTGTTACTTCAAATAATAATACATATTTTTCAAATATTCCAATAAAAAAGAGTTCTTTAAAGTCAAATTTCACAATCAGTAGTCTTCATATGTGTCTCATACGAATCTTCGTAGGTATCAAGTACAGTCTCCTTTTCATTTGTATAATTTGAGATTTTTTGTCTGGTTACATCAGATGTTGATTGTAATGAAGTTGTTGAATGTAAACTTGGGCTGTCGAGGGTAGCGTGTTTGGAAGATGGTGTTCAGTCAATATCGGCGCAAGAGGTAAAGGGGAAAGTGAATTTGTAGTACAAGAATAATAGACTAAGAGCCGGACGCGAAAAATTTACTACTTACGTTCGGCACCATGAGTGCCCATCAACTAAGTACTACCTAAAGAAAAACGTTTGAGCACTATGGCGTCTATTTTGCGTGGCACATGGGTTATCTGCGAAAAGTCAAACTTGGTATTTTTGTACCTGGTAAATTAATTAAATCTGAATGTACGGCATTTCGAACCAAGCTAGATATTGGAAAACTAAGACACAAAAACCTTGTGCCTTACAAAAATTACGGTGCTGGAAAGAATAAATAATTTCCATTTTCCGCAAATTTTCTTCGAAGAAAAAATTATAGAAAACTGTACGGCATTTCGGGTTTAAGTAAATAAATACATTCAAAAGAAATATTATACTATGCCGTATCATTTCTCTGGCACTAAGTGCTTTTACCTTGACGCCCATGCTGTCGTTTCAACCCCGTCGAAAAAAACCATTAGAGGAAGTACGGCACAAAGTTCAATGGTTTACTTATGATCTAAAATAAAGAAATTCATGAGTGCCGTATAAAATATTTGGCAAAAAAAATGTATAACCTGATTATGTGTCCTTTGAAGTTGGAGTCCTTTGTGTTGGGGTAAAAATCATTTTTTCCTGAACGGCAAGAATTTCGGAAGCAAGTTATTCCATATTCTATTCTTTATTCAAAAGTGCCGTACAAATTTATTCGCACCAGAAAAAAATAATTGAATATAAACAAAAGAAATTTTTTATAATTTTTCCAATTTTGAAAATGCATTTACAGCAACTCCAGTAATAGTCTATATTAAATTTAATTGCAGTTATAAATTGTTTAAAGGTTAATATAAATAAAATTATGCTTGTCGTACATTTTTAAAGTCAGACTTTTCCAATGTTAGTGGGGTTTTACGAGGAATTTTCACTATATTATAAAATTAAATTTTCCAGTACGGCATTTAGCACATAATATTAAGAGAATTTAATAGTGATAAAAAATTATATCGCCGTATATTTCTGAAGGAACATTAATCGAATACGATATAAACTCATTTTTATAATTTGAAATATAAGTATTACTGATAGTAAAAAACTAAAATTTCCTGTACGGCAATCATTGCAGTTTATAAAGAAATATATCATATAAAATATGTTATAGTGCAAAATAATAATGTCGTTACATTTTGGTGGAACATAAAAAAACCGCTGCCAATGAATTGGCAAAAAGCTTCTTCATTAGAGGGTATACCGTGACATTTTTAATCTAACTCGAAATTTACAAATTTCAAAACAAAAATTTTCATTTTACAAATTACAGTCTTCGAAATCCATATATTTACATATTATTATTACATACAGTATTACATATTTATAACATTTTTTTAATAAATTCGATTAGGGCACAAATGCCGTACAGGAAATTTTTATTAAAAACAATATCCCTTGTGTAGGGATATTTTTTTTCATTTTCAAAATTCATTTCCCTGCAATGAGCTCATGTGCCATAAAAAATGTAGCGCACTATTACTTAACGTTTATTTTTATATTGTACTTTCTAATTCTTCTAATTTTAAGGTGCCTCTAATGATTTTTTACGAAGGGGTTGAAATGACAGCATGGGCGTCAGGGGAAAAGCACTTAGTGCCAGAGAAATGATATGGCATAGTATAATATTTCTTTTGAATAAATATATTTACTTAAACCCGAAATGCCTTACAGTTTTCTATAAATTTTTCTTCGAAGAAAATTTGCGGAAAATGGAAATTATTTATTCTTTCCAGCACCGTAATTTTTGTAGGGCACAAGGTTTTTGTGTCTTAGTTTTCTAATATCTAGCTTGGTTCGAAATGCCGTACATTCAGATTTAATTAATTTACCAGGTACAAAAATACCAAGTTTGACTTTTAGCAGATAACCCATGTGCCATGCAAAATAGACGGCATAGTGCTCAAACGTTTTTCTTTAGGCGGTAGTACTTAGTTGATGGGCACTCATGGTGCCGAACGTAAGTAGTAAATTTTTCCCGTCCGGCTCTTAGTCTATAATGGTTTGAGAGAACTGAGCGGTTTGATGAAGTAGATGACGAAGGTCTCCTTAATGTGTGTTCAACAACTGGTTCAAAATTAGCTTGCTGATATTAACTGGAGTTGTGAGGAAAAGACGCTGTTGACTGAATCGGAACGTTTTGAAAATTCACGTGGCCAAAATGCTGTTTAGGACTTTATTTGTATCTGTGTTTTAAACGAAGTTACTACAAAAACGTTACAAAGCATCACAAAACATTTGGTTTAACCAAGAATGCCTTAGAAAAAAGGAAATACCAAATTATGTGAATATAAAATGTCACACTAAAACACCACAAGCACAAAAAGCTATAAAATGTGCTCAACCAGTTTGGATAAAATCAGAATGTAAGAAATGGTTCAAAGTTAGAGACTCCTTAGACAACTACATAAAAGTTGTACATTCAGAACTCACATTCCAATTACATTCAGTAGAATTTGACTTTTTGGATGACAAAATTAGAGAAAATGTCAGCACGATGAAGCATATGAAATTTAAGAAACAAGAAAAGAAGCTACAGAATCTTGAACACACACAACATAAAATTCAATACTCAAAACATCATGAAACTGTAAGTACCTACATACCAACACACTTTGCACCACGATTTGAAAACCTTTCAGACACTAATTTTACAAATAGTGAAATAGAATTTTTAAATAAAGGTTTAAAGTACAGCATACCACCTAAATTTACGAATAATATTAAACAAATTATAGCTACAGAGTCAGAAATAGCTTTAAAATCTAATTCAAATAATTTTCTTTATGAGAAATTAAAAATTGCCAATTTAATCAAAAATATTGAACCTTCAAAAGTTAAACGTCAAACAAAAAATGACATTTCAGTTTTAAACGCAATAAAAAAGAAGATAGAGAATAACAACCTAACAGTTACAAAATCTGATAAGGGGAACACAACTGTCATTTTGACGACTGAAAATTACAATTCCAAAGTATATAACTTTATAGAATCCAGCAATGTAAAAGTTCTTAAAGCAGACCCAACAAAGAAGTTTTCTAATAATGTAAGGGATATTGTTAATAATTCAAATTATCTTTTAAATGAGACATAAGAATCCTCATTGTCCACAATTATATGGAACAGTTAAATTACATAAAATAACGAAACCAATTAGACCTGTAGTCTCTTATGTTAATGCTCCTAATAATATATTGGCAAAGAAGCTCAACAATATACTCAATACTTACGGATATGAATCTCAGTACTCAATTAGAAATTCAATAGAACTAATCAAAAAGTTGAAAGCAATCCACTTACAAGATAACTATAAACTCATATCGTTCGATGTAACTAACATGTTTACTAAAATTCCTCCTAAAGAATGTCTAATACTGGTAAGAAATTTACTAGAAGATAAAAATATTAATCCAGGAATAATGTCAGATATACTTAATTTGTTTGATGTGTGCATTAATCAGAATTATTTCACTTTTGACAATAAGATATATATTCAAAATGAAGGTTTACCAATGGGAAGCCCTATATCACTTATTTTAGCAAACATTTTTATGGACAATTTAGAAAGAAAGATCTTTGAAAGTAATATTTCGAAAAATATTTTATTTTGGTATAGATATGTAGATGACATATTAGCTTGTTTTATGGGTAGTGAACGACAATTAGATGTATTTTTCAACCACATCAATAATTTACACCCGAAAATTAATTTTACATTAGAAATTGAAGAAAATAGCTCAATCAATTTTCTTGATTTAAAAATTCAAAGAGTTAATAATGTACTTGATTATTCAATTTACCGAAAAACAACACAAACTGATGTAACAATTCCATTCAATTCTAACCACCCTGTGTCACACAGACTAGCAGCATATAATTCAATGATACATAGAGCTTTTTCAGTTCCTATGAACAAATGTAATTTTGATAGAGAGATTAATACAATTAGACAAATAGCAACATCTAACGGTTATCCATTAGATATGATAAATAAGCTAATTAGTAAAAAAGAGGAAAAAGTGGCATTACAACTAATATATCCTAAACAAGCTGATGAAATTAAAACTTATAAAACCATCACATATGCAGGAAATATTTCTAATAATATTTCAAAGATAATATCTTCAGCAACGAATACAACAATTTCTTTTAAAACAGAAAGTAAAGTTAGTACAAAATTGTTAAACGTAAAAACAAAAATACCACTATTAAAGAAGTCAGGTATATATAAACTCAAATGTACAGAATGTAATGCTGTCTATTTGGGTCAGACCCTTAGGAATTTTGAAATACGATACAGTGAGCACTTACGAGCATACAGATTAAAACAACCAGATAAATCCCACTACGCAAAACATGTACTTGACACCAATAATTCATTGACACCTAACACAGAACTAGAAGTACTGCATATTTGTGAAAAGAAACAAGAACTGGATTTCCTTGAAGAACTGGAAATTAGAAGACATTTAAGAAACCCACAATATGAAGTTGTCAATGAACAGTTAAATCTAGGGAATTCTCCACTAATAAACTGTCTTCTTAAGTGATAATTGTAAAGATCAGCAGATATAGTTTTCCTGGTTTTCTATATCATTGCACAGTTATACTGATCTTAATTGGAAAAATGATATCCAGGATATCACCATAGGGCTAATAATATCTAAGCTTCAATATTTGTATTATCACATCTTCTTCTTTTTTCTATAAACATATATTAAGCCAATCACAAGTTAGGTTACTTCTTGGTCTAGCCAAAAATAACTACTAAACATCAGGTAGGCATAAAATGAAATGTAACTTCTGTCATTCTGACGATGATATTGATTTATCGAAACAATTGTCAATTTTTTAGAATTTTCAATAACTTGTATTATATTGTGGAATTAACTAGAGACTTTGAGTTTCATTTAAAAACACTAATAACAAGTCAATATCAATAATTGCAATTTCTCTAGTATCTGCATCAAGGGCCTTCAGTTTTGTAGCGAGGAGTTCTCGATACAAGGAACACTGATCTGGAGGGGACATCTGTATGTCAGTAACATTTTAAAGACCTTGCACGTTAATTTGTTTTACGCTCTTCGCTTTTGGAGGTCTCAACTGGCTTCTATTTGCAATTTCTTCAGTGATAGTCACTTCTCCTGCCTCTTTATCATTAGCATTATCGCTGACTTCTGTACGTCCTTCGTCTTGTAACATCTGAAATAATATTAATACATATTAGACATTATTACCAAAAAAGGTATAGTTCATTCCATATTTAAGTAGATATATGTAGGCTATAGAATGTATTTTCAATGGTTTCAATGACGAAAATTTTATTTACCAAGATCCTTACTCATCAAAAGATGTATTTCTTAAAATATATTTTTTTTTTGTTTTCAGCTTCCCGAAACTGCAAACGAATGGCGTAAGATTGCCGAAGAATTTAAGAACAGATTGAACTTTCCAAATTGTCTGAGAGCCATAGACGGAAAACACATAATCATTCAGTCACCACTTCATAGTGGAACGGAATTTTATAATTATAAAGGTACTTTCAGTATAGTACTTATGACTGTGGTTAATGTTAACTACGAATTTACATACGTCGATATCGGATGTCAAGGTCGCATTAGTGATGGTGGTGTGTTTCGAAACACTTCTTTCTATGATAAACTTAACAAAGATTAGTTAATGCTTCCTGCAGATGAACCATTGCTCAACGAAGACGTATCTTTACCGTACATAAGGTACCCAAGAAAAAATATTCAATTATCGGCATACTTTCATCCGTGTTCAGATTTTCAGCCGATATTACTTGAACCACCGCGAGTAATTGAAATTACGATGACATATGTTTTACTTAATAACTTTTTATGCAAAAGTCGAACATTTGAATTAAAGTATATGCCACCTGTCTCTCGATTCTGAAGATGAAGGCTTGTTTACTCCCGGCACTTGGAGAAATGAACAAAACATGACTTCCTTTCCGCCGTTAAAAAAAGTTGCAAGAAAGCCAGCACAGGACGGAAAAATGATGAAATTCTTCCGCTCAATATTTTGCAATGACACGAGCTGTATCTTGGCAAAACAAAGTGTAGGGAGTTTAATTGTATGCAATAAGAGTGATAAAATTATGTTTGTTTCTATAAATAAAAAGTGTCTATTACTATTATTATTTTTTTAGACAGTGTATCCCACATAAGAATAAGCGACATCTTTAAAGCTTTTAATTCTACGCCGATTTTGAAAAACTTTTTTTGTTGATGAAAAGCTCTTTGAAAATGGTATTGTATACATAGAAAATTATTTAATTTGAATCACCTAAATATATATCTACTTACCTCTGCATCTTTAGTTTGAGTGGGTGAATAAATTCCTTTCAAAATCGGTATATAAATTCGTAGGCGAACCACTCTGGTTTGACAACGTCATCGGTGCCACTTCCCGTTTTTGACGATGCTTATACTTTCTGTAATAGTTTTTGAAAGGTTCCCATCAAAGCATCTTTCTTTCTTCTCAATTCTGCTAATGCATATTTTATACTCATTTGCTCGTCAATACGCTTCCAGGCATCGTGAATTAAATTCCTGTTTTTATGGTTTGGATCCCGTGGGTTCCCAATAATTGGATCGGCTTCATAAAGGGATAAAAACTCTTAACACCAGCTCGTTCGACCACTCCATAGCGAATGTACCACATCACTGACAGTTCCACACACCTAGCCGCGTCGTTGGAGTGGTATACAACCATTGCGCGCCAGCGTTTGAGCTTCTTTGAACCGTGTTGATTTACCGACAGATGACGGGACTCTCCGCTCCGACCCAAGATCGCCAAGCCTGCCCTATCCGACGGCGCGTGAACTGGCTAGTTTGGTGCGCGGATTGCCACTCCACGCGCCATTGGATCTTGTCGTTCTACAAAGTGATTATTATGCTACCCCTGGTCCAGTGGCCGAGTTTGGGATATGTGTGAAGCGAGGAAGGGTGCAGGCATGTCAAGAAGCTCAGATTTCTGGGGGATGCCCCAGTTCTTGCTCGATCGGCTGATGTTTGCTTGCGGAGGTATTCCTTCGTAACCCCCTAGAGGCTGAAGATCCGGAATAGAGAATTCTGGGAAAGAGAGGGAAATCCACAACCTCCTGGGATCGTCTGGTACACAGTGGCTCATGCTCCAGCGATGGGGCGGTGACTGGAATTTACTCCAGGAACCCAAAGATAGAAGTTTGTGTTCCTTTGAGAAATGGTGGATCTACGTATCACACTGAGGTATGCGCTATATTGGAATGTGCGCACATAAACCTAGACAAGGGTTGTGTGGACCGACGCATGACCATGTACACCTGAGTAGATGTACCATCAACTTAGGGCTTTCTGCTAAATGTCGAAAATACCTTGCTAGTGTAGCAAGGCGGAACGTAGTGTGGGTAGAATGGACTCCGGCCCACTCTGGTTGTTAAGTTTATAGTTTTTCCCTGTTTTTTGTTATATTAAAAAAAGGCAACAGTGTCAGCCGACTGCTGTCAATCTGTACTCATAGCTAAAACAAACTTTTTTACCGACTTTAGAATGTGTTTTGCAAGCCAGTTGTGAAAAAATAAAAGAAAGTTGTTATGTTATCAAGATACACAGAACGTCAAGAAAATATATATGTTACGATAAACGAATAAATAAAGTCCTTTTGTAGTAAAGTATTGGATTTTTCGTAACGAATTCATATCGAATCAATCAGATAAGAGTTCCTTTATCTACACAGCCATTTATTTATTGCTCTGTTTGAGCTGGTCCTTCGATTACAGCCGGTATAACAAAAAGTCAATCCACGCATTAAACACTGGTTTTGAAGGCAACAAAAAGGCGCACGCACTGGCTGTGGAAGTAGCGGCAGCTCCCTTTCGCGGCCCAGTCCTGACTGCCTTCTCATTTTCATATGTCAGTTGTGACTTTATCGCAGTTGGCAACCTTGCTCGTGATAGACCCTTCCCCAGCTGCCAGTAGAGTCGTTGGCCGGCAGCAGCTTGAGTGGGCGATATGTTATAACTATAGTCCGTTTTTAAAAGGCATGGAGTAATAAAAGCTCATTAGGTATGCAAAACCGATACAGGGTGTATAATAAAATATCTCCGAAGTTTATCTAATTTTGTACTAAAATTTCTCATTTGTTACGAATTTCAGGTAGACACCCCGTAACTCTGTATTCGGTTGGGTCGCCTATTGTATTGAAAGGGTCGCTCTATTGTATTTGAATGAACAAATAAACAATTTAATCCTCAGAGGCGTGCAATCAGGACAAAACAAACTTGGTATATGAATATGAAGGCACTATGAAATTATAATTACGAAAACTATTCAAAAGAGTTCACAATATCGATTCAATAAAAACACATTTTTTTGTGTTCCTATGAATAAACAATAAACATAAAATATTATATAAAAAATAGCAAATTTTTTTGCAGTGGGTATCAACTTTACTACTAATATACCGTTTACAATAAGAGAGGAAAAAAGAAAAATGCACGAATAAAGTACGAATTAATGTAATATTTATAAAAAAAATCTAACAAATAAAAGTAATAACTAACACAAAAACTAGTCTATATATCAGAATCAGACGATTCTGTTGAGCTTCCATTATTAACATTGATTATAAATGGTTCAATCATGTGTTCACTTATATGATCCATTTCCCACATATTTAGTTCTTCTTGTATCACGTGTTCAACACATTTCTTCTAGTTTTCTTTGGTTACGTTACCTAACGCGTCTTCGAATAAAACTTTTACGTCACTCATTTTGAATGTCGTATTCTTTCTTGAAACTTCTCCTTTCACTTGGGCCCATATTAATTCTATGGGATTGAGTTGACAGTGATAAGGAGGAAGCCTCAGCACCGTTATACCACGCGCTGATGCCATTTGATCTACAACGTATCTACTATATTTGTGTTTATGTAAATTGGCCAGTTGCAAGAGCTCATTTTTCAGCGGGTTATCTGGGCATTTAATATTTGCCAATCGTGGATATCTTGTTTACGCCATGCAGTTGAAGATAATTTCTCCACTAACCTGGAGTGATAACTTGCGTTATCCATAACAATGACAGCCCGTTGGAATTAGATCTAACATTTGTGAGAAATATTCTTCGAAAACGTCTGCATCCATATCTTCATGATAATATCCGGTTTGCTTCGACTCAAAGCACAACAATCCACCTTTAACAAAACCTTCGGCACTTCCGATATGAGTAATGATGAGTCGACGTCCTTTCCCTGCTGGTGGATTGAGGCCTGTTGACCACCCTTCAAGAGCTGCCTGGCTCCGACTTTTGACATTCGTGTCTTGCCAAAACATTGAAACAGTATGACCTTCATTTAACCAAGTCTCATCCAAATAATAAATTCGTTTTTGATCTAGTCTTGCTTTCCGAATATTGCGCAAATAACTCCTCCTCCAAATGACAATGTCGTCTCTATCAATCAACATTGCGTTCCGATAATTTTTTTTATATTCAAATCCAAGTTCCTTCAAAATTTTCCATAATGTACTTCGAGACATTTTCGGAAAATCTGATCTTCTTGAACCGAAGCCATAATTTTGGAGAGAGTTGGGATCTCTTTTCTAAAGAAAAAAGCATGCACCTTACGCCTTATTCCATTCTTCAAGTTGTCATCCATTTCAAGTTTGAGTCGGCCTGGGGACTTTACTGGGGCTGTGATGTTTCCATTTTTTTCTCCTTCATTAAATTATAAATTGTTGTTTTTGAAATACCCATCATTGTTGCAGTAATCTCCACAGTTTCATCAACACTTCCTGTCAAATTCATGATTTTTCTTCTAATTTCTTCGTTCTTCAACGAGGAATAGCAATTTAATATCAGATTTTTTTCGTTCAGCGACAATGGGCCAACTTTAGGTCGCTTAGATGGTGATAAATCCTCCATATCTGGTAGAATTTGGTTGTAACACTATATAGTTGGAAGGTGTAGTTAGGTGTTTGTCTCGTGTGATGAGAAGAGAACTTGTATAGATGAACAAAAATAAACACCAGTTAACAATAACGGTAAAAAATAATAACAAATAACAGTAATAATGGAGAAATCAATCAACACAGCAGTTTCTCCAGAACAGATGAACTGTAAATTGAAAATATTCAACCTTTCCGCTACTTTTATAGTTGAAAAGTTCTAGTAAGTACATTGTATTATGGGGGCATTTTCTTAGAACTGTAAAGACTATATTTCACAATAATAAAACCATTTTTGAGCTACCTATTTGTCAAGTTTCTTCAATTACCTGCTAATTGGGTGAAATAATCGGCAAATGGGGTTGGTTTGGATATCTATATATGTATTTGTATAAAATTGTTATTAACATTTATTTTATTATTGGAACGAAGTTCCTTATCGCGCGTTGTGAAAGGAGGCTAGACGGAAAAAATTCTTACGAAAAGTTGTCACGACACTTTTTGCAGCTATTGTAAGCTGTGCGGCGTGCGCATGTTTCTCCAACCAAGTCATACGATTTATAATCTCCACATTTTGTGTGTTCAGCAAGTGTACGCGTCATAATTTTAATAAATTCAAAAACAAATCATATTTTAATATTACTTAGTATAGTTTTTTGTATTTATTATGTTAATTAATTGTTGAGATTCTCTACAACAAAAATTGAAATAATATACTTCAGTTGCTTGCTGTATAATGAATAATACTTTTGTAGTATAGTGGTCAGTATCCCCGCCTGTCACGCGGGAGACCGGGGTTCGATTCCCCGCCGGGGAGGAATTTTTATTTTCTGAAAAATTCTTTTTTTTTGCTTTTTGGAACGAAGTGAAGTGAAGTGAAAGGGGGCTAGACGGAAAAAATTCTTACGAAAAGTTGTCACGACACTTTTTGCTATTGTAAGCTGTGCGGCGTGCGCATGTTTCTCTGTCTGTCTGTCTGTCTCTCTCTCTCTTATAGAAAGCAAGCCAGATATTTTCATTTCTATTTCGCATTGAACAGTGTGGTGTCGCGACGATTATTTCATAAAAAAAATAAAATTTTATTACAATTCCTTCACTAATTAATCGAAAGGAACTTCGTTCCATCCGGGTCTCCCTTGACACCTCTCAACTTTTTGTTTATTGTATGTAGGATTATAACTACCTGCAGCTTAGTGGAGGGACTCGTCTACGCCCTTTTATACATAATAATAAATTTTCTGGAAAATTGATGTCAGTGATATAATCCACAGTTTATTATATTATTGATAATTTGAAATTTCCTTTTAAATAATATTACAAAACGGTTATTTTCGGAAATGAGATAATTTTAGAAGCCTTAACTTTTTTTAAATGACTAAATGTGGTACGCCGATGGTTCCGGCCAAAATGAGTGATTTATTACTCCATGCCTTTTAAAAACGGAGTATAATCAGCAGTTTTTGTATTCTCTTTTATTGTACTGTAATGGCGTGTTGCAAAGTACAAGTTATGTATATGTAACAAGTAAATTGTTATATAGTGTAATTACACAGTGTTTAATTTTAACCTGATATCACCTTAACCAGTGCCTATGGAATTGCTGCTTTTAGTTCATTAGTTTGAATTACGTCGAACCTATTTTAATTATGGATTAACCACCGAGCTTGGGCCTTACAAAACAAGCAACAGTAAAGAGACAAGGAATTGGTTGGGAAACCAATACTTCGCTCATTGGAGTACCAATACTTCGCTCATTGGAGTGCTCTGCAGGATCTAAAGCAGTCCAAGCTCCTATTGAAGGGTTGGACTGATAGACATGCTAGAACAGCGGTAGAATTACCAGAGTGGGTTAAGAAAGATTGCAGGACTCCTAACAGGGCACTGTCGTCTGAGGAAATACGTTCATAACCTAAATTTAGAAGAAAGTCCCTTACGTACTTATATTAAGATATATTTTAGAAAAATTGTGCAATAAGCATCATCAGCAATGAGTATCATTACAAATTTAAACCCATTAAATTAAATACTACATAATTTTTAATATATATGTATTTAAATAATAATAATAATAATAATAATACTGGCACACAACAATATTTGGGTGAACACAAATGAAAATACAATTTTTTTTGTAAAAGTTTATTAAGGACCATAGAAAAAATAATTTAATGACTTTGATTCAACATAACCTGAGGTATAAACAACATTGGAATGAATACATATAAATGCAGTGATTGAGAACAACAAAGTGAAATATCAAAATTTTCACATGAAAAAATATTTCAAGTTTGTACAAATTAAATTGAACATTATCTATAAAAATAATATACATAAAAATATAAACATATACAGTATAAAATGACTAGTATGAGATTATGGAAATGTGAAACAAAAATAGACAAAATATACAGAGGGTATTGTTTACAAATACTGGGTATTCCAACAAGAAGTACCTACATTAGATAAATAAACAGAAAAACTAACACACAAACGCTAACAAACCACTAACGAGAATAAAATTTCATCCATCATGTACATGATGTCAATTGTACAATCTAAACAATATTCTGAAAATCTGCAAAGAATATGGCAAGGCAGAGAATTATAGCTTAGCCAAATAATGTTTTGATTTGTTTTTTATCAGTTTTCAAAGTCTATAAAACATTTCTTGTGAAATAAATCAAATACATGAAGTTGTCTAAGAAGGAACTTTATCGAGAATAACACCAAACAACTCCGTTCATTTAATGCATTTCACGAGTGATCACTAAAGTAACTTTAACCTAATTTTCCTATTTTAACCTCCTTATCGGCGACAAAGTCTACTCTAGGAAAACGTGAAATGTGACATTCGCAATTAATATAGACCATAAAAATATTTAACCTTCAATCTCATGCATTATGAGGCAATCATCACTTTTTTGTTTCTAAGTCTACCGAATTTTACTTGTAACTGTAATGACCTTGTGCGTCTAGGAATGCCTGTAGCAAAGCCTGCTATCTACAACACGCGTTTGAAGTAGAAAGTTAAAAACGGGAAATTCTCATTACACTTGTTATAACGTTTGTGAATATTTCGTTTTGATTGGTAGTATTTTTCTGTTTTTTATATATATCGTCTTAGATATATTATTTAATGTTTTTATTTATATTTGCAATGAATACAAAACAAGAAAGACATCTTTTACAGTGGTATGATGAGATTGAGGACGAGCATCATGATTTACTAGAAGATAACTTAGATTACAGTGATGAAAATGATATAGACGAGGTTGAGACTGAAAAAATGGATACTCTCAGCGATATTTCCGTACATTAGATAATCAAGAAAACGACCAACCCTTTCTTAGGAATAAAAGACCAACATATGTTGGTAAGAAGTCTATATTAATTTATCATCATATTGGTTATTATTGAATTTTCTTACTTTTATACGCAAGGACAATAAAACCATGTGGAATATTCATTAAAAGAAAAATACAAAAACAGCTGCTCATAATGTTAAGAAGAAAATAGGAGTAAGAGGTTACGCTAAATTAGCTAAAGCGCCGTACGTTTTCTGGAATTTATTTTTTACTAATGAAATTATAGTAAAAATGGTAACATATACTAATAAATAGGAGTAAGTAAAATGCCGTACTACAGTATATATTAGTAACAAGTTGAAGGGGCAACTAGTTTCAGCTCATTGAACCATCATGAGGCCTGAAAAAGGTATCATGATAGACAGAGTTTAGAAATTATTATAAAAAAATATATCGAATTATCTTCAATTCGATTCTGTGTTAGAGGAGGGTCATTTCGCTTCAGCTAATATTATAACATTAAGAATAGTAATTTTAATAATTTTAGGGTGGTGTTTCTGCATTCTAAAAAGTTATTGATTGTTTAAGTATCAGGTTACGGACTTTACCTAACTTTCTAAACACACCGAACAACCATGTTCTCCCGTTGTCCTCGGTTTCATTATGACTTGGGCCATTATAAAAAGTCCTATTAAATGTTTTACAGTATTTTTTGCAATCCCGTTAGGGAATTATATTCTCCCTTCGCCCCCCTGTAGGAAAGTTACTACCCATCTTTTACTCATTTGGGGTTTCCTTTAGGTCGCACTGGGTCTTCTCCATTGCTTACATTTTGCCATTACGACTCTCAACAGATTCTTTCTGAGGACGATGTCCATATTTTCTTTTAATTGTACATTCATTTAATTCAATTTTATTTCCTAATTATTTCCGTTAACGGTGACCAATTTTAAGTTTAAGTCGACATTTACATAATCAGGTAAATTTTCCTAGTAAAATTTTTCCTGTAGTATATTTTCCATATACTCTTAGATCTACCGACGCATCTTGGAGTCTACTGGATGCCATGGACATGTGACAGCTTTCCTTTCATAAAACTTTCATGTAAATCATATATACGTTTAAGGCCTGATGATGGCTCAGTTAGCCGAAACTAGTCCCCATTTCAACTTGTAACTAATATATACTGTAGTACGGGTTTAGTTTTACTTACTGCTATTTATCTACAGACTACATCTGAGATGGATAGTATTTTTCGTTTAAATACATAATAGATAGACCCCGACCAAATTTTGCTCGATCTAGAGATGCTGCAGAAACTAATATCGATGAGATGAAAGCTCTTTTTGGATTGTTTTATCTCGCAGGTGCGTGGGAAAGTGCCAAACTAAACATAAAACAAGTGTCAACATACACATATCTTGGCACAGTACTAAATTAACAACGGGACCATTCCCAAGAAGTAAAACCAAGACTTGAAAAAGCAAGAACAGCTTTCAATCAAATGTCCAACTTATTCAAGACACATAATTTGAATTTAAAACTAAAACTGCTCCGATGCTACGTATTCTCGTATTTTGTTATACAGAGTAGAGTCTTGGATCTTAACGGAGGCAACAACATAGAAACTGGAGTCATTCGAGTTGTGGACATATAAAGAATATTCAAAATATCATGGGTGGACAAAATATCAAAAACCAGAATACTCCAAAAACTAAATAAAGAAAAAGAAATAATAAACATAGTAAAACGTAGGAAATTGGAATATTTGGGGTACATCATGAGAAACGAAACCAAATACAAATGACTAAAATGTATCTTACTTGGAAAAGTGCAGTGCAGGAGAAGCATTGGAAGAAGACGAATATCCTGGCTAAAGAACTTAAGAACCTGGTTTGAAACATCCCCCACTGGACTATTCAGGGCAGCAACAAATAAAATTATCATTGCAGGAATGATTGCCAACATTTGGTAACGAATAGGTACTAGAAGAAGAAGATGTATATAAATTATTATTCTTATCACATGATTTGTACTTGCAGATATTTTTCTGTTCTGGAAAATAAATGCTTATCATTATAACTATTACTTTTTTGTGTACCTAAAATTCATAAATTAATATGGTTATCAATACACCACCTCATAATGGGGGCTTGGCCCGCATAGCTATGTTGTTCCACCACTGCTCCTACAGACTGCCTTTTGTTTCTTAGGGCCAATTCATAATTAAATTTGAAATTCTCTTTCACTAAACTGATGTGAGAATGTGTAAGGTGATACATATTTCATGTACACATATTCCCATGCCATTTTAACTGACAGGAGCTTTAAATTTGATTATAACATTGTATGAGGAAATTTAGAGGCATTTAGATTTAACGAAAAAGTTACAGTAAACCCCTAAATGTGTTAACAGTTTTCGTTTAATATATACTAATTTTATCATTTCAAGTTGATTAGAATGCATTGTAGGTTTTACAAAATGATATAACTACTTTGTTCAGTAGTTCTACTCTGTTTATTGTCATAAGTGTAGTGCAGTGATTGCTTGAACGCACCTATTGTGAATGTCAAATGTCAGTATGTACATACATGATTAAGTGTTTAATAAAGTCAATTGTCACCCAGTAATTGTCCTGTGTACAATTCATTTACCAGTCCCTAACAAGAATAACACATGGCACAGTCAGTAGGATTAAATAATTGAAATATCTTGGTCATCCAGTAACATTATGAATTTTTTTAAATAAAATATTAAATAAAATGGATATTCGCGGCGTCCCACCGATGAATTTTTCCGGAAATGTCTCAGAAAATTGGAATTTTTGGAAACAGCGATTTATCACCTATCTCCAGGCTACTGAAATCACTAAAAAAGAGCAGGTAAAAACAATGTGCTCAATTACTAACGCTAATTGGTGTGGAAGGAATGAGAATTTACAACACGTTCACGTTCGCCGACGATGAAAAGGACAAGTTAGATCCTTTAATCAAGAGATTTGATGAGTATTTTAATCCAAAGAAGAATCTAACCTATGTAAGACATGAATTCTTTACAACCAAGCAGAAAGAAGGGCAATCTATTGAAAATTTTGTTACGGCATTGATGAATTTGGCGTTATCTTGCGAATTTGGAACTCTGCTGGATCGATTGGTTAAAAATTTGTTCATTTGTGGCCTTAAATCACCAGAACACAGAGAAAGGCTACTACAAGAAGCTGATATGCAATCCTTAGAAGACGTAGTCCAGTATTGCATTAACGCTCAAAAATGTAGAGAACATGGTAAAGAAATTACTAATGAAAATACTCACTATGAACATGACTCCATTAACATGGTCCAGAATCCTTTGGCACACCCCAAACAGTGTCGAAAATGTGGTGCTCGACATGGGTATGATAGATGCTTGGCTTATGGTAAGCATTGTGGCTCCTGTGGAGGGATGAACCACTTCGCAGCGTGTTGCAACAAGGCTGGAATTACAGTTGGTGGACAGAATGGTGGCAGCTCAGCAAACAAAGTAGGCAAATTTAATTATTATAATAATAATGCAAAAAAATTGCAGAGCTCCAATTTTTCTTTAAAAAAAATGGTAGTAATGATTGTTCTAATGTTAAAAGAAAATACAAGTCAAAATATACGGGGTCTCATAATAAGTATAGCTCGCGAAATGTAAATTTTGTCGGAAATTGTGACAGAGAAAATGTCGACAATTGTTCTGATTTGGAACTAGAACATAATAAAAATTTTGAAAATGAAAATGTTCAAATTGCAGAAAATATTTTAATTAGAGATAATCATTTTAAGAATGGTAACGCAGATGAATTTTTGTTTATAGAGCATTGAAGGCCAGGTCAATCAGATTTATGGGGGCTCATGGACGACGCCGTTAAACATCAAGGGACAACTCTTCGAGTTTACACTTGACAGCGATGCGATGGCCAACATCATGCCTGTAGAAATCTTGAAAAAAATAGGGTATGATTTTAAAAATTTAGAAAAAACAAATGGTATATTGACTTCATATACTAATAATAATTTGCCAATAATGGAAAAACATAGTTTGAATTGTGTTGTTAAAGGTAAAAAACGTTAATCTTTCTTTTTATGTGGTCAGCCAGAAAAGTAGAGCAATTTTGGGTTTAGGAAGCTGTATAGATTTGGGACTGATAAAGCGAGCTGATACTATTGATAATAATCATCAAAATAATGATTTTACTTCGAAATTGTTACTTAGAAAGTATGGTTGTTTGTTTAAAGGAGTAGGTTGCTTTGAAAAAGAATATCACATACCGTTAAAAGAAAATTATCGCCCTGTAGTGGTACCCCCTAAAAATATTCCTTTTGCAATATAAAATAAATTAAAATTTGCATTAAATGAACTGGAAAAAAATAAAATTATTGAAAAGACAGATGAAAGCTCTGAATGGTTGAATCCAGTTGTTATAGTTAAAAAAAGAGACAATTCGTTGCGTTTGTGTTTAGACCCTAAGGCTTTGAATGCTCAATTGAAAAAGAATTTTTACTGGCATATACCAACAGTTAATGAAATAACATCTAAACTGAGCAATTGTAAATGTTTTTCAACATTGGATGCCACCTAAGGTCTTTCTATAATACCTCTGGATTCTGAATCTTCAAAGCTTTGTACTTTCAGTGTGGGGAGTTTGGACAAATATCGCTACTTGCGAATGCCCTTTGGACTATCTTGTGCACCTGAAATATTTCAACAACATATGACAAAAATATTTACAGACATCGAGGGTTGTGGAGTGTATTTTGATGATCTGCTTGTGTATAGCGAAACGTGTGTCTCATTTTAGAAATTTAGAAAAAGTGTTTGAAAGGGCTGGAAGGCATAATGTACGATTTAATGAAAGTAAATGTAAGTTTTGTATGAGTGAAGTGACCTATCTGGAGCACAAAATTTCTTTTCACGGCATAGTTCCGGATGAAACCAATGTGGAAGCTATCGTAAACATGCTAAGACCTATGGATGTTTAGGGAGTTCAGCGCTTGCTTGGGTTTATTACTTATTTGGGTCGCTTTGTGGAAAATTTGTCAGAGAAAACAGCAGCATTAAGGGCTCTTTTAAAAAAAGATGTAACATTTGTTTGGGAAGACATTCATGAGAAAACTTTTCAGGAATTAAAGAATTTTTTGAGTAGGACTCCATGTCTTAGTTTTTTTGGTATAAAAGCCAGTGGTGATTTCTGTGGATGCTTCTGGGTGTGGCATGGGCGCGTTGTTGCTGCAGGATGGAGTTGCTTGTGCTCACGCATCGAGGGCTTTAACGGAAACACAAAAGGATTACTCTCAGATTGAAAAGGAATGTTTGGCCGTGTGGTTTGGTTGTGAACGTTTTTACCAATACATATTTGGCCTAAATAATTTCACCGTAGAGACAGACCATTCGCCTCTGATTCACATTTTCAAGAAACCAATTAGCTCTTGTCCACCCAGATTACAAAGAATAGTTTTACCACTTTAATTTAATTTTACTCTAATATACAAGCCAGGTAAAAAATTAATAGTTGCTGATACCCTTAGTCGTACGTTTGAAAATAAGTATTTTAATGAAAATATTGATTTAGAGGTTGAGGTTCATATTTGTTTGGGTTCTCATCAATTAAATGCACCTGATGAAAAATTCAGATCAAACGAGGTCGGATCCAGATTGTATGCAATTAAAAGCTTATATCTTGGAAGACTGGCCATGTAAGTTGAGAGAGGTTTCTGAGAATTTAAAAAGTTATTTTAAGTTGCCTTCAGAACTTTCGGTTGTCAATGATTTACTTTATAGAGGTCAAAAATTAATTCTTCCTAAAGAAGCTAGACGCGAAATTTTGCATAGGCTTCATTCTAACTCTCATTTGGGCGTTAATAAATGCATAGATAGGGCTAACTTATCATTTTATTGGCCATTCATGAACAGACAAATACAGGACGTGGTATTGTCTTGTGTAACATGTCAAATTCATAGTAAAAATAATTAGTCAGAGTTGTTGAGTCCTCGTGATGTTCCAAAAAGACCTTGGCAGAAAGTTGCGTGTGAAATATTTAATTTAGATGGTCAATCTTTTGTACTTGTAGTAGATTATTATTCTAAATTTATAGAGATAAGCAGCCTAAGTGGGGATCAATTTTTTCAAGGCAGTGCACTGATGGAGGACCTGAGTTCAATAGTCATGAATTCAATTTATTTTCAAAAAATTGGCAATTTTCTCACATAATGTCATCTCCCGGGTACCCTCAGTCTAACGGTCAAGTTGAAAAAACAATAAGCTCGGTTAAAAATTTGCTAAAAAAGTGCAAATTCGAAAATCGAGATCCCTACTTGGCGTTGCTTGACTTTTGGAACACTCCGATGAATTGGGAGTCTTCTCCAGCTAATATTTTGATGCAGAGGTCGTTGCGTGACCTTTTACCGAGACCATTGACTAAGCTTAGTTCTAGTTTTCGAGTTAGATATAATAAACATTTAGACAGAGCCAAGGGCAAACAAAAGTTTTATTTTGACAGAAAGGGAGTTAAAGCCTTGCCAAGATTAAAGATTAATGACGAAAATTTGTTTAAAACAGATTTTTCTCAAGTGTGGAAAAAAGGTATTACTTTGGACATAGTAGGAACGCGTTCTTATAAAATTCACACTGAGGATGGTTCAATTTTGGTCAGAAACCGCAAATTCTTAAAAGAATTCAAAAAACCATTAATTGAAGAAAAAATTGAACCCTCTTCCAGAAATTTTGAATTTGCTGAAAGTAGCAATCTTGCAAATAAGGATTTTGTGTATTTAGGTTTAAGTAATGACAAGTGTCAGAATCTTCCGAGGGTGGAAACATGACCCTAAGAACTTCAGATTCAAGGTCTGATAGTGTTTTTGAATCAACAATGGATGATACTGTTGTTGATGATACAAATAATAATTTACAATCTGGTAAGGTTACAGAAACATTATGTAGCTCTAGTACGTCTGGGCATATTTCTACTTCAAATTTGTCGTTTGAAAATACAGATTTTCAAACCCGTACCTCCAGATACGGTAGAAACATTAACAAAAATTCTAAATTCAATGATTATGTAACTTATAAATAATACAATTTTATTGCATTACATAAATGCACTTACTCTTATTGTTATCAACAATTAATACTAATTCGCTGTTATAATAATATTGTTCAAGTTACAAAAAAAATGCGAATTAATTTCTACTATTGATTGTGTAATAAATGTTTTGATTTTTTTTTTAGTAAAAAAAAATGTAAGACTGAATGATGAATCTATGATATGGGTTTTACACAAAAGTTTAATTGACTATGTCTACTTGTAAATATTTTATAATAATTGTTGATAGTGTTAAGTATTTGTAAGGGTATATTGTATAATGAATGACAATAGGTGACTGTTTGTTTTTATTGTGACTTAGTAAAATTTTATAAATGTTAAAGATTTTACAAATGTGAATTGCTGTCAACATAATCTTGGAAACCTACTCATATTAAAATGTTAAGCTTGATAAGGGGGATGGCCTAAGTGTAGTGCAGTGATTGCTTGAACGCACCTATTGTGAATGTCAAATGTCAGTATGTACACACATGATCAAGTGTCTAATAGTCAGTTGTCACCCAGTAATTGTCCTATGTACAATTCATTTACCAGCCCCTAACAAGAATAACACATTTATAACAAACATAAATATTCATTATGTTAAATGCAGGTTATCCTTTAATGAAAATGAGTTAACTCCATTAATTTTGGATATTTTAGCTTTGTATGGAGCAGCATCATCTGAATGTTCATCTAGCAATATTTTATAATAGTCCAACATTGTGTTTCCAGCCATGGGCAGTATTATTAACAAAACAAATAGAGGTCTGATTAAAATTGCCTATTTTTTGTATAAACTCAAACTGACCTACCGGTCCTCAAGAATGCACCATATATTTTTGCTGGTCACTGGAGTTGACCCGGTTGAGAAGCACTGATCTAGACAAAGCACTTTAGAAGCAGGATTTCCTGATCGAGGAGGTGTAAGTCTAAGTTTTGAGTGCAGAAATGCGCGTTCTTTTCAAATTTTTAAAATGAAAAAATATCCATTCACATTACCTTCAATAAATATCTGGATAGAAAACTCATTTACACAATTTTTGGAGGTATAGAGAATCATTACAAGAAATATAGACTGCAAAGTGTGATCTAGATAATGATTTTAGAAGCAGGAAAGGCAAGTCTAAGTATTGAGCGTCAAATTTTGAAAATGAAAAAAATATTAATTGAAATGAATATTCATCCTTATAAGAGATATTGTATTGGATTTAGTAAATACCTATATCGGTGAATTGATCATTCTTTTTATAGCCTAATATTTTTGTATTTTATTCAGAAGCAAACTAAACGAAACTTCACGATGTGTTCGGAACACCCAGTATTATACATTGAAATACATTTTCAAAGTAAAATATTGATATAATTAATATTGTTGCTGAATGAAAATGTTTTTATGTGATAAACGCCAGCTTTAGTTGAGTGAATATTTCAGTTATCTTTAAAAATATCAACATTTCTTTTATTAACTCCGGTTAGATTTATTAATATTCTAAACAGTTCAGTATTATCATACAGGTGGGAATATTAAACCTTAATTCTGTTTATAAACGATCTATTGATAAATTGAAGTATTTATTTTGTACTTTGAATTTGTCAGCTGTAGTTAAAAAATATATCTATATTAATTAAATAGAGTTTTGCAGATACCGTCATACTGACTAATGATAAATACAGTATAGCCCGAAATAAACAGCACTGTAACTGAAACATAGGTGTCTCTATGTGCGAGCTGTCATACCCAAGTTAACTAGTGTAGACCTGTCAAGTAAACCTTAAACAATAAATTAGTAGAGCCTAATTGTTAAAAATGGTGTTAAGTACAGATGAGAAACTGTTTCTGGTAGAGCATTATTTTTGCTCATACGGAATCGGCCGATGTAAGGTGCAAGTCTAGGTTATGTGTGTGATCAATTCACACAACAGTTTAATAAACGTTCTCCTAGTAATGCTGTTATTTTGAAGGGTATTGAAAGTTCAGAAATACGGGTAATGTATTGTGCCAACGAAAAGGAAACTCGAGGAAAGTTAACAACAATAACCATGAACATGTTTTTGAGCTAATCTTAGAATATCCGAAAGCTCGCCAGACAAGGACAGAGCTGCATCTTGGCTTAAAAAGAACTTCCTTGCAAATAATCCTGAAGAAGCTGAATGCATTTTCATATGCAATTCAGGTACATCAACAATTACATCCTCGGAATTATCGCAGTAGAGTGGAATATTGCGCCAGAATTCGTGTGTTACAGTATGAAAATCCTGATTTTTTGAAAAATGTATGGTTTTCAGACAAAGAAGATTTTCATTTGTCGGGCCATGTAAATTGTCGCACAAATCAATTTCTGGGCTTTGCCAGATGAGGTTCAAGAAGTTCCTTTACATAGTGCAAAAGTGAGTGTCCAGTGTGCAGTTTCGGGACACGGAATCATTGATCCGTACTTTATCGAAGAGAATGGTAAGCAAGTCACATTTAATCAACAGAGCTACATACAAATTTTAACATGCTTTATCCCTGATCTACGTCAATTCTGTCGTGCACGTAATTTGGACTCGAGACCAATTTTTCCAGCAGGACGGGACAACTTGCCATACTACTGCCGCAGTTCGTCAATTTCTTCAGGAATATTTTACAAGCAAATTCATTTCACTATTTCCTAACTTCCCTTATCCTTCACATTCTCCAGGCGCATACATTTGGGGCATGGCTAGAACTGCCGTTTTTGAACGGGCGCCACAAACCATCGGTGAATTAAAGGATGCCGTTAGAGCCTTCTTCGCGAATCTGAGACAACCCTTATGCCATAACAAGACGAGAAACTTAAAACATCGGTATGAAGTCTGTCTTGAGAAAGTAGGAGCACATTTAGAACATGTAATGAAGTGTCGATAATATGTATTTCTTGAAACGATAAAATAATTACAAGGTCAGTACTGTTTATAACGGGCTATACTGTACATCTTTTAATTTTTTTCTAGGATTGATAAAATTTCTCTGAAAGTATATTTTCAAGCAAAAACAAATGAATCTATAATATCAATTATGAACACAGAAGTGGAAACTTGTCAAATTTGGTATGTCAAAACTAAAATACGCATTTTTGTAATAGTCAAGACAAGTCACGGGATAAAAATATTACCACATTGGTCAGACGATGCTTAAAATGTCTATTATGGTGTTGCCACTGAAATATCTGTTATATATTCTATTTTCAGCGCAGATTTCACCAGAACTGGTTAATAACATTTTATGAAAAATTTTGTGCAATTTTTCATCCAATAAAACTTGAAATAATTCTGTAAGCCACATATAGATTACAAAAAAACTGTTAAAAATAACAACATACACAATATAAAAAAGTGGAATTTTAATGACAATCTGTCAAAAGAATATTCCATTCACCGTTTTAAAAATCTTTTGGAAAATATGGATTAATTTTTCCATACTTTGAAAAGTATTTCTTAGGAGGTCTCGCAACCAAAAAGTGAATGAAAAAATGTGGAAACCGTAAAAATATTATTTTGTTACTGAAGAGATTATGCCAAACCACTTGATTAAAATTATGTTAATTAAATTTTAAGTAAACAAAATACTTAATTTAGCTACAAATTGAACATACAATTAAAATTTCGAGACTGTTGAATATGATAAAATAGTTTCATATTAAAATCAAGTGTTATTTTGTTTAAACGCACTATTTTGAATCATATAAACAGATTTAAGGAAGATTTAGTTACCCAAGTGTATTTTTTATAACAAATTTCTTCTAGATTTTTTCTTTTAGTCTCAACTAATCTCATTCCACTGAGAACACGTTTTTCTCTTCCTAAATTTTTAACTTACACATCTAAAAGTAATATCATCTTGACTATTTTTATACAGTTGTTTTTAAATTTTTATTATTTTTTTATGTTTTTAAATATTTTTAAGTATTTAGTCTTCTGGCACCTTCCAGTTCAGCAATTTACCTGTTTCGTACAATTCCGCTAAAGCATCTCCCACCTTTTTTTGTTCTTCTAATTGTTTGTACTTTTTATACAGTTGGAGTGCTGCTCTAGCGTCTTCGATTGAATCGTGAGTTTCAGACTGAATTTTCATTCCTACAAACAAGAATACTATTACTAGGGAAAATTATGTAGACTTAGTTAATCATTTCTCAACAAATTTGAATCTAATTTCATTAATACTAAACATGACTAATAAAAAACAAAAATAAAAAATTCAAAATAAAGTTTTATTATATTCTAAAATTCCGTCGCTGGTACACTGGCAATAAACCAGTACCTTCTGGAGGTACTGAATAAACACGTGTATTTGTAGTTCTTTTATAAATTGCAAATCTTAAGGTCAAAAGTGAAAGTGATTAGATTTTACTAAATAAGTAAGTACATAACGTGAAGGCCAACAATATAAGTGAATTTATAAAACGTCAATATACAAAAACATTCAACTGTTGTTTAGCTGAATGTTTTTGAAAAACACAGATAAGAAACAAAATAGAAATATCTGCCATAAGCGGGTACAAAATTTGTAGCTCAATCTCTCGATAGATACATAACGGATTCAGCCAGCTCGTTTCCAGGCCGGGATTTGAACTAAATAGAACCCCGGCAATTAAACTGCATGCAAGATTTGCAGTGACACGAGCAAAATGAGTAAATAAACGGTTTTAAAGATTAAATCTAACTTTTCAGCATCTGTGAGACGCCCTGAACAATATCCTATCATAAAATTGTCACTTGTGTACACTTCGGAGGCTGTATCGTGCTAAAAAACTGAAATTTCTCCAAAAATGTAGTATATCTGGATTTATAGGACCCGTTGTACTCGCTCTAGTGAGCTGCAAATCAATAGGGTTCATCTGTGAGACACCATGAAAACTATCCAATTGTAATATTGGTAATGTGTATACACTTCGGAAGCTGTATCATGCTAACAATCCGAAATTTCTCCAAAAATGTGACCATAGCACCCGTTGTACAAGATCCAGTGAGCTGAACATCAATGAGGTGCATCTATAAAACGCCCTGAACAATATCCAATCATAAAATTGGTCACTTGTATACACTCCGGAGGCTGTACTGACTCTAGTGAGCTGAAAATCAATAGGGTTCATCTGTGAGCTCTAGTGAGCTGAAAATCAATAGGGTTCATCTGTGAGACGCCCTGAATAATATGCAATCATAAAATTGGTCACTTATATACACTCCCAGAGGCTGTATCATGCTAACAAACCGATATTTCTCCAAAAATGATAAAAATGCCGTACTTCAAGTACCATAACATCTGTTGTACTAGTTCTGGTGCGCTGTAAATCAATAGGGTTTATCTGTGAGATATCCTAAACAATATTCAATCATAAAATTGGTGATTTGTTGCAGTCCGGAGGCTGTATCGTCCTAACAAACTGAAATTTCTCCAAAAATATGACCGTAGTACCCGTTGTACTAGCTCCAGTGAGCTGAACATCAATGAGGTTCATCTATAAGACGCCCTGAACAATATCCAATCATAAAATTGGTCACTTGTATACAGTCCGGAGGCTGTATCGTCCTAACAAACTGAAACTTCTCCAAAAATGACAAAAATTTGATACTTCTAGTACCATAGCACCCGTTGTACTGGCTCTAATGAGCTGAAAATCAATAGGGTTCATTTGTGAGATGTCCTGAAGAATATTCAATCATAATATTGGTGACTTGTTGGCCTTCGGAGGCTCCATCGTGCCAACAAGATATGTTACGAAAAGTGGACGAAGACAATGACGGCATACACACAGGATTTTTTTTCTAAAAACCGATTTTACTTTTCCTCCCAACATATCTAATATATGAGAAAAGTATTGGTTTAGGGGAGAGAGGGGTTCAGTGTGTCATGGGGCACAGTGAATCTGTTTCAAATTACGCGCCATTTACATGATGCCGCCATTCAATTCCCGCTCTTTATTCGTGTGGTTGGACCCTCCGACCTAACACATTCGGTCGACATCGTTAGATTCGTTAGTTCACCACTAGTCTTTGGAAGTAGTGCATGTGTGTTTTCAACGCACAAAAGTAAAATTTTGTGTATGTATTGATTCGTCGTCTACAATTCTACGAACGATTTTCTGGAAATTTGGTTTCGTGCAATACAAAGAACCGTTATTTGTGTAAATAATTTAGTTTAGATTAGTACTATATCTTTTCATACAAACTAGTTATTCATATTTTTAACTTGAACTGTAATGTGAGGTAGATTGTGTCACAATGTAATGGGGCAGAGTGTTTACACACTGCACCCCATTATAATTTTTTACAGGAGAGTGCATAATGGTTAGAAATAGAAAAAGGGAATCTGATAATGGGCCTTACAGATCCAGAATTGATGAAAACTGCTGTTCTTCGTGTGATTGATCAGAACTGTAGTGTAAGGGGGTTAGCAAGTGAGTTAAATATAAACAGAACCACATTGCAGCGATACGTTAACAAATATAAATCTTCCAAGACAGATGAAAGAAAAACCTTTCTTTTCAAACCGAATTACAGTGTTAATAAGGCTTTGTCACCGGAACTTGAAGAAGATCTTGTAAAATACATTATAGATGTAGCAAACATGCATCTCTCAAGGAAACAAGTAATGGAATTTTCTTACCAATTGGCGATTGCAAATAACTTGAACGTACCGACTAACTGGCATACAAATAAATCGGCTGGTTTGGACTGGTTTTATGAATTTAAAAAACTGTTTCCAATCCTCTCAGTGCGAAATACAGAAGGCACTAGCCTTGCCAGGGCTACTGCGTTTAATAAAAGCACATTTAAAACTTTTTTCGATAATTTAGAAGAAATTTATTCTCAGTTTGGTGATAGCTTGTCCCCTGGATGCATATATAATTTGGATGAAACGGCAATCACTACTGTTCACAAACCCCCTAAAATTGTGGCTCAAAAAGACCAAAAACAGGTTGGTCAGGTGACGTCTGGAGAACGAGGAGTTTTGGTGACCTCCTGTTGTATAATATCAGCAAATGGGAGTTCAATCCCTCCATGCTTAGTTTTCCCAAGGGTCCACTATAAAGATCATATGATTAAAAGAGCTTCTGTAGGAACGTCAGAATTTGCTACAAAGACCGGGTGGATGAACGGGTATATATTCGAGAAGTCCTAAAACATTTTCAAAAAAATACATGGGCTACATTATTAGGCTTAGATTAGACGGGCGTATTTGCGTCGCGTGTTGTTTACACTGGTTGTTTGCGAAATTATACGAGCGTAAACATCACGTTCGGTACAGCCAGAGTAGATAGAACTGGCTAGCTAGAATAGTCTTAAAATGAATCCCGTGACAATCAGTTGTGTCTCCGCTCTCTGTATTAGTTTATTACTTAAAAATAAAAATAAGAAAAGGAGAGCTAAACGTCGATGGTGGGTTCATCCCTTATTGAGTGACAGGTTATCGATGGGTTACTTTCAAACAAAATTTAGTTAACACAGATTACATCCTCAAAAGTTCTTTTCATTTTACCGAATGTCTGTAGAGATTTTTGATGAACTACTCAACTTGTTATGCAACGCTTTGCAAAAGGAAAAAACAAACATGAGGATTCCAATTTCCCCAACAGAACGTCTGGTAATCACTCTAAGGTATGTGTAAACTTTATTAGAAAATTTACAAATATAAAAAACAACTAAATATTAAAAAACTAAATAAAAACTACAGTCTCTCGTAATTTTGACCACCGCCGTATTGGATGTCCTGGGAATCAGCAGAAGCACTGGAAGCTGGTGTATCCTATGGTGGAGACTGATATCTCTCATAATTATCATTGGAACTTGTAGAAGCCGAAGCATATCGGTTTCGATTAGCCGGTGGATAGGCAGCGTTGCCTTGAGATCTCGGTTGAGAAGGGAAACGACACTCTTGTACCACTTGCATTAAACGTAATCTGCAAGACAACATATCTGGGATCGACATTTGCTCCATTAATGGTAAGAGCGACATCAAAAATGCCCTGTTCCCAGAATCATCTCTGGGCTGGCTGTTCACCTCTTTTTGGAGAGCAACGCCTTCATTTAAAACTTTTGCTACCGCTCGAATTTCTGTAACTTCTTCCGTTTGTTTTTTCTTCCCCTTCGATTTTACGCGAGCTGAGGTAGTAGGAAGGGTCTGAGAGCATTGAGACGCTGCAGATGTAGAGGGCAACGGAGTGTCTTCAGATTCAGGCAAGGTAGATGCAAGGGGTGACTGGGAATCTTCTATCTCCTGTGTGGACTCCCCCTCATTTTCATCGTCATTTTCCTCACCGCTATCCTCTGGGCTTCTGATATTCGAACTTGTATTTCTCATTTCAATAGAAGGCGTCAGAAATAGAAGCTGATCAAAAAAAAGGTATTTTTTCTTTTCTTTTTTTTGGCAGCTTGCCCACTTTTGCTACGATTTATCATAGTAACCTCTCCTTTAAATTGGTCCCTGACCGACTTCCATTTTGTCTGAACCAATTTACCTGAAAGACAACATTTACATTAAACAGCAATTAGGTAACTAAATTTAAAATTTATTGCCGATACCTGACAACTGGCTCAGATTTCGGGTGCTTAGAATATGTCTACAAAGTTTCAAGATGTACGATTAGAGGTATCGCAAGGGAAACATGCGTGGCTATTTAGAACATTTTACAACCTTTAGAAATGCCTATCCCAACAACAGCTACCTGGACCCATGTGGTAAATAGATTTTATGAACAAACTCAATTTCCAAATTGCTTGGGAGCGATCGATGGCAAGCATATCCGAATTGTTCGACCTCAGAATTCTGGGACAGAATACTTTAATTACAAAAAATTCCATTCGATCGTTTTACTAGCTGTCCCCGATGCGGATTATTGTTTCACTGCAATAGATGTAGGGGCTTACGGACGAGAAGCCGACAGTAATGTCTTTAAAGGATCGAATTATGGGAAGCAACTGGCACAAAAGCACCTTGACCTACCAGAGAAAACAGCACTTCCAGGTACAATGTTGCCATTATTACCACATGTATTTGTAACAGACGAAGAAGCATTTGCTATTGATGAACATATACTAAAACCATATGCGCGCAATAAAAGATTGGAAATTCCTCAAAAGGTATTTAAGTACCGTTTAACAAGAGCCCGTAGGTTTGTCTAATGTACGTTTGGTATTCTTGCAAATAAATGGAGAGTATTTCACACAAGTTTACTGATGGAGGAGGATTTTGCAGTAGATATTATAAAATCTTCATGTGTACTGCACAATTTTGTAAGAAGGAGGGATGGATTTGACCACGACGACACTTTAACAAATCCACTAGAGGATATCGGAAAGGTGGCTACGGGAGGTGAATCTAGCGGTTTTGCAGTCAGAGAACACTTTACACAATATTTTATGGAGCCGTATCTTGGCAACTTGAGAAAATTTAATGTGTTTATTATTAAAATTAGTAAATAAATATCTACTTACTTTTATTACTTTTTTCTGTAGCCAATTTCCCAATTGTCAATCAACTCTGCACAGACTTCATCCCAGAGTTTCATTTTTAGCTCCCTATTGCTGTACTCTTTTGATTTTATGTTGTACAGAGGCGGCCGTTTTTCAATTTCAGCAATTAATTTTTCTGTATCCTTGGAGTGTATTTCGACAAATACTAAACAATGTGTTTCAGTTCCAGCGTGCCCCGACGTGCCGGCGAATACACGTCACAATACGTAGCGGTGGACGTATAGTGACGTTTTTGCGTCGCGCTCGACGCTCGTGTAATCACGTCTATAAAAATCTGTGGTTTTCGTTAAAGCACAAAATACGCGACGCAAATACGCTGAGCGTATGTGCGCCCGTCTAACCTAAGCCTTAAGCAAGGTCATTCTTATATTTGACGAATCGCATATCACAATTGGCAGCTTGAATTTTTGCAAATAAAATGGAATTATATTAGTGTCTTTACCGCCACACACTTTCAGCAGGCTCCAACCTTTAGTTTGTACAGTGTTTAAGCCATTTAAAACTGCGTTTAATGCTGCTAGTGCCAACTGGATGCTACCAAACCCTGGGAAAATCATCAGTATTTATGACATTGTTGGCTTATGTGGGAAGGCATATGAAATATCATTCACCCCTAAAAATATATCAAGTGGATTTGAAGCTACTGGCATTTGGCCATTCAATAGAAATATATTTTCAGAGGTGGATTATTTAGGAGCCGAAGTAACAGACAGGCCTTTCCCTAACGCCAATGGTCATATTGAGGAAAACAAGGAAAATAAGCCAGGTATCAGCAGTCCAAATACCAAGATTGTTCCGGAAATTTCATTTAAATCTGATACTTTACCTTCTACTTTTTGGTTGCAGCAAAGCCTACAGAAGAACCCAAGCAAGAACCTCTCGTCAATAAAGTGGTTAAACCGCAAGAATTGCGACCTTTTCCCAGGGCACTACCCAGAAAAAACACGACCAAGAGGCGCAAAAGGAAAAGTGAAATTTTAACAAAAACCCCAATCAAAAATGCATTATGTGAAGAACTAGAACTGAAGAAGCGAAAAAAAGAAATAAAAGTGAAACACGTTGTTAAAAGAAAAGTTTTCTTGGAGGAATCAAGACTTTCACATAAAAGCAGTTCATCCAGTATTAGCTACTCCGATGCTGAAGAAGATTTAGATGGAATCAATTTCGATAAAAATATTGAATTCAACATTAATGACTATGTCCTCGTTAAAGAAGGGATTTCATGTAATGTTCCTATATATTCCGTAGGAAAAATTGTGGATCACAGCAAAGACGAATATAAAATACTACATTTAAATAAACTGACGAAAAAAGGTAATTTTGTAGAAAATGTCATTTTTGATTTCTCGAGGGAGGAGATTGAATTGGCCAAACTACCGAATCCCCGGAATATTGGGAAAACATCAAGAATAGCATTTCCTCTTAAGTTTTATTCCTACAATATTCGATATTAGTTTTTATTTTTTGCTTTTGTTTGTTCTTCTTTTAAAATAATTAATAAAAAAACGCAAAGTCATTGTTTTTTCTAATGACACATTGTTTAGGTATTCTTATGTGACACCATCTACCCCACCCATGGGGCACACTGTGCCATTTGTCTTTATATTCTAAAAAAATTCATAGGTCACTCAACAGTTTTTACTTTTCCGCCCAACCTTTCTATATGCGAGAAAAGTATTGGTTTACCCCAAAAAAGTTGGAATTTTGAAAATTTTTTTTTAGTTATTTTTACGTTTTCCATCAACAACAAAACGAAAAAACGGTTTTTAGAAAAAAAATCCTGTGTGTATGTCGTCGTCGTCGTTGTCGTCGGCCACTTTTCCGTACATGTCTTGTTAGCATGATACAGCCTCCGGAGTGCAATAAGTCAGCAATTTTATGATTGAATATTGTTAAGGACATGTCACAGATGATCCCTATTGATTTTCAGTTCACCAGAGCCAGTATCACGAGTGCTATGGTACTTGAAGTACGACATTTTATATTTTTTTGAAAAATTTCAGTTTGTGAGCATGATACAGCCTCCGGAGTTCAACAAGTCACCAATTTTATGATTGAATATTATTCAGGGCATCTCACTGATGAACCCTATTGATTTTCATCTCACCGGAACCAATACAACAGGTGCTACAGTACTTTAAGTACGATATTTTTGGAGAAGTTTCAGTTTGTTAGCACGATAAAGCCTCCGGAGTACATACAAGTGACCAATTTTATGATTGGATATTATTCAGAGTGTCTCAAAGATGAACCCTATTGCTATTCAACTCAGTAAAGCCAGTACAACGGGTGCTATGGTACTTGAAGTACCAAATTTTCGTCATTTTTGGAGAATTCTCAGTTTGTTACCGCGATACAGCCTCCAGAGAGTATACGATTGATCAATTTTATGATGGAATATTGTTCAAGGTGTCTCACAGATGTACTCTATTGATTTTCAGTTGACTAGAGCGAGTACAGGGGGTCCAATAAATTTAGATATACTGAATTTTTGGTTATTTTTGGAGAAATTTCGGTTTGTTAGCACGATACATCCCCCGAAGCGTATACAAGTAACAATTTTATGATAGAATATTGTTCAGGGCCACACATGCGGAAAAGTTAGTTTTAATCCTTAAAACCGTTTATTTTTTGTTTTGTATTGATAATTTTTTTCTGAAATATTATTGTTTCAAGTGCGATAAGCAAATTAGAGATAACAGTATTTGGTTTTGAGCAAAAAATACACTGAACCCCTCTCTGCACTACCCCCAAAAAAGTTGGAATTTTAAAAAAAAAATTAGTTATTTTTACGTTTTTCATCAATAACAACACGAAAAAACGGTTTTTAGAAAAAATCTTGTGTATATGTCGTCGTCGTTGTCGTCGGCCACTTTTCGTTACAAGTCTTGTTAGCACAATACAGCATCCGGAGTGCAATAAGTCACCAATTTTATAATTGAATATTATTCAGGATATCTCACAGATGGACCCTATTGATTTTCAGCTCACCAGAGCCAGTACAACGGTTGCTATAGTACTTGAAGTACGACATTTTTGTAATTTTTTGAGAAATTTCAATTTGTTAGCACGATACAGCCTCCCCAATGCATCAAGTCGCCAATTTTATGATTGAATATTGTTCAGGACATCTCACAGATGACCCCTATTCATTTTCAACTCACTAGAGCCCGAACAACAGGTGCTATAGTACTTTAAGTACGACATTTTTGTCATTTTTGGAGAAATTTCAGTTTGTTGGCACGATACAGCCTCCGGAGTATATACAAGTGACCAATTTTATTGTTGGATATTATTCAGAGCGTCCCAAATATGAACCCTATTGATATTCAGCACACTAAAGCCAGTACAACGAGTGCTATGGTACTTGAAGTACCAAATTTTTTAAATTTTTTGAGAATTTTCATTTTGTTAGCATGATACAGCCTCCGGAGTAACATCATCATGTGAAAAAATGCCAGTGTAAACAAATTTTTTTAAAAAGTGAGCAGGTAGTGGAAATAAAATCAGGTGGTAAGTGAGAAATATTAGAAGAAGCAAGGCGACAAATCATTTCTCAGATGAGCATTTATCAAATATGTTTATTTAATAAATGCAGAAATGGAGCTGAAAAGTTGAAAGAATTTTTCTATAAAACAAACACGTTATTTGTTTAAAGGAAACAAAAAAATATTTTTTCAAGAAAATAATATATAACTTTTATCCTACTGAAAAAATGTTTTTAAACCTAACTTTATTTCTTATTACAAACTTCCAATTACAATTACAAATCTAGACAGGCTTATTATTACAATAATGAAAATAGAATTGTCCATCCAAGAGCAATAGCATAGGTGGTTGGTACCAATCCTCCTCAGCTCTTTTTACTAGTTTCACCATGATAACTGAATTAACAAAGTATTTATGCTATTTTAGATATTTCATCTTTGAACTGGTAGTAATTAGGTGCGTTCTTTTTGACTGATATCTTTTTGTTTTACTCACTTCTAAGATAGCTGAGATTTTTCCTGACCCTTCACCGATACTGAATGTGTTGTAAGGGGTTATCAGTTGGACTTGAGGCGGAAATAAAATGGAGGGGATGAAGAAATATTTGATTTGCTTGGTTTATTTGTAGTTTTAACCAAGGTTATCTATGGTTTTAACCATTGACATATAAACACACAATCTATTTTTCTTTTGTTACAAATTATGGATACAATAACATTAATAGATGCCGTATAGTTTAAATCTATCCCTTGAAGATGCTCAGAGGGCGAAGGAAGGTAACAACTAATAATGCTGGAATATTAGCCATAATACAAATCTTAACTCAAAGAACTATTTGAAACTAAAAATAACAAAATCTAGCGTGGTTATAAGAGATATCGAGATAGGTTATGTTTATATGTTTTGTTTCTTATTCACGCATGCGTCCACAGATCGCGCGCTTCAATTGAGATGTCGTTCTTTTTGGTGCTTACGTATGTAATAACCTAAAAAATATTCGCCATAATCCTAAAAAACGTTGTCACCACTGTAATAATCTCGAAACATTCTGTAATAACCAAGAAAAAATCTGCTGTCAAAATGTCCCTAATGGACCGAGAAGGCAGCGTAGCTGGCTGTCACCACCCACGATTTCGTGGGAAACAGGAGTTGTCGGCTCCTGGAAAAAATGTCCGAAAAGGTTGGCTTCGGCCTCCGCTGCTACCAGTTGTCGTTGGTAATGAGAGGTCTTGTGCCATAGTGTTACGTCAGTTAGAGGGGTGTGTTGAGGAAAAATCTTAGGTGTAGCTCTTATGGGTATATGTTATGTATTCATATAATCATGCTCTTCTGGTTGAGAAAATAAACTAATCGATAATGATTTCTTTAACGAGTTTAATATAAAAAATAAATTACACCAATTGACAAAGCGTCTGGAATAATTGTATGTAGAGTTTGTGACTGTAAATAATTAAAACCAATGATAGGATCGAGAGAAAACTTGAGATACCATGTTACATTAACGAGAATGAAACGGAATTTGTTAGTTTGAAAATAATCGCCGCAACCTAAATATTTTCGCGCACCCTATATATGAAACTTTGAAATAACCGATTTAGTATTCAACCTCAAATGTGCTCCCTATTCCTGATTCATACGGAGAGATATCACCATTGAATACTTGTATGCGATATAAAATAACATAGATTAAAATTATATAGATAATATCATAGATGCGGGCTGGCAATGTTAATAATTTGACCAAACTACAAAAGTCATAATACACAGTTTAGATTAGATTAGATTTTAACGGGGTTACTGTGCACTGAAACCAAAGGTTTATTGTGCCCCCCTATCAGAGCTGTTGTCGCTACTACTACAGCTCGCCTTCCGGTTCCAAGGTTCTAATGAACTCTAGTATTTGGGACGGCTTCAGCGAGGTTAGGTCCTCACTCTTACAAGTTCCTTGTCCAAAGCATTTCTTGCGTTGGCTTGAAATGGCGAGGCATTCCAGAACTAGGTGATCAGGAGTTTCATCCTCCTCCCCACAGAATCTACACTCGTCAATCTCTGCTAGACCTATTCTCATTAAGTGCTTCCTAAGGCGGCAGTGTGCTGTAAGAAAGCCCGTGAGGAGATGTAGCTTATCTTTGCTAAGGTCCAAATATTTTTTGGACCTAGCAGTGTCAAAGTTCCCCAGGAACTTTTTGGAATGTTCCAACCCGGGAAGGCACCGCCAGGGTGCTTCTCTTTCGGTTTCCTCTTTCTTCCGAAACTCTTTCTTGTAGGAGCATTTTGATACACCACAGAAAGGCTCCGGGCCAATAAAGGGCATTTGTGCTCCTTTCCTGGCAAGTGTATTGGCCTCTTCATTTCCCGTGATTCCCGAGTGACCAGGAACCCAGACTAAAGAGACCTTGTTATTCTTGTCTAATTCATTAAGTTTTCTTCGGCACTTCCATGCCAACTTTGAATCAATGACATGGGAGCTCAATGCTTTGATAGCTGCTTGACTATCAGAATGGATCGATATCTCACATCTCTGGTAGTTTCTTTCTAGGTTCATTTCCACGCATCTTTCAATCGCAAGTATTTCTGCCTGAAAGACGCTCGGGAAGGAGCCTAACGATAATGAGTATCTGGTGCCAGGCCCAAATACTCCAGCGCCTGCTCCGATGATGGTTTTTGAACCATCTGTATACCATCTAATGGTGTTTTCTTTGAGAGTTTGGGTGGTGTATTTCCTTTCCCAGGCTCTCCTCGTATTTAGCATCGTAGTGAAATTCTTTTCGATGCTTACTTTCCTGATCATTTCGTCACTGGGAAGATTCGCTAATGAGGTGTATCTTGTCAGAGAGGACCAAGCTCCCTGATTGATTTTTAATACTCTCATTGCCTGAACCTTCCTTAGATATTCTAAGAATTGCCTCTTGGGCAGATCTTTCTATCACCAGATGTAGAGGTGTGAGATCTGTAATGATCTCAAGTGCCCTAGTTGGACACGTTCTCATAGCTCCAGTGATGCACACACAGGCAAGCCTTTGAGCTTTATCGAGGGTTTTCCTCGTGCTGTACTGACTTGCTTTTGTGTGCCAAACTATTGCCCCATACGTAATTGCTGGTCTCACAATCATGGCGTACATCCATCGCAGTATTTTTGGGTTACAGCCCCACCTCTTACCAGCTAGATTTCTGCACGCCATCAAAGCTCTTATTGCTTTACTAGCAGTTATTTCAACATGCTTATTCCACAGAAGCTTACTGTCTAGGGTTATCCCGCCGCAACCTAAATATTTTCGCGCACCCTATATATGAAACTTTGAAATAACCGATTTAGTATTCAACCTCAAATGTGCTCCCTATTCCTGATTCATACGGAGAGGTATCACCATTGAATACTTGTATGCGATATAAAATAACATAGATTAAAATTATATAGATAGTATCATAGATGCGGGCTGGAAATGTTAATAATTTGACCAAACTACAAAAGTCATAATACACAGTTAGTATAATTTTTAAATTAGACTTACCAATTCTCCGACTGGGTGTTCACAAAAACGCCGACGGCCACGACTAGCGTTTCGAACGAAAAAAAAACCTTCAGAGCGCGTACAGTAGACGCTCCCTTGTAATCTTCTTTTCCCCCTTTCAAAAAAATTACACTTGATAAGTTAAAACACTATGTCTTAATTATATGTTACTTAAACTCAGGACTCCTCAAAAACCGCTATCCGCCAACTACAAAAAAACTAGACCGGTCCCGACCGCGAGTTTTTACCAACTGCCCTTCTTTCGTAGCTCGACATTTTCCCTATGTCAGTATCGTTTAATTCCTGATTGGTGGAACTTATCATTCGACGTAATTGTGTAATAGGTTTTTTACATCGATTAACAATTTGATCCCGCAAAATTTCGTTATTTTGCGCAATTATTATTTCCTGTTAAAATATTATTTTTTTCATTTTTTGCAACAAATTAGACTGCTTAGCTAAGTGTTTTTTACATTGTATGTATGTTAACGACCGCTTTTTTTAGTTAAAACGTTACAATATAAAAGGTAATTTGTTACACAGGGTGATCCTCCCTATGTTTCTTATTTTGGTATTTATTACACTCACATCACTATATCTCAGATCACATTAAATGAAGTGATCTGGACATCTCAGTCGAAAAGAACGCACCTAATGTATAAAGGTGGCATTTTCTTATTGGCAAAAGTCAAATGTTTATAACTTTCAATAGTAGGAATTAAAATTTGGATATACTTTATAATTATAATTTTAAGTAATTAACTTACCTAAGAAATGCCATGCTAGAAATCGCAAGGAGACCATTCTATGATGGGGCAAATGGAATAATTGCACAGTGTCAACTATTTGTTCAGGAGGAACAACTAAGTTAATCACCCTACAAATTACAATCGATTATTAAAATACAATAAAACAGCAAATATTTAAAATTGAGATTGAATATTCCCTTTAATTTCTTTAAAAATACTATCAGCAATGTACTTATGGTGAATATTTTTTAAATATCGATGGGTTTTTGACAAAACATCGTAAGCGACTAATTTCTCGAACATTATGTTTTTACACAAAACTGTTGCTTACGATGAACGGCACATACACATAACTTAGGTCAGCCTGGTAATTATTTTAAAACGTATACAAAACTCGTATTAAAGTTATCGTATCCACCAGTAATTTTGTAACGGTTTTCATAACGGACGTATTTACATCATAACCGCCAATATGACCCTGACAAAACATCGTATGCGCCATATACTCGTGGTGGTTACGATTTATCCTAATGTCGCTTACGATAATTTTTTGCCTCCCTACCTTAAGGAGGGCTGGGCAGTAGCAAGCCTGCATCGACTTGTTTAGAAGTAAACTAAATTAATTTCATTTCAGTTTGCTTTAAATGGTATTGACGAGTGCATTGTATTCCATTAATAATAATTAGAAATAAAATACGTTAGAATTATTTATTTTATTGCGATTAAAGATCTTTGAAATTATTTTGCTGGTAAGTTATAACATATTATTTTTTGTTTTTATGTTTAGTTATATAATTTTTATTTATTTAGATGGCTCATTCAAGAGGTTACCGCATAGCCTTAATGGCATTGCGTGATATTGCTGATACTAGTACTCGAAATGAATGTGTAAATGATGACAACGCGAATAAAATGCAAAATATCTATCCAGTTTTAAAACCAGTACAAAATGAAAACAACACTGAAAGTTTTGACAATGAAAATAACGTTGATTCTAATAGTATAATGGAAGTTGTACAAGATCAGTCAGATATTTTAGTTGATATTGCTAACATTCCGATAATGCTTGTAGATGACTTTGTTGAGAACGTTTCAAAATTCAATCTGGAAAACGATGTTTCTATTCAGACTTCAAATTTAAATGACACCAGGAGAGAAACTAATGTTTCGGTTAGTACCCAACAACCAGCCTTACCAAATAAACTGGTAGACTACTCATCCAGTTCAGAATCCGAAAACTATGATAAGAAGAGTTCTCCTAAAAGCAAGACGTTAAAAAGATTTGACTCCGATTACTCTTTTCGTGAAGATAAACATTCCGATTTTGGCTATTCTGGAACAGATGTTGAAGAAACAGATGATATCGCAACAGACATTAGGGCATTTCTGGGTTAAAAAAAACTAAAAAAGAATCAAGAAAGAAAAGAAAACAAACTGAGAAAGCGTTAGGGGCTAATAAATCCGTTCAAGAAAATCCGTGTAAAAATAAAAGATGCCAAAATGGATGTACAGGAAACTTTACAGAACAACAACGACATGACATATTTGAATACTACTGGGGTTTGGGCAGTTATTCTAGACAAAGAGATTGGCTTTTATCATGTATAAAGGAAAAAGAAGTAAAGCGAACGCGAACAAAAAATGTAGAACATAGTAGAAGAACTAGAAGCTTTAGTTACATTATTAAATGGAATGAGGTTGAAACTGAAGTGTGCCAAAAATTTATTTTAAAAACGCTTTTTATCTCACAAATGACATTACGATACACTAAGGCCGATCAAAGGGGCAAACATAATCCGCCTCACAAAACTACAACCGAAGACAGAAAAAGAGTTATACCTATCTAGCGAACTGAGAAATGTGTCTTATTTATACCGGATTTTTGTAAAGGATCAACAAGAAATTTACAAAATAAAAACTAAAGTATCCCTAAAAGTATTCAGATCAATATTTAATAAAGACTTTAATATCGGCATTCACCTTCCGAAAAAGGATAAATGCACCATATGCGAATCTCGAAAAGACGAAGAAAATAAATTTAGCAAAGCGGACGATTTGTTATACCAAATTCATATTAAAGATAAAGATGAGAGCAAAAAACAGTTTTTTTCCGACCAGAATATTGCGAAAGAAGACGATAGTTATGTTTGCGCAAGTTTCGATTTGCAAAAAGTTTTAAATACGCCCCATGGAGACAACATGGTATTATACTATTCACGTAAATATGCGTTTTACAACGAAACTGTGTATGAAAGCGGAACAAGAAGTGCTTATTGCTATTTATGGAGCGAAACAGATGGAAACCGAGGCACCAATGAAATTTGCTCAATTCTTCACAAATATCTGGTTGAAGTTGATGGTCGGGAAAACGTTATAAGTGTTGCTTTATATTGTGACAGCTGCAGTGGTCAAAATAAAAATAAGGCCATGCTAATAATGTTGAATACATTCCTAAAAAAGGCAAGTAATACCCGCCACATTAAAATAACTTTCCCTTTACCTGGACATACTTACATGCGAGTAGATGCAGTCCATGGCACAATAGAAAGATTTATTCGTAGGCGCATTGTTTGGGCACTGTCAGAATGGCCCACCTTAATAGCAAACGCTAGGGTTCACCCTAAACCTTTGGAAGTTATTAGCATGAAGTATTCTGAATTTTTATCTTGGAAAGCGGCGAGCGAAAATTTCTTTCCAAATAATAGGAAGAACTTTGAAGATGGAACTGAATTCCAAATAAGTCAAGTGAGAATTGCATTATAGGAAAAAGGAAAAGAAGAAATCAAAATTAAACATTCTTATTCTGATACAGCTGAAAGTTTTATTTTGCAGATTCCTAATGGAGCTCCTAAAGGTTTGTTAACGTTTTCAGAAATTACGATATTTAAAGCCCTATTTTTTTATAATTTCAGGTAGAAGATCAAAGAATCCCCAAAAATCACTGGAATCTATATACAAATGTCCTTTAGAAATATCCTTTCCGAAGTTTCAAAATCTAATGGAACTTTGGAAGAAGCATGTTATCCCAAAAAAATTTGTTAACGAATACCAACAATTCCAAGGAAGGGCAGAAGCTCTGGATGTTTTAGCAGAAACTGATGACGAAGACCAATACCAAGACATAATTTAAGATGAAAGGTTAAAATAATTTTTAAATGTTATTATTATTGTCATTTTCGTTTTTGAGTAAAGAGTTTTTATTTATGCAATGAATTTTATTTCAAAAAAAGATGCCGACAAAACATCGTAAGTGTATCTTAAGCGACAAACAAATATACACGGCTTTAAAAAAATGTATTGACAAAGTATCATAACCTGAAAAAATACCTGAATATGTTAAAGTTGACTAATCTAAACTAAACTATAAAAATACAAATGATTACAAAAAAAGTTCAAAAACAAAATAATGAGAAGGAAAAAAGCCCTCCTGTAAAATTTGACCCTCGTCGCTTACGATGTTTTGTCAAAAACCCATCGATATACCTATTGATTGGAGTGGTTCTGAAGTTTTAACAGCTACATCATTTTTATTGAATGATCCCATAATATAATAAGCTGTTATAAAAATTAAGAATATTTCAATTTTAGTTATAAATGTAAAAGTTAGGAGATTATAATAAAAAAATAAAAATAATAACACTTGCCTGAAGTCGTTTTTCAGTCCATGCCCAACAAAAATTACCCCGATATCAATTAAGTATCTCAATTTCTTGTAAGTAGATTTCAAGGTCGTTAAATGTTTAGAGCTGAAATTCGCATCCAAGTCCCCGGGTTTAATACCCGAAAATTTCGTTAAATAATCGACGACTTGTTCTTGAGTTGAGATGTAATCATCTATAAAAGGGGTATACTCTAATTGACCACTCCTAAAAACATTTAAGTAACAATTATCTTTTGAAACATGTTTAATTAATAATAGAACTGAATAATGCACTGAATAATGCACCGTGTTCGAGATTTCATAAATAATTTCTACAATACTGCATTAACGTCGTTCAAATAGAACTTAACTTGATATATCAACCAAAATGTACGAAAATAGAACGAACGTTTCTTAAAATTAATAGAAACTTACTCTTAATTAGATTCAAAATAAAATAATGATAATAAATTTTCTAATACCAATATATACAAAAACATTTGCCATAAAAGGTAATTTCTGCAAATGTCAAAAAATATGTTGAGAAAATTTAAATTCATAGACCCTGAAAACATACCCTCTAATACAAGTTATTCTGGCGACTGACATTTGAGAGGGTTTAATAGTGGACATTTTTCCATCACTTCTTAATTCAGCTTCCTCTTGGTTCAGCGTAACAAATTCCGCATCCATTGCAACTAAATCTCCCGGTTTTAAAATTTCGTTGTCTTGTAATGGGCTGTAAGATATTCCTCTAGATCCACCTGTCACTGCGAGGGACGTGTCTTCTAACAAAACATCCTAATAAATGTTGATAAATGTAATTGAGTTATTTTAAGGTAATGAAAAAGACAAAACAAATTATATATTTTTTATTTTTCACTTTTACTCTTTCAAATAATATGTAGATAGAAATATTTTTTCAATTAAAGATATTTTAAGAAAGATAGATTAATGGTATGAGGTATTTGAAAACAAAAGCCAATTTGAACACCTTAAAAATGTAATAATGCAATATGAAATTTTTGCTTCACTGAAGTACTCATATTCTTCTATTTTTTGAATATTCTCCTCTTTCTACCTAATTCAATTGATATTTAACACTAATGTTTTGAGTTTGAAAGAGTTAAATGTTTCACCCTTATATCGAGTTCGTTCCAAAAAAGTTCAATGGGAGAAAGTTTATGTGATTCAGATAGTCATTTATTGATAAAATATGTATTTAAGATTATTAATTTAACTTGTCATGCCATCTATCTACACCTCATCAAAGAACTCATGCTGCTTTTTACTTTTGAGGTTCTTTTCAATAAAGACAGTCGTTTAAGAGTCATTCACGAAAGCAGTACATTTTATTTTCTCTCAAACTCTAAATTAATATCATTGCATAATTTAAAAGGTCCATCCTGACACACTCTAAATTATTAATCTGTATGGGTTTTCGTTGGACTTAAAATAAATTAAAATAATTACAAACAGCTGATGTGTTACCGAGTAACTTTTTTTTCACAAATCAAAATCCGGTCCATTCTGACACTGTCTAAATTATTGATTACACTTAAAATGCTAAAATCAAAAATGCAAGGCTACTATAGTGCCACACCAACAAGTTACCTTGTCGAATTACATATAAAAATGGTTGTTAATGCTTGTCAACGTTTTTTATGATAAATGGAAAAACAACTTAAAAAAAGAATTTTATATAGCAACTAAAAATTGTTCATTTGAATACATGCAGCTTATTGTCCAACTTAAATCAAATCGATGCCTTTTTACATAGAGGCAACAATGATCTTTTAGGACCAACAGAAGCAAGAGTAACGACCGAAATTGAAGATAATGAAATGTATAATCAGGGTTTGATATAGTTAGACTTAATTCCGAGAATAGGCACACAGGTGGCATAGTGTGTTATATAAAAAGTGGTATTCCTTATGAAGTAATTTGCGAATTGACAATTCCAAAAATGTTATGGGTAATAGGGTTAAAAATTAAAGGAATGTGTTTTATTATAAGGTAGGTGAGCCAATTATTGCCACCTTAAGGCTTGATAATTTGTAATATATCCAGATTGAACTCTAAGGATCTGTAAATAGGATGAATAAATCTCAATATATTTATCTTCAAATATATTAAACATAATAATAATAAAAATTATTCTAAAAAAAGTTACTATTTTTTTTAAAAAAAGTGCACAACTGGCAATATTTGGAACACGGGGTCAAAATATTGCCTGGCAATAAAGGGAATAGCTAGTTTACAAAAAAAAATCAATGCTAAAAAATATTAACTTTATTTTTTGTTTATAAGTAACAAAAAAAATCTACTAACTAATTAGAGTAATATGAAACCTCAAAACCCATCGCATTGAGGCCCCCGGAGGGTTTTAAGTTTGACATTACTCTAAGCACAATTTGGACACTTAAATAACTCTTTATCTTGTTTGGACAGTCCCACACATTCTTCATGGACATAAACTTTGCAGACAACCTCATATCTGCTATATGATTTTCCTTGCATAAAAAACAATACCAATTCGGAAGATGATTTTGCGTTAGCAGGAGGACATTTTTTGCCTTTGATGAAACAGGTGTAATTCCTTTTGTCTCGTTAAATTTCATTTTTTTGGAAGGAGGTGCTGAAGAGGAAAGAAATAGATTTCTTGTTACTTCTTGTGGTTTACTATGAGCAATCCCACCTTTTTAAAGGAATTATCTTGACGTTGGTTTTCAAGATCTTCCGGAATATCGGGAAGACTGGAAGTAGTTTGACTTTGGTTGTTGGGAAGTTCTGGAGTATTAGGAATACTCTGGATAGCTTCACTTTGGTTTTTCGGAGTTTCCAGAAAATGGGGAATACTAGGAGTAGATGCAGTAACGGGTGGCTTTTCAATTAACGACTCTTTCAAGGAATCTTCATAACTGCTTGCAGAAGATAACTCATCTTCACATGAATCGTCATGAACACTATATTCTGAATCCAAAGAGTCATCAAAGGAGAAATGCTCAATCTGTTTTTGATTTTTTAGTTTAAGTAATTTCTTCTTTCGTTGACTCTTAGTGGACTTAAAGTCTGTGACTCCTGATGTTGATGGTTGTATGTTAGTAGATTGGGACTTTCCAAGTTCTGATGTCGGTAACTTATTGTTAAGTTCATCTTTATTATTCGGAGATTTTTGAGTTGTTGATGTAGATGGTGCATTAACACTATTCCCATTTTCTTTGTTTTCTTCTATGTAAGTGATCAGGCTAGGTGCAAATGCAGATTCGGGTATTACATCTGGATTAAAAGGGAATATACCGGTAGCTCTAAATCCAGATGTAATATTGGTTGGTTTCATGGATTTTAACCAGACTGTTCTAAAAATATCGCAAAATCTCATTTTTATTATGGCTTTTCCAGGGTTCGTTAACAAAAAATTTAATATTTCTTGATCCCAAAAGGTCTGAAAACTTTTAAAAACGGATTTGTCCATCGGTTGCAACTCGTGCGTGGTATTGCTGGGTAGGCAAAACAATGTTACACCGTACTTCTCTGCTGCGTCGACAATAGAAACATCTAAATGAGATTTGGCTCCATCTAATATTAATAGAGTGTTGGTCCCTGGATTTTTGTATTTTGCAAAATGCTCGAGCCACATAATAAAAGACTCATTAGTCATACTCCCTTTTGGAGTCATTGTTACTTTTGAACCAGGAGGCAAATTATCTGACCATTCTGGTTTGAGTCTTTTGCCTTTAAATAAAATAAAAGGTGGATTCCACATCTTACGATTGTAACATTTTCACCATGTTCTGGAGCTGTTAAATGAACACGTTTAACTCCTTTTTTTGCTAAAACAGTTTGTTGTTTGTGAATGGTCAGTCTGCAACCCTTCTCATCCATATTATATAGGTTTTCTGGTTTATCAAATAACTTCAGTCTAATCATAACATTTTTCAGTTTTGTGAAATAATCATTTACAACAACGGGATTCATCTTTTGAGCCCTTGCTGGATTCATTTGTTGCGCTTTACGTCTGACTACATCAGGATGTCTTAAAAAATAGTCTAAGCCATTTTCTACCTGCTGTTTGGGATTCTTCAGAAAATCTTGTCGATATGTTAAGGGTTTTTGCATAAGAAAATACACTTTTTCTAACGACTTTACACCAATTTCTGCTAATTTATGAATCCTTGCCACCAAATGAAGTTCTTGTTCTAAACTTAAAGTTGATTTTCTCCCAAGACGTTTAATTCGATTATTTTGTCGGTAATGCAATCCAAGAGTTGTCCTAGGAATCTCCTATTGTTTTGAGGCCTCACTAATGCTAGTCCCATTTGTAATAGATTGTAATGCCCTTCTAAGATTTTCTTGAGACCACTTAGCTCGGTTTTTTTTTCGGCATTCTGCAACAATACCATTCTAGTTAATACATCTATTAACAAATTATTTAGAAGAAGTGGTTCCTAATATTGCCATGGCAATATTGAGAACAATTTATGTGGCAATATTAGGACACTTGCTACCCGAATGAAAAAAATTAATTTTCTTGTCTCGTTCGTTAAATGAAATAAAACAAAATATGCTACAAGAAATTACTTACTTCAACGTACTTATTGATAATTAGAACATCCACTGATCTTGAAAAGCAAACGTGTATAAGAATTTTAAACTTAAATATTTTTTATACCGCTCTCGTTAAAAACACACTCTTTCAAAGTCTGATCGGTACTGGCGACTGAAATGCATCAATGCGGTAATTATGGTTTGTGTTCCTACTCTAAGACAGACTAGGAGCGTCATCTTATTAAGAATAGCTGAATTAACGATTCCATGGGCGATGGCAATATTAAGACCATGGCAATAATTGGCTCACCTACCTTATTATACAGATCGCCAAACTCTAGTATTTCTGCATTTATAACTGAATTGGATAACATAGTAGAGGAAATTTACCAAAACTATAATGTAAATGTTTTTTTAAAGAAAGACTTTAATATAGATGTTAGACCAGGAAAGCATTATTTTTATGGGGGACAATTAATTACTCAAATGAAAGCTTTTCAACTTAAACAAATAATTAAGGAATATACCAGGATAAGACAAAATAATAGAAGTACAGTTGATCTAGTACTTACAGATAATAACGAGGTAACAGCTGAATTGAGGACGGAATCAAAAACTACAGATCATGATATGACATACTTTAAAATAAAGTTTAAGAATCTACAAAGTAAATTAAAATTAAATAATGATAGTACACCTACTTTTAAAACAAGAAATGTGAAAAACATTAATGCGAATGATTTTGAAAAAGCATTACATGAAAACTTTGAAAATTGACCTGCTTGGAAAATGTAATGAAAATATTACTTCTGTTTTAACACATTGGCTACTATATGAATCACCGGTGATACATCGTTTGTGGTTGCCCCTGTACGTTTAGCTACTATACCAAGCGCTTTAATGAGTCCTAAGTCGTTACGGAGCGCAACTGATATCACCACGATACTTGAAATGTAAAGTATAAATTTATTTTGAGTGTGCTCACCGGTGATTCACACGGTCCGGGGATAAACATTTTTTGTATTAACACCTGCTACTTTATCAGTTGGATTGTGTAAAGACCTGTATTTGTGTTTTATAAGTTAGATATAATGGATACTAAAACTGAAGAGAGACGTTTGCAATGGTACAACGAACTGGACAGTTTATAATGGTATAATGCATAAGACAGAAAACAGATGAATTGGGGTATGTAAATTTTATTTTCATTTTCTAGATTTGAATGTTGAAGCAGGGGTCTCAGAGCCTGAAAATTTGCACACAGAAATTGAACAGGAAGAACCGTTCCCATCGTCTGAGTCTGTATATGAACCAAGCGGATCGGAATCCGACACAGATGAGTCCCAAAATGACAGCGACGACCAAATACCGCCGGTGCCTTTGCCATATCATGTGGGCCAACCTCAGCAAATCAACCCAATGAATGGACATAGATGGATCATATTTACAACAATTTTCATTTGTCAGTGCAAGTAAAATTAATATTGTCAAGAATATGGAACCCGCAGAATTATATAGACGCATCGTGGACGACACCACACTTGATATGATAGTACAGGAAACCAATAGAAATGCAAAGATATACAAATCCCAATGGAAAGACGTTTCTATTGATGAGTTGGATTTTTTTTTGCTTAATTGCTTTATATGGCTCTTGTTGCTTATGCTAAAATTTACGATTATTGGTCAAAGACATTTTTATATAGGCATGTAATGGCAAGAAATAGATTTCAGTGCATTCTAAGATTCATTCACTTCACTGATTACGAAACGGCAGACAAACAGGATCGTCTAAACAAAATAAGACCGCTTGTAGAGACACATACTAAAAAATTTAAACACCTAAAAGTTCCACCTGAAGTGGCATCTATTGACGAGACAATAGTGTCGTTCAGAGGGCGACTGCTTTTCTTACAATACATTCCCGATAAAGGCTCAAAATCGGTGAAAAAATGTTCAAACTTTATGATGAATCCGGATATACGTACGAAACTAAAGTTTACTCGGTAAAAGTAACACCAACACAGCAATAATGTGATACTCATCTTGCTCAAAGATTATCTCGATCAGAGCCGCACATTAGTCGCAGATAATTTTTATAATAATATGGAATTGACTAATATTTTATTACAAAGAACAACTCACAGTGTGGGAACTTTGACAAAAAAGGTATTCCAAAAGATGTATTAAATGACAAAAAAATGGAAAAAAAGAGAGATAAAGGGATTAAAGGAGTTATAGTAGGTCACTGGAAAGATAAAAGAAGCATAACACTTTCATAATAGAAGCTTTCAATGATGTAAAAATGAATTATTCGTAATTATTTCTATCCATTTATTTGACATATAATTAACATATAGTGTATAATTGAGGCGTCCATTTCCAAAACTTTTTAAATCCATCGGATGTGATTTCGAGAAAATCCAACTTTTCTGATAACTTTGTTGGGAAATCAAATAGGTTTATGCGACTGGTTTATTATTTTGAGGATGTCTTTTAAAACTGTCTTTCGGTCAGCAATAAAATATTAGATAATAGTTTACTGAATTATTTGAAAAACAAAGTAGGATTAAACAAGTTTTGGAAACATATTGCGGATTTAGACAGTTATGGAAAAGTGCCTGTAGGGTTGCGAACTTAAAGAAACTTATGTGACGCAAAAATATTATTTATTCAACTTAAAAACTCTTAAAACAAAACTTCAGATTCTCATTTAATAAAAAACAGGTCCAGAATGTAACATATTTTAAATTTGCAAGTCATCATCTTCTGTAATATTTAGCTCATCTGGAGCAACACTTGCCTCATAGTTGTTATCGTCATCTGTAATGGTATTAAGAACACGTTCATAAAATGACAAATCATCTTCTGCACCATTTCTCCAATCAGGACCATAATGTTTTTTTAAAAGCGCATCGACATCGGAGAGCTTCTCTTTTTTTACTGGCACTTTATTTTCGAGGTGCTCTGGAATAATGTTTCCAAACTCTTTCCCTTTCTAACTACTGTCTTAAATACTCCAAGGTCATTTCGATAGTGCATTTCGCCTTTGACGACTACTGTTGGCACTCTTTGTTTAAACTGTTTCCTCAAAATAATTCTTTTTACTGAAGAAAACTTAAAATGCCACTGCCCAGGAAGCTTAATGACGGACTGCACAGGTTCCTTCCAGTTATACGTTTGATAATCTTTGCCTAATTCCAGAACCGTGGCATAATTGGAAATAATTGCCCTGTATTCATTGGGTAAAGCAATGGTGTCTTTGGTCTTTATAACCTTTTCTATCCGCCCAAACACGCGGTCAGGAGGTAAAAATGAGTGACCCACCATGGGAAAAATAATGGATACTTCTTTGACAGAAGAACCTGAAGAATACAGCCATTTCATCAACATACCTATCATAGTCACATTCTTATTCTGGCCAGGACATCCGTCACAAAAGAGCTGGATACTTTTTATAGAATCTTCTAGATCTAAAGATGAAAGTTTATGGTACAGCATTGAAGATATTTCGTTGGATCCCTTTTGTCTCATATTCTCAGTCCATGTAAAGGCAGTTACACTATCTTTGGTTTGAGGGGCTTTGGAATGACCTTGACAAACAGTGAAGTTGTAAAAATACAGTTGCCTGGAATAGTAAGCTGACTGATCTGGTACCCGTGGTAGGACCAGATTTTTTTGGCAATCAAAACTGAGCTTAATAACGTCATCCTCGGGACTTTTAATTTTTTCATAAAAAGCTTTGGCTTTTAAATTGTGCACCCTTAGTTTCGTTATTAACTCCAACTTGGCCTCTTCTGATTTCGTTGAACGTATTTGCACTTTAAGACTTATGCATTCAGAGCGAGCATCTGTTGCTGGACTTTTAAAACTTATGTTAAAATATGTATCAAAAATAGTCCGAAAATAGTCATACTTAACTTTAAACTCTTCATTATCATGGCAATATAGTGTCCAAAGTTTTCTAATACTGCAGTCACTGGACATGTACTGGCGTTCCGATTTATTTCTGGTATAGTGTGATTCAATGCATTTTAATTTCAAAATAAAATCAGTTACTTTTTCTCTGTGTGTAGCATAAACTTTACTTCTTTTGTCCCCACCTCTTCTTTCTTCGGGTTGAGTACCTTCTTTAAGATAATGCTTACTTATGTTTTGCACCCGAAATCTAGATATTTGTAGTATGGTCAAAAAGGCTTTGCTGCAAATTTTTTCCATTCCTTTATTGGTTTTTATAAAGTAGAACACAGAAACAGTGTTAGTTTTCCTACCCTTTGAAGGACGATGCCTTTTTGGTGCGCACTGCGATGTATGCTTTAAAATAAAGTTATCTTGCTCAGCTTTTGATTTATTATCATAAAACGCTTGATGAAATTTTCTTATATCTTGCATGCTTAAAGTTGGACAAGAAAACGTTTTACTATGTTTGCACTGCGGTTTTTCAGGAGGATTCTTTGGTCTATGCCTAAAAAATAATTTAGTTTTATATGGAATGCCAATGATATAAATTTTCGTTCTTACCGTTCTATTTTTTTCTTAGTTTTTTGCCAGTTGGATTCATCTCTTATTCTTTTTCTTCCCATTCCAGGCGCTGATAAGGTAGGAACTCTTTCCATGCTTAAAACTATTTTTAACTTTATATTCTAAACCACAAAATGTTCTAAATAACCGACAACAATACTGCTTCACGTTCAAACACCTACTAACGGGATCTAACAAGTTTTGAAACCGTAGCATGCAATGAATAACATAATAATATCGGATCTATGCAGTTTTAAAACAGAAATTACATCGGTGGATTTAAACACTTTTGTAACAGTGTTTATGAAGGATGTAGCTAGTTTTGGAAACGTACTCTTTTTTTGATATCATAGTATTATTGGAAGAAATCAGAATTGGTACAGTAAAATTATACAGGTATGTGTCAACGTTGTCAAAGGAGGGATTTTCGCCATTTTCTCAATTTTAGTAAAAAATGGATCTAGTTAGTTATGGAAACGCACGCCTCAATTATTTTATATGTTGTTTTTGTAAATATTTTGAATGTAATAACAAGATTGCTAAATAAACTATCTATCTGTTTATAAACTGATAAACATGTGATTTTGAATGTTGGAGGGAAACATCGAGTTCACTTTTGTAAAAATGTGAGGTAACGTAGAGTCAACATATTGCTTTCAATGATTAGATTTCCAAGTAGACTTCAACACTTTTTGTTTAAACTGTTTAGTACAAAAATTCACAATAACTGATTTCCAATTGTTACTTATGAATGGAAAATTAATTACAAAATTAATATGAAGATGAAAGAATGAAAATGATCATATTAATGATTACAAGGAAGAAACTGAAGCAGAAATATTTAAATATTAAGAGTTCATAACTACCAACAAAGAAACAGAGGTAAAATACGTAAAACATCTTCTGAATTAGGGACAGATATTATTACTACGCTGTATGCTCCATCTGACATTAAATTTGATTTCGTTAGAAGTGAATTGTAAATAAAACTAGCTGTTGCAACATGTTTCGTTGACATAAACAGAACAGTTCAGTGTCTGCAAACTGGAGATACCTACAAAAACTTACAACGAACAAGCATGGACTTCTTCTGACAAGCACAAATTGCATATAAATTTACTAAGATTATTACGATCCCGGACCACAATTCTCAAAATATTCCTATAAATAGTAAAATAAAATTGATTATAGAGATGGTCCTGGTACATGCCAAAGATAATCCTAAAAAGAATATATCTAGAAAATGTAGTGCAAGGGGAACAAGAAAAGACTAAATTAAGAAACGGGAACAAAAAAAAAGAATTCAGTAGGCTAGCCCTTACAAAGAGAAATTCAATTGCGTTACATATAATGGTAGAAATTCTATGATTAAGATGAAGATATCTGCTTCTGTTACAAAACTGTGGGCTGTTACTAGATGTATGTTTCAGGTTGACTCATTGGCCAATCATGATTTTCAATTTTTGTGTCAAAATTTCTATTTATCATAAGTTTTCTCTTAAATACAAAATAAATTATAGGTAATAACTAAACCTCAAATCCTTAAAATATACAGTGTTCAACATCACAACTACAGTCAAATTTTGATTGTTATTATGGTTTCTGCAGTGAAACTAAGATTTCTAAATGATCGCAGATTAGTATACCGACCATGAAGATTGAGTTAAGAGCAATATACAAGTAAACTTACCCTGAGAAGCTTCTGTTTTACTTCAGGTGTATTTCCTACACCATAGTTACATGTATAAAAGAGAACACATGGTATTTTCCAATCGAGGCTAAACCAGGTAGCTTCGTGTGAAGAAACAGGACTGATACTAAAATCGTTAAATAAATACCATGTCTGGTCCGATTCTTTATCTTTGTCTTTTAAGTAGGAATCAGGTACTCGAATTAAAGCCACTAAGTTTCGTTTTTCAGATGTAGATTGGTCGTTTATATAACACACAACAGCCGAAAGTTCATATATCTTCATATTATGAGTATCTTCCCATGTTAATACTTCCTATATTTAAAACATACATTTTTTAAAATTCAATACATAGATAGATAGAAAATGTATTGTTCTTTCGTACAGAATACATGAACAATATAAATGTAAGAAATAATAACTAAAAAAAAGAAATGAATTATAATTTTATAGATATGCTTAGATGATGCCTTGACGGGAGTGAGAGGATACTTACTACTCGTTTATAATGAATGATCTGATTTTTAAAATATTCTTTGTCACATTATATATTTGATATAATAATTGTGGTTCAGCTTCATTAATTACTGTTTCAAAGTCCGTTAGGGACTGATAGGCTTTAGAGAAGAAATATCTAATTTGTTCATACATTGGACATACAAATAATAAATGTTGCAGGGATTCTGGAACTAGACAGTTACAAATTGTGCATATTTCGTTTGTTTTTATGGTATATGCATTGTTATTAACATACATATACAGTATTTTGATGTTAGTAGTGCGTAGTTGTGAGATGAAGCGTTTAATATGCAAAGGGATTGAAAGATCTAAGTGGTTTGTGCTTTGAAAGGGATGCTTGTCTTGTAGTATGTGTTTATACATTGGACAATGTGTACTTAGTAATATTTTATTCCAATCCTCAATATGACTATATTGTTCGTATTTTTCTAAAATAATGTTGATTTTATCCCCATCGAAACTATGCATATCAAACTCTGGAGCTCCAATTTCAATTAAAATATTATTTATTTGACTTATCCAATTGTATTTTGATACAGTTTTATTTTGTTAGTATAGTTGGTAAGTTCTATCTAGCACTATCTTAGGAAATCTTTTTGAGGACAATTTTTTAATCTTTAGTAAATATTCTAGAGCTTGTTTAATAATAAAAAATCCAATTTTCACTAGTCTTCTTTCCGCTCTAAAAATGTAACTGGGAGTTGTTTTCTGTAAATAGAGAAAATTTTTCCAAAATTGATTTTGAACTATTTCTCCCTCATTTATGTACCGAAGTCCCCATATTCCACTGGCATATGTGTAGGTTGGAACTACAATGCTATAATAAAGCGATTTAACACTTTCCATATCAATCATATGTGAGGATTTAATTAAATTTTGTGTTGCGTTTTGTGTTATTTTCGTTTTCTTTATACATGATTTTAAATTTTATGAGAACGTGCCATTAAACGAGAATATCACTCCTAAGTAATTATAGCTGTTTACCTGTTCTATTAGTGCATTTTTATACCAAAATTTAGGTTTATGTCCGATATTTGGGCTTTTTCTGAATATAACTACCTTTGTATTATCTACATTAACTTGTAATTTATTAGTGTCGCAATAACTTTCTAATATTTTCATTGATCTATTCATCTGAATTTCCGAGTCTTCTAATACTATAAAGTCATCAGCATAGCCCAGCAATAAAATGTCTTTGTTTTGATCTAGAGATCTAAAAATTAATAACGAAATTGGTTTACCACTAGACAGATTAGAATTATTATAGCCTAAACTTTTTAGTAATTATCAATAGACGAGAATAATGGACATTACTTCAAGACACTATTAAAATTATTGGAAAAATACATGTTTCTTATTACAGAAATTAATATAAATATGTAAATATTAATTACCCTGTGATCGATAATCGATGCTTTGATCAACAAGTGTGAATATGTCGAACGATGAAATAAAACAATATAGTTTGTTTAAATCTTCATATATTTGAACTAATGTTCAATTGAACATTAGTTCAAATATATGAAGATTTAAACAAACTATATTGTTTTATTTCATCGTTCAGTATGGATCTTCATCAAGTAAAAGCCTCATCTATTCAATTTGTGAATATGTCATATAAGTGTTATTTCATTAACCCATAATTTGATTTTGTATCTTATACGATACGTAACTTTCAAATAATAAATATGTAATTTGTTGACCGATGACTGTGCGCTAATTGTGTTGCCTATCCATCCCATGATGCCCGAAAACTTATAGTGCTACCATCTGTTAGTAAATCTTTCAAGATTTCATCATTGTTTATAATATGGTGGCCGAGTGAATGCCGTATGTGTAAGCGCTGGTAAGTATTATTTATTAGTACTGTAAATATTAGTGTTTGCTTTTGACAGAGCATGGGAAATGTTACCATAAACATGTGTTTTGATCGTGCAAATATAAAGAATTACTTGTAAATACCCTATAGTTACAAAATCAAGCCTTCTAAAAGATGTATCCTATAGTCAACTTTGCCAAATAAAGAGCAAGGTGGATATTTTTTGTTGTGTATCCTAGAATCTACTTTGCCAACTAACCATAGATGGGGAGCCTTTTTGTTGTGAATCCTATATTTAGCAAAGAAACAGCAAGTTGAATATTCAGTCATTTGAATTACATTTGTTATATATCCTAAACTTTATTTTCCAATTATAAATAGAATTTTTGTTGAAAAATCCTAAAATTTAGTTACTTAGTAAAGTAAGTAGACTATTTTCGTTGTTTCAGTTACATATAAATACAATGTCATCACGAACCGAAAAAATGTTTGCATTATTTCCCCCACCTTCGTCCGACATGGATGATTCTAGTAATGAGGAAAATGTAAATAATACTAACATATACAACATTCAAAATGACGACGAAAATGAAAGCTCTGAAGTCGATAGCTTGCCTCCTGAAGTACAATATATTTTTGATCACCTGTCTGAAACAGATTCAGCGTCAGAAACTGAATGTTCCAAACCTCAAACAGCCACACATCAATCTGTTTGTACTACACCTAAATCTGTTTGTATTATGCCAAAGTCTGTTCTGAGTCCTCTAAAAACAAGATCACATCTAGTATCTGACCAACTGATAAGGTGGACCACGAAAATACTGACGTCCATCTACAAAGAAGCGAAAAAGCAATCTGCTGAAACAAAAGAATTTAGTTGAGTACAACTGGTCCCAAGAAGAATTTGAATATCCTGTAAACATTCCCGAAAATAACTTTGGGCTTGTGGATACACTGAAGTCGCCATATGTTTTTCAGACGATTTATTTGATCTGATTGTCGAGAATACCAACATTTACTCCGTTCAGCAAACAGGAAAGTCGATCAACGTTAGTAAGAATGATATAGGGGACTTCATAGCCATACACATTTTGATGAGTATAGTAGATATGCCATCCTATTTGGATTATTGGAGTACAAACATGAGATATAATAAAATATTAGAAATAATGCCTCTCAAGAGATATCAGCAAATTCGCAGATATATTCATTTCGCAAACAACGATCACATAAACAACGACCAATACTATCAGATTCGCCCTGTTTTAGATATAGTGAGAAGAAATTGTTGTACGATAGAAGAAGAACGACGGCAGAGTATCGACGAAATGATGGTTCCTTATAAAGGGAAAAAAGCGGGTTCAAGACGACAATACATAAAGTCCAAACCAAAAAAATGGGGATTCAAAATATTTGTCAGAGCCGGTATTTCTGGATTCGTGTACGATTTTATCGTTTATGGAGGTCATGATACTTTTAGGCAACACACATTTACGGAGAAAGAAGAATCCCTAGGATTGGTAGGGGCTAAAGTTGTGCTTTCCCTAACGCAATCAATGAAATCCCCTGATATGTCCGTTATCTACGTCGATAATTTCTTTTCAAGTTTTGATTTGTTTTACATTCTCCGACAAGACTATGGAATTTTAGCACTAGAAACTATGAGAAACGATTGATTGAAGAATTGCATTTTGGAAGATGATAAGTCTCTAAAGAGAAAAGGAAGAGGGGCGTTTTGTTCTAAAAGTGATAACGCTAATAAAATTAATGTTGTGAAATGGTTTGACAACAAACCTGTTATCCTAGCTAGTACGTATGTAACTGGCACATCGTCGAAATAATAATAATAATAATAATAGTTTATTCAATAAAATGTTTACACAGGTTATGGTAACAATTTCGTTAATATTATGAACAAACTTCACGTAGCCCATAAGACCGTGAGTGGTTGAAGATGGGTTTAGCTCAGTGATTCACAATAATAAAAAAAATACCATCGTATTACAGATACAGTACATTTGTACATTCATATAAAAACATAAATGGGTGAAAACGCTCTCCTTAAAAACTAAAAATTAAAATCAAGATTAAGACTAAAATTTGACCACAATCGAGTACTACTTATATTTGTATAATTTAGACAATAATTTTTTATATCTATTAATTTATGAACCGCTTCCTGCTCTAAACCTTTAACAAAAAATTTAAATCTATTTTTTATCATCTCTTCCGAATTCAATGTAGTTAAATATGTTTTATATATATATATATATATATATATATATATATATATATATATATATATATATATATATATATATATATATATATATATATTAGGTAGAAAGTTAAACACCCTACCGGCAAGGTAAGTAAGACATCATTGCCCTATGGTCTTCTTACTTGTTTCAATTAAAACACCACTGTTTTCTCAATGTCGCGTTTGATATTGATGGCTTGGCCAATTTAATATATTTTTATTTTTGTAAATGTATAATATAATTGAATACATGTGTATTTTTCTGGGGTCCATCACGTTGCTAACTTGGTAAAGAGTTTTAGAAGGGTAAGTGCGAGGTTTATTATACATAATTTTCAAAATTCTTTTTTGTAACACATAAATTTTGTTTAAATAGGTTTGGTGAACACCACCCCATCCAAGTATTCCATATCTTATACGCGATTCAACAATAGCATAGTAGATAATTCTTAGGTAATGCACATCTAGAATGGTATTTAGGTACCTAAATTTGGAAAGGAGATATCGTAAGTTATTTGCTATACTATCTATATGATTGTTCCATTTTAAATGAGAGTCCACTGTGATTCCAAGATATTTTATTTTGTTCGCTAGCTTTATCCATGCCTGGGAATTAGAAATTTTTATTTCGATATACGATGGTAAGTAACTCTTATAGCTAGTAAAGGGAACAAAAAAGGTTTTTTTGTAATTCACTGTTAAAAGTTTATAATTAAACCATTCTATAATATTTTGTAAATCCGCTTCTACTTTCAACTTTAGATCCTCCCAACTCTCCCCATGATATATTATTACGGTATCGTCTGCAAAGCTAATTACTTGTCCCTCACTATCCATTTCTAGTAAATCGTTAATATAAATATCAAACAGAATGGGACCCAACACTGTTCCTTGTGGAACACCATACTTAATGGTTCTAGGTTCACTAGTCACGTTATTAACTCGTGCCAGTTGTTTTCTTTCGGACAAATAATCTTTAAACAGGTCGTGTGCCACTCCCCGTACGCCCACATTTGCCAAAGTATCCAACAGCTGTGTGTGTGATACGGTATCGAAAGCTTTGGCAAGATCTAGGAATACACATATAGTAGGTTTCTTGGAATCGACAAGTCTATAGATTTCGTTTGTAAGTTTTATAATAGCATCATTTGTTGAAAGATTCTTACGAAACCCAAATTGACAATTTGATAATACATTATTTTTATCAAGAAAACTTGTTAAACGAACTTTTAAGGCTTTCTCAAAGAGTTTGGCTATTAATGATATTGGTCGGTAATTATTCATATTCTGTTTGTCACCTTTTTTATGAACAGGTACAATTAATCCGACTTTAAAGTGATAGGGGCATTTTCCAGTTTTGAAAATTATGTTAATAAGATCTAGCACAGGTTTAGCTATTTTTGCTGCTATTTTTTTACTACATCAGACTTTATACCATCAACACCAGGCGCTTTTTTAATTTTAAGAGTATTAATAATATTAATGACTTCTATTTCAGTGACTGGAGAGAGAAATATGGAATTTTGTATAATTTTATTTTTTGCACGAATATTAGAAGGGGGAACTTTACTTGCTAATATTTCACCAATTTCTGTAAAATTCTGGATAAAAGAATTAGCAAATCTATTGGAATCAGAAGTGACGGTATTATCTTGAGTAATTATTTTGTTTAAATGTTTTTCGTTTTCGTTTTGTTTAGAATTTTTAACAATATTCCAAAGAGTTTTTGCGCTACATTGACTATTTATTATTGCCGTTCTAAAGTAATCTATTTTTGCTCTTCTAATCAATTTATTGAGTGTGTCACGGTATTTAACATAGCTATTTAATTTATTTATATCATTGGGGTGTTTTAAGCACTCACGGTAGAGTTTATTTTTATGATTAACAGATTTGACCAAACCCTCTGTTATCCACTTTTGTCTTTTAATTTCTTTTTTCTTGAGCTTAAGTACCACCGTATATTTATCAATGTGGGTCTATAACACTTTTATTAATAAATCTGTTTTATGGTCGACATCCTGAATTTCATAATAATAATCCCAGTTGTATTTATCGAGATCAGTATTCAGTCTATCATAATTTATATTACTTTTTGTATATCCGACATCTTTTTTAGTCAATTTCTTTGTAACTGGTATACTTAAAAAAGTTGCCCGGTGATCGGTTACATTAGTTTCGACAACGGCGGAAATAATATCTTTTTTAAATTATCAAATATTCCACTTCTTAGAAAAATATGGTCTATACAACTTTTTGAATTTCCCTGAATTCTCGTATATTTATTAATCATTGATTCGAACTTATACTCATATAATAAGTTTAAATAATCAAATGCAGTTCGATTATCACTATTTTTTATATTTATATTGATATCCCCCGTGCAAAAATTGATATCCCTTGTCCATCCCTTAAAACACTATAATGTATTTTAGAAGACAGGTCAAAAGAATATTCTCTAAAATACTTTCGACAATGCATAGCAGAGGCTTTAATAAAAAACAACAGAAAAGGTAGGAAAACGTTTACAGTGCAAAACGAAGAGTATAAAAAAATTAAGAAGCCCGTTCTACCCAGACCCTCTGAGGAAGTACGGTGTGATAAAGTCGATCATTTTCCAATTTATGGTACCAAGGGCAGGTGTAGGTATTGTAAATCAGGAGACACACTGGTCAGGTTGTGTTTAGTGAAGGACAGAAATTGTTTCTTTTTGTTTCATAATAGCACATAAAGATTACTAGCAGTCATTTACTATTTATAGCCGTAGAAAATGCCCTTCTGTTATGTTTTATGTACAACGTTTTTATTTATATTCAATTCTCCCTTAGTTGTAGTGTTCTTACTTTAAGTTTATATATTATTTTATTGTTTTTGCTGCATCAACGGTTATTCGTTTCAGTTTTAATTGTAAATTTGTGACCTATAATCCTAGACTTTGTGTCTTCCAGGATACATAATAATGTTTCACAAAAAAGTTGCTTATTTGACTATGTATCTTCTGAGATACAGTCCATATCTCCCTTACTTATGAAAAAATTATTGTGGAAATAACCAAAACGCATTCTTGAAGACCATATAACACCACGAAAACACTAATTTACTTAAAATTAATGTTGCATCAAGGTTTGCCAAATTAAGGGTTAACCAGTCTTAAAAAAGTCAAATTAAATCATCATTACATACTCGTTTAATGAACAAACAATTTAAACCATTAGCGCTTAGCGTTACTTATATGTAAGAATAAAATAACGCCATCTAATCAGCTGTTTTGTTGGCCAAATCACTAAGTGATGCCAGATTACCTGCCAATTCGTGTCGAAAAGCATTTGAAAACAGACTTGTGCCTTGTAAAAAACGTTAAAAGGACAAAACACCAAAAATATGGACTTCGTCGATAATAAGTAAGTATCTTTATTATATTTTGTGAAGTTGAGGTAAGTTTGCACATAGTATTAGTATATTTGAAGACATACTTTTTGTGTGATATTTTTATAAATTGAAGAGTTTTTAGGGGAAGAGAATGTGAGTGTTATATATGTAACGCTAGGCTGTAATGTTAGCAAGACACCTTGTTCTCAAGGTATTGTTATACAGATAATTGCCAATAAGATATTTAAAAAAATACTGTTTTTTTTGCTATTTCAGAAGCCTTGCTGCCATTCTTGAAAGGGAGCTTACTGTTCAAGAAGCCATTGACATAGCTTTTGGCGAAGATGATGAAATAAATGGCAGCTGAGAAGCCGTTTATATAGCGCCACCAGATCCAGCTACTCTTACGAACGACGATTCAGGAGAAGAGGACGGAAATGTTGATAATTTGAGCAGGAGTCAGTTACTGCCGGATGCGGAAATACGAACTGCTGGAGGAATTTGATTAGAAGAAGACTTGTCTATGGATGAGACATAATCGCGGGAATCTAATGAAGACGTACTGGAAGTGGTGTTTCTCTGATCAATGATGTAAATCTGTCACCCGCTCGCATAATATATCCAAAAGTATCTGAGCCCCGGAATTGGACATCAGGAAATTCAGATATAACGAAAAATAATTTCTTTTAGCAGATTATTTACAGTTTCAAAACAAATTAATTGTTAACTTCTTTGAGATGTTCGTAGATGAGGAAATAATTTTGCATCCGTTAGAGGTAACAAAAACCAAGCCGATCCAAGAGTATCACCAGAGGAAATGAAATGTTTTATTGCCATATTGATTCTTAGTGGTTACAATGACTTTGCTGTCAATGGTAAACACAGTTGTAAGCAGATTTTAATTTCCAAACCCATATGATTTGGATATAAAGTCTGGTGCCTTAATACCATAATGGACTACTTTATAGATTTCGAAATATATCAAGGAAAAGCTCAAAACTTCGGAAAGGCCGCAGCAAGATTGGTTAAAAGAACTACCCGATAAATTCACCATTCTTCTTTTGCTTCGACAATTTATTTACCACTCTTAGATTATTGTCCTATTTACATTTAAAAGGATCTGGAGGTAGGGGACCAATAAGGAAAACTGTTTACCTAGAATATGTCCCTTATCGGATAAAAAACTACTTAGAAAAAAGGAAAGAGGTTATTTCGAAAACACTATTAGTAAGACATTGGAGTTCTGGTAGCTAAGTGGGTTGATACCTCTGTGGTTTGCATTGCAACCGATCAATCTGGCGTTAACCCGGTGACAGATGTCAGACGTTACTCTCAAAAGGATAAAAAGCACATACAAGTTAGCGTCCAGCTTTACTAACTGAGTACAATAAAAAAATGAGTCGTACTGATGGAATGGATCAAAATGTTGCACAATACAGGATCTGAATACGAAATAGGAAATGGTATTGGGCATTGTTTACATGGTTCCTTGATATTTGAATCAACAATGTATGGTGTTTTTATTGAAAATCCAACAATTTTTTAAACGAGGCATTGTGCAAGTTTATTTGAAAACTATGCGGTAGGTCCCAAAAATACTGGCAGAACTTGATCGCCATTATCTTATGTATAAGGAGTGATGGATGAAATTAGATATAGCAGGATGGACCACGTTGTTGAAAAAATAATAAACAACAAAAGAAGGCGTTGTGCATGAAGATCCTGTAAGAGTTCAATGTGCACCCAAAGCAGAAAATGTGATGTAGATATCTGCATTAATTGTTTTGTTTCCTACCACACAAAAAATGTTTAAACAAAATATGTAATACATTCTTCTTTATTTCTTGTATGACTTTCAATAATATACTTTGCACACTTTTCACCCATCGAATCTATTCCACCCTTTCTAATATTATACCAAGCAATAATTTCTAGTGTTCCAGAATCGGGATCTTCGGCTTTGCTGTGGTGCATAGAAGAAATCATTAACACAGCTTTATTTATTTAATTTAATCCATACAGTGCTTCACCAACTGGTCTTTGTTTTTGAGGTAGAAATAGTGTAGGAATATCTCTTTTGTTTTTCTTTAGCGTTCCAACGTAAGTAAAGTTTTTCTTCAATAGATATTCCAGACGTATGACGGCTTGCGATGGTTTAGCAAGTTTTCTTTCACTGTCTTCTGGATTGAAACTATCTTAATCTTTTTCAACATATAGGTAGGCGTTGTATAAATAACTTGTTTGTGCATCACATGAACACATCAGTTTGAGACCGTATTTACAGGGTTTATTAGGAATAAACATTTTAAATGAACATTTACTGCGGAATCCTACAAGCATTTCATCTACACATCCAGATTCACCTAAAACATGAGATTTTTGTGCATTTCGAATAAACCTTTCGAAAAATTCATGTATTGCAGCGCGTTTTTCGTTCATGTCTGTCTTCAAGATTGTCAAATCTTAGAGCAGTTAGTATTGCCAAAAATCGTTGCACTGACATAACTGCCCTTCCTCTACCATTTGCAGCAAAAAGAATGCGGGCATCTTCATAATTTGATTTAACTATAGATGTATAGAGCAATAATCCCAAAAACGCATTGAACTCAACTTCATCTACATCTGTGAACTCTGGTTTACTTTTTCTTTTATATTTATCTCTCAAATCTTGTTTGTTCTTGTTCGTTCATTTTATAACTAACTCACACAAATCCTGAGAAAACTGCATTTGAAAATACGTGGAAGGATTTTATTTAAAAGGACGACGTGCTGCAGGAAGGTGCACAATATTATGTTGCGCAGTTCATACATTACGGGTTGGCTCTATTTTACTCCATTTGTATCGTTTTTTTTCCATAATAATAACCTTTTCTTTGTTTGTTTTGGTTTTCAAATTCGCCCCAAAAGCAGATTCCATCTCCAAATGCTCTTTTTCAGAAACCATTTCTTGCTCAAAGTATTCCTCTTCAGAATTGACTTCTTGTTCGCTACAAGAGTTATGGTTGCTGAGTATAAAACTCTAGTCATTGCTCTGAGAATCACAAATATCACTATTCGTTTTGTTAAACCAATTAATATCGAAATTTGTATCTATAATATTAACGGATCGTGAAGAACTAGCCATAATCTTTATTGCAATTTTGTTACACACATGCTGACATGGAGTCTCCCAGATTCTTCAAGGGTCGGAACTCAGAAACCGAAAACTTTACAATTACGTATTTTTAATGCGCCACACTAGACCAAAATCTAAGAAGGTATTGAAAGCTACACACTTATAAAAGTGTCGGAGTGGGCATTACAGATCAAAGTTCAGTGGGCGTTTATGTCAGCAGTTAAGGGTTAATAAAAAAAGAAAAAGTGGCATAACAACTATTATTACCTAAACAAAATAAAGAAATAAATAAATTATAAAATATCACATATGCTCTTAATATTCCTAATAATATTTCAAAGATAGTGTCTTTAGCAACAAATCCAATATCTTTTAAAACAAAAGATAATGTGCATATAAAATTGTTAAATGTAAAAACAAAAATATCCCCATTACAAAAGTCTGGTATATTTGAACTTAAATATTCCGAATGTTATGCTGTCTATTTCGGTCAAACCCTTAGAAACTTTGAAATTAGACACGGTGATCACTTATGAGCATACATATCAAAACAACAAGAGAAATCCCATTACACAAAACATTTATTAACACCTAGCACAGAACTAGAAGTATTACATATTTGTGATAAGAAACAAGGACTAGATTTACTTGAATTAGAAATTTGAAGACCCACAATATAAAGTCGTCAATGAACAGATAAATCTAAGGAGTTCTCCATTTTTAAGCTGTCTTAAGTAATAATTGGAAAGACCAGCAGATAGTTTTCCTGGTTTCCTATATCATTGCACAGTTATACTAATCTTAAATGGGAAAATAGGGCAAATAATATCTAAGCTTCAATATTTGTAAAATCCTCTCCTTTTTTCTATTCATATATATTAAGTCAATTACACTTCTTGGTCTAGGCAAAAAAAATTATTAAACATCAGGTAGGCATCACATGAAATGTAGCTTCGTGATACGACAACCAAATTGATTCTCTTTATAGACAATAAAATCCAAACTACTAGCAATATAAGTGATCTTTTTGAGGGCTATTTTAATTACCTACAGGGATGTAAGGATACCTCAAGGTATTTAATTCTTTGAGTTACAATGTTTAGTTGTTCCGTTTACAGAATTTTAACATAAAAGATAGTAACTAGTTGAGATACAATCAATTCATTTTTTGTCATATTGTCTTCTGTCCTGAGTAGAATATGATTTTGTCTGCTTGTCTTTGGCAGTAGAGCCTGCTACTTTTTTCAAGTTAGAATATCCTCACTAAGTTACTATAATAAAGCTATAAATAGACTCATTATTCTCTCCTAGACAGGATGTTTGTTGTTCATTCCCTTCAATCACTTGTTGATTTGGTACATATATTTCTTTTCCCTGTTGGTTAAGGACATTTGAATTTCTAAATACAGTAGAACTCCAATTATCCCAACTCCGACTATCACCTTCAGAATTTTAGAAAAAAAATTACATCGGTCGAAAATGTACTGCGATTTGCAAAAATAATTGTTCTGAATTTGAAAAAGAAATTTTGGATATATTAGGAATTACAGAGACCAAAAAGAAAGGTCAAAGAGAAATTGAATTAGAGAAGGGACATTTGTTAATATTTAATGGGGTAAACGCAACAAGTAGAGCAAAATAAGGAATCAGATGTATAATAAAAAAAGAACATAAGAAATATATCAAAAACTGGACGGGAATCACAGAAAGAATACTTAAAATAGAATTTAATTTAAGACAAAGTATTACGATAATTATAGTGTACGGACCTAATGAAGATGCGAAGCGAGAGAAAAAGAAGAAATTTGGGAAAAATTAAGTGGAATAATAGAGGATGCGAAAGACAGAATAATAATAGTCGGAGATTTTAATGGAAGAGTTGGGAAAAAAGCATTGAGATAATTGGCATATATGGAGAGAATGAAAGAAACAACAATGGAGTAAGGTTAATACATTTTTGTATATTAAACCAACTAATAGTAACGAATACGTTTTATCAACATAAAGAGACAAATAAATATACAAGAGAGGTAAGTAGCAAAAATGAAAAGTACATCAATGATTATGTTCACATAAATAAAGAAAATAGAAAAAATGTGAAATGTGTCAGGGTCATACAAAGTGCAGAAATATACAGTGATCATTACTTATTAAGAGCCAAATTAAAAATGGCAACAGAAAAACAGAAAGAAAGTAAAAAAATTGGGAAAAATTAAAAAAACAAATAAAATCATATAAGTTAAGGGAAATAGACGTAACCAAAAAATTTAAAGAATATACTGAAAAAGAAGTGGAAATATGGCAGGAAGAAATACAAAGTATATCGATAGAAGAAATGTGGGGCAAATTCAAATCTATAATATTAGAGACAGCAACAGAAGTATGTGGTACTACTAGAACCGATGGCAACAAAAAACAAATGAGATGGTGGAATAAAGATATACAAGAATAAACCAAATTAAAAAAGCAAAATGCAGAGAATATCTACAAAATAAAACGACCGAAAGCTACGAAAATTATAAAATTCAAAGAAAATGGGTAAAGACATGGTAATCACGGCAAAAAAGAAACATGGGAACAATTTGGCAAAAAATGGAAGAAGACAGTAAAGGAAATCAGAAACTCTTCTTTAAGGTCCTAAAAAAATTAAGAAAAAGACAATCGAGCCATGTAAAACAGATAAAAAATAAAAATGGAATTATGATAAGATAAGGAAATTATAGAGCGATGGAAAGAATTACTTAAAGTAGAGAAAGAAAAACAGCTGAAAGTCCAAGACATCAGGAACTGGAAATCGAAGAAGATGAACAACTCATACAAATAGATGAAGTTCAAAAGTTAAAAAGAGGCAAAGCAGCAGGTTACGACAGTATTACCTCTGAAATGTTGCAAAGTTTAAGAGAAAAAGGGCTATAAATGCTAACTAAATTGTTACAAAGAATATGGAGCAAAGAAAAAATTCCAAAAGATTGGGAAGTAGGTATCATATTGCCACTTTTCAAAAAAGGAGACAAAACTGACTATAACAATTATAGAGGCATAACATTACTGAGCGAGTACTGAAAGTTTACAAAAATATATTAGAGACCCGAAAATAATAGAAAGAATCCCAAAGCGGCTTTAGGAAAGGAAGAAGTATGCAAGACCAAGTATTTACATTGAAACAAGTAATAGACAAAAAACTGAGGGCAAATCAAAAAGTGTACCTCGGTTTTATAGATATACAAAAAGCTTTTGACAGTGTTCCCAGAAATCAAATAACAAAGAGGAGTTGGAGCAAAATTGAGAAATAACATTAAATGCATCTATGAAACAACCAGGAACCGGGTAATACTGGGTAACTTCATGACAAAAGAAGGATTAAGACGGGGGGAATACAGAGTCCGGCGTTATTCATAATGATAATGGATGATGTACTAAAGGAAGTTAAACAAATACAAATAGGATACAGAAATATGGAAATCATTGGAATAACCGAATGTGCTTTTGCCGACGATTTAGTACTGTTCGCTAGAAACGAAATCGAGTTGAAACATAATTTGATAACATGGAAGCAGATATTAAAACTAAGAAACGTGACCATAAATATGGAGAAGACAAAAATAATGGTGGTGGGACAAGAAGAGGGGAACCTTAATATCGAAATAGATGAAATACAGTTAAAACAAGTGGGGAGTTTCAAATATCTAGGAGTGGATATACTGAACAATGGAAAACAAGAGGCAGAAGTGAACGAACGAATATGTGCAGCAATCAAAGTTTATTACTCATTAAATAAAAACTTTCAGAGAAGAAAAGAAATCACAACTAAAACCAAATTGAATGTGTACAAGTCAGTTTTTCGACCAGTCTTTATGCATGGTAGTGAAAGTTGGATATTTACAAATACACTCAAAAGTAGAATACAAGCGACCGAGATGAAGTACTTGCGCAGAGTCAAAGGTATCACCAGAAAAGATCGAATATGTAATGAAGCAAGTAATGAAGAACTGTTAGAAAGAGGAAATAGCCAGTTTAAAACAATATTTTTGTCCCCAAATGTTACAAGCTTGTTGCAACCAATGGACCAGTCTGTTATCAAAACCATGAAATGCCCTTACAGTAGGCAATTATTAAAGAAACTTTTGGTAGAGGGCGAAGACGAAAGAAGGTCTGTTGGCTAACCACAAAAAAATAAATTTGAAAGATTGCGCTTACATGGTGTTGGAAGCTTGGTTAAGACAGTCACATTAAGATGTGCATGGAATATGTTGAAAGGCATATCAACTGAAGAAGAGAAAGAAAAGGCAGGAGAAGATGAGGATGATGTGTCACTTGAGGGATTCAGAAATATGCTTTTGGTAATTCCTGTCTGCTCAGAAGTTAGTGCTGAATATATAGGAGATTGGATGGTGTGTGATTCTACAGACACTGGATTTCGAATTCTAAATGATGATGAACTTATTGAAAGTATGAGAAAAGAAAGTATGGAGGAAGAAGATGACGCAGAAAACATGTACCATCAGCTAGTGAAGCATTTGTCGGCCTTGAAACTGCGTTGAAGTGGTTGGAGCGTCAAGCTGGAATGTAACCACATGCAACTTTTCACTGTCAAACGGATGCGCGATTTGGCTGCCCGAAAACGGATGAATACATTCAAATAGCATACTTTGATCAAGATGTCGAATAAACAATTAATTTGATTTACAATAAGGTGTGTACATTTAATGTCTTTTTTATTCAATAATTTTTCATAAAAAATTCATATTTTATTTTCTCCCATTTTCAACACACTGTACAATACAGTACATAATCCAATTATCCGAATAGGGTCCAGTCCCAATTGGTTCGGATAATTGGAGTTCTACTGTAGCACTAGACTCCAAATTATAACATTCAAAATAAATGCTCGTCTGACATTTTAAAAATATTTGATTCCCTCATATTTTTCTTTGGACATTCCCAGGCTCAAATTGCAGTCATTTGACTACCCAATATAATTAGAGTATCACCCAGATGTTGACAGTATGCAGCAGGTCCTGCTTACATTTCTCAACAATCATATACATATTTTTTTTGCAAAAAATACAATAAATTATTGAAATTTTTAAAAATGTATTACATTACCTCTTTATCACCTTCAATTTTAGTTATTTCTATATCGTCTTGTTTTAAAACTAACTGAACCTTATGAGGCAACCAATTGTTGCTACAGTAAGGATTCTTGGAAGGAGGTACAGGTACTGCATTATCAAAACTATGTCTAAACCTGCAAACAATTTTAAATGCATTTAAACAATTTACGCTATACAGGGTGTTCCCAAAGTAATCTGAAAGATTGCTGTGGGCTTGTTGTTATTCAATTCTAACACAAAAAGTTCTTATAAACATGTGTGATAAGTCTCGTCGTTAATGAGTTACAGAGCGTTGAATTGTTTTTAATAAACGAACTTTGACTGTAAGTCACATCCTTGAGTATAAAGTCTAATAAGAGAGTTCACCCATATGGAAGCAATGAAGCTGGAAAGTATGCCTAGCAAGTGGCGGTTATCTATTGGTGACTAGGTCAAGTACACCACTAAAGAAATATGAAAAACTATTTTGCTGACAGGAATCTCTAATCTGTGAATACTCATGTAAAATGTAGGTATGTTCCAACAGAAGTAAATACCGTTTTATTACCGTGCAATCTCAGTAACGCAGCAAATTTGATGTAAATTACACAGACTTATTATATTCACTAATCAGCAGGTCAACTGGATTTGTATCGTAATTGTATGGTTTTTGTGTTGGTTGGAACAGACCTTGTATATTCCGAACAGGCACGGATTGAAATATATTTACGGTGAGTAAAAATAAATTCTGTAAACTTTAGAGACATAAATATATAACCATGAAATAATGATAGTCGTAAGATTACATGTTCAATGTCAAAAAGATACAAATTTCAATAGTGTTTAATTAATCATTTGGTCGTTAAAATATTTTTTAATTCCATCACAGTACTAAATAGTGTCAAATAGTTTATAGACTTGTGGAAAATAAGCGTTCCCCGTGTTATGCAGTATATTTTTTGTGTGAGAAAAAAGATTTAACAATAATAGTATGTTTGCTGTAATTCATCAAGAGAGTTATGATCGTTTCAGCTTTGACATAGTCCCATTTTCAGATTTAAACTGTAAAAGAAACAGAATAGTTTCAAATACTCATTTGGAATAATAGTAACAGAAATTATTAAAGTATGCCGATCATATAGCTTCGGATATAAAAACTAGTTGAACATAATAATTTTTTACCTGCAAACATTATAAGTGCAATGAAATAAAGAAATAAAGATGTGTGAATAATAAACACTTCTTCACGATCCGCTCATTTTACTTCGCCCACCTTAAAGGTACTTTCTCTGGATACAATTTATTCGCTCATATCTCTAACAATATTGCCTACTCGAAAATAAGGAAAATACGACCCTGTCATATAGATTGGTCTATTTTGGAGGGTATTAAAATTTTATTTAATAGTTCCACTATGATTGAATAGATGGCATCGTTGAAAACCGAAAATTCGCCATATTTCACTGAGTTTCAGTAGCGCTGCATATGAATGAGTAAGGGAACTAACGGTTTCGGTGGCTTCATAGTTTTACATGGTGGTGGTACATCTTATTGTGTATATAATCAAGGGTCACATTTATTTTAATAGAAGCAAAGGCATTGTGGTAAACAAACAAAAAAAATTTCAGACCAGAAGTTCAAGCTCTAGCTAAAATTCAAGCATCCGCTCGACGTCTAATAGATTGCGGAGTACGTTCGAGACGGCCTGGATTGCTGCGAATAACATTACAGCCTCGTATGGTGTGATTTTGAAGATCTTCTATGTTTAAGATAGGGGTTATGTAAATGAGTGATTTTGAATATCCTCACAGATAAAAATCCAGAGGATTTAGTCCAGGTGACGAAGGTGTAGCTGTAGTGACGTTTCAGAACATGGTAAACGATTATTTGGATAAAGCTGGACATACATGTCCAGTCTCTAAGGCATTACTATTCGCTAATCCAAACAAAAGTTCATATTATCCATTTCAGCATTAGTTAATGCAGGCATCGTTGTTAACTTTACATAAATGAAAGCGAAACTGGTGCTACACCAAATACGGATATGATAAAAATGTTTTTGCGTCGGTTTCTAGGTTTGACACGGTAATTATCAACATTCCAAAGGCCCCTTAGAATAAACTGTTTTCTTATTACTTTTGAAAACCAGTAGCGTCACTAAGGACAAAAGTATGGTCCAAATACTTATAGTCAGTGCTCTTTAATATAAAACAATTCAACATCCTGTAACTCATTAATTACAAGACTTATCACACATGTTTATAAGAACTTTTCGTCTTAAAACTGAATGGCGAATCGCCCACATCAATCTTTCAGATTACTTTGGATTTGATTTTTTTTTATTTTCAACATAAACTTCAATTACTGACCACATCATTATAAAATAGTTTCTGTTTTGGTTAACAGCATTTCTGGTCCATATAAATTCATATATTGGAACATATTGAAGTGTAGGTGCTAACGTTAGAGTATTATCGTTTTATATATAAATACAATGATTTTCAATTGCAAACTAGTCATTTCTCTAAGATTCTACTACCCAATCTTATAGTCTAACTTTGTTATATCTCAAGATTAATGAACCATTGGAACAATTCATAATAAATAATACTAACCGGCATCCTGGTCTTGAACAATGATCTCCGTATCTACAAGGTTTTGAGGATCCCAAAACTGCAGTAGGTGTAGAAGCTCTATTATTTATATCTAAATTAGAAACTTTTGCTACTACTTTATCCATTTGAGTTTGCCAAAACTGTTTGTGTTGAGCATTGTGTAAGCCTGTATTGACAGATAAAATACTCGGAAGAGACTGGAAAATAAATGGATCTATAAGTGTGACTTTGAATGAAAAATGCATATAAAATAGAATCAAACAAAACAGACTGCAGAGCAATTGATGTTTTAACATATCAAAAATATTAATCGTCTTATAAAAATTGTAATTTCTCATGAAAACATGACAAGTACTTACTTGCAGAACTCTAGACTGTGATGTAGGTGAAAATTTTGAGCATTTTTCACACCAAGCAGGAGTTGTTTGTTTTGGACAAAGAGATCTTTTCAAAATATCACAGAAACTCCACTCATCATGTCCAGAAGGAAATGAAGGATATACTAAATTGCAGGCTAGTAAAAAGGATTCTTTTCTAACCTAAAAACATTATACATCATTATTCTGGCAAATTGTGATGGTGATTCACCAATTTTTTAATGATTAAAAAATAAAAGTCTTATCAGATCTAATTTATTATGGCTGTTGAATATGGCAACATTGTTTAGCTGTTGACATTTGAAGTTGACAGTAGAGGTAATGCCTTTCTTATAGAAGTAGAGAAAATAATGTAAATAGTATTCCAGTGTGTATCATTTTATAAAAGAGCAAGAAACAAGAGAAAACCAATAAGAAAATTTAACAATGGCTTTCCTGTTTATTGGGATGTGGATTTGTTGGGATATGCCTTGAAATATTAATAAAATAAGACTCACCTCATTACTACATTTAAGGCAACAATTCAACTGAAGCTGCTTGGTTCCAAATAATTGACTAATATCTGAAATATCTTCCCTTTTTTCATCTTCTAGATTGGCGTCAATATCCTCTGAAATAAATAAATATCTATATTCATTCAAAATTTGTATTTATAACTATTACTTGAATTATCAGGTAAATTAAATATTTATATTTAGTAGTAGTTTCCGTAACAATGCTCAAAAGTGGCCAGTAAAAGTATTTTTGTCAAAAAAATTGAAAATATTTTTGCTACATTTTAAAATTTAACCACAAGTAAATATGGCTTAAAGAAAAGTGAATCAATCCGTTTTCATTCAGCTTACATTACTCATACATTGTTACAATGTCCCTGAAAAATGTTAAAATTTGTTAAAATAGTTACCAACGGGTATTTTCTTTTCTTTAATCTTCTCTCCTGATATACTTGGAAAGTCAGTTTCTTTGTAGATGAAAGGTTTCCTAGAAACTTTACGATCTTCATTTTTCTTCTTAGTTTCTGTCAACTCTACGTGCATCTGATGTAATATGAACCTATTCCAACTCTAAAAAATATCTATAAAAATCATTTGAGACAATGAATTTACAATGCAACTAAATATGTTTCCAAGAATCTTGAAATGGCAATAAACTTACTTTTTGAATGAATCATATGATATAATTAATACATTTTTGACGTGAGTAAATATCAAAACATGTCATTTTTCAACAAAAGATGTCTAACTTAAATTATACACATTAGTCCAAAATAATTAGGTTTATAGATGTCCCCCCATTGTGGATTTTAGCTCCCCAAACTCAAGATTTTGCATATAAAAGTTCAAATATAGCCATGAGGTACATAGAATGTTATTCGATTTATTTTTAATGAACAAAATAACAAACAATATCAATAATTTTCGACAATGATATACGTGTTTCAAAAAAGGTGGCCCCTTGTTAGGATAGGTAGAACACTGCAAAATACGTTGACTTTGCTCAGTAAAAAATTTTTGTAACGAGATACAGGGTGTTGAAAAAAAATATTTTTTCAAGATTATGTCGAAACTATTGGCAATATTGTATTTAAATTTTGTACCAATATGTTTTGTACTGACACATCACATTATTTGTTTTTATATCTGCCTCAAAAATGTACACACTTTTTTACCGTTTTCGGAATATTTCTATTTGAAAATGATGAAGTAATAACTGATACTGGTATAAAGTATTTTTTAAAAACAATTAGCTATTAATTAAAATCCAAAAACAATAACATTATTGAAACGTTAAAGTTATTAATTAATAAAGAATCACAAGAAGAAAATTGAAATAAATTTCACTAGAAACACGTCTTATAGTCCCATTATCAATAGCGCTACAGGAAAAAGAGTGAATCAAAACAAATTAACTTATCAGTGTAATGATAAAAAAAACTGGTAAACTCATTAATAATAGGCAAAAAATGAACTCGATACCGGCTTTTAATGGGCCAGGAATTAGTTACAGACAACCAATGTTGTTTACAAATAATGGATCTACTATACAGGGTGTCCCACCTTACAACACATACATGCCACAAGTTTCCACACAACAAATATTTGATAATAGTGAACAGATAACACAACCTCAGTATATTGTAACCAACCAAATCCCACAGTGTGCATTAAATAATAGCCAATACTACCATAGAATGTCATCAACTAGTGACGAGGAATTTCGAGAAATCAGTTATCAAAGTTAGTATGAGGTCCTATAACAAACAGTCGCAGCAGTTTACTGCCCATTAGGTTACAATTTAAAGAAAGAAGATTTCAGAAACTTCTTTGAGACACTAGGTCATAAATTCATTACAGTAAACATGTATTATTTGAATCTCATCTTAAATCCAATAAAGGGAGAGAACTAGTAAGCCTAATACACAAAAATAATTACCAACCCTTGTCAACAGGCACCCCTACATACTGGCCAACATATCCAAATAAAACACCTGACCTGCTTGATCTATTCATCACTCAGGGTATCTCTCCTACTAACATGGATGTCATGCCAAGCTACGACCTCTCATCCGACCACTCTCCAATTATAACAACCATCAGCAGCTTCATAGTCTAGAAAACTACAGCACCTAGGCTGCATAATAAGAGAACTAACTGGGAAAAATACCGTACCAAACAAGAAGAGGACATCGATCTCCAAGTAAGCCTTAAAACAACAAGGGAGATAGATGAAAATCTAATGGTTTTAAACAATACCCTCACAGAGGCCGCACAAAATTCCACGCCTGCAACCAACACAGGTAACGAAGCTCAATACATCCCAGCTGAAATTAAAAAGTAAATAGCTCAAAAAAGAAAAGCAAGGGCCAAATGGCATCGAACCCACGCCCCACTAGACAAGACCACACTAAACAATCAACTAAAATCTAAACTTAGAGGAACAATAAAGGTCATTTACGTACTACATAACGAATCTAAATCGATATGACAACTCAATATGGAAGCCAAACAAAAACTCCAAAAAACCTAAGGCTTAGGTACCTCCAATTAGAAATGAACGGGGACCAACACTACAGTGGGCCAGAAGTGATGAGGAAAAAGCAGTGTTATTTGCCGAGCACCTAGCTCAAGTATTTACCCCCAACAACGACGCTCCAAATATTGAAAGACATAAATAACATTCCAGTGAACATACCGGTATCAGACTACTAACAAAAAACGAATGGAACAGCAGAGACCAAAACCAACATTATTTAGTTTAATATTGGCCGTTACGAGAAAACATTGTACCAGAAAAACGTCTTTAATGAACCTTTAGTAGATCAGTAAAAAGTTGATTTACCTCCTCTGCACATAAAACTAGGGCTTATGAAAATAATTGTTAAAGCCTTAGATAGAGAAGTGAAGTAAAGCATAAAGAAGGAATCTTCGTTGGACCTCAAATACGGCAACTTTGTAAGGATAAAAATTTTACAATTGCACTTTTGAGAAGGGAAAAAAGTGCATGGGATGCCTTCTAAGATGTGTGTAGCAACTTCCTAGGTAACAAAAAGTCGGACAACTACAAAGATCTAGTTGAAGAACTTATCTAATCTTATAAAGCCTTGGGTTGCAATATATCCCTTAAGCTGCATTTTCTTCACTCCCATTTAGAATTCTTCCCTGACAATTTGGGAGAGAGATTTCACCAGCAAATTGCTCAGCGCTACAGTGGAAAATGGACCCCAAATATGCTAGCGGATTACTGTTGGACTCTTAAACATGTAACCGCTCCTGACGAGCGAGTACAAGCGAAAATAAAACAATCTTTTTTTAATGAAATAAAAAGCATATTTTGTAAAAAGAAGTGCTTTTTTTAATTTTTAAAAATTCGCCACTATATTGCTTATAAATTGGGAGTTTCATATTTTCGATTCTCCCTTCTCTAAAAACTTGTGGGGTATAGGGAGAAACCGAGCGCATTTTAGAATTCAGTACAACACAGTACACGCAAAAACCCAAAAAAATTCGAAGAGCGACAAAAAGTTTCAAAATGTAGAACGTGTTATAAACAATATTTAACAACTAAATCAAAATGTAAAATAAACTATTATTAATAGAAAAAAAAATAGGTACTAATACTACTACTAGGTATTAACCTACAAAACCTACAAAAAAAAAAGAAAATCCTTCTATTGGTTACATCGACAAAATATTACAGTTTAGGTTCATTTCTAAAAAATGTACTAATAAAATCCCTATTTTTATAAATGTCAAAGGTTGGTTCTCTAACAACGTTCTTTTTTCTTTAAAAACTCCGCGATTGATGGTCTAGGATCAAAATGAACTGTTCCAATTCCGTTCAATAACACTAAAAGACAACCATTCATTGTGTTTTCATTTAGTGAAATTCTTTCTGGAGTTTATATTTTGTTGAAATGACGCAAACACAATAGACGCAAAAACCCCCAAAAAAAAATTCGGAGAGCGACACAAAGCTTAAAAATGTAGAAAAAGGGTTATTTAACATTGTTTACGACATTTAATTAGACAACGCGCGGCCTTGTTATGAACTAACTTTGCAGGTGTATCATCATCAAAAGCTAAGGATTTCCCTCGATTTTTCTGGACTTCTCAGCGACTGTTTTCTGTCTTATCTCGATCATTTTGGAAAATTCCACCAGCGGCGTTGATTTATTACACGAAGTTTGCATTTTGTGATCGTAAAATATTTGTCTTATCACAACTTTTAAAAAGTATAAAATAGAAACATAAAAATTAATTGTATTAATAAAAAATTCCGTTATTGGCTGACAAACGTTAGAAATACAAGAAAAACTTTGTTAAAACAAGGAAAGAAGAAAATGAGCCAATAAAAGAAATATTGGCTTGTAGATGAATGTTTTATTTTACCCCAGGCAAGTAGGACAAAATGTCCAAATTCTTGGGCTGAAGAAAATTCATTCAGTCCTATGGATTCTGGAGGGGGAGGGGGGGGGGACAGAAAATCGACACAAATCAAAAGCAAAAATTTTTAAAACCATAACCTACAACGTAAGAACACTGTCATCAAATAGTAAACTCCTAGAAATTGAGAAAGAGATGAAAATCATCAACTGGGACATGATCGGTTTATGAGAAACAAGAAGATGAGAGGAGCAACTTTTTACATTAAAATCCGGACATCTGCTATACCAGAATGAAAATTCCAAGGGACCAGATGGTGGTATAGGATTTTTAATCAACAAGAAACACGCTAACAGAATAGCAACTATGAAGACGGTATCAGATAGAGTTACATATATAACAAATGCGGAGAGTAATCAACAATTTCAGATTAATGTTAAGTTATAGATACAGATGAAACTGTTGAAGAAGCGAACGATGATTTTGAAAGAGATGGAAGTTTTGATGTTAATAATAAAAAATGTAAATATTGTCTTAAATGTGCAATTTGCTGTTATTCTGTCATTCAAAAATACAATTTGTACAGTGAGGCATATTCTGCAATAGGAAATACTTACAAACATTTATTAGCATTATCAATAAATCAAGTACAATGTGAAATAAGCTTTTCCAAGTAAAAATGCATTAAAAATAAACGGTTTTAAAGATTAAAACTAACTTTTCCGCATCTGTGAGATGCCCTGAACAATATTATATCATAAAATTGTCACTTGTATACACTTCGGGGGATGTATCGTGCTAACAACCTGAAATTTCTCCAAAAAATACCAAAAATGTGACACTTCAGATACCATAGCACTCGTTGTAATAGCTCTGGTGAGCTAAAAATGAATAAGGTTCATATATAAGACGCCCTGAACAATATTAAAACATAAAATTGGTCACTTGTATACACTCTGGAGGCTGTATCGTTCTAACAAACTCAAAATTCTCCAAAAATGGCCAAAATTTGGTACTTGAAGTACCATAGCACTCGTTGTAGTGGCTTTAGTGTGTTGAATTTCAATAGGGTTCATCTCTGAGACCCCCTGAATAATAGCCAAACATAAAATTGGTCACTGGATACTCCGGAGGCTGCATAATGCTAACAAACTGAAATTTGGATACTCCAGAGGCTGCATCATGCTAACAAACTGAAATTTCTCCAAATATGACAAAAATGGACCTGTTGTGCGGGCTCTGGTGAGGTGGATATCAATAGGGTTCATCTGTGAGATGTCCTGAATAATATTCAATCATAAAATTGGTGACTTGTTGCACCCAGGAGGCTGTATCATGCTAACTGAAATTTCCCAAAAAATAACAAAAATGTCGTACTTCAAGTACCATAGCACCCGTTGTACTGGCTCTGATGAGCTGAAAATCAATAGGGTTCATCTGTGAGATGTCCTGAACAATATTCAATCATAAAATTCGTCCAAGTTTATGCCCCAACAACAACGCATACTGACGAAGAAGTAAACATCTTCTATGGCGACATAGAAACAGCACTGTCAGAAAACAACTGCTACTACACATTTTTTATGGGCGATTTTAATGCTAGGCTCGAAAGACGCTTGAACGAATCAGAGATAGCGATTGAGAATTTCGGTTTGGAGGGCAGAAACGAAAGAGAACAAACACTGTTGGGCTTCCTACATAATCACAACTTATACGCAAAAAACAGCTATTTTAAAAAGAAAATGCATAGAAAATAGGCTTGGGCAAGCCAGGATGCATAAACAAAGAATTAAATAGACTTCTTCATAACAACACCGAAAAGAAATGTCACCGATGAACAGTCCTTAACAAATTCTGCGTAGGGAGCGACCATGGGCAACAATAAAAGTTAATATTAAGAACGAACGAACAAGAATGATTTGTAAGAAACAGCGAACAAGAATGGAATATGCCAGAAGATATTACGAGCTACAGCGAATCCATAGCACAATCCTTACGTCAAAATCGATCATTAGACATAGATACCTTGAATGAAATAATCACTGAAACATTAATAAAAGCACAACAAGAACACTGCAAAATAGCTAAACATAGAGAAGAAAAACTGAGCAAAAGCAGGACAGACCTAATTAAACAGAGAAAACTCAGGACAACAGAACGGAGATCTAAAGGAAATAAGAGAATTAAGCAAAACAATTTCAAAGGTAATACGCAGAGGTTTGAGAAAATACAACACAGAGAAAACCAAACAAGTGATGGAAGAGAGTAGGAGTATGAAGGTACTCAGAAAAAATGGAAATGAAACAACAAATAGAAAAAGACTGATATAAATCGTCGAAGACTTCTATGAAGAACTATATAGAAGTGAAATTAAAAAAAGATACCACAGAGAATAAATTCAAAGTCAAAATCCAAAACCAAGGCTCAGAAGAGCTGCCGGACATAACAATTGAAAAAGCTAAAGATTGCCTTAGAGAAATGAGAAATAACAATGCACCAGGAGAGGATCAGATTGTGGTGGAAGCTATTAAAGCTGGCGGGGAGGAACTATTGAAAGTCATAGTCTCACTCTTTAACCTCTGTTTAATGAACAATGTGATTCCAACAAAATCGAATAATGTAGTGACAATTATAATCCATAAAAAGGGAGATATAACTAATTTAAAAAACTTTAGACATATTAGTTTACTCCCACACCTCTACAAGTGGTTTACTAAGATAATATCTAAACGCTTAGAACGGAAATTAGACTTTTATCAGTCTCGACAACAGGCAGGCTTTAGAACGACCACTTACAAACAATCAAAACCTTGATAGAAAAATGGATAGAGACAATAAACCGCTTGTTTTGATATTTATCAACTTTAAAAAGGCCTCCGATACAGTAGAACTCCCAGCAATTTTGTCAGCCCTGCAACAGTGTAGAGACTATAGATACGCAAAATTAATAGAATATATATATATATATATATATATATATATATATATATATATATATATATATATGCAACCACTCCTATCAAAATCCATGAACCAATGAGGAAATACCGAATACGACGTGGAATTAGGCAAGGCGATACAATATCTGCTAACCTATTCACAGCAGTACTAGAATACTCTTTCAAGAAACTCAATTGGGAGAGAAAGGGCATAAACATTGATGGCGAATATTTAAACTATTTGCGATTCACCGACGACATTGTAATCATTGCTGATAACTTAGGAGATGCCAAAAAGATGATCGCCGACTTAAAGCAAGTAACGAAGGACGTTGACCTAGATATCAATCTAGAAAAAACTAAATTTATGACAAACCTCATAACCAACAGCAATATAGACATTGACGGAAGCGGAATAAATCAATTATACAAATACCTAGGTCATGAACTGACAATAGGTAGAACGCTCGCCTTAACAAATAGACAGCAGAGAATAGATATATATATATATATATATATATATATATATATATATATATATATATATATATATATACATATATATGTGGACGTATCTTTCACGTGCTCTGTTGAAAAGCAAGTTGATGTGAAAAAAGTTAACGGAAAAAATCTAATTTAGTGTGGTGGTAGGTTGCAAACAGACTGTTGATTGATTTAAGTGGAATAATAGAGGTAGTAGTTTTCTGCGGTAAATATGGGCACACGATCCAAGAAAGGTGAAGATGAATTGCACAATTGCACGAGTCAATAAAATTAATTGTGACTAAATTATGTACTTCTCAAGAGTTCATATCTCAGCTTAGTGATGCTGTAAGTACAATTATTACTAAAAACCTTGAAAATAAACTAGTGCCACTAAAGGAAAAAATAGAACAGTTGGAACAAATGGTGGATAAACAGGAAAAGGCTATTAATTTTCTCGAAAATAAAAATGAAAGTTATGATAAACAAGTTCGCCAAAGTAATTTAGTTTTACTGGTACCAAAGGAAAATGAAGAGGGTTATACCACACCCGACGTTATAAAGATTTTTAATGGAAAATTGAAATTATCGATCCAGGAATCTGATATTGAAGGATGTTTCAAACTAAGAAATAATGGCCGCAGTGACGCTGTCCTAGTTAAATTTTGTAATACATATTGTCGTAATTTAGTATTTTCCACTAAGAAAATACTCAAAAATACCAAAATAATTATAAGAGAAGATTTGACAGTTATGCAGCAAAAAATAGTAAAAGCAGCTATCACGAAAATTGGGAGAGAAGGTCAAGTATGGAGTAATTATGGTCGAATTTACTCAAAATTGAATAAAGAAGACAATATTCGAAAAATTACTTCTTTAGAGGAACTGGAAGAAATATCACTATAATTTTTTTTATTTGTATCCTTAATATACATATCCTTTTAATAGTTAGGTTTTGTTTGTTCCGTCTTATAACTTTGTTCTAATTAATGCTAATTGGTTGATGTTATTTTAACTTTTCAAGAATATGCTTCAAGTATTTATATTATTTTCGACAGGCGCGAGCAATTGATGCGTCTCTAGCTGACTTCTTTTTGTTTATATTTTGTTTTTAGATTGAATAGATAACATTAGCATTGTCACTTTTTGATTTTGTTTTGGATATCTTGTTAAATTGTTTCGAATGAAATATTTAAAAATTGCTTGTTTAAATGCGAGGTCGTTAATTCCCTCACTACATAAATTTAAATTAATTGTGTCTGATGAAGGTATCGATATTCTTTTGATATGTGAATCATGGTTAAAATACGCTGTTACTGATAATGAGTTGCATATTGGCGGTTTTAATTTATACAGGGTGGATCGTAATGTTAATGGAAAGGGCCTTTGTATGTATATTAGAAATACAATTAAATGGGAAATCATTGATATTTATAATTTAATTTGGGAACAATGTTGGATAAAAGTTACCATAAACAAGAAAACTTTAGCTGTTGGAGTGATATATAAACCACATGAACAAAATACAAGTATTTTTTTAGATGAATTTGAAGATAGTCTAGCATCAATTTTTCCTACAGTTGACGAATTTGTGTGTATGGGGGATTTTAATTTAGACTTATTTGATCTTGATAATAATAATGTAAATAGGTTCTACTCTTTAATTGAATCGTTAAATTTATCTCAATTAATAGATGTTCCAACTCGAGTTACAGCTAATTCATCCACTCTTTTAGACTATTTAATAATTCGGGAGGAGGCTGTAGTTGATAGGGGCGTTATACAGCATGATATTTCAGATCATGCTATCGTTTACTGTAAGGTACAGGTACAAGATGATAGGAAAAATCTAAAAATGCATACATATAGAAACTTCAATAATTTCGATGATGAACTATTTCAAGCCGATTTATTTAATACATCATTTTTCAGAATCTATGATCAGGAAACTATCGATGAAAAGGTTTCATATTTTACTAACTAAACAAATGATGCGGGAGAGGGATAGTGCTCTGGAGAAATTTAGAAGAACAAAATCAAATATCCACCTTACGTCATACAGAGAATTACGTAATTATGTTAATAAGGCAGTTATTCGTAAAAAAGGCGTACTTTGCACATTATATTAATAAATGTAATAAAAAAGAAATGTGGAAAACATTAAGAACACACAAGGTTTTAACGGATAAGAAAGCAGAACTACCGGATAATTTAAAGAATGCTAATAATATAAATCGATATTTTATTGATTCTGTTCCTAGATCTAATGCAAGTAGTGAGATACTGATTTTTTATAGAAATAGTAGATTAGTTGCCTCGGATTTTCGCTTTACAGAAGTTAATGAATTTTTTGTATACCAAACAATTTGCGGAATTGGAACGAATGCGGTAGGTTCGGACTAACTAACTATCAATATGATAAAACTTTGTTGTCCACATGTAGTACCCTACATCACACATATTGTAAACTTCTGTCTTATTGAAAGTGTTTTTCCTTCAGTTTGGAAGAGGGCCGTTGTGCGGGTGCTACCTAAAGTTAACAATCCTAAAGAATTTAAAGATCTTCGACCAATAAGTATATTACCGACTCTGTCTAAAGTAATCGAAAGAGCTATGGAAACACAAATTAAGGAACATTTGGAAAAATTTTCTTTGTTACCGACGATTCAATCCGGCTTCAGAAAGGGACACAGCTGTACAACGGCTCTTCTTCACATTGTTGATGATATTGTCAAAGCTATTGATGATGATGGTAAATGTACTGTGCTTGTCCTTCTGGATTTTAGCAGAGCATTTGATACTATTGATTATAGTTTGCTTGATAATATTTTACACTATATATGTTTTTCAGGAAGTGCTCGTTTATTAGTGAATAATTACTTAAGAGATAGAGAACGGAGTGTCTCTCTTGACGGGTCAATTTCACAGTTGCTGCCACTTCTGTCAGGAGTACCACAGGGGTCAATATTGGGTCCCACTCTATTCACAATTTACACATCTCAATTATCGACCTATATTCATAATTGCAGTAAGCATTTATATGCTGACGATACGCAACTATATTATACTTTTTCGCCTGATTCAGTAGTAGATGCTTGTACTGTAATTAATCATGACCTAGAGGCCTTTGTGGCTGCGGCTAAAGACCATTCACTCAATATTAACTCTAATAAGTCAAAAATCCTTTTATTTGGGTCTAAATCTAATCGTCAGAAAGTTCGCGATAATATTAATGTGAAAATAAATAATGAGAATTTAATAATGGTCAAGGAAGCTAAAAACTTGGGAGTAATCATTGACGACGATCTAAAATTTGAAAAGCACATTAATAGTAACCTCCAGAAAGCATACATAGCATTAAAAACAATTTATGGTGTCCGACATTTTTTACCGTTTCAAGTAAAAAAGACATCGTGTGACTTATTAGTTTTATCATTGTTTAATTATGCTGACATTCTATATGGTCCACACTTAAGTGTGCAATATAAAAAGAAAATTCAAAAAATGCAAAACTGCTGCGTTCGGTTAATATTTGGCATACTATTTCTAACAAGTTAAAAGTAATACAGTGGTTGAATATGGATAATAGACGAATGTTACATTCTGCGTGTCTTTATAATAAACTAATTATGAGAAAGAAACCATCATACTTATATAGGAAAATCTCCTTTAGGACGGACGTTCATAACATTAATATTAGAAATAAAGGGGTAATTACTATACCTCCCTTTAAATTGGAAATTTCTCGACGGTCTTTTAGATATCAAATTGGCTTTGTTTATAACGGACTGCCAATGGAAATCAAATATCAGCATTTTAAAAAATTCAAAGAGTCTAAACGGAAATACTTGTTTGATCATCAGAATTAATTGGGTTCAGAATTGTGAGAGAAATGAATGGCCTTACGCATCAAAGTACTGTACTGTAATATTATACAACTTGTGTTGCGGTATATAATATATTATGTATGTATAGTGGGTATACAAGGTTAAGTGGAAGAGCAAGTTTTACAGCGGTTTTCACGCAGTACAGGTTGAACTTCACCTTGCATCTAATATATTATAATTTTGTTTATGGATATTAATAAAGACGATTATTATTATTATTAAATTAGAGTGTGACAAAGAGGAATGGAGAGGGCAATGCTGGGGATCAGCAGAAGGGATATAATTCCTAACGCAACAATAAGGAACAAAACAAGAGTTAAGGACATTATTCAGACTATGACCCAACGTAATCGGAAATGGGCAGGACATATAGCCCGAAACAGACAAAAGAAACAGAGGTAGACCGCCAAAAAGATGAGGTGATGACGTGAAAAGAATTGTATAAAATTGGGTAAACCCCAAGATCGAAGTAAATGGCTGACACTGGAGGAGGCTTATGTCCAGCAGTGGACGCGTGCGGCTGATGAAAGATGATGATATGAATGTTATTAAAATACATACCATCCAAAAGAAAGGTAAAATCAAATAAAACTCCACTGCAAAGTGGTTCTTAGATAAAATAGACAATAACTTTAGCTTAGAAACAGATATTAAAAATATTTTCGAAGCTAACAGATATAATAAAAACGTTTATTCGGAAGGAACTATCCTATTGGAAAATGTTTTTAATATATCTAATACATTTTGCCAAAGGCAGCAGAAACTGGAGATTATATAGAAAATGTATGGAATTTCTTATATCGAATTCTTAACGAACTAATTCAGTAGATCAACTTGAATCCTTTTAATTGCTCATTATGGGTATAATCGAGGTTTAATCAACCCAGGATGGAAAAAATTCTTGAATTTTTTTAATTAAATCAAATTGTATGAGAAACGTGCCAAACAAATTATAGACTGACAAAATAAAGTATGTTTATTAAGGTAGAGGAGAAAATACAAACACAAAAATTTATTTATTTAAAGATTGCATTAGAGATGCTAATTTTGCAGCACTTTGAACGCCCAGTCGATTTTGTTTGTCTGAATGTACCGCTCCAAATGCGGAAAATATTATTTCAATTCCAACGGAAGAGGTCACAGCTGTCATTAGTTGCTTGATAGTTACTTTATTTCCTTCACTCATATCTATGATCGCTAATGCAGAGAGCCACCATTCTATGTCAGTTATTGATAACATATTTTCATTAAATAATTGTCATAAGGCACCTGACCTCTGTAGAATTATAAAAGAATAGGAAGCAAACTAGAGAATTATCTTGCAAGTTTTGACGTGAATTTACCTCTGTAGCATAGACTTGACATAAGATCAAACTGTGTAGCCCAAAGTATTGATTATCCGATGAATAAACCAGAGCTTGTACACATACATTAATTGGAATAATGATTACTCAACCAATTACGACACCTTCTATCAAAGTGCGAGGGAGCTCCATCATGCATGTAAAAGAGATCTTCACTCGTTTAGCATTAATTCTTCTAATATCTCGAATAAATAATTACCCGAGGTACATGTTACCATTCATATTTTCCGAGAGAATGTAATAACCAATTAATTAATTACCAAAAGGTGCTGCCCAAACATAAACTTTAAACGAGTGTTGGTAATGTGGATTCTTATCACACCAGTAATGCGTTCCTTGCTGCGTCTGTGATGAAAAGGAAACATTTAAAAAATGGGGATTGAGGGTTGTCCCTTCTAGTAAAGTTTCGCAAAAATCCACTCTATTCGGTAGATCATTTGGCAAGAGCTCTTGGACTCGTCTGTAGTGATAAGGATCTAGCTAGTGCTCTTTAAGTATCCTACAATTACTTGCAGAAGACGTATTTGTTTATTAAGCCACATTCCTTATGTTAATTGTTGGATGTTTATCAACTAAATTGAAAATGATAGTCTCTTTCTAAATTTGTTGTTCTAGGCTAACCAGAATTTTTTTGGACAGTTTCTCGACAACGCCGTTACACGGCAATGAACCGTTTTTTCTTTTATTTGGTATCTCTCTTCTGGTAAACTTTTCTGCATAACGCCTATCCGCCGCACTAGCGTTTCCTAAACACTCGCCTAATGTCAATAACTTGTCTGTGTATTCAACATTTGAATACATTTTGATTATCAATCAACCTATTTATCAACAATATTCAATATTATTGGCATTGTCGTCTTAACTGTCAATAAATGTCAGTTTTCTATAGCAAGACAAAACCCAACTTAATTTGCAGTATTCTACCTATCCTAGCTACGGGGTTACCTTTTTTTGAAATACGCTGTAAATAGAAGGAAAACATTGTAAGTAGAACATTCATATAGATTTGATAGTGCATAACTTAGGAACAAAAAATTATCTGCATCAATTGATGGGAAAGATTTACTGATCACTTTTCAAGCTAAAATAGATATTTCTACAGTTTTATACAAAAAACGAGTTAGTGCTACTTTTAATGGAATTTTCTCGTTGTTTTAATAATAAATAAACAGTAATTTACAATTAGTATGTCTAAATCAGTACAATTGAGTAGAAAATAATAATGACAGATGTCAAGCTTGACTTGTCCTATGATAAATATTACACTATATATAAATACTGAATGGAAAAAAATCTCAATTTACTTCAAATATGCCACTTCTCTTGTTAAGTCTCCTTATAATATACTAACCTGAATCAAAGCAGACAGTTCTATTTTTTGTTTGGCGTCGGGATGAAGATCACTCAAAATTAAACTAAGTGCAGATGCTTCAGGTACAGTTCGAAAGGCTCTAAGAAAGTTACCCGGCTGACATGGCTGATTATGTGAAGAAGTGGCAAGCATGTGAAATAAAAATCCAAGTTCACACGAAAGACAAAATTCTTTTGTACAGCAATGGCTTAACAGTATTGCACGCAATGGTTCAATAAAATACAACACCTAAAAAATTTAAAAAATCAATTTATTAAACAAAAATATTTAAAATAAAACAGGATTTTGTTACGATCTAATACTAGTTATCAAGGCAGCTCTCAAAATATTAATTTTGAAACTGCCACTATTTCTTGAGCATTTAAGGTTGCTGGTTTGATCAAAGGCTGAAAAACTAGCTGGTATAATATGCTTACTCCCTGAGCGACAACGCAAATTATCTCAAACGCAACATAGAAAACCTCAAGCACAAACATCAATACAAAAAGTGAGTCACTTTTAGATGCTATAGTAACAAATAGTTTTATTTGTTACTATAGCATTTGTTACTTTGTTGTGAAGGTTGGCAATCATCATAGCTGATTTGTGGTGCAGTTGAACCAGTCTCGCAAATTTCGCAACCAAGAATGGCGTCTTCATCCCACACTTCTCTGTGTCTGTATTTTTCTTTGCATTATGAGTTGGAGTAACTGGTAATTTTCTTCAACTACTAGAGACATAATTTACAACGAATCAACCACTAAGGGAACCAAACATTCAAAATCAACAGCCAGAAGAACCATTCATTCATTGATTCGAAATTCCTCCAAAAATAACCAAAAATTTAGTATATACGGATTTATAGGACCCGCTGTACTCGCTCTAGTCAACTGAAAATCAATAAGGTACATCTGTGAGACAGCTTGAATAATATTCAATCATAAAATTGATCAATCTTATACTCTCTGGAGCCTGTATCGTGCTAAGAAACTGAAAATTCTCCAAAAATGACAAAAATTTGATACTCCAAGTACCATAGCACCCGTTGTACTGGCTTTAGTGAGCTGCTGAATATCAATAGGGTTCATCTTTGAGACGCTCTGAATAATATCCAATCATAAAATTGGTCACTTGTATATACTCCGGAGGCTTTATCGTGCTAACAAACTGAAACTTCTCCAAAAATGACAAAAATATCGTACTTAAAGTGCTATAGCACCTGTTGTATTGGCTCTGGTGAGCTGAAAATCAATAGGGTTCATCAGTGAGATGTCCTGAATAATATTCAATCATAAAATTGGTGATATATTGAACTCCGGAAGCTGTATCATGCTAACAAACTGAAATTTCTCAAAAAATGACAAAATATCGTACTTCAAGTACCATAGGACCCGTTGTACTAGCTCTGGTGAGCTGAAAATCAATAGGGTTCATCCGTGACATGTCCTTAACAATATTCCATCATAAAATTGTTGACTTATTGCACTCCGGAGGATGTATCGTGCTAACAAGACGATGTTACGAAAAGTGGCCGACGACGACATACACACCTAACCTAACCGTTTTTTCATGTTGTTGTTGATGAACAACTTGAAAATAAATAAAAAAAAATTCAAAATTCCAACTTTTTTTGGGGTAAACCAATACTTTTCTCACATATTAGATAGGTTGGGCGGAAAAGTAATATACAGAAGGAGAATGGGGATATTAAGAGAGAAATAAGAAACATCAAAACTGCTCAAGAATGGCTGGAAAAAGAAAAAAGGAAACATAACGTTGCAATGACTGGTCTTAAAATAGATATTGCGGACACAAGGGAGTTAACAAAAGCAGTTCCTACTTTCATGGAAAATCAACTGGAAATCCAAATAGAAGTAAAGGCACACGCAAGTTAGGTGAGAAAGCCTGCTTGATATAACTAGGTAATGCCGAAGATAAAGAGAAGATTATGCAGAATAAACGAAAACTGAGACATATAAAATATTTTCTTAGCAAAATAACTATTGATGGGGAAGAATGGAAATGGGACAAGTTAACGGAGAAACTGGTAAATTCAAAAAACTAATAAAACTCAAGGGAATAGAAAGTACATATAATGAACATGCAATTAAAATGGCGACGAAAATGGAAAGAAAGGTACAAAAAAAATACTAAAACAAAAGGGAAATAAAGAAATTGTTAAAATCGGCACATGGAATATAAGGACAATGCTGAAGGCGGGTAAAATGAAAGAGATCGCTAGAGAAATGGAAAGATACAAGCTTGAGATATTGGCACTGCAAGAAATAAGATGGAAGGAAAAATAGATAAAGAAGGATACACACTTTATTACGCAGAAGAAAAGAAACAGGGAAAATGGCACAGCATTTATGGTAAACAGAAAGTGAAGAAACAAAGTAATGAACTTCCAAGCAGTAAATGGAAGTTTCTCAATAATAAGGATTGAAAACAAGCAAGGAAACCTAACAATAATAAATGTTTACGCAACAACGGAACACACAAATAGTGAGGACAGTGAATAATTCTATGATAAACTGCACGAGAATGGGAAAAATATACCTAGAGGAGACTTCAATGCACAGAATCGGAAAAGAGGAATATAACGAAAATGTTGCAGGCAAAGAAACAATACACGACAGGACAAACGACAATGGCTCAAGACAATTTTGGGATAAGTTCCGACACATTCATAATAAGTACCGAATTTAGGAATAAAAATGATCATAAAGTGACATGGATCAAACCAGACTCAAATGAAGGCAATCAGGTAGACCACACACTGATATCAAGAAACAAGAAAATGGCTAAGAACAGTAGAAGCTACTCGTTCATTCAGAGGCGCAAATGCGGATTCGGACTATTTCTTAGTAATGGCACAAATGAAAATGAGGATATTAAGAAACATAAAGGCAGAAGAGCGTAAAAACAATGGAACGTAGGAAATGTAAACGAAGTGCTCACGAAACAAAGAGATACAGATACTAATACAAGATTCAGATGGAAATATAGATAAAAAATGGGATAACATGAAAATCAGTAAGAACAGCAGAAGAAATACTAGGACAAAAAACAAAAACGAAGTACAGAATGGTACAATGAAGAATGTGAAAACAAAAAGGAATAAAAAGATCAGACAGAATTGACAGAACACACGTAAAAAAAGAAGCAGTCAAATGCTGTCAGAAGAAAAAAGCAGAGTGGATAAAGGAAATGATGATGGAAATAGAAAGTGATAGCCACGATAATAAAAGAATATATAACATCATAAGAAAACAAAGTAATGATCAAAATCAACAAAATAGAATGGGAAGGTTATTACAAAAAACAGCTAAACGAGGATAAGGTTACGGAAGCAAATTATGAGGTAACAGAAGAAGAGGAAAATCTCCCAACAAATGCAGACTACAAAGAAATAATAACAAATTTCAAACATAAAAAGACAGCAGGACCAGATGGAATAGTTAATGAACTGATAAAGAAGGGCGGAGAAGAACTAAATAAAAATATATACGAATTACTAGTAAACATATGAAAGGAGAACAGATGACAGCAGAATTGAATTTAGGACTGATAATGCCAATCTTCAAATAGGGAAGCCAAACAAAGTGCAACAACTACTGAAGGGTAACCCTACTTAATACAGTATACAAGGTCATGACGTTGCTCATAAGAATGAAAATAAACAATATATAAACTGGGGGAATACCAACATGGCTTCAGAAGTGGAAAATCAACCATAGATGCAGTGCACGTAATGACACAGACAATAGAAAAAAGCTATGAATATGGAATCGACTTACATATATTATTCGTAGATTTTAAGCAAGCTTTTGATAGTATTAGTAGGCATAAACTGATAGAGAGCATGAGGAAAACGGGCATTCCAAACAAATTAATTCGACTGACAAATATGTCAATGAACAACTCGAAAACCAGAGTAATAACTAGTAAGGTATACAGAAGAAATCAATATTGTAAATGTTGTAAGGCAGGTGTATTCATTATCAACTGTATTATTCAATATAGCATTAGATGGAGCGATTAAGGTGATAGAAACAGGCACAATAGCTCAGAACATGACACGAATAATAGGGTATGCAGACAATCGGGCACTAATAGCAAGGAACAAAAGCAATTTGGATAAGATACTAGGTGACCTGATCAAAGAAGCAAAAACCAAGGGGCTTGGAGATGAACCCAGAAAAAACTAAATACATGCTACTCAGCAGGGAAACAACATAGAATATAAAAGAAATCAGAATGCAAAACCACAAGATAAAAAAGTAGCTACCTTTAAATATTTAGGTGTTACACAAATGAAAAGAACGACAGAAATATAGAGGTATAAGAAAGAGTAAAATCAGGATACAAAGCGTACTGGAAATACATATAGCAAATTTCTTAAAGATAAACATCTAACGAGAAACACTAAATTGAAACTGTATAAAACAGCTATTAAACCAACAATGACATATGCTGCAGAGATAATGTACTTGACAATTGAAAACAAAGAAACTTTAAGTATTGGTGAATGGAAAATATTGTAAAGTTCATAAAAGTCCAACGATTAAAATAGTACGAACACGTACTCGGAAGAGAACAGTCAACAATAATAAGAATAAGTGGTTGGTATAAAGTTTGATGACAAAAAAGCACAACGATAAATGGACTGTAAGTAAATTTATTTCTTCAGAAGAATTAATAAAAACGAAATAATGTGTTTCCAGTTATAAACCAGTCAATTATATTAACAATTTACATGCATTCTAATTGTAAGTTGTCGAACAAGTATTGTCATAGGCGTACTTACAGGTTTTATTTTACAACAATTGAATACCACAAGTAGGAAGACCAAAGACAAGATGGGAAGATCAAGTTAAGAAGAAGATATGAGAAAATTGAATATAAAGGATTGGAAAACAGATATAAAGGACCAGAAAACATGAAACAAAAATGCATAAAGACACTAGAATCTATATAGAGAAAAAACTAGAAAACGGCGGAGTGACTACCCGCAAATAAGGAAATCGAAGAGCGGCAATCACTCTGACAGGAGTGAACAGCCTGTATATATATCTCGACTTAAAACGACGATTTCAGTCACCGTTTGCTTTACATTATCGATGTTAAATTCAATTAAAGATGTTGCCAAAGAGGTAAAACTTTCACCAGATCTCGATGCTTTTTAATTCACTGTATTTGTTTTTGATGTTTATGTACAGTGAAATCTTTTATTCATTCAAAACATGATGAAAAATTATATTTTTGGGGAATTAAACCTTATATAAATAACATAAAATAAGATATTACGTTTTGAAAATGTTTTTTGTTGGATGATTTACCTGAAGCATGCTGTTGCAATAAGAATTAGGTAAAGTAGCTTCCAATCCAGAAAACCCTGTCTTATTGTAATGATCGAATTGGAAATCGTCAGTTCCCATTTTATTGTACTTAACATCGACTTTTCGGTATCTCTTAGGAATTGCAATAAAGCTACTATTATCCTCGTTGTGTTTGGGGCTTCTATTAACGAGGGACGTATTATGGGAGTAACCATTTTGACCAAAATCATAGAGAACCTAAAATAAAATATACTTAAAAAATTAAGATATTAATAAATTATTCGTTTAAGTACCTAGTTGTTGAAAAGAGAAATTTTAATTAATACTTGTCAAAAGTAATGAGACAAAATTTAAATCAGCTTTTAGAGTAATATGTGTTGAAGTTAAAAAATAAATTGTGAAAATAATATTTACTTTGAGGTGTAGGTGAACATGTTTATTGAAATGGAATTCTACATGTTTGAAAATGACTATTTTTCAAACCATATTTTGACAGTTTTATGAAGGAGAAGAAAATACTACATTGTTGATTCACGCTATCCCATTCGGGATTGCAGTGTCAATATAAGATATATGTTTCCTCGTTCAGAAGGTGATAACCACGCAATGCCATCTCTATACATATTCTGTTTACCTACACCTCGAAGCTATGTTAACCTGCACCACGTAGTAAATATTGTTTTTATATTTTACTGCGACACTGCAGAATAATTGACCTTTGGGTATGCAATTGAAAGAGATTAACAGCTTTTTAGTTCTAGTGAAATCACAGTAACTAAGAACAAGCTGTATGCAGGTTTCAGATTAGACTCTAAATGAGGAAGCATATATGTTATACTGACGATGCTTGAGAAACCGGTTTTAAGTTTATGCAACCGTCCTTTCCCCTGTTGGGATGCATGCCCACATAGAATAGTGAATAGACAATAGAGTCGACAACTACTACCACATTTTCAAGGCAAATGAAATTTAATAGTCGTCGCATCACATAGTCAGGAAAGTAGTTTTTTTCCTTTGGAAACAATGAAAAGTCTGGTTTGAAAAATAGTTACTATACATGCAAGTATAATTCCATATCTACACATTAACATAAATGTTGGAAGGGCTCCGAATTGTACCATATTCTGATAAAGATTGAGCATTGTTAAAAATAACACATTCATTTGAATGTTTTAGTCTACGAAAATTACCAGTCTACTGTTTTTTGTTCACAGAATGACTAAGTGAAAGTATTTCCTAGATTATTAATATTACAATACTTGTTAAATGTGCAATGGATACATTCCAGGTTCCTACTGTTACCGCCTATTATGCGAGTGGGAGGTTGACTCCCTCTCTTTACCCCTACCTTTCTTATAAAAGGCCATGTACCAACTTAACTAGAAATTATTACTATTAAATGTCACTTGAACCGTAAGCATGTTTTATTTATTCGTTGAACTCAAATATTAATTATTTCCCACACAGAATTGAAAACGTGGGATGAAATTAAACAAGCTTTAAATTTAAGTTTTGGAGACCAAAAAAAACAATGACTGTTTAGTACAAGATCTTATTAATTTGAAACCTTTAAAAAATGAAAGTTCTTATAATTTTGATATGCGATGCCAAGATTCTAGGAGCATCATTATTTCCAAATTAAATTCTTTAGACATAAATGAAAAACGCCTACATTTTAGGAATTTACCCTTAAAAACTTTTGTCCGTGGATTACCTGTACCAATACAAACTAACGTACGTTTAAGATCACCTGACAGCTTAGAAAAAGCTACGAGTTTAGTTATAGAAAAAGAAAATTTTCTATATTCCAATCAAAGATTAAGTAACTTAAATTCTAATGTATCATTTAAGCCTGGTTTAAGAGTAACACCCACAAGGAATCAAAATTTCAATTAGTATCCTTTATTTACCCCAAATTATAATAATATACATCCACATAAATCACACAATTTCAACAAACCCGACCAATATTTCCACCTAATTTAATAACTCGTCCTCCACTATCATACCCACAGAGGTATACACAACATTCTCCTCCAAATGAATCTCAAAATTGGCTTCCAAATAACAATTATCCGACTCAACGTCATCCATTTTTCACAAATCAAACTTACAACCCAATACAACGACCCTCATAGCCAATTCCTAATTTCAACCAACAAAATGTTCGCCATAATAATCCACAATTCAATCGTCCAAATAATTCGCAAATTTTCAAACCAGAACTTATGGACATTTCTTCAGGAAATACTATACTTAAGTCCCGATCAAAACCCAAATTTACATCAGCAGAACTTTTCAATCAAACTGTAGACAATCCTTATCAAAATTAAGAAATCAATAGTTCCCTTCAAACCGATAACCAATTTGATACAGAAAATTACGAAAATTCATATAATTCTTAAATTGATGAAAATGCTGACAATTATTATATGCCGGAAACAGAATATCCTCATGTGAATGATCTGAAAAGCTGCAATGATTTTTACAGAGATTCTCATGTAGACTCTCACATTACGGAAATATCAAATAATCAGTTTCAGGATTTTCATACTCGCACATGTCTAATCCAAGTTACATAATTTATGTTAATGCATTGAAAACGAATTTGCCATTCATGGAAATTCCAGAAATAAATGCAAAGTTTTTAGTTGACACAGGAAGTTCAAAGTCACTTATAGATCCGGAACTTGCTTATAAATTTTACAATAATTGCATTTCTAAAGAGAAGTTCAACATTCAAACTGCTCATAATATCACGTATCACAACGAGATAGCTCATATTCCATTGTTTGATATCTTTAATTTATAGGAAACTCTATAGGAAACTAGATTTGATGGGATTCCGGCTCTGACCGATAAACACCTAACAGTTGTAAATTTCGGCTCCGATAAACTCGACACTTTTAGTGGTAAAACCAAACATAGGTGATAAAAGTGTATAATACAGTTTAGTTATCATCACAGTGAAAACACAGGGAGTACTTTCTGATTGTTTTTATCTGTAAACACCTAGAAATATTAATCTGAAGTATTTGAACATTCTATAGACCACATTAAATACTAGCAGTTTTTGTCCTCAAAACTATTGAGTAATAGGACCGCACTCAGCGATGATTAAAATTTCTACATCTGACCAAAATGAATAATTCTTCACAAGTTAATACTATGTCATATTCTACCACTTTGACACAACAACATTATCCAGCACTAAATCAAGCAATTGTTCTTAATACCACAACAAACACGAAAATACAAGACTATCAGAACGAAACTGGTCCTCTAGTTGAACCAAAGATTATTACACATATTTCCAGGATTTCTAATAATAGGCTATGTATATTCCTATCAAGCAAAGAAGTAGTAGATAACTTTATTAACAACTACAGCCAAATAAATGTCAACAACGAAACAATTCAAGTAAGACGACTTATTACACCCTCGGAAATACTAGTTTTATCTAATGTAAGTCCTTTTATACCTAATGATTTGCTTACGGCTAAACTAGAAACACTCAGACTAAAACTACTTTCGCCCATGAACCCTCTCAGAATAAGTTCAGATAACCCCCAATACAGTCATATTTTAAGATTTAGACAACGAATATACATTGCACCTCTAGATAATATAATTATTCCAGAATATTTCGATCTAGAATACGATACTCTCAATTTCCGTAATTTTTTATCTCCAGACAATCAAATCTGTTTCAAATGTAAAAATCCAAGTCATCTATCTTCACAGTGCCCAAATATATCAATACCTACATCAGTACCTTCCACTTCATCGAGACAACCAATTCCTACAGAGACTACTCCTACAACTCATACCAAACTGGACACTCCTTCCCAAACATATCTCCCAACCACAACAATCAACACACTTCACTCAAACCAAAATATAAATGCACCTACATCAGAAGAGACTGTTGCTAATTTAACAAACACTGTGCACTGCACTTCATCTCCTATCACAAACATAAATCAAGAAAAAACTATCAATGAGCAAACACCACAAAATTCAAATGAAGAAATTGATACAATGGAAACCAATTAATTACCACATCAAACTACAACTAATAAAAGAAGTTTTTCAGAAGTTACCGTATCCACTTCAGAACACTCTCAGTAATCCATTCCAACTGAACAGCTCACTTTTACTCTCACAGAAAATCCAAAAAAGCCAAGTAAAAAGGCAAAGAAGAAAAAAGCTCAACAAAATAACTTATCCAAACTAGAAGAAATGAAACAAGTTAGAGATTTTATAGATAAACACAGCCCTACATTCGTATTAAATGCCGACCAATTCACATTACTGGAAGACTCACTTGGAGCTCAAGATGTTATCAATATAGCCAAAGATTACACCAACAATATAAATAGAAGCTTAAAAACAAAATGTACAAAGCTCCGTAAAAAACTAGAAAGACAGACAGATACCGACCCTAGCAGTGGCGCATCTGCCGACAGATGTTTCTAAATAAATATTCGCTTTCCATACCATTCTACAGTGGAATTTGAATGGATATTACATCCATTCAAATATGTTACAACTATTGCAGAATATTCGCCAGATGTAATATGTTTGCAAGAAACACAACAAAAACAATACACCAAGATACTATACCGGATTCTTCAAAAATAGAATTTCTGAAGTAGCCAGTGGTGGAGTTACCATCTACACTAAATCATTATTAGCAGCAACCTCAATACAAATAAACACCTCATTTGAAGCCGTAACTGTACAACTATTAACTCCTAACAAGATAACTATATGCAATATTTACATAACCTCCAGTCAAGCCATAGACCAACACGAGTTGGAACTTCTAACAAACCAACTACCTAATCCATTTATTATCCTTGGCGACTTTAATGGTCACCATTTTTCTTGGGGATCAGAGAGCATCGACACACGAGGTAGAAAAATGAAAGACTGGATAGACACAATGAATATTTCACTATTGAATGATGGAAGCATGACTAGATTCAATGCAGTTACCAAAAATTTCTCTGCTATAGATTTATCAGTTTATCACTGTGCATTTCGAACATCACAACTGACATGAATTGGAGAGTGGTCGATGATCTATACAACAGTGAGAATTTTCCAATTATTATAGAAAACTTACCGAATAAATCAAATAATGATAACAACACAAATCGTTTGAAAAGATGGAAACTTAACAAAGCGAATTGGAAAAATTTCGCAGGAAAAACATTACTAACCTAAAAATAACCGACAACGTCAATGAAACCCTCAATAATTTCAATATAATAACTATCTGCTGCCTTTGATGAAATTGGGAAACTGGTTTTCTCAAAAAACACAACCCTGTACCTTGGTAGAATAATGCTTGTGATGCTGCAATAAAAGCCAGTAAACATTCATGGAACAAGTTCAAAAGACACAAAACAAATGAGAACCTATAAGAATACAAAAAACAAAGAGCGCATGCGAGGCGCACAACACGAAATAGTCAAAAAGAATCATGGTGAAACTACCTGAAAAGTATAAATAGTTCCACGCCACTATCAACAGTATGGAAAACGGTGAAAAAAATATCGGGAAAAAATATAATTAATGAAATCCCTGCTTTGAAAACAAAAAACAACACATTAATCTCGAACTCTAGCGAAATTACTGAAATTTTTGCAGAACAATATAGACAATCTTCAAGTATTGAAAATTATGATGCTGGTTTCTTAAACCTCAAAAATATAGCTGAATCTTCCCCTATAACAATTGAGGAAAACGTAGATCAAATTAATAATCCAATTTCAATAGAAGAGTTTTATGAAGCATTGCAATCTATGCAAGACACCTCACCGGGACCGGACGATATCCCCACTGTATTTTTAAAGAATCTTCCGTACTCTGCAAAACAGCATTTGTTAGAAATATTTAACTTGATCTGGAATCAACATAAGTTTCCAGATGTCTCGAGACGAGCTATAATAAAACCTATCCTCAAACCACGAAAATCTTCTCAATTGCCTGAGTCTTATAGACCAATATCACTTACATGCAGTACATGTAAGCTTCTTGAGAAAATTATAAACCGCAGGCTATTATGGTGCCTAGAATCAAACAACCAATTATTTGCAGAACAATCAGCCTTTCGGTCAAATAGATCTACATGAGACAACATTATAGATTTAGAAAGTCAAATAAATGAAGCTTTTGTTAATAAACAGAAATGCGTGGAAGTGTCTTTTGATCTCAGTAAGGCTTTTGATACTGCATGGCATCATCAAATTTTATTAAAACTGCAACTATCAAGGAAATATTTTAGCTTTTATTCAAAAATATCTGAGAAATCGACTTTTCCGAGTAAGAAGCAATGGTACATTATCCAGCACCAAATAACAGGTGAATGGAACCCCACAAGGAACAATAATGAGTCCCACACTATTTCTAATTGCAATTAACGACATACTCAAAACAATTCACAAACCGGTCCAAGCTAGGCTATTTGCCGATGACTTAATTATATTTATGAACGGAAAAAATTTAGACAGCGTAACCACCCTACTACAAAATCAAATAAAGGAGTTAGAGAAATGGACTAAAGCAAATGGCTTTAAATTTTCATCTGAAAAAGCAGAATGCATAGTATTCTCCAAAAAATATACACAATTACAACCAAAACTCACTTTACACGACGAAATTCTTCAATGTAAAGAACAAATAAATTTCTTGGGATTAATTTTCGATCAAAAATTGAATTGGAAAGCTCACATTAAACAACTTGTATCAAGTCAGTCAGGTTTAAATCTCCTAAAGTGTCTAGCCAACAAACACTGGGGAACGGATGGAAAAACACTGATGATGGTATATCGAGCATTAGTTAGGTCAAAAATGGTTGCATTCTATACACTTCAGCAAAACAGTCAATCTTGAGGCCCCTGGATGTTACCCATAATCAGGCACTAAGAACAATACTAGGAGCATTTCGCAGCACTCCTATAAATAGTTTAAATTGCGAAGCAGGAGAGGCAAGTCTAAGTGATAGAAGGCGGATTCTGAGTCTATCATACGCAGCAAAAATATCCAGCAACACCCAACCTATAAGATATCCTTCCTGCTTCCAAAGTAAATACTGGAACCCTCCTTTCTATGAAAGAATTCGCAGATATTTGAAAAGCGACAACTATGTGTCGTTTCCATTAACCTTTTCAAATACAAAAACTGCAAAATCGTGCAATGAGAATTATACTACGATGCAACAGAATGACTCCTATCTCTATGATGCTTCAAACTTTGGAATTACTCAAGGTAGAGAGGCGATTATATTATTTAGTTATGACTTATATTTATAAAATGATAAATAATCTTTTGCCAACGTATTTTTGTAAGTATATTACATTTACCAATGAAATTCATACCTACAATACGAGGAGCCAGAACAGCTTATATGTATCGAGGCAAAATCATTCCTATAATGTAAAGAGTTTGTTTTTTAAAGGATTCATCCATTACAATGGCCTACCAGAAAATATAAAAAAATCAAAAAGTCTGTCTGAATTTAAGCGTGCCTTGACATTATATTGTAAATAGAGAATATATAGTTTTATTATATTGGATTTGATTATATTCTATTGTGATGAAAATTGAAATTATTGTAAAAAGAAAAAAAAACTGATGTGTAATTGTAAACTGATGTATATATTATGTATTATATATTAGGATTCCTATTTAAATAAATACTACTACTACTACATAGAGTCTCTCAAACCGACATTCATCTTTGGGCACGTGTCTCTCCTAAAATCAATACTAACTTAACCGATCTCAATAAACATAACTATAATATTCATACTATACATCCAAAACTCAAAAAAATCACAAGCAAATATCATGGGTACACAGAGATACATACAGATGCATCTAAAAAAGGGGAAAATGTTGGAGCAGCCAAATACTAACTCTACTACCAGGCACATACACTATCCTTTCTGGAGAACTATATACAAAGCAGTAGAACATGCCAAACATCAACAAGATAAAAACTTTATCATTTTGACAGACTCATTGAACTCACTAAAATTATTAGGAAGAATCTACAAAATACATACAATAGTTAATTTAATAAGGAAAGAGTTAGGACAATTGTACAACCATAACCAAGATATCAGATTCATTTGGATTCCATCGCATGTGGGAATCAAAGGTAATGAGGAAGCAGACGAGAAAGCACAAGCGGCAACTTATCAAAACAGTTTAGCTTGTAATCTATTGACATCAACTGATTTGAAATCATACTTCAAGGACAAAATCATACAACGCTGGAACACTTTTTGGCAAGAATCCGAATCTAAATTAAAACACTTTAAATCTAACTTCAGACCTTAGCATATACCAACAGAAAACAGAAGGAACCAGGTAATCATCACCCGGCCACGTCTGGGACACACCAGATATACGCATGAATACTTAATAACAAGGGAGGATCCTCCATTTTGCAATTTCTGTGATGAAGATATCAGCGTACATCACCTACTAATCGATTGCCCGATGTATGATCTACAACGAAAGACCTACAAGATCCCACGAAATATTAAGGAAATTTTAGGAAATGCCTCAGATCCATCAAGTGTTATAGCTTTTCTGAAAAGTGCAAATATGTTACATAAGATATAACCATTCTACTGTCACACACTATACCTAAACTAAACGTTAATACTGCACTGAGACACCTGTTTTCTGTTGTTTATTCTATTAATTATGAATTATGTACCATATATCGCTAATGTATTTTTATTTGTTTCAATATCTACCATGTAACTGTTAATTTATTTTGTATTAAGAAATGTGTACTATGTAAACCGCTAATAATCTTGTAGGTCGATGCGGAGAAGTAAAAAAAAAGATTTGATGGAATCATAGGCGTAGATTTACTTAAACAATTAAATGCTAGCGTTAATGGTAGTAAACGGGAAATTGCTACCACTAACACAGTTATTCCTCTAATATTTGGTTCAAATACTGAGGAAAATATAAAAAATTATTCATTAATAATACCAGGTCGCACTCAACAAGTTGTGAAATTACCCGTTAATTACAAAAATGGCATTGGAATACTTGATTACGAGAAGTTAGGTAATGGACTTCAAAAGCTTTGGTAAATATAGTTGATAATTTTGCAATAACTCCAATAAATTCTAACGAGAATCCGGTTAAACTTGATATTAATGAACCCTTTAACATCGATCCCTTGAGTTTAGTTGAAGTTAATTTCTTAGAAAAAATGGAAGTAGATTCAGAAATAAATTTAAGTAATTGCGATGATAATGAATTGAAAGAAAATTTAAAAAAATAGCAGATTAGATCATTGTAATAAAGTAGAGAAAATGCAATAAGAAATATTTGCTATCAGGATAGAGATATTTTTTTATTGTGAAGGTATCCCTTTAAATTTCACGAATGAAATCAAACATAAAATAAAATTAAATGATGATAGTCCAATTTATACCAAATCATATCGATTCCCGGAAATTCATAGAGAAGTAAAAAGACAAATGGGAAAAATGTTACAAGATGGTATCATTGAAGAATCAACTTCACCGTGTTCTATCTGGATTGTCCCAAAACGATCAGATACTTCTGGCAAGAAAAATGGAGATTGGTAATAGACTACCGCAAGTTAAATGAGAAGACTATTCAGAACCATTATCCAATTCCCAGGATAAGTGAAATTATGGACGAACTAGGAAGAGCTAACTATTTTACATCCTTGGATTTAGCTAGTGGCTTCCACCAAATTGAAGTTGATCCCGAAGATGTACCCAAAACTGCTTTCAACACCCCACAAAGTCACTTTCAATTTAAAAAAATGTCTTTTCGACTTAAAAACATTCCTTCCACATTTCAAAGTGTAATGGACAACGTATTACGAGGACTAACTGACGAAACCTGTATTGTTTATCTTGACGACATTTTAATTTATAGCACTTCCCTTCAGGAACATATACAACGAGTGAAACAGGTATTTGACAGACTGAGAAAATATAACTTGAAAGTTCAACTTGAAAAATCCGAATTCCTTCAGAAAACTATAGTATATCTAGGTCATATTATTACTCCCGAAGGTGTTAAACATAATCCCGAAAAAATTTCTGTCTTTAAAAATGTCCCAATTCCTAAAACTCAAACGGAAATCAAAAGTTTTCTTGGACTACTAGGATACTACCGTCGGTTCATACCCAATATTGCAAAATTGACATAACCCATATCTAAATGCTTGAAAAATGGCATGCGAATAATTTATGACAAAGAATTTATAGATTCTTCAAAATTGCTAAGAAATGACCCAATATTACAATATCCGGACTTTTCTAAACCCATGATACTAACAACCGACAGTAGTAATTATTCTCTTGGAGCAGTATTATCACAAGGTACCGTTCCAAATGACTATAGCTTACGTCTTACGAACTTTAAAAGTTTCAAAAATCAACTATTCCACAATCGAAAAGGAATTACTTGCAATCGTATGGGCTTGCAAACACTTTCGACTTTATTTGTATGGTCGACAATTTCACATATACACTGACCATAAACATCTAACCTGGCTTTTCAAATTAAAAAAACCCAATTCAAAACTAGATCTCTCAAGAGACTTATGAAAACCATAAAATTATGAAAGTTAAAATGCCTGAAAACGACAATGAGCGTTTATTATTTGAGTTTTTAGTAGAATACACAGATGTTAATAACACATTTTACATTTATTTTAAATTTATATAACGATTTCAATAAAGTTTACTTAAAACATTTCTCTTCAAACGAACCAAGACTCATTAAATGCACTAAATTAGTAAACACTGTATACGATAAGGAAGAACAAATTATTTTATTAAATAATTATCACGAAAGCAAAACCAAACACACAAAGGAATTCAGGAAACTTTAGAAAAATTCAAAATGAAGTATTATTGAAAAAATATGAAGAATACAATAACTAATTACATAAATTCTTGTACTATTTGCCAGAAAAACAAATATGCTAGACAAAAACCGTATGTTCCGCTAATACTAACTGAAACCCCATTCAAACCGTTTCAAATTATACACATTGATGTTTTTATTTACGACAGAAAGTCTAATCTAACCTTAACAGATGCATTTACAAAATTCGCACAAGCAGTGCACATTTTTTCTAAAACAACTGTTATTATAAGTAAAGCTTTAATAAAATATTTCACATCGTTCGGAGTACCACAATTAATTGTTTTAGATAAAGGTACATAATTTAATAACGAAACTATTAAAGAACTTTTAGCGTTACTCAAAATTAAAATACACTTTACCACAGCTGGTCATTATGAAAGACTACTTTCAACCCTAATTGAACATCTAAGATTATTATGAGAACACTATCTCGACGAAGATGACTTAATGGATTACGCAATAATAGGTTACAATAATTCTATACATAGTTCTACAAGTTTTACCCCTTTTGAACTTACTTTTGGTTACACAGATTCCAGAAATCTTAATGAAATTTTCATACCCCAAACTTTCTATAATGATTATGTGAACAATCATCAATCAAAATTACAACATGTTTATAAAGATGTACACAAGAAATTGAAATAAAACAAAGAAAAAATTATAGAGAAACTTAATAGAAAAGGTGACTCGAATAATGAATTTAAAATCGGTCAAATTGTATACAAGCACAACTAAGAAACGAATTAAAAAAGACAAACGTTTTCTAGGCCCTTTCGAAATTACTCAAATACTTGACAGGAATCGTGTTAAAATTTCTGGAAAATTACTCAAACATAAAAAACTTAAAGCACATCAAGAAATTATTCACATTAATTAACTAAAAAAACCTCCCATTACAGGTTCCTCTGTTGGACCACCGAAGGAACATTAAATACCCCTAAATTCCATAACCTAAACAATAATCCTGGCCTCCTACCCTTACGACTAGGAACAACATGTGTACAAACAGATTTTTGAACCTTCATACACATACGATATTACAAACTTAACAGATCACTTTTCAACTTTTAAAGACCAATATGACAATCTACATGACTCTCTTTCAAAACATCCCAGCATATTTAAATTTACAGAACACTGACGGACTTGGCTCAGCAATAAAATTCTTGACAGGTAACTCAGACCAAGATGATGCAATAAGATATGACGAAGCTATTAAAGCCTTATCTGATAATCAAAATAAAATAAAAACATTGTTAGAACACCAAATAACATTTCTCGAATCATCTACGAAAATATTTGAAAATAATTCTAGAATATTATCCCACAACCAATAAATATTAAGCTCGCGTATTAACGATTTACAAAAAGAATTACGGAATATAAAAATTTAAAATATAGCAACTTTCCATTTCTTCTCAATAGAACAGATCGTTTCTCAATTCTCTATTAGCTTTCAAAAAATATATGATATGCTCAATAAAATAGAAGTAGCTATAAGCTTCGCAAAAGTAAATACTTTCCACAATTCTATAGCAAACCCAAGCGAAATACTTTCAGATGTAACAACAGTTAAGAAAAATATCAACGAAAATAACAGATTTCCTTTCGAAACATCTTTAAACAATATTCTATTATTTGAAAAAATGATCAAAGTTAAAAGTTACAGTAAATATAATAGTATTATTTTCATATTAGAAGTACCGATTGTAGAACTTAGTGAATATAACTACTATCATCTATATCCCATACCTATACGAGTACTTTCAAACGAAAATTTTAAACTTATAATACCCCAATCCAAATTTCTCCTTTTAAATGAGCAGCTAAGCTATGTATTTACAAATTCGAAGTGTGAAGAAATTATTCAAGAAGAATTCATCTGCCGAGAAATACAAACAACAATAATTTCACAGAAAGCTCCTTGCGAAGTCCAACTTCTAAAATATTCCCAATCTACAAACAGTTGTCGAGAAATTCCATCTACCAATAGTGAAGTTAAAGTTCAGAAATTGGAAACTGACCATTGGATTGTCACCCCGTACAGTGTTATAGCCAGACAAAATTGTAACAAAGACATTACAAACATTCCTATAAACAGTAGTTACTTAATCGAACTTAATAACTGCTGTGAAATTTTAATAGACAATATTGATTTAAGAACTTTTAAGACCAAAGTGCATTCGAGTACCGGTAATTGTAGGTGAAAGACGTGCGACACAGCAATCCGTTTAAACCAAATATCACTGGTAAATTTTACGTGAAATAAACTTAAATTAGTGTAAAACAAGAGTGCGTGGAAAGTAATAGAAAATGACTGAAAATCTTCCCCCCGACGGCGGGGGGAACATAAATAATCTTTCGAATATCAACAGCGAACCCGATAAAAATAACAGCGAGATGGGACCACAAGTGATCGAAAATCCTAATTTAATGCCAGTTAATAACCATACTAGCAGCATAGAGGACGAACGCCGCTCTATTCAGACGGCAACAGGTGACAATACACAAAAAACCAAAACATTCAACATCAACAAATCGTATTTATATTCAGATAACATTTATGTTTTTATTGAAAAGTTGAATACTGATAACATAGGTCGTTTACATCCCATGGCCGTAGGGCATATTTTACACCAAAAATTAAAAATATCTAATATTAAACGAATACAAAAGGTAGGGAAAAATAGAGTGCGAGTGCAATTAGCAACTTTAAAAGATGCTAATAATTTAATTAATAACAAAGAACTTAATAATGAAAATTTAAAAGCATTTATTCCAAATAATTTATTGGAGCGTAAAGGGGTAATAAAAAAAGTCGATACAATTTTTAACGAAGAGTACTTACTCAAAAATATCATTACGACGAGCACAGTCACGGAAGTTAGAAGGTTCAAAAAAAAATAGACATAGACGGAGAGACTATTTATATACCAAAACAAACAATCCTAGTAACTTTCGAGGGTAATGCCTTGCCAACGCACATAAAAATAAATAGTGTAATATGTCCAGTAGAAAATTATGTACAAAAAGTAACACAATGTTACAATTGTTTAAGATATGGACACGTAGCCAAACAATGTCGGTCAACAAATAGTAGGTGCTTGAATTGTGGTGAAATAAAAGAAGACGATCACACATGCAACGATCCGGAAAACACTTTCTGTATATATTGTAAGGTTAACGATCACAAATCGATTTCTAGAACATGCCCTACATTTGAACAACAAAAAAAAAATAAAAGAACACATGGCACAAAATAATACTACCTTTCTTGAGGCAAAAGCAAACATTTGTAACTCTTATGCTAATGTCACACTATTAAATAGTTTTGAAACCTTAACCAATACTCCAGAAAATTTTCCCGCCCTTCCAAACAAAAATATGAACCACAATAAAAATAATTATAATAACCACCGACCTAACATTCCTTTATCCCAAATAACAAATCCTAGGAATGAAACAAATAACCCTCCTACCATACACGACCCCCCAACTCCACCAACACCTCTCAGCAATACTCCTAAAAAACGAAAGGTGAATATGCGTGGAGAGGAAATGCACCCTCCAATGTTTCCTAGAAACTTCGGACCAGAGCAACCGATTCAAATAGGCCAAAAAACAACGAGTATGGAAGTTGACTTATGCAGTGATAAAGATGATCAAGTAGTCACTCTTTTTAATATCTTAAAGGATATATTAGATGATATAACAAGTTTTGAAGACTTGGGAAAAATTGATATAGTTTACGTAAAAAATAAACTTAGCAAATTCCGAAATGGCCAATAAAAACAATACAATAAACATTTTGCAGTGGAACTCGCGTTCCGCTGTAGCAAATAGATATAGTTTAATAAAATTTTTAAAAGAAAATAATGTAGATATAGCGATCTTAGCAGAAACTTGGTTTAAACAGGACAAACTAATCAAATTTGAAGGGTATCACATCGTTCGGGCAGATAGAGCGGATGGTTATGGAGGAACAGCAATCCTATTTAAAAACCATATGAAAGGCGAAAAAATAAATTTAAATCTGAATGTCCACGAACATATCTTAGTTTGTGCTGCTCGAATAGAAATATGCAAATCATCAAAAATCTCAATACTATCCTTGTACTGCCCGCCAGGTATAAACATAAACGGCAACGATTGGGAAAACATATTTGCTACTATAAATTCTCCCACTATTCTTGCAGGCGATTTTAACGCCCACCATGAAGTCTGGGGATCGCACAAAAACGACCAAAGAGGGAGACAGCTAGCTAATATTATAGACAACCAAGAACTAATACTTCTAAATGATGGATCACCGACGAGACTAACACACAACGAACACAAATCTGCAGTAGACCTAACTTTTTCTTCACCTAATATATCCAATAGAATAACCTGGAAAACGCACCCGGACACCTTAGGATCAGACCACTACCCAATCATAATGGAACTCGCTGTCAAAAATAAAACTGAAGATAAAGAATGTACCATATACCCCTCCAGCAAATGGAATATAAAAAAAGCCGATTGGAATTCTTATAAACAGAACATTGACAACTTCTTTGCACAAGACAATCCCATCTTCAACAACATCAATGAGAAATACTCATACTTTATGGAAGGAATAAATAGTTCAGCAAATAAATTTATCCCAATAAATAAACCATTTAAACCAAGAGGTGGAAAAATAACACCGTGGTGGAATGACGAGTGCGATGAAGCAATTCGGGCAAGGAAAAAATCAATGATAAAATTTAAAAATACCAGCACACTGGAAAACTTCCTGTCTGCAAAAAATGAAGCTGCCAAAACTAAAAGAATTCTAAGAAAAGTGGCAAGACAATCCTGGATTACATATTGCAATAACCTAAACAAAAATACGCCCATGACTCAAATATGGAATCAAGCAAAAAAAATGAAAGGAAATCTAACTAACCGAACCAAGTCCACAGATGACAACTGGGTAGAACCGTTTTTAGACAAAATTACTCCCCCAATGGTATTATTAAATCCCAAGGAAATTACAACAGCAAAACAAGCAGAAGATACACCAGAAATTTTCCAGAGGAGCCTGGAATTTGGGGAATTAGAAAATGCTCTCAATATTTCAAAAAATACGGCACCTGGAGAAGATGACATTAAATATGCAATGCTGCTACATTTACCTAAAAACGCCAAAATGTTTTTATTGGAAATATTCAACGAAATATGGTCAACCGGGAATTGCAACATACAAGATTGGAAAAAGGTGATAATCATTCCAATTCTAAAACCTGGGAAAGATCCCGAAGATCCTGAATCTTACAGAGGAATATCGCTTCTCTCATGTGTCCTAAAGACCTTTGAGAGAATAATCAAAAATCGACTAGAGTGGTGGATAAACCAGAACCAAATATTACCCATAACCCAATATGGATTTAAAAAAGGATTCGGCACAATTGACGCGGCATCACACATTACCACAGATATACAGAACACATTCTCAGAAAATGGATACTTAATTGCAACATTCTTAGACCTTCAAAGTGCTTACGATACAGTCAACATCCCAATTCTAAAAGATAAAATGAAAGAATCGAACTTCCCGGAACGAATCTGTAACCTATTATGTCAAATGCTATCAAATAGAAAAGTATATATTAGACACAATAATTCCCTAATCGGACCACGGCATACCTCACTGGGACTACCTCAGGGATCAACATTATCTCCTCTATTATTCAATATATTTACCACTTGTTTACACTCAATAACGGAGGAAACAACTATAATACAATATGCAGATGATATTGTTTTATACTCACAGGAAAAGAAATACGATCGTGGATTACAGAAACTAGAGAACTCATTCATTCCTTTGATTACCACCATCCAGAACCTAGGACTTCAAATCGCGCCTCATAAGTCAAGCATCAACGTATTTTCTAGACATACTTTACAAAAACCTGAAAATATCCAATTAGGCAATGCTCTACTACCATACAAAGATGAAGTCAAATATTTAGGAATAGTACTGGATAGCAAGCTAACATGGAAGCCATTCATAGAACTCATACGAACAAAGTGCACAAAAGCAATAAACTTCCTGAAAATGATTACGAGGACGTGGTGGGGAGCTAGTCTAGACATAGCACTTTTGTTCTACAGAGCGTACATCCGATCTATAATTGACTATGGAAGCATACTGTATGGATCAGCAAATGACACAAACCTAAAACAACTAGATCTCATTAAAAATAAAGCTCTTAGAATTTGCATTGGAGCAATGAAGTCTACACCTGTCGAAGCTATGAGAGTGGAAGCAAAAGATCCGCCACTAAAATTGAGAAGAGAATACTTGGCCGAAACAATGATCTTAAAATGCAAATTAAAACAGTCGCCACTAATCCATAAAGTATCTGTTTTAAACTGCAACGATTTGACAAAAACATACTAGATAAAAAAAATTCTCCTCCACTATGTATAGGTTTTCGTAATACAAGCAACACGACATTGATGCAACATACGAGAGATAAATACTTTGAATTATATCAAAACAAACCAAAAATTATAATACCGAAATACTTTGAAACTGCTTCTTATAATCAAAATTTAATTGAAAGAATTACAGATAATAACGAAAGTAACATGGCAGTATACACTGATGCATCAAAGAATGAGTTAGGTACTGGGTGTGCATTTTATATCCCCGAAGGAAAAATAGAAAAGAAGTTCAAAATCAATTCCCATAGTTCGATTTACACCGCAGAGGCATACGGAATATTGAAAGCCTTAGAATACTTAGCATCTCAAAACCAACATAAAAGCATTACGTTATTTTCGGACTCACTATCCGTCCTACAGAGTATAAATAAACCAATCAATCCAAGCTCCCTTGTATCATCCGTATATTTACAAAATTCAAGTCATCCTAGGACAACTCACTTCAAGGAAATTCGACATACAAATGGCTTGGGTTAAAGCTCACATAGGCATAAAACAAAACGAGCACGTAGATATTTTAGCAAAAGAAAGTATCGACACAGGAGAAGCATATTTTGAGAATAATTGCCTATCGGATTGCATTAACATATGCAAAAATAATTTGTATAAAAAATGGACCATACATTGGGAAAACTATCGCAATAACAAAAATTCACAGTATACTCTGTTACAAGAATACATCCCCAAAAAATGCTGGTACAGGAACACTACTTACAGCCGAAGACAGACGGTCTCCTTAATAAGAATGCGATTTGGACATGCATCTTACCCCGCTCATCTCAACAAAATCAAAGTAATAACATCTGATCTATGCGAAGAGTGCAATGAAAGGGCTGACTTAAGCCACATCTTCTTAAAATGCAAGAAATTCGAAACTCACAACAACATCCTAATAGGAGATCTTAGAGAACTTGGGATTGAATTCCCAATCAACATGCCATTCCTCTTGGGTACCAATAACAAAAAGGTCCTTGACGTAATAATCAAATTCATCAATAATACAAATATATTTATCTAGAAAGTTCATTGTTAGTTGCTAATACCTATGTTTTGTACCCATATGTATATACCTTCCTATCCGTGGTCCACCTGTGTTGTTAGAATAATGCCTTGATTGACCCCTAGGCGAGAAGCGTGTGACCTTGTCTTTCCTCATAGTCGATACAACCCTTAAGCATGTATACAAACCCATACAATACTTATTGCGGTTTTATCAACAGTGTTCCTGGCTGCATGGATCCACTCCTAATGCCAAAGAAAAAAAAAAAAAAAAAAAAAAAAAAAAAAAAAAGAAAAAAAAAAAAAGATAAAACTTCAGCCGAGAAGATAGATTCGTCACCGATTCATTCCAAAAGTATGTTTTTATTCAATTTTATTCTACTTTATAGTTACAGCCTGCATTATCTACCTAGTACTCAAGAATAGGAACAAGAAAAGTCAACCCAAACGGAAGACAATAAGTGAAGATGTTCTGAAAAATTTTCCCATCATGTTGAACTCTGGTCCATCCCTATAGTTCTCTCCTAAGGCGGAGGAATTACGTCATTGGGTATTGTATATTATGCAGTAATGCATTTTGTCCAATAATCATATAAATATTGTTGTATTCAAATAAAAGACAGATGTATTGTTAAATGTACTTAATAAACGTCTCATTTGTGTATTTCGCTTTTTAAAAAGGCCTTTTCGAAGTTCAAAAACATCATTCGCAAGCTGGATGTATAACCAGCAATCGAAGTAGTAAAAATCGGAAAGTTATTTGTGTCGTACAACGTGTACTTAAAAGCGTTCGTATCCAGTAAGTGAAACGTGCAAACAAGAATCGTATGTTATTCGTGCAGTCAACAGTCTGCAGTAACATCAAGATCCGATGAAGGTTCTATCCATACATCATTGAATCATGAAATATCGGGCAATCGAGCACCGAGTCCCATATCGTCATATACATCGGATAGTTCGTAAAAAGGTCAATCCAAAGCGTTAAACATCATTTAAGGAGAGTATTAGGTGATGCCTCTCTTATTTACGAAGAATTAAATACTTTGCTTATGCGAATTGAATCTTGTTTAAATTCGCGACCCTTAACCCCATTATCCCAATTACCTCCAAGCGTTGACTCTGAGACATTTCCTAATCGGAGCCCCGCTAACGACCTCAATTGAAAAAGATATCGCCAACGCGCCATTTTATCAAGATGGTAGCAATTCCAACAACATTTTAGGCGGAGATGGCAGAAGGATTATTTGTCCCGGCTGCAGATGCGCCCCAAAAGTCAGCAGTTACCCAGCCCCAACATTACAGTTGGGACACTTATCATCCTGATGAAAGACAACTTTCCACCTTTGCAGTGGCGTCTCTGACTTATTTGTGAAGTGCACTCTGTTAGCGATGGATTTGTGCGTGTGATTTCTCTAAAAACAACCAGTGGAGTGTTCAAGCGCGCCATAAAAAAGTGTGTATTGTCCCAACAGAAATTGAACATCACTCGTATTAACAGTAATCGCATTTTTTTCCCTAAAAATAATTTTAAATATTTTCTCTCTCTGTTTCATATAGTCATATTTTTTTATCATTATGTTGTTAGTTATATAATTTTCTCTATTTGAAATTTATTCGGCATGTTACCGCCTATTATGCGAGTGGGAGATTGATACTCTCTCTCTACCCCTACCTTTCTTATAAAAGGCCATGTACCAACTAAACTAAGAATTATCACTATTAAACAGTCACTTGAACTGTAAGCAAGTTTTATTTATTCGTTGATCTGTACGATCTGGTCCTTCGAGTTTATATCGCAACACCTACATAATTATTTTATTTCAATACAGAGTATGGAAGAATTAAAAGAACTCTGAAAAAAATCTCGAACGTTTGTATTTTTGTTTCTGAATCACATGTTGTTCCAAGGTATGTATACATAGATTTTCACAAATTGCCAAGACAGTTAAATATGATTTGCGTTAAAACTTTTTATTGATATTCCTTTTTCGATCTACTAACTAGATCAGCATCTCGATTGTTCTTGTGAGGTAATAACAGTGTCGGCATACCCAAAGTTAGAAATGAGCACCCTGACATTTGGTAAGATTGCTACTTTAGTCTGAATATAACTGCATATTATTGTTATTGACACAGTTTTGTAATAACCAAGTTTTATCATGCAGATTAGTATTTCATTTGTTCATCATTGAAACTGGTGTTAAAAGTTAAACATATAGAAAGTACGCTACTGACTTATAAACTACGTGGCACAAATTAATTCAGGTTGTTCAAATTAAGTAGAAAAAAACAACACAGTGTTAATACAAAAAAGGTTATTTGATGTGGTTTGTGGGTAGGCAAAAATTTCAACTTACCCTAAAATTAAAGTGTATCTTTCTAAAATAATGCTTCATATGCTGACGGAATTGTCATTTTTGCCCATAACTTTTCATGTTTCATGTAACAGAAACAGAAGATAAGTTAGTTTCGTGCATATTACATTGCAAATTAAAAAAGTATACCTGTTGTAACTGTGGTACCATGTCATAGTTTCTTTTGATATTGTCATAGAGATTTAGTGTCATCATATTCATTTAAAATATATGCTAGCTAGCTGGAAAGATGTTCAGGGTTCTTATTTTTATAATTTGTATTATCCCAGTATCACATTTACTAAACATAATTCCAGCTTTTGTAGATGTGCATAAATGTTTAAAAAGAGCTTGATATGGGTTTTATTACATTCGTGTTTGGGTTAGAAAACAATACATAAAAAGAACTTTTAAAGCATCAATTTGGAGAACTCATTCCGAAATATAATTTTTTGTACCATTATCGCATTAAATTTTGTCTCTATTACTTTAAATATTTTGAAATGGGCTAAATGAAAACCCAGTATTTCAAAAAAAAACACAACGTTTATTCATCCGATATAACAATTAGATCTATAACAATCTAATGGTCATGGAAAATATCACACTAGTTTCAGGAATATTCGAAAGTCATAAATACTACAGCGTTCAAAACAATTGAACTAAAGTCTAATAAAAATAAACTGGTTTTAACTTATCAAGTCTCACTTGATTTCTCCTCGTTGTTTTTGGATTCGGAGCATATCCTATGGGGCCTTGCATTTTCATTGTGGAAATAATTTCGGGATCGATACCTACAGGTTTTCTGAAAAAAATGGAAACTATTAAATTTAACATAATCCTAACTAATAATGATAAATATTTCGATCTATTCCTCAAGTCTGTACCATTTTTAGAATATTATGTATTATTATTAGACACTTAATTTTGAATTAATGATTAAGGTTTAAGGTGAGTGAGTTAGAAATAACGCCTTCCACTGCGATCCTGGTGTGTCTATTGTGGCTCAAACCTTGCTATACTCGATAGTCGAAATTGTGTAAAGTGAGTCAGAGCTATCTAATCAACACTTTGGTTAAAGCGCAGTTGCCATATGTATTCTAGAGAGAAATGCTGTATTTTATAAATACACTTCAAATCCATTGTGTCAATATTTCAGGTACAAAAGATGCAATGTAATTAAGTCAATACCAATTTAATATATTTATTTCAAATTTCAAGCAGACTAATAATAATTAGTTTGCTTGAAATGTGAAATAAAGTGTTTATGTATATTTCTTGAACGCAAAGTTTGTTGTGAAAAACTCGCCGATTTGACAATGTTGGAGAGTCGCTTCAATGTTCCGGCTTTGAGAACGAGATAGATAGATCGAGCTACGCGAATGAGACAGTGATAGTAAACAGTTATGTGAGGTGTTTATTCTCTTCATGAGCGTAACATCAGTATTTGTGTTGTGGTTTTGTGTGATAAATCGGTTATTATTGGTATTTATTGTAATATTTATATCGGTATATTTAATGACAATAATGGCGGAGTGTAGCGGTGTTGGCGATAAAAAACGGCGTCGTAACAATTTAATTCGAGAAGAAAAAGTCCTCATATTAAATGTGTACGAAGGACTGCGTGCCATGGACAAACAGTTGGGTGTTAGTGACGCTGTGATTAAGTGCAGTTATTTAACTAAAGTTTCTGAGAGTACTATATACAATATTCTAAAGAAATCGCGGGACGGATCTTTGACAAGAGAACGAGGTGAAAACTGTAAACCGGAAAGTAGGGGAAGAAAGAAAATTGTTTTGGACGACCAAACACGGAATGCTATACGTAGGGAAATACATTCTTTTTATTTTAGGAATGAAATCCCCTCGGTAGCTAAATTGAGCAAGGTAATAGAAGCTGATGATACTTTACCAAACATCAGTGATAAAGTTTTGAGACGAACTTTAAAATTAATGAATTTTCGTTACCAAACAAGAAGTAGAAACAGTGCCTTAATTGAACGAAATGACATTGTGGAATGGAGGAGAAATTATTTAAAACAGATACGACAGTTTCGTAACGAAGGACGGCACATATATTATCTTGACGAAACATGGTTAAATGAAGGCCACACTGTATCAAAAGTGTGGCAAGACATGAATATACGAAGCAATCGACAAGCCTTTATGGAGGGTTTCTCTTCCGGTTTAAAAGCTCCCTCTGGGAAAGGACGTCGACTGATTATCACTCACATTGGCAGCGAGGAAGGATTTGTAGAAGGTGGATTACTAAGTTTTCAGTCCAAAAAAACTGTCGATTACCATGAAGAGATGGATGGTAACCGGTTTGAAACATGGTTTAGATCAATTTTAACAAAGGTAACTCCTGGTTCAGTGATAGTTATGGATAATGCTTCATACCACTCTCGTCGACTGGAGCAAATACCTACTTCAGCTAGCCGCAAGAGGGTTATAATTGATTGGTTAGAGAGTAAAAGCATTCCGCACAACGAGGCAATGCTAAAAGTTGAATTATTATCTCTCGTACGGAAACATAAAAGCAGTTATATTAAGTACGTTGTCGATGAAATGGCGAAAGATTTCAACGTCTCAGTTGTTAGACTCCCTCCCTACCACTGTGAGTTAAACCCCATCGAGCTGGTTTGGGCCCAAGTGAAAAATTATGTTGCGAGAAAAAACAGTACATTCAAAATGGCTGACGTTGAGAAACTGTTTGACGAGGCGCTGCATACCGTTACTGCTGAGAGTTGGCGTAAATGTATTCAACACGTATTAAAAGAAGAAATAAAGTTTTGGGATTTAGACAAACGTGTAGAAGTAATGACGGAACCACTCATTATCGATATAGGAGGAGAAAGCGATGATTCTGAGGAGTCGTCAGGGAGTGATACCGCTTCCAGTTAGTCAGACATTTTACAAGTGACCTCGCAACATACCTACACTTATTGGTAATTTATTTTGGTCTTGACAAACAACTTTTTTTTAGTTTTAGTAGTAGTAAGTTGGAATTGACTTTTAAACATTTTTTTATTTTGTTTTAACTTACTTATGAACAACTTGTGATAAGTTATTATTTCAAATGTTAAAAATTGAAATTCCAGATATTTCAGTATTCGCACCCTTAAACTATGATACGCTCATGGAGTTCACTTTAAATCGGTAGATAACCGATGACGTCACTTTACAGAATTTCGACTATCGACTTTTTTATATACATCTTATTATAGCTCATCCTTAAAAATGTGTATTATTCTTGGTAACACCCTGTATATACATAATGATACCTACCATAATAATTTCGTATTTCTGTTCTCTCAAATTTAAACGCCAGAGCGTACAAGAACATTTTCTATTTATTTTTTATTTAGGACTATTACGAACCCTTCAAAAATGATGCGCTCATGAAGTTCGCTTCTGCATCTGATTTTATGGACAGTAAGAGCGATGAGTCACTTTACAGAATTTCGACTATCGAGTATAGTCCACACCATTTGGTAAAGGAGATACTCGTACAATGCGAGACTTCTTTGGAGTCCGTGGGTTCTTGTCAGGTAAAGCCGAAGGTCTGGAATCTGAATCTTTCCAGTGCGGAGCAGGTATAGAGAATGTGCTCTACAGTTTCGTCTTCCATGTAACAGAAGCAACAGTCGAATAATTTTTGTTGCAGACCCATCCTTCTCAGATGTATTCCTAGACGACAGTGTCCTGTCATGATGTTTAGATCCGACCTATGCCATTCTAGGACCTGTAGGGAGGCTTTCTTTGAAGGGTTTGCGATAAACGCCTTCGAGTGAGATCAAAGTAACTTTTTCCCGCTGTTTTTCCAACACTTCCCCAGCGGTTTTTTAATATGTTGCTTTTAATGGTACTCCTCATCGACTTTATATCATTTGTATTCATTGTTATTTGGTTTTGTGTGCCTTTAATATATATTTCCTCATATTGCTTCCTTGTTTGTTAACATTGAATTTATTTGTTTCTTCTTCTATAATGTATCTTTCCCTCGTTTAAGCCACGAATTTTTGTGATTACCAGATAGTGATCCGTGTCAGCATTAGGGCCTCTGTATGTCCTTGTGTCGATCATTTAGTTGCAAATTTCGTTAGTAGCGATAACATGGTCTATCTGGTTTTCTACCTGCCCACCAAGGTACCTCCAAGTTGCTTTATGCCAACTAGGATGTGTAAATTTGGTTGAAAGAATTGTCATATTCAGCTGTCCTACTAATTGGCAAAGCCTTTGACCGTTATTGTTCGTAATGTTATGTATTGTCCCTTTAGAATTAAGGATTACCTCTTTAAAGTATATCTTTTCCAAGTTGCGCATTTGTATCACTTATCACTATTAGCTCATCATTATTTGGTATATTATCACAAACTTTGAAAACTGTCTCATAAAATTTGTTTTTTATTAGCAGATCTGCCATTTCGGTAGGTGCGTATAGGTAACTATAGTTACCGTGTTTTTCCCTATTTTCCGGTCTAAAGCCAATGATATTTTTTTTCATATTTTTGTTAAGTAGAATCCAACTCCAGTATCGCCTTGTTTATTTTCACCACTACAGAAAAGACTTTTGTTATTTCTCCGGCTTTTTTTCATCTGACTTCTTGTCTGCTGCTATATCTATTTTATATTTTTCCATTTTGCCTGGTGTTAGCATTGTTTTAATATACCAGGATGCTATGTTTGTTTTTATTCTTATTTCTATTCCCATTCTTATTTTTTCTATTTGCCTGTTTCATGTCCTCACCATTGCCATTTTCATTATAATAAATATCAACCTCTCTTATCTCCTCTGTTAGTTATTTTTTTTCAGTTATATTTCATATTTTATTCATTTGTTCCATTGTAGTGGAGACCTTCCGCTTGCAGTCTTTTTTGGAATCTCTGCTTTCATCCTTTTCGTCATATTTCTGCATTTGCTGCCTTTCGAAACTGTCTTTGCCATACATCCTCCTATCAATTATTAGCCTATAATATTTAATAAATATTGTTTTCCTTGTTGTCTTACCATCTTCTTATGTGGTATCAGTGTATTTCTATTTTCTTGGACCTTTTTTGTAAATTCTTCATTTATCCATACATTTGTCCCTTTTAATAAGAACGGGTCTTCTTCTAATCGTATTGAACCCTACAATTGCATCTTTATTTAAACACATTTATATTGACTGTATTGAATATTTCCTCGATATTCTTCTTCATTTCACCAATTTCTTGAACCTTTTTATCTTAAATACCCTGGATGATTAGATTATTTCTTTTTGTTTCACTTCTATCATTTCCACTTTTTCCTCTCGCTCCATAATAATTTGTTTTAATTGCTTGTTTGCCGTTCGCGACTTCAGTATTTCTTCCCCATTTTGATCTATTTTGTTTTCAATTGATACAATTTTCTTTCATAAATTTAAACATTTCTTTTATTTCTTCCATGTTACTCATTTTTATGCAATGCAATCCGGAAGGCTCAGAGTCCTGTGCACGTTTGATGTCAAAAGCTTACCCAATTCTTCTTTTGACAAGTATGCGAGTTAGCTTTACCCACTGTAATCTCGCCACCAAAATTATTATCGCTTCTGTGTTTATGTATTAAAAATTAATGAGGAATTTTGCATGAACCCAGCTTTTTTCACTGCAGTACGGATATTAACTAATATTTTGTCTTAACGTTTGAAACTTTTTGTCACGATTGTAATGTAAATATTACCAATTGATGGCAGACCGATGTGAAACACAGAAAGATTAGAAATTGATCTTTCTTGGCCTTGCAAAAATGCAATACCAAGATCAAGACAAAATTTGGGCATCACTAATTCAACTCTAGCCTAAATAATACTGTTTCATGCAGAAATGACACTTTTAATTTCAATTATTTTTCTTACTATTTTACCTGTATACTCTCTGAGTAAGATGTAACGGCCAATCGGAAGCAAGCGGGATTTCGGGAGGTACGATCGGCATTGGAATTACTGACAGAGGTGTGTTATAATCGTCTATACTGAAACTCGGATAAACAGTAGGTGTATCTGGCATTTCACTTGGCCTAGAATAGGTATTGATCACAGATACTGGCGAATTGGAACTTGAAAAAGCGTGTATGTGACCAGTATTATCCCCACAAGCCATTATTTGACTGCTTGATGATATGTCGAAAGTTAAACACAGAGCACCTGGAAATTAAATGTAATTAATTATCTAGATATTAAACATTAATGTTTATTGGTACAGAATTGATTGTTAAATCAATGTGTTCTCTCTCGTTCCCAGAAGATTCAGATTTGAATGCACAAAATTGTGAAAATACCATCACTGGTTAATGTTTTTATTCATTTATTATTCTTATACCTAGCCAATTACAATGTAACATACACTACCGACCACAATTTAGAAACCAGAACAATGAAATAAAATAAAAATGATAAATAAAGAAAAACTAACTTGAATAAAAGAAAAATATAACATAACATTTAAACTACACAACAGATCTTGTAGATCTAGGGCTGGAAACTAATCCATTTAATACTTTTCCTTCACTTTTTTTTGTTTTTGATTTCAGTTGCCTTTTTTGGATATGAGAAGATGAATTTACGCTGGTACCTCGGTGCATCTTATTACAGCTGGTTTACCAGAGTTTGCTGCATAAAATTGATAGAGAAGCATTGACAGGTACAGTGGATTTGTTTAATGAAATTAGAAAGCATGAACACGTGGTAAATAATAAAAAAATTTGGGACAAGAAAAAATATGCAAATCCAAAAACTAATGATAGAAGTGGAGACCTAAATCCATGTTATATTTGTGAAAAACTGAATAAAGGTGTCCCTTATCACCCCGAAGCTACATGTTAGTTTACACAATTAATAAATATCAAACTATTACTGAATGATGAATTGGAAATATATGAAGTTTACGACTCAGATTCTAATGTTTTCCTAATTAATTCTAAGTTACTGAAACTGAAAGGAAACAGTTTAAATAAAACATATTTGGTAATAATTAAAGGTGTTAAAAAAGCAAGTGGTTTGAATCCTTTAAAATTTTTTGATTTAGAAAAAAGTGTTGATGTGTATATTACTGATGAAGAAAATTTTAAATACGAATTCTTGATTGGATTTGATTTAATAAGAGTTTAAGTTAATCCAAAATGAAGATTCAAAAATGTCGCAGAAACAGAACAAGGAAAATAAATAGAGGGTAGAAGAAACGTCTGCTAATAGGGTTATTAAAAATAGAATCGAAGAAATTACTGCTGATAATGGAAATATAGTAGAAGAAATTTCTACCAATAAAACACTAAATGCTGATTTAACAAATATAGAAAATAACAATAACACTATAGGAGAACACAAAGTAAATTTCAATGAGCATATAAAAGAGGAAGATTTTGAAGTAAAAATAAATTATTTAAATGGTTACCAAAAATCCGAAATAAATAAACTGATTTGCAAATATAAATCGGTTTTTGCAAAAGATAAATATGATGTTGGCACTGAAATGAATATGAAGCAATTTAGTGAACAAATATTTCAATAAGAAGCCTTACATATGCACTTTACAAGACAAAAAAGAGATAGAAGACCAAATAGCAAAGTCACTAGATAAATAGCCGATAGAAGAATCTTATAGTCCATTTGCTGCACCTGTTACTTTGTCATTTAAAAAGGAGGAAAACAAAAAAGCCAGACTATGTATAGATTTCAGAGATTTAAATAAAATATTAGTACCTCTACCATTTCCTTTGATTGAAGATCTAATGATAAAGACGAGGAATTGAAAATTTTTTTCAGCCCTTGATAAAAACTGCATTATGGTGAATTCCTCTATGTATCGAAGATAGAAAAAAACAGGAAGGACTAAAAACAGCACCAGCAATTTATCAGATCAAGAAACATATTGAGGAAATATAAACTTACTGATAAAACGTTGTTAATAATATAGATGATATTCTTATATTTTTTTAAAAATTTCCTGAATATATTAAGCATCCGACGCAGTTGCTGGAAGCAATGCAAAAAGAAGGTTTCAGGTTAAAATTTACAAAATGTATGTTAGCATCGAAACTTGGTAAAGTACCTGGATCACATAATACAAGATAATTCTATTAGACTAGTCAAGGATAATCTGATTTCAATAAAGGATTTTCCGGTTCCTCAAACTCAATAGAATATATGACAATTTATGGGAAAAATCAATTTTTACCAAGAGTATATACCTAAAAGTGCAACAATTCTAGATCCATTACATAATTTACTTAGAAAGAATCAACTTTGTGTGCTCTGATAAATGCCAAAATACATTTGAGATGATAAAAAGCGGATTATGCTCTCAACCAGTCCTGGAAATTTTTTATAAATATTTACCTATCAACGTTAATACAGATGCTTCTTTGGAAAGCGCTGGAGCTATTTTGAAACAAACACAGATAAATGGAAAAGAAAAACCAGTGGCTTACTTTTCGAAAAAACTGAATGAAGCTCAAAAGAAAAAAGGCAATATACCTAGAATGTGTAGCCATTAACGAAGCAGTAACGTACTGGCAATACTGGTTAATAGATAAATCATTTACGGATTATTCAGACCACAAACTGATGGAAAATATAAATCTGAAATCTAGAACTGATTAAGAACTGGGTGATCTAACATGTTATCTGTCACAGTATGAATTTAAAATAAAATACGCTCCAGGAAAAACAAATATGGAAGCAGATTGTTTAAGCAGAAATCCAGTATTAGAATCAGGGGAAAATACAGATGAGCATCTAAAAGTGGTGAACTTGATTAAACTGGAAGATATTCTAATAGATCAAAATACAAAATGGATTGGAAAAAATAGAATATACTTTAAAAAGATCAGGGTAAAAGAAAAACTAATTTTGTCAGAAGAGTTTGGTATCAAATTCTTAAAACGCATACATGAAAACCTGTGCCTTATTGGTATTTCTCACATTCAGAAGACAATTTTAGTCCACTCTACACATCCAAAAATTTGACAAAAAAACATAAAAACACTTTGTAAATGCTGTGAAATTTGCATAAAAAATAAGTCTAGAGGACACGAGAAATTTGGCTTGATCTAGGACTGGCAACAAAACCTTTAAAAACAGTCTCTATAGATAGACACAATTGGAGGTTTTGGAGGTTCAAGATAGACGAGAAAAAACCTACTTATTTTAGTAGATCACTTTACAAGATATGCTTTTATTTTAACGTCAAAAACCCAGAACGTAAATGATTTTATAAAACTAGTGACAAATATAACAGAAACGGAAAACATGGGTATACTTGTTACTGATCAATATCCAGGAACCAAATAATTCAAGAAATTCGTAAATGATAAACAGATACCAATTATTTTCACAGCAGTAAATGCACCATTTTCAAATAACTTAAATGAAAGACTAAATCCAACATTAGTGAACAAAATCAGATGCAAGATAAATGAAAAAAAGACAGACAAACCACTCACTCAATGGATTTGCACCAAAATATCTTTTGTATCGTAAAGATGTCACGATTTTACCAAAAGAATGAAAGCAAATATTACTGGACAAGAAAATCACATAACAAAATACAATTCGACAAAAATTGCATACACTATGAATTTAATGTAGGGGACTTGGTGTAAGTGGAAAATGGAAATAAGCTAAACAGAAAACAATAGTGTTTTAAATGAAACTCACGGTTTCTAGTTAATTCCACAATATAATAAAAGTTATTGAAAATTCTAAAAAATTGACAATTGTTTCGATAAATCAATATCATCATCAGAATGACAGAAGTTACATTTCATTTGATGCCTACCTGATGTTAGTAGTTATTTTTGGCTAGACCAAGAAGTGGCCTAACTTGTGATTGACTTAATATATGTTTATAGAAAAAAGAAGAAGATGTGATATTACAAATATTGAAGCTTAGATATTATTAGCCCTATGGTGATATCCTGGATATCATTTTTCCAATTAAGATGAGTATAACTGTGCAATGATATAGAAAACCAGGAAAACTATATCTGCTGATCTTTACAATTATCACTTAAGAAGACAGTTTATTAGTGGAGAACTCCCTAGATTTAACTGTTCATTGACTACTTCATATTGTGGGTTTCTTAAATGTCTTCTAATTTCCAATTCTTCAAGGAAATCCAGTTCTTGTTTCTTTTCACAAATATGCAGCACTTCTAGTTTTGTGTTAGGTGTCAATGAATGATTGGTATCAAGTAGATGTTTTGCGTAGTGGGATTTATCTGGTTGTTTTAATCTGTATGCTCATAAGTGTTCACTGTATCGGATTTCAAAATTCCTAAGGGTCTGACCCAAATAGACAGCATTACATTCTGGACATTTGAGTTTATATATACCTGACTTCTTTAACAGAAAACAATTGGATGAGCTGAAAGTTGGACCGTATGCAACTGTTAAAAAAATTTCAAACTCAATATACAAACTAGATACAGATCACAAAAAACCAGAATCAAATCTTTTCCACATCACAAAACTTATTTCAATCCTTACATTAGAAGACGGAGAAACAGAAGATATTATATCAATTATTCTTTATCTAACTTATTCAGTTATCAGAAATATTATAAAATCCATGTTTCACCGAGTTTATCTTAAACAAATTCAATAGGAGAAAGGTCAGGTGACTGATTGCATGATTTTTATAACATAATATCCATATTTTTCTTGATTAAAAAGTTCTAATACAGTTTAGACAAAAGCTTAGTATCATAATACTGTTGCAAATGAATCCAGGACTAAGATTCAATCCATGGGTATGGAAAAATCCCGAAGAATTTAAAAATAAGTTTCCTCGTTTAATTGTCCAGTTATATTCAACATTTGTGGTTTGTGATGCCAAAATACCTCCAAACCATGAAATTATAATTAAATTTGTTCAACATATCAGTTAACAACTATTGTTGTCTTATAAATTCAAATCCATGTAGTTCAGTTGGGTGTGAATCATTAATTTTTAAAGAAATAACATAAAAAAGTTAAGTAACCTGAAAACAAGAAAACATCGTTGGCTTTTTGTAAAAAACGGTCCTAAAATTAAGCATAGAATATAAGAATGTGAAAATATACGGGGTGCTCCATTTAAAATCACAAATTTAATACCAAACATAATTATTTATTTTTATTTTCTTGGATTCAAACTAATCAAAGTTTGAAATTTTGTGTTCTATTCAAGACATTTTCATAAGATCTTGGATTGCAGACACATGTCTTGGGGCATGGATACGTGTTCAATTTAAAATAATTAGATAAGATCATTATTAACAAAACAGTGTATTAAAGGTGAAGAACATACAGTTGTGTTTTGCATACATGACAAATTATTCACTTTCCTTGGCTATGGAAATATTATGATGTTGGAAACTGGTAAAAAATTCTGTATTACATATTAAAAATAAAAATATTGTAGACGGTAAGAGTTGAAATAGACAAAACACTCCTTGGCTTTTATATTAAATTTTCATTAAATATAGTATTGAATAAATAAATGTTACCTGGGTTTTCCATTTGAAATAAGCACAGTTTTGGTTCGGCCAATGCTATTGTGTCAAGCAACTGTATCTGGCCTATCACAGAAACGACAGCTAATCTAGATGAAATAGAAGGGACAAATTTCAAAAAGAAAGGATCTATAACAGTTTGCATCGGAGATACAGCTCGTAACATCCGCAAGTCATAAACCATCAAAAATCTATCAACAGCCATAGCATTATGCCTGAAATAATTAAAAATATACATCTAAATAAATGTTAGTATATAAGTTTCTTCAATGTTTTTAAAATAAATGAATATGTAAATGTGAGAATATTAATAGAGTTTTTTAATCATTTAGCCTTAAAAAGAACGATAATAAAAAGATACATCTTTAGTTTTTTGGCCCTACAACAAATATAATAAACTAACATATAAGATTTTAGATAAGGTACAGTAACATACTAAGCCGAACCATTAAAAACTTCTCCAGATTCTACTAACAAGAAATAATAGATACAAAGTGACTAAAACAATTTGGCCATATATTTAAAAGTGTATTAATTTTAAACTAATTGTCTATTATTATAAGCGCTGTTTTGAATGTGAATGAATATAAACAATTGTGCATTTAGATACGATACGTCTGAATCTATATACATTATTTGTTAAAAGCATGTGTTGTTAATGCTAGAATCAAACCCCTGATCAAATATAAGGCATACAAGTGAGAACAACATATTTTGAAAATTGAGTATAAATGTAAATTTTAAAGGATATTGAGCCAAATGTTGAAAGTCAACGACTGTGAAGAGAAATACCGAAGTTTTACGGCTACATCTTACTAGACACCCAAAGCCATCGTTATACTTACTTGTAAATTGTACTCTAATTTCACTTTCAAATGTATCGCAGATTATTTCTCTTAAATGATTTACAAAGGATATATAATTTTTAATATTACCATTTTTAAAATTAATCTTAACATGTACCTCTGAATCAGAAGGCACTAAATCACAGATCATAATATATTTTGAATATGCGACATCACAATTCGAATATAATTTTTGTTTTAATAATTTGTCTATATCTATCTAAACCCTTCGACTGTGTTTCACATAGATTACATTTGACAAAGCTGGAAATGTATTGTATTATAGTCGATAGTCGAAATTCTGTGAAGTGACTCATCGCTTTTACTGTCCATAAAATCAGTTGCAGAAGCGAACTTCATGAGCGCATCATTTTTGAAGGGTTCTTAATAGTCCTAAATAAAAAATAAATAGAAAATGTTCTTGTACGCTCTGGCGTTTAAATTTGAGAGAACAGAAATACGAAATTATTATGGTAGGTATCATTATGTATATACAGGGTGTTACCAAGAATAATACACATTTTTAAGGATGAGCTATAATAAGATGTATATAAAATAGTCGATAGTCGAAATTCTGTAAAGTGACGTCATCGGTTATCTACCGATTTAAAGTGAACTCCATGAGCGTATCATAGTTTAAGGGTGCGAATACTGAAATATCTGGAATTTCACTTTTTAACATTTGAAATAATAACTTATCACAAGTTGTTCATAAGTAAGTTAAAACAAAATAAAAAAATGTTTAAAAGTCAATTCCAACTTACTACTACTAAAACTAAAAAAAAGTTGTTTGTCAAGACCAAAATAAATTACCAATAAGTATAGGTATGTTGCGAGGTCACTTGTAAAATGTCTGACTAACTGGAAGCGGTATCACTCCCTGACGACTCCTCAGAATCATCGCTTTCTCCTCCTATATCGATAATGAGTGGTTCCGTCATTACTTCTACACATATGTCTAAATCCCAAAACTTTATTTCTTCTTTTAATACGTGTTGAATACATTTACGCCAACTCTCAGCAGTAACGGTATGCAGCGCCTCGTCAAACAGTTTCTCAACGTCAGCCATTTTGAATGTACTGTTTTTTCTCGCAACATAATTTTTCATTTGGGCCCAAACCAGCTCGATGGGGTTTAACTCACAGTGGTAGGGAGGAAGTCTAACAACTGAGACGTTGAAATCTTTCGCCATTTCATCGACAACGTACTTAATATAACTGCTTTTATGTTTCCGTACGAGAGATAATAATTCAACTTTTAGCATTGCCTCGTTGTGCGGAATGCTTTTACTCTCTAACCAATCAATTATAACCCTCTTGCGGCTAGCTGAAGTAGGTATTTGCTCCAGTCGACGAGAGTGGTATGAAGCATTATCCATAACTATCACTGAACCAGGAGTTACCTTTGTTAAAATTGATCTAAACCATGTTTCAAACCGGTTACCATCCATCTCTTCATGATAATCGACAGTTTTTTTGGACTGAAAACTTAGTAATCCACCTTCTACAAATCCTTCCTCGCTGCCAATGTGAGTGATAATCAGTCGACGTCCTTTCCCAGAGGGAGCTTTTAAACCGGAAGAGAAACCCTCCATGAAGGCTTGTCGATTGCTTCGTATATTCATGTCTTGCCACACTTTTGACACAGTGTGGCCTTCATTTAACCATGTTTCGTCAAGATAATATATGTGCCGTCCTTCGTTACGAAACTGTCGTATCTGTTTTAAATAATTTCTCCTCCATTCCACAATGTCATTTCGTTCAATTAAGGCACTGTTTCTACTTCTTGTTTGGTAACGAAAATTAATTAATTTTAAAGTTCGTCTCAAAACTTTATCACTGATGTTTGGTAAAGTATCATCAGCTTCTATTACCTTGCTCAATTTAGCTACCGAGGGGATTTCATTCCTAAAATAAAAAGAATGTATTTCCCTACGTATAGCATTCCGTGTTTGGTCGTCCAAAACAATTTTCTTTCTTCCCCTACTTTCCAGTTTACAGTTTTCACCTCGTTCTCTTGTCAAAGATCCGTCCCGCGATTTCTTTAGAATATTGTATATAGTACTCTCAGAAATTTTAGTTAAATAACTGCACTTAATCACAGCGTCACTAACACCCAACTGTTTGTCCATGGCACGCAGTCCTTCGTACACATTTAATATGAGGACTTTTTCTTCCCGAATTAAATTGTTACGACGCCGTTTTTTATCGCCAACACCGCTACACTCCGCCATTATTGTCACTAAATATACCGATATAAATATTACAATAAATACCAATAATAACCGATTTATCACACAAAACCACAACACAAATACTGATGTTACGCTCATGAAGAGAATAAACACCTCACATAACTGTTTACTATCACTGTCTCATTCGCGTAGCTCGATCTACCTATCTCGTTCTCAAAGCCGGAACATTGAAGCGACTCTCCAACATTGTCAAATCGGCGAGTTTTTCACAACAAACTTTGCGTTCAAGAAATATACATAAACACTTTATTTCACATTTCAAGTAAACTAATTATTATTAGTCTGCTTGAAATTTGAAATAAATATATTAAATTGGTATTGACTTAATTACATTGCATCTTTTGTACCTGAAATATTGACACAATGGATTTGAAGTGTATTTATAAAATACAGCATTTCTCTCTAGAATACATATGGCAACTGCGCTTTAACCAAAGTGTTGATTAGATAGCTCTGACTCACTTTACACAATTTCGACTATCGAGTATAGAGATATCCCTTTGAATCCAATTAGTAGCTACTTGGGAGATCGAAGTCAATGTGTTCCAATTAACACTGTTAAATCAAATGTAATAAGTATATAACATCGAGTGCCACAAGGCTCAGTCCTTCGCCCGCTATTCTTTGTGATCTTCATAAATGATATTTGCCAGGATATTAAAAAAAAAAAAGTTATTTACGCTGATGATGTTACATCTCTGATTTCAAGTATATCTCTACATGATCTATATTGCTTCCATAATGAGACTATTTTGGAATTTTCAAATTATTTCATGAAAGCAAATTTAAAATTAAATGAGGACAAAACTCAAAAATTAACATTCAACCTAAACAATGAAGGAAGTTAAATGATATATCTGGTAATTTAAATTGATAATAAGTTATCTTGGGAACCTCATTTAAATAACCTTTTAAATTGTTTATCAATTTATACATATTTATTAAGGAATCTAGTTTATCAAGTAAATGAAAAGGTCTTATTAATTGCTTTTCATGGCTTATTTCATACTACTATGTCTTATGGTATACTTCTTTGGGGAGACTCATGTGACTGTTGAGTAACAGTTTAATTGCACAAAAGACAGCTATATGAATCATAAAGCAATTTTCAGGGACAGCTGTCGACCACTATTTAAAAAGTTGGGAATTTTAATATGTATAAATCAATATATTTTTGAATGTCTGATTTATGCAAAGAAGAATATTAGTAACAATAACGTATATATACAATGCCTATAAAACAAGAAACATACAAGTGAGATTACCATTTTTTCTATTAACAAAGAACCACAATTCCTTCTTATTTCTACATGTCAAAATGTATAACCTTCTCCCCCTCGAGTGGCACCAATTAAACTTGAATAAATTATACAAAAAGATCAAAGAATTTCTGAGAGAAAATGTATTTTATAACATCAATGAATTTTATGTGCATTTTGACTTGACATATTGTATAAAAATGTGTTTTAAACTGTTTTTTAGTGTGTTATATTTTGTAAGATTGTAAATTTAGTAAGTTGTAAATATGAATTTATACTTATATTGACATTTGACGAATGTATACAAATGTTAATTTGTCTTAACACAAATAAATGCTAACTAATTTATTGAATTTAATTTCATGTAAATGCAAAGAAGGATGTAGTGGAGCATGTGGATGGAGAAAAGCTGGGTTGAAGTGCTCTATTGTGTGGGGATTTTGTAATGGTGAATGCACCAGAAGTTATAATCGAGTGAGGATGAAGATGACACAGTATCAATGGAAGCCTAATTTCTTCTGGGCGCAGAAAACGAGTTAAAATTGACATTTAAGACGAAAACTATAATGAAGACATTAACATCAATCAACCAGACCGTCAAAAATTAGAAAAAAATTATATAATAATAATGATAAAATGTTCATCTTTATGCTGCTATAACCCGATATATGTTAGAATTACAAATAAAATGTTGAAATAAAAAATGTGTCAAATTTTATTCTCTTTAAGTTTGTATCGAAAGTTTTCCATTGTAGGATCAATCATTGAAGTATTATATTGAAAAAACCGATTTCGATTTTAGCATCTTTCATCCAAGATGGCAGCTCGAGCGACCACTCCTCGAGGTCACAAACTTGCATTTTTCATCGGACTACAAACCTAAATGACATATTTCACTGTCTATTTGAAAGTTGCACAACAAGTTTAGTTTCACAGTTTCATTTCCCATTTTAATATTTCTTTATCGTTCAATTATGCACCATTGTTTTAATTTTTTTTTCACTTGGTTGATTATCTCAGCCTCTCCAAAAATGTAGGGTATTAATCGATGTCCAGGGATTTTGGCTTCTTCAAATACCGGGTACATAAAAAATACTTTATTATTCGTCTCTTATTAAAACAGGTTCACAATGTTATTGTTACAATTATAGAAAATGTCGTCAGTTTGATAGCAAAAATATATTATCGTCTTAAATAGGCATCAAAAATGCAGGAAACCTTCTGTCGCCTTTTTCTTTCTGTATCTAGATGTCAACTGCGTTTGTGCGATCCCCAGTTGATAGTTATTTGATATGCTACTGGTGGAAGGTGTCGAACCTTTCAGTGTCTCGAATACAAGGTAACGTTAAGACCAGACAGTGGAAACAAGTGTTGGGTATTGTGACTTGTTTTAATGAGGACTTTATAATATATATTATTATAGAACTCTTACCTATTACTGAATCCACATGTGACTAGCAGATTTCCTTGCACATCAAAATCACTTAAGCTTCCTGTATGTGTATCAATGCTGTGTTCCACATTAAGACTGTTTGGATCTCTCAAATCTATCCTGCCTAGTGGATTTCCAGCACATACAAATCTACTATGAGGCCTCAACATCACACACCCCTCCCCAATATTAGTCTGAAATTAGAATAATTTATTTCTAGTCTCAACAATGTTAATATGGAATCAGTAATTAAAATACATAGGCATGTTAAAACTAACAGAATTTGTTTGTTGTACAATAATCTATAAAATTAATAAGAGTGTTTCCAAATCAGAACAACAGTTGTTCATTTTATATCCGTAACTTTTATTCTCCATATTTCTTTTTAACTATGAATCTTCCGTGAAGCCTATTATGATATGATTCCTAAATACTTTGCAACTAAAAATGAAGATAATAGTGGAATGGGATAAATTTTCAATGTTAATTTCTATTTCCTTGACTTTTTGCCTTTTCCTTGAAAGTATTAATCCTGTTACATAAATAATTTCTTATCAACATAAGGTGAAAGCACTAATGCTCGACATTGAACTAAAGAAAACTAAAAAAAATATCTAATAAGGAAATTAATCATTTATGTAACTTCACTATTGATGTGAAAGACACCTACCGCCATTTAGGATCTGTTGTTAAAAACATTCATGCACTTTCCTGAGTAAATTTCAAAATGGCGTCAGCCAACAGTAAACAAAGTGACAAGAGGATGCATGCTCCAAGATTTCTTATTTTTTTTTTCATAATAAGATCAACATTTATCAGGTACGAATTTGGTCTACATTTTTATGATTTGTGCTATTTTTTTGTTTAAATCTCATTAATGTATGGAGTTATTGATGTACTAGTACCATTATTTCTTGCTAATTATTTTAATAATTTAGGAGTTGTCTATTATTAGTACCAAAAATTAATAAAAGCCTAAAAGACGACATATGTGTCATCTATTAGTGCCACAATAATACTCTCCCACCTCAGTTACAGGCAAATATCGTTTCTATGTTCAGTAAATATTGCGCGTATTTAAGTTTTGTTGGTTTTTTATCAACCGATCCAACAGTAGACATCTTGTCAATTATTAGGATATACCAGGTGTCAACTCTTATTAATTTCAGATTAATATTTGAGCACGATGCCACCAGTAAAAGGATGGATGTTTCTTTATTCCGAAGCAGTCATGGAAGCAGCAATAGAAGTATGCAAGGGAGGTCTTGACAGCTACTGCTGCAAAAAAATTTGGCATACCTAGGGTAACATTACTTAACAAAGTAAGGAGCCTATTAAACGCAAAAGGGACAAGCTGTAATTTGACCGAAGAAATAGAGCAAATGCTTGTTACACGGGCAAAAGCCATGGCTAAACTAGGTCTCCCAACAAGCAAAGATACATGATAGCTTTAAGAAGATCGTAGATGATTTAAATGTGGAAACCCCCTTCAAAAATGGCATCCCCGGAAAAAGATGGTACAGCAGCTTTTTAAAACGTCATCCTGATCTTATATCAAGACAACCCCAGAACATGACTGCAACCAGAGCTTCTGTGACGACGTCGCAATTAAAAAACTGGTTTGAAGAAATTAGCAGTTACTTAAATGACATAAATTACACGGACATTTTAAACGATCCTCGATGAGTTTTTAACATGGATGAAACTGCTTTTTTCCTTAATCCTAGAGGATATAAGGTCTTGGTAGCTAAAGTAGAGCTGCCAGTATACCAGAAAATTAATATGGACGAGAAAGAATGTTATACTGTACTATTAGGTGACAATGCTGCTGATACCACGTGACTTAAGTATGTCGGTTCCTGAATCGTGGGGTATTGGGCGGTCTGAAAATGGCTGGATGACCAGAGAGACCTTTTATGAGTACATGTGCAATATTTTTAATAAATGGATAGATGGCAACAGTATACTAAAACCAATTTTACTTTTTATAGATGAACATGTGTCACATCCTTCTTTCCACATCAGCAAATTTTGCTCGGAAAATGGTATCATCTTGATACTGCTTTTCTCAAATGCGACACATTTACTCCAGCCAATGGATGTCGCAGTTTTTAGAGCCCTCAAAGAAGCCTGGAGAGCTGCAGTACATTCTTGGAGGCTGGAAAATATAGACTAGCCGATTCTGAGAAAAGTGCATTTTTGTCTACTTTTGAACACAGTTTTGAAGGATACATTAGCCTCTAGTATATTACAAGGAGGTTTCCGTAAATGCGGCCTTATTCCACGGAATCCTGTGGAAGTATGCAGTATTTTAGAGCCGATGAATCAACTGAATTAACAGATTTACAGAAATAGGCGAAAATTAAAGAATTAGAAATTGGAAAACATTTTTTAGAAAAATACATAGATACCAAAAAGATTACCCAGTTTAAAAGATGTGATGTGTGGCTTGACGCCAAAGAAGATATTGAACTATTTAAAGTCTACAAAAAAATTGAAGAATCGCTTAAGTACTTGATAGGTGAGCAGTGCAATAATTCCTCAGAAAATATGCCACCAATTATAAATAACAGTGTAACACCTCCAATTATAGATAACTGTAATAATGTCCCATCATTGAATACCTGCTAAACTAAACCATAATATTAATTTGAACTACACCATCATGAGTTCAAAACTACCAGAAAATGTCTCAAACGATATGTGTGCCAAAATACCTAGTCCCTTTAAAAGGGCCTTGTGTTGGCCAACGCCTAATGAAAAGTCTAGAAAAAGGAAGAAAGAAAAAAATACCCTCTGTTATATCTTCAATGCAATGGCAAAAATATCATGAAAACAAGGAGAAGAAAAATAATGAAATGGACAAAGAGAAAAGAAGGAGATTAGAGGAGAGACAAAAGAAGAAAGAACAGAACGAAGAAGCGCGAAAATTTAAGACTGCTCAGAATTTACTTAAGAAAAACCAAAAGACTAAGAAACAGAAAACTAATAAGACTGATTATTATTGTAGTGACACTAGTATCGATAGAATTCTGAAATAGCCTTGATGATATATCAGATGAACATCAAGGTGAACGAAGAAAACGAATATACCTATTACCATGGCAAAAGCCAAATCAAGCACGTAATTGTTAATTGTCCTGGAAAAAACAAATATCATAAATTTGTCTGCATTGTGCAAAAAATTAGTGAGGAAGATATTGAAGTAATGGCAATGGTAGGCTGTGATGAAACTAAAACTTTATTCAAGGAAAATGACAAAGATATTAGCATTATTTCTGAATCTCAAATTGTTGATGTCGTTAATTCGCCAAAAGTGATAGGATTGATTAAGTATAAATTTGATTTTCCTTTGAAAGTTGATGGTTACTTTTTATGTGATATTTCATAGGTTTAGGCAAGGTTCAAATAAATAATAAGATCTCAATATTACAAAAATATTATAATAAATGATACGAATTAAGTTTTGATTTTCAGTTAAAACTATATGTGATGTAGATTAATGTGATTAAAAAGGTATGTCCAGTATTAGTTCTGATGACTGTCTATTTATAGTGATTTGGTATTTTAGCTATGACATAGTGCAAGAGAATTGAAATTTAAGTTTAAAATATGTTATTGTTTACAGCTTTAACATGCAAAAGGCAATTTTTACATGATACTCTAATAATAAAAATAATTTTTAGTTTTTCTTATAGTATCTAGCATTAGTGCCTCTACCTTAATTTGATTTGATTGTTACTCAGATTTATTAGTTTGTTTTTATCTAGTATTAATTCCATAAAAATATGCTTAAATTTGTTCATGGCTAAGTTTTATATATTCCTGTTAACTTTTCTCATAATTTCATATTATTGGTTTTGTATTCAATGTTTTTTTCTGTAATTCTTCTCTAAATATTTCATAAATAAATAATTGTAATAGCTACAATAAACTGAGAAAAAGCTGAAGGAAAGAAAAGACAACATAAAAAGTCACACAACAGCTACAGAAATTTGTGGAATTGGTAAAGCAGCATGTTGGACCAATCACATTAAAGAAGATTGAAATTAAAAAAAAAAACAATGGAAAAAATATATAATACAAAATATTCCAGAAAAATATGAAATACACAAAATCAAAGAAAAATATTCAAAAATGTTGTAGCAGAAAGAAAAGATAATACATGGATTGAATTTGGAAATGAAATGGACAGCTCAAGCATTCAAAAATTATTCTATGAAATGAAGTATTGAAATCATTCAGAAAAGAGAAACCTGTAAATTAATTTTATGTCAAAAACAAAAAACAAGAAATATCAACAAAAAAAAATAATATCATGAGGAAATGGAAAGAGCATTTCTAATAATTACTGAAGCAACAAGCACAAAACATCGAAGTGAATACAACAAAACCTGAAAAGCAACATGATGGCCGAGAGACAGAAATGGAAATTTTAAAAATTGAAGAGCTGAAAAATGTAGGTAATACAAATGCTAAAAAAAAGAAAAGCCCCATGTAATGACAAAATCACGAGTGAGATAATGAAAACCTTAGGAAAAATATGTGTACAGCTAACACTTCAAATATTAGATTAAACTTGGGATAACGAAAAAATACCAGAAGAATGGGGAATAGCATTAATAACACCTATATTTAAAAAGGATTGTAATCATTATAAAGGAATAACATAATTAAACACAATAGTAAAAATATATGAAGAGATAATAAATAACAGAACCATTGTTAGAACCACAATTATTAGAAAGTGGATTCAGACCTGGAAGAAGCACTTCAGACCATATTTTTAGAATAAAACGATTAGTAGAAAAACAACAATTACAAAGTAAAAACCCCTATCTGGCTTTTATAGATTTAGAAAAAGCGTTCCACACAGTACCCAGATTAAAAATACGGAATGGATTGAAAGACAGAGGAATAAATAGTAGGACAATAAGAATTAGCCAATACCTTTATACAACAAACACTAATTATTTGACCAGAAACAAGAAAAAATCAGCAGGTTTCAAATAAAGAGAAGGGATTAAGACAAGTTGGAGGATTGAGTCCAACCCTATTTAATGTACATATGGATAATGTTATTAAGAAATGCGAAAGTTAAACCAGTATTTGCAGATTATGTATTTGTACCAGGAAATGTGAAACAACTGCAAGAAGTATTTGGATGTAAATTATGACAGAGGAAGGAATCAGAATAAGTACTACCAAAATCTAACGATAATAATTGAAATAAATATTATTAAAATGGAGCGAATTCAAAAATTCAAATATTTAGGAATTACACTAAATCAAACTGGAAAACACGAAGCCGAAATCAACTAATGAATAGATAAAATAACACAACTCTACTATGCAATGAGTCAATAATTTGTCAACAAAAAAGAGATCTCTAACCAAACAAAATAAAAATTTTAAATTTACAGACCTGGAATAATATCTGGATGTGAGTCATGGATTATCTCAAGCTCACAGAAAAGTAAAATTCAAGTTGTAGAGATGAAGTACTCTAGACTTGTAAATGAAGTCAATAGAAAAGACTGAATCAAAAACATATGTATAAGAGAAGAATTAATGGTCAAGCTAGTATTACAATTTATAGAACAACTACAGCTAAATTGGTGAGGAAGCATGCAACGAATGAATAACAACAGACAAGTATACAAAGCTAAAGCACAGCTAAAAGGCCAAGACAAACATGGGATAACATAATCGGTAATAATATATTTCATTAACGAGTAAAAAATGAAGAGACAACTGCATTAGCCAAAAATAGAAGAGAATGGAAACAGTTTATATACAACATCTAACATGTAAACCCCACATCTAATGGTATATCGTCGTTGCAAATTTAAAACCTCCTATGTGCAATTTTGGTCAAAAATGAGTTATGCAAATATTTGACAACTACTTGTACATTGCTATCGACAGAAAAACTCTCATGTGAATAAAGTCGCGTGTCCTTGAATTGTGTCTCATGTTTAAAATATCTTATGTGACAGTCTACATTTTGTTGTTCACCAAAATCTCCTATGTGTCTGATACACACACATGAGGTTTTAATAAGAATTTACTTACAAATACTTGCAATCTCCTATGTGATCTGTCAGACACTGATTAAACGGAGAGCGCTATAGTACGTCATATATGCATGAAAGTGAGATGGGCACAACATTCGCTTGCTAGGTGAAGTGCAACAGTGAGGTTATTCACCAGTATAATTTAAACCTGTTTTGCTTAAACACTACCTAAACTGTACCAACCATGTTGTTATATTAAGTTTTGAGTACATAGTGAGTGTTTCTCGTTACATTAAAAATGAACAATATGAATATTCGTAATAGCCGAGGACCAAGAATGCTGAATTTAGTGTTAAAGCCTCAGTTATCTACCCAAAATGACGACGAAAATTGTGTTTGTGCTAGCGTTGATTCAAATAACTCTCCACCACATTTCAACGACATATTAATTAGGCCAGAAGATCCCGTATTCACATCTGCTGTACGTTCGAGATCACATTCTTCACTCTCGCTTGATGTCGAAGTGCTACTGAAACTATCGTACATTCAACCTTAGATCCTGTTCATGATGTAACTAGCAAAGTAGAAAATTGGAATGGAAGTGTAGCAGACGATATCCAAAGTTTTGTAGTTTTATCACAAGTACCATTGCCTAAGCCGTCATCGCCTAACTCAAATGAGATTCTGCCTTTAATTGATAGCGACGATAGTGTGGACGATCCACACTGGACTCCACTCTCGAGAAAAAGGAAAGTATATCAACTTCCTTCATCACATAATGAAGATGAAGTACAGTTGGCATCGAGAACAAGCGATGCAAGTTCTCGGGAAAACATTCCACTGTCTACAGACGATGAAATTGAGCATCAACTTGGAGCTACGCAGAGAAATAAAAACAAAAAATTAATATCGTGCATGTGAACCGTAAAGCTAGAGTTTCAGGAGGAGCTTACTTAGAATTTAAGAAATTAAATGATGACAAATATAAACCATGTGTTGAAAGACCTGCACGAATTATGAAACCACGTTGTTCGCATATAAAGATCACAAATCCAAAATCAAAAAATGCATTTATGTGTGCACTAATAACAGAAAATGAGCGTAAAACGACTCACTCGTATTTCTGGAATCTCAAGACGTGGGCTGAAAAGAAAGCGTTTGTAAAAGCAGCTGCAGTTCGTAGAGGAATAAGACGTCGATGGAGCAAAGATCAGATGCCTACAAAAAAAGGAAGTGGTCATGATTTTTATTTTAATAAAAATGATGAGACATGATCAAAAGTGAAAGTATGTAGATTATTCTTTCTAAATACACTATCTTTAGGTGAAGACAGTTTCAGACGCTGGACCAAAGAATCATGGACAATCAGTGAAGACGCTGATGATTCACCTGCTTGTACAATCACCGATGTTACTGAAAATACGATAGTAGGTCTTGTACCAAAATACACACATCGCACAAAAACAGTAAAAACTTGGTTAGATCTAATGCCAAAAGTGCCCAGTCATTACTGTCGAGCGAGATCCAGTAAGGTGTATGTGGAGTCAACTTTTAGGTCGGAGAAACATATGCACGACGTTTTCGTTGCATGGTGTGAAGAGCATAACTATCAAGCAGCAAGTAGACCAACTTTTCTAAGAGTTTTACAGCAAGAAAATATAGCAATTCATCATCCACGTAAGGATCAACGTGATACTTGCTGTAGTTTCAAAGCGGGTAATATTTCAGAGCAAGAGTATAACAACCACATCATTAAAAAGAATGAAGCTCACCAAGCCATGCTATCAATTCGGCCAACGATAAGGTGGTAGTGCTTATGGTGGATGTGCTTGCTTGCTCCTAAGCTTTTAGCCAGCGCCTTATATTATAAACTTAAATTACAATGCCATAATTTTACTGTCTATGACTGCAGAACAAAAAAAGTAACTATTTACTTTTGGCATAAAGCTGATGGTGGTGTAACAGCGAATTAATTTACGTCCTGTTTGATTAATTACATAACAAACCTAGCAACAGGAACTGAAAGAGTGATTATCATATCTGACGGATGTGACCATCAAAATAGAAATCACGTGTTGTCCAGTGCATTAAGTGATGTGTCCCAAAAAAACAAACATTATTATTGAACAGCTATATTTAGAAAAGGGACATACCATGATGGAGGTGAACAGTGTGCATTCAACAATTGAGCAGTACATAAAACCTCCCATTTACGCACCCAGTGATTATGTAGCCAAAATGCAACAAGCTCGCCCAAGGAACCCTTATAATGTTCAATCAATTCATTACGACTTCTTCCTCAATTACGAGGTACTCCATTCAAATTTCAAGTCAATAAGACCCGGTAAGAAAAAGGGAGATCCTGTTGTGGTAGACATAAGAGGCCTCAAGTATCTGCCAAATGGGTCTGTGTTGTATAAGTTGCGACATAATGAGGAGTGGATTATCTCACCACAGCGACGAGCTACTTCCCGTGAAAGTTGTCTGCCAAAACCCTTATATCAACAGCAGGTTGCAATTACAGAGAGCAAATTCAAGCAGCTACAAGAACTCAAAAACGTTATTGACAAGGATTATCACCCATTTTATGACTCGCTTTCTTTTAATCCAGGAACATAGTACCTTCAAACTGAATCGAAAGTTTTGTATTCAATAAAAATGATTAAATAAGTTGATAAAAATTGTTTTGGTTTACTTCAAATCACTTTAAAACCTCTCATGTGATTAGAAAATTACAATTAAAATCTCTTATGTGTAGAATATCAAATTCAAAAGGCCTTAGCTTCGACTGTATTTATTATGATGCAATAACGTTTCATTCATTCATGTTACTCACTGTGTTTGTTTAATGACAAATAGAACAAAAATATTTTCTAAGAAACACTTTACAGGGAAAGTTTTTTTCGTTTTTCTATGAAAGTCATTTTTAACACATAGGAGGTTTTAAATTTGCAACGACGATATATTATATGTAATTGTAATTCCAGCCCTTACATTCTTTCTGGTAAAACTTTTACTTGAAAATTAATAGATGATGTATATTATTGGTACTACTTCCTAAATAGTCAAAGAAAATAAGGTTTTCGTTATTGGATGTGCCTTGGCGGGTGAAAATATTTTATTGGGGTAAATATACATTTGTCCTTTCCAAAATTAAATCATAAACATATTTATTTTGGTTTTGTAAGTAAATATTTGATATATCAATTAGAAATGAAAAGTTGATTATTATGTAACAGAAATATTTTCTTGTATAATATACTACTTAATACATTGATTGATGAAATACGGTTTACTGAATATTTAGAATAAAAAATGTAGGTTTAAATTAGAGAAGAGTTACTCAATTTTTATTCCAAATACTTATTATATTTTTAATTTTATTTGTGTGTTACTCTAATAAATATTTATATCAAATGCTGAAGCTCTATATTTTTAAATTTATAAGTACCGCCAATAATAACATCAAGATGTAATATTTACCACTACAGTTTCTTTTCCAACACTTAGGTTGAAATCTATAAGTTTTTCCCGGTGACTTCCTAATAAAAATCTACTGGGTGACATTTGTAGAATACATTGCATTTCATTCATATTTTGAGACCTAAAAGGAAAAACTATATTTAATATTTCTAAAATAAGTAAGAATTTTTCTAAAACACACAAAAAGAAAAGTTAAATGATGCAACAAATATGTTGAATATTTACTAATGACAAGTGCCTGTTAATGTTATATAATTTATATTATTATTAATACGAGGATGTATTAATATCTAGTTAGCCTAGACCAGTTCCATGCGTAAACAAAATATTGTGTTACCATAGCAATGAACAATAACATATTAGAAGTGCCAGTGTAAAGTTTGACGTCGAAATTGTCAAAATCGAAAAATTGGAGTATCGAGCCAACATCAAGTACCTGTATTTAAAAGGGTTAAGAGGTGATCAAAGTCCTTCGTATGCGACCGTGAAAAATTGGACTGAAAGCTTCAAAAGAGGTAAATTTTCCATTGAAGATGATGACCGATCGGGAAGGCCAGTTTCTGTGTCAGTCCCCGAAAATATCGATGTAGTTCATGACATGTTTTTTTCAGACCGTCGAATTGGGCTAAAACGGATATCTGAAGCACTGAATATTTCATACGAACGCGTTCATCATATAGTTCACGTTAATTTGGACATGAGAAAAATTGCTGCAAAATGGATCCCCAAATGTTTGAATGTTGACCAAAAGCATGCAAGGGTAGAAGCATCGTGTTCGATCTATGCTCGATTTGAAAACGATGTAGACTTCTTAAACCGAATTGTTATTATGGATGAAACTTGGGTACATTTCTACGATCCAGAAACAAAGCAACAATCGATGAAATGGCGACACTCTGGTTCTCCAAGGCCTAAGAAGTTTCGTATCCAAAAATCTGCTGGAAAAGTTCTTGCTTCAGTTTTTTGGGATAGCCATGCAGTAATCATGATTTGTTTTTTTGGATAAGGGTAGAACAATAACTGGAGATTACTATTCGACATTACTGACCACTCTACGGGAAAAAATTAAAGAGAAAAGACGTGGAAAGCTATCCAAGGTAGTTTTGTTTTTGCAGGACAACGCCCCTGCAGACAAATCTCATGTTGCCATGCAAAAAATTGGTGATTTAAGGTTTGAATTACTAGAACACCCCCTTTATTCACCAGATTTGGCTCTGTCCAACTATCATCTCTTTCCTCAACTGAAAAAAAGTTTAAAAGGTCGTAAATTTTCTTCCAACGATGAGGTAATAAAAGCTGTGGAGGTCTGGTTTGCAGAGCAAGAAGAAACATTTTTTTTGAAAGGTCTAGAGACGTTGCAGGTTCGCTGTAATAAACGTATCCAATTAAGAGGAGAATATGTTGAGTAATAAAATATTTTGACATTGAAATTTTGTTTGGTTCTATAGTAGGCTAAGAATTTTTCAATATATCCTCGTATTTATACAATTTTATTTATTATATATTTATTGATAATTTAAACTTACGTGTGAGTATATACTGGTATTCCCCGTCTAATTTGATACCTCAATGAGCTAGCTGTCAGTACTAAAATTCCATCGTCTAGTGTTAATATTTGCCTTACTTCTTCTGTAGCATGTATTTGAAATGATGTGTATTTTGAAAATGCAGGTGCAATATAGGAAGTAACGTGGCCCTAATATGATAACATTAAAAATATTTAATAACCAATTATGAAAATTTTATTACGAGTTATATATAAATATAAATGTTGAATTTCTGAAATCAATCCCATATGCACACTGTACATCACTAAACTCTAAAAAGATTATATATACAATGTGAGTCTCTAACTTGGAATAAATTCAGTAAATCCAAGACAGTTCTTTTGTTCAAAATGTGCTGGACAGGTCAATTAGTATTTTAACACGTTCTGCCCTGGTTAAGATAAAGTTTTTTGGGGTCTCCCAGACTGGCATCGTTTGTAGAATTTGTAGAAACTAAGCTAAATATATGATACATCTTGTTTTTATTAAGATTCTACTGTTTTTTTGTTGTAAAAATAACAACAAAAAATGAGGCACACTGTCCGAGTGACCCAATAAGATATTTCTGGACAACGTGGCATCAATGTTATGCCTTATAATTCTTATGAAGGTCAGTCGTAAACGCTGTAGCCAGTTCCTCAGTAGCACATTTTGTTTGTTTGATAATTCGTTACACTGCCACTGGTATGTTATTGGTGTTCAGCTTATAAACGGTAAGTTTTTGTTTGAATGGTTTGGAAAAATGGATTCTTATGAAAAGGAATAACAGACACCCCAACAATTCCACAATGAAGTTATGCCTGACGAAGACCTAAATGTAGAAGATCCTTACACTTGCTTAGGTACATCAGAATATTTTCCAAGTGAGTCAGATTATTCCGATGGTGGTGAAATTTTGCAATGTGCGAAAAGAACTAAACAAAGTATTGAACAGAAGTATGACCACTCGTTTAGTGTACTGGGAACATCGAAAAATTCTTATATAAATGAACAAGCTCCGAAAACATTAGGCCAGGTATGAATTTTTTTTATTCTGTGAATCATATATTTGAACAAATTATTTTTCTTTCAGAGTTCTAAGCTTAGTTCCTCCTAAGAATCTGACCTCAGTGATGTAGAAGTCCAACATAAAAATCAGTTAGTTGATTTATTTTTACTTTTTCTTTCACATTCGACATTTTTTTTTTGTTTTAGAATGTTCAGCAGACGATCGAGTCGGTTATATCGGAGTTTAGGGTATACAGCGAAGGATCTGATGAATAGAATGAACTTGACACTAGTACTGCATTGAAGTGGGGTCCAGTTGATACACAAAAATTACAAAATTTTGATTTTCAAACTAAAAACATTGGAATTCAAGATGAGTTTTTCATAATGTATGATAAAGAGCGGTACGATTTTTACAGACTATTTCTCACTGATGAAATACTTGATCTGATTGTTGAACAAACAAATATTTACAATAACAAAAAAATGATCCAAAACGAATCGACAAAAATATCAAAGACTAAACCATGGGTACTGGCAAACCGAGAAGAAATGAAAACATTCTTTGTAATTATTATTTGGATGGGTTTGATGAACTTACTTACATAAATCCATTCGAACAGCTCTTATAAAGGCTTCATTTCAACGATAATGAAGTAATCTATATGAATGAGCATGATGTTGATCAAATACATAAAATTTCACCCCTTTTGAAAAAATTAATTGAAAGGTTCCAGTACGTTTGTATACCAGGGAAGAATGTTTGCATAGATGAAACTATGGTTCCCTTCCGTGGCCAACTGAAATTCTGACAATATATAAGAAATAAGCGTCACAAGTTTGGGATAAAACTGTATAAACTATGTTCAGAAAGTGGATATACCCATAATGTAAAAGTTTATTGTGGCAAAGATAAACAAGAAGGCGGAAATGTTTCTTCAAATGTGGTTATGTCCCTGATGGATGGTTTGTTCAATCAAGGTCGAAAACTTTATACTGATAACTATTATACTATTGGCTCATAACCTCTTGATTAAGAAAACCCACCTTGTTGGTACAGTTATAAGTAACAGAAAATTTAACTGCGGTGAGGTAGTACGAAGGAAGATAAAGAAGAATGAAGTATTTGCCAGGCAAAGAACACTGGCGTAGTCATGTTAAAATGGCAGGACAAAAGAGAAGTCCTAATGCTTAGCAAGAGGCACACTGATGAAACTAAAAAAGTACAGGTATATACCAAGGACATCGAAATACCTATAATGATTCTCGACTACGAGTACAAATCTTTTATCAATCTTTCTGATCAGAGAAAAGCTTTCTTACATTGCTTATGAAGAGGGACCAAACGGTACAGGAAATTAGCCTTTGAACTTCTTTTTGGCTCTGCAGTGGTCAATGCATATATTGTATTCAAAGAAATAACAAAGTCTAAAATCACTATTTCACCTATTTCAAACATTCAATAACTTTGGAGTTGCTGGGCACTGAATTAGTGCCAAACACGAGTTGTGACGAAGTACAAAACCACCAACTCCATGAAGCAAAAACAAAAAATAGATGTGTAGTGTGTTATTCTGCTGTAAAAATGACACTGGGTGCAAAATAAGCTAGAAACAAAACGCCACGATCCAAATATCAGTACAATATATGCACCAAAAATTATTGTGTAGCTTGTTTTTTTGAGCAACATAAAGGGATCAAGATTCTCTAGATTTTTATTTATTGTGGCATTATATTTTATTTAGAATCTTAGTTGTTTACTTTTTTTTTATATTTTGTAGTTTATTTTTCGGTTGAGGACGTATTTTTTACTAAATTCTTTTATACAGGTTTTGCATCAGAATATGTAATTTATAGTATGACAACCATATTTCAATCATTTTTCAAAACATTTACAGTCATCAAATTGTGTTATACTTTACCGGCTATACATTTGCCTCGATAGTCCATTTATAGCTTCTATGTGGCATCGTTTGAAAACCACACCATCTACAGTAGGAAGATGTTCTGAGGCATTACTTAAATGCCTCGCCGTCCGAGTGAGCAAAGCTCGTGAGGCATCCGTGTGATGCCTCCCAGGGCGGAACATGTTAAATTGCACTCTTTTTTATGTAAGGAAACTTTTTACAGTGGGTCCCAAATTTGAGATATAGCAATATTAACAATTTTTTTTAATGTCAATCCTTTTTTATAAGTATTCAGGAAGGGTATATCAAGTTAGACATGCATACCAAATATCAAATTTTATTACTTGTCCTTTAAAAGATTTTCAACAAATATCAACTAATTAGAAAAATGAAGGAATCTGATTCAGCTTAATGAAATAATTCAGGCAATATAAAAATGGAATGTCAAGAAGTAATTATCTTTCATTCTATCAGCTACATATAGCCTAACAAACCTTGGACTACTTCCACCAGGTTCAAATTAATCTCCTACCTTGGCCCCCAAAGATCCCCAGATTTGTACCCAATTAAACGTGTGGGATATAATCAGTAGAAAGTTAAGAAAATCACAGCTTCCTCAAACTCTGATGGATCTTTGAAGTGAGATAGAGGTGGCATGGAATGGAGGATATTGACCTGATTATAAGTATGTCTAGAGGCATTAAGGAATGTATAAGAAATTGTGAAGCTTCAACCCATTATTAAAGTTGGTGAGCAGAAACTTAGATTATCCTCACTCGATTAATGAAATTTTTATCATTTACATATTAAGAACTCCCTGATATTTAGGTATGCCAAATATTACTGAAATAAAATAATTTTTACTGGGTGTTTGGGTTTCTATGTCGCCTGATACTTCTTCATTTTTGGAATGTCTATATAGCAAACGCTGTCTGGACAAATTGATGTACTCCATATCTGTGATACTACAAATCATTGTCGTATTACATTATTTACTAATAAATTGGTAAATGCTTCCAATATTTTCTTCATCAACCATGATGAACCCTTTTGATAAGTAAAACTAATAATGAGAAGTTAATCTTACTCCTTGATTTCCCATCCATAACAATTCCTCCTGTTTATCAAACGTCAGGGCCGAGACACCAAATCTATCACCTCCATCAGCCAAAATGCAGTGAGTTTGTACATAATCTTCTTCCATACCAACTAAACCTGGGTTTTCTGGTTGGCCCACTACGGCTAACTGAAATTTTCATTGAAAAGTGTCTAAAAAGCTTCACTTAACCATGAATAATAAAAATCTTACCCCAGTATTATCAAAGTACATAATATTTCTGGTTACTGTGTACTAAAACTGAACTTTATTAGCATATTTATATTGAAAGTAAAATAATTAGAACTATTTTCATTGAACACAACCAAAACATTAATCAAAAAAGCAACAGATGGAAAAAATTAGAGGTAGATTTTATGATGGCTGAGAGGTCTTTTTCTTTAGCTGACAAATGACTGGCGGCATTTCTGGTTTTTGACATGCATTTGTCTTCTTTTTATTGTAGGCTCGAATAACTTTTACTGTTATTTTGGACAGCTCCACCATGCACCATTAACGCCAATAATTCAGGAGCGAGTAGAAGAGGTCAAAATAATGTTAGAGTTTCCAAAAATGTTTTTATAATTCACGTATAAAAAAATTAACTTTTTATTCGGTTGGATGCACTGTTTAACCTATGGCTGACAACCAATGGGCGCGTTCAGCCACGCTAGCGCAAGGTTAAACACGTCACATAACAATTGAATTTATTTTCCAAATACAAAGCGCCTTCAGTGGAAAACCTTATAAATTACTTAATATTGGAAGAACTTGCGGATGAAAATCATTTTATCTAATATGTGGAAATATTAGCATTAGGAGTAATTCCAAGACTAATTATTATAACTTACCTTCATACAACAATTCTACCATATTCGTTGGTATATTTTAACGCAATATTTTTCCATATTCATTAAATTATACAGTTGTATACGTTTCAATATTTTCCGCCATGATTATTACCTTGTAAACACTAATAAAAACTAAATAACACAGAAATGTTAACTTAGATGATAGAATTGTTGTAGTTGACATAACGAACCACTGACCACCTTATCCGAAAATAATTTCGCTAGAAAAATGGCGATCGCCAGAGCTGTCACTTAGCCGTCAAATCCGCCCTCCGCGTACTCAGCGCTTACCTAGCCTAGAGCTAGAGTGGCTGAACGCGACCAATGAAATTGGAAGTCGCTATGTGGTCGCTATACGTGTTTGAAATGTGTTATCTGTGGTTTGAAAGCGGTCCTCAGTCCGCCATATTGATACTGGGATTACGTCAGATCAGCTGATTTTGCTTAGTGTGTAGTTTTAAATTTACTTTTGGTTATCTAACTATTAATGTGTTATTATATTATAAACTTTTAACATGTCTCCATATGTACTGCGTAGTTGTTCCAGCCCACAAAGTATTGATAAAATGATGATACAGGATCTTATTCTTTTTCTTTTCTAAATAATGGACAGAATTATTTTTTGAGTGACACTGGGATGTATATGTTACCAAGATATCAGCCATACCAATGTCCAATATTTTTAAAATTCAATTGAATAAAGTAATTTAACACAGCCTGAAATAGTTTATCCTATAAACAATGCAGGTTCATTAGCATTTGAAATTATATATAAAACTTTGGTCTATTCATTCCTATTTGAATTATTTTTTACATGACAAAGCATAATGAAGTTGAAGAATATTTTTAGACAAAAATTATGGTTGGCAATAATGCTATCTCTAAAAATAAAACCAACGTGACCAAGACACTAGCAACATGAAAACCAGACCAACAAGAGCCTTGGTCTCACTCGCCTTGACATATACATCAAGGCGGTTGTTTTGATGACCATGACCCGTCTACGCTCTACCGGTATACCTCCCGATGTAGTATCCGGTAAACTGAGAGGTAACTTGTGGCATGAGGCCCTCAGAGAGGTCCCACTGCTGCAGGCCAATTCGGACTTGATTCCACTGTGTTATGCATTCCACAGGCCTTACAAGGTAATCTTTAAAAATAACACACAAGACCCATTGGAAGAAGGTGCAATTCGCATCTTCACAGATGGGTCTAAAACCAATGTAGGCTCAGAATGTGGAATTTTTTCCAGACCCCTGAATCTAAACATAAAATGGGCAATGGGCTGCAATGCAAGTTTTGCTCAAACAGAGCTCACTGCTTTCTGCATCGCTGCAAAAGAGATTACCAAAAGGAACACCACAGATAATAATATATACATCCTTACGGATAGTAGACAAACACTACTAGCCCTGAACAGAGCACACATTACATCAGGCCTAGCACTAGAATGTCCCATGGCCTTAATAGAAACATGTAACAACAACACGGTCACTTTAAGCTGGATGAGAAATCGAAAGAAAACCGTATTGCAGACTCGCCAGCCAGGAAAGCAGCCTCCCACAAACTCTTGGGACCCGGCACTTTCATTGTTCTATCGGCTGACCTATTAAAGGAACACTCCCTTAATGAGTTTAAGGGTAGATGGAACGACGCAGAAGGATGCAGGCTTGCCAAGGAACTGTTACAGTATCCGGACAGCAAAGTAGCCAAAAAATAGGTGACTATATGAACAGGCAGAACCTACGAACAGCCGCGGGTATTCTGACTGGTCACTGCCACCTACGAAAACACCTCCACAGACTGGGGCTGTCTGATACCTCACTTTGTAGAGGATGTGAACAAGAAGATGAGACTGTCGAACAGATTCTTTGCGAATGTCAGACACTCTCTCATTTTAAGTTTCATATATTCGGCGAGCACAGGCTAACATACGTCAGTATGAGGGAACTTAATTCAGGCGACGTTATCGCTTACTTCAAACAAGTAGGCTGGATGACGAGCTAGAAAGAAGTTTTGAACCTTAGAAGGATGCACAATGGGCCAATTGTGGCCCAAGTGCTGTGGGATCACCCACCCATCAAACTCTTACAGAGAAGGTGGTGATAATTTGGTTCTCGTTGATCCCATAAATATTTTCGCTCTCCTACCAAATCAATCAACTTTTCCACCTAACCAAGCGGGATCTGTTCGCAAGTTGTAAATGTACGCACCCACATATGCGAACCGATTTGCAGCTACTATGCCTGCCCACATAACCCACATTGGAAATAAAAGTAGTTTGAATTAATCGAGCCAAGATGTGCGTTTACGTGCATCCTATGGCTCGCGCGTTTCCGCTTCCACTGTGATAAATACCTAATGCTTTAGCACGTAGCGGATCAGTTTTGGCACACATCATTAGAAGCAAAAAACATCAGTGTCTCCAATAGAAATTGTCAGGCGATGGCGTACCCCCATGCTACAAGCTGCAGTCATTTCAAGGAGGTTAGAGAGGAGAAGAACAATTGCTGTAGAAAGAAGCGTCCGAAAAATATGGACCAAATAAGTTGTTAACAATTTAAAAAATAACTGGAGCACGATGATTTTCTCACCAATTCGAATTCAAACGATCACATCCTATTCAAAATTAGAAAAAATATTGAATGAAACACGTTGAGAAACACAATTTTTCGTAACTCGCCTCCTTTTTACGCAACTCGCATCGCTCGTTGCGTAGAAATACGCTCGTTACGAAAAATAATAAGTAGCAATGTCTTTGTCAATATGTTTAAATGCAACAAGTTGCAAATTTAAGAAATGATAAACTTTTACTGATACTTTACTATTTTTATTGAATTTAATGTGTCTCAGCTTCAGAACCCATTGACACAGTTACAGTATAAATATTACATAGTTGAGTAAGCTATTGAATAAAATAAATAGTTAGTTTGTTGATTTATTACTTTGTGGTACTGAAATTAATGTCTTTTACGAGTAAGTAGTTTAGAACAATATGTATATGGTCCGAAGAACTCAGAATTTCTGGTAGGGTGTTCAAAACTCCTAATTGTCTTCTTATTTCTGAGCGTTGCTGGCAATCAGTGATGATATGTTTGAAGGAAAGAATGGTGTTGTTGCAATGATGACATAAAGGAGCAGGTTCTGAAGTCATTAGATGGCTATATGTGACTTTGGTTTATCCAATTCGTAGTCTTCTGATAATAATTTTATCTCTTCTTAGTAATGAGGGGGGTGGGGTAGAATGGTTTGACGGATCTCATACAATTTGAAGGGATTCTGTACCAGTGCTCCTGCCATAATGAGTAGGTGCTATTTTTAAAGAAGTTTTTTAAATCTTGCTACTGCTGAACTTTTTCTACCAAAAGATTGGATATTGCTGCTTCTTTTGCTGTGCGGTCTGCCAATTCGTTGCCGACAATTCCGACTTGAGAGGGAACCCAAATTAGTGTGACAATTACACCTTTATGATAGAGTTGTTGTTATCGTTCGTGTATTGCTTGCACGAGGGGGTGAGAGCTGTAGATGTCCTGGATAGATTTAATTGAGGAAAGGGAATCGGTGTATATAGCGACTTGTTCTGTAGCTTGGGTTATAGAATGGAAGGATCGAAGTAAAGCAAATAGTTCTCCAGTGTGAAGACTGGATATTTTGGTGAAAGTAAATTTGTAGTGACAGTTGTTTGGGAGAGAGTAACTAAGCAACCTACGCCATTATTGATTTTAGAGGCTACAGTGTACAGAATTTGGAGTTATGCAAAAGATTTAGAAAGTTTTGTGTTATAAGTTTGTTGGGAGTGCTATGTTTTGAGTGGTAGTAGATTAATTTTGGGTAAAGTTTTGTTTCAGGGAGGAGTAATGGATGTGGTTTGTTTAAGGTCTAGATCTGAAAGTAGTGATGGCAAGATATGGTTGATTGGTGTGTTACGGTTTATATTCCTTTTGCGTATAACTACATAGGCTGGATTTTCTGGGCGTCCAGATACCCTGGAGCAGTGTGACAGGAGAAGTTGTTGTCTTCTTAGCCAGAGATGAGGTTTATTGGCTTCACAGCAAAGACTTTCGATTGGACTTGATCGGAAAGCTCCTAAACAGGTTCGTAGAGCTGAATTTTGTACACTGTTTAGAGGTCTTGAATTTGTTTTAGTAGCCGACATGTAGAGAATGCTGCTGTAGTCCAGGCTAGAGCGAATGAGTGATCTATAGATACTTAGTAATATTTCGTCCTCAGCTCCCCAATGATGGTGCGATAGACTTCTTAGGATGTTGAGTCTACCTAGACAATCGTCTTGGAGTTGTTTGATGTGTCCTTTCCAGCTAAACCTCTTATCAAATAGCATTCCTAGAATCACAACTTGGTCAAAAGTGGGAAGTACGATATTATTTAATGTGATATTTGGAGTGTTCTGATTATTTCTTCTTTTAGAGAACTTAACAGTTTTAGACTTTGCAGCCGAAAACTGGAGACTTTTTCGGATGGACCATTCGTAAAAATCGTTGACTGTTTTTTGCAGTATATTGGTTATAGTAACTGTATCGCTCCCGTAGCAGAAGATAAATAGGTCATCAGCATATAAAGCAGAAACTACCGGTGGTTGAATTATTTTACATATATCATTGATCGAAAGGATGAACAGTGTTGGGCTGAGCCTTGAGGTACATCATTCTCCTGCAAAAATGTGTTAGATATCTTTCCGTTAGCTGTCACTCTGAAATGTCGATCTGTTAAAATGTTTTTGATGAAAGAGAACATGTTTCCTTTAATAGAAAGATCATCTAAGGTTTGGAATACAAGTGAGCGAGGAAGGGAATCAAATACACTGTTTATGTCAAATACTGCTGCAATGACTTCTTGGTTCTCATTAAAAGCATTTATGATCTAAGTCTGAAGCACTAGTAAACTGTCTACTGTGCTTCGCTGAGGTCTAAATCCAGATTGGGAAGAGAGAATATTGTATTTTTCAAGATACCACATAAGTCTGTTGTTAACCATTTTCTCCATTAATTTGCACATGGTGTATGTTAATGCAATAGGCCTGTAGGAGTTTGGACTGCTAGGGTTTTTAAACGGTTTTATTTAGCTCACCCCGTTTGTTTTATTCTTGGGTCAAATTTAGTAATTCAAATTTCACCCTCTTCCTGTCAACCGATTAATCTGAAATTTTGTATACACTTTGGATTTTGGTGACAATACAATTATGTTTATTCATTATCATTATAAATTCAAGATGGCCGCCGCTACAAAATGGCGGATAATTTATGTTTTATTAATCCCATCAATATGGGTATCAAATGAAAGGGCTCAACAAGCAGAATACAATATACTATAAAAAATTGAAATCCAAGATGGCGGCCGCTACAAAATGGCGGATAACGTAGGTTTTATCAATCCCATCAACATGGGTATCAAATGAAAGGGCTCAACAAGCAGAATACAATATACTATAAAAAATTGAAATCCAAGATGGCGGCCGCTACAAAATGGCGGATAACGTAGGTTTTATCAATCCCATCAATATGAGTATCAAATGAAAGTGCTCAACCAGTAGAATACAATATACTATATAAAATTAAAATCCAAGATAACGGCCTCTACAAAATGGCGGATAACGTAGGTTTTATCAATCCCATCAACATGGGTATCAAATGAAAGGTCTCAACAAGTAGAATACAATTTACTATGAAAAATTGAAATCTAAGATGGCCGCCGCTACCAAATGGCTGATAACAATTTTTTATCAATCCCACCAATATGGGTATCAACAAATATAAAAATAGGTAAAAAAACTTTTTAAGTTAAACAGTTTTATGTTAAACATACATTGCAATGTTTAAGATAAATGTACTAAAAACCAAAAAATAAAAATAGGTAAAAAACTTTTTAAGTTAAACGGTTTTATGTTAAACATACATTGCAATGTTTAAGATAAATGTACTAAAAACCAAAAAACAATAAAATAGATACAGTCGTGGGAATTATAAACATATGCATAGACTAGACTAAAATAAAACCGTGGGGCACGTCAATTGTCTACAAATTATCGACTTAATGTGCGATAGAAGAATCGGTTAATTCGTCGTTAGGCAGTTGGCCCGCAGACGGTGAGGAAACTACTTACTATTTTCTTGCTCATGGAAATTCCAATAGTTATACACTCCATGTAAATAAAAGAGATGTTTCAACTAGTTTATCGTTGGACATTCACACTGCTGGCTGGCGAGGAATCGTTTCACTGCTCGTAGTTTGTCTTTAATCGACAAAACATATGATAAAAGTACTACTCGCTCACCACTATGAAACCCTAAAACTCGCTTATAATCGAGCTTGCTTGCTTGTTTCCACATTCTAGCCCTACTTATCACACGCCCATCGTTGTCGGTTGAACAACTGCCTAATTATAGTGTAACATTACAAAACAAAAATTTTAATCAACGATTGTAGACAATTGACGTGCCCCACGGTTTTATTTTAGTCTAGTCTATGCATATGTTTATAATTCCCACGACTGTATCTATTTTATTATTTTTTGGTTTTTAGTACATTTATCTTAAACATTTCAATGTATGTTTAACATAAAACCGTTTAACTTAAAAAGTTTTTTTACCTATTTTTATTTTTTGGTTTTTAGTACATTTATCTTAAACATTGCAATGTATGTTTAACATAAAACCATTTAACTTAAAAAGTTTTTTTACCTATTTTTATTATCAGGTTTTTTTGTGGGAAGATAGTTGATAATTGCCACATTACAGGAAAGTCTCTTTTGGTCCAGATCAAATTATATAGTTCTAATAGTTTATAGAGGCTATTACTAGATAGTTTTTTGAGGAATATGGAAGGTATATCGCCAGGTCCTGCTGCCGAGGGTTTAGTGGATGAAAGAGCTACAGAGAGTTTTTGAAACGAAAAAAGAGAGTTTAACAGATTACTATCGTGGCTGATGTTAGGAGATACGGGATGACTGGGAATGTTTGGTTTGTGAGGATTAACTTGAAGCATATTTTTAGAACTGTATTGAAAAGAAGAGGCCAAAATATCAGTTGTTTCTTGGCTGTCTGTAATAATACGATCTTGTTGAGTGATTGCTGAAATTTTTGTGAATGCCCTTTTCCCTTGTATTTGTCGAATCTTTGTCCAAACCTGGTTAGAAGAAGAGTCAGATGTTATGGAGGAAATATATTTATTCCAACTGTCTTTTTTACATTGTTTTATTGTTCTTTCTGCTCTGGCTCTTATTTTTTTGAACTCAATGAAGTCATATTAGTTCCTCGTTCTTCTATATCTGTCTAAGCCCTTTTTACTTTCTCGAATCGCTGATTTGCAATTCTCATTCCACCAGGGTACAACTTTTTGGGAGGTACATATCACAGTCTTCGCAATATGTTGTTCAGCAGCAAAAATAATACAGGAGCTGAAAAGGGAGACGGCAGCTTCGATGTTATCTGGAAGATTTAATTGGTCTGTTTGATTTTCTACACTTCATCTGAAGGCTTCCCAGTTGGCATAAGCTATTTTCCACTTCGTTATATTGTCAGATGGTTTGGGAATATTGTCATTGATCAAAATGGGGAAGTGATTACTGTCATAGAGGTCGTCTAATGGGTCCCATGTGAGCAAGGGAGAAAATTGTAGGCCACAAAGATTTAGATCAATTGCAGAAAAGGTTTGGGATGAAAGATTGAAGTGAGTGCATGTGCCATTGTTTAGAAGACAAAGGTCAAAGTTTTTATAAACTTTTTCAATGATTTGACCTTTACCAAACGTTTTTTGTGAACCCCACAATGCATTGTGGGCATTGAAGTCAACACAAATTAGGAAAGAATGTGTTAGCTGGGAAATTAAATGTTACAGTTCTGCTTCTGAAACTGAAGCATTAGGTGCAATGTAAATACTGCAAATAATAATTTTGGATAGACACCAAATGGTGGCTGCTACAGCTTCTAAAGATGTATTTAAGGGATGAGCTAATGAGTAGAGTAGGTTTTTTGAAACAAAGACATAAGTTCCGCCACTAGCTCTCTTACATTCAACTCTACTATGGTGATAGCCTTCAAACCCTTTGAGGTGGCATTTGTGAGATTCAGTAAAGTTAGTTTTTTGCAAACATAAGATATTTACATTTAAGGTCGAGGTGAATTGTTGAATACGTTTGAGACGGGCATAAAATTCGTCACTATTCCACTGGATAGAATTGAATGTCAATATGAAGATTTTTATGAAAGCTGTGATGTATCTGAGTGGTCGTCATCTTCAAGAGGGTCCAGGTATGACTAAGATGCTAGGCTTTCAGGTTCTGAATCTTCTATATTTAGCTCATTTTTAACTTAATGCTGAGTCTGGTTAGTCTGTTCTTGATGTATCTTTCAGCTAAGAGAGGATATATAGTGTGTAAACCTGAAGCGGGGATTTAACATCTGTAGTAAATCTTTCAGCTTCTAATAGGGGATTGGAGCTTCCAAAAGAGTTTTCGAGAAAAGCTATAAAATTTTCTACTGTAAGAGTAAATGGATCTTCTGATTTACTATAGACATCTAAAATAACTTTCTTTGTGGGTTCTGGCAGATTAGATTTATCAGTGGAGAGGTCCCTCTTCAGTCTATTTCTACTAGGTTTGGAAATTGCTTGCGTTGGTTGGTTTGGAGGGGGCATAGGATCATTTAAAGGCTATCTTCTGCTATAGAAATACTATCATTTGTACCTGTTGATTTAGCATAAGTTCTTTTTTCAGGGGGTGTTGGGTAGCAGGGGTTTCAGATGTAGTTGGTGTAACAGAATTTGGAGAAATGGTTGCGAATGTAATTTGAGTGGGAGTTTTTGATGCATCTGGTTTAGTTGGAGGGGAAGGGAGAGGTGTGTCGACGGAAGGAACTAATGATTGGGTAGTAGGGGTTGACTGGGTATTTGGACGAAGATTTGTAATATGGCCGGACTGCTTACAAATGAAGCATTCCATTTTATCAGTGGATGAAAATACTCTGTAAGAATTATTATCAAAAGGAATAACTAGTGAAGTTTGTAATTCGTAGTTGTCAGAAGGTATAACAATGAACAAAAGATTATGGATATATTAATCTCCTGGGATACCAGCTTTTACAATAGATATTTACGAAGTTAGTTGTAAAATCCATAGGCTTCTAGAGCTGTTCAAATTAAGTCGTGAGTGATGGAAGGGCACACATTAGAGATCAAAACCCTTTTTGCTATTGTCACTAGTCGTCTTATAGGCAGGTCCAGGTTTCCAATATGAATAACAGAGTTATTTTTAATCAGCTGGTCCGCAAGCTCAATTTTAGGTACCTGAACTATAGTATGGAAAACATTGCAATTTTCGCAATTCTCCAAAAATATATTTTTGGCCTAACATCCTCTCGAAACATGTTCCATTAGATGAAATTTCGTCTAAAATCTATGATTGACTTTGTTAATGCCCTAACTCTATTAATTTTTGAGTAACTATGGATATTTGATTTTTTCCCCTTCATTGGATACTCGAAGTTTGACGCACTCTACTTCTGAATCGCATCATTGTAGTGCACTTCTGATTCTTTTTATCATAGATTGGACCTTTGAGAATACTTTCTTAGAAAATTGTATGAATATTTCCATTATTTTGGTCTATACGATTTTTTATATGAAAGCATGTTTTCATTTAACTTTATTGCTCTGCTAATATTTGAAACATTTATTTCATCGTAAAATGGACAACACCAGTTGATTTGTCCTACAAAAGAACCCCAATTCTCATAATTTCAGTATTTTTTGAAAGGAAAATTATTTTCCGACAAATATGTACCTGAACTATAGTATGGAAAATATTGCAATTTTCGCAATTCTCCAAAAATATATTTTTGGCCTAACATCCTCTCGAAACATGTTCCATTAGATGAAATTTCGTCTAAAATCGATGATTGACTTTGTTAATGCCCTAACTCTATTAATTTTTGAGTAACTATGGATATTTGATTTTTTCCTCTTCATTGGATACTCGAAGTTTGACGCACTCTACTTCTGAATCGCATCATTGTAGTGCACTTCTGATTCTTTTTATCATAGATTGGACCTTTGAGAATACTTTCTTAGAAAATTGAATGAATATTTCCATTATTTTGGTCTGTACGATTTTTTATATGAAAGCATGTTTTCATTTAACTTTATTGCTCTGCTAATATTTGAAACATTTATTTCATCGAAAAATGGACAACACCAGTCGATTTGTCGTACAAAAGAATCCCAATTCTCATAATTTCAGTATTTTTTGAAAGGAAAATTATTTTCCGACAAATATGTACCTGAACTATATATAGTATGGAAAATATTGCATTTTTCGCAATTTTCCAAAAATATATTTTTGGCCTAACATCCTCTCGAAACATGTTCGAGTAGATAAAATTTCGTCTAAAATCGATGGGTGACTTTGTTAATGCCCTAACTCTATTAATTTTTGAGTAACCAGTCGATTTATCGTACCAAAGAACCCTATTTCTCATAATTTCAGTGTTTTTTGAGAGGAAAAGTATTTTCCGACAAATATGTAGGTACTTATATACAAATATATACAAATACTGTCGTTGTATATCCTAGAGGCAAAAATGATATTATTTGGGCTTACTATGTCTCCAATAGCTTTAGTGTAGTCGAGAGGTTTTAGACTAGGGCAGAGACAACACACTGTCTCTGACTAGGGACAAAAAGCAGTTTTAAAAATCACCACTTATACGTATCCGTATCGCAATGCGCATGTGCAGAAGCGATACGTTACGTGAAACGTATCAATCCGTAATCCGTCACACGTACCTAACGTACCTACCGTATTGCATTCTTATGTTCTCTGTTCGCGTTTTCAATGGCCAAACGACAAAAGTGATGTTGTATGCTCAAAAATCATAACCTTATTTTGAATGAACATAACAAACTACTTATTTGATATAGAATAATGAATTTAAAACAAAAAATACTTTTTTACAGTGGCAATGAAGACATTATTTTACTGAGGGAGATATCGGGGCACAATCCCTACGAAGATCCAAGCAGATGGAATATTTTTTAGGTTAAGAATTAAAACCCAAGAAATGGTTACGTTGCGAGCGCATTTGCTTTATACCTTTTTTGATTAGTCACGTATCTCCGTTACGTTACGTATACGGATAAGTGATGTATTTTAAAAATTGCTTTATGTCTCTACTATCTACTGAGTGAAAAACTATAGCTTGCTCTTTCTTTGAAAAAAATGGTTTTAGAGTTGATTTAGCAGCAGCAACTTATGAACCAGGAGAGACAACATTTTTACTTGAAGTTGGGGTGTTAATAACTATAGGAGAATTCATTGTGTTGCCCTTGTATTCAAAAGTAATAGATGTATTAACAATGCTTGAAGTTTTCTACTTTTAAATGGAGACAACCAGTTATACAGCATAATGTAAAACTGATTGCCGAAAATTAAAAAGAATAACGTAGCCTCTGGTGATAATTGAATACTCGTTATCAGATTATAAAAACTTCCAAACAAAATATTGTTGTTTGGATTATTGGATTTAACATAGTTTTTGCACGCTCACGGTGCACTTATCACAAAAAGCACGTTATGATTGAGACGTACAAAGTTCAATGTATTCAGTTGTTCAAAAGTATAAATTTAACACTTAGAACATCTGCGGTAAAACACAAAAATTTCACTTATCGACACAGAGCGAACATAACTCGCTCAGGTTACAGCCGATTGTCTCCTGATACTTTATTTGTATTAATAACGTACTTATTATCAGAATCTAATAAAAATATTGCAAACTGATGCTGAAAGTTCCCATCATTTAATTTCCTCTGTTATCACTCCGACATTGTTAACTAATTGGATCTGGCTTAAAAAGAATAAAAAAATATATATTATTTACGTTTATTTATGTAAATTTCGTATGAGTTACAAAAACAAAAGTCTTTTAACTCATCAATAAATATAATTCATTAACATGGGTGTAGCCATAAACCTATGTTACCTAAAACAGAAACCAATACAAAATATATCACTATTACTATGAATATGATTTTAAAAATTAGGATCAGTATCTATTATAATATTTGAGACTGTAAACAAATATTTAAAGCAAATAAATAAAGTAAATATTCAAAGTGTAACTATTCTCTAACAGTTACTCCTTGTATTGAGTGTTCATGAACAATAGTTTTCGTCGAAATTAATACTAGATACTGATAACATGACAATTATGATGTCTAAAATCTACTGGCAGTATGAATGAGAGAAGGATGTAATAAACCGCGTGATCTTACATACTATAGTTGGTTTTCATAGTTAAAAGTAAAACCGTTTCATACATTTCTTAATATAGTATGTTTTTACACTAAAAACTAAATATATTGATAAATTGCATATTATTTATTTGTATTTTAAAATTCAAAGACTATACATGAGAATTAAATTTTAGAACAAGCACAAAATATTAAAAACTGCAGTAACATTAGTTAGTACTGAAATGTATGCAAATTTTTAAATTCCATCATGAAAATCAGGAACTATTTCAAGTATTACTTGAAATTTCAGCACTTTCTAGAATTTATGCCAGCTCCCATTGATCAAAATTGTTATTTTGCCTTCCTCTTTTTTAAAAGTATCATTTGTATAACTTTACTGTGTGGGTGTTCGACATTCGGTTAATAAAAAAAATGAAGGAAAATACTAATTTCATTCAATTTTTAAGAAGTGAATAATTAAGTAAGTCCCTAATTATTGGGTTGAGAAAGGGGAAAACGATATTTATTTTATTAAAAACGATGGGACAGTAAATATAATCTTTATTAATGTTACTGCAGACGACTTGAGAGGCTAGGTTGTGTAAAAGTTAAAAGGTGTAAACATTTTCAATAACAAAGTTTATTGAATAAATTTATATTATTGTAGTATTACACACATACTTTTTTAAACCATAAAATAATTGTTAACTGCAGCACATATATCCTGATAACTTTACTGTTTATTGGCAAATATGTGATTCTCATTTCTCGGAGTTTGGCACTTATTTGATTGAAGTGTTTAAGATAACAGATTTGACCGAATATTGCGTATTTACGTTAAGGCTTATTTGAACGTTGTAGATTGTTTGAGATGATGAATGCCTGGAATTTGGTTCTTCTATAACAGTTTAACTCCATTTCTAGTTTTAACAGGTATAGCGCCAGGGCGGACACCGGTGTCCGCCATATTACTTCCTCATGGGGCCAAGGTAAAATAGCAAAACTTGACTAATGGCCCAAAGTTATATTTCATGAATTTCTTTTCCTGTTTTGAATTTTAAGCGCATTACACAAGTTCCAGTCAATTTTAATGATCATTAAATCAGGGCCGTTCCAATCATATGTGCAGGACGTGCGGCGCACGATGGCGCCGTCACAAAAAAAGCGCCGAAAGCGCCGAAGATATTTTTTTTATTTTTACCAATGTCTGAATATGCTAGAATTAAGATTAAAGTAGGAAATAAGTAATAATATTTAAACAAATAATTTATAAAATGTATTATTATGATCATTATTATCATCTATAGATTCAAATAAGTTTTAGTAAAACAAAAGAAAGACTAAAATGGTTAAACACAAAAAATCCACATGATCTCGAACACTACAAAATAATTAAACGTGAAACAAGAAAATTGATTCAGAAAGAAAAAAATGAACTTTGGGATAAGAAATGTCACGATATCAATACCTACATTGGAGGACGGAAAAACACAGAAGTTTGGAGATTCATAAATTCAGTTCGAACATCACATAAGGAAATATCACACATACAGATAATAGAAACAAAAAAATGGATAGACTACTATAAAGAATTACTTACTGAAGACAGACAAGAATATTTGAATGAATCAATTACGGAAGAAATAGATATAAAAGGCGAAAACGTTGAAATCACTGGGGATATAATCACAAAAGCAATAAAAGGTTTGAAAAATGGAAAAGCTTGTGGCCCTGAGGGTGTGTGCGCTGAACTTCTGAAGAATGTAACAGATACATTGTTCGGGGTCTAGCGTACATATTCAAAATGTGCATTAATGGACATCCCGTTCCAGAAGAATGGAAAACTGCATATATAGCACCAATCTATAAAAAAGGCGATAGAAAACGATGTGAAAATTACAGAGGAATATCCGTAACAAGTGCAGTCAGTAGACTGTATGAACGAGTACTGAGAGATCTTATAGAGGATGAAATTAAAGGTCAAGAAGAAGAAGAACAAAGCGGATTTCGTGCTGGAAGAACATGTAACGATAAAATATTTTGTCTCAAACAAATTATTGAAAATAAGACTGCAACTAACAGAGAAATACATATAACATTTGTAGACTTACACAAAGCATACGACACAATACCAACGGTGAAACTCTGGGAAGGTCTAAAAGACACCAACATCAATCACACTCTTATTACAGCTCTACAAAATCTTTATAATGGAGCAAACTCAAGAGTAAAAATAGGAAAATATATCACTGATGAATTTACAGTGAATAAAGGTTTGAGACAGGGATGTTGTATATCGCCAACATTGTTCAAAATCTATGTGGCAGCAGCTTTAAAACAATGGAAAAGGAAAATTCATGGAATGGGAATAGAACTCGATAACACAACACTTTATACTTTGCAGTTTGTCGATGATCAAGCAATTATATCAAATGATAAGGAAGATATGGAGTACATGATGCGCAAGTTGATTGAAGAGTACGAAATCTGGGGTCTAAGGGTCAACATTCAAAAGACCAAATATCTTTGTATCGGTGGAGAACATATAGTGATCTAACATTAAATAATGATCGAACAATAACACACTGTCAGGCCTATAACTATCTGGGAGTGACATTTGACTCAACTGGGACAGATAACAAAGAAATAGAAAGTAGAATAACAACAGCGAAAAAAGCGATATCTTGTCTCAATGGCATTCTGTGGAATAAAAATATTACAAAGAACAGAAAATCCAATATATATGAAACTTTAGTGAAAAGCAGCCTATTGTATGGATCTGAAAACTGGAGACTAACAGAGAAATATAAAAAAAGATTAGAAGTTGTTGAAATGGATGCGATGAGAAGATCACTCAGGATTTCAAGGAGAGATAGAATCAGGAATGACACCATTAAAGAAATAATGGGGATTGAAGGTACCATTATAGACGACATAGAGAAAAAACAACTTACATGGTATGGGCACATACAACGTATGCCAGAAACAAGACTCCCTAAACAAGTAATGAACTGGCAACCGATAGAACGTCGGAAAAGAGGAAGACCGAAAACCACTTGGAAACAGGGCGTGGTTAAAGCCATGAGTGCTAGAAACCTGCAAGAAGTGGACTGGGACGACAGGAAAAGATGGAGGCAAGGCGTCGGACAACGTCGAAAGACGTTCTAAACCGGCCTATATATATTGATTCAAATATGACTTCTTGCTTGGTCCCGACCTATTGCATATTTTGTTCTATTACTGAGCGCCGTGCGCCCGCACTATATATTTCTTAGTTCCTATGTTTCATTTCACAAGTTCATTCTTGTCATGCCAAGCGAGTATTGCAGTAAAATCATGTTCATTTTAGCATTGGCTTTTGTCTTAAGCAGTAGAGTAAATCGCATCTCGCATCAGTTAAAAAGTTATACCTATTTCTTATTTCCTTATTTGAAATTTTGTTCTTTTCTGGAAGCTCAAACTTTAAAGTATATGTTATAAGTATAAAATAAAGTTAAGGTAAGTAATGTATATCCAGATCGTTATAATTCGCAATTATAAATTAATTAGATTCAACAAACCCCGAACCCAAACCCAAAATTTTATGTGGTATTATTTTTTTAGATGTCTGAAGGTAAAAAGAAACTTTCTGGTTACCAAAATCTAATTAACAAACGTAAACGGGAGGAGGTGTTGGAAAATACCAATAAGAAAATAACTCAATTTTTCAAAGCACCCATTGATTCTCCTTCGGAGGCTTCCGTAAAAAATGATGATGATAATATGGAGCCATCGACATCAAGTTCAGTTGAAGTTGAAAAAACTGTACCGTTTATCGAAGCTGATGATGATGAAGTTTTTGATAGTAAGACTGTATAGCTGTCTAAAGATCCAGGTTTGTGGCCGAAAATATTATCTTCAATGAATATTGAACTTCTGATAAAATATGGTCCAACCTATTATAACAATTCAAATTGCGTTTTTCCGAAAGACAAGACTGGGCGAAAATTTGCTGAATCATACTTCACTCGAACTTTGCCAAATAATGAAAAAATCAAGCTTGATTGGCTTCTGTACTCGGTATCGAAAAATTCAGTGTTTTGTTTTTGTTGCAGAATATTCAACCTCGACATCGCAAAAGCCCGATTGGCTGATGAAAATGGGTATAATGATTGGCAACATTTGAGTGAACATTTAAATATTCACGAAAAAAGTAAAATGCATTTCGAAGATCTTAAGACATGATCTGACTGTTTAACTAGATTTAAAACAAACAATACGATTGATCTAACTCATAAATATTTGTTTAATGCTGAAATTAAATATTGGCATGCAGTTATTGAGCGAGTATTCTATGTTATTCAGTTTTTAGCTAAACAAAATCTGTCCTTTCATGGTCAAAATTTGAAATTGTTTCAAAATAATAATGGCAATTTCTTAAAATGTGTGGAAATGATTGCCAAATTCGATCCTATAATGGCTGAACATACTAAGAGGGTACAAATGCAAAGCAACAGAATGAATCATTACCTTGGCATCCACATACAAAATGAAATAATAGGCAATAATTTAAGAGAAAATATTTTATATATGATTAAAAATTCAAAATATTTTTCTATTATTCTTGATTGTACTCCAGACATGAGCCATCAAGAACAAATTTCTGTCTGTATCAGGTTCGTAAATTTAGATACAGCATCAGGGGAAATTGTTGTTGATGAACGTTTCTTACATTTTGCTCCAATAGAAGACACAACAGCTGAGGGCTTACAAACATTTCTACTAAATGCGTTAGAAAAACATAATTTTAATTTATACGATATGAGAGGCCAGGGATACGACAATGGTGCCAACATGCGAGGCAAGCATGCCGGTTTACAAAAAAAAATTCTAGATTTCAATCCAAGATCATTTTTTGTACCGTGTAATCACAGTTTAAACTTGGTTGTAAATGATGCAGTTAAGGGAAACAACTCTAGCTGGCAATTCTTTTCTACGGTTCAAGAACTTTACAATTTTTTTTCGGCTTCAACTAATCGTTGGACCGTTTTGGAAGAACATATTTCCAATTTAACTTTAAAACCACTTTCTGAAACTAGATGGTCGAGCAGAATTGATGCAATTACTCCATTGAGGTATCAGCTTGTGGAAGTCTATGATGCTTTATATAGTATATTCAGTGGAGTTTCTTTCGATAACAATACAAAGCATATGGCTGAATCTTTAGCAAATAAATTAAAAAGTTACCGGTTTATATGTACATTAGTATTGTGGTACAATGTTCTGTTTAGAGTCAATACTGTTAGCAAAACATTACAAACCAAAGATTTTGATATCTCGGAAGCATGTACCCAAATGAATAATTTGCTAAAGTTTTTCAATAGTTACCGAAGTGATAAAGGATTTGGAGATGTATTAGTTGATGCTTCTGAACTTGCAAAATCTCTAGATGTAGAGCCAACCCTCAAAACTAATAATGTGTTTAGATCAAGGCGTGTTAAATACAATTTAATTACGAAAATGACGATGAACCAATTACAGATGGAGAACGGGATTTTAAAATAAACATTTTTTTTAGTACACTTGATATTGTTATAAGATCAATTGGTGAAAGGTTCGACTTATTGTCGTCCCATTCCGACCATTTTTAATTTTTATGGGATATTTGTAAATTTTCAGATTTACCAGAAAAGGAACAACTAAATTGTTGTTTACAGCTTGAAGGAGTTTTAACAGACAAAAATCGTAATGAACGTGACATAAATGGAACAGAATTGTTCCACGAGTTGCAATTTTTAAAAAATCTTATTCTACAAACACCGACACAAATGTTAAACTACATTATAAAATAAACGGTTTTAAAGATTAAAACTAACTTTTCCGAGTCTGTGGCCCTGAACAATATTCTATCATAAAATTGTTACTTGTATACAGTTCGGGGAATGTATCGTGCTAACAAACCGAAATTTATCCAAAAATAACCAAAAATGTAGTATATCTGGATTTATAGGACCCGCTGTACTCGCTCCAGTCAACTGAAAATCAATAGGGTACATCTGTGAGACACCTTGAACAATATTCCATCATAAAATTGATCAATTGTATACTCTCTGGAGGCTGTATCGTGCTAACAAACTGAAAATTCTCCAAAAATTACAAAAATTTGGTACTTCAAGTACCATAGCACCCGTTGTACTGGCTTTACTGAGTTGAATATCAATAGGGTTCATCTTTGAGACGCTCTGAATAATATCCAATCATAAAATTAGTTACTTGTATATACTCCGGAGGCTGTATCGTGCTAACAAACTGAAACTTCTTCAAAAATGACAAAAATATCGTACTTAAAGTACTGTATCACTAGTTGTATTGGCTCCGGTGAGCTGAAAATCAATAGGGCTCATCAGTGAAAAGCCCTGAAAAATATTCAATCATAAAATTGGTGATTTGTTGAACTGAAATTTCTCAAAAAATTACAAAATGTCGTACTTCAAGTACCATAACAACCGTTGTACTGACTCTGGTGAACTGAAAATCAATAGGGATCATCTGTGACATGTCCTTAACAATATTCAATCATAAAATTGCTGACTTATCGCACTCCGGAGACTGTATAATGCTAACAAGACATGTAAGGAAAAGTGGCCGACGACAACGACGACGACGACGACATACACACAGGATTTTTTTTCTGAAAACCGTTTTTTCGTGTTGTTGTTGATGGAAAACGTAAAAATAACTAAAAAAAAATTTCAATATTTCAACTTTTTTTGGGGAAAACCAATACTTTTCTCGCATATAGAAAGGTTGGGCGGAAAAGTAAAATAATTTAACTCATTCTGTTCCAAATGCAAGCGTAGCTTTGCGAATTTTGTTGACAATGCCTGTATCGGTTGCTTCAGCGGAGAGAACTTTCTCAAAGTTAAAGTTAATCAAAAACTACTTAAGATCGTCAATGGGCCAACAACGGCTCGATAATTTGGCAATCATATCGATTGAAAGTGATTTGTTGGATAATATAAATATGACTGAACTTATTTCTGAATTTTCCAGAAAGAAAGCGCGTAAAGCTACTTTTATTTAGTGGTTATTTAGTTTTATTTAGTTTTATTCAGGTTATTTAGATTAGGTAAGTATTTCTTGTTCAAAAAATGTTTGTTTATTTTTGCTTCAAAGTTGTATTATTTATTAATTACCGTCTAGCGATTATGTTGAATGTACATAATATAAAATTTAAAAAATATATGCACCAAAAAAAGGCGCTGTGATCACAATTGCACGACGGCGCTCGACCAGGTTGGAATGGCCCTGCATTAAATATAAATAAATGACAGCGGACACCGGTGTCCGCCCTGGCCCTGCAAAAGCTTTGTGTGGTACTAATGTCTGCGCTGGTCTTGTAAAAACGTTTGAACCGAAAGGGCGCCACGATAAACGCAGTCGCTTTTGGGTAATTAGTCACGTTTTCATATGCAGTCTGCATTTCACCTTTGACTTGTGACGGACGTGTGTAGATTTTCTAGGAAAGAATGGCAAATCGTGGTAAAAGAATTTTAAATTTGGCATTAGGCCAAACATCTGATAAGTATAAAAAGGTACAGATACTGTTTATGTATAATTGATGGCATTTATTATATTGACTGCTATGTATTAAAATTGTTACAGATGTTTTTATGGATGATTCTGTTCAGGATCCACCATTTATACCCTCTGGTAGCTGTGATGGTTTCGTTAGTAGTAATATTGATACAATTCTCAAATATGTAATAGGCATTTACTTTCACAAAATCAGAATGAACCGGGCCCTTCCAACTTTCAGATTCAGCAACCTGAGGTACGTCCTAATAATACCGTGGATTTGCAAAATATACCAAAAGTAGATCAAACTGGTGATCACTTTGTACCACCAGATGTATTCAAAACGATTTGGAGTGCTCCAAGAGGAAATCATCTTCGATTTGAAGATACCTATATAGTACAAATATGGGTGTACCGCCAGCGTGACATGCTTTACTGAGAGAATGTAAGCCTTTAGATTATTATTTTGCCTTCGTTGATTTTAAAATAATTGACAACATTGTTACACACACTAATTTGTATGCAACACGCTTCATCTTGGAAAATACAAATATTTCTAATAGTGCCAGAGTCCATGAGTGGCAACCAACCTCCCGAAGAGAAATTATACATTTTATTGGTCTGATAGGCTACATGGGCATTGTTCGATTGAGTTCACTGAGAGACTATTGGTCTACAAAATGGCTTTTGAAGACAAATATAGCCAGGAGCATCATGAGCCGTAACAGGTTCGGAATTTTACTAAAAATGCTACATCTATAATATAAAAATGAATCGCAAAATGTGTTGGTAAGCGCATAACTCAACAACGCCTCGACCAATTTGGCCAAATCTTTTTTTAAAATGTTCGTTGAAGTTCAAGGATGGTTTTTACGGCGAGAAAAATTAGAATTATTGCTGGAAAAACCCTAAAAATAGCCCTTTTCTTTTTCCCATACAAATGATTTGTAACTAAAACGTAGTCAATTTGAGCTTCATTGCTATGGTATAAAGTTCATATTAAATTACAAGCACTCACTGTTGTCTAAGCAATGTAGGTGTGTTCCTAACGTCAAAGATCATATCTATCAAAACAATGTGCGTGTGTGCGTTGGAGCACAGAATACATAGTTGGAGGAGTTTAATTGTCAACTGATACACGAAACAAATTCGTATATCGTGTTTTGTGCAGAGTGTTTACTTAGTTAGTGTTTGTTTAGTTCGTGATTAGTGAAAAAATAATTTATATTTGATATGCCTCCTATAAGACGAAGCAATTTAGGTAGAAGAACCAGAAATGCTACAAACCAAGCTATTTACCGATCTAATCGTACTGCACAAGAACGTGACGACGAAAATGAACGTGAAAGAATTCGGATATCACAAACGCGTGAAGCGAGAGGGCGACATTCAACTAATAATCGCGCAAGTTTGAATCGAGCTGCTTTCAGTTACGATGTGTCAATTGACTACAGTAACTACCAATGTGTTGTTATTGGTTCTATGAACTCGGTTTGCTCACACTGTTAGGCATTAAAATACAAAAACGAAGCCAATGGATTGTGTTGCGCAAATGGTAAAGTAAAATTGATACCATTGGATCCACCACCAGAACCATTGTACTCATTGGTTTCAGGAATAGGAACAGATTCTATACACTTTTTGACACATATCCAACAATATAACAATTGCTTTCAAATGACTTCATTTGGGGCAACAAATGTAGTTCGGGAAAATTTTATGCCAACTTTCAAGGTATGTATTATAGCAGTTACTCATAATAATTTTAGCGAACAAAATTTTCTGTCAGCAAAGTTAAGATGTGTCACTAATCTTCAATTTCTTAATCACTAATATATCACTTAGTCATCATATTATATGGTGATTCAGTTTCAGTGACACTTTTATTATATTTTATATTTGATAGATATTAGTTAAAACTAAATATATACTTTTTAAGATCAAATATTATTTAAGTTTGATCACTGACAATCCATTAATTTATACCACACCATAATATTTTTTTTATTTACAGATACAAGGGCAAATATATCAATGGTCAATTGTATGTTGCCTGTTCCCGTGTTGGAAAACCATCAGATTTGTTTATCTATGCGCCAGGTAATCAAACAAAAAACATCGTATACCACAAAGCACTACAATGATAATAATAATAATTATGATTCACATGATTAACAATAAAGCGATTACTTACTTTTAAATCCTTATATATGTTTTATTTAATTATTTTTTATTCACAACGCCCTATCACCAGGGTGACGGTTCTGTTCAGGAGAATTTTTTTAAATACGTAGGCAAAAAAACTGCCACATTACAAATCTTTTTGACAGGACGAAGTCTGTCGGGTCAGCTAGTTTCTCATATAATGAACTATGTCCAGATGGAAACCGTTTATATAAGATTCGGCCAGTTTTAGATATGCTCATAAAAAATTATCAGCCAATTTATACACCTGGCAAGTATTTCTGTATCGATGAGACTATGGTCCCCTTTCAAGGTCGCTTGCTTTTCAAGCAATATAATCCCCAAAAAGCGCATAAATACGAGATAAAAATCTTCAAGTTGTGCTGTGATAGAGGATATACACTCATATATGCAGGAAAAGAGAAAGAAGAGAACAAAGAACTATTAGTTTCCACGAAAATGTTTTAAATTTATCAAATACGCTTCTGAACAGCGGTAGAACTTGTATCACCGACAACTGGTATACAAACCTTCAGCTTGCTCTTTTGTTGTTAGATAACAAAACGCACTGCATAGATACGTTGAGGTCTGATCGTAAAGGAAATCCATCTACATTGATTCACACTAAACTTAGAAAAGGAGACATTTTAATTCAAGAAAACGAGAGAGGAATATCTGTTCTCAAATGGAGAGACAAAAGATACGTTTTACTGCTATCGACCTGTAACAGCGATGAAACCGTAAAAGTTTAACGGCATAAATAATAAATGCGTTCAAAAACCACAAGCCATTATAGATTATAATTCTGGTAAGAGTTCGATAGATATGTCAGACCAACTAACCAACGCAGCTTTAAGAAAATCTATGCGTTGGTACAAAAAATTGGCCGTTGAAGCACTATTAGGCACTTCAATAGTCAACGCTCATTTTATTTATAAGCGTGTTGAGAATAGCAACATCACAATAACGGATTTTCGTTTATCAGTTGTTGAGGGATTGCTACAATATCAGAATGAACCAGAAGAATTGTCGTGTTCTCGATCTCTTAAAAATCATGTTTTTGCTAAACTGGATTGTAAAGCACGCGAGAATCGAAAGTATTGCAAGGAATGCTACAAATAGAAAATGGAAGGACGAATTGAAAAAAACAAAGTGAAGAAAGTTATAACCTATATTGTCTAAACTGTGACGGTAACCCACGATTCTGTCTAGATTATTTTAACACATTTCATAAAAATGCATAACAAGTAAAGTTACGTAAATGTTTATTTTGTAATCATAAAAGAAAAGTTTAATTTTAATGTTTCCAAGTTTTTACTAAATTTATTGGTACGAAAAACCCAACACTAGCAATACATTGTTCAGGGCCACACTGGTATATGAAAAGTATTCCAAACGTGTCCCCTAGGCCATACACGATCGACAAATATCAACAGGATGAGCGGACACCGGTGACCTCCCTGGCCCATACGGCAAGTACCATGTCGGACACCGGTGTCCGCCCTGGCCCTGCAGTAGTTATGATTATTAAGGAGGCCATTACATTCTTTATGATGAGTAAAACCAAGTTTTTTTATTATGCGATTATACGTATTACACTCATGTGTTGTTCAGTGATCTAGAGTAGACCATTTTAGTTGGTTTGTATATCATCTAAACAAGCAATTGATGAATAAACCAACACAAAGTATCTTGTGCTACTTGTTTTTAATTGAATCTTTTGTCGTAATCAAACATTTCAATCGTTTTGTGATCCACAAAAAATGAGAGGTAACAAAATTTCTATAACAGTGCTTAGCTTTAAAATCTATTTACATATCCTGTATTTGAATCTTAGAAATGTACTTGCAGCATTGCAAACAAAAAATGGCAAACATAGTTTACTAAAATGTCATAAACCTTGGTCATTGCTGATTACATACATTAGTGTTATTTAAAACAATTGTTACATACTCATACCAAATCAGTGTGAGACGTTTGTATAATACAGCACAATAATATTGTGACCAAGATTTAAATAATAGTTCCATTTTTACACAATACCAAAATTTTGGTATTATTACAAACCTTCCGTTGGTTCAGTAGAAAAATAGAAAATTTAGATCATTCATCGGTTTCAAAATATACTTTTAGTCCATCTCTATTATGCACATTTTCTTTTTTGTACAACAAAATATGACTTGTCAATTTGAGCCAGGTTTTTATTAATATGCAATTTTTTTACTAAAAGAATATATCACAAATAAACTATCACAAAATTAAAATAGTATATATAGTAATTGATACGAATAGTATAGATGGGTCATTCAAGAAAATATGGTACATTTAGGAAATTGCTAAATCTGGCATCAGTGGAAAATCACAATTTATTAGTAAAATGATCGATACAGTTTAATGTTCAATATCTTAAATACCTAAAGTAAATGGACATCATACATGGTAGTCTGAAGAAAACTAGTCAGAAAAATCGACATTTCAGACAAACCAGCCAATGTTTGATGAAAAAATAGTTGCATATGGAAACTAATAAGGAGCAAAAATGTTACATAAATAGATTGTGCTCTTGGCAATTGCTTATTACCCTACATAAATAGATGCAAGGTGAACAATTTATAAATATTAGAAGAAATTTGTGGAAATATATTTCACATGGATAGAATGGGATATAAGACAAGATAATATATGAGGAATAGGAAGAACATTGTGGATTTCTAGATTTTTAAAAACGTATAAAGGATCACATGCTAAGTCAACAACTAATAAAAATTAAAATAATTTAAGACATTAAGTAGGTATTAAAATAGTATAAATAATATTCTGGTCCAATGCTATACATAATAAAGTATTTTGAAGAGGGGAAGAAAAAGAAAATATGTGACCGAATACGAAAAAGTGGAAAGAATTAGTGATTATATCATTATATAGTACAATTACCAAGGAGTGCTCAAGAATTACATAAAATGTTTTCCATATAATACTAAAAGCTTATTGCTCAACTAGTTATCAATTTCTATAAATTTAATCAATGAGTAATGAGATGCATGCTGATCCCTAATTTAGTTTTTCATAGCGATACTTTTTAGAATGACCCAGGAATAAAAATTAACATCCTCTAAGAATTACACACATTGACCATTTTATTTATTGAAAAAATATCCATTAGGTACTAAATAAAAATGATTGTAATATCAATATAGGTTATATAAGTATTGACAAGTAGATTAAGATATCTGTTAAATAATCCATATATGATTCAGGTCAGAAAAAAAGTACATCAATAAGTACCCGATACTGTTTTAAAACGAAAACAACAAAAACTATACTATTATACATCATGTATTTATTTTGCGCAAACTATAACAGCTGTGTAGTCTATAATTTCAAAGTCAATAGGCTGTATTTGTAATCCCCTAAATATGTAATTCAACTAAAATAATTGAAAATGCATGGGGATAAGTTTAACATGTTTTCTATTTTTCAGTATTGTGACCAATAAATAGTTTTGAACTTTCTGTGTAAATATTCGTATAACTATTCAATGAATTTAATGTCCACAATTAAGGTTGATTTATTCACTACTGGAGTTAATGAGAAATTTAAATACTTGAAATGCACTCAATTATTTAAGTACCCACTTAATAGTTATGTCAATTTTAGAACTGCTTATATTTGCATAACAAAGGTAACAGTAATCAATTTGTTTTGTCAAATTCTTGAACTGGCATCTATCAGAAATATACTAAATTCGCACCCTCTGTACACTTTTAGAACCACAAATATAGGAAAAAACTGCAATGGTTAGGATATTATGTCGTAACACACTAATATTTCCCAAGGGATATATGAAACGTCATATTTCACTATAAAAATGTTATATTTTTTAAGTAACGCAACAAAAATAGTAAGAAATGTTTTATTTTTTAATTGAAACAGCAAATATGAACTAACAAAGTCTTTGCATTTGTAACAGTACTTTTCAGAATCAAAAATAAAAATTGCAGTTCTCAAACTTTTCGCCGCTTGTGTTAGCACGTAGTTTGACATTCCAACTAATTTATTTGTGCCAGAACATGCAAATGAAACCAGTCAACCATCACAAATCACCCACCATCAACCATAATATTTATAAACACGACCCTTAGCAACGTTACTAATCCGATAAATTCATAAATATAAAATCCAATATATAGATATATGCGTTGGCCCTGCGATTTTTTATAGCCACTGCTAAACTGCATTTTAACGCCATCTATTCGCTTGGAAGGTTACTAACGACATCAAAATGTCAGGAGTAAAACAATAACAAATGGATCAGTATATTAGACACTTGACAGAGTTTTATTGTATTTGTCATTTTTTAAACAGAAATAGTTTTTTAACTTGTAGATGACTTTACTGTAGCACAAAGAAAAGCCAAAAAGGCTTTAATTACAACAGACCTTTCGTCTAGTTCCGATATTTACAAAGGACGGGGATCAATGATACGGAAAAAAAATATAAGGTATATGTCCCATCACTCTAGTTCTGATTCAGACGATAGTCCCTCATTAAATCGTACCATTTATCCTTTTTTTAAACCTACACCACAAACAAATTGTAAGTATTTGAAGGAATTAATTAGAATGTTTTGTGCAAATAATATATTTTTCAGTATTGTATAAAAAGTCGGGGAATTCAAGTGGAATCTATTGCCGAAACTATGAGGTCTGAAGCTGAAGGAATTTCCCTTGAGAATAAAGAATCAAACGATATGGCGGGATTTGCTGTTCCTAGAGGTAATTTGCTTCTTAAGCTAAATCATGATTTATAATAACCTAAAGTTGGCATATTAAGTTTGACTTTTAGTATAAAAATACTGCAAGTAACATCGTTTGAAAAAATAATGTGAAAACGTTATATGAAAAAATTCCAGTAATTCGACATTCGACGCATATTTTTAAAATCCAAATTCAACGTACTTGATCAAATACTGTCCCTAGTATATTGCAAACCGACATTACAGATAATTTCTCAACAATACTACAAATAGTACTGGAAACGACCAAATGCCCCAAGGAACAAGGAATAGTGAAATACATAGATGAAACAAAACTTAAAAATACAATCGGACAAAATTCTTGGGATTTCTTATACTTGAATCCAGATCCTAACTATGCAACAAATACTTTCATTGAAACACTTCGAAAATATATAGACGACTGTACATATACAAAAGAATGTATAAGGAAAAACACGAAGGTTGGATGACAAATACACAATGTATATCGGAAAAAATTAGTGTTTGAAAAACATTGGAATCCATTTTATTGTATCATATGTGTAATATTTGTTAGCACATGCTATTATCAATAAACAGTTCTTATCTTAAGTTTGAGAAGAAAATAAAGAAAATCACCTGTACTATTTTATAAATAAAATTTTATATTAAATGTTTGAAACTATTTGTCGACATTCGTCTTTTAATAAACTATCCTGGTTAATAAAAACGGATAAAAGCTTTAAACAGCTTTTTGAAACAACCTATCCTACTTTTAAGCCAAAAGAAAATAACAGGTTGTTTCAAAAAGTGTTTAAACTTTGTGTGACTATTTGTTTATTTAAGAAAAAACAATATAGGCATAATTTAAAAAACCTTCAGTATTTGCATTGCTTGCCATCTAGTAGTAGCTAGTAAACTGTGACTAATCATGCAGGTATCTTCCTTTATTTTTTTCCTGTTGGTGAATAGTAACCTTCCACCACAATAGATGGCGCAGCACTCGACAAAACTTTGTGGCTTCGGACTTAGTACAGGAGATTCCATTCTTCCCCGCATTAAAAGTATTTATCTATGGTTGGGCTGGCTAGGTATCAGAAATTATGAAAATTGAGTGTTATTTACTGGTTTTGAAATGTCTCCGATATTTTAAGAGCGATGTATTAGGAATACTGAAGATTTATAATTTTTGGTTTTTAGAGTTATGTGAAAAAGTGTATAGGAGACATTTTTCAAAAGTGTATGGAATTTGGTATTTTGTTGGAATTTGATGGAAAGTTGCGGTGACGTGCCTTCGGTGGTTTGGGACTGTACGGTGGTCGGCGGTATAATAATAATTTTAAATCTAAAAATGCGGGTGCGTCGATGGTCGGTCCATTTGGCTAGTGAATAAATTCACAGAATATGCAGGAATACCGCAAAAATCTGCAACACCGACGTTAGGACCTCGGGAAATATACTATTTATATAGGATTCTCGGCTTAAAACTGCAGCCCCATAGTGGAGACAACCGGAAACTACTTCATATACATTGCCATTGTTTGTTATGATGTTTGGTGACTTGTGTAGATTAAATTGTTTTAGTGGTCGTCTTCAGTGTTTTGGACTTAGTTTTGTAATTGTACCCTTACACCTTATTGAAATTAAATGTATATTTGAAGGTAACATTTTATGAAATTATTATTATAATTGTTTTTCTTAAATAAATGATTATCTCAATAAAACTAATCAGTTTTTAACTAGAAAATACTCTTAACTTGAATCAATGTTTCGCTTATCTTTTATATATTATTCACAAAACCCAACAATAGCATTAAAAATTGTAAAGTTATTTATTCCAGTGAAGTTTCTCGGTTTTTCAACGCGAATGAAGCAACCCGAGGACGCATGACAATTTTGAGGTTCATTTTCTTGTTGATAAACTTTAATAGTTGTTCCTAGTCGTGTCTGATCTGTTTGGTTTTAGGGGGAAAAATGTTTTAGCTGTACACAACTTCATGTCATCTGTATTAAAAATTTAACAGCAAATAATGATGCATTTATAGAGTTTACCCAAGTACCCAATGAAAGATACAAGTAATTACATCTACAGTAAAATAACATTTTACAAGTGTATAAAAATAAATATCAACTGCTTGTGTTGGGAGATTATTGTTGTTTTTTTTTACAGTATTTCTGACCCAAATGACTAGTACAAGTTATTGAAGACAGTAATCTATTTAGAAAAAAATTAAAATATTCGGCACTTCATAATGTGTTCAATAAAAAATTTGGATGATTGTAGTATTACATAATCAAAATAAAGCAAACTGTAAAATAAGATTAGTTTATTAAAAATCAATGTTCTTGTAATATATAACTGTTATTTCAGGATTCAGTGCCTAGACAGCTATTGCCATTGGCACTCTATTTCCGGAATTGATGTTTGTTGCTTGGACTAATAAAAGTCTTTTTATGAAGTCGCCGATTTATATAAAACGAACTGAACACAAACTAGGATTATCTCTGTAAGATTTCGACTATTGCACATAGGTATAATTTCAAAAAATCAGCTTACAAACATTGATACAACCGGTGTTTTTCTGAATTTTTATCAGCTGATTTTTAGACAATATTTTAAAAGCAGTAAATACGATTAATTACATTTCAGATAATAGTTCTATATCATGCTTTTCACGATACATCTCAGAACAACTTCGCAACTGAATTAGAAATTATTTGACCATAAATTTGAGCATAGGTACATATTTATGGCCGTCGAAAGTAAGCAGATAGAAGTCATACATTTGTATCATTAACCAATTTTTATTGGCAAACAAGTATATAGTCAACTTATCTGCTCTAAAGACCCGTTAGGAAGAGACAATATATTTCGATGTAATTAACAGTTTAAACAATAGGAATGTATAGATATAACTAAATTGTACTGAGTAATTCAATAAGAGTAACGAGGTACCTTATCTTAGGAACTAATAGTCATGGAGTTTAAAAAAAATCTTGTTAAGAAAAGTGACCGAGAAAAATTGCTGTTAATAATTTTTAAGTTCACAACTCTGTCGCTAGGGGCGTAATCACTATGGTTACATATGAAAAGGCATTTTTCTCGAAAATATCCATATAAACATTATTAAAAAAAGACGTAAACTAACGGCTGGAGGGGAAGGTGAAGTTTTACTGGCTAAAAAGTCCCATGTCATTGTGGTTTTTGCTGCATTCACTAGAGGTCGTGTGTTCAAAAAACTATTTTTAAAAACGAACATCTCAGACTTTATACAAGACGTGGTAACGTAGTTTGTTAAAGGACTTTATAAAAGACGTGGCAACGTGTTTATTTTGTAACGCCAGCCGGTGTAATTGTTCAGAAGTCGATTTCAAAGGGATTTTATAGCTTTATTCCTACAGTAATCAGAAACAGTCGGTGACTCTGCGCAAAAGACTTAACCGCGTTCCAACAAGGTTTCTGATTATTGGACTTGTGCTGGGAAACAACCGATGCGCTGTTCTTACACGTTTCTCTGATAGTTTGCTAACTGTCAGAACAGTTTGCGGATCTTTTACAAGTAAATCGTTGGAATCATGCGCAGTTATAAAAAAAATAAAACTAACCTTTCTTTTGTGTGTCACTTTTATAATTATTTCAAAAATATTTTTGTTTTCAAGTGTTTGAAGTGTTTTTGATTAAAAAATGAGTGATTTTGAATCATCCGACGAATCGGAGATTTCAGACTTTTCTGACTCGGATGCGGATTTCGATTTAGAAGATGTATTGGAAGACCGAGTTAGACCAAAGAATCAAAACACTTTTGAACAAACAGTACCCCAGTTCAATAGAGTTGAGTTTATAGAGCATTTCCGTGTTAGCCCCGCCACTGCAAATATAATTGCTGAAAGATTTGTAGCTAGCACTTATTGTGGACCATATGCAAAACTGAGTGCATTACAACATATATATATTTTTTTGTGGTATGCAGGGCATCAAACATCCAGCTATCGAGATATAGCTGATAGATTTAATATAACTATTAGTGCTTTATTCAGGGTAATTAAAAGAGTAGAATACTTTTTGAGCAATCTTACTCCTGAAGTCATTACTTGGCCTAATGTTGTAGAAAAAAGTGAAATAATAATAAGTTTAAAAACAATAATAAATACTGGCTTGTCAAGCACTTCAAAGTGAGGTTATATCACAAATCGCAAGTGTCACAGAGAAATAAAAGCTAAGCGGACGTTGATCAGATGTTTCTACACCTAGTTTCAAACATGTTTGGAATCGATCCAAAACAGACATGCGCATTAAAGTTGGTTTGAAAACTGTCACGGACTTGTTGGGGATTCTTTGTAGGAACAAACCTAATATCTATCGAAAATAAGATTAAGAACTTATCTTGGACAAAAACCGGGATATACAGCTCTCAGCGATAGCAGCGGGATCTTCAGTAGACTGGTCTTGTCTCTGGACTCTGGTTGGTGGCGAGTTCTGGATCGGCTTCAGAGGTCCACTTACGGCTGCAGAGCAGCGAAACGAGATATCACCACAAACAAAATGTAATTGACGACTGAATAAATTTAACTTCTTACTGAAGGAAATTTAACGAAAAAACTCGAATGTTTAACTCGTTCAATGCCGCTGGCTCTCATAAGAGTCAACACTACTCATGCGCCGATGCCATTGACTCTTAAAGAAGCCACATTTAAATGCTGATGCTATGCGAGATATTTCAGTTGGCAGGTTGTGTCGGCACGGACGATAAATATTATTTCACTAGTTTTCGCAGGCGGTTCCGTTTTTTTGTTTTGCAATTGGTAGTTATACGTGTTTTAAAATGGCGGACGATGACGCTGTACCGGGATCTTCTAATCCTAAAAAACTAAGATTGAGTGGAAAAAAATACTATACAGACAGTGAACTATCACAAATATTGGAGAATAGTGGCTGCGATGAGTTTGATTCTGATGGATGGGACTATAATGAGAAGGATTCGAGTGATTTCGAAGAAATGAATGACGACTTGATCACCCGGGCAGTGAACGATTCGTCTTCAGATAGCATGTTCCGACAGGTAGTGCCAACAATAAAAGTTATTATAGACTGTAAAGAAGATCCCATAGATATGAAAAGTCTACCTTTTTTAAAAACAGAGAGTTTACTTATTCGTCCAAATGGAAACTCTCCTATTGACTATTTTCGTCATATACCTAATGACTGACAATTTTCTTCAAACAGTTGTTGACGAAACAAACGCAAATGCAGAAGAAATTTTCTTTATCTGGCATCACCAAAGAAAAATCACGTATATGTGATTGGAAATATCTCACTTTAGATGAACTTTTAGTTTTTTTGGGAATTTTCCTGTATATGGGGATTGTAAAACTCAAATGTTTGCAAGACTACAGGAAGAAAGATCCATTTTTTCACTGCAAAGCAATAGCAGATAATATCAGTCGCAATCGTTTCCTAATAATATTGCGTACCCTGCATTTCTCAAGAAATCCGAGTCCTGGAGAACCGAATCCAGAGGACAGGTTGTATAAAATAATACCTGTTATTAATTTTTTTAACGAAAGAATGTCTATGGTTTATTATTCTTGCCAGCAACTTTCTCTGGACGAGTCGATGGTGCTATGGAGAGGGCTGTTGTCATTCCGCCAATACATAAAAAACAAAAAGCATAAATATGGGATTAAACTTTATATGATGACAACTCCAACAGGTCTCACACAAAAGATTGCTGTGTACACTGGCATGCTTGATGAAATAGGATGCCGATGTCATGCTAAAAAAGTTGTCTTATATTTGATGGAAAAGAAATTAAACGTTGGACATCACGTGTACATGGACAATTATTATAATAGTTTTGACCCACTTGGATCAAGAAACCCATTATACTGGAAAACTACGATTGGACAGAAAAAGTGTACCCATAGAGGTCAAAAACGCAAAACTTGCCATGAGCAATACGATTGCCAGATATGCAGAAGGGATTATGATTGGGAAATGGCGAGATAAAAGGGATGTGAGCTACATATCGACGGAGTTCGAGAATAGTATGATTGAAGTAGAAACAAGGAGAAAAGAAAAATGTAACAAACCACTGCCTATAGTTCAATATAATAAGTACATGTCAGGAATTGATAGACAGGACCAAATGCTGTCGTACTATTCAGCAGAAAGGAAAACAATTCGTTGGCCGAAAAAGTTATTTATGCATTTTATAGAAACGATGCTGCTAAATGCGCATCATTTATTCAATAAATATTCTGGATCAAAGATGACATTGTACGAATTCAGAATAAATGTAGTTAAAAGTCTAATGCCAACAATCACTGAAAATATTCCCGCAGTAGTCACTCAAGGGCACAAATTAGTGAAACGAGATTTAAGTGACGGTAAAAAACAAGTGTCCAGAAAACGATGCCAATCTTGCACTAAGAATGGAAAGTGTACCCAAACTATGTATGAATGTTCTACATGCCCAGGTGCTCCAGGCTTCTGCTTGGAATGTAGTGACATTATTCACAAATAATTGTTTTCGATCAACAATTATTATATTATATTTGTTCTATAGCGATAATTATACTTTTTATTTTCTCTTCTGTAGTTTATGCAACAATATGTTATGTAGGATTTTAGTTTCTTTTCTTGGAGGCAGATTTATTTTATGTTTTATAAAGTTTTTTAGTTTTGTTTAATTGAAAAAATGTCTGATATTTTTGTTGGTTATGTACCTATGTACTTATTGGTGCTTCACTTTTAATAAATGTTTAATATTTTTGGTTTACGTTTATTGATATCCAAGAAAAAATATTTAAAAAACACAAGCAGCAATGAATTACGTCCCGTCTATAATAAGAGCTAGTTGGCCAAAAGGCATATTTGAGTATCAGTACCGCCGGCTCTCAAAAGAGCCAGAAAAAATAATCTTGAAAATTTAAGTAAACTTTAACGCTTATCTTTGAGACATCTTAACACTAAAATAACAACGCATTGAAAAAAACTGAGTTGGCACCTGACTAAAACCTGCCGAAAATGGATAGCAGTGAACGTGTTAAATAGGAACTTTGCGAATGTAAAAACGGTCATACAACGCGTTATTAACATATCGAAGTGAATAATTTTGAATTAGAGGTGGGAGTAGCTGAAGAAAAAGCTATGCTCCTGAAAAATTGATAGATGTCGCGATTACATGTTACATGTTCCTTCACGTTTTTTTACTGTAAGACGTAAAATAACGGCAGGAGGAGAAAGTAAACTTTTGCTGACTAAAGTACCTATAGACTTGGTTTTGCTTAACGGAATTTGGCAAACTGTATCTCATTTAAAAGAGGAAAGATAATTAAAAAAGAACCCATGTCACTGTGATTTTTGCTGTTTCCACTAGAGGGCGTGATTAAAAAGTTGGCCGTTTTTTGATTTTGCTCCAAAATTTCCAATGTAATGGTATAATTATTTCATCAGATTCGGAAAGTAGATTAAATGTGCAAGAAAAAATGTACAAACCACATGTCGAAGTCTTTATTCGTTTCAAAGTTATCGCCTAACGAATTTTTTTTAAAACCAATCAATATTTTTTTAATTGTCATAGTTCCGTGGTCAACCAAGTCATGGACACACAAAAAAAAGAGTTTTAAACTTTATTCACATTATTAATCATTACGATAATTATAATAACAACAAAATTAATAATAATACAGATAACTCAACAATAACAAAACAAAAATTTCCTACCGCAGCTACATAAATCATGAGAAACACTTTTCATAAAATTGTCAATAAAATAAACTATAAATCTTCAAAATGTCCACCATTATTGCCCACACATAAATTTAGTTTTTCGGCTGTAGATTAAAGGCATCTATAGCCATATTTTAAAAATAATTTTTAAATTAAACGAAAATGAGTAAACCTTAAGATACATAAACCTGAATGAAATGTAAAGAAACAAAACACAAGGGAAACTACAGATACAAATTAATAATGTTATTCTTTGTCATTATTATTATGATAATTCTTATAATAATTGACATTATTTTGTGGATGAATTTAAAACCTGTTTGTGCATGGCATGCTTGACCACAGATTGACAAGTAAAAAATAACACACAGAGGGGTCGCATACCCCAGGCAAGCTACTGTCTATTCTAGCTCTGTTTAAAGTATCTATGGTTCCTACCACTCTACATACCTTTCAACAATAACCCGTAGTTGCCCCTGCAGTGTTTTTCGAGCCGACCGGTCGTTCTTGAAGCGAGCACGTGGCACATAAATCGGCTTGGGGTATGCCATACCCCAGTATACCAAATTCCTAACGGAAATTTTACATAAGCAAATGAGGTAAGTTGCTGTTTTAGATATTGCTGTGTTTTGTTTTTAGCGAATTTTTCAATAAAATTCTTCCAGTTTTTAACTCTTAGATGAGAGATTACGAAGTAGACCAAAAAAATCCACGCGAATTATGGAGCAGCTGACACTGTGGACGACACAACTTATCAGGCAGCAAAAAACCATTCATCGACACTGACTCATATAGATGAAGCAGATCACCTCAGCCAGAGCTCAGAAGCCTCAGATACTGGGCAAGAAATATCAGATGATGAAATACCGGATGAAGAGTGCAAAAAGGTATGTATCGGGTGTTGACAAGAAAACAAAATGGATAGAGACACCACCAAATCCTAATGTGCGCACTCGTCAAGAAAACATGATAATCCACTTACCAGGACCAAAAAATGATGTAAGTTCGTAAAAAGTCCGTTAAGTTGATAGGAGTTATTTTTCAATGATCAAACAATCGAGTCTATAGTGGAATGAAGTCTGCAGGTTATACAAACAAGTCCCAAGTTGGCCCCACAAGTCCATCAGAAATAAAAGCGTTGTTTGGTCTTCTATATTTGGCTGGTAGAATAAGGGGGGATAGATTGAATTTTGAGGACTTGTGGACAGGCGGTGGCACAGGCTTGGAAGTTTTTAAGGATACACAGTGCCACGGAAGCGGTTTTATTTGTAATTTGCTTGAGGTTTGACAACAAACAAAATCGGAATGAGAGTTTCAATTGATAAGTTGGCACCAATAAGGTCCATATTCGACAGGTTCGTTGAAAACTCCAAGCAGTACTATAGCCCATCTAAATACCTCACCATTGATGAGAAATTGGAAGCATTCAGAGGAAAATGTGGATTCAGGCAATTCATACCTAATAAACCAGCTAACTGTGGCTTAAAAGTATTTGCTTTGGTGAACAGCAAAATATTTTATGTACTAAATCTTGATGTCGGTGGTCAACCTGAAGGACTCTACAGGGTCAGCAATAAACCAATAGATATTGTATGTCGTCTTGTTGCACCCATTATGGGCTCTAGAAGAAATATTACTTTCGATAATTGGTTTACAAGCTATGATTTGCTTGTTAAACTACTAATAGATTACAAACTAACATCTGTTGGCACTGTCAGAAACAACAAAAGAAAAATACCTAGTGAACTCTTAGCAGTCAAAACAAGGCAACATTAAACCTCTAAATTTGTGTTTCAAACGGATGTAACGCTTGTCTCTTATACACTTAAAAAAATAAGAATGTTTTTGTTATGTTCACGTAAAACCACGATAATAAGATCGACTTCTCCAAAGGTGAGCTAAAGAAGCCCGAACTGATATAATAACCAATAACACTGTTTTTATCTCTTCTGAATAGTGCTGGAATTAACGCTTTTGTTTTACACTTGAACACTAATCAGGAAAATATTAAAAGGCGTAACATAGATTAAAAGGCGTGACTTTATAAAGGAACTCTCATTATCCCTTGTGAAGGAACATATAACATGTCATCGCGATATGTATCAATTTTTCATAAATTATTTAGGAGCGTTACTTATTCTTCAGCTACTCCCACCTCTAATTCAAAATTATTTACTTCGATATGTTAATAACGCGTTGAATGACCGTTTTTACATTCGCAAAGTTTCTATTTAAACGACAAATACGAATTGAGCTTTTTCGTTAAACATCCTTCACTAAGAAGTAAAATTTATTCCGTCGACAATTACATTTTGTGTGGTGATATCCTGTTTCGCTGCTCTGGACCCCTGAAGCCGATCCAGAACTCGCCACCACCAGACCAGTCTACCCAAGATCCCGCTGCTATCGCTGAGAGCTGTATATCCCGGTTTTCTCCAAGATAAGTCCTTAAACTTATTTTCGATAGATATAAAATCCCTTTGAAATCGACTTCTGAACAATTACACCGACTGGCGTTACAAAATAAACACGTTGCCACGTCTTTTATAAACTCTATTAACAAACTACGTTGCTACGTCTTGTATAAAGTCTTAGATGCTCCTTTTTAAAAACAGGTTTTTGAACACACGCCCTCTAGTGGAAGCAGCCAAAACCACAATAACATGGGGCTTTTTTAATTATAATCAACAATATTTCCTTTTTTAAGTGATATATACTTTGCCAAATACCATTAAGCAAAACCAAGTTTATAGGTACTTTAGTCAGTAAAAGTTCACCTTCCCCTCCAGTCGTTATTTTACCTCTTACAGTAAAAAGATGAAGAACAAAAAGATGTAAAATTTTAGTGAGATTCTTAATGTTTTATTTTTTAATATTGTTTACATGGATATTTTCTAGTAAAATGCCTTTTTATATGTAAGCATAGTGACTACGCCCCCTAGCGAAAGATTTGTGGACTTAAAAATTATTTCCAGCAATTTTTCTTGATCATTTTCCTTAACAAGATTTTTTTTCAAAACTTCAGTACTACTATTTCCTGAGATATGGTAACTAGTTACCCTTATTGAATCACCAGGTACATCTACACATATTTTGAGACATTTTTTAAACAGCAAATTGTATTCGATTCATCCAAAATTCAATTGCGAAATTCATCTTCAAGCCCACATATTAATAACAGTTACTATTATAACCAATACTTTTTCCTAACATCAATAATTGAAAATACACAATAGCAATTTAATTATTTATTATAAAAAAAATAGTCTCATCATAAAACTGATAAGAAAATTAAACTACATAAAAAATCAAAGTCAACATAAAATTCATGATATACAATACATACAAGTTTACCATACTTTTGAATATTCCAAATGGTTACCTATTATAAGGAGTAGTCTTCCATCATATGGTAAAAATGCAAGTTTTAATTGATACCAGAGTACAATTTTTTCGATTTAATCTCTTGATAAAAATTTTTGATATTTAAATATTATTATGATTACAAACATAGTACAATTAATACCGAAGTAGTCTGCGCCATAAAATACAGGATAAAAACTGATCATAATTTTTTTATATAATTTTACTTAATAACAAAGTATTTTAAAATCATCAACGGCCAGTTTCACCCTCTTCTGATAAGTATCGGATAGCTTATTCACAACTTTTGTCTTTGTCACTTGGCATAAAATAAAAAACGACAAAACTTCCGTTTTAGCTATCAGACACTTATCAGAAGATGGTGAAACTGGCCATTAAAGTTAGAATATTTCTAATAAAAATTATAAAATCAGGGAAATTACTGAAGGAAACTGCTAGTAAGCTGAACTCCGCAAAATACTTTTGGTTTTATCCCTTTTACTAAACATACTTATGGAGAAAATAACTATCTATTAACAGAGTTCAAAAATACCATCAGTAATAGTCTGAAGATGTACCACCAATTAAAATGTTGCTGCGAAACAAATTCATAGTCAGTTTTTTCTGTTGCAATTGAAAATGGTTTCAAAACAAGTGATTTGTATCAATTTCCCCCTGAAAATGTTAATTATTCCATGAAAGAACCGGAAAAACATGTGTCCATAGAAAGCAAATCTAAATTTACACATCTGCAATATTTGGAAACCAAAATTGAAACCACAATCTTGAAGGACTTGAAGAATTCGAGATTTACAGATGATAATAAATGTGTTTATAACGTATGGTTTCAATTTAAAAATGAAGATGCTCATTTCAGAAAATTCTATAGTTGTAGTAAGAAGGAGTTAAAGAAAGAATCTACAAATGGAATATTATTGGAAGTTAACAATAATATTCATGAACTTTGATAGGAGTGCAAGACACAATATAATTCGAGTTTCCGGAATACAATGATCATGAAAGCTGGCCAATAATAAATCCTGCCACAGAAAATTTAATCGACAGAGAACTGTCTTTGCAAAAACAGCAAAATGAAACTGTTAGATCACTTATAACATCAGTATTCTACATGATTTCTTAGAGGAAGCTCCACCACTATCTAAAGTTACTTTCTCACATGTTTGTCTACATTTTTATCTACAACGCATTCTCTTCTAAAACCCCTTTACAACCGACTTTTGAAAAATTACACCAAAATGCCGTTCATTTTAACAATCTGACATATACTCAACAGAGCTCTAAGATATAGAAAAACAAAAAGAAGGCCCACAACATAGGTCAACAAACAATATTCCAGAAGTTTAACAATTAACATATTTGCCTTCCAAAACATTATCGCCGCCAGTAACTTCAATACCATCTTTCCCAGACTTGCCTTCAAAGGTAGTTTCAGAAAATTGCATTGTGGTCACACCAAAAAGGAAAGCTGTAGGGATATTGAGAGATATACTTATTTATCCTTCCATAATAACACCACAAAAAGAAAAAGAGATAATCTTTCCCCTGTCATAACTTCTAAATGGATTCAATTAGCAGAAGCCAAGGAAAAGCAAAAAGAACTTGAACATGAGAAAAACATGATGAATAAATCTACCAATAATAAACCATAAGTATATAAAATCAAACAAAAGAGGAAATCAAAAAAATACGGAAATTCAAAAGTTAGCATTAAGGATGAACAAGACATGGAGAACAGAATTAATAATAAATTTACTGTTGTTGAGATATGTGAAGCAGTCGAACACAAGAAATCTACGAAATCCAGTCCAAAAATAAACAATGATAAGTCAGACAATCAAACCATAGTAAATATCACTAATATGGAAGCAGATGAAAAAAATAATGAACAATTAAGAAGACCAAAACTGATAAGCAGCAATGGCGATTTGAAAGGTGGATATGGATATGTTATAGTGAAATAGAATGATAAGCTTTTCCCTGGAAAGGTAACACTCACCGATGAAACATTGTTGCTTGTGAGGTTGTGAGTATCATGGTGCCAAGTGGTGAACATTGGAAATAGCCAAAATAAAAAGGGCGAAATCTTCTATGACTTATCAGATGATGTATGTGAGAGAATTAAATCGCCTATAAGAAAAACTCAAGAGGAATATTTGTTGTACCTGAAATGCATAAATATAACAATTATATAAAATGATAAATCAAAACATTTTTATTTTTTCAACTTGTTAAATGTACCTGCATACCTAGCCTGACTCTACATATCCCATGTTTTATAGCTAGTGGCCATAAATATTTCTTTAAATGGTCACATTAGGTACAAAGTGGCCAAAAATGGTGAAATATGCATATTTTTTATTTTTATGTAATCACAAAAATGGTTTTAAATTAAAAGTTGGAAGATTAATAATTGTTTTATTAAATGGTGAAAACAAAATAGCATTAATGAGAACCGCTGACAAATTATTAGCAATTCATAATACAAAAACTCTTAATCTTAAAATGGCCACAAATGGTTTTTGTACCTTTTTGATATGATTGAAGTTTATCGTGACGAGTGGTCTATTAATTTGGTAATTAAGGAAAGCCTCTAAGCAAACAAAAGTTTGTTTTGCACAAAACGCTGACAAAAAGATTAATAATGGAGACATTATTGAAATTCCCAAAGAAATTCTTGAAAGAGCAGCGAGAGCAACGGAAAATATATTGCCCCGAAAGTTAAATGGATTGTAGGAAGTGGAATTTGACAGATTTCAAAAATGAATGGTAGACAACGGTGTTGCACTCATTGATGAAATAGTTTTGTTGGGATATTTTGAAGAATTGGTATGTCTCATACTGTTATGTTTGTTTACTTATTTAAAGTCTGGAAAATTTTCTACAAACTCGCTCTGGACAAAGTTTTCTAAGGTCAGGAAAACAGTACTATCCCAAGTTAGTAGCTTTTTTAAAACAAAGATCTAAAGGATATAAATATAAAAATCGAAAATTTTAACTCGAGAGGAAGGGATAAAGTTTGTTCAGGAAGTACCAAATAAAACGTTTCTGATTTGATGAAAGTGGCGCTGTTATTTGGGGTGTTTGGAGGTTATAGCCTGGAAGAATGACTGAATATGTTAATTGATCATATATAGGACAGGGGCGAAATCATTGTTGTGATCATACCCAAACCGAAAACCGACAAGAAACGTATTTTTACCATTACTGATGACAAAATAATGGGTTATTTGAAGCTGATAAGAAAGTATGGATCGTTGCATCCATAAGGCTTATGCTACCATAGCTCAATATTTAAATTTGAAAAATGCCGATCAATACACAGGTCATTGTTTGTGAAGAACATCAGCTGCCTTACTAGCGGATACATGAGACAGTATGAGTACATTAAAGAGACTTATGGCGGCTGGAGGAGTTCGAGTGTTGTGGAAGGATATTTAGAAGACGGTATCGCATCCAAAAATAAAGTTGTGAAACTGCTAGCTGGAGGGTATTCAATATGAAATATTGCAACCTTATAATTAGACGAGAAAAGTGTTTCTATTACTGGTACATTTAATAATTGTTCTTTAATTGTAAATGAAAATAAATAAAATGACAAATATCAACTTCGTGTTTGTACTGTATTAACCTATTTAAAACTATAGATACCCTTAATGCCCTAGATCATAATCATCCTTTTTATGCATGCGTATCAAGTTGTAATAGCTAAGTAATAAGATACTGGTAAGTCATATTATGATGGGTAATTCAAATTAGTGAGGACAGATTATGACATACTTTTAATTACTATACAAAAAAAAACGATAAAGCTTGTATATCCTGTATATAGTGTTGTAATCTCATTACTTATAAAATTAATAATAATCATGTTATAAAAATCATACCACAACAAAATATGATAAGTAACAACAATATTTTATGACAGCTGCTAAAACAATCATGTACTCTGATATCGAAGTTTTAGACACAAATATACAGTCGAGAAATTTGATGAGATCATATCCACAAAAAATAACCCTAAAGGTGTTGGTCGAGTCGAGTCATATCGCATCATTGAACCTTTTAACTCGAAAACCAATGATACATTCAGTAAAAATAAATATGTGACAATATACACACTGTCAGTCCTTTAATTTTTTTTTGACAGACGAACGGCATTAAACGATTTGCCGTCGTCAGAAAGTCTAATTTGACTTGTGCTTTAGCACTTATAGAACAATCTGTGGATTTTCAATAAAAAGAAATTCGGCAATATTCAGTTTTTAGTTAAAATTCTATAGCGAATACCAATTCATAGATTTAAGAAGTACATCTTGTAAAAATTCTTATTCAGATATTCAGTAAATTGTGATAGTAAATAAATTGATATACAGATGGATATTCATTTACCGAACATTAAATAGGGATACTATTTTATAATAGGCGGCTATAAAAATGTTTCTTCTGCATACAATAGTGAAAATATTAATTTGGCGGAAAATGAACAAATTATTACAGTGGCAGTGCAATTGAAACGATACCAAAAACAAAATCACCCATAATACTCGTTTATTACATTGATTTGATGATTAATATTAAGGTAAAAACTTCCAATTAACGGCATTTTCTTGAAATCTAATCGAATAATGCTATTCCCATCTGGTTTTCGTAAAATATAAGGCCAATTATTGACACCCTCCCAATGGTTAACACCTGCCTACATTATCTATTTTTATAATAAAATAAATTAATTGAAATAGTTATTGACAATTTCTTCTTACACAATTTGACAATGGTGTATAACGTACAGAACTTTTTAGAGTCGCCATTTTGAAAAAAACGCTTGTTATTGTGTCCACTGTGTTTGATGAAATTTGAGAAATATGTGTTTCACTTCAACTAATGTAATTTTCACAGATTGATTCATTTAACCTTAGTACGACAAGCTCCTTGAGGTGCCGATAATTGGAGCTCTTACCTTACTGGCATTTTGGTAAAGGAACGTATCTGCTAGTTTGGGTGTTTTAAGTAAGGTACTATAAGGTGTGCTAACCTCCACGACCTTCGTCCCTTCAGAAAATCAAGGAAAAGCAGATAATGCAGTTCAAAATTTACATTGTTCAGACACTTGAGAACTTTTAATAGATAATATCTTAGAACAAGGATTTTGCTAATACTATACTATATATTCAGATTTCGCCACCCTTACTTTGCCATATCCCAGAGTATTCGATTTGTCACTACAAATGAACATTTTTTTACACTGTACACTATGCATAGAACTTATTTAACCAGTAAGCACTATCAAGTTTGGTTAGGTTAGGTTAGGTTAGTAAGCACTATCAAGTTTGGTACCCGCTATGTGATTAATGACAATGACAATTATAGTTCTGTTTTGCCACTTTCTGAATCTGTACAACATAGAAACGAAATTAGAATGAATTTAGTGATGTGTAGGTGTAGGGACTTAGTCTATAGTTCGATTTCAATCTAACACATTCAATTCGTTTTAATTATAAAGAAAATAATTAAGTGTTAATTAATAACTAGATCTAATGATTTGGTGTTTACTATACGCCTAATCTTTTACCTATCAGTTGCCTAAAATGGGATTCTTAAACTGTGTTTTCTTAATATGAAGCTATTTTAAGTGTTAATCATTTAAACCAATTTCATTGTTAAAAACTGGTTTTAATTAAAATATTTCCAATATGGGAACATTTTAAGATACTTCCTATTTATATAAACTATATAAATACTATTTTTTTCTTCTTAATTAAGTTTGAAATGAGAGTGCAAATTTAATTCAACCTTATTAGTTTCAACAGTGATTAATGCCAGATTTGTCCAAAAATTATGAGCAATAATACTTGACATTTTCAAAATACTTTATGAGTCAGAATAGATAAACTAAGAAGACTGTGGTACAAACTAAAATAAATTTTAATAAGCCTAATTTAATAATGAGTTTAAAGTTCTGTTTCACTATATCCATTCATTTTCGAAATCATGGCTAACGCTGAAAATTGTTGTATCTATTGATTCTAACTAAAAACCTATTTTGCCGAACGAATTTCTATTTGCGACTATCAAATCCTTTCAGAAGACAGATTGTTCCATTTACAGATCCGAACATTTTTTTATACATTTTTATCTCAGATTCTTTACCACAGATACAGTTTCCATTGCTAACACAGAATGCTTTGTAAAGAGCTTCAAGTTCTAAGATAATGACGATTGCACATTGTTCCCTAAAGTGGATAGGAGGTGAAGAGAAAAATGAGTTACAGGAAAATTCATGAATATTACAAGATAATTCGTAGTCAAAATGATTTATATACACTTTACGTTGAATAACTAAAATATATCAATATATTGATTTTTAAATGCATTATTCTGTTATAAGTCATTCACGATCGAATTATCATAGTAAAATATATCTATCTGATTAGATGAAACCGAAGTAAAGGAAGGTATTAACTACAATTCAATACAGTTGTTATGATTATTTAATTAATTTATTGATGTAGTATGTAAAGTTATAAATTCTCCTTAAAAAATTAGTTTATGTAGGAGCATTAAAAGAGTATCATACAATATTTCTTGTCAAATATACCCGGTGGTGAAATTTGCAAAAGTAAGTGTGTTTTCTGCCACTGATAAAAATATTGCAAATTACAAAACACCTCATAAATGGAGAGTAAAATTGTTGTACATACCTTCCTTTATTTTTCGATAACCTAAGATTTTTTATAAAATGAACATTGTGTAGCTTAAATGATACGAATCTTCCTGTTACCTAGTACAGTGCCTTACTATTAAGCATACAACAGTCAATAATTTTCACAACATCCAATGCTTATACTTCGTACCACGTTTTCTAATAATGAAAAAATTAGGTCACACGACTGTTGGTTTCGATTCAAATCTTTAAACTATCGTATATTAAAATTCACATTACATATCTCTTAGGTCCAGTCCAAAAAACAGAAATTATTGTTCAATTTGAGTCTATAAGACATTGTCTGAATGTCCTTAAGAACTTCAAGGAGCATTTTTAATAAGTCACTTTTGAGGGTTTTCAATATTGTCAGTCCCAACCGTTCTCTTTGATCATATGAGCTAGTTCAATGATGAATTTGCCTTCTTTGTACTTTTGGCTGGATTCGAAGGCATGTTCCTGAAATAAACATATTATATTGTTAAAAATGTTTAACTAAAATAGGAAACTTTGTGGGTTGGGAAAGAAAACGGAATTGTTCAAGTGATGTGTTAGGTACATGTTTATTAAAAATATTTCGTTCTAAATTTGCTGATGTAATGGCTGTACAGTAAGTCCAAAAATCGGTTTATGAAATACCAAATTGTTGAGCCAACATTCCTAATAACTTATAATAAAGGTACTAAGTATTTCGATTTCAGAAGCACATCTTACATACTCGTACTATATATATATATATATATATATATATATATATATATATATATATATATATATATATATTGTAATCATTTTTAATAAAGTTAGTATAAATTTGTTTTTTAATTGAGATTAATAAAATTTGTAATTATAATTTAAAAGAGTTTTGGACGCCATCCTACCACTTAAAAGGTAAGTAAAATTCGAGGGGGTAACCACTGAAGATTATTTGTGGTGAAAGATTTCCTCTCCTCAGGATCTCCTCGGATTTCCTCCTCCTCTTAATATAATTACGGGGTCAATCAACACAAACAGCTATATTTCAGTGCACTAATAATATTCTGAAATTTTTTTGAAAATTATTATCTGAACGCAGAATTATTTGCGTGCAATACCCACTAATCTATTCGTTGCTTATTGTTCATATGTCAGGCACTATTCGTACATCTTGTTATTATATCTATATATATATATATATATATATATATATATATATATATATATATATATATATATATAAATGAATTGCTGTTCGTTAGTCTCACTAAAACTCGAGAACGGCTGAACGGATTTATCTTATCTTAGTCTTGAAATGTTCGTGGAGGTCTAGGGAAGGTTTAAAAGGCGAGAAAAAATCGAATAATTTCCGGGAAAACACTAAAAACAGCCCTTTTCTATTTCCCATACAAACATATATATAAAAATGAATTGCTGTTCGTTAGTCTCACTAAAACTATCTTATCTTAGTCTTGAAATGTTCGTGGAGGTCTAGGGAAGGTTTAAAAGGCGAGAAAAAAACGAATAACTTCCGGGAAAACCCTAAAAACAGCCCTTTTCTATTTCCCATACAAACATATATATAAACATGAATTGATGTTCGTTAGTCTCACTAAAACTATCTTATCTTAGTCTTGAAATGTTCGTGGAGGTCTAGGGAAGGTTTAAAAGGCGAGAAAAAAACGAATAACTTCCGGGAAAACCCTAAAAACAGCCCTTTTCTATTTCCCATACAAACTAGAATCAATTTGAACTTCATTGCTATTCAATAAAGTTCATATTAAATTATAATCACTCACTGTTGTCTAAGCAATTTAGGTGTGTTCCTAACGTCAAAGAGTGAATTTGCAATTTATTACCGCTGCATAAAGTTCAAATTCAATCATATTTATGAAAATAGTCTTCGCGTGCGCTTTGGAGGATCTAATGTCGCGTTCCGAAAATAAACAAAAGTGAATCGCGAACGCGACAAAAAATGTAATAAACTATTAGTAGTACTGATTTCCAATTAATTTGGTCGACTTAATTTTAGCTAACTTCAGTTGTAACTGTATCAGATTATTTTTAAGTTTGATAAATCTTAAGTTTTGTCACAAATTAAGTTTCTGAACATAACCATAATATTTAACATTAGATTTGACAGCTAACTAATATGTCAATCATTCTGTCGCACTTCAGAACACGGATATTTATGGCTTAAAGGTAATCTCCAAAAAAATAAATAAAAAAATCAGAACAAGGAAAAAAGTATTACGATTGACGATATTGTGTTACGATCATGGTTACGATATTCTATGAGTGCATCCTTCTATCTTTGTGAGTGACGATTACCGCTACGTTCGCGAGAACTTTCTTTACTTTTGTGATCCTTTGTGATAGTGACATTCCAAGTAGTGTGCTCTTTTTTTGTTGACATTTTGTGATAGTGACACTTTACTGTTAAGTTACTGTTAAGTGAGCGAGAAATTTTCTCACTTTGATTAATTACGTTACGATGCCGAGGAGGTCGTCGCAGTCAATCAAATGTGCGAACAGCTACCTCACGTGCTAACCGCACTGATGACCAGAGAGAGACAGATCAAGAAAATAGTCGTATTGCTATGTCAGAATTGCGTTATTTAGTGAGTGACAATGAAGTGGATAGGCTTAGAATGCAACGAGTTCGTGCACATCAAACACAACAACAGCGAGCACGACATAATGAAATTGAGCGAATCCGCAGACGCAGTGCTCCTGTGATTCTTGAACGAGCTGCATTCCACTATGATTCGGCAATTGATTATTGTGCCGACAAATCGGTAACAATTGGGGAAATGAAAATAATTTATGAATATTGTAAGGCGTTAAAATACACTGGTGAATCTACTGGATTATGTTATGCTGGAGGCAAAGTAAAATTACCACAATTGGTCCCACCACCAGATCCTTTACGCTCTCTAGTTTCTGAGATTGGAAATGATTCTAAGCACTTCTTGGTCAACATTCAGAAATATAACAACTGTTTCCAGATGACATCATTTGGCGCTACACATATTATACAGGACAATCTCATGCCCACTTTCAAGGTATTATACCAGAATATTTTTTTATAATATTCAAGTTTGTACTAAAATATATATACAGCGTGTAACGGAAGGGGATATCAACCCTGAAGGAGGTGAATGTACTCATGAAACTCAACAACTTTCCCCAAAGAACATAGGTCGAAATATGAAAAAAAAATTTGGCCCTTCCATAGTAAACCAATAAGCTGGTAGTCAGTTTTGTAAGGGAGGGCCAAATTTTTTTTTCTTATTTCGACCTATGTTCTTTGGGGAAAGTTGTTTCATGAGCACATTCACCTCCTTCAGGATTAGGTTAGGTAAGTAAGCAACATGATGTGTCGAAAATAATAAAACTTCATGCTTCATTAAAAAAATGCTTTTTTATTCAATACGTTTTGTTTGTTTTGAAATTAATTTATGCAAAAGTTTAGGTCTTTTATTTATCGATTGAGGCAGTACGAAGTCTGCCGGGTCAGCTATATATATATATATATATATATATATATATATATATATATATATGTATATATATATATATATATATATATATATATATATATATATATATATATATATATATGTATATATATATATATATATATATATATATATATATAATAATTCTTAATTTTCTTTGACCATTCAAAATATTTTTGATTTCGTGTTCTTGGGTTTAGGTCATAAATAAATAAAAAACTAAATATCGTCTACATACTTTGACGTTTCGCTCCTTGTTGGGAGCTTTCTCAAAAATATGTTATGTCTTATTTGGACAGAATAAAATATTTACAATTAATCGATATACAATTTTGGAACATGTACAAAAAGGACACTGAACATATAAAAACAAGTTTGTTGATAAAATATTAAAGGTGTTCACCTCAGAACCAAATTTACGATATACGAGTGAAATCAAGAGGGTGTAGTATTTTTATTTTGTTATTGGATGTATATATTTTGGTTACCAAATTCATTACACAATTAAATTATGATAAATTTGACTTAGATTTTGTATGTCTTGTTTATCGTTGAATGAATTCTTTTCTTTTTTTATATGTACCATTTCTTTGATTACTAATTTATGGTAATTAGAATCATGGGTTAGTATTTTTGTGCTATTGAAGTCAAATTCATGGTGTTCCCTGGTTTCGTGTTTATGTACAGCGGTGGACGCATTTTTTGTGTACTTGTGACCATTTAAGCGATTTTCTAGAGTTTGTGTTGTCATACCTACATATTTCTTCGGGCAGTTTAAACATGGTATAGAATACACTACGTTAGATTTTTTTTTGGTTTTAATTGGGCTTTTCAGTTTAGATTTTGATCAGTTGGAAATGGGGTTTTGTTTATAAATAAAGGTATTAGCAAAGTATCATTCTCTAGTTTGTATGCGAAAAATCTAATGTTTTATATTCCGGATTCAATGTATTTATCCAAATGTATGTTTTGAGCAAAAGCTTATTATTTATATATAATTGTGATTCCAAAAATTTTTCAAATACCATTATATCTTATTATTGTTGATAAAAATGCATAAATTACTAGGATAATAACAAAAAAGTAATTTTAATTACATGTTCCGATTCATACTTAAATTACTTTTGTTAAAAACAAATTGTAGACAATTTAATTATTCATAACATTGCTCTCTTTACCAATCTTGATGAAGTTAATGGTTTCTTAGATAAATGATAAATAATGATTCAGGACACAGAGAGGTCGATGCAGCGCATGAGTCAGAGAGAGACGGCGATACTTAAAGGTAGCGACGCATACTTGTGAGCGCGCGAAATTAACAATTAAAAAACAGGTATAAACAATGAAATTTTCTTAAATCTCTATTAAGAATATTATTAACTATTGTATAAAGAATTTAAAAAAATATTATTTATATTTTATTTTATTTTTTTAATATATTTTTCATGGGTCAAAAGTACTCAAATTTTAGATTTTTCGAACCTTTAAAAATTCATATCTCTAAAAATATTAACTTTATCGTGAAAAGTCATGGGACCTTTTTATTTGTATTTCAATAAAGAATATAAAAAAAATTTGTCCGGTTGAAAAATAACAATTCCTTCCAATTGTTTAAACAATTTCGGTTTAAACAATATGGCACTAGGTTGCCCCATAACAACATGCATTTATATCATCAGTAGGGCAATTCAAAGATGATCGCATAAAAAAATTGAGGTGGAATAGTTTTCGGTACTCATGCGCCGATTCCTCCTGAACTATAATAATCTTACCTTGCTATACTTACTGGGTACCTATCAACTTTATTTGTTCAATTTTTTATAATTTTAGCTAAACTGAATAAAATTACTATAAATAACAATAATGGACTGTTGTTTCTGATATTCACCCAAAATGTTATAAGTAATATAAGTATTATGTATGCATTGGTAACATTTTCACTTACATATTTCCAACCTAAGGTGGTTTTACAGCATTCGCAATAAATATCGGCGACTGCATGAAGCCCGGTGAGAAGGACTCGTTCTTCAGCCGGACCGCATCCTACATTGACACTGGAAGAACAGAAAAAAAAGCATAGAAGCATCTTTTGAATAGAAAACACAATAATATAATTAAAAAGAATTTGATTGTTTCACAATTAATCTAATTTTTTGACAATCCAGTTTCATTATATATAACAAGCAATGTCTCATATAACACAATGGTTTTATTGAGAAGTTAAGACATGCTGGGTAAATATAAATTAGCTATTTTCAAATTCAACGAATTTATAATGAATTCATGGAGAGCAACGGACGAAAGGGGTGTTGGGGTTGTGCTGTAGAGGGAGTACCTTTCATCAAGGACGGTCGTGCTCAATGGTATAACTGGTGAGTAGTCGGCGATGACTGGTCCTCACAGGGCACCCAATTCTCACTTATGGCTCCACGTGCCACACCCCGGGCAACTGCATCGACCTGCAGGCTAAACTAAGTGAGGATAGCCAGATATGGTGAAAAATTCGCAGCGTCTGACCCAGAATGGGCGGCTGCAAACAGCGTCTTTTCCCAAAGTGGGCGGCTGACTCAGATACTCACCAACACGCCCGGCCAGCGTGGTGTTTTAAGGCTAAAATCCCGTAAATTAAAGAGACGAAAAGGATACGGCCCTCAGTCCCCGGCGGATCGCTGGTTCCCAACCAAGGTGGCGGCTGGATCAAACAGAGATCAGAGGGTGCTAAGAATCACCGGGTAGGACCAGGCCACCAAGGATGAAGAAAACTATATATTGCTACGTATAATACAAGAACGCTTTTGCAAGACCAGAAAATCCTTGAATTAGAGGAAGAACTTAGCAAAATACACTGGGATATAGTGGGTCTTAGCGAAATTCGCCGAAGAGGAGAACAACAGCTCAGGCTAAAATCTGGAAACGCGCTCTACTTTAGAGGAAATGAGGACAGATCAGAGGGAGGAGTTGGTTTTATAATACATAAGAGACATACTGAGAATATTGAACACCTTGAGAGTGTAAGCACTAGAGTTTGCTTCTTAGTACTGAAGTTAAACCAAAGATACAGCATTAAGATTATTCAAGTCTATGCACCTACATCCACCTATTCCGATGAAGATTTAAAGACCTTCTACGAGGACATTGCCATGGCATTGTGCAAGGTCCCAACACATTTTACAGTGGTAGTTGGAGATTTTAATGCTAAACTCGGAAGAAAGCAGGATGAGAGTGAATTCTCCCTTGGACAGTATGGGATAGGAGAAAGGAACGATAGAGGAAACTTTCTGCTACAGTTTCTCTTAGAACACCGCCTAAATGTTATGAATACTTCTTTAAGAAACCGGAACAACGGAAATGGACCTGGGCTAGCCCTGATGGAAACACGAGAAATGAAATAGATTTCATCATTACAGATAAGAAGCAAATCATACAAGATGTAACAGTACTCAACCGTGTATCAGTGGGAAGCGACCATAGAATGGTAAGAGCAACAATAACGTTCAACTTAAGGAAAGAGAGAAGAAAGCTCCAAAACACAAAAAATAAGAAATGGAATACAGTTGCAAACAAAGAAGAGTATCAAAGAACCATAGCTGAAAAATTGGGAAATATAGACACAAAGGATGTAGAGGACTTGAATGACACAATACTGAAATCGTTACGAGAAGCTCAGCAAATACACTGCACCCAAAGGAGTGATAAAGAAGAAAGACTATCGGTGAACACCCGCCACCTTATGAAACAAAGGCGAGAAATGATACACAAACAATCAATCAACAGAGGACCAGTTGAGAATATTGAATAGGAATATATCGAGAGCCGCACGGAAAGATATCAGAGATTACAACACAAGATGGGTAACGAGGGTCATAGAGGAAAACAAGAGCATGAAAGTACTCAGAAATAAACTCGCTTTGGGGAGGACAGAAATCATTAAACTGGAAAACGCAGATGGACAAATAGTCACAAATAAACAAGAGATTCTAGAAACTGTGAAAGGTTTCTATGCAAATTTATATTGCAATAATGAACAGCTGAGATGCACAGAGGACATCCCTCGAGTTTTAAACCAGGGATCGGAGGAAATGCCTGACATAACAGAGGAGGAAGTCCTAAAATCAATGTCGGAAATCAGGTCAACTTTCTCTTAGCTGAAATCAGTTATGGAAAAACTGTTTCCATGGTAACAGGCAAACAAGAATCTAAATCATATGGTGAAGAAATGCGCGGTTGCCAAGTTGGCCACTTTCGTTTAGCTAATATCAGTTATGGAAAAACTTCATGGTAGCTTTCCAAAGGGACTAACTCTATACTTCTGTCCTGACAACGGAATTCCCATAACTGATTTTGATAAAGCTACTGTGTTAGCGAAACGCGTCACAAGTTTAAATTGAACATTAGTTCAAATATAATGAAATTTTAAACAAATTAAATTGTTTTATTTCATGGTTCAGAACCAAAAATGCTAATTTCCATTTGGGTCGACAATCTTTTTCAAAACATGAAATGAAGAATTTTATCTACTAAAATTTTCTGTAACAGTGTACCATGAACTCTGCAATGGGCGACCATCAACTTCTATTTTATAAATACGGTGTGTGGTAAATTAAAAATGTAAAGACCAATACCGTAATAATTACATTTCCTACGTTTTGTATACAATATAATTTTAGTACGGACCTGCATCTTATTTAAAGTGTACACTAAGTTTGAAAATATGCAAAAGCAAGGCGAAAATAACAAAGGAATGATTTAATATAAGAAACACGTAAAACATAAACAAATTAAAGTATGTATCAGTAGGAGTCTCTCTATAAAAAATTATTACCTATACTTAGATATTATACATTTTTTGATTTCTAATACACAATGTCTCTTTAAGAGGGGCCTCCTCACAGGTATATAAACCTAAAAACCTACACAATACTAGTTACTAATTTAGTAATTATTTGGTTCAAAATATTTACGATAGATGTCGATAGTAGTACTGAATCGGCTTTTACTTATTCAACATATTTTCTCTCTCTGTCTTTCCACTCTTGACGGTTCAAAGAAACGCATCTCTGTTCGAATATTTCAACTTCTTGTGAGCACAGAAACCTTATCTCTGTTTTTTATGTTGCATCCAAACCACAGAACACCTGTGCACAGATAAGAGAATATTATATATACGGATCCAAACAAAATTTGTTGACATAATTTCCATTTGAGTTTCATAAATGTTTTTGAAAGGAATAAATTGTTAAAAACTACGTAATCGTATCGACCCGATATCAAAAATTATAGTTATGATAATGTAAATTATCCTGCAATCCATATTTTTTAATTTTAAAAGCTATGTTTGAGGTTATGTTTACTGGATTATTTGATTAATGTGAAAATATGAGATAAAGAATACGGATGGTTTGTTCTAGTATCATCAAACCATCTTTCAATATTCTCTTGAAACCCTGTTTTAATGATAATATGGGTTTGTTAGCGAAAAGCGAAAAATTCTTAAATGAAGTGAAGTGACCTTTGAAGTATCTGAATGAAGAAAAATTAAAACCGCTCTCAAAAGACAAGAATTGCATAATTCATTTTGATGAATATATAATAATGATAATTGAAAAATATAACTATTATCACCTGATACAAGGTGCATTACATATTGCATGAAAGGACATGTGCTATTTAATAATATGGATACCATTTGACAGCATTGTGGGAATTAAGAATGGAAGAAAAATATACATACTTTAAAAACATTCTACCTTTCAAAATTTGTACCATTTAACATAATAAAATGTTTTCATGATTATAAATTTTTGTTTGTTTTATGCTAAGAAAATTAAACTGGGGAAAAGTTGCAAATTTACATGATTAAAAATAGGCCATTTAGTCTGAAAACACAGAACGTCGTGTCACAACTTTACCTCAATCTGATCATATTTGTATCAGTTTCAGAGTTTCTGTTGGTTGCTTTCAAATTTTATTTGACATGTAGGCCCTTTTTTCAACTACATGTGTAAATATATTCAATTTTATCTAGAAACAAATAATATAAACAAAGAGTTTCCAAATTTATTATACACAGAAATATTTACTTGTAATACAATGCTTTACATTTAATAGAAACAGGAAAGTAAGGTACAGTGAGGAATTTCAATTTAAAATAGCAAACGTTTAAAAAACTTGCAAAGCAACTATAACAACTAATAAAAAATTTGAAGCGAAAGATCTGTAATGACAAATAATAATGTATATATTGTGTGGAGATCGATATATACAGTACAAAATCAAACATACAATCAACATGTACAAGTTTGCTTCTACCTTGTTTGCAAAGATTGATCATATGTGTTGAGGAGATTGGAACCGAAACATTTTTCCTTCATTATACAAAAAAATAGTTGGTTCATTCTCTTTTTTCCATGATAGATACACATATGTGTGATCACCTGAATAAATATTTTTTTTGTTTATGTATAATACATTATTGGTATTATTACTTTTCCATCCAACCCATCTAATATGCGCGAAAAGTATAGGTTTACCCAAAAAAAAGTTGGAATTTTGGATTTTTTTGAGTTGTTTTTACGTTTTTCTGCAAGAACAACACAAAACAATGGTTTTTAGAAAAAAAAACCTATCTGTATACTCGATACAGCCCCCGAAGTGCAACAAATAGACAAAATTAACTTTTTAGTCGTCCTTTGTTTTAAAAATTTTTTTTAATATCAACAACTAAGACTATTACTAAGTCATCCTTTAATAATAATTTGGTTTCTTATTTTATTTGATTTTTTTAAATGCTTACATAATCAAACAATTTGCAAGGAAATTTCGACTATTGGCTAGACAAAGTTTTAAAATATTTATGGTTCAAAGATTTTAAAATATAATGTTACCTACTTCATTCATTAATTTTATTCAACAATTACTATTACCTATGGTGCATAGGCTAAGGCAAGCTAAACAGTGGATAACCATCCTAATTTCTTATAAAATCTTTGGACAGGTTGTTAAGTGAAAAACAAATACACCTTGTCATTCTCTTATTAAAACTGTTCTTAAAAAGACTTATTGTATGACGGAGGTAATGGAGTATGGAACTCTTAAGGAAAAAGTGGCTAAGAGCATTTTTGAACAAGTACAAAATGTTGTGGTGGTTGATTCAGGATTGTGGGTAGATGTTCAACACGGTTTTCTAGGTGCTTCTCCTGATGGTAAATATATTTAACATAACAAATAATTACCATCTGTTATAAATTCTTTTTGCATATTAAACGACATACATTTATTGATAAAATATTTTAGGGCTTGTAGGTGATGATGCACTACTTGAAATAAAATGCCTCCACTCTGCTTCAAAACTGAATTTACAAACAAATACAATAAGCGAAATAATTGACCTCATGAAGAACAAAATTTATTTAGAAAAACACAACAATAAAATTCAACTTAAGCGGAATCACAATTACTATTATCAGGTATAAACATGATATATTTATTCCAAAGAACAAAAACTCAAAATCATTCTCACATAATATATTTAATCACTTTGATGTATTTACCAACAATAAATAAGAATAACATTAAAAAGTAGTTATTTTTGTATATATGTGCAAAAACTGCATTTTTGTTGCAACGAAGCATGAAGCACTAAACACAATCTTGTGGAGTAAATATAAATAGCATTTACGAAGCACAAATTTACTTATTTAGCATGAAAATTACTTAATTATAATCACTTACAAATACAATACACACTAAACTATAAATTTGGGATATTTTTATGAACACAAAACATATGACAACAGCATATTTGACCCATAGAGAAAGTTATAATATTATTTGGCTATGAATTGACCGTCGTCTTCTGTCATTGTTCTATATTGTTCTATACAGCGCCATGCATCAAGACGGTGGAGCGGTTGAACTAAAGTAAAAAGATGTTCGTTTGCAAAAATTTGCGCACAACAAATCTCAAAAAATTGAGATTTCATATTTTCGGAATCGAATTCTCTAGGCTTCCTTTTGGGATCAGGTTTTGGTGTCCAGATTGGTGACCACAAATTGTCAAAACTGTCAAAATCACATCATCACTTAATGGCTTATATCTTTTTTATAACAATTTAAAACTCAACCAAAATACCTGATCCCCAAGAGAAAGGTCCAAGTTATATTGTGTTAAAATTTCAATACTTAATTTCCCTGCGTTCTTTAGATTTGTTGTGTACAAAATGACCTAAATTTTGTTGCAAATCACGGGTGCCAACTGTTTTCAGGTTCCTAAAACGTGAGGCCCCTCTTATATAATTTTTAAAGACATTCTTCAACATTGCTGGCGTGATACGCATCTGGAATGTGTTGTTGGATTTGCGTAAGCTGAATGCTGAAATAGCTATTTGTGTATGTGTATGAGCGGAAAGTGATACTTTAAATCTGTACCGCGAATTTCCACGTACCATAGTTCTCGTGCCCTTTTAGATGCTCGATCAGCGGAAGCTGGCTCATGATATCACTTATTAATACAAAAATTCAACAAATTACAAACTCCAGAAGCTTCAATGGTGTCTCACGCGTGTCCTGTGTCCATAACCTCTTGCAATTTGATGTTTTGAGTCAAGGTTTCGAGAAGAAAAATAACTTAATCTATCAAAAACGGCGTAAACGCAACTAATGGCAATTTAAAACTTACAAAAGTCGTAAACGACATTAAGATGACATTTACAAGGTTAAACAAATTGAGGTTCGAAAAATATTGGGAGTAATTAGTTATACACTTTGAATATTTTTAAATATTAACTACAACTATAACATAGGTGTTTTGGATGGGTTTATAAGATAGAAAATAATAATTAAAATGACGTCTGAATCGGTCTAATCTGTAAGGTCTTATAACACTGCGCCGTCGTGCTCGAAAAATCGCGCGTGTTCGAAAAACCAGTTATCCACGAATACTTTACGCTATTTTTAGGCTTATTTCAGAATGAAATAGGGCTATTGTAGAGAGTAGCATGACGCGACTTCGGAAAAATTTCAATGCAGTTTTTCGTTTTGGTGTTCCTAGATGCCAAAATCACCCTCCGTTCCAAAGGTTATATATATATATATATATATATATATATATATATATATATATATATATGGCACAAATGTGCGTTTGGTTGTCCTGTTATTTTCCGTTCTTTGTGTTCTTCCATGTTTCATTCAACATCGTTGCTCCCAAGTTTCACATCCATACTTGGTTATACCGTACTGATGAAGGCTAATGAGCTAGAAACATGCATGTTTACGGTTACCACTCCTCTTCAGTAACCTCTTTATTTTTGCGTGCTTTCCCATGATAACACTTGTTGTTTGCTCTTTGTTTTTGTTAAATTCACGCATGATCCTTTTTTGATCTTGTTTCTTTACCTTGGGTTGGTTTTTTCCAGACAGGAGGGCTTTATGCGCCTCCGTGTTGATATTGGTTGTTGTTCCAAAATCGGAATCTTCCAATTGATGGCACAAATGTGCGTTTGGTTGTCCTGTTATTTTCCGTTCTTTGTGTTCTTCCATGTTTCATTCAACATCGTTGCTCCCAAGTTTCACATCCATACTTGGTTATACCGTACTGATGAAGGCTAATGAGCTAGAAACATGCATGTTTACGGTTACCACTCCTCTTCAGTAACCTCTTTATTTTTGCGTGCTTTCCCATGATAACACTTGTTGTTTGCTCTTTGTTTATATATATATATATATATATATATATATATATATATATATATAATAAGCAACGAATAGATTAGTGGGTATTGCACGCAAATAGAAGAAGGGGCTACTATTTGCGTGCAATACCCACTAATCTATTCGTTGCTTATTGTTCATATGTCACGCACTATTCGTACATCTTGTTATTATATATATATATATATATATATATATATATATATATATATATATATATCTATATATATATATATATGTGTGTGTTATAACGGAATTTGTAAGCACGATAGAGGGCGTATTTTTTGATGGATCGAAACCAAACTCGCTACAAAAATCGTTTACGCCAAAATCTTGGACGAGTTCGTTAATGAGCCAAATCGGCCCAGTAAAAACAAAATGGCGGCCTGTCAAAGTTGAGAAAAAATCGTATTTACTTTGTTTTTCATTTGACGCAAAAAGTTACTAAGCTTTTTCATAGATCTTAACACGTTCTACAACTTTTGTATCTAACATTTTTCTCTAAATCGTACATTAAAACATTTATTTAAGAAAATTCATAAATTATAACTGAATTTGTAAGCACGATAGAGGGCGTATTTTTTGACGGATCGAAACCAAACTCGCTACATAAATTGGTTAGACCAAAATCTTGAACGAGTTCGTTAATGAGCCAAATCGGCCCAGTAAAAACAAAAAGGCGGCCTGTCAAAGTTGAAAAAAAATCGTATTTCCTTTGTTTTTCATTTGACGCAAAAAAGTTACTAAGCTTTTTTATAGACCTTAATACGTTCTACAACTTTTGTGTTCAACATTTTTCTCTAAATCGTACATTAAAACATTTATTTAAGAAAATTCACAAATTTACCAGAATTTTTTTTTATTTTTTTGTTTTTGATTTGATGCCAGAATGTTACTTTGGTTTTTTGTACATCTCAAAACATTTTATTACTTTTGTATCTAATTTTTTTATTTTGGGTTTTATGCAAACATGTTACTGAAATAAGCCTGTCCAATTGGTCCTGTGCCATTGGGATTTTTTTATTGGCGCACTTTGACTTACTACAAAAAAAAAGAAGTCCGTCCTCGATGCCCAGCAAAGTTTTATTTTATAAAAGTGCATCTTCGATGCCCAGCCAAGTTTCGTAAAAGTCCATCCTAAGTAGTATTTATTTTTATTAAAAATGTATATGGATTGATTCCCTCGTGGATTTAATGGGTCCCACCCGCGGGATTAAATGGGTCACTTTAGTCGCATGGTGTATAATGTACTATTAATATACCTATTATTTACTAACTTTCTTTAGTTTATTGTAAATGAAAACATGCGAGCGGAAAAGTACGCTCTAGAGCGGAAATAATGTCAAATTATGACAGATCATGGAAAACATCCACTTTGCGGTTAGATTTGAGTGTGCAAAAGCCTACTTTGGGTAGTGATCGTAGGAAAAAGTGTTTTCAACCAATGAAACTATGATTCCCTTTTCGTTGTTTTTCATATGTTTTCAATGAAATTCAAGTAGTAAATTATTGAAAATTGTTCAAATTAGTGTGTGCAAAATGATTTATCCATTTTATGAAAAAACTAATGCCACAGAAATGGTACGGTAGCTGAAAATAGTAAAGTGAATTATTTACGGACGTCGTGTTTGTCATCTAGAAAAAATGTTTAATGCATCTTGGAGCTTGCTATAAAAATAAAGGACAATGCGATTCTGCATCTATAAATACAACAAATAAAGCAGCTAATTTGGATAAGTGCAGTAGAGGGATAGAAAATCGAAAGCTTCCGCGATATTAGTCAATTTGATAAGAGAAAATTCCGGATTGAGATCGCGTCATTCTGAGATTCAAAATCGCTATAATTATTTTAGCATAATTAGGCGCCTGGCGTATTTTGTACGCCACCAAGGGAAAGAGCACGCACCTTAGCCTGTTTATAACAGTCAAATGCTGACAAAAAAGAAAAACATTATTTTGTTTAATATTTAATGTATAAAGCAGATATTTTCATAGATGAGTATATATAAGTAAAACTCGAAGAATAGAGCGTTTAACTATAAAAAAAAATGTTCAAAATTATCAAAATATATTAATAGTATTATTCTATGGGGTATTTTCTGGAGTTCCATCATTTTGAGCAGAGTTACAAATCAAGCAAAGGTGTGTAGTAATGACATGCTCTTTGCATGCGGGCTTTTTGCAGGTGTTGCATTTTATGGTAGTTGTTCTGTTCTTTTTTCTTCCACATTGGACACACCTTCCCTTAGATTTTTCATCAACTGTAGTTTCTTCTGGAGCAGCTATTGAAGGCCGATATTGTTTTAGAAACTCTTTCACATCAAAAGGTAGATTTCTTATACTAGATCTCATCGTCAAAAAAGGTTTCATAAGAGACATTGATAAGTTTTTTAGGAAAATCCTTCTTTCTTCTCCTTCCGACTGAAATGCGTTGATTCCTGCTATATTCATAATTTGATAAAAGGCGACTAACGGCCATCGTCTGGTTCGTTTTTGAACAGTGTAATTTGCGCACATCTGGTCCACGGTGTCCACCCCACCTTTGGTTGAGTTGTAAAATAAAACTATCTGTGGTTTCAGAGTATCGGGGACAATGGAATCGTCGTTGTGCATAGCCGAGAGTAGAAGTACAACCTTATTTTTTTTCGGACAGTATGACACCAAAGAAGTTTCTTTAGTGAATGCAAATACAGACGAATTTATGCTTCGAGATTTTGAAGGAAGAAGCTCCAATGGAATTTCTCTTTTGTTTTTCTTCAAAGTCCCCACAAGTGTAATTTTCTTTTCAAGCAACGTTTGAGCCAATGGGTAACTGGTGTACCAGTTGTCTGTGGTTAGATTCCTGTTTTTATTTTTAAATGGTTCAACCAATCTGAGCACGACATCATTGGGAGAATTCGAAACTTGATATAATCCTTCCGGTTGCTTTCCGCAATATATTTCGAAATTGGAAACGTAGAACATCTTGGAGTCACAATGTGCAAAAACCTTTATACCATATTTAGCTGGTTTGTTTGGTATATACTGTATGAAACTGCACCGACCACGATATGGAATAAGCATTTTGTCAATTGTGAATCTGTCACCAGGACAATAGTTGTTTTTGCACTTTTCCACAAAATCATCATAAATCTCCCTTATCGGAACCAGCTTGTCAAGCGATCTTCTTTGTGGCCTGTCATTTTTATCATCAAATCTCAAAGCTCTCAGGAGAAACAGAAATCTTTTGTAACCCATGCAGGCCTGAAAAATGATCAACCCAGTACCATCAGTTATCCATATTTCGCGAAAATTTGTGTGACTCAATTTCTTTAGCCATGATAAGTATAACAAGCCGAAAAGAGCTAATATTTCTTCTTTGCAAGTTTCTTTTGCATCTCTTTTCCTTTTGAAGTTATCCTGAACAGATGTTATAAATATGTTTGTATATTTCACTATTTTTTCGATTTGCTCACATGTTATGAATTGGAAGAAGACACTTAATTCATCTGTGACGCTTTCACGCTTTAGTAATGGTCGAGTAAATATTTTTACAATATTCTTTGCATCTTGCTTGGCAAACTTACTTCTTAGAGGTGTCTCACTCCAATTTAGGCCTTTGTCCTTACTTTTGAAGATGTAACGACCCACTTCCTCTTCTGAGTCTTCTGAAACAGTATCATCGCGTTCCTGCAAGTCATTCTTATCAGCATCTAATTCTGAACAGGAATCGTGGTCAATTCTTTGAATTTCTTTGTCAGAATCGTCTTCATCAGAGCCTCCAACAATTTCTTCGTCATCAGGTGACTCCAATATTTTGAGCATCATTGCTTCCATTTCATTTTGCGTTAAGTTCTTAGGGTCTTTTACTGGGATGGTATACCTAAATACAAAAAAAAATAATAGGCGTAGTAAAAACTTACATAGTCGCTTGGCGTATTTTATACTCCGCTCGGAACTAGTACCACTTCGGCAAAGCCTGGAGAATGACTAACCCGACTAACCGCGCGATTCGTGTTGCTGCTTGAGTAGCGGAAAGAAGACTTATAGGTGGGAGGTTACATGCGCGTTCGTAAAGTTTTGACGATAACTAGTGATTTCAGGTTGGTTTTTGGTTAAGTGGCGTACTTTTTACGCCAAAGCGACCACTTAAGGGTTAAGTAAGACTAAGCAATGAAACACAAATCTCTCTATAGTCTTGGAACAATCACTCCAAGCTCAGTATTTTTCACTTATGGATTCCGATAAAATAATGTTTTGAGACGGTCTTAATCCTAATGTTGGTTTAGCTACATAGAGCAATACGCTATGAGAGGCCTCGTAATTTCTTCGTGATTATAATGATGTTCGGGAATTTATTATTTATTCGTAAAATATAATGAAGATACGCAATAATTATTTTAAATATTTAACCATATCTATATTGGTATTTTATACGAAGAAAAAAAAAAAATACTACTGATATCAATTTTGTTACGCAGTTGAATAAATGTTTAAATTATTTTATAAAAAAGTATTTAATCGCTTTTAAGGGGAGTGCAAGTTCATATGCAATGTTAATTTTAACTTTATGCCAGTTTTCTGTTGTGATAGAGCCAGACCTATCATTGTTTTGGCCTATCTACCAGGGATTTTGTGAATAAATAAATGTTTAAAACATATTTATACATATATTTTTTATTTTACATAATTAAATGTTTAGTTTTATTTTTCAAAAACTCCCAAATGATTAGATGATTTGCAAAATCATCTCGATTATGTTTAGAATTTAATCTGAAAAACTTTCATAGTCTGGTTCAAATAGTTTTTGAGAAAAGTGGTATTGATGTTTATGAATTAAAACTTTCGAAAATTGAATAAAAAACTTTTGGAATGTAGGTGACATATTCTACCTAATGGTTTTCAACTTTTCTTATTTTTTCTTTCAATTCTTCAACAGCTTTTCCACCCTTTCGTATTTTTTAAAGGTTTTCGGCAGCTATGAAACTTTGAGATTCTTTCATCTAACATGTTTCTCATAATTTTGTTTAAGGTCCTTAAGAAGTGTCTGCATTATTATATGATCTATTGTGTTTGGAAAGTCTCTCAACCGAGTTGTTGGTTTTTAAAGAAGTTAAGTTATTTGGTATTATTGAATTTTTATCAGTTATTTAAATAATTACAATGGTTTCGATTAAAAACAGTTTCATGAACAGGTATGGAAAGTGTAATGATTGTACCAGCCAGTAAAGTATCAGTTTGTAAATGTTTAAAATCAATGGCTAATGAGTGACTTTAATACTCATTGGGGTTATGAAAGTTTTATGCAACATAAATCAATGGAATGGGCATGCAACGTAAGAGAATTGATGCGAAGAGTGGGAATGGAACTTATTGCTGGAATATCAGACACGATTGGTATAAACAAAGCAATTATTGCTAGTTATTTTTATCATATTGCGTATTTATCTAAGGGTAGACATTATAAAACTGCAAAAAATAATCACACAGTATCTATTCATCCAAATAGCTCATTATTTCAAGAACTATCAGTATGATTGCTATATCATGAAATTGTTTTCACGATTAAAGAATTTATGCGACAGGTAAATTGAATTTTTTTTAATATTTTTAAAATAATATTTTGAAAAATTCAACAAGCTCCGCATACACACTACAAGCATTACTGCAATTGTATAAAAATAATCATAGTGGTTTGAGTGCATTAACGATTTTACAATTTATAGGTAATGAATTTAGTGATAATGTAGAAGCATTACATCCTTTGTCATTTTTTCATGAGTTGTGTCACAAGTATAATTATATCAAACAATTTTTTACGATTCAACAATCATATTCAGAACGATGTTTAAGATGTAATTTATTTATTTATTTATTTATTTATTTATTTATTTATTTATTTATTTATTTATTTATTTATTTATTTATTTATTTATTTATTTATTTATTTATTTATTTATTTATTTATTTATTTATTTATTTATTTATTTATTTATTTATTTATTTATTTATTTATTTATTTATTTATTTATTTATTTATTTGTTTATTTATTTTGGATACAGACAGGACAAACCCATAAAAGTATCCACTAATAGTTACACATAATTTTACAAGTTAGGTAAAAAAGAAAATATAAATATAATCATATAACTACAACAAAGTTTCTGTGAACTTTGACTACATCAAATAAAAGTAAATATAAGTATACAAAGAAAGAGAAAAAAGAAAAAACGGGAGTAAAGGCAATAAAACTTATATTAATTGACAACCGCCCAAAATTAAATTTGCAAAAAATAGTATTTCAGACGTTTTTTAATCAAATCTGCGCTGTGGTAAAAATACTAGACAAATTATTGTATTTGTTATTTTGTGAGCAGGAGAATTTAGAAAATAATTGGTGAATGCCTGATGTGTGATAAAGGTATAATTGTTTCTAGTTGAGTGGCTGGGAATACGAAGTGTTATGAAGTTTGTAAGTTACAGGCATCTATATTGTTATCGAGGATTTTGTGAATAAACAGTACATCCACAATTTGCCTACCACGCTCTAGTGAAATTATCTTAAAATTAGAGCGAATACGTTGCCTGTCCACATCGGGATAAAATTTTCTTTTACAATATGAAATACACTTGTTCTGGACTAACGGTAAGAGGATTTGGAAGTTCGAAACATGTTCTGTATATGAAGCCCAGCTGCTGATTAGCTTTTTTAGTTATATTACAAATATGCCGATCGAAAAGTAATTTAGAGTCTAAAAGAATACCAAGATCCTTAACCGTATCTACAGCGTGTAATACGCTACTAGAAATTTCATATATGTTGTAGTCTGAATTATTACGAGAAAACTGTTTATAATTACAGTTTGATACATTTAAAAATAAATTATTTCTCACACAGTAGTCGGATAAATTGTCAAAGTCTTCTTGCAATCGAACTCTGTTGTAAGTACATGAAACTGAGTGATATATTTTCAAATCATCGGCATACATAAAAAACTTAGCAAATTGAAAGAAAGTTGGGATGTCATTTATATATAAATTAAAAAGTAAAGGACCTAAATGGGACCCTTGAGGTACTCCTGAAGTAGTTATCACAGCCTTAGATTTAAGAGCACCTAAAATAACCATGTATACCGACTTCAGAAAGTTTTCAAAACAAAGACGGAAAGATCGATTTTGTCGAAGGCCTTACTGAAATCAGTATACACAGAATCCACGTTATGCCTATTACTTAGACTTTTAAGTATCTATTCAACGTATAGGAATAAATTTGTATCCACCGAACGTTTTTTCATGAAGCCATGTTGTTCAATGTTAAGTGGGTTCTTTACGACATGATAAAGAAAATCAAAAATGATACCTTCAAACACCTTACTAAAGATATTTAATTTAGAAATATGTCTATAGTTTTCATCTCTATTCTTATTTCCAGATTTATGAATTGGTGTAATAAAGGCTGCTTTCCATTTATCAGGAACTTGACCTGAACTGAGAGATTAATGAAATAGCAAAAATAATGGCTCAGTTAGCGTTTCTTTACAATTTTTAATAAAATGAGTACGTATTTCGTCTGGCCCAGGACCTTTATTAGGTAAATTTTCAATTTTTTTATCAATAGTTTTACAAGTAATTGTGTAGTTAGAAATATTCAGTGGTATGTTCGTATACATATTACCAAAGTTACTAGCATCACTACTTACAAAAACAGAAGCGAAATAATCTGAAAACATATCACACATTTTCTGTAAATCGGTAGAAGGCCCTAAGCAGTGAGCAAGTTATTAGGGAAATTATTTGCTTTTCTTTTACTTTTTACAAATTGCCAAAAATATTTAGAATTATGAATAATATTCGTTTCTACAGTAGTCAAGTATTTTTTATAATCTTCATTTATTAAAAATTTCTAACGATGTCAGTAAAATTTTGCACTATGTACATGTCTCAAGTGATTCCAGAAAGAATAAATTTCCATTTAATGAACAATTAATGTAATGAAATTTTATTCACAAAACTTTTTGATACTTACAATGAAACATTCATCCAAATAATTTTTAATTTATTGACTGAAATTTATTCAGATAAAATTTTGATATAGATATACATAGTTATTTTCCAACTAATTGTAATAATCTGATCTAGGAGAAAAAGACTTTGCACACTTTTTGGTATAAAGGGGCTCTAAATAACATATTTTCTTAAACTTCTTGAAAATTGAGCCAAATCTTATATATATTTTTTCTTGATAAATTATTTTACTTTTCCGCCCAACCTATCTAATATGCGAGAAAAGCATTGGTTTACCCCAAAAAAAGTTGTAATTTTGAAATTTTTTTTTGAGTTATTTTTATGTTTTCCATCAACAACAACACGAAAAAACGGTTTTTAGAGAAAAAATCCTGTGTGTATGTCGTCGTCGTCGTTGTCGTCGGCCTCTTTTCCTTACATGTCTTGTTGGCACCATACAGCCTCCGGAGTGCAATAAGTCACCAATTTTATGATGGAATATTGTTAAGGACATGTCACAGATGAACACTATTGATTTTCAGATCACCAGAGCCAGTACAACGGGTGCTATGGTACTTGAAGTACGACATTTTGTCATTTTTTGAGAAATTTCAGTTTGTTAGCACGATACAGCCTCCGGAGTTTAACAAGTCGCCAATTTTATGATTGAATATTATTCAGGACATCTCACTGATGAACCGTATTGATTTTCAGCTCACCACAGCCAATACAGCAGGTGCTATAGTACTTTAAGTCCGATATTTTTGTCATTCTTGGAGAAGTTTCAGTTTGTTAGTACGATACAGCCTCCGGAGTATATACAAGTGACCAATTTTATGATTGGATATTATTCAGAGTCTCTCAAAGATGAATCCTATAGATATTCAGCTCACTAAAGCCAGTACAACGGATGCTATGGTACTTGAAGTACCAAATTTTTGTCATTTTTGGAGAATTTTCATTTTGTTAGCACGATACAGCCTCCAGAGAGTATACAATTGATCAATTTTATGATTGAATATTGTTCAAGGTGTCTGACAGATGTAGAATATTGATTTTCAGTTGACTATAGCGAGTACAGCGGGTCCTATAAATCCAGATATACTAAATTTTTGGTTATTTTTGGAGAAATTTCGGTTTGTTAGCACGATACATTTCCCGAAGTGTATACAAGTACCAATTTTATGATATATTTTTCAGGGCCACAGATGCGGAAAAGTTAGTTTTAATCTTTAAAACCGTTTATTTTAGATCAGCTTAAAATTCGTTAGAAAATAACTATGTATACATAAAAAATTTATCTGAATAAATTTCAGTCAATAAATTTGGAAGAATGTTTCTTTATAAATATCAATTGAAAATAGAAAAAGTTAGATACATTTAATAAACGTGATATAAATCTTCAGCGTTATGGGCCTATTATTCAATGCTTAGAAGTACGATCACCTTACGTCAAGGTATAAATTTAGAAGATTATAAAAAATTACGAGCATTATTAAAACGAAAATCAGAAGGTTTTCAGCCATAATAAGCGAAAACTTTTTCTAGCGAAGATATCAATAACTTTTTAACTAAAGCATCTGATGATAAATACCTAGCAACAGAGGTAACATATTAAGTAAATCTTTCACATAGTTATTTCATTACATTCTGTAATTTAAGGTTGCTTTAATAATGGGAGTAATGGGTGCATGTAGAAGTAATGCGTTGTATGAAATGAAAATAACCCATTTACAAGATATTGGATCAGCTTTTTTGATAATTGTGCCAAATTCCAAGACAAAATTTGCCGAAACTTTACTGTTACGGATAACCTTTACAAAACATGCAAGACATATATAAGCCTTCGACCGAGTCATGTAACCAGTGACAGATTCTTTTTAAATTACCAAAATGGTAAATGTACAACTCAGAGAATTGGAATAAACAAATTTAAAAAATGGGAAAGGTTAACGCTGCTTTCCTGAAATAACCGAATCCAGAACAATATTCTGGGCACAGTTTCCGCAGATCTTCTGCAACAATACTGGTTGACGCAGGCGGGGATATTACTGCTCTCAAAAGACACGGTGGATGGAAGTCTATCGCCGTGGCAGAAAGCTATATAGATGACCCCGTCAAAAATAAAACCGATGCGGCCAACAAAACAGTATCTTCAATTCAACCAAACGAATCAATATACATATAATTCAAATGTTTCGACAAGTCGCCAAAACATTAGTTTTGATGTTAATTCTATCCCTGCGATTAACTTGACCTATTGTTCAAATATTACAATTATTAATAACTATAAATAAATACCATCATCTTGTTATATTATATACGTAATATTCGTTAAGTTGAATAAATAGATTTTTGTGTTAATTATTATGAGATATTATACGATTAATATAATTTTTGATAACTATGTTCTGCGTATAAATGAAAAAAAATTTATTGTATGAAGTCTTTCTCAGAATAAAATAATAGTGTTTGTAATAATGTAACAAAATTTTCCAACAAATAAACTAGGATTCCGCGCGGCCGCTACTACGGGGCGCGTCGAAGCGAATGAGAGAGTACAACACAAAAATGTTTTTTTAAGTATCAAACATTAATTCAAAAATTTGTAAAAACTATCGTATAATTTGAAGGAATCAATTCACGTTGGAAAAAAAATTCCATCCATTTTTCAAAAAGGTAATGTCTAATGGATTTTTTTGGAATATTTTATATTTCCGGTTTCATTTCAGATAATGGCATAAATTAATTTCGAAACAATAACTCCTTCTATAGTTTGCTGTAGTGTCTCAAAGGATGTTTTTTATTAAACACTGATTGAGAATTCATCACTAAATTATTTATATACAGAAATTAGGTAAATTTGTAAAATGACATCTGGATATACATGAAATGATATTATGAGGACAGTTCTTATGCGCGTTCGGGTGTTCGATGACAATTCAAAATTATTAATAATATGTCCGAAACGATATATGAATTCAATAGCTGCATTTTCTCTAAAAAACTTTCAAACAATCGAATTTTACAAATTTTGATTAAACCTGTTTTCACGTCGAAAGCGAAATATCACAGATCACGCGAAGACATATATATGAAATAGTTTGGGGACCTTTGTAGTAGATTATTAACGATTGAAAATTATTAATCCCGTAATCTGTATCAAATTATTAATAATATGTCCGAAACGATAAATGGAGTCAATCGCTGCGTTTTCTATAAAAAACGTTCAAATAATCGAATTCTACAAATTTTTATTAAATTGGTATTCACGTCGAAAGCGAAATATCCCAGATCACGTGAAGACATATATATGAAATGGTTTCGGGACCTTTGTAGTAGATTAATAACTATTGGAAATTAGTAATCCGGTAATATGTATCAAATTCAATCTTGTTAATTTCTCGTTATTACTTGTAACATTCTATATCTATAAAAAAAATCTGGTAGTCCACAACGAGGCATACAAATAAAATAGATAGTTCGAGGACACGTTGTTATACACAATGCTTAGTATGGGGACATCTTAAAAATTTCGAAACAGTAACTCCTTCTATAGTTTGCTGTAGTGTCTCAAAGGATGTTTTTTATTAAACACTGATTGAGAAATTAACTGTCTCGACCCTTACTTCGTGGAATCTACTCATATTAGTGTTTTAAATGTCAATTTTTTAGAATTTTTAACATTTTTCATTATATTGTGGAATTAGCTAGAAGCGTTGAATTTCATTTAAAACACTTACTGATTGAGAATTTATCACTAAATTATTTATATACAGAAATTAGATTAATTTTTAAAATAACATCATGATATACATGAAATGATATTATGAGGACAGTTCTTATGCGTGTTAGAGTATTTGGTGACAATTGAAAATTATTATCAATATGTCCGAAACGATATATGTATTCAATCGCTGCATTTTCTATAAAAATCGTTCAAATAATCAAAATTATTAATCTGGTAATCTGTATCAAATTTAAACTCGATAATTATTCCTATCCACGACTGTTGTATGTTGTACCCATTATACAACTGTTTGCTCGACCCTAATAATACCCATCAATCACAGCAGTGATTAATGAATCGTTAAACACTGCTGTCCGATGATCCCTTAATTTATCTATAATATATTGTTTTGCTACAAAAAATCGTTTTTTACAATTCTATCGTGTAAACCACTAATTATCAAATCAGTTCTGTACATAAAAAAAATTCAAAAACGTGAATTTCCTCACAACAGATTGGAACCCCGGACCCGCGGTTGGATGGAAGGGAGCATCTACACTGACCCATTAGCCACTTTGAATTTGCATGTCGTGTATATGTTCCTTAACATACCATGTTCTCCGTAACAATTCATAAATCGAAGTAGTTTTTGAATCAAAATCAATTTGACTAAAACCTGTCAACAATATTGTTTGTGTGCATAGATTTCTCAGTGTTTTGATATTTTGTGTTAAATTTTGTTAAAAAAACCAACTAAAAATGGATATAGAAAATGAAAATTACTTTTTTTAACACCACCAGAAATTAGAGAAGCTGCTGAAGTTGCCTCATTAAATTTATTGCCGGAAAAGTCAAGGAAAGTATATAATATGGCCTATGAATCTTTTTTGAACTGGCAAAAGGAAAATAAATCCACTTCTTTTCTTGAATCGACTTTGTTAGTATACTTTACTGAATTATCCGCAAAATATAAATCTTCAACGCTATGGACCTATTATTCAACGCCTAGAAGTATGATCACCTTACATCAAGGTATAAATTTAGAAGACTATGAAAAATTAAGAGGATTATTAAAACGAAAATCAGAAGGGTTTCAGCCTAAGAGAGCAAAAACTTTTTCTAGCGAAGATATCAATAACTTTTTAACTGAAGCATCTGATGATGAATACCTAGCAACAAAAGTAAGATATTAAGTAAATCTTTCTTATAGTTATTTCAATACATTCTGTAATTTGAGGTTGCTTTAATGATGGGAGTAATGGGTGCATGTAGAAGTAATGAGTTATATGAAATGAAAATAACGCATTTACAAGATCTTGGATCAGCTTTTTTGGTCAATGTGCCAAATACCAAAATAAAAATTTTCCGAAAATTTACTGTTACGGATAACTTTTACAAAATATGCCAGACATATATAAATCTTCGATCAAGTCATGTAAACGAGTGACATTCTTTTTAAATTACCGAAATGGTAAATATACAACTCAGAGAATTGGAATAAATCAATTTACAAAAATGGGAAAGGGTATCGCTGCTTTCCTGGAATTACCGAATCCAGAACAATATTCTGGGCACAGTTTCCGCAGATCTTCTGCAACAGTACTGGTTGACGCAAGCGGGGATACAGAAGGCTACATAGACGACTCTGTCAAAAATAAAACCGATACGGCCAACAAAATATCATCTTCAATTCCACCAAAAGTAAACCAAACGAATCAATATACATATCATTCAAATGTTTCGACAAGTCACCAAAATATTAGTTTTGATGTTAATTCTATCCCTGCGATTAACTTGACCAATTGCTTAAATATTAGAATTATTAATAACTATAAATAAATAATATCATCTTGTAAGATTAGATACGTAATATTTGTTAAGCTAAATACATAGATTTTTGTGTTAATTAGTATAAGATATTATACGATTACTATAATTTTTGATAACTATGTACTTGTGTATAAATGAACAATAATATATTGTATGAAATATTTGTTACAATAAAATAATATTGTTTCTAATAATGTAAGAAATTTTTCCAACAAATAAACTTCAACGAAAATATTTTGTAGTCGTGGATAAAGTATAGTATTCTACTCGCGTATTAATTATTATTCTCTCGGTGATTTATGCCACTCGCTAGCGCTCGTGGCAGTAAACTTCACTTCGTGAATAATGACCTTCATTATACGCTCGTTGAATAATATACTATTATTAATTTAAATGTTTTAATATACTTACACAGAATTAAATAGATAAGCTCGACCTTGACTACCTTGGAACGACTGAAAAAAAGAAAAGATTTGAAATTAATGGTATTAATTGAACTTTAAAATTAGACTACAAATTATTTACTGTGCAAGTGAGTTGAAACAGTTTGACGTAAGAATCTATCAGTAAACATTTAAGAGGTTATATATAAAATATCTTAGTTTTGTGGAATCAATGGAATCAACGTCAGAAATCAGTATCACCGTACATAAACAAATTTATGTACGGCATCAGTATTATGAACAAAACAATACAGTGAAGATGAATGTCCAGTTGATTTCAAAAAACAATCTATTCTCCACTTTTCTTATAGTTATTTGTAAAACAAGTGTCACAATGACTCGTTTTGTAGTACGAGTGAAGTTTGCACAACGAACCGCGAAACGGTGAGTTGTGCAAATCACGAGTACTACAGAAAGTCATTGTGGCACAAATTTTACACAATATTTTTTATAATTCGCATTTATTTGATTATTTGAATAAAATAGAATTTCATATAATCCCTGTTTTTAAACTAGGAGGAGTGGTTTGAATTTAAGTTGACAATTCTGTAGATTCCTAATTGGTCAGTTCACAGATGGTTTTATTCAGCTCTTCTGACTTTTGACATATTATAACCGAATAATTGTGTAAATTGTAAACAAACTTTCATTTAAGCAAAAAGAGGGTAATTATTTGTTTAAAAAAGAGCTTCTTCGTATATGCTCTTGCGATCTATCCATGAACATAATTATTTCTGTAATACATCTGCATATAGATATCTGGTAATTTATCCCGAAAATCGAACGTTTTGTATACCTATATATTGATCCTATACAATATAAAAATAACCAATTGACAAATCATTGATAAATAAACGTTAACGTACTTTATTCATTAATATTTTTAATATATATCTTATATCTTTAAATGAGCAATTCTTGTATATATATATATATATATATATATATATGTATATATATATATATATATATATATATATATATATATATATATATATATATATATATATATATATAATTGAAATCTCGGAATCGGCTCCAACGATTTTCATAAAATTTAGTATATAGGGGGTTTCGGGGGCGATAAATCGATCTAGCTAGGAATAATTTTTAGAAAATGTCATTTTATTCGTGTTTTACCGATAATCAACTTAAACATAAACTTGGAAGAAAAATAACAAAAAGGAGGCGTTTGAGTAGTCTCAACTGAAAAATATGACTCTTCCTGACATCTATTGGCGAATAATAATACTATTTTTTGTGAGCAACTAATTGCTTTAACGACACGACAGCAGATGGCGTTGTTAAGTAACACGAAGTCAATGAGTGTTTGCTTTGAGGTTAGACTAAAATCAATTGTTTATTTATGTTATTTGTGTCTTCTTAATGCACGTGTTCACTTAAAAATGCCTAAACGATCTTGGAAAAAAACGCTTATAAACAATCTAACTTCACGAAGCCGCAACTCGTCTCAAGAACACCTAGAAGAGCATCGTCATCAAACTGATCAGGATTCTCAAACTTCTCACAGTGAAGACTCATTAAATACAGAACATAATCAGGTTTCTGCTCGTCCCACACGTGCTGCTAAAGTGAGATGCTTGCAAAATTTAACTGAAATTACACGAGCAGAAAGGTCTTATGATTTAGATGTTTCACGAGAGCATGCGGCCCAACGTGTAGCTAATGAAAATAACGAACAACGAGAGCGACATCTACAAGATTTGCGGCAGCGTGCAGCAGAGCGTGTAGCTTCTGAGAATAACGAACAACGAGAGCGTCGTCTGCGAGATTTGCGGCAGCGGGCGGCACAACGTGTAGCTAATGAAAATGAGGAACAACGAAAGCACCGATTAGAAGAACAAAGACGTCGAGACGGAAGACGACGTAGGGCTTTAGAACTTAATAATTGTTTGCAGACTTATAAATGTGCCGTTACTGCAGCTGTGCAATATCACGCCTTAGGACCATTTGAAATTTTGTGTATCCATTGTGGTGCATTGCATTTCGCTGAGGAACGCGTTTCTAATCGTATAAATAGAAATTCTTTTGGTGACTGTTGTTTGCATGGACGAATTGTAATGGAGCAACCAAAATTTTCAAATGAATTAGTACGTCTCTTTTTAAACCGTCACCCATATTCGGAAGAATTTCATAAAAAAATAAGAAAGATAAACGCATCTTTTGCTGTAGCATCCTTCAATGTAGAAGATGATAGAACAATAAATAGCCATGGAATTTATAGTTTTATTGTTTGCGGACAAGTATATCATAAAATGAATATGGCAGCACATCCGACCCAAAATGATGTTGGTGTCTTTGAACGGCCACAGTATGGACAACTATACTTTTTAGACCCTGATGAAGCCGTGAATGAAAGAGTTAACCATCCACTCAATTCAGGAATTACTACCTCAATGATGAAGTTATTGGAGTTTATCGTTCGAGCGCAAAATCGTTATGCACAGGGATATATAATGATGCGAGAAGTAGAGGTTAACGAGCAAAGCTCGGTCATCCAGGTACTATATATATATATATATATATATATATATATATATATATATATATATATATATATATATATATAGTACCTCTATATATTTATATATATATATATATATATATATATATCATTCTAATTCACCTTTAGTATAATAATTTGCTAGTTAGAACAACGCTAGACTATTTTATTTATAATTTGTGTCAAAGTTAAAGTGAAATGTCAAATAAAAATATAACTAAATTCAATAACCAACTGTACACTAAAAATTACTATAACAGTGTTCAAAGAGCTTCATTGTGACACTGTAAACAATGTTATAGTCTCTTTTATACGCGAATTATAAAAATAGTTATTTGTTTTACTAGGCATAAAAGCACAAGATTTAATGCCGCGGCTGGTGTTTCATAGCCGAGCATAGCGAGGCTATTTAACCAGCCAAGGCATTAAATCTGCTTTTCTGCCGTGTGAAACATATAATTTTTTCTTCAAATTTGTTCCAATTCCACGCAAAATCGACTTTTTCATATTTAAATTGCATTTCATTATCAATATCCAAATAACTAAATTATTTTATCAAAGGTAACTGGGCCCTGCGTTACTATGTTTACCGCTGATGACGTTTGTTGAATATGTTTGATTACTGTTTACTTTGTCATTGTCAATTTTGAAAAGTTGTCATGTTAGAAATGGATTTACTGCAAAGTGAGGATGAATTGATGCAATTAACACCACCTGAGATAAGAGACCAGGCGCGAGATGTGGAATTTAACCTTTTACCGGAAAAATCAAGAACTGTATATGAACTCACATACAGCAGATTCATGGAATATAGACAGAAGAAAAATATAGGAGCTTTCTCTGAAAATGTGCTGATTATCTATTTTTGCGATCTTTCAAAGAAAATGAAGCCTTCAACGTTATGGTCTACCTATTCGATAATGAAAGCTACCCTGAACATAAAAAATAACATTGATTTGGCAAAATAGCTGAAGTTACGGGCTTGTTTGAAACGCCAGTCAGACGGTTTCCATGCAAAAAAGTCCCGAGTTTTTCAAAGAGAAGATATCGAGAAATTTTTATCAGATGCCCCAGATGAACTGTATTTGTGTACGAAGGTAGGAATATATTGAAAATGAGCTATTATGGATTGAAGAACTAATTTTCAATTTATACTTTAGGCTGGACTTATTGTTGCAGTCACTGGGGCTTGTAGATGTGATGAGCTTTTGCTAATGAAAATAGATGATATGAATGATATGGGCGACAAATTGCAAATTATGCTACCAAATACTAAGACCAAAAGATCAAGATCTTTTGTACTAACGGAATATTTAAGCGTTTACAGAAAATATGCAGCCTCCAGACCCTCGAATTTAAATAATCGGCGTGTCTTCTATAAGTATGCGAACGGTAAAGCATATCATCAATTCATTGGCATTCACAAATTCGGTAAAATGCCAGAAGAAATTGCTACTTTTCTGGGACTATCCCATGCGAAAGAGTATACCGGGCACTGCTTTCGCAGAACTTCGGCCACGTTGCTGGTGCATTCTGGTGGGGACATAACAATGTTGAAGAAACATGGAGGATGGAAGTCTTCCGCTGTCGCGGAGGGCTATATTGAGGACTCGCTAGCCAATAAGTCGAACATCGGCAATAAAATATTTTCTGGCGTTTCCGGAGTATCAAGTGTGGATACTAAAGTTGTTAATTTTACTGGAAAGGAGGGAATTGTATTAAATAATTGTTCACAATTCACCAAAAATATATCTAATAAATAAAAATTTCGTGTTGTAGTTTGTAGTTTTAATGCAATAAAACCAGATTATTATCATCAGCATCATTTTGAATTTTCTTAATGTCATTGTCAATTTTAATAACCAGTTTGATTTAAATTATTACTTGGAAGGTTGCCTAGCAACGAACTTTTTCTGCCTAGGCAGTAAAAGTGGACTTTTTCTGCCTAGGCATTAAAAGTACAACTTCTATGCCTGCCAAGTGTCATTAAAAGGCCGCTTTTAATGTCATTTGGAGAAAAAACACTTTTTTTCTGTGACAGGAAAAAAATTTGACATTTTATCTCTGTTGACAGGTAACAAAATACAACTTTTCACGAAATTACTTTTTTTCCCACGGGAAAAAAGTGAGTACTTTTTTCCCGGATATATATACATATAGATAAAGGAAGATATTTGATTTTAGAATATTTTATTGAACATAAGTTACATTTCCTTTATATCAAGAGTTAGAGAAAACTCGGAATCAGACATTTTATAACTTTATATTTTCCAAAATAACTACTAAACAATCACTGAGTTCGCAATTTTTGAATCAAATGACAGAATTAAATTGACATATATTTGATTACTTTGAAGTTTTTCTTAGCAACGCAGGTCTAATTGTCGCTATAACTACAACAGCTTATTAGTTTAAAAATTCAAATTTCATATCGATAACATTCTGACTTTAATATATTGTAATAATATGTTCTTTCACTATTGAATCGTCGTTTTTCCTGTCACAGAAAAAAATAGTGTATTATACAAGGGAAAAAAGTATTAGATTTTAGATCTCGGTTTGTTGTCTCCCTCCGCTTCGCGTCGGGAGACAACATAACCTCGAGCTAAAATCTAATACTTATTTCCCTTGTATAATAAATATTTGTTCCCTTCGCAAAAAATATCAATTCGAGACCTGGTATAGGTTGTCTTACATATTTATTGAACTCTTAAATCAGTTTCCACCAAAAACATTCAACTAAAGTTGAATGTTTTTGGTTTCTAATTACTTTCTTTTTACGATTGTACCTCGTTATATTTCTATTACTATTATTTATTCTCTTAGATTTCATATTTGTGATTTATGTAATAGTATAACAGTATAGAAGGTCGATACGAAATCGAATCTTGTATTGTGGTATCATTCATATTGCATTACTATGCTTTGACATGAAGTTGAAGTAAAACGACCTATAATAGTGTGCGTTATAAAGGAAGTAACTTAATATTATGCAATGTAAGTGGATTAACGATAAGATCACAAAGGCAAGCAGATGCATGAGCACACACATGCTTTTTACTCGTATGCATTAATTTCCTGATGTATAAATATAATAATTAGGTTACGAGCTTGTAAACATGCCGCAACCCATGGCGGAATTTAATTATGAAACTTCCTGATAAAATAAATGACACAATATTTAAACTGAAATTATAGTATATGTATAGTAAGAGGTTAAGTTCTTTTCACGCAATTCATTGTTTTTGTTATGAAAATTAAAACCAGACGTAAGTGGAGATCTTTAGTATTTGTTCGACAGATATCTCAGATGACTCGCAAGTGCAAGGAGAAAAGAAGCATAATTTGTCAGACCATGGTTGGACCTAACCTAAATGGATCTCGTCAGGACAGCGACATACCTTCTCGTTTGGAGTCTCTACTCCTAACTGAAGTCGCCAGCAGCCAGCAGTCAATGCTGCTGCGATTTCACTTTGTTTTTTAATTGGTAGTTATACTATTTTTGAATTATTAAGGTGGATCCACACCAATCGACTGGCACTGGAAAAGGTAGAAATAATACCTATATTTTATTTCCCATATAATATACCTGATATACACTTTTAGGGCGGGAGGATATTTACATCTCAAACTGGTTTGCATCCAAGTTTTTTTATTTTTTGTCAGAAAAGGACACACAAAAGGACACTCTCAACACAGAAGAAGTAAGTAAAAACAAACAATATATTTTTATAATTCTAGACACATTAGACATTGGTTCGGTAAAAAAGAAGAGGAGCATTCGACAGACAGGGATGACAGAGGTCACGTTACTTTGTTAAGAATCTAAAGTAATTTTGTTAAAATCTAGCAGTAAACCAATAAAGGATTAAATCAATTAATTGTTTTAACAATCTTTTACAACTGTCAGATATTTCCGTGAAGGTTTATTGCAAAGAGAAAGAGGACTCGTAAAAAGTATTGGTGAATCGAAAAATTGTGCTAAAATTTCTATTCTGCCAGTGGCATAGAATTTGGAAACGATTAACCAGACACTTGCCCCTGTCGTACGCCTCTGGTAATAGCCAGAAACGTTTGTTTAACCTAATTTAGTAGGGCGTATAGTGCCTACACTTTCTGCCAAAAATGAAATAGATACGTAAAATATTTTTAAAGTTCAGAACACAAAACGTTTTTATATTTTTAAACAAAACACCCTGTAACTCGGTAAGCAGCTACATTTTATTTTGGTGTTTTGGGTTAAATCTTCATAATTTGAAGGATTCTACTGTTAAATTATTTCCAGTTGGTAATGAATCACCCAGTATAAGTACCTATTGTACTTAATATAGTAGTCATAAAATTCGTTAATCTAAAAACGTTGTAACAACATAATATTACTTGAAAAATAAACAAGGCAACAATATATACAAATAAAAGGTATAGATTCATAAGGTTTATTTATTGTTTCATCATAAATACAGTTTGTCCGTTGGTTCTTTACCCATGCCTCATTATTACTTGATAACATAATCCTATTAATAGTTAAAAACAAAACATACAATTTTTCAACTAATTTCGTATGAATATTATTGATGACGCATAGGTAAAAAAACAACTGTATTTCTTGTTTTCTTTGTGGAAGACAGGCTATAATAATATAATCATCGACAATATGTGGTAGGTATCTCGATAATACAGTTTAGATCTATTCACGTAAGCTTTTACACACTGTTTTGTACGTCGTAATGAAAATATTAAGTATCCGTCCCTGTAGCGCAGCGGATAGCGCGTTGGACTTCTAATCCAAAGGTCGTGGGTTCGATCCCCACCAGGGATGTTAGAATGTGGAATTTTTTTTATATTTTTTTTCATGGAAACAAAAAAAAAAAATAAACTACGGAGTAATAAATACTTGCATGTTGTTTTAATATATTAGATTTTATCAACCAAAGTCATTATTTTTGCCATTAAAATCAGTTAAACGTAAGTATAGTTAATAGTGAAATCTGAACAATTTTGAATTGTTTTATGCCTGGTGTATTTTTGATGATAATAAGTTTTAATCAATTGTAATATTAGTGTCTGTCAATGAAATTCATTATAAAGATAATGTTAGATTGTCCAAAAAAAATGCGAAATTAACATTTCCGTAGGGTGCCAAAGCGTGTACTTTTGCCACTCCAAATAAATTATTACTTTTCCAATGGAAATCAAAGAAATTGAGAATAGACTCAGTTTATAAAACTTTATGTATAAAAGCCTGTTTTGCATAGTGATTGCAGAAACATTTCATTATAATTATTGTCTATTACTTAATATGTCACATAAAATAAAAATTTAATTAATTATTGAAAATATCCATAAATCTAAATTTATTTATTTATAAGATATATTTCGACTGGTTCTTTGCAATGCTAGAAAGTATAGAGTATGTAAACAAGTATGGAAGAATCGAACAAATCTAATATTTTTTATAGTTCATTCAATTTTTACTTTTCCGCCCACAAAAAAGTGGAAATTTTGAAAAAAATTTTTGAATTATTTTTACGTTTTTCATCAAAAACAACACGAAAAAACGGTTTTTAGAAAAAAAATCCTGTGTGTATGTCGTAATCGTTGTCGTCGGCCACTTTTCGTTACATGTCTTGTTAGGACGATACAGCCACCGGAGTGCAACAAATCACAAATTTTATGATTGAATAATGTTCAGGACATCTCACATATGATTTTCAGCTCAGAATATCCCCTATAACGGGTGCTATGGTACTTGAAATACGACATTTTTGTAATTTTTTGAGAAATTTCAGTTTGTTAGCACGATACAGCCTCCGGAGTGCAAAAAGTTACCAATTTTATGATTGAATATAATTCAGAACATCTCACAGATAAACCCTATTGATTTTCAGCTCACTACAGCCAGAACAACAGGTACTATAGTGCTTTGAGTACGGCATTTTTGCCATTTATGGAAAAATTTCAGTTTGTTAGTACGATACAGCCTCCGGAGTATATACAAGTGACCAATTGGATATTATTCAGGACGTCTCAAAGATGATCTCTATTGATATTTAGCTCACTAAAGCCAGTACAACGTGTGCTATGGTACTTGAGGTACCAAATTTTTGTCATTTTTGGAGAATTTTCAGTTTGTTAGCACGAGACAGTCTCCAGCATGTATAGGTACAAGTGACCCATTTTATAATTGAATATTGGTCAGGGCGTCTTATAGATGAACCTTATTGATTTTTAGCTTACCAGAGCTAGTACAACGGGTGCTATGGTACTGATACAGCCTCCGGAATGTATAAAAGTGGCCAATTTTATAATTGGATATTTGCCAAGGTGTCTCATCCAAGGTGTCTCACAGACGGTTTGTTAGCACGATACATCCCCCGAAGTGTATACAAGTGACAATTTTGTGATAGAATGTTATTCAGGGCATCTTACAGATGCGGAAAAGTTAGTTTTAGTCTTTAAAACCGTTTATTTGATAGAAATTTATAGTCAAAACAATATGTTTGAGTTTATGAATCGGTATCTGTATATAAAGTACTTGGAAAGTTCCTTCAAAACACATAGTGATTGTTAGTGAATAGTAATTAGAGAGTAATTTCAATAATCACAAATAGTAAATTTAAGCGCAAAAGAATACTTACTATTCTTTTGTTATAGATACTGTTACGAAACAGCACACTGGTATAGTCCCTAAATCGGACTCAGTCTAAGCCAGGTATGAAAGTTAAAATTATGGCGGACGCGCAGGTATGAATTGTTTACAATCTTATCTAGACATTGTTTTTGTGACCAGACTTATCTAGAAAAGGTCAGAACCAATTGTTTTTGTGTGTGTAAGCCGCAGTCCGGAATTTTCTAGTAAAAAGGGCATTAATATAAATAAGGACCGATCAGCGGAGGAGTTAGTTGATAAAGTGATCTTGAGAAATAAACAAAAATACACCGAACAATAAAGTGCTAATATAAATGAATCAAGCTTGTGTGCATATGAATTAAATTTAAGTGATTAGTTTAGTATATATTAATTAAGTGTTAGTGAGTTAGTGTTTAAATAAATTAGTAAGTAGCCATACCGTGTGTTTAAAATTTATCGCACCCGTTTGCTGTTTAAATAAATTAGAAAAACATTACATTGGTGTCAGAAGTGGGATAATATAAATAAATTGCTACGTAAAAATGGCAAAGAGACTATGTGATCTGAAAGTGGCGGAATTAAGAGCAGAATTGGAAGATCGTGAGTTGGAAACGTCCGGTACGAAAAGTGAATTAGTAAAAAGACTTAAATTGGCACTGGAAAATGACGGCTTTGATCCAGAAACAGTTTTATTCCATGACGAGGCTTCCACCTTAATCTCGTTAATTTCTGCTAACATGGACGAGAAGATTTCTGCTATGAAGAACGACATTTCTGCTAACATGGCCGAGAACATTTCTGCTATGAAGAATGATATTTCTGCAGATTTCTTATCATTGAAAAATGACATTGCTGCTGAAGTCGAGAATAAAATTTCGTCTCTAAAATCAGACATGGAGATTAAAATGACAACGATGGAAAATCAGATGGGCGAGAAAATCAAGGAGTTAGAGACAAAGATTGCCGATTTAAGAACATGAGACACTTCAGCAGAATAAAAGAAGATCGAGATCTGCAAGCCAGAAACACAACCCAAGACAGATGATATTGGCAGATTTACCCGAGTCAAGGCCCCAACGTTCGATGGAAAAAGGTCGTGGACCAATTACGTAAAACAGTTTGAAGCAGCCGCTAGAGTGAATAATTGGTCCGACAAGGAGAAAGCAGTGAACTTAACTATCGCGCTTCGGGGAGATGCCTTAGATATACTTCAGACGATACCTCTGGAAGAAACGGATGATTTCGAGCTGCTGAAGAAGAGGTTGGACATGCGATATGGTCACGAATATTTGGAACATTTGCACCAATCTCAGCTGAAGAACCGAAGGCGGAAACGTGACGAAACCCTTCAAGAGTATGAAATGGATATTGCCCGACTAGTTCGATTTGCTTATCCATCAGCACCAGAGAACATGATGGAATGTTTAGGCATCCAGGCCTTTATTGACGGCTTATGTGACCACGATATGGAGAAGACGCTTCGATTAGATCATCCTAAAACATTGGTGGATGCATTGACTGCTGCTCTTGAAGATGAAGCAGCCACGATGGCTTCGGGATACAACAAAGGTAGGACCATACAGAATGCAGGTGACGATGACAGACTTGACCAGATCGTCAACTTGTTGAAAGGAATGGTAGACAAGAAGCCGAATAAAATCAGGTGTTGTAATTGTGGCGAGCTAGAGCATGCATGCAGTTCGTGTAAGCGTCCTACGACTCCTGCAAACCAAGAACCTCTTAAATGCAAACCAGCCACGAAGGGCTCGCGGTACAACAAAGGTAGGACCATGCAGGAAGAAGATGACGATGACAAACTTGACCAGATCGTCAACTTGTTGAAAGGTATGGCAGACAAGAAGCCGAAGAAGATCAAATGCCGGCAGTGTGGCGAGCTACAGCACGTACGCAGTCCGTCTAAGCGCCCCAAGACTCCTGTAACCCAAGAACTCCAGTCACAGGGGAAATTAGACAGGAGAATGATCCTCACCTGAAGATGATCCGGCAATGGAAGGAAGAAAATCGGCGACCTACCTGGCAAGAAGTGTCAAGATTTTCACCAAAACTCAAGGCGTATTGGGCTCAGTGGGACTCCCTTTTCCTGGAAGAAGGGCTGTTGAAAAGAGTCCTTGAAAACGATGATGGTTCTGAGATGAGGAGACAGCTAGTTATCCCGAGAACGAGAGTAGCTGAGGTACTGAAGAAGTTACACGACAGTCCATCGGGAGGTCATCTGGGAGTGAAGAAAACCCTTCAGCGAATCCGTGAAAGGTTTTATTGGATGAACAGCTCCGACGATGTGAAGGACTGGTGTAAGAAATGTACGACTTGTGCTTCGAGTAATGGACCACATCGCAAGAGAAAGGCACCCATGAAATAGTACAATGTTGGAAGTCCTTTCGAAATGATTGCTTTAGATATCGCTGGACCATTTCCGACGACAGAAAACGGTAGCAAATATATACTGGTTGTAATGGTTTATTTCACAAAGTGGGTGGAAATTTACGCTATCTCGAACCAAGAGGCAACAACTGTCACGGATGTATTGATGAAAGAATTCATCAGCCGATATGGAGTGCCCTTGGAAGTCCACAGTGACCAGGGAAAAAATTTGGAAAGCCATCTATTCCATGAGATTTGCGACAAGCTGGGAATGAAGAAAACCAGGACAACAGCATTACATCCACAGTCAGATGGAATGGTCGAGAGAATGAACAGGACTATTGGAAAATACCTGTCCAAAGTAGTATCCAGCCATCAGAGAGATTGGGACCAGTTTCTTTCCCTATTCGCATTGGCTTATCGATCTGCCGTCAATGAGTCAACGGGTGAAACACCGGCGAAAATCCTGTTTGGACGTGAAATGAGGCTTCCTTGTGACCTGGAATTTGGCTGTAGGCCTGGAGAAGATCTAGCAGGCGAATACTAGGTGATCCAATTGAGAAGAAGGCTGGACGATATTTATGAGTTAGTTCGAACAAATCTTCAAGTTGCCAGCGACAAAATGAAAAGTCGGAATTGACACGCAGGCCACAGAAGGCGGTTTTAAAGAAGGGGACAAAGTATGGTTACACAACCCGACGAGGAGAAAAGGATTTTCTCCAAAATTACAAAAATCCTGGGAAGGTCCATACTTAATCAAGAAAAGGATCAATGATGTTTTGTATCGCATAAGCAATATCCCCAACGCAAAAACCAAAAGTAGTTCACCAAAACCGACTAGCGCCATTCGAAGGAGACCATGACCTAGAGGAAGGAGTAAACCTTATTCGAGATGTGTCTGACCCCACCTTCGATGAATTTATGGGCGCGTATGGAGGTACCGGGAAAGCTAGATATGGAGTCACTTCGGAACAACAACAAGATTTGTCCACTCTCCCGGAAGATTATTCACTGGCATACAACATCCCCGCCCGTATCAAGAACGCACGAGGGTTGGCAACCGTCTTTCGAAAGAAGTTCGGGAAATTAAAAAAACTTGAAAACCAGATTCCAGCCCCTGGCAAGACACTGAAACTGAAACATAATTCGCGGTACGTCTTCTACGTGGTAACTAAAAATGCATTTCAAGATCGATCTACCTACCGCGATGTGTGGGAAGCACTTCGAAATCTTCGAGACCATGTGTTGGAATCCAACGTGAAGAAACTGGCTATGCCTAAGATAGCGAGTAACCAGTTGTATTGACGAATCATCAGGAACATGGTAGAGCTTATCTTTCAAGATACCGGTGTCCAGATATTAATTTGCAGCTACAACCCCCGTTATCAGTATCCGATGAAGACGGTGCTCTGCTGTTTCCATAAGATCGGAAAGTGTAGAAATGGGGCTAGTTGCCGATTCAAACATCCAGTCTCGGCTACACAAAAGTTCCAGGAGGAACTTCCATTTAAGGAGGGGGCAATGTTACGAAACATCACACTGGTATAGTCCGTAAATCCGACTCTGTCTAAGCCAGGTATAAAAGTTAAAACTATGGCGGACGCACAGGGATGAATTGTTTACAATTGTGATTATCTTATCTAGACATTGTTTTTGTGACCAGACTTACCTAGAAAAGGCCAAAACCAATTGTTTTTGTGTGTGTAAGCCGCAGTCCGGAATTTTCTAGTAAAAAGGGCATTAATATAAATAAGGACCGATCAGCGGAGGAGTTAGTTGATAAAGTGATCTTGAGAAATAAACAAAAATACACCGAACAATAAAGTGCTAATATAAATGAATCAAGCTCGTGTGCATATGAATTAAATTTAAGTGATTAGTTTAGTATATATAAATTAAGTGTTAGTGAGTTAGTGTTTAAATAAATTAGTAAGTAGCCATACCGTGTGTTTAAAATTTATCCCACCCGTTTGCTGTCTAAATAAATTAGAAAAACATTACAATACTATTTGTGATAGGGATTAGTGAGTAGCTTTAAAAATAACAAACATTGGCAAATCTTTGGCTGGACAACGTTTACCGGGTGCAGTTGGGGAAGGCCTATTATTTTTATTCCTGGAGTCGTTACTGAAACGGTAGAGTTACTAGATTGCCAGTGCTCATGTCCACTCGTCTTGTAAACACAGTAATTCAGGCATATTGAAAATCGAAAAGTCCAGAAAAATGTCTTCTGCTTAAAAGTAATACATACTTCAAGTGCTGATTTGTATACGTACCTAAATGTGTAAATTGTCTCTAACAAAATTGATTTTCTTTTTAGTAACGTCAATAAAGCTTTTTTCTCGGAAGTCCTCAGAAACAGCTACGATTTTGATGATTTTCTTTAGTTTTTTTTATATTATTCAAAATCTGAAACCTTTTGCCAAAAATGCTTTTGGAGCGGGGACAATATGGTTTATATTCCTCAAACATTATCAATGATGTTAGTGTAATTTTCGACCATATTCATTGAAAACTCTGACAAAAAATAGTACATTAACGAACAAGTTTCATAAGGCATCATTTTAACGCACGGCGCCAAAGGCGAGTTTTCTAAAGGACAAGTGCGATGGAAGGCCTAAAGTGCCCCATACACGGTAAGATTTATCTGTACGATCCGTCGCGTCAAACCGATCGAAACGACGAATCGATGGTGTATGTCAAGATCGTTAACGATTTACTTAATCGAAGACGATGTCGGAAATCGCAACAAAAGCCCACGCAATCATGAATATCGGAACGATGAATCGACAGTGTATGGCTCTTTACGATCAACGATTCGATTTTGTTTCACTCTGGCGCCAGTCGCCGCACGGCTTGGCTAGCGCGTTAGTACTCGTTCGTACCTACCAACACACGCGATGAGCGAAATAAACAAAATGGCTACATGGAGTAATGATGATTTGATTGAATTTATTGAATTATTCAGAGAGCAAGAGCCTTTATGGAAAACAAAACATAAAGATTATCATAGCAACGTAAAGAGGACAGCGTGTTATGAAGTACTTTTGGAAAAAATGAGAAATATAGACAATACTGCAGATTTTTTATTTTTTTTTGTTTTGTTTTTTTTTTATTCATAATTAACGTGCTCGGCTACTGTGGCCACTTGCTCAGGTGCGATTACAAGATTAACAATACAATTTGTATAAGGTTCATTCATTCGATATATATATATATATATATATATATATATACACAATTACACTATTGTTCTATAGTTTATGGAAAAGTTGCACATCTTTGAGAAACTGGAGAAGGTAGGTAATTTGTACCGAGTTATTTAGGACGTCTTTGTAGTTCTGGCTAAGCTGAAACTGTAGTCTTTGGGTGGCATATTCCGGACACTCCGTCAAGATATGTTTTATGGTTAGATTGGAGTTGCAGCTGGAGCAAACGGGTCTGGAGGTATTAGACATTAGGTATCCATGGGTAAGTTTTGAATGACCTATTCTAACTCTTCTCACCACAGCTAAATCATGCCTTGAGAGGCCAGCAAAACAACATGGTTGAGGATGACCTATCGAGTGCTGTATTTGGCGTAAGGATGTGCCGGCAGAGTCCCAATTCTGCTGCCATGTTACTTTGGCTTTTGTTTTAAAATGTGATTTTAAATCCTTACAAATTGTGAGATTGTCGGTGACGGTAAATTTAGAAGCAGTTTTTGCCTGTTGGTCTGCAAGTTCGTTGCCTACGATGCCAATGTGGGAAGGTAACCAAATAATAGTAACTGCTATTTTTAGGGAAGTGATAAGTTGGTAGGAGTCATGGATAGATTGGACAATAGGATGTTCGGTAAATATATTTTGGATGGATGAAATTGAAGCTAGTGAATCTGTGCATATGGCAACGTGCTTATAAGGTGGGGAGATGGAATTGATGGCCAAGAGTATGCTGAATAGTTCGCCTGTGTGGATGCTACAGGTTGATGAGATTAGGGAAGATTTGATAGAAGTTCGTGTTGATGTAACAGCGCAGCCCACTCCTGTTTCATTTTTGGATGCATCTGTGTATAAAACTAAGTCATAGTCACAGTTAGTTAATATTTCATTAAAAGCATTTTTTATTAATTGTTTGGGTGTTGTGTGTTTGTCGTATCTCATAAGCGATGTGTTAAATTTAGGAATGTTGATAGTCCATGGAGGAGTAGAGGGGATAGGAAGAGGACTTGTATGTGAAAGGTTAACGCCGTCTAGTAGCTGCGATAAAATCAGAGAGATCGGTTTTATTATTGGTATGGTTGAGGAGTTGTGTGGATTGTTAGAAGTTGATGTAAATAGAGGGTAGACAGGATTGTACGGGTTAGACGATACAGAGGCAGCATAAGAAAGCAGAAGTTGGCGTCGTCTAATCCAAAGCGGAGGCTCATTAGCTTCGCAATAAAGGCTTTCTGCAGGGCTAGATCGAAAAGCTCCAAGACAAAGACATAAAGCTGTATTACGCACCGAGTTTCAAAGGTCGAGGTCTGATTTAGTGGCAGAGATATATATGTGACAACCATAATCTAATTTTGAACGAATAAGGGCCCTGTATATTTTAAGAAGATAATTTTCGTCTGCTCCCCAGTGGTAATGCGAGAGTGTTTTATGTTCATTCTTTTGAAGCAGTCGCCTTTGATTTCTCGGATATGTTGTTTCCAGTTGAGACGAGAGTCAAATGTTAGGCCTAGTATTTTACAGTGATCCACGACGGGAAGATGTACGTTATTAATGAAGATACTAGGAGATTGTGAGGGTGGTCGTCTACCAAATTTAATAATTTTAGATTTTGTTTGCGAAAAAGTTAATCCTAAGTGACTTACTTTTTTACTTAGGGTGTTTACTGCTGACTGAATTAGATTAGATGTAGTCGTCATAGACATGCCATGACTGTAAACAACTAGATCGTCTGTATATAAGGCATACTTGATGGGAGGAAGGAGATCAGAGCAAAGATCGTTGATAGCCAGATTGAATAGAGTGGGGCTTATAACCGATCCTTGGGGAACTCCATCCCTCTGGCCATAGGTTGACGAGAAAATACCATTAGCAAAGACTTTGAATGATCTTGAAGATAGGAAATTTTGAATAAAATGGTATATGTGTCCGGAGATATTAAGTAACGTTAATTTATTTAGTATTGACTGTCTGCTAACAGTGTCAAAAGCGCCGTCAATATAGAATATAGCTGCAATGACTTCTTGTTTTCTGTTTATTGCCCCAGAGATATGAGATTGAAGAAGGACTAGGTTGTCTTGAGTCGATCTATTACGTCGAAATCCTGATTGTTCTTTTGAGATAACATTATATTTATCAAGAAACCAGAGGAGCCGCTTATTAACCATCTTTTCTAATAATTTACACATGGTACAAGTTAGTGATATAGGTCGGAAAGAGTTTGGAGAGGTAGTGGCCTGTTCAGGTTTTTTAATGGGAATTATCGTAGATGTCCGCCATAGGCTAGGGAATTGGTTTGTGAACCATATTAAATTGTAAATTTCTAGGAGCTTACTTAAACCTATGTTGGAAAGTTTTTTTAGAAATATATACGGGATGTCATCAGGACCAGAGGCAGTATTTTTGCAGCTATTGAGAGCTAAGGAAAGTTCAGAGTAAGAGAATGGGTAGTTAAGAGAAGTAATATCTCGAGACTTTGACACAGTACATGGGGAAGGAGCTTTATCTGAATAAGTAAGTGTAGAATTAACTTTACTTTGAAATTTTAATTCAAAGGTTTTTGCCAGTAAATTGCTGATTTCTTCATTTTTATTGACTACTGTATTATTATAGATAAGACAGGGAATTTTGAAATTCGAATTGTTTCCTTGTATTTGCCTAATTTTATTCCAAAGTTGGGAGGGATTTGTGTTCACATTTATGGAGGATACATAATTTCTCCAGGAATATTTTTTACATTGTTTTACGATATAACGTGTTTTGGCTCTGGTTCTTTTGAGATTAGTAAGATTTTCTTGTGTCTTATGCCTACGATACATATTTAGTGCCATTTTTTGTTGATTTATTGCACTTGCACAGCAGGAGTTCCACCATGGCACTGTTTTTTGTTTATGTGAAATAATATTTTTACCAATATGCAGACTGGCAGCTGAAAGTATAGCATCTGTAATTTTTAGGATGTTATCGTTCATATTATCTGAGAAAGATAATGCAGATAAGTTGGTTTCAGATTGAGACGTATAACTAGTCCAGTCGGCAGTGTTTAAGCGCCAATACCATCTGGATAAAGTATAATTATGGCTGGGGATATTGGAGTATATAATAATGGGATAGTGGTTGCTATCATAAAGATCATTAGCCGTATGCCAATTTAGTAAAGGAGCAAGTTTAGGGTCACTAAGACTAAGATCAATAGAGGAGAAGGTACCAGAGGAGAAATTCAGGTGTGTATTAGAACCGGTGTTAAGCAGGCAGCATCTGTAATTTTTAGGATGTTATCGTTCATATTATCTGAGAAAGATAATGCAGATAAGTTGGTTTCAGATTGAGACGTATAACTAGTCCAGTCGGCAGTGTTTAAGCGCCAATACCATCTGGATAAAGTATCATTATGGCTGGGGATATTGGAGTATATAATAATGGGATAGTGGTTGCTATCATAAAGATCATTAGCCGTATGCCAATTTAGTAAAGGAGCAAGTTTAGGGTCACTAAGACTAAGATCAATAGAGGAGAAGGTACCAGAGGAGAAATTCAGGTGTGTATTAGAACCGGTGTTAAGCAGGCAAGAACCTGTACAATTGATCACATTTTCGACGGTTTTCCCTTTGCCGATGGTGTAATTGGATCCCCACATTGTATTGTGGGCGTTAAAGTCACCTACTAGAATGTAAGGTTGGGGGAGTTGGTAAATTAGGTTTAGAAGTTCTATTTCTTTTAAAGGGTAATTAGGAGGGATATATAAGCTGCAGATAGTGAGTTTATTTGGACACCAGGTGGAAACTGCAATAGCTTCAAGATCAGTAGTGATATGGAGGGGAGTGGAAAATAGTTCTCCAGATATGAAAATTGAGGTGCCCCCACTAGCCCTTGCGCAGTTGGTGCGAACATAATGGTAACCTTCGTAGTTTTTTAGTTTAGGGAGTCTATCTATTTTTGAGTTGGTTTCTTGTAAACACAGGATATCAGGTTGTTCGTCTGTTATTATTTGTTGAATTCTTTCCAAGCGAGGAAAGAATCCATCACAATTCCATTGGATAACTTTGAATGGCTTAAGAAGTTAGTTGTTAAGAGAGTTGTGAGAGAGGATAATTGAGCTCGTCATCAGTTTGGCTATCAGAAGAAACGTTTTTATTATCAGAGAGCTCCTCGGGATTAAGTTGTCTTTTAAGTTTTTTCTGTAGTCGTGTGAGGCGGTTTTTAAGAGATCTTTCTTTTGTTTCGGAATACTGCAGATTTAAATAAAGTAAAAAAGAAGATTAATAACTTAAGAACAGTCTTTCGGAAAGAATTGAAGAAACGGCTTGACTCTCTGGTGTCCGGAAGCAGGGCCGACGAGGGTTAAACGCCTAAACTAAGTTATTTTGATAACTTAATGTTTTTAAAAGACCAAGAAATACCACACAAGGGAATAAGTTCCACAAGTTCAGTGAGTATTAAAATTTCAACTTAAACTAAGTTATATATACCCTGTTCAAGATACCAAAAAATAAAATATAAGCAAACCATAAATAAGATTCTTTGGGTGTCGCTTTTACAACAATTAAAATGTACTAGAAAAATGTACTAAACTAGAAATTAATATACAACACACTTCACATTTATGAAAAACATTGAATCTTTAATTTTTTACTCTAGTTTATAACAATATTCATAAGTATAAAATTTATATAAAAACAAAAACAAAAAGTGTTTGTGAATTAGAGGTTAGTTTGTTTGAATTTTATTTTTTGGTATCCTGAACAGGGTATAGGTATTTCTATTCTATATGTAATTGTTCTGCCACGGAACTGCACAGATTCCATTAAAATATTCTACGAATAAGTTCCTATTTTCAGTTGCAGACTGAAAACCGGATCCTCTTCTTCTCTCGAGACCAAACATGTTACTTTCTAGACCATTTTGAATCTCTCCATTTTCATAGTCTTTTCTATCAAAGCTATTTTGCGGAGAGTAGGTGTCTGGATTTTCGCGGCGTAAAAAGTTGTGTAGTGCACAACAAACCAGTACCACTGGAGCAATATTATCCAAATCCAAGTTAATTTCATTATTCAGTATTCCAAACCGTGCAACTAAAATTCCGAATACATTTTCAATCATCCGTCTTGCTCGGGATAAACGGTAATTGAAAATTCTTCTTGTTTCATTGAGCTGTGACTTATTAAATGATTTTAAAAAATCATCCCTTAGAGCAAAAGCTTCGTCTCCAACAAATACATAAGGAAACGTTATTCCATTCACTGAACCTTGTCATGGCAAACTCAGTGTACCGTTAATAAGTTTTTGATACAAATCTGTATTTTTTATTGCCCCACCGTCTGACACTCGGCCGTTTGTAACGAAGTGAAAATAAATCATAGTTAGCATTAGCGATTGCCATAAGAGCCTGACTGTGGAAGTGTTTATAATTAAAGAAATATGAACCAGAACCAGGCGGCGGCTTTATTTTAATATGCTTGCCATCATCAACAGCGCCAAGACAATTGGGAAAATTCCATCGCTTTTCAAAGTCAGCTCCAATTGCCTTCCATTCATTTTCATTCGAAGGTAACTGAAACAAAACAAATTTCTTTTATCACAGAATAATTCTGTGGAAGAACATGACGATGGCAAGGAAAATTCTTCGGAGGTACTGTCGCCAAGTCGAAGTCAAGATGAAATTGCCGATAACTTGCCACCTCCACTCACACCTAATGCAATTAAACGGAAGATATCTTCGCAGGGGTCAAATTCAACAATCGATGTAACTCTTCAAAATATTGTTGCATGATAAAAATACAATGCTTTTTTTGTATTGTATTATGAGTAACTCACGGAGGTACATTAATTCAATTAAGCCACCCACTGAGTATGCAACTTTATACACATTTCTGTATAGTTGGTTGCATAACGGAATTAACTATGGGTTTTAAAATTATTTAAGCATATCCTGGAATAACGGGATGTAAATAATTAAATGGGTGTTTAGAGTAATATTTTTATTAATATTCTTCATGTGATCTAACCAATCCATGAGTATTACATTATTTAATGTGGGGATTTTATTTGACTGCTATTGGTAACACTGTTTGCTGATGTCAATTGTAAAGTAAAGGGAAGCTGTTGAAGGCACTTGTCTGATACTTGTCGAACGATTAAGTTGGGATATCGATGAGGACAAGTCGTAAGTATATAAAATGGCCGGTGGCACATGGTTTAATCCATATATTTTGGGAACTATAGTGGTGAAAAACCCTTGGTAACAAGGTAAGCTTTCATCTTGTATATATTTTCACGGCTATAACCCCCAATTTCTTTTTAGGGTTTTTTTACACTGCATAGTTTTTTACAAGCAGTTTTTACAATATTTTTTGCCAATTGATGGTTTGATAGTTTTGATGGGTGATGGTTATCAATGATAGGATGATCAAGAACGGATTTTAAGAAGCTTCAATTTCGGATGATTCCTGTATGGTATATATTCTCGTAGGGATAGCTGACAGGCTAAGTTCTCCGTCCAGGGTTGTAGACGTTTCGTACATCGGATTGCGATTAACGTTATAGAGCGACAGGAGCTTCTAACGGCGTTTCCAGTTCAAAGGACGAAGCTGGACTTTGTTTGTTGGTGACATCATGAACAGGGAGTATATATACTCTGTGATCATGAACAACGATTATTAACCGCATGGCTGAATCTAGTTCCATAAGTCAGATGTTGCTTGTCAATTAAGCCAATTGACGTCTAATAGTTTGGACACTAACCACAAGTAACATTTAAAGTTTTATTTGTTTTTATCTGAACTTTGAGCAATTTATTCATTTTATAACTTCATTTTTTTAACGTTGAATCACACATTAACTTTTATATTCTACTATTAGTAACTTCACATTTTTATAAAGACGTCTATCAAATTCACAATTTTAACATTACAATCTTTCAATTCTTTAGAGTTGAAATATCAACTTTGTTAATGTATACTGCCCTGAAATTATATTTCAGTTTAATCTTAATATATTAGAGATACTTTTGACCTACTTGTATGTATATGGTTAATTATTACTGTTGTAAAGCGGTATCTGGTATACCATTTACGGGTTGCTAAAGATTTAGTGTATTGTATATTTTGATCTCAGTTAGTTGATAACATTAGAAATTGTTAAACATTTTAAATTAACTAATCATTAATAACTGATTATCATTTCATAAATAGAGTTGATCACCTCATATTTTTGAGACAGGTTATTACAACATATGTTCAAGGTACCATCCATTTAATTAAACTGTTTCATTGGCAACAAAGTGTTTTATTTGATTCACAAACGTAAAAGCAAAATGACATAAATAACATATTTGAAAAGTTACAATAGCTAATTTTTTGTTCATTATTGGTTTCTTGGTTAATCAGTAAATTTCTTGAATGTCTTACTAATCAAGTGGCGCCTTAAAAAATAATAAAGGACAAGCTTTCAAATATTCCTCACTAACTCATGACCTTATGCTCTCCGGCGAAAAGCGAACCTTTGGCAATGTAACCTCACTTCTTGGAGTAACAACAAGGTAAGGTTACAATATAAACAACAAAATTATGTCTATTAAACCTGATGATACATATAACATATTCGGAAAAACTGTAGCTTCTAAATTTAATTCATTACCTAAAGATCAACGTATCTGGGCAGAAAAAATTATTAATGTAACCTTGTTAGAAGCAGAACTTGGAAACCTAAGTAGACAGTCCGTGACTAGAATTAACAATATTTTCAATAACACTTCCCCAAATTGGCAACCTCAAACTTCTCCATACTCTCAACCTCTCATCTCTCACAGACTTATTTATCTCAGAATATTCCTCCATCTCAACACCAAATACAGACACTACCACAAGAGCAGATTGTACAATTAAATATACCTGATAATCAGTCCTCCCAACCTCAAACTCAACCTTTACTCCTTGCCAGACAGATGCCAACGCGAGAACAGTTATCAAGTGAAAAAGAACAAAATTTAATGACTTTTTTTGAAAACTTTCAATCCTAATGTCTTACGTATTTGAAAGAAAATAAATGATTCTAATTATACAAATGATATATCTTTTATTGCAGTACATACCTTACAATAGTCATGACATACTGTGTAAATGGCGGCGCAGGTTTCTGGAATGATTTTTCCCAATAACTGTGGTGTAATTATCGATGAGTACTTTAAATCTTCATAAGATCATCCAGTGGCTAGAAAACGCAAAGTTGCACTTAGACGCTCGTGATTACTGACAGCTTGTCTCATGTTTGTATTGTTATTTTGTATTTTAGGCGATACTAGTTTCAATAGTTTTAGGTACGTGGGTTCCGTCATTATCATATAATTGTGCCAATCTTCTGGATGGAGCCTTAATTCTTTTAAAAGATTTACATGCGAATACTGACTTCGCTTTAATAGCCATTTCTTAACCCACATTCTTCTAGGCGTTCTTTTTTTCTTTTGAATCCGAATCAACGCTACCGCCACAAAGGTAAGGAAAAGAAGTTCATTTTCCATTTTATGTGGCACGTATTTAATTATTTGAACACGTCTTTATCCTTCAGCTTTAAAAAAGTAAATTATCGATTGTTACTACCAGTCGTTTCGTGTATGAGCGACAATTTTGATGCGATCAATCGTCACGATTTTCATCAGATCGATCGTCCAGTGGTTCCCAACATTTTCTGGACCACCGCCCCCTATAGAAGAGAACAAAAATTTCACCGCCCCCCCCCCAGTAGCTGGTTAGTCCAAAGTAGTTAATTTTATTTGAATATCATCTGTACCGTCCCAATTGATCCGTATTCAGCTTTAATTTCAGTTAATGTCTAAATTTTATTTTAGAGGAATGATGAAGTAGAAATTTATTAAACGACTACCAAATGTACAATAAAATTGTTTATTAAACTTTTAAATATAAACACAGAATCAATAAGAAATACAATCACGATAGAAATAAGAAATGCAATACAATCAGAAATACAAAATTAATAATAAAGAAAAATCAATGAGACGGTTGAGGCTGGTGGAGTGTTACCAGTTTGTTAATATCGGGTTCCAATTTCGTTAACATCAATCGCAGATCGCCACGTTCAGTGATGTGTAGTCTGTTCCTCTTCTTTGACAGCAAATCAGTTACTGCACTGAATGCACGCTCAGCCATATAGGACGAAGGAAATGCAATTAACAACTTCTGTACTATTGTGATAGAGAACTGGTATTGGTTTTTGAAGCCAGAACTCTTGATATCCACGTTTGAATTTTACTTTCAATTCTTCGTTAGTTGTGAGTTCTAATAGCTCCTCTTCCAAATTTGATGAGCCTTCAGTATCTGTGTTTGCGAAAGAATCTATAACCCTACTTGGTATTTCCATGTTTAAAATATCTTGGAAACGCTCTGTAAAATCAACATGAAGAACTTCTAAGTGGTGGCAGTAAGTAAGTAAATCTTCCGGTTTTGCAGACACTGTTGATAATGTGGGAAAATGGTTGTACTCACTGTAGTTTTGAATATAAGAAGTTTTCCTGCAAAAGCAGCTATGACGTTTTTAGTATTAATTAAATTCAAATCATCACCTTGCAATTGTAGATTAACTTGATTAAATACTTTAAACAGGTCCGTCAAATAAGCGATGTCATTTTTTGACGTAATCAGGTTTTCGCGCAATTGATCGTTTTCTTCAAAAAATTCCAACATTGAGTCAAATAGATTGAAAAAACGATTCAGATAAACACCTTTCGAGAGCCAACGTACTTCTGTATGCAGCAGCAAGCGCTTGTAGTCTTTATCATTTTCATTGTAAAGCTTATGAAACAAACGGTCATTCAATGAATTGCTTCTAATGATATTGATTGCTTTAATAACGTTATTGAGGGACGCATGCAGACGTTCATTTAATTTTTTTGCAACCAAATGCTGACGGTGAATGATACAATGTACAGCGAGTACATTTGGCACTGCTTTTCTCAAATGTGCTATAAAACCCTTATGACACCCGGTCATTGCTGGAGCATCATCAGTAGCAGGAGACAAAATATTGCTAATAGGAATTTCTTTCTCTTGAAAAAATGCTTACATGATATTAAATATAGAATGTCCCTTTGTATCAGATTCCAAATTCTTAGCAAATAATAACTCTTGATGAATTTTTTTCTTCTTTTATAAATCGTACGTATGATAAGAGTAGAGCTTTGTTACTTGGTAGAGTTGATTCATCGAGTTGAATGGAAAATTTGCAAGTCTTTAGGTAATCGCATAAGGATATTTCAACGTCATTTGCTATTTCATCTATTCTTCTTTGCACTGAATTATTACTGAGAGGAATTTTTTAATGATATCAAATGGTGTCTTATGATGGAGAACAGTTTTTAATATCTCTTCGACTGCCGGCAAAATTAATACCTCGCCAATGGTGTGTGATTTTCCTGACTTTGCGATTAACAATGAAACGTTATATGAGGCTCGTAGCCCATCATCGTCTCGTTTAGAAGACGATGCAAAAAGGTTTTATATTGTTGGCTGTTTTAAATATTGTTTTTCGAGTTCTTGAAAATAGAATATATCTTTGTTCTTCTTATCAGGATGCATTTTATGTAAATGCTCTTGTAGCCTAGAAGGTTTCATAGCTTCATTTGAAAAAACTTTTCGGCAAATTAAACACATAGGTAATTATTTGTTTGTAGAAGATTCCGCAAATCCATATTTTAAATATTCAATACTGTATTGCCGGAATTTTTTTTTTAATTTAGAAGTAGATTCAGCCATTTTCATACAAAAATTATATTCTCAATAGATTTATAGATAGTAATGTTTATAAAATGACACACCACTTACGATTATTTACTACGGCAGAGCTTATGATTCACGACTATATATCGCGGCCAAGCACATACAACTAACTAACAAAAAATTCGTAGAGCTGTTGCTTTTATACGTTTCATTTCGTGCATGATTCAACTTGTCTGTGTGCGAACATGTCGAAACATGTTATTTTGTATGAACATCGCGCGTTCGCTTATCAATGTGCGAGGACAAGTCATATACTTCTATTCTGAACTAAAAGAAATTATTATAATTATTAGTATTATTATTAATGCTAATTTAAAACTGCTTATTAACCCTTATTAAATCATTTTTATTTCACCATTCCTCTTGACTGCTTATTATTTGCTTCTAAATCCGCTACCGCCCTCCTAAAAGGCTGCAGCGCCCACAGGGGGGCGGTATCGCCCCCGTTGGGAAACAATGGAGACAAATCGTACCGTATATGGGGCCCTTTATGAAACAAGTTTTTTATACTGTTTTTTCTACTTTGCGTTTTTAGATACAAAAAGTAACAAAACTTAAAAATAAGATAATTGAATCGACTTAGGGAATTTTGTATTCATGACGTAACGATTGGTAATGCTGACATTAGCGTCAACATGAAACATCTGAAAATCGAATAATTGTGTGTCAATTTGCAATAAGTTTGTGCTTTTTACTTTGTTTAATCGTCTACCTGCGTGAAAAATAATGGAAAATTATGAAAGGTGTACCCGCACCTGAAGTGTTTGTTGTAGTATTTATTGTTCAATGATGTTACGATTAAAGCGTTCCTTGGTTTAAAGTTTGAAGATTTTTTAGACGAGGAACGTTCATTGTTAGTGTTACCTGCCTTGATGGATAAAATATTGTATTAAGAAAAGTGCTCTTCTTTGACATTCAACGGGGTTTCATGAAGTGATAATTAGAATCGCAATATCCACAACTAACCTCAAACAGATATCATCCTCGCCGACATTTTAGTTGTTTGAGTTATATTATTTTATAGTAGAAAGTGTGCTTCTGTTTGATTGCCTTTTAAAAGACATCTTTAAAATGGATCCAGATTTCACCGAAGCTAATTCGACAAATCTTCCTCAAATTGATGTGGACATGGTGCCTCAGTACACTCGAACTCCCTTAAACAGACGGAGAATAAACGATCCGGTACTAAATCGAGTTCGGAATTCTGGGGTAACGCAATTTGTGTATGTGTGTTACATCACATGTTTTCCAAACAACTCAACTTACATGGAGAACATTTAATTTTCATTATACATACAGTTTACATTATATTTTGAAAGCATCGTCACTGCATTTTAAAATATATATTTGCAAATTTCTTTGACTACGCGAGAGTTACCTTTTTCAATAAGAGGCGATTAGGAGAACATTATTTGAAAAAGTACGTTTTGACATTACTTTGCGTTTCTCATTAACGGGTGTTAAAAAAAGAGATAACTAGTCTACTTATAAAATTTCCCTCGCGACAACAGCGCAAAATTTCTTTGTTTCCCATTGGTTTTAGCCTACCACAGTCTACTACAAGAATTCAAATTTCAATATATTTTTTTTCATTTTTATTTGAATTCGTAGAGTGGCGTTATTAGTTGCAAATACTTAGTTCAAACCCAATATATCTTGTGATATTTTCATTGAAATTCATGAAAGCTCATTATAATTACACATAACCTAAGACATATTCTTGTTTCCAGTGCAGCATAAGTGTATTTTGTGGCATTTTAAGAAAAAAGAACAACAATTGTCAACTGTCAAAAATGTCGATTGTCAAAATTGTTTAATTATTATCTATTTTTTAAATTTTAGATTAAAATTGAATAATACTTCATAAAAGAGAAAGTAAATTTATATAATTTCATTTAAATAATAGCTATTACATGGCATCATTCCTTTTTAGTGTTTGATACTGACAGCAGCGATGATTTTACCAAAACTCCTCCAGAAATTAAGGAGTGAGCGATTCAATACATGTTGTTTTGTTTTTCATTTGATAGTCGTAGAAACATTATGGTCTAAAACACGGGTGGAATTCAAAATTCTACACTCGTAGAACCGTTTTCCTCGCCCACGGCTCGGGAAACAAATCTTTCCACTCGTGTAGAATTTTGCTTATTCCCTCTTTGATATATATTATACTATTTTCTTATTTTTGTAATGTTAGTTATGTAAATATAGAAATAAATTAGTAAACTCAGTATTTTATTAAAAACTTCTTAAGATATTATAAAAACACCTAATTATACATATTTCATGATATTTTATATAAGATTAAACAATAAATGAGAATGGGTCTTTGTTGACCCTATTTTGCTTTTAATTATTTTAGTAAGGCAAAGGTTAAACATTTTTTTCGTAAATCACCAACCCACTTATTGCCAAAACTCACCTTAGATATAAGCTCATCGTGGTTTGCTAAATGAGCTCGACAATGTATGCACGAATACGTGCGATGACACTGCGGTGGTAAATAGGCCTGAAACGTTTTGACCATTGTAACTTGCCTGCTGCTGCTTGCTGAGCTGCTGGTGCTGCTGCTGGCTGCGACGGCAGGCCATGCGGATTTGTCACACCTGAAACAACAAACGATATTTTCAATACTATTTACTCTTTAAGCTGGATAATCAGTATTTCGTTAATGTTTTCATACTAGAATATATACAATAACTATGTGGCTTGGTCGAAAAAGGGCCTAAGTGAAAATTTTCAAAGAATGGGATAATGGGTCTCTTGTACTAAATAAAAGGTCATTGTTCTATTGAAAAGGGTCCTTAGTGCATAAACCTACCCGATATCCACATAATTAATTTAAAAACGGCCTAACTGCACCCAAGGCCGTAACTAGACGAGGTTGCACCCTTGGAAAATCTGTAAAGTTGCGCCTCCCCCTCTTACTAATGGATCGGCAGATGTTGTCCAGGGTCATCCAGGAAAAATAACTCAATTGTTTACTCTAAACGCTAATAATAACTCTTTTATTTCTTCGGTAAAAATGATAAAAACATGTATTTTCTACAACCTGGAATAATAATGTGAAGTATTAGGGGTGAATGTTCGTTGAGTTAAAACTGTACTTTTCTTGCTTTCAACAATGCAAATTCATCGATGATGTCGTCAAATTCAAGTCTTGAAGCTATGTCGTATTCAATGGACAGAATAGCCAAGTTGGTCAACCTGTTCTCGCACATACTTGATCGCAAGTAGTTCTTGATTATCTTCAGTTTAGTGAATGAACGCTCACAAGATGCTACAGTAACGGGCATTGTTAAAAATATCCTCAATGCAATTTCAATGTTAGGATAAGCATCTTTTACTCCATATTGTGAAATTACTAGAATTTCTAAATGAGAGGCCTTGTCAATATTCTTTATTAGTTCTTTATCGTGGAATTTGAAAGCAGCTACTTCGTTGACAAGCTCTATCTTATCAATATCCCTGCTATACATCTCACCAAAGTCAGCGGCACACTTTTCAAGAGAAGAAACAGAACTTACATTTAGAGACTTTCCTGATAAAAAATTAAAATCAGAAGAGATCTTGTGGTATACGTGTACCCTCTTGTCTATTTCGCTTAAAATTCTATCGAACACAACCAAGCACTCTCTTTCAAATGACTTCTCTGGACTTAATAGTTGTGATTCATCTTCAGCGGTCTCTCCAGCCATTCTCTTGACTTTTCTGAGTCTCTTAGGTGAAAAACCACTTGTGATTTTCATGGTGTCACAGACTAATTTGGCTTTTTCAATGTACTTTGTAATCCCTCCTTTACGAATGCTTTCATTTCTTAGCTAAGGCGGAAAGCAAACTTGATGCAATATCAAGTGTGATAGTCTTCCCTTGAAGTGACTTGTTGGTGCAATCCAAACTTATCAACACCTCCGACCACATCTCTATAAGACACACAAATTCGTAGTCAATTTGCTTAAGAAGTTTCATTGCACCAGAAACTGTGTCCGTGTTCCAATCGTTTGTTCTGTCAGCCATTTTTTGTAAAGCTTCGCGAACAGATGTCAAGAAGTTATTCTTGAGAGTTGTCATAGCTTGACGCCTCGAAGACCATCTGGTATCTCAATGCCTCTTAAGGGTCGTCTTTAGAGATTCGAGTAGAGCCTCCCATCTTAAGGGGGAGCTGCTGAAGTAATTGAAAAATTCTAGCACTTTTCCAAAAAAAATTACCATCAGAACTGAAACTTCTGCAGCATGCACGCCAACGAGGTTGGGGCTGTGGGCTGCACAAGGCACAAATTTAGCAAGGTAATTTTTTTTATAGATGTGAGCTTGAACGCCTTCATATTTTCCTACCATATTTGAGCTGTTGTCAAAACCTTGACCACGACAGTTCTGAATATCCAATTCATCAGTTTCAAGCTTTTCCAATATTTCTTCTGATAACGATCGTAAAATAATTATAATATATATAATTACAAACAATTTATGCACACTGACATAAACAAATCTGAGACCTATTTCTTCCAATTACGTGGAATATAACATTATTAAAAAAAATTAAATGGTGAGTTTTGCGCCCCCCTGGCAGTTGCGCCCTTGGCGGCCGCCCCACTCGCCAACCCCTGCTTACGGCCCTGACTGCACCAGTTAGCCTATAATATAGTCCTATATTCATTTTAGATCAATTTTAATGGACCTATATAACTAAAAAATTAAGTTTCATAAATGTTAATCGGTTTAAGTGATAGATAGGCCAAAAAAACTTGGGCCTATGTGATTGCATGCTTTTTTCCTTTCAATTTTCGGTGTAGGGCCCAACTGCAACTTAACTTATATACAATTAAATGTTTTGGGCCTATGTTACCTTTGGTCCTTTCTGCTTTTTCAAGTAGTAAATAATAGGGGCCAAAGTGTGAGTTAGCTTAATGAATATTTCACGTCCGGGTCCAATGTGGTACATACGCCTTTTTCTGTTTAAAACAATTAACTTGCTTTGGGTAATGTAACACATACGCCTCTACTACGTGATGGTTAATAAACAACATAACCTTAAAATTTTGTTATGAACACACTTGTGCATGCTAAGTAATCGTGTGCATTATTGCCAAATAATAACACTGTTTTATTGTGGATTTTCACATCAATTTTTGTTTGTGGCAGTAGTGGTAAGTTCTACAATAAACTAGTACTTGTACTTTTTAAAAGTTTTAATACCAATTTTGTTATTTGCTAACTAAATGTATTTTCAAAATGAAATTCTACAACAACCAACACGATGCCACAAAATAGTTCATATGGCCGTGGGAGTTAAGGAAACAAATTATGCAGATACGATTAATAAACCTCAGAGAGGAATATCAAATATAACGGTACAGGAAATAGATAATACTGACCATAATGGAGTTGATGGCCGAAAAAAACTACAATTCATAAGAAATAATAAATGAGAACGAAATCGAATTTGTAAGTACTTACAGCTTATCATTAATAAATACATGTTTAACATTTTACTGTTTTTTTAGGACAATCATTGGAAAATGTCTGCTAATATTAAAAACATTGTGACAGACAACACATACACTATCAAAGACGATGTAAAAAAATGAAAATTTTAGATAATCACGTGATTCGAGTAAGATATTATCAATTGATTAAAGCACTTGTTTCTGAACTAACTTTTAGCGTATTATGCTATGTAGAATCTTAAACTTCTTCCAAAAAATTATATTCTTTCTTTTGCACATTACTGTTTAAGAGTTAAAAAAATCTATATAAAATTTCAGGAACCATATATCTAACAACTAGTGGCATCCTTAATGAGACTAATTTTGATCACCATGAGCTAGTTTCGATTTTCAGCAAAAATCAAAAACCAAACGAGTCTACAGATAATCAGAAACAAGTAAGTTTTTTATCTTTAAGCAAAGCTAAAAAATAATCTAATATATTTTTTTATAAAACACAGATCCTGATAGCAATGAAGACAAAACGACTCATTTGCGACTGACTCAGATGACACCTATAGCGCAGACAATGATGAATAAAGTAGTGATACAGAGGAAGTAGAAACAATAGAAAAATAAAATAGGAAGTCGAGAAAAAGAATGAGGAATGAGCATAACTGTGTATAAGTTTCAGATCTAAATATTGACAAGAAAAAAAGATATGCTATTTCAAAGTCGAGCGGCTGCACGGCGCGCTATAGCACGAGCAGCGACTATCCGAGTCGGATCTTTACATACGTCCGAAATACGGTTTTAATATATCAATTAAAATAAAAACCATTAAAATATCTTAAAATGTAACTTCTGTCATTCTGACGATGATATTGATTTATCGAAACAATTGTCAATTTTTTAGAATTTTCAATAACTTGTATTATATTGTGGAATTAACAAGAGACCTTGAGTTTCATTTAAAAACACTAATTAAAAATCTTCATTTATTTCATCTGTTTTTACAATCACTTCTTTATTTACACATGTATCATTACAACTACAAACATCACAGCATTTCAAATTAGATTGTCTACAAGGGCAAACGTCAGTTTCGCAAGCATTTTTGCCAGTGCACGAACAAAAGTACTTTTGTAGTATTTCCATAGCAGTGTGTCCATCGTAATAATCGAAACTCAATCTACCTGTTTCTACCACCCAGCCAAACTTTGTCACATCTTTGGAAATGATTAGAGGTTCGATTGCTTGTTTCCACTCATTGATTTATCGAAGAGGTCTTAAAATGTGTTTATGCATCGCGGGTTCAGATGGAGGAAGTCTTGCGATTTCAGAGTTCTTTTCGATAGTTAAATGGTATCTTAATGAATTTATATCGTTACGTGTACCTTTTGACTTTTTCTTTGGATCGTACAAATAAGATGTGAATGTACTGACGACTTCTTGAGCAACATGTATGTCTAAGTCGGTTATTGTAGCTAAATTAGTCAATTCTTCGTCTGACATAAGTCTTAATGCTGAAATCACCTTGATCTTGCCTATGTAAAATAACGATGAATTAGTATCACAGCCTGTTACAGCGTGTGCAGCTAACAACGACGAACAGATATTTTTTCCTAATTTTTGTGCTAAACTATGAATAGGTATATACCTTCTGAAATCAGTGCGTACGTATATTTTCCCCGTTAAAAACCATAGCTGAGGTCTATTTTCGAAACTTGCAAAATGAAATAGTAGTAATAAAAAAACGTCTGTATCGGGAGATTCTACAATTGTTAACTGGTTTTCACTCATTCTGCGTTGAATACGTTGTACATGAAATATTAAGCGAGTATCAGCATCTATGTGCTATAGCGCGCCGTGCAGCCGCACGCTACGCTCGACTTTGAAATAGCATATCTTTTTTTCTCTTCAATATTTAGATCTGAAACTTTCCCACAAACTTCTTTAGGTATTGCATTTTAGTACTGGATAATTAGTTTTTAGAAATTCGAAACTTCGTAACACAACTTTTGCATTTGTACGACAAAACTCGGAACACGTAAAAGTAAACAATTGTAAATTTACTGTTCAAGTATTAATTGTCGCAGAATTTTCGGAGTAGGCTTGTTGTTTACATCTTTAGATACGCAATAGTCATAGAAATTTTCATAATGATACATTGATAAATGTGGAAGATACAGCGAGATGAACACAGAAAAACGCCAAATTCAATTGTCTTAATTTTAGCCGAAATTGCCGTTTTTTTCCATGTTCCCCCAATTTTATCGTAAAAATAATTTCATATTCGTATTCAGCGACCCGGAAAACATAAAGTAAAAGTGGTCTTAGCGATAAGTACTGCGTGGTTACATACTGCTATTTCTAAGCGACTTTCTGGGGGTGTCCCGCTCGCCTATTAGCAGCGTCCAGCGTCCATAGATTTGATGGACAAAACTAATGCGAGAGTTTGAACTGTTGACATTATAACAGTTTACATTGTTTTCAATTTACCAATTTTCGATTTCCATTCAAGTGTTTTTTTGTTTATTATTCATTGCATTTATAATGTATTTACTCAACAATACATTATTACTATCAATGCTATAATATACATATATTTTTGCGTATTAATTTTGCGATTTTAAAATTTCGCATACGGGTTTTAGAAAAACTAAATTTGAATATTTATAGAATGATTTTATTTTCACTAACAAACTCTTTTATTATGAAAAATAATATCTTTCAAAATGAATTTTTTACTGATTTCTGAGTAAAAAATATCAAATACATCTCTGGCCATATGCCTCGACACGACAGATATTAAATTATTTTTTGCCTGTTCACTTCATCATTTTGCAACATAAATAGCGAATGAACACGGCAACGCAAAAAAATAGAAAGAAGAGCAGGATACTACATGGAAGACTGACTTAAATTAAAAAACACATAGCCATCTTATGGAAAGGGATACATTCCCTTCCCATAAGATGCAATTATGCTAACAAAAACAAGTTATAAAAAAACGAGACCAGTTTGTTAATCAATAAAGTATTGTACGTGGTATCTAAATTCGGCATCGACCTTCAACTAAATGATACACTTAACATTGAACTTGAACTGACATAAAAAATTCTATTAAATCGTATTGGTGTCCTTGCAAATGATATATGAGAACATTTGTTACCTACAATTCTATCACAAATTTAGTAGTGATTGATTACATAACTTGTTCGATTTTCAATATGTATGGTCCAAAAGTATTTTTTTTGGGGCACTGGAGACCCATTGAGCTATGAATAGAATATTTCCATATGCCAAATTTTGTCCAAATTCTGACACAAAGATTGAGCTTTACCCAACATATTGTCTAGGATTCTCACGAAATTTATGTAGTTATTTGAATCGCTCTAATTGATTATAATAGACCAGGGGTTCTCAAACTTTTTGACACTGCGACCCCCTTTTTAGACCTAGTATTTCGGCGACCCCCCTTATTTTTAAATATAAACAAAAATGAAAAAAAAAACACTATTGGCTAAGTTTTATCCATAAAAATACTATTAACTAGTAAAAATAAATACAAATTTTTGTCACTTGAATTGTTTTATAATAATGCTGAAAATTAATGTGCAGAAAATTACTGCAACCCTCTGTCGAGCAGTTTAAGGTAAAATTAATGAGCAGTGGTTTTCTGCAATTGTTTACCGAGGAAACTGTCAGATGCTTTTAATTCTGCTATGACTAACATTTTCAATACAAATTTAGGCTTGTTGCAATTCAACTTAATTGAATGCTAGTTAAAATAAAAATAAACTCTGTTCATTATTTATTTATAATCTTTATTTATTCTGTAATTATTTATTATTTATACACTGACAAAAATTGTATTTTTGAATGTCCAACTCCAACAATTTACAACAATTCACATAAACGATTAACAAAACTATATGACCATATGGAGAAAACACAAACTTCAAATAATGTCAAATTGCTCGACACAGGATTGCAGTAACTTTCCGCACACCAATTTTGGGCATAAGAGAAAGTGGGATAACTCACTTCGTGGCACGAACAAGGACAAAGCAATGATGACTCATGGGGCCTAGAATAGACTGCAGTCACAGCTGTCTGCGCGCGTGCACACTGCCAGCCGGTGCCCGGCAGACGACACGACAGTCTGGCTTCTTGAGTCGATCACTCAACACTGTGTGTACTTTGTGAGTAGTATTGCGAGCAAATACAGTTGGAAAAAGTAGCAATGGATACGTTTTTGAAAAGATCGTCGTCAAGTAGTGATGCTAGTGCTAGTGAGTGCGGAAAGACAAAATTCCGCAAATATGACCAGTCGTACATACAATTCGGTTTCACTGAACTGGCAAACAAACCTCAATGTGTGGTGTGTAGTGAAGTGTTGTCAGCTGAAAGCATGAAGCCTTCGAAAATGAAACGCCATCTTGAAACTAAACATTTTGCTTTGAAACACAAACCAGTGGAATTTTTCCAAAGAAAACTGTTATCCCTTCGAAGTCAACAGGTAAACATTACAGATCTTGCTAATGTTAATAAAAATGCTCTTCAAGCTTCATACGAGGTAGCACTCAAGATTGCTAAAAAAGGGAAACCCCATACAATTGCTGAGGAATTAATTCTTCCTGCTGCAATTGATATGGTTTCAAATATAATCAGTCCTCAAGATGCTGAAAAATTGAAAAAAATCCCGTTATCAAATGATACTATTTCAAGAAGAATATGTGACATGGCTGAAGATGTTCAGAACCAGCTGAAGAAGCAAATAAAAGACAGTACTTTTTTTGCAATTCAGTTGGATGAGTCAACAGATGTTGTCAACTGTGCTCAGTTTTTATGCTTCATCCGGTACGATTACGGTGATGCTATTCATGAAAATATTTTGTTTTGTAAGCCCCTGCCGAATAATACAACAGGTGAAAGTCTTTATAATGTGTTTGTCGAAGCAACTGAACATTTCGAATTGGATTGGAAGAAATGTGTGTCAATTTGTAATGATGGAGCAATGGTCCTTACGGGAAAGAAGAGTGGCTTGATTGCCAGGTTGAAATCATTTATACCGAATGCAAGCTGGGTCCACTGTTTTTTACATAGGCAAGCTTTGGCAGCTAAGAAAATGCCAGATGAATTACGGCAAGTGTTAAATGAAGCTGTCAAGATAGTGAACTACATCAAAAGTCGCCCGCTGCAAAGTAGGTTGTTTAATAACTTGTGTGAAGAGGTAGGAGCCTTGCATAAACATCTTTTATTTCACACTGAAGTACGGTGGCTATCCCGTGGTAATGTATTAAGCAGGCTGTTTGGATTAAAGTCAGAAATGTTGTTATTTTTGGTTGATAGTAAACCCGAACTTTCCACTTTTTTCAGTGATGAAAAGTGGTTGGTTAAGCTTGCTTATTTGGCTGACATCTTCTTTCACCTTAATATTTTGAACTTATCCCTAGAAGGACCAGACAAAAATATGCTATATGCTCAAAACAGAGTAAATGCATTTGTAAAAAAGCTCAGTGTTTGGAACGCAAGAGTTAAGAAAGAAGATTTTGAAAATTTTGCACTAACTCAAGAGTTTATAGAGTATCTGTCAAGTATTAACGCTACATCGCCTGACACTTCATCTCTCTCCTTACTAGTATCTTCTCATCTCGAAGGTTTGATTGAACAGCTGACAGATTACATTCCAAATAAAAATACGAGTGGGGTTTTGTGGGTAGTCAATCCGTTCAGTGATCAAGTCGTAACAAAAGCTGAGCTAACTGCTCCTCAACATGATCAACTGATCGAAATTTCAAGTGATCAGTCAGCAAAACTCACTTTCAACAGTGCTTGTATCGACAAATTTTGGATAGGTATTAAAAATGAATACCCAGAACTGTCCACAAAAGCATTACAGACTTTGATGCCATTTTCTACGTCTTATAACTGTGAACAAGGTTTCTCCATAATGGTGAATATCAAAACAAAATCAAGAAATCGTTTGACCCTGGAAAATGACATTCTTTTGTGTATAACAAAACTCAATCCGGACATAAAAAAATTGGTTAATTCCAAACAAGCTCATGTTTCCCATTAAATAGTATTAGGCCTTTTTCAACTTGTATGTGTATTACAAATTTGTGTAGCCTATAAATTTTGTTATTAATAAAAACTACAGCTATGACTGATTTGTTTTTTTCTCCTTATCCCGCGATCCCCCTGGACACATCACGCGACCCCCCTGGGGGTCGCGACCCACAGTTTGAGAACCCCAGTAATAGACTATGTGAACACGGTAGATGTTATCCTGTCAATCGTTGGTCATTGTTATATTTAAAGATACTCCCTAATCCTTGTCACAAATACTAAACTGCGCCGCAAAATTCTTCAAAGGGCATTTATTATTTTGGTTACACTAAATATGTTTTTTACAATTTATTGATTTACCGAAGCGTATAAATGAAAATATGAGGATAATCAAAAAAGTAACCAAATTTTTATTTTTTTATATGTATAAAAAATATCAAATTACAATATTTAATATCTTGCGTTGCCTCCCCTTGCCCTAATTACGGTTTCACATCTCCTCGGTATGCTTAAAATTAGATTTTGAATTTCAACTTGATCAATCTGCTCCCATATTTCAGTGAGCCTTAATGACAGGACATTTAGGTTCTCAGGTGGAGGCATTAAGGCTCTAGCACTTCGACCCATGTTGTCCCATAAGTGATCTATGGGGTTAAAGTCAGGACTTCTAGGTAGCCACGGCAAAGTTGAAATTTCGAATTCCTGGAGGTAATTTTATACCCCTCTTGCCACATGCGGACGTGTATTAATAAAAAAGATTCTCGAATAAACGGGGCGTATGGTACAACATATATATATATATATATATATATATATATATATATATATATATATATCGGTTTTAAAACGTCTTTCGACGTTGTCCGATGTCTAACTTCCATCTCTTCCTATCGTCCCATTGGCCCTCTCTCAGGTCTCGTGAGCTCATCGCCTTCGCTATTCCTTCTTTCCATGTTTTCCTAGGTCTTCCGCGTTTTCGACGATTAGGCGGCATCCAGTTCATTACTTTCTTGGGAAGTCTTTTCTCTTCCATCCTCTGAACATGCCCGTACCACACTAATTGTTTTCTCTCGATGTCCGTTATTAAGGAGCCTTCTATCCCCATTTGGAGACGTACGTCCTCATTTCGTATTCTTTGTCTTCTGCTGATTCCTAACGATCTTCTGAATACATCCATTTCTACAGCTTCTAATCGTCTTTTGTTGTTTTCTGTTATTCGCCACGTTTCTGACCCATATAATAGGCTGCTCTTTATGAGGGTTTCGTAGATATTATATTTTCTATGTTTTCCGATTTCCTTACTCCAAAATATCCCATTTAAACACCCAATTATCCGTCTAGCTTGTGTGATACGTTTATTTATTTCTTTGTCGTCCTTCCCTGTTATGTCGAAAGTTACACCTAAATATGTATATTCATCGCAAGCCTCAATTTCTTCCTTTTCCAGTTCTATGTTCATCTTCTCTTGTGCTATAGGTAAATATTTAGTTTTTTGGGTATTAAGTTGCAAACCCCATTTTTCGTATTCTTCCTGCAGTTTACGTGTCATATATTCTAAATCATCTTTGTCATTTGCTATTAAGACTTGATCATCCGCAAACTGTAAGGTATATAGACAGACACCGCCAAGGTCAACACCCATTCCCTTACACTTTCTCTTCCACAGGTTTAGTGCTCGGGCTACATAGATTTTAAATAGTGTGGGTGAGACACAGCATCCTTGGCGTAGTCCTTTATTTACTATAAATTCTGGTGACAATTTATTGCCTACTTTTACTTGTGATATCGTTTGGTCGTAGAGATTTTTCAAGGCTTTTATTAGGGTATGACTAATATTAGTTTCTTGTAGGACTTTCCATAACTTATTTACAGGAACCGTATCATATGCTTTTTGGAGGTCAATAAACATGAGATGTACATCCTGATTGGCACCCATTTTTTTTCTATCATCTGTTTTAAGCAAAAAACGTTGTCTGTGCAGGTTCTTCCAGCTCTAAAACCCGATTGCTCCTCTTCTTCTTGTTCCCTGTATTCAGATTCTATTAAATCTCGAAGGATTCTTCCATATAAGCGGCTCATGGTACTAGTAACAGATATACCCCTATAGTTTGCACAGTCAAGTTTGTTTCCCTTCTTATGAATAGACGAAATGTAGGCGATTTTCCATTCTTTTGGTATAGGAGCGCCATTTAAAAATTGATTCATGCACCATGTTATTGCTTCAAAAAGTTTATTCGTTCCGTTCTTAAGTAACTCGGCCGGAATGTCTCCTGGTCCTGAAGCTCTATTGTTTTTCAAGTGTTTTATAGCTTCCTTCACTTTATCATTATCGATTTTAATCATTTCGCCTTCAATAACAACATCCGTCGGTGTGGTTATCATATATTCGTCTCTATTTTCTGTCAGGAGCGTCTCGTAATGTTGTTTCCATTTGTTGATAGAGATTAATTGTAAATTTGTGTCTTTATTTTCTGTTGTTTTCACTCTGTTTATAAACTTCCATGTTTCTGTACATTTTTTGCCTCCTAAATAGGTATTTATTTCTTGGCATTTTTGGTCCCACATGTCCCTTTTTGATTGATTAACTGTTCTTCTTGTCGTTCTCTTCAGTTATAGGTATTTATCTCGGTCATCTGGTTGTTTGGTACTTAACCATTTCCCGTAAGCTTCCTTCTTTTGTTTTGCAAGTGTTTCTATCTCTTCATTTATCCACAATTTACTACTACTAGTTTTATATCTTTCTCCTAGGGATTCCTCTGCTGCTTCATGCATACTGGCAATTATATTATCATAAACAATTTCTACAGTTTGGTCAGCTGCTAAACTCAATAGTCTGCTATCTAGTCTGCGTTGGTACAGCATTTTAGTACTTGCATTTATTAGGCTGTCTAAGTTGTAGTGTTTGGGTGTTATTTTTATTATGTCCTATGTTTCGACATCAATATTGGGTTTTGTTCTCGTGCGTCTGTATGGTAAGAATATTTTTGACTTGACTATATAATGATCTGAGTCGCATGTTACACCTCTGTACACTCGTACATCATTTATTTTTATCGTAGAGGCTTGTCTAATAATAATGTAGTCTATGACTGATCTTAAGTTTCTTGTAATTTGTATCCATGAATATGTATGAATGTCTTTATGTTTATAGAATCCGTTTGCTATTTTTAGTTTGTTATTTTCGCAAATTTCTATTATTCTTTCTCCATTATTGTTTCTGTTGTATGGTACAACATACGGTTCTAAAATGTCTGTCATGTATCAGTCAGCAGTCAAACGACCTCCCTGAGTCATAACCAATTCCGTATGGGCCTCCAAACTAATGCCACCCCATACCATTACAGACCCCCCTCCATAGCTTACTGTTTCTACAATGTTGCATTGGGCGTATCGCTTTCCAGGCCTTCGGTACACTCTCCTACATCGATCATCACTAAAACGACAAAATCTGGACTCATAGCTAAACAATACATTGCCCCATTCACGATTGTCCCAGTGCTGGTGCTCTTGGTCAAACTGGAGTCGCAGCCTTCGATGGTTTGCGGTTACAAGATGACCAGTTGCAGCACGATAGGGGGTAATTTCGGGTTCTGTCAACCTTTTTCGCACGGTATCTTGGCTAATTTGGTAGTTATACCGACGAGAAAATTCTTGCTGTAGTGAAGTGCTTGTAACAAATCGAGTTCTTAATGCGTGCAATCGCAAAAATCGATCTTGATTGTTAGTTCTGACCCTATTCCGTCCTTGTCCAGGTGTTCTTTCGTTACTACCAGTCTCCCTAAATCGTGCTATAGCCCTGGATATGGTAGACGTTGTGCCAATTCAACTTGAGGCAATCCTTCTCTCATAAGTGCTACGGCAGTAGCACATTCTTCACGCGAAAGATTTCTCATCTCACGATCGTTTTGGGACATTTTGTGTTGTAATGCACTTATAAAATTTGAATATTGCCTATACAAGTGTAAAAAGCAAACTAACAGCAAATAAACGACTAAACTTAATATCTAAGGAAGTTTGTTAAATTTCTGTTTTGTAGTAATGTAAGAAAAATCTGCTTTTTATGTATTCGACACAAAAAAAATTTAAAGAACATCATAAATAAATATTTTTAAACAAGTGGCGGCATTTAAAGAAATAATTATCAAGAAAAGACTTTTTTATATTTTGGTACAATGATTTATTTAGCAGAGCGCTTTCAGTTTAATAACAAACCATCCTCAGTGCCCCCTGTAAGAGTGAGAAAATTGATCTTACAATTTCGATATGAAATACAAGGTTTTTAAAGGCATAAAGCCAATTATATACATTTTACTTACATGGTCAGGGTGTACAACAAATCATCACATTTAGAAGCAACATACACGAATTAAAATACAATGCTAAGCACACAGTCAGCATCCAATAAAACAATAATAATAAAAACAACACCTTCAACCCATTGTCCAATCCAACTCTACCACGGTTGTATGGTCTTCCTAAAATACACAAAGATGGTTTACCAATCAGACCAGTTGTTAGCTTTGTTGGCACTCCTGTTTCTGTGTTGTCTAAGTTTATACTTAATTTGATTGTCGATTTGACTAAATTTAAATCTACTAATTCGGTAAGTAACAGCATGCACCTTATTAACAACTTATCTAGAATTAACTTAAGAGATGATATGACTATGTTGTCCTTTGATGTAAGTAACTTATTCACCACTGTCCCTAAGCTGGAAACTCTTAGTCTGGTAACTGAACTATTATATATCTCTGGAATCACTCAACAAAGTTCTCATTTCATTGTTGAGCTACTAAAATTTTGTCTCTCTCAGGATTTCTTTGTGTTCAATAATGTATTTTATCAACAACCAGATGGTCTGGCAATGGGTAGTTGTTTGTCTCCCTTTTTGGCGGATTTATTTATGGACCATTTGGAAAACAAATTCATTTTGAAAAATAATGAAGTATTGCATTGGTTTAGATATGCGGATGATTGTTTGGTTTTCATAAAGGGTGGCCCCCACATAGCTAATACATTGTTGGACAAAATTAATAACGTACACCCGAATATGAGGTTCACTATGGAATTGGAGTCAAATTTTGAATTAAACTTTTTGGACTTACGTGTTAATAGATCAAACAATAAATTTGAATTTGGCATTTATCGGAAACCCATTCAGACTGACCACGTCATTAATTCTAGTTCCTTCCACCCTATACAACACAAATTAGCGGCTTTCAACAGCTATGTATATCGTTTACAAACCATCCCTTTGTCAACTGATAACTACAATGAGGAATACAATATACTATATTGCTGTTAATAATGGTTATGAGCCAACTATTGTTGATGATGTCATCAGGCGGAGGGAGAGGAAGTTGCTAATGCATACTGCTTACCCCGCGCCTGCTGATTCCACCAACAAGTATGTGAGTCTTCCTTTTGTTGACCACAACTTGTGCAATAAATTAAGTCTTTCTATCAGAAAATATTTTCCTGATACACGAATTTCTTATAATGTTAAAAACAGTTTGAGTGCCTGTCTGGTCAATGCCAAGGACAAATTACACAAATTGCAGAGGAGTGGGGTCTACAGGCTTTCTTGTTCTGATTGTGATGCAACCTACATCGGTAGGACTTGTAGATCCCTAAAAACAAGAGTCATTGAACATGAAAAAACTCCGGAGAAATCCGTATTTGGACATCACTTAAAATTCAATAACCACAACATCGACTATGAGAGCGGAGTAACACTCTTACATAACATTACAACAAAACAATTTTTGAAACTTGATTTGTATGAGGATTTGGAAATCATGATAGAGGTCAATAAAAACAATAAGTGCCTTAATGTACAGACGGAGTTTGATAGAGATTTTACCCCTCTACATAGGAGACTTTATGATGGTGAGATGCTACTTGATGACGATAATGGTTCAGATCAGTTGGGACCAATACATCGCGTGATCGGAACACCATAATTCCAGCTACATTTTCAACTTCCATTACGGAAGTTTTCATGCTTCTGCGCCTCTCCTATTTGGGGCCTCTTCCAGGGGATCGGCCGGTTTGTTGCTGAGGGATTGTAATCCAATGCTTGTCGGAGTAAATGCCTCGAGGAGTAATTGTTTTCCCTTCGGAGACGTTCAGGTCGCTTCCCTGATTAGGATTCCGGGGTGGGATGGTGTAAGGGCGTCAATCTCTTATCTGATAGTGTTACGTTTTCTTCAATGTTACTTTTCACTTTTCTTTTTCTTGCGGGACTATATCTTTATCATAAGATAATATCACAGATCACCAACATATATGGTTTAAACCCTGGACTATTTCCAGTCATTCAGACCAACACATGTTTGTTTCTCTGGGGGGTCATCCGAACGAAAATTGCTAATGAAATTTGTTTATCTTTGAAGCTTTAGTCAACTTCTGTTTCTATGGTTCTGATGACGTCACCGAAGCGCCGATTGTTGTTGGTCAACCTACTAGTTCTCACCTTCGAACATTGTTCAGTATCATTTGCAGTTGTCGTATGTCAAACAGCTGACTCATTGAGTTAAAAATTTCTTCCCTATTTCAGGGATTATCCATTGGACAATGGGTTGAAGGTGTTGTTTTTATTATTATTGTTTTATTGGATGCTGACTGTGTGCTAAGCATTGTATTTTAATTCGTGTATGTTGCTTCTAAATGTGATGATTTGTTGTACACCCTGACCATGTAAGTAAAATGTATTTAATTGGCTTTATGCCTTTAAAAACCTTGTATTTCATATCGAGATTGTAAGATCAATTTTCTCACTCTTACTGAGGATGGTTTGTTATTAAACTGAAAGCGCTCTGCTAAATAAATCATTGTACCAAAATATAAAAAAGTCTTTTCTTGATAATTGTTTTTTCTCTGGTACACTCAGCTGACTTCACTCATTTATTTAAAAAAATGTTTTATGGTCATTGTTTCAATTTTTAAAATTATGCGTTAATTTTACGGTGCAGTGTATATGTTATTATTATTGATAAGTACAAATGATAGCCGAAATCTCAAATATAAAATAGTTACCGTTTTTATATTCTCTCTCTGAATTCAGTCTAGTTAAGATTCAGTTTCCAATTCCAATTACATTTTTTTGCATGGTCAAGTGCGTCTAATGCATCGGCGCCCACTAATGTGCCATTACTGGATATAAAAGATGATCCAGAAATGGATTTCGGTATTATTAATATTGGAAGAAATCAACAACTTGATAATATTGAAGCTCCTCGAGTAAATCGTGATGTGTTAGCCGGACGTCCGGTCCAGCAGAGAATAATCACCAATTATTTTCAATAGTAATATGTAATATGAGCAAAAGAAAGTTTATTTGGAAAATAAAAATAAAATAATAGTTCTTTTAAAGATGCCGCGTACGCATCCCGAAATTGGGGCCAATTATCAGCATAAAATTAAAATCATAAATGGAGTTACAGTTTCGGGTGGTGGTACTTTTTTATTGCAAATTTCCTCTTTTTTTTAAATTTCTTAATTGCTTATCGTTTTTGAAATATTCGGAAAAGACTACATGTACATTTTTTCATATTTATTTGTTTATAGTCTGCAATTTTTTAAGTGCTGAAAAACGGTTTCAATACATTTTTATAGACATCGACTAAGCTATCGTACGTATTTTTACGAGCTTTATCTCATTTTTCACCGTTTTCAACTTGCAAAGTAGACTAATAGCAGTTTTTATAATACATCGTTTCGGCAAACAACGTTTTTATAGATTCAATTTTGCAGCCTTATTTGAAAGTTATCACTTAAATATTAGCTTTAACGAACTCCGAAAACGAACCCATACCATAATAACTCTTTAACTTTTCCGCCCAACCCTATCTATATGCGAGAAAAGTATTGGTTTACCCCAAAAAAAGTTTGGAATTTTGGGTTTTTTTGAGTTTTTTTGAGTTATTTTTACATTTTTAAGCAAGAACACGAAAAAACGGTTTTTAAAAATAATCCTGTGTGCCACTTTTCGTAACATATCTTGTTAGCACAATACAGCCAGTGCAACAAGTTCCAATTTTATGATTGGATATTGTTCACGTGGTCTCACATATGAACCTTATTGATTTTCAGCTCACTAGAGTCAGTAGGGGAGAGTGGTCGAATATCGACCACTTAAGCAAAATTGTTCATAACTGTATATGTAATATATGTATAAAGACGCTTTGTATATGAAATTACCTCAAAAACTATAAGTAACGTTATGGCAAAAAAAGATAATGGAATAAATAATGTTTGTTCTTTTCTAATGTACAAAACTCATACCGGTACTTTTCTGGATAATATCGACCAGTCGGATAAAATCAACCATAAAGTCGGGTAATGTCAACCATATCGGGTAATATCAACCAAATTTTTTAAATTTAGTTTATTCAAAAAGTAAGGTTACAACAAACTTTTTAACATTTACTACAAACATAATCTTTAGCATTTTCAATGATTGTGCAATCTGCATGCGTCCACACGGCACATGAACGGCATCTCCACCATACTTCATTTGATTTTCCAAACTCTTGACAAACAGAACATATGTCGGCATTTGTAGAATTATCTTTCTTTTCGGGAACTATACGTCGTGAAGCTTTTTTCAGCTTCTCCTGTTTAATATCTTTTTGTTTTTCTAACTTCTTCAGTTTTTGTTGCTTTTTCTCTTCTTTATTTTCCAATTCCTCTTTTAATGGCGTTGAGGTCAGTATCTGGGAATGCTTGGTTTTTCGCGATTTGATTCTAGTTGTTACTGTTGGCAAGGGTAGAAGTTCTGCAAAGCTTCTATTTTCCACGGGTAGCTGAAGTGTCGGATCATCATCGTCGGTCAATTCATCGTCTACAATTTCTTCAAGCTCTAATTCTGAAGATTCACTACCAAAGGAAGGTGTACGGTGACGTTTTGTCTTAGATGGTCCAGGGATAGGCGACGGAGCTTTTAATGGAGATGGTTGTTGAACTGTGGAGGTAGGTGATATAGGAAGTGCTCTTTTCATGGAAGGTGGATCGTGTTGTTTTATCTTAGATGGTCCAGGTACAGGATGCAGTGTTTTTTCTAATCGTGTTATTGCATTTGTTTCAGCAATTATCGGTTCTTGATTCTGCTCAGCATTTGGCGCTGGATCGACTAGTAAGGTACTGAACTCTTCATCACTGAATACAGATCGGTTAAATGGATAAATGCCAGTAGTTTCGAAAGCCTTGACCCCTTTTTCTACAGCTGCCACTTTATTAAAAGCAGTTTTAAATAACTCCGCAATATCCGTTTGCAGAATCTTCTCGTGTTTTCTTGCTTTGATATATCTATCGCATTCTTGATTGTATGCACTCTTTAATGGTCCGAAAAAACCAACATCGAGCGGTTGCAACCGGTGTGAAGTGTGGGGCGGAACTGAAACAACTTTAATGCCATTATCTCTGCAATAATGATATGACCTTAAAGTTGAATGAGTGGAGTGGTTATCCATTAATAACAGGACCGGATCATCTTTACTAGCTTTTGTAAATTTTGCAAAATGTTGAATCCAGTCTTCAAAAATCTCCTCAGTAATCCATCCAGACTTAGAGCGCCTATATACAGCACCAGTTGGCCCGTTTCTTTCTAGAGCTTCTTTCATTATCTTTCGTTTGAAAATAAACATCGGTGGAACAAACGAACCTGCAGCACTCATCGCTACAACAACAGTTACAAGTTGGCCCCTCTCACCACTTGTGACAGCTCCTACCTGTTTTTGACCTTTCTGGGCAATAATGCGGCTTGGCACGTGAACGTTACTAATCCCTGTTTCGTCTACATTGAAGATGCGATGAGCTTCAAAAGTGTGTTCAGAGTAGAGCTTATCTAAATTATCATAAAATATCGTAACTTCATCTTTATTGAATGCCAACACACGGCTCAGACTTGTGGCTTCCGGTTTACGGCAGCTCAATGTCGGGTTGCGCCGCATAAATGCATAGAACCAATCTTTTCCACACATTGCTTTCTCTTTATTAAAAGTGTTTTTTATTTTATTGGTTTGTGCAAATTCAAATGCAAGTTTTCTTATGGACGAAGATGTTAGTCCATAAAAAAGGCGAGAGAGGTTTATAACATGTTTTGCGAGATCTTCTTCTTGCTGAACAGTAAAAACAGATTTTCTGCCCATTTTGTACTTTTTTGTAGCGAAGCGACCTTTTAAACGGTCTTGTAATGTTCCATATGGAATATTGAACATTTGTGCAGTTTTTCGTATGGAAGCAACTTTGTCATGTATTGTCTCAAGCGCACGTTCCATATCCTTTTCAGACCACGAAGCGCGAGAAGTTTTGCGTGTATACTTTTGACGAGGCATCTGTAAAAGAATAAACGCCATTGGTACAATATCGATCACAGTAGGAAAATATCGATCACCCCGGTTGACATTAGCCGACTGCACGTGGTAGACAAAAAAGATGAATTACAAAAAAAATCTGTGAAAATGTAACGATAATTCATCACACATAATAAGCACATACATATCTAATTACCTTACTGCACAAAAATCAAAGCTACAATCAAATTAAATCATTACTTACTTTCGTATCGGTGTCACAAATATTATAAGGAATAAGGCAAAATTTAACATCAAGCATTCACTACGGTCAAACATCGACTAAGTGCGTAGGTGACTGTATACATAGTAAATACCATCCCAGCGCATGCGGTCTCGCTCTATTAAGAAGTTGAAAAGCTTCAAGAATTGGGTAGGGGTGTGTGATCGATATTGGACAGCGGTTGATATTCGACCACTCTCCCCTACAACGGGTGGTATGGTGCCACATTATTTGCCCTTTTTGGAGAAATTTCGGGTTGTTAGTACGATACAGCCTCCGGAGTGTATACAAGTGGCCAATTTTATAATTGGATATTTTTCTAGGTCTCTCATTCAAGGTGTCTCACAGATGTACCCTATTGATTTTCAGCTGACTATAGCGAGTACAGCGGGTCCTATAAATCCAGATATACTGCATTTTTGGTTACTTTTGGAGAAATTTCCGTTTGTTAGCACCATGGAGAGTAGAGGGGAGAAGACTAAACGGCTTGGCTTCGAATTGGCCACTTTTCATGTACCAAAGTAGCTGGTACACAAATTCGCCGCCAGGTCCGCAGTGTCGCATTCTGGGCTTGGGAATACAAATGCCATTGTTATACAGTGAGAAATTATTAAAGAATTTTTATATATTGAATTCATTAATCGTCAAATTATGTCGTCAAATTGTTTTGTGCCTGGTTGTAATACTGGTTACGGTAATTTAAAGACATGGAACAAGAAAAATGGCGTGAAAAACCCTAGTTTATTACGACCTCGCACGGTAAGTCAATCTTGAAATTGTAGTCATTAACTTTAAATATTAGTCTTAAAACTGCTGTTCAGGCAACCCTTAATAATATATAACAATCTATGTTTAAGGACGAAATGGTTAGAAATTGGGAAAACGCTATTAGGCGGGCAGACAAGCTGTGTGTGAAATACATTTTTTAGATAGTGATATTGAGCGTTTTTACACAACTATGGTCTTAGATGGATCTATTTTTCAAATGAAAAGAGGTACTCCCAAGATAAAGGAAGATGCAATACCTTCTATTTTTCCATCTTTTCCAAAATATCTGAATAATTCAACAAAAAAACGCAAGTTGCCCACACAACGAGATTCTATTTTGCTACCTAAGAATAGAAATAGTAAAGCATTGGTGATAAATACCGAACAGGATGGAACAGTACTTGAGGAGCTTAAAGATTTGTTAAATTATGAAAATTTGCCTTCAACTTCTCAGAAATCGCTAAAATTGACAAAGGACATATTAAGCAAACTCATACCATATCGTAAAACTGTAATAAACATTAAAATAAATTATTACATTCTTGTATTAAAGAAAATATATCTTGTAAATTTTTCGTAGTATCTAATGTAAACTAATATGAAAATTAACTTTAAAATTTTGTTTTTGATCAACAATGGGCTTGTCCTTTGACACATATGAAAAATGATATGGGACTTTTCTTTAGCGAAGCAAAGGAATTTCGTACAATATATTAACTTCAGCAGCTATTGATTCAGCTTTTTTTATAAGTAAATCAAAACTTTCATCAGTATTCTTTTAGCAGATAGCAAATTGAATTTTTCGAGACAGTTACACATTCGGAAATATTAATTTTGGGATTTTGATACATCATACTAACAACGTTAATTTTTGATAGATCGCCCCCAAATTATGGATGAGCAGATAACTTTAAATGAAATAAATTTCTCTACTAAAGTTTGTGTTATAATTCTGGTTTTTAAATTTTTATTACTTCATTAAGGCTTTTAAACATTTTTATTACTTGAAATTAAAAGTTTAATTGCAATCTAATGAAACACATTTTGATTTACTTAAACTCAATTTTTTTGGATTTCACTTCTTCGCCAATTAAATTAATTGTTATTTCATTTTGAAAGTGCACCTCTAAATAATGCGGTAGTATGCGACTTTTAATATAATTCAAATTGTCTAACATGTATTTCTTTAAAATTCACATACGCATTTCAAGAATTTTTTTTTTATAATTTATAAAATGTTTAGTGAACGAAAGGCCGCTCCCTATAATTCCCGCCACTCTGTGCAATTGTACATACGCTTACTGCACCACCGCTAGGAACGGCACTGGGCTGACTAATAATTCAAATATAATGGGGAAAGGCACAGTGTTCTTAAAAAAAAATAAGTTGGTAATAATCCTATTGAAAGCTAGGCTTATGATTGTAAATATATATTTTAAAAATGTCAATATTGTCCCAAAAATTTGAGCAATTTCTAAACATTCTCATTACAGTTACATGCATTTAAATAGGGTAAGTGGCGAAACGTAGCCCAGAGCTACAGTGGCTTTATACAAGACAGTGGCGACAATTGGGTATAAGCTCCGCCCATCCGCCATTAGTTTGCTAAATTTTGGTTTGTTTACATTTGACTACATACAACTAAATAACCCTTTTTAAAAGAGTTTTGCCACTTGTAAACTAGTTTTGAATGTGTAATTTTAAATAACAGCTCTTTTATAAGGCGTACCATATAATATTTTTGGAAAAAGTGAACAGATGTTAATCAAAATCATCAAGGATGTAATGATGTTGCGTACAAAATTATGGATGTATCTTTATTTACCATCTGATAAAGATATAAGGTAAGCTCTTAAATTCTGCATTATAATGTTAAATGTCATGCTAAATAGATACTACAATAAATCGTGATGTGTAGTCTAGGTATAAGTAATAAAATATTTTAAATTGACTTGTTGGGATACAAATTTGGACTATTACGGTTTTAGTCAGAATTATATCCAATTTCAGTACATAATTAGGAAATAATTATCCTATGTTTATATTTTCATCTAATCTGAAATTAATCAATGAATGTTTTTGTATGTTACAGACTGTACCTGCAATTCTCACATTGAAACTCTACCAGAAAAAATGAAACACATACCTATTTAATATTTATGTAATAAATGCTTTACACTATTGATAAAGAAGATAATATGAAGCTAATATCTAATATTTTTGGCCATTGTACATGTCATAATGCCCCAATATTTTTGAATTTGTCTCAGAGATTTTAAGTTTATTTAAAAAACCATCAAGCAAATAAATAATAAAATAAAAAATGTTCTATTGCAATTGTTTATTGAATATTCATAACAAATGACCAGCAAGGGATTTACTAGCTAATCTTTTAGAAGCACTCTTATTCTTTTTTGACTTATTTTTAATATGTATACAATGTCTAAAACTATGCTCAAAATCCACTGTAAGAAACAAGGAAATTTGGTTATAAAAAGGCAAATATTCATGTTTATTTGAATATTTTGTTACTCTAAACCATATATAAATAAGTCTTCAGTCCAGAATTTTAATAAATGGCACTTAAACACCAAATTTTGCACAAAAACTTTCAAAAACTGTGGTAACAACACAATAGAACCAAATGGTAAATAAACAAACATTTAGCAAACCAATGGCGGCCGATACCACGTGACATAGGTAACCAATCACTAGGACGACCATTATTGTCGCCACTGTCTTGTATATAGTCACTGTACCCAGAGCCGAACACTTGCGCCTCTGGTGGGGAATTTCGAACTATCTATTATGGAACATAAATGTGTGCCATTTTAACTTGACAGCGCATATTGTCGTTTAGTCTCCTCCTTTCTAACCTCCATGGTTAGCACGATACGTCCCCCGAAGTGTACAAGTGACAATTTTATGATAGAATATAATTCAGGGCATCTCACAGATGCGGAAAAGTTAGTTTTAGTCTTTAAAACCGTTTATCATTTAAACGATATTGGCATTGTAAATGAGCTCGCAATGGTTATTTTTGGGAAGATTTTAAATAACAATTAATTTTAGCTGCGTACACAATTTTGAGGTTATAATCCAAAAAGAAAATTCTTTGTTATAAAGTGTGCAAAATTTAATAGTAATAAGCAGAGCGCTTTCGACTTTAAGTCATCATCAGTGCTTCTCTAGAAAAGTATGAAGAATCAAATTAAATTTTAGAATGTTAAAATATCAAAGAAAATACATAAGGGAGAGTAGGGAAATTGTGCGCAGCGAAATTTTTATGTGTAACAGGTTTTAAGAGAACGGAAATCAAACTTGGGTCAAAATGTTTATTACATTTTAAATGGTGTCCAAAACTGGACTTGTCAGGACGTTTGAGATGCTCATTTATACGAGTTCCCAGAGCTCTACAAGTTCTGCCAATATATGTAGCGTCGCTATCACCACAACTCAATTTGTGGACTCCACTTTTTGTTAGTTTATCAATTTTATCCTTAGAGTTAACTAGTTCATTACTCAATTTATTATAAATTTTGAAAGAAATTCTAAAATTATCTGAAATATTGTACTATTTTGGAAAGATTGTTGGTCAACTTTTGATTTAAAAAAGAAATAGCAACAAAAGTTGTTCATTAGATGAAATTGTGGGATAGGCTAGATTTTTCAATTTTATTTTATTGATTAGTTGATCTATCAGAGTATGGTTATATACGTTTTTGACAGTTATTTGTTTAAATGATGTTTAGCTCATTTTTATAATTAATATAAGATAGTGGGGTGTTTAAAAGACTAAGAATGTAACAGTGGAAAACTAAGAATTTATGTTGATATGGGTGGTTGGAAGTCACATCAAATGCATGGCTTATGGTATATATTAAATTCAAAGGTATATATAGTTAATTTCTTGTTCAAACATTTTTTTATCAAAGTTTGAAGGAATAAATTCAATTACGTTATCCAATTCAACTGCTGATTGTAAAAAAGTCTTCTCGGAAAAAGGTGACTCAAGACAGTATTTAAGTCCATGTCCAAGTAAGTCCATCTCACCCTCATTGAAATTTGTATCCGAAAGGTTTTGAACACGTTATAACAATTTAAAATCAGAAAACTCTCTCTGTTTATCCTTGTTCAACAATGTAGCTCTCTTATACGGTATCCGCCAAAATAAACAGTACCGAAATAGAGAGTGCTGTGGAGTTGTTTATGTAATATGGATTTGTCATATTTGACTTAATTGTCATTAGTTGATTTATTAATAGTACGCTGCAGTTAAATTTGATTTAAAAATGGTTCTAACAACGGAAGAAAAAGTTTTTTTGGTAGAGCATTATTTTCGTTCATACGGAAAAGGTTGTAATGAATTTAATAAAGCAGCTCCTAGTAAAAGTGTGATGTTAGCTGTTGTTGAAAAATTTCGTCGCACTGGTAGTGTATTGTGTCAATGTAAAGGTTCTTCAGGTCGTCGAAAAACAGTATGCACTAACGAAAATGAAGGACGTGTTTTTAACCAAGTTGTGCAATCACCTCAAAAAAGTCTTGTAAGAACTGCATGTAAACTCAACATTAGTGAAACGTCTTTACGTCGCATGTTCAAATCAATTGGTCGTTATCCATACCGTATTCAAGTTGGACAACGACTAAATGCTGCGGACAAACGTGCAAAAGAAATTTACTGTGGCCGCATGTTGAGTTTAATTTACGAAGATCCCGAATTTTTGAAAAACATATGGTTTTCAGACGAGAGTCACGTTCATCTTAGCGGCTATATTAATCGACAAACAACCAGATTCCTTGGATTTGTCCTGATGTCATTGTAGAGAAACCACTCCACAGTCTTCGAGTTACCGTTTGGTGCGCGGTATCTGGTCATGGAATGATTGGTCCTTATTTCGTTGAAAATGATAATCAGAATCCACTTACTATCAACCAAGAGCGTTATAGAGAGAAGAGTATTATACCTTCTGTGAGAGATCTAAATAACTTTTGCCGTGCACGAAAATACATCTAATTGTCGTTCACTACCCATAAAACAAGCTAATATGTTATCTACATATCTATACCAAAATAAAATATTTTTCGAAATATTACTTTCAAAGATCTTTCTTTCTAAATTGTCCATAAAAATGTTTGCTAAAATAGGTGATATAGGGCTTCCCATTGGTAAACCTTCATTTTGAATATATATCTTATTGTCAAAAGTGAAATAATTCTGATTAATGCATACATCAAATAAATTAAGTATATCTGATATTATTCCTGGATTAATATTTTTATCTTCTAGTAATTTTCTTACAAGTATTAGACATTCTTTAGGAGGAATTTTAGTAAACATATTAGTTACATCGAACGAAATGAGTTTATAGTTATCTTGCAAGTGGATTGCTTTCAACTTTTTGATTAGTTCTATTGAATTTCTAATTGAGTACTGAGATTCATATCCGTAAGTATTGAGTATATTGTTGAGCTTCTTTGCCAATATATTATTAGGAGCATTAACATAAAAGACTACAGGTATTATGGGGGCATTTTCTTAGAACTGAAAAGACTATATTTCGCAATAATAAAACCATTTTTGAGCTACCTGTTTGTCGAGTTTCTTCAATCACCTGCTAATTGGGTGAAATAATCGGCAAATGGAGTTGGTTTGGATATATATATATATATATATATATATATATATATATATATATATATATGTATTTCTATAAAATTGTTATTAACATTTATTTTATTATTTATTGTATGTAGGATTATAACTACCTGGAGCTTAGTGGAGGGACTCGTCTGCGCCCTTTTATACATAATAATAAATTTTCTGAAAAATTGATGTCAGTGATATTATCCACAGTTTATTATCTTCTTCTTCTAGTGCCTATCCGGTCCGGATGTTGGCGATCATTCTGGCTATTATGATTTTATTTGCTGCTGCACGGAATAGTCCTGTAGTAGTTGTTGAAAACCATGTCCTGAGATTTTTGAGCCATGAATTTCTCCGTCGTCCTGGGCCACGTTTACTAGGGATCTTCCCTTGCAAGATATTTTGTAATAGACTGAACCTTTTCTCATTTCGCATTATATGACCGAAATATTCTAGCTTGCGGATCTTTATCGTTTTTATTAATTCGGTGTCTTTCTGCATTTTTCTGCAGACCTCTACGTTGGACACATGGTCTGTCCATGAGATTCTTAATATTCTACGATAGAGCCACATTTCAAAGCTTTCGAGTTTTTTTGTTGTTGCGTCGGTCAAGGTCCATGATTCGACCCCGTACAGTAAGACGGAGAAAACGTAGCAGCGAAGGAGTCTTATTTTGGTAGTTAACGTCAGAGATCGACTTTTAAAAACTGATGCCATTTTGAGAAATACGGCCCTTGCTTTCTCTATTCTACAGCGGATTTCTTGTGAGTGGTCCCATTGGTCATTGAGTGTAGTTCCTAAATATGTGTATTTACCGACCCTCTCAATTTGTAGCTGATTTAGGGTGAGGTGCTCCTGTGGAATCTGACTTTTGCTGATTACCATGTACTTCGTTTTGTTGACATTTATATCGAGACCGTATTCTAGACTAACTGAATACACTCTGTTCATTAGTTGTTGTAATCCATTGAGGTCTCCAGCCATAATCACTGTATCGTCAGCGTATCTGATGTTGTTTAATCTTTTACCATTTAGTAATATTCCTTCATCTACGTCCTCGAGAGCCTCTCTAAATATGTATTCTGAATAAACAATAAATAATAGAGGGGACAATACGCATCCTTGCCTTACACCTCGTGCGATCTTTATGGCATCTGATTTTTCTCCTTCTACGGACACATATGCTGACTGATCCCAATATAGTCTCGATATTATTTCCAAGTCTCTTCCATCGATCCCAACAGTATTTAATATTTCCACTAGTTTGTGATGTTGTACTCGATCAAAAGCTTTACTGTAGTCTACAAAACAAGCATATACGTCGCAGTTGACGTCTCTACATCTCTGGAATAATACCTGTACACTGAATAGTGCCTCTCTAGTACCTACCGCATCTCGGAAACCGAATTGAGTTTCCGACATATAATCTTCACACTTTTTGTATATTCTTCTGTGAATAATTTTCAGGAATAGTTTCAATAGATGACTCATGAGACTGATAGTTCTATGATCTTCGCATCTCTTTGCTCCTGGTTTCTTTGGTATTATAACAAATTCCGACAGTAGCCAATCTTTCGGTAGTTCGCCTTTTTCATAGATGAGATTGAACATCTCTGTTAGTTGTGTGATTCCAGATTCGTCGAAAAGTTTGAGAATTTCAGATCTAAAGTTGTCTGGTCCAGGAGCTCTTCCATCTTTCATTTGTTGCACCGCTGATTGCACTTCATCGACGGTGATGGCAGGACCTGATTTATCTATTATCTGTGGCCGCTGCGGTCTTGCATCTTTAAATAGTTCTGAGATGTAGTTGCTCCATACCTTTATCTTGTCTTGTTTGTCTATTACTAGATTTCCTTGTTTGTCGGTCAGTTTACATATTGTTCTGGGCTTGATCAACCCAGCCGTTTCTTTAACCTTTTTATACATGTTAAAACTATCATACTTTTCCTGTAGGGCTTCTATTTCCTGGCAATCTTCTTGTAATTTCTTTTCTTTGGCATCCTTGATTTTTCTTTGTATTTGCTTGTGAATTGCTGAATATGCGGGTGTATCTTTCATAAGTCGTCTTTGTTCCATCATATGTAGAATTTCGTCTGTCATCCATGTTTTTCTTTTGATGTTTTGATCTGATTTTAAATATTTTTCACTGACGCTTGTAGCAATGTTTTTTATTCTGTCTAATTCAAATTTCACATCATTATTGATATTTGTTTCTTGCAGTTGTTCTGCTAAGTGATGTCTTACTTTTTCCTTCGTGTCCGGGTTTTTTAATTTTCGCATGTCATAACGGTCTTTCTTTGTTGTCTTTTTCACAGCTTTTAGTTTTAGCTTTAAGGTGCCAACTAATGGGTTATGGTCTGACATTATATCTGCCCCAGGATATGTTTTAACAGATGTGAATGCGTTCTGGAATCTCTTATTTACTAACATATAATCAATTTGATTTCTGACTGTATGTTCTTTAGAGTCTAGTGGTGATCTCCATGTGTATAACCTTCTTGGTGGTAGTTTAAAAAACGTATTAAGTATTGCCGCTTTTTTGTCTGCTGCGAATATTGCCAATCGATCGCCACGCTCGTTCCTTTCACCTAATCCATGAGGTCCAACATATTCTCCCTCACCTCCGTTGCCTATCTTCGCATTGAAATCGCCCATTATCACCGTTAGGTGGTGTTTGGGAAGTCTACTGTATACATTTGTTATTTCGCTGTAGAATTCTTCAACTTCCTCTATGGTTTTATCAGCTGTGGGAGCATATACCTGTATGATGTTTATCGGAACAGGACTTGCGTTGATTTGTAATAACAAGGTTCTTTCACTTATTGGAGTAAAACTTTTGACGTGTTTTTCTACGTTTTTGTGAACAATAATACCTACTCCATACTGATGAGCATTTGTATTTGTTCCTGAATAGTAGACTTGATGTTCATCTATCAGACATTGCCCTGAACCTGGCCATCTCATCTCACTAATTCCCAAAATTTTTATATTTAATCTGTTCATCTCTTTAATGGCATTATGGACTTTTCCGGCTTGATATAGTGTTTTTACATTCCACGTTGCTATCTTGCAAGGATTTCGCAGGTGACGACCTGGGAGGCCTTGCAGTCCTTAGTTTTTCCTCCCCTGCCGGATCCTGGATTCCGATATCCATGATCAGTGAAAACTTTTCTATTTGTTGTATTAGCCATGCTGATAATACTAGGGATGCCTCAAGCCTTTAATACGATGGTTTCCCGTTGCCTTTCGTATTCTTATGCCGTTGGCAGTTATCTGCTCATCCGCCTTCGGGGCCAGTTTCCCAACCCCTGGACAAAAGAGTGCCCTGTCTCCAGTAGCTCATCCACCCGTAGCTGTTGGCTATGGAGTGGATCGTTTATCCCGACGATCGGCCGGTGTCGTTTTACCATATCTGGCTACCCTCACTTGGTTTAGCCTGTGGGTCAACACAGTGTACCAGGGTGTGGCGCTTGGAGCCAGCAAGTGAGAGTTGGGTGTCTCGTGAGGTTTATTATATTATTGATAATTTGAAATTTCATTTTAAACAATATTACAAAACGGTTATTTTCGGAAATGAGATAATTTTAGAAGCCTTAACTTTTTTTAAATGACTAAATGTGGTACGCCTATGGTTCCGGCCAAAATGAGTGATTTCTTACTCCATGCCTTTTAAAAACGGAGTATAGATGTATTTCCAACAGTTATCAACAGCTCAAATCTCATTAATAAAATAATTAAAATTAAAATTCCATTAGTCTCCTTTGATGTTACCTATTTATTTACAAATGTACCGAAATTCAAAGTCATTCCGTGGGATCCTGGAGTATTCTGAGGTTCTACCGGCTCACACTAGCATAATAATCCATCTACTCATCCTTTGTCTTTCACAAAACTTTTTCACTTTCAATAAATCTATTTATGAACTACCTGACGGTTTATCCATGGGATGTACTCTCTCCTCACTAATGGCTGACATATTTATGGACCACATTGAAAGAAATTTCATATTACCTAACAACCCTGAAATTTTATTAATTATAGATGTGTTGATGATATTTTGCTTAATAAATGGTGACAAGTATACTGCCTATACAATACTTACAAAATTAATAACATTCACCCAAGTTTACTCTTGAAGTGGAAGCAGGAGGAGCTTTGAATTTTTTTGACCTCACTGTCCTGAGCAGTACTTTCAAATTTGAATGTAATATTTACCATAAGCCAACTCAAACTGACCATGCAATAGATGTGACTTCCAACTACCTATTTCAACATAGATAATCAGCTTTCCATTGTTACATTAATCGACTTTTAAACACCCCACTTTCTGAAATTAATTATAAGAATGAACTGAACATCATTAAACAAATAGCTACCAAGCTGATAGATCAATTAATCAATAAATAAAAAAATCCCACAATTTCATGAATAACTTTTTGGTGTTGTCCCTTTTTTAAATCAAAATCAAAATATTTTACAATATTTCAGTTAATATTAGAATTTACTTCAAATTATAATAAATTGAGTAACGAACTAGTTAACTCTAAGGATAAAATTGACAAACTACCAAAAAATGGAGTATACAAATTGAGTTGTGCTGATTGCGACGCTACATATATTGGCAGAACTTATAGAGCTCTAGGAACTCGTATACAGGAGCATCTTAAACATCCTGATAAGTATGTATTTTCTTTGATATTTTAACATTTCAAAATTTAATTCTTCACACTTTTTTAGAGAAGCACTGATTAAGACTTATAGTCGAAAGCGCTCTGCTTATTATTATTAAACTTTGACATTTTATACAAGGAATTTTATTTTTGGATTCCGATATTTAATACGTTCATTGACATGTACAACACAACTATAGCATGGGAAAACACATGTTTATATTTTATTATCACAAGATGGACAGTCACATATAATAAACAGTCAAGTGGGTTGATATGTTGATAATCTAATCTCTTATCAACAATAATTTTGTAGATATCTTCTTCGAACAATGACATATACGAGGATAACTAAGACATATATATTTTGTTTCTGACTATTTCTAAAATGTAGTAGAGAAAATGAATATAGAACAGTATGAATGAATATACAATAGTAAATATAAAAATACTCAAGTGAAAGATATTGGGCAAATAATGGTACGCATTGACTACCAAATCATTTTCTCAGAAAACGAGTGCGAACCGTTTCAATTAACTGGGAACTAAAAAATCGAGTTTTGCATTCTTATTGAATAGAGTAAAACAAAAAAAGTCTCCAAATTGATTGTGTTTGAAGGATTGTTATGTTGCAGCCATCTTATAAAAACGATGGAAGGTGGTAGTATTTTTTATAAATAAAAGGTGATCGAAAGAAGATATCAAACAGAATGTTGGACCACAGGTGGTAACGAATAGGAATATTCTGAAATAAGTACATTCTTAACTAAAACAAAACGGTAGTTTTTAAAAGTTTCTCATATCGTTTCGGTCATCCACCATTGAGGTACCTATATTATCAAATTAACAACGGAGCTCATTTTGAACATTTGATTGAGTAGAAAATATTTTTGTGACCTTTCAACTGTTACCTTGTAATTAATTTGAATAGGGTTTCTATTAAAAATGTTACTAGGCAATTACGCGTTTCCAGACTATTGAATTATGTATTAAAGACATTCCTGACTATATGAAATCTCGAATTTTACATATTGTTAAATTTGTATTGAAACAGAAGTTTCATTAATGACACATCAAACAAGGCGATGTTAACTATGGAATCCAAATAGGCTTAGCCCTAATTTTGTACAGTTCTGACAACTCAGTTTGGAGATAATTAGGCATTTGCATATTTTTACACCACTCTATTTATTGGTTGTTTTTACTCTTACATTTGCTGCTTTATAAAAACTTATGTTTATATCAAATTTGCCTAATTTATCCCTCTAGAAATACTCAACAATACTATACAGTTTATACAAAAAGAAACTAATATTTCGTTTTGTGATGGACCTTCCCAAGATTTCTGTGATTTTGGAGATTTTCTCCTCATCGGTTTGTGCAACCATACTTTGTCCCCTTCTTTGAAACTGTCTTCTGTGGCCAGCGTATCGTACCGTTTTTACATACATAGAAGATTCGTTCGAACCAATTCGTACACATCGTCCATCCTTCGTTTCAATAGGATCACGTAATTATCTATCACTGGATCTTCTCCCGGTCGACAACCAAATTCTATATCACATTTCGCGGGTGATCCTCCGTGGCAGATCGATAAGCCAATGTAAATAGCGAGAGTCTTTCTGGTAGCTCGAAACTACTTTAGACAGGTATTTTCCAATGTTCCTGTTCATTCTCGCGACCATTCCATCTGACTATGGATGCAACGCTGTTGTCCTGGTCTTCTTTATTCCCAGCTTGTCACAAATTTCCTGGAATACCTGACTTTCGAAATTTTTTCCTTGATCGATGTGCACTTCCAAGGGCACTCCACGTCAGCTGATACATTCTTTCACCAATACATCCGCGACAGTTGTGGCCTCTTGATTCGGGATCGCGTAAATTTCCACCCACTTTGTGAAATAATCCATTACAACCAAAATGTATTTACCACCATTTTCTGCAGTCGGAAATGGTCCAGCGATATCTAAAGCAATCTTTTCGTAAGGGCTTCCAACATTGTACTGTTTCATGGGTGCCTTTCTCTTGCGATGTGGTCCATTACTCGTAGCACAAGTCGTACATTTCTTACACCAGTCCTTCACATCGTCGGAGCTGTTCATCCAATTAAACCTTTCACGGAATTGCTGAAGGGTTTTGTTCACTCCTAGATGACCTTCTGATGGACTATCGTGTAACTTCCTCAGTACCTCTGCTACTCTCGTTCTCGAAATAACTAGCTGTCCTGCCCTAGCTTGACAAAATTCCGGAATCTAATATTCTTCGGCTTCTTGTCCATCATACTTTTAATAAAGCTGACGATCTGGTCCAGACTGTCTTCGTCGCTGTTTCTTGCATGGTCCTACCGTTGTTGTTTCCCGAAGCTTTCGTATTCAAGAGCAGCGGTCAATGCATACATAGATCAATGTTTTGGGATGAGCGTCCTCTCCGTATCGTGGTCACATAAGTCGTCAATAAAAGCCTGGATGCCCAAACATTTCATCATGTTCTCCGGTGCTGATGGATAAGCAAATCGAATTAGTCAGGCAATATCATACCCTTGAAGGTTTTCGTCACGTTTCTGCCTTCGTTTCCACAGCTGGAATCGATATAAGTGTTCTTGATGTTCTTAAATATGTTATATTTTTCTCTAACTCCTTGATTTTCTCATCCTTAGTTGTCATCTTATTCTAAAGATCCGATTCAAGAGAAGAAATTTTATTTTGGACGTCAGCGGCAATGTCATTTTTACTGATAAGATCTCGGCAAAAATCTTGTCCATGTTAGCAGAAATATCATTCTTCATGGTTGAAATTTTCTTGTCCATATTAGCAGAAATATCGTTCTTCATATCAGAAATTGACGAGGTGGAGGCCTCGTCTTTGAATAAAAATGTTTCTGGGTCCAAGCCGTCACTTTCCAGTGCCATATTGAGTCTTTCAGTCACTCTTTTTTCCGGTCGTTTCTAACTCACAATTTTCTAATTCTGTTTCTAGTTCCGTCCCTTTCAGGTCACTTAGTCTCTTAACCTTACGTACCTATTTATTTATATTACCCCACACCTGACACCAATGTAAGTTTTTTCTTACTTATTCAAATAGTTTTTGCCACGACGAGTGTTATCATCATCGTCAACCACCTTGAGCCCACTGCTGAACATAGGCCTCCCGTAACTCATTCCAGTGCCTCCGGTCTTGAGCACTCTGCATCCAGTTGTACTGTATGCGCTTGATGTCGTCCGACCACTTGTACACACAGTACAAAGTTGGTCGTGTACTGTGTTTTGGAGAAATTCCTTTTAAGGTCAGCTTGTGCACACGAACTTTGAAGGTATTGAAGAAGGTGACATGCATGATCTACTCTGTCTGCAATAAGGACTATGTCATCTGCAAACCTCAAGTTGTTTACGATACTTCCATGATGTTGACTCCAATATTTCCGCAATTGTTGTTTTTCAAGGCACTCTGCCCCTTGTCTGATACCCTTCTCCAGGGGGAATTTGTTACTGTCGCCATAGTTCATTCTAACTGTAGTTGTTTCATTATTATATATATTCTGAAGAAGGGTTGTGTACCTATGATCGATACTGCACTCTGTAAGCGCTCTTAACATATGCTGGACTGAGTCAAATGCTTTCTCAAAGTCTACAAATATCAGTATCAATGGTTTGTTGTATTCTATAACTTTCTCTATCAAGGATTTTATTACTTGCAGGTGGTCATTGCTTCCAAAGCCACTTCTGAATCCGGCTTACTCTGGTGGTTGGTTAAAATCTAGCTTTGGTCCCAGTCTGTTACTAATTATTCTCATAAAGAGCTGTAGTTTCCAATTTCTGTTATGTCTTTCTTTTTATGCAGGATTTTCACAACGGCATTATTCCATTTTTCTGGTGTACTTCCTTCGAATAAGCATGCATTATAAAGAGTTTCAAGGGCTTTTATAACGCGTTTACCTCCCAGTTTTATCATCTCAGTTTCGATGCCATCTTCTCCAGGAGTTTTGTTGTTCTTCATGTATTTTATGGCTAATTCAATTTTCCCTTCTGTTATATCTGGAAGTTCCTTCTATATAATGCTCTATAATATTCTTCTATGGTTTTCAGAATCTCTTGTTCGTATATGATATGCCCTTGCTTATTTTTCAACTTGTAAATATTCCTTGTTCCTGTCATCAATTTCCGTTTTAGAGCTTTCAGGCTTTTGTTTTGTTCTATGCTATTAGTTATTTCTTTAGCGTTAAAGTAAGTAAGTAAATTTTATGGCTGATTCAATTTTCCCTTCTGTTATATCTGGAAGTTCCTTCTATATAATGTTCTATAATATTCTTCGATGGTTTTCAGAATCTCTTGTTGTTCGTATATGATATACCCTTGCTTATTTTTCAACTTGTAAATATTCCTAACTTTCAGGCTTTTGTTTTGTTCTATGCTATTAGTTATTTCTTTAGTGTTAAAGTTCCGTATGTCCTTCCTTATAGCCTTTGAAAAGTTTTTGTTGAAACTCCTTAGCTCTGCTGTGTTCGTTGTGTATTTATCTTTTATTTCCCTCCTTTTTTGCATTAAGTTTCCTGTGTATTGATTGAGTTTTTGAATTTTCCTTGATTGTCCATCTTCACATTTCTTTTGCGCCTCCACCTCCACTAATGCCCCATTAAGCTGTTCAATATTTATCTTGCATGCCAGTTTGTAAGTTACTCTCTATTTCTTCCTTGTATATCCTTGTGTTAGTAATCAAAGTGAATTTGACTTTTTCTCTCTTCGCTCTAACCATTCTATGGTCACTACCGGTTGAAAATTTGTTTAATATAGTTACGTCTTGAACGATCCCTTTGTTGTTAGTAATTGTGAAGTCAATTTCGTTCCTATTCATGTCACTTGGTGACTGCCACGTCTATTTTCTTTGTGGGATTTTATTAAAATAGGTGTTTATGATATATAACCTGTGTTGCAGAATAAATTCTATAAGTTTCACCCCTTTCGTTCCTATCTCCATAACCATGAGGTCCAACTACAAACTCCGAAACATCTTGCTTTTAGCCTATTTTGGCGTTTAGGTCACCCATCAGTATAGTCTAGTCGACAAGTTGAAAATGGTACAAAATAGATATACTGCTCTTAAAATCATATGCGAAAGCTCATTGGATTCGAAATGACGCCTAGAGAAATGTGCTAAAAGCGTGTATTAGCACATAAAAAATTGTAAAAGTTTTAAACAATTAAATATGAAAAAAATGGCATTTCGTTTTTTGCCAATATTTCATAAACTATTAATATTTAAGAAATTTAAAAAAAAATCTGAAAGAGGAGGAAATTTCCAATAAAAAACTTATACGGCACATTAATTAATTTATTTAAGGTATTGAATATATTTTTTTAATTTGAAAAAATTATGGTGTATTCTGAACACTATAAATAATTTATTCCCGTTGGAAATTTTACTTAGTTAATTTTTCAACAAGTTAAACAATTGTTAACTAACAAAATTTTCTTGAACTTCAGTATTAATTGTAAGTGAAAAAAAATGTTTAAATAATAGTTGTAAAAAATTTTCGCTTCGTAGAGCCTTTCTTACCCACATACTTAACAAGATCGTGCCATAAAAGTTAAAAAAATATTTATACTTTGTTTATAATACCTTTTTTTATTTGACCAAAAACTGAAAAATCCAAGTAATGTTGTTATTGTTGTTAATTATTATAAACAAAGTATAAATATTTTATTTTAATTTTTATGACACGATCTTGTTAAGTATGTGGGTAAGAAAGGCTCTACGAAGCGAAAATTTTTTACAACTATTATTTAAACTTTTTTTTTTCACTTACAATTAAGACTGAAGTTCAAGAAAATTTTGCTAGTTAACAATTGTTTAACTTGTTGAAAAATTAACTTTAAGTAAAATTTCCAACGGGAATAAATTATTGATAGTGTTCAGAATGCACCATAATTTTTTCAAATTAAAAAAAAATATTCAATACCTTAAATAAATTAATTAATGTGCCGTACTCGCTTTTGACGCTGCGCTCGCAATCTAAAAATGCCGCGACCACGATTTGAAAACCTTTCAGACACTAATTTTACAAATAGTGAAATAGAATTTTTGAATAAAGGTTCAAAGTACAGCATACCACCTAAATTTACGAATAATATTAAACAAATTATAGCTACAGAGTCAGAAATAGCTTTAAAATCTAATTCAAATAATTTTCTTTATGAGAAATTAAAAATTGCCAATTTAATCAAAAATATTGAACCTTCAAAAGTTAAACGTCAAACAAAAAATGACATTACAGTTTTAAATGCAATAAAAAAGAAGATAGAGAATAATAACCTAACAGTTACAAAATCTGATAAGGGGAGCGCTACTGTCATTTTGACGACTGAAAATTACAATTCCAAAGTATATAACTTTATAGAATCCAGCGATGTAAAAGTTCTTAAAGCAGACCCAACAAAAAAGTTTTCTAATAATGTTAGGGATATTGTTAATAATTCAAATTATATTTTAAATGATTACGAAAAGAGGTCTATCATACATAAGAATCCTCATTGTCCACAATTATATGGAACAGTTAAATTATATAAAATAACGAAACCAATTAGACCTGTAGTCTCTTATGTTAATGCTCCTAATAATATATTGGCAAAGAAGCTCAACAATATACTCAATACTTACGGATATGAATCTCAGTACTCAATTAGAAATTCAATAGAACTAATCAAAAAGCTGAAAGCAATCCACTTGCAAGATAACTATAAACTCATTTCGTTCGATGTAACTAATATGTTTACTAAAATTCCTCCTAAAGAATGTCTAATACTTTAAGAAAATTACTAGAAGATAAAAATATTAATCCAGGAATAATATCAGATATACTTAATTTATTTGATGTATGCATTAATCAGAATTATTTCACTTTTGACAATAAGATATATATTCAAAACGAAGGTTTACCAATGGGAAGCCCTATATCACCTATTTTAGCAAACATTTTTATGGACAATTTAGAAAGAAAGATCTTTGAAAGTAATATTTCGAAAAATATTTTATTTTGGTATAGATATGTAGATGACATATTAGCTTGTTTTATGGGTAGTGAACGACAATTAGATGTATTTTTCAACCACATCAATAATTTACACCCGAAAATTAAATTTAAATTAGGAATTGAAGAAAATAGCTCAATCAATTTTCTTGATTTAAAAATTCAAAGAGTTAATAATGTTACGAACTCGCACACCGAAGCAGATACTAAGTACGGCCCTGTAACCTTATGTTAACGGAGTTGAGAAAAAGGCGAGCGCGCCAAATTCTGAGAAAGTCTATTGGAATCTATTGTGACCGTCCTTTCTAAACATGTTCTCGAAAGGCATTTTAAGAAATATCGCGAAAGGCATGTCCCGTCCCGAATGTTCTAGTAAAGAAAGTTTTTGATATAAATACAGGACCGATCAGCGGATGAGTTCAGTTTATAATTTGCCATAGTGAGTTAAACAGTAATTTAGTGAATATAAAAGTGTTATAAATTAGTGTGCATATACATTAAATTTAAGTGACTAGTTAAGTACATAGAAATTAGTGTTAGTGAGTTAGTGTTTAAATAAATTAGTAAGTAGCCATACCGAGTGTTTATAATTTATCCCACCCGTTTACGTTTTAAATAAATTAGAAAAACATTACAATAATGTACTTGATTATTCAATTCACCGAAAACCAACACAGACTGATGTGACAATTCCATTCAATTCTAACCACCCTATGTCACACAGACTAGCAGCATATAATTCAATGATACATAGAGTTTTTTCAGTTCCTATGAACAAATGTAATTTTGATAGAGAGATTAATACAATTAGACAAATAGCAACATCTAACGGTTATCCATTAGATATGATAAATAAGCTAATTAGTAAAAAAGAAGAAAAAGTGGCATTACAACTAATATATCCTAAACAAGCTGATGAAATTAAAACTTATAAAACAATCACATATGCAGGAAATATTTCTAATAATATTTCAAAGATAATATCTTCAGCAACGAATACAACAATTTCTTTTAAAACAGAAAGTAACGTTAGTACAAAATTGTTAAATGTAAAAACAAAAATACCACTATTAAAGAAGTCAGGTATATATAAACTCAAATGTCCAGAATGTAATGCTGTCTATTTGGGTCAGACCCTTAGGGATTTTGAAATACGATACAGTGAGCACTTACGAGCATACAGATTAAAACAACCAGATAAATCCCACTACGCAAAATATCTACTTGACACCAATCATTCATTGACACCTAACACAGAACTAGAAGTGCTGCATATTTGTGAAAAGAAACAAGAACAGGATTTCTTTGAAGAACTGGAAATTAGAAGACATTTAAGTAACCCACAATATGAAGTTGTCAATGAACAGTTAAATCTAGGGAATTCTCCACTAATAAACTGTCTTCTTAAGTGATAATTGTAAAGATCAGCAGATATAGTTTTCCTGGTTTTCTATATCATTGCACAGTTATACTGATCTTAATTGGAAAAATGATATCCAGGATATCACCATAGGGCTAATAATATCTAAGCTTCAATATTTGTAATATCACATCTTCTTCTTTTTTCTATAAACATATATTAAGCCAATCACAAGTTGGGTTACTTCTTGGTCTAGCCAAAAATAACTACTAAACATCAGGTAGGCATAAAATGAAATGTAACTTCTGTCATTCTGACGATGATATTGATTTATCGAAACAATTGTCAATTTTTTAGAATTTTCAATAACTTGTATTATATTGTGGAATTAACTAGAGACCGTGAGTTTCATTTAAAAACACTAATCTTCTATCGAATTTGTTCATTGACTTCGTAGGTAAGATATACGGGTGGTATAACACACGGTATACGTACTTACTTAATTTATTTATATACTTAACTATTCACTTATATTTAATTTAGGTACAAACTTAACTTGTAATGTATATAAAATACACTGGTCACTATTCAACAAAGTAATTTATAGTAAACACATGTTCACTTGTTCTTCTCACAACATTATTAAAATGTAGACTAAACTGACGGATTGTAGGTAGTCGCTTATATATTCAAACCCTTTCTGGACCATTCAGATTCCTGAAATTTTTAGATTGCAGCTCTCAACAAACAGTCGACCTTCTTAGAAATGCCTCTGTAAGTACAATTAAAAAAAATTCTCTCGCCAAAATTTTAATTAGACAGAGTCGGCTTGGATGACCACACCAGTGTGCGTTTTCGTAACAATAGCCTGATATCTACAAAATTATTGCATTGTTAAAATTCAAATATACAAGGTGTTCCATTAATATATTGTTTACGAGTTCATGCTATTTTCACAACAACTATAAAATGAATAATGATATCAACAATCAATGCGTTAAATTTGGTTAAAAACTTTTAAATGATTTTATAGATCATATTTGTTAACAGAAAGTTGCTATAAGGTCTTGAACGAAATTTTTTATCAAAATTTACAACTAAGTTGCCAAAATCATACTTTCTATGGTCAATTTTCGCATATTTATTTTTAATTATTCTTATTGGTATTTACTGTGTTTAGTAACTAACTTTTAAACATTAATTATAAAAATATACCTTAAATATTAATTTCAAATATAGAGTAGTGATTGGAACACTATTTATCTTTCATAATTTGATCCAAAATTCAATTAAAATATAAACACGTGTATCCTTCCTCCTATAACACGGATATTTACAATGAGAAATGAAATTAATAATTAATTAAACCACCTACCCTTTGCACGCATTACCACATGATGCTAGCACCAAAATGACCTGCAATATTTATGTGTTAATAACCGTATTTAAGGTATCAAAACGAAAAGGTTGAAATCGAAAAAATATTGAGGCATTCAAAAGCAAAACAAGCGATTAATTAAAGGAGTCGATATTAAAAGGTTTATCTACAAATGATGTGATTCGGTGCGAATATGTGCATATATACACGGATATTCCCAAATTGTTTTTCTCATAGTTGAAAATTGTAATTAGAGTTTTATATTCTCAAATTTACACTCATATTTTCATACTTCTATATATTCAAAGTTCGCTTGCGGTGATCAATTCTAGACACATAAAATACTTTCGAAAATTATTTTTTTGGCTTATTTATGTACCATATTTCAAAACTGAAATTGGTCTGTGTTAACGTATAAAGGTTAAGCTACAGCTGAATTTACTAATCAGTCCACAAACACAGTGCCACTGTAACAGCTTCAAAAAATTTTAAATTGCCAAAACCAACAAAAATCAAATTTTATTTATTCAAATTTCACAATATATTCCATGGACTAATAAGTCTCGATAACTTAAAAATATTAAAGATACCTTAAATGTTAACGAAGGTTTTCTATCAACACCTTATAAAAAAATTCGATTTCTTTATCACCCAACTCAAAACGAAATAAATTTAATAAAAGTAACTCCCGTCTGAACAAGTTATAAAAGTTCTCTATACCTCTATACCCAATAGTGAAATAATAAAATCATTGACAATATCAAAAGACAGTGAAGCTCTAACAACAATTCTTAATAATTCAATGGACCCAATTACTCTTGACTTTTCAGAACTGAACACTGTAGAAAAATTTGACAAACAATTTGAGTTAAATAATTTTGATGAAATACCGAACCAATGCATAGACTTATCCAAATTCAGAACTACTGACCACTTAAATCCTGAAGAAAAACTTGTAATATCTAATTTAAGGCGGTTCTCGAATAATATCTGGAATTACTAAAATTTTCTGTAAACTTAATTTTCAACCGGTTCCAAAAATTAAAACACTTTTGAATTCAAAAAAATAATACCTATGCCTTGATGGCGTTCGATTTTTAAAATTCGAATTAGTTATAGTTAAAACCACAAACTTAAAAATATGAATTTAAAAAAAAATTAAAATTAAAAAACTCAATCCCATCAAGCATTATTTTTCAGAATTTTAAATTGTTTACATTTTTAAAATCAGTCAAGTAAGAAGCTCAAAAAATTGACAAAAAGTTTTATTGTTTCTTCAACTATTACAGTAACTTAAAACAGAAATATGGTATGCACGCACGTGTCTACTTCGTTACCAGCAGGGAGATGAGGCTTGTAGGAGAAAGGTGGGTCGACTGCTGACGACAAGATTCTATCTTTTTTTACCAAATCAATATAGTTGGTTTATTTATTAATCATAGTAATACATTTATGTTAGTTATACGTGATGAAAAAATTCACAATATCAAGTATGTAAACAAGAAATTCACAGTTTAATATTGAAAAAATTTAGGGATTTATTGATTACCTGAAGAGAGCGAAAAATTTTAAAAATTTGCAAATAGGTACTGGGCGAATTTATGTCTGCTAATATAATATACTTTACTTTGTTATGGAAATGGAGTGGAGACAGTATGTAATTGGTCTTCACAGTTGCAGTTTAGTGGTTTACGTTAAATTCATTTAATATTATAATTTCAACTGATAATAATTAAAAAAAATTAATTAATAATGTTATAATTATTAAATACATTTATCGACTGTCTAACGATTATTTTTAACCCGCAATTATGGAGCGTCATCCTACTTTTTAAGATACTTAGCGTTAATGTATATAACAAAATACATTCCTTTAAACAATATTAACCTATTTATGTTTAAGAACATCTTAAACACAACACCAGACAATTAACACTACCTTATATCTCGTTTTATTAAGAAGAGTTAGAAATATAATTTCCAAATAACTTATTACTTTTCCTATCTTCTACTGAACTATAAGTATATTTTGAGATAGCAATTTTTTCGAACACAACAGGTGTTCACCAGAGTTAAGCAACACTCACTCTTTAGTTGGTAGGCTGACATCAAGAAAGAGTATAGTGTTTTTCTCAGTAATTTCGGTAAGATACAGATTTATTATATAGCAATTATATTTTTAGTAAAAAGTTGAATATCGTCGGCTTAACATGTAAATGTAGTAAGTCCTAAATTGTAAATTTTACAGGAGAGCTAAAAAACTTCCTATATGTTGGTATATTAAATTTTTTTAAACAAAAACTTTTACCAAATGTTTAAACATATCTAATTTACCAAATTATGGAAAATAATTAACAAAAAAGTTTTTTTTGTTTTTTTTGGGACTTACAACATTTTCACTTATATTTTTTAAAAACTTATTGGACTTTCAACATTTTCACTTTTAAAGCAATAATTAAAACAACACTAATTAGTATTTCAAGCTATTATATTTATTGAACAACAGATACAGGATAAAAATTATTATTAACGAAAACTAAACAAAAGAATAATATTTTTTTAACATCAATAACTTTAACTGCTAAATCTTACACTTTTAGGAACTATAAGTTTAAAAATAATTGTTACTATTCTTTAAATGGCAAATTATCATAAAACGAGTGATAGTCTTTATTTAATCTAGCTTTAAGACTCTGAAGATGATCGTACTTTGTTTTTTTTTAATCGGTATCTCACTTTGGTACAACTGTGGAAGATCTTCCAATGCACACGGATGAACTTTATGTACATTACGGTGTTCCAAAGTGTGATACTCAGCATTATGTCTTACTTTGTATAGTACTTGTCCATTAGGTTTGTACATTATTGATCGTAAGTCGGTAACTGCTGGATCGCCAACTTTTCTCCCAGGCCTTATGGATGTTAAAAACTTGAGCTTGTCAAAATTTTTAAAAAATTCGTAAGTTAAATACTTAACAAAATATGGACGTGGATTCTGTCTTGCTTGGAGGCAGACCCCAACATACTCAACTGGTACGTTAATAGAAATATTTTTCAATTTTCTTTCAATACAAGAATGCATGGAGTCTGCCTCCATTTGCGTGTGCCCCTTTTCGAGGTACTTTTGCTCAATTTGTATACCATATTTCATGGATATATTAAGGAGAGCATTAGACATTGTGGAGTTACGATTTTGTGAGGTACATCCATCACTCCAAAATATTATGGATTTTTCATTTGCCATCTTCTCTAATACATGCTCCTTTATGAAGTACGACAATATGGAGGCATAATTATTGGCAGTTACTCCTCCTGCGGCTTCATGCCAAATAAAACAGTAACCATTACCGGTTTTCATATCATAAAGTGTGAAATTATGGACCATGAGTTTTGTTTTAAAATATAGCGAGGAGACGTTTAATTTTGGACTCAAAAGCACTGCTTGAAGGTCCATACAAAACACTTCATTTTCTGAGGTTTTATCTTGGTCTTTTGCCTCCCTGGCTTCAACTTTTTTTTTTTTTGGTGTACGAGAAATTCTTCCTCTGAGAGATTTCCGGTTCTATGTGATACACATTTGTCACATTCACCCTTTTTCGGTTTAAATAAGGCTAAATTCATTTCATCAAAGACATGATAAAAAGTAGCTACTGAAAGGTATTTTATGCCCTTTTCCTTGCACCAAAAGTCTCTATAACATTTGTAAAGAGCGGATTTTGAGGCCCATGTCCGTTCTAAATATTGTCTGTTTGAACTGGCCCTACAATAATGTGACTCAACTTTTGGAAGATTTTCAAAAAATTCCTGCAAATTTTTCTTCTCTTGGGCGAATTTTTCTTTATTTGTACGATGTTGTTCATCTTGATTATTAACGCTTTCATCATTCGACGCATTTTCTATACTTTTTAAGTTTCTTTCGTTACATCCTGAAAACTTCCATATATCGACCATTCTCTCGCCCATTGCTATTGTATTTAAATACATTTTCTTGCATACTCTTATAGTTGAATCATCTCGTTTCTTTAAATTATACTCCGATGAGTACTCTCGTCTAGATTTATTTTCTTCTTTTCTGTTCCTGTGCCGTTTGGTTGGTGCGTTTTTAACCGATAAATACACAAACGTTTTTCTTTGTTCCCAAAACATTTTAAATATTTCTTGCCGATCACCTTCACCTAATTTTTGGCACTCCAGACTGGTTTTGGTTTTATTTGTTAATTTAGATAGTTTACATTCGCAACGTGGTCCAAGGGATCTTCCTGGCTTTGCAATCTCTGTCCAAACACCATTTATTTTTTTTCTTCCGTTGTAGTTTTTTCCTTTTTCTCTATTTATTTCATTAACCTTCTGCTTCCAGGTATTTTTGCTCACCAAATGCTTCTTTTTTCTTTTCTTTTTTGGCTCATTATTCTCATTCTCATTATTGGATAAGCTGTTATTATCAGAATCGGATTTATTGTTATTGGATAGTTCCCCGGCGTCAAGATTGTCGTATTTATTATTTTCTTCTGTTGTTGACTGATCATCAAGATCATTTCTTATCTCTTTGCTGCTACTTGGTATTTCTAAAATATCTTGCATGTTACAGCAAGATTGATAATCATTCTCTTTATCAACTATCATTAGACCCTCGCATCTCTGACTACCTTCTTTATTATTATTTAATTGCATATCGATAGGATCGCAAATATTTATGCTATTTGCTAGTGGTATATCCAAATGCACAATATTTTGATCTATTTCAATATGTTGCGTTATTTCTGGGATATCCAGGATTAACAACGGACTTGTGTTTTCAAGTGGCATTAACAAAAGTTCTTTATTTTCACCACTGGACATCGCAGTGTTAGTTGCAGCCGCCATAATTTTCATTGTTCTTGATTGAAACGATGCCATTTTTCTGCAAAAAACACATACATTGTAATTTAACTTAAATATAGGTACATTTACAATAACTACTCAAAATAATTTTTGTTAACATTATATTATTTTAAGTACATGATAAATCCAGAAAAAGCAAATTTAAGAACTATTTTTTGGTACCATTTCTTATTACTTATTTAATAATATGTAGTAAGTCCTTTGTTTTTAGTTATTTTACAACAATATTCCTTTTTATAAAATGTTGTAAGTCCATGTGAACTTTCTTTAATAAGTTTTAATAAGTAATTAAAATTAATATGAGAAATATATTAAAGAAAATTACTCTAATATGTTCAATGAATACCTTATTAATTAGAAAACAATTAAAAGTGCTCTAATACTTACCGTTTTTAACATAAAAACTACGACCACATGCACACCTGTTACAACTAAATTAAACTGACAGGACTTACGACATTTAACTGTAAACCACAGAGAAGAATGGACTTTCGACATTTACATAATCGGTAATACAGTTACCTATGTTCACATTTAAGCGAAGTTATTCAGTCAGGAGATTGATTGTATTATTTTCTAGTAGATGGCACTTCAAGTCTATTTTTGACCAATTGTGGACTTACGACATTTGCAAGTTAAGCCGACGATATGTACAATGTGCCGTCTTTGGGAAATATCAAGTTAGGTCCAAAATATTGTGTGTAACAACAACGAGAATTTAAACAATTGTAATCAAAGTGAAAACAGGATTCGACGTCATTTAAATTTGGAAACACAGAAGATATGTTTCAATATGTGTAAGAATCTACGGGAAAAGTTTGGTTTCGATGAAGAAACAGAGTTAATGCAAGTAGTATCTGATTAAACAGAAGTTCCCCTGTCAACTATACGTAAAATAGCCAACTTTAGGTGTGTCTGTAAAAAAATTATCAAAAACCACCATATATGAGTGTAACAAAAGTAATGAGTTACCAAAGATTGAAATAATAAGAAATAAATTGACAAATGTTGGCCGTAATGTAAATGTTTGTAAAAAAACGATTGAAAACTGGATTTAAAAATTGGGATTCAAATTCAAAACGATTAATGAAGGTCAAAAGTAGAAGTAACTATGCAAAATATATTAAATAGTAAAACAACTTATATATTATATATTACAGATCTCAATAACGAATTCTCAAAAAGTTGATTATTATCATGTGTATCCTATCCTCATTAAAAAAGAAGATCAACGAATGGACCTGGAATCTATTCAAGTTCCTCGCTATTTCTCAGAGTTGACATTTTGTTAATTCTGCATTTTTTACCTTTTTAGATTTACATTTTTGTAGCTCAATTCTTTGTCAATCTTTCACTTGTAAACTTAAAAATATTTAATAAAATTAGTTGGTTTTGTGTAAATAAAGTTTTTAAAAAGCAATTTCGAGTATCGAATATATTTCTCCCGTTCATAATACCATTAAACCACCAAATTCGTAAGTGAGGAGTGATTTTAATATTTCATCTTTCAACATACAAAGTTATTCAACATTAAGACCGTGGACAGAAGACAAACATTGCAGTTTAAGTGGAAAATAACTGTATATTTACGACACACAATGGTCAGTAAACATCGTTCCTTATGGCTCTGTTAACATAATCAGCACACTAGGTTTCTTACTTTTTTTTTTGGGTTACTATAAAAGGTAAAAGTTAGGAACCTTAGAAAGTCTAATAAAAAAAATAACATATTGAAATGTAATTGACTGTCTCGACCCTTACTTCGTGGAATATGCTCATATTAGTGTTTTTAAATGAAACTCACGGTCTCTAGTTAATTCCACAATATAATAAAAGTTATTGAAAATTCTAAAAAATTGACAATTGTTTCGATAAATCAATATCATCGTCCAGGACGATGATATTTTGTCAATTTTTTAAAATTTTCAATAACTTTTATTATATTGTGGAATTAACTAGAGACCGTGAGTTTCATTTAAAAACACTAATATTGAAATGTGTATCAAATAACGATCTAAAGGAACACTTCCAAAAACTACTACAGGAGAATAGAGACCGATTTTTACCAACACATCCAACCGAAGAAGAACAGTTACTGAACAGAATATCCATCGAGATCTCGAGTATTGAAAGAGCCATACCACAAATAAAGATTAAAAAAGCACCTGGTATTGGAGGAATTTATCCAGGACTAATCAAGTATGGACCCAAAGAACTGTTCGAGAAACTTCGAGAGCTATTTGAAAGATGTATTAACGGCGAACCTCTTCCAAAAGAATGGTTAACATCTCATATAACACCAATACACAAAAAAGGACCGAAAGACAACTCACAAAACTATAGGGGTATTGCTGTTATTTGTATCATTTGAAGGCTCTACTCCCGCATACTACGAGACCTAATGGAAAAAGAAATAGAACATAAACAACCGGAGGAACAAGCAGGATTTAGAGCAGGGCGATCCACAATGGACAATATATTCTCTCTTAAAATAGCCTTCGAAAAAAGAATGCAGAGAAATAGAGAAGTTCATATTGCGTTGATCGACTTAGAGAAGGCTTATGATAGCGTGCCGGTATCGGAGATGTGGAACGCTCTAAAAGGACTCGATATTAATAAAAGTCTCATCAGGGCAATTCAAAACCTCTATAAAAATAACTCGACGAGAATAAGAGACGGACAACACGTCACATCAGCGTTTTCCACCTCCAAAGGTCTACGGCAGGGATGCTGTCTATCACCTAAGCTTTTTAAAATATACCTTGACAAAGCTCTACAGAATTGGACTAAAAAAATCAAATATATGGGGCTGCAAATTGATGAAAACAATCTATATAGTCTCTATTTCGCCGACGACCAAGTAGTTATAGCTGAGGATCAAGATGACTTGAATTACATGATAAGGAAATTGAAAGAAAGTTACCAGGAGGCAGGACTGACCATCAATACGAACAAATCCGAATACTTAATTATTGGAAACGATGACACAAATAACCTAGAACTGGACCAGGACCTTATAGAAGGAGTGGGAACTTGTAAGTATTTGGGAGTTATATTTAACAAACAAGGAAATAGCCAAGATGAAACTCAATACTTTGGGACAAGAACATCACTATAAAAATGAAGAAAAGAATATACAAACCCATTTTTGAAACTGTAATAACATATGGAGCAGAAGTATGGGACATTAGTACTAGAAACCGTAGTAAACTCCTATCAGCTGAAACGGATTTCCTAAGACGGAGCTGCAGAAAATCTAGAGTAGATAGAATTAGGAACGAAACAATTAGAAATATGACGAAAACAGACATAAATCTGATAGAAAAAATTCAAGGAAAACATCTCACATGGTTTGGACACACAAAGAGAATGGGAGAACATAGATGGCCACGACGAATACTGGAATGGGTGCCACGAGAAAAAAGGAAAAGAGGACGACCGAGAAGAAGCTGGAGGAACGAGATAGATGAAGCCATGGAATTGAGGGATTTGGAAGAAGACTTGTTCTTCGACCGAAAAAATTGGAAACTGGGAACGGAAAGGCGGCCTAGGCTGTAAAATAAATCCGTATATATATATATATATATATATATATATATATATATATATATATATATATATGTATATATATATATATATATATATATATATATATAAAAGGTATTTTTGAAGCAGTAGTTTAGTTAATAGCTCTTGCAACTTGGCATTTCTATAAGTGGGAAAGACAATTAATTTTTCTCTGAAAAACAAAAGCCCCAATTTTCAATGTAGATATCCTACCAGTACTATAATTAGTCATCGTTTATAGTGGCTTAGCATCTGCTGAATGGTATCATTATTTTCTACTTCTTTTAGTGTACACAAATTAGTGTAAATTATAGACATTAATAGTTTTTAAATCACTTAACTAATTTAAATTGTATTAAGGAACATTTTGAGTTGTAAAATGATTCATTAATTATAAATGAGTAAAGAAACTATTGAAGTATTTTCCCAAGGAGAATAATAATATAAAAGTTTAGACGTATAATTTTATTCAAAATAAAAGTAATAAGTTGACATAATTTAAATTGTTTATAATTAAACTATTGCTACTGAAATTCAATTAAGAAATTATTAATTGCTCTTGTTAAGTACACGTAATTATAAATACATTTATACGGCTGAAAACGAAAATATATTCTGCTTATTTGCTTTTCATAATGTAGAAGCAAGGACACACGAGTTACTAATTCCAAGGACGTCCGCAATTTATGCAAAGTGAGAAGGAACAAAGAATCGATTTGGAACTATTTCAAGAAAAGAAAGGACATTCTGATGTTGCCATGAGCATAGTGAATAGAAAATTGGAAAATATGACACACAATTGTTATCATGCTATGATTATTTTTTTGAAAAGATTCGGTAGATTAAATAATTTGAAAATAATATCTACAATAATCTATAGACAACAACTTACAAGGAAACTTTTACTGGAGGAGACTGAAAATGAAAAGAGAATTCATTTTAGTGAAAAAAAATTCATTCTGTTACAGCTAGTTCACACAGCACCGAATAGGTTTTCTTACTGTACTTTCAGTGGCATATATTATACTTCCCTATTTCATCATCATTAATTAGTTCACCCATACGTGCACGAAAAGATCCCAAATTAACTCGCTGTCTTAAAATTGGATGCACCCTATATCTGTTATTTATTTTTCGACGGTGACAGCGATGATACCAGTACATAATCACAAAAGTATTCACATCCATCTTGTTCGTTGTTGAGTAATGTATTGCAAGTCGGAAAAAACTGTAAATGTGTGAGTGAAATTTGCATACAGCAAGCACCGATTCGAAAAAATTACCGATTCAGAAAAAAAATGAGAACGTGTGAACTAGCCATTAGGTGATAGAAGATAATAAAAAAATACTATTGGAATAACACGATATGACGGGTGTAAATAGAAGGATAAATAAATTATACAGGACGTATAGTCCAGGAGGAATCGGCGCATGAGTACAGAAAACTATTCCACCTCAATTTTTTTATGAGATCCTCTTTGAATTGCCCTACTGATGATATAAATGCATGTTGTCATGAGGCAACCTAGTGCCATATTGTTTAAACCAAATTGTTTAAACAATTGGAAGAAATTGTTATTTTTCTTTATTGAAATACAAATAAAAAAGATCCTATGACTTTTCACGATAAAGTTAATATTTTTAGAGATATGAATTTTTAAAGGTTCGAAAAATCTCAAATTTGGGTACTTTTGACCCATGAAAAATATATTAAAAAAATATAATAAAATATAAATAATAATTTTTTTAAATTCTTTATACAATAGTTAATAATATTCTTAACAGAGATTCAAGAAAATTTCATTGTTTATACCTGTTTTTCAATTATTAATTTCGCGCGTTCACAAGTATGCGTCGCTACCTTTAAGAATTGCTGTCTCTCTATGACTCATGCGCTGCATACGGTCTCTCTGTGTCCTGAATCATTATTAATCATTTATCTAAAAAACCATTAACTTTATCAAGATTGGTAAAGAGAGCAATGTTATTAATAATTAAATTGTCTACAATTTGTTTTTAACAAAAGTAATTTAAGTATGAATCGGAACATGTAATTAAAATTACTTTTTTGTTATTATCATAGTGATTTATGCATTTTTATCAACAATAATAAGATATAATAGTATTTGAAAAATTTTTGGAATCACAATTATATATAAATAATAAGCTTTTGCTTAAACATACATTTGGAAAAATGCATTTAATCCGGAATATAAAACATTAGATTTTGATCAGTTGGAAATGGGGTTTTGTTTATAAATAAAGGTATTAGCAAAGTATCATTCTCTAGTTTGTATGCGAAATTCGTAAAATTCCGGATTCAATGCATTTATCCAAATGTATATTTTGAGCAAAAGCTTATTATTTATATATAATTGTGATTCCAAAACTTTTTCAAATACCATTATATCTTATTATTGTTTATAAAAATGCATAAATTACTATGATAATAACAAAAAAGTAATTTTAATTACATGTTCCGATTCATACTTAAATTACTTTTGTTAAAAACAAATTGTAGACAATTTAATTATTAATAACATTGCTCTCTTTACCAATCTTGATAAAGTTAATGGTTTTTTAGATAAATGATTAATAATGATTCAGGACACAGAGAGACCGTATGCAGCGCATGAGTCAGAGAGAGACGGCGATACTTAAAGGTAGCGACGCATACTTGTGAGCGCGCGAAATTAACAATTAAAAAACAGGTATAAACAATGAAATTTTCTTAAATCTCTATTAAGAATATTATTAACTATTGTATAAATAATTTAAAAAAATTATTATTTATATTTAATTTTATTTTTTTAATATATTTTTCATGGGTCAAAAGTACTCAAATTTGAGATTTTTCGAACCTTTAAAAATTCATATCTCTAAAAATATTAACTTTATCGTGAAAAGTCATAGGACCTTTTTTATTTGTATTTCAATAAAGAATATAAAAAAATTTGTCCGGTTGAAAAATAACAATTCCTTCCAATTGTTTAAACAACTTCGGTTTAAACAATATGGCACTAGGTTGACCCATGGCAACATGCATTTATATCATCAGTAGGGCAATTCAAAGAGGATCGCATAAAAAAATTGAGGTGGAATAGTTTTCGGTACTCATGCGCCGATTCCTCATGGACTAGTAACAGATACTAAACTACATATTCTAGGACCATGAAAACCTCTTAAATTTATATTACAAGTATGCATATAAAGAAGTTACAGCCTTTTGAAGTTATAGAATGAGAATAGATAGTTTCTAGTCAACATGTAATAAGAATGGACACATGGCTCTCCAATGATATGAGCCTCTTTTCAAAAGAAATTTTAGTATAGCCTTGATTCACCTATTTGCTTAATCATTCGTTGGCATTCCTATGCTAATTTTCGACCTAGATAGCGAGATCATTTTCTGGCCTGTGAATACAAGTGTTTTTCTATATTTTATAAATTTCTTTAAAAGTTACAGTGTTTAGTAAAAGGGTTCAATAGAGACAGTTCTCATTGAATTCCTTACCATACCGTCTCCTCCCACAACGGGAACCATCCCGTATGAGACCAAATATACTCGCAGACTCGAAGCGAAAATTCAAACCTTAAAATTAACCAAACCAGAAATATTTGCGAGTGAAAACTTAACAAGCAATAGTAACGTACGTTTTTGTAAAAATATAGTGTCGGTTAAAACACCTTCCAAAGCCACAAAATATAAAGGTACGTTCAAACACAATTTTATTAAAAAAAAGCCAGTAGAAACTCTAAAATTTCCATAGAGAAAAAAACAATAACTGATAAAAAAAGTGACGCGAATACCGACACCAACGGTGAACTAGGGCCGTCAGCCAATACTGTAAATAACGCTATTCAATCAAAGTATAGCGAAGAAATTAACAGATTTAAACATAAAACTCAACTACTCAAAAATAAAAACAAAAATTATCATAAATTAGTAAGGTAATTGGGGGAAGGTGCCAAAATGGGGAAGATGCCTAATCAAAGTATTTTGAACAATACTCAGTAGATCGCGCCACATACACGGCTACGTTGTTATTGTGTTTATTATTAGAGAACATCATAGTTTTCGAAGCGCTTAAGTGCATGCAACTATTCCTTGAGGTGATGTTGTGTTTTTTTATGCCGGTAAATTTTTTACGATAGAAATTAATTATGTGATATACTGTGTTAAATGTTTTTTGTTTGTGCTAATATAATTTATGTGTGGTTTTGGCATTCATTACAATACTCCTGTCCTATTTTGAATGAGAAAAAGGGTTATGTTATTTTGATTTGTGGGTTTGGCATCTTTTACCTAAGGGTTGGGGTAAAACGCCAAGATCCGTGTGGGGTAAGATGCATTATCTTAATTGCACTGTAAACTTTGTAACTCTTGTTTTTTCTCAGGTTTGCGTCTATTTTGGTTAGTGGTTTCCTTTCAGTACGTCTAATTGAATAGTTTCTTAATATATCTTGTTTGTTTTAGGTAAAATGCCACGAACATACGTCAGAAAATCAACTAGAGGCGAATGGACTGAAGAAGACCTTAGAGCAGCTGCAAATGCTTTACGTCAGCAGCCAACCCTGAGTGCAAATGCGATTGCTAAAGAATATAGAATCCCTCTACGAACCTTGATGAGACGTGTAAAGAATAACAATCTTGAAAAGGGCAGTCTTGGGCCAACCGCGTCCTTAGGTATTGAAAATGAACTTAAACTGGTGTCTTATATAAAACGGTTAGAAAAAATTGGCTATGCTCCAACTTCAAGAGACATAAGACACCTTGCTTTTACCTTTTCGCAAAGGAATGGGTTAAAATGTAGATTTAACCAAGAAAAAGAATTAGCAGGCTACGATTGGTTTAAACTTTTTTTAAAACGACATGCAACCCTAACTATGAGAGTAGCTCAAGGTCGTTCAATTGCTCGTTCACTTGGTATGTCTGCCGCAGAAGTAGATCCATACTTCCAAATGTTGAACGATACATTTACGACGCTCAATTTGTTTGATAAACCGGCAAACATTTTCAATATGGACGAGACTGGCTTGCAATTATGCAATAAACCTACCAAAGTCGTAGCCACAAAAGGAGCTAGAAATGTTAGTCGGTCACAAGCTCAGAAAAAGGAGAAACAGTTAGCGTCATCGCTTGCTGTAATGCAGAAGGTAGCTTTTTGCCTCCCTACGTAATATTTGAAGGCAAAAACAAAAAAAAGGAGTTTGAAGATAACATGCCCCCTGGATCGGTAGTAGTGATGTCTCCAGAGTCCGCCTATGTGAAAACCAGTATCTTCTCATCATGGACTAAAGACCATTTTTTGCGTAGTGAGGGACCAGGGCCTGCAGTACTAATATTAGATGGTCATGCTTCCCATTGTAATGACGTGGAACTTTGGACTTTTTGGCTGAAAATGAAATTCATGTCGTTTGCTTACCAAGTCATACGACTCACTGGCTTCAGCTTCTCGACCGTTCATTTTTTAAACCTTTAAAGACCTTCTGGAATAGCACTTGTAATCAGTGCATAAGAAATCATCCAGGGCGTCGAATAACTAGGTAATTTGATTTAAGTAAATAAGTTTGAAAGAGATTTCTTTGTTTCTTGTGCTTTACAGGTATCAGTTTGAGGAACTATTAAACCAAGCGTGGTCTCAAGCCGCAACGGTTCAGAATGGTGTTTCTGAACTTCGGGTTTGTGGAATTTATCCATGCTCCAAAGATGCAATTCCCGACCATGCATATGCTTTAGCTGAGCACCAAACTGGAAATTCACAGGAAGAAGTGGAACATGTCGATGCATAAAACTCTGACGAACATAGCGGTGACGTAGCTGTTGTAAATTTTGATGATATTGCACCAATTCCATCCGTAGCTGGTCCTAGTAGGCCAAACGTTAGAAAACAACATGCAGACGTCCTTACTTCTCCTGACTACCGCCAAAAGAAACGCAAAAAAATTGAAGAAAAACAAGGGAATGCAGCTAAGTTAGAGAAGAAAGAATGTAGCGCACGATAGCAGTAGTGAAGAAGTCAGTGGAGATGAAAATATTGTCTCAGACCATAGCTCTGATGAACCGACAGTGACAAGGACGACTTCTGTGCAATTTGCGATGGTTTTTCCTTTGATAAAAAGGGTCCCAAAGTTGACTGGATTTGCTGTGTGGTATGCAAAAGTCACTACAAAAATCATTCAAAACTTTAGACTTGGTGTAAGATGGGACTTTAGCTGGAGTATGATGGCCAATACAATATTTTCTGTCTATGGCATCACACCCCCAAATTTGTCATCTCACCCCAAGTCTGTCGGCATCTTACCCCGTAGTTGGGGTAAGTTGGGTCTAATACCTAGGAAATAGAGAAGGGCAAGGGTAACCTTCATACCAAAAATAGGGAAAAAAGATGGGACTGATACCCGATCTTCTAGGCCCATCTGCCTAACATCGTTTCTACTCAAAACGATGGAGAAAGTAGTGAATAACTACATAAGAATAGAGAACCTGGAGAATATACCACTTCATAAATGTCAGCATGCCTACAGAGCGGATCGATCAACTGAGATGGCTGACAGCTGACCGAAATAATCCAGAGAACTCCGAACAACAAACAAATCGCAATGTGCGCATTCCTGGATATATCTGGGGCCTTTGACAACACAACTCATGCAACGGAGCTTGGTTTCGAATGTATCGGCTATGCTGATGACATAGTTCTAATAGTCAGAAAAAAGTTCGAGAGCACCTTGTGTGATTTATTACAAAAGGGCCTAAGAATTATTGAGCAATGGTGTTTGTCAGTGAGGCTAAACATTAACGCAAACAAGACCATAGTAATTCCATTTACCGCGACCCAGCCATGAAACCCCTATCTTTAAACGGGGAAATCATAGAATGGAAATCAGAAGTTAAATTTCTAGGGATAACCCTAGACAGTAAGCTCCTGTGGAATAAGCATGTTGAAATAATTGCTAGTAAAGCAATAAGAGCTTTGATGGCGTGCAGAAATCTAGCTGGTAAGAGTTGGGGATGTAACACAAAAATACTACGATGGATGTACGCCATGATTGTAAAACCAGCAATTACGTAGGGGGCAATAGTTTGGCATACAAAAGCAAGTCAGTACATCACGAGGAAGACACTCGACAAAGTTCAAAGGCTTGCCCGTGTGTGCATCACTGGATCTATGAGAACGTGTCCAACTAGGGCACTTGAGATCATAACAGATCTCACACTTCTACATCTGGTGATAGAAAGATCTGCCCAAGAGGCAATTCTTAGAATATCTAAGGAAGGTTCAGGCAATGAGAATATTAAAAATCAGGGAGCCTGGTCCTCTCTAACAAAATACATCTCATCAGCGAATCTTCCCAGTGATGAAATGATCAAGAAAGTAAGTATCGAAAAGAGTTTCACTACGATGCTAAATGAGGGGAGAGACTGGGAAGGGGAATACACCACCCTAACTCTCAAAAAAAAGACACCATTAGATGGTATACAGAGTATTATCGTTAGGTTCCTTCCCGAGCGTCTTTAAGGCAGAAATACTTGCGCTCGGAAGATGCGTGTACATTAACCTTGTCACGGTTAGTCAGGGTGGTAGAGCATGAAAAGGGCTGGATGGTTAGATATACTTCTTTATTTAACAGTGAGATGTGTTCAAACTACAATAAATATTTACAACTAAAATCTAATATTCTGTAAAAGAACTATATACACGATCTATTGGTCCTGGAGACGGGCAGTCCTCTGTTGTCCGGATTGTCACGGTTACTGTCTACCCCTCACGGCTCCGGTTTACCCTGCTCGGGCGTTGTTGTACTCGGTTGTCCGGATTCCTCACTGGGACGCTAGGTTCCTATAACCAGAGGGGTGTGTCAGGGTCGAGATCCCGCGTTCAGCGCACAGCGTAATCCCGGAGGTTGAGAGTTTGCTTCCATTCCGTGCTCAACGCGCTCCGGGATTTCGGCTAATCGGGAAGGCCTCGGTCCTGCGCTCAGCACGCTGAAGGGCTTGACCTAGGGTAGTTGGCGTCCGCCCTAAGCTCAACACGCTTTAGGACTTCGTTCGATATACAGGGTTTGCTTAGCGTCTAGCCTCGGGTTCAACGCACACCGAGGGGTCGACGACAAGCCGGATGTTTATGTGTTCACAATCCCAGGCTCAACACGCTCCGGAATATAGTGCAACACTTCGGTTATTTTCCGTTGAAGCTTCCTATCGTTATTATACGTAAGGATAGAACTTGCCTGGTATATCGCAGTTCGTCTGCTTTGGTAGTATCGGTCAAGTTATTAGTGGAACGGCGAAGGTGCTGCCCTCTCGGTGCTGGGTGCCCAACTCCGTCTAGTTTGGCTTGTGTAGTGTTCTGTTTTCTGATTATTTATCGGGATTATTTCTTGTTCAGACGACAGTATCGTTACAACCTAGAAGGAAACTATCAGAAATGTGACATATCGATTCATTCTGATAGTCAAGCAGCTATCGAAGCATTGAGCTCCCATATCATTGACTCAAAGTTGGCATGGGAGTGTCAAAGATGAATGATGAATTAGGCAAGAATAACAGGGTCTCTTTAGTCTGGGTTCCTGGCCACTCGGGATTCACGGGAAATAAAGAGGCCAATACACTTGCCAGGAAAGGGGCACAAACGCCTTTTATTGGCCCGGAGCCTTTCCGGGCTGGAACATTCCAAAAAGTTCCTGCGGAACTTTGACACTGCTAGATCCAAAAAATATTTGGATCTCAGTAAAAATAAGCTACATCTCCTCACGGGCTTTCTTACAGGACACTACCGCCTTAGTAAGCACCTAGTGAGAATAGGTCTAGCAGAAATTGACGATTGTAGGTTCTGTGGGGAGGTGTATGAATCTCCGGATCGCCTAGTTCTAGAATGCCTCGCCATTGCAAGCCAACGCAAGAAATGCTTCAGACAAGAAACTTGTAAGAGTGAGGATCTAGCCTCGTTGAAGCCGTCCCAAATATAGTTAGTGGAAAACGAGTAGAGCTACTAGTCATACTGGCGCAGAACACAATTTACGTTTGAAATAAGATCCTACTACCTATCTCAACAAATTTAGTCACTTTCATTCCAATCGCGCTCTCGTTCACTTAGATTCTTCAGAGTCAGAATATTTTAACAGTGCGGTGATTTTCGTTTTGTTTTAGTCAAATTTTTCTTAGTTTCTAGTTAGGTGTTTAATAGATTTAGTAATTGTTACTATTGTCAGTTTAATTTAGTGGATTTTTGTAGACAATAAATTGTGAAAATATTCTGTGTAGGCAGTGGATTATTTAACTTGACAGTAGGGTATGTATGAATTTGTTTCCGATAAAATAAAGTTTGAATTATAGTCGAGTGGCGCTACTTTGCGCAGAAAATCGAATTTTTAACCAATATTTCAGTTGTTACTTCATCGAATGGTTTAAAAATTGAGTATATGAATTTGTAAATTTGAATAAAAAATAAATGAGAGAGTATTTATTTTTTAATTTCCATATTCACCTTCAAATGTTAAAATGTTTGTTCATTAATTCTTGAAATCTTTTATTTCAGACAAAATCTGGAAACATGAGTGGCTCCAATAAAATAATTCATAGTCAAGCTCGACAAATCATATACAGTGTATATCAATTTATGAAAATATAAAAAGAACAGGATGCCCTAAAAATTCCTCTGAGCAGTTTGCAGGAGAGAGTAGCCAAAGCGTGTAATATTTCTGTCACCTCGGTGAAACGTACTGTTAGTGAAGGTAATAGAAAATCCCCCGGTGAACGCTTTTAATCGCCCCGAAAAACCCTCAACAAACCTTCAACTTCTAAAGAATCCGTTGATGAATTTGAGGAAGAAATAATTCGAAAAATTATTTATTCATACACAGCGATACATAACAGAAGGCCTACCATGAAAAGAATCTTCGAATCGGTAAAAAATCAAACTGGGATAAATTTTACTGGCAAAATAGATTCGGTTAGACGATTGGTTAAAAGGATGGGATTCAGATGGAAAAACACTAAAGATAACAGAAAAGTTTTTATGGAGAAATTCGACATAAAAGCAAAAAGAATTGAATATTTAAGGAAGTTGAGAAAATACAAAAAAGAGGGACGGCCAATTATATATACTGATGAAACCTACATTCACAGTTCACATACGGTACCAAAAGCATGGGACGATGGCAAAAATAAATGCTTAAAAGTACCTGTGTCTAAAGGTCAAAGGCTTATTATCTTACATGCTGGAGGTGAAGCAGGATTCATACCTAAGGCGCTTACAATTTTTAAATCGGGAATGAAAACCGGAGACTATCACGACGACATGATCAATACAAGTTTTGTCAAGTGGTTGAAAGAAAAATTCATTCCCAATGCTCCAAAAAAATGCGCATTGGTATTAGATAATGCCTCTTATCACAATGCATTGTTAGAACCCATTCCAAATTTTTCATGGAAAAAAGATGCAATGCAGAAGTGGCTTACTGAAAGAAATATTTTTCATGAGTTAAAAGCAACTAAAGCTGAACTATATTCAATTATAAAAATGCACAAGGTAGGTTTTAAAACATACATAATAGATAAAATTTTAGCAGAACATGACATTTTAACGTTACGTTTACCACCCTATCATCCGGAGCTAAACCCAATAGAAAAAATATGGGCGTTGGTAAAGAACGAAGTAGCTGCTTGCAACGTAACTTTTAAATTAGATGATGTGTTGAAATTAACAGAAAAAACATTTTGCGAGGTGACTGTAGAACATTGGAAAAATATTTGCGCGAATGTGACAAAAGTTGAAAACGAATATATTGAAAGGGAACATATTAAGGACAACGTGACGGATTTAATAATAAACTTAGGAGAGGATAGTAGTGACAGCGAAAGTGAATTTTCAGATAATGAAGCCGACGACGATGATGACTTAGGTTGCAAGCCCATCGTGTAGCCTGTTATTTTTTTACTTCAATTTTAACTTCAATCATATAACTTTTCAGTATTAAATGACAATTGTTTGATTTAATTAATTATTATTAATATTTGTTATTCTCTATAAAAACAATGTGTACAACACATCTGTAAAGTCCTTTCTGGGAATCATGTGATTGTCGTGTTCGGGTTCGGTTCATGGGAAAATATTCATATTGGTCTAAAAAGTTAATTTTAACTTAAATTTTGATTTCCAATTCTAATTGTCAACTGATGATTAACTGTTTATTTTTTTACTAATATTTATTTTAGATATAGTGAAATATTAGCTTATTACAGCTGTAATAAGCTTTTAATGCTTTTTGGGTAATAAATAAATCAATGTTTTAAATTCTATTTTTAAATAAAATTATAACGTAATTTTTAACCTACTTCTCCTCGGCTATAAGATGGAAACCCAATAATTCTGTGCTTCGTTGCCGTTTACTTCTGCGCAACTATTTTCAAGGTCATAGCTCTACTCGATTTCCACTAACTATACTAGAGTTCATTAAAACCCTGGAACTGGAAAGCGAGCTGTAGTAGTACCGAGAAGAGCTCTGATAGGGGGCCGGGGGGTACACAATAAACCTTATGTTTCAGTGCATTGTCACCCCGGTAAAATTTAATCTAATATGATGTCAGGTTTGGAATATACGACCATATATTGCACACACTGACTTGGTTAAGTCCGATTCTTCGCAGTTTTTTGAGCTTTGAACATTAATAACAAAAATATGTATGGGTAATTCGATTTATTATATATTTTCGTAACTAAAATGGTCCTAGCCGTCACACACAACACATTAAAAAAAAAGAAGTAGACTTTTTTATATTCTAGTTTTACTATGTTTACTACCATGACTTGCAAACTGAAATGTTTCGTTGTAAGCAAATCAGCAATACAGAGAGAATCCAGTATCCTTGAAATTGGATACATTTAAAATTCTAGAGTTTCCAATACGTGTGGGTTCAGGCTAAGGCCCGCCGCATATTGGACCCAGCACACGCACAGCCCACGGATAATACATGCGTGTGCTATTCTGTAAACATTGGTTGAAAGTAGGGTATCGAAAATTGATCCTAACCCACGCCGAGCAAACACCCAGTGTGTCGCACGGTTTTCGTTGGTCGTGTGTACAGCTCAATGGAGAAGTTAATAGAGTTAGTTCTTTATGACACCAGTCATGAAGATTATATGAGAATCAAATTCTCCATTGGAATTAGACTCTTGCGCATTGCACTCTTTACCAATGATGTCATCTTTGATTAGCTTATGCACTTCGTGAAATTGTCTTCTATTTAATCTAAATAAAATAAATGTTTCTTTTTCGGATTCAGAATTCAAATCAATAAAGGTCCGTTGGGTTGGGTATGGCGTGAGTTCAATATGCGGTAGATAAAAGAAACGCGTGTGTTGTGTGTGGGCTGTGCGTGTGCTGGGTCCAATATGTGGCGGCCCTAAAGTCTGCCTCTGTTTAAAACGTTGAATTGTTGAAATGAAATTTCATACAAAATGGAATAATTATTTATTTAATTGAAACAAACATATTTCGATTATTCAAGCTCCCATGCTAAACAGCTAAAAAATATTTTTGTTGTTTTACGTTTATCTATTTTTTTATATGTTTCAAAATATTTACAAAATATCCATAATATTTGCGAATCGTATTTTATGTCAATTTTATCAATATTTCTTTTATTGTTAGGCAAACATAATTCAAAATGTGTTACGAATGTAATAGCTACTAAAAGATGGAATAGTAGACAGGTCATCGAAATAAGTTACAGAATCATTTTTTTTACTGGACTGTTAAAATCACTTCATTGTACTCTAAACCTTATCTATAAATAGAAAATACATGAATATACTTTCTAGAATTGTACTAAAGGGAAGCTTAGAGGAACAGCAGACAGAACAAATTCGACAGGTTGGAATCTTTGCATTACAAACAATACAAACCACGTTAACGAGTACAAATTGCATTCATATACCCAGACGATAAATTTTAAGCAAACATATGAGTGTCTACCTGATCTCGTCGGAAGCTCTCTGTTTGTTTAAGAGAAAAACAAACCGAGAGTTTTTGAAATACATTGTAATAGTAATAGGGGCAAAGTTATTTTGAACGTTTTGTTATTAAATAAAAATATGCAGGCACCTATTCACACTTTATTCAATATATAATATATACTAAACTGATCTTTATGATGTTCACAATTTTTATGCCTTATATATCAAATATGTTATTTACACTATTGATAATTTTGTCATACATCATGGTATCTCACAAGTGACAAGTAATATCTGAAACATGTCGATGTCAAGAATTTACAGAATATAACAGAGAAACGATGTGCATTAGATCATTTTTCATAACGCCCACTCTTAATGCACTTCCTTTTGTTTATTATATTTCGCAATAAAAAACTTTTCACTACTTTTCCTATATTTTGAGACCAAGGATAGGTCGTATTCTAAGAAAGGTATCAAAATACTGAGCAATGAATGCCTGTATCACTCTAACCTAACCTGATCAGTCAATAAAAAATGTATGTATAACTATGAACTAAACGTTAAGTAATCATGATGAGGTATATTTATCATTTATTCAAATAATACCTATGACTTATTTATAAGTAGTCCAATATCCAACACAAAGTATTAGTTTTTACGTATTGATCGAAAATAGCAAGGTATAAAAATAATTCGTAATATAAAACAAATGCATGTTGTATTATTCACTTCAATGGAATGCGCTCATTTCTGAAAATTGGGAATCCAAGGATTTTGTATCAATCAATGTCTATATATATATATATATATATATATATATATATATATATATATATATATAACTGGAGAATATTGGGGTATGCAGCAAGAGAAACGGAAAAAGTGTACTCTTAACGGAAAATTTTCCATCTTTCGAGGATGATTGTCCTCATCATCAGGAATACTGAAATGGAAAAACAGCATTAAGATACTGTAGTTAATAAGTAAGATACAATATAGAAGAAATCGCAACAGGTGCGAACTTACCTGCGAATTGAGGTTAGAATCCATTATGTTGTATAGAAATAAACTACGGATATTCAAAATATGGAACAGTTTACTAACAAGGTTTAAAATAGCACAATCACAATAAGATGACTAAAAAAGCCAACATCTAACACCATTTTGCAGACAAACGAACACGAGTGCTTTTTTATTATCAAAAGCCGGCAGGAAACTGATATCAAATTCTTCTAATTTGGAGGGATTAAATTGACAGGCAATGATGCCAACCAATAGTTGAGTGGATGAACGTGACAACAAATACCATAAGAGAGTGGTCTCCGTTGTGAAAGTTCATATTAAGGATGGAAAAAAGAATGCAGAGGGGTTGAGAAATTGCATTCATAAGAAAGAAGAAGAGGAATTAATATATCCCAATGGTAAGAGGTTTGTATAACAATAAAACGTATACCATGGAGGACAAAGTTAAAAACACCACCAGCCAAAGAAGACAAATATCAAAAGCAATTAAGTAATAATAATAATAATATTGTAGTATAGTAATTATTAAAGTAAAAATAATAATTATGTAATATATATGTAGGATTGACTCAATCCTACAGTCCCCATTGGAACAGCTCACAATGCCAATACTTATTTCCACCGCCTGGCCTTAGTTTTACCGCGTGTTCGAGACACGGAAAGGCACGACACCGTCCCCGAGTTGCACATCGAAAATATCGATGGGCAAGAGCGCATTCAGTATTCGAGGTCGACGACTAGACGTAAGACGACGAATAGCACAGTGACAGACGGTCCACGTGTTTAATACGCTTATTGATATTTTTCCTACCAAACTCATACAAACTCATATTTTCTACTGTTATATTGTACATTGTGAGACTGTTTATCAAAAGACCAATAATAAAGTGTTTCTTTTATGTACTCGGCGTTTGAAGACGATAAGATAACCCCTAGACAACGATAAAAAACCTACATTCTTGGAGGCTCGACCGAGATAAACAAGTAAAAAGAAACACTTAAACGACGCCGACAACAATTGTACAAAATAAAACGATAAAGAAGTATCAAAAATACAAGCTTAAGTGAAATAGATTTTTCATCAATGGAATTGCCGAATTTTAATAAAACACTGAAATTGACGTAGAAAAAGTGTTTACATGTTGTAAAATAATATATGGTGCAATTAGACTATTGATTACACAATCTTTAATCAGCGAAGTGAAGATTGGACGAAGTAACGTTATCTTGTTAGATTCAGAAGATTTGTGTTGATGTTCCACATTCCAATTTGATCTACATGAGTTCGAGTTCGATGAAACAGAATAAATAAATATATGGTTGCCAGCTGTTAAGACGGTGATGGGATTCTGAGGTGAGACGTACTTTTTCCTTTTCATTGCATGAAGTCCACAAACTTGTGACCTCGTCAGTCACCAGTGACGTTCGTTTTGAATAGACATTTATTTTTGAGATAGACATTTGCAAAATAAAAATATATATTATATATAAGTATATTTGTAGAAACCGGAATAATTAAAATTGGTTTAATTGGGAATTGAAAATTAAAAAAGAAATATTTTCTGTAATCAAAAATAGGCTAGGATTGGGATTGAGATTTATGAGGAAAACATCGTTTTTTATATAAATTAAAGTTATTTTTAACAATAAATTTTTTCTACAAATTAGTGTGTAGTCAGATGTATGTAAGAAAAAACTATATATTGTGTACATGGGTTTGATAGTACAAATATTATTTTGCGCATTTTAATTATGCACTTGACTAGGTATATGATACCTTTGTTTTCCAAACGCCCAGATTGTTTAATGGCGGTTATATCATAAGTTCTAACTGTGTTACAAATAGTTGATTTGTTTTCGTTTTATATTTGTATGGCTCTTTAGACTTAAAATTTATGCCGGTATAGTGGTATATATTGCTATTTTATTTTATTTTTCTATATATTTTGCATAGAATAAATCGAAATATTTTTAAAGAAAAAATGACAACGCTAGGTTCTGTAGGTACAATTGGTTACAATATTACACATGGAAAACTTAAAGTTATCAAAGTTTTACATTACATTTGTTTTTCTAATGACGGTGAACCGAGAAAAACTCGAAAGGCGTTGCGTGCTTTTCCGGGGTTTGATTTTAGTCACGAATCTGATGAATACCTGGCCAGAGTGGAAGATGTTCTAGGTAATTTTGAGCTTCCTGATTTAATTGCTGTTTGCCAAATACTTGGTTTAAATTATACAAATAACAAAAATGACGTAGCTGATTCAATTTGTTCCTTCTTAATAAACTTTTCTTATCCAACCGACGAAGAAGACGAAGAGGACGATCTAGATAGCGAGGAGGACGATATAGATAGCGAAGAAAGACGAATGGATGACGAAAGACGAAAACTCGAAGATAACGAAGAAGGACGAATGGATGACGAAAGACGAAAACTCGAAGAAAGACGAATGGATGACGAAAGACGAAAACTCGAAGAGAGACGAATGGATGACGAAAGACGAAAACTCGAAGAAAGACGAAAACTCGAAGAAAGACGATTGGTTGACGAAAGACGAAAATTCGAAGAAAGACGAATGGATGACGAAAACCGAAAAGTGGAAGAAAGACGAAAACTGGACGAAAGACGTGATCAAGAGAGAATACGTGAATATGAAGAGAGACGGCGATATGAAGAATGGCAAAGAAACGAAGACGACAGATGGCGACAAAATGAAGCAAGGAGACGAAGTAATGAGAATTCAGATGTTGACAGCAGACAACGAGATTGCTTTGCATTAAGTTTTAGAGACGTAGAAGACAGTATTAGACCTTTCGATGGGAAAGATGAATACCCAATCCAGACGTGGATCTTTGAATTTGAAGAAGTTGCAGAAATTACAGGATGGAACGACTTACAAAAACTCATCTACGCAAAGAAATGTCTAAAAGGCTTGGCTAAATTGTTTATACAATCCGAAAAGGGTATAAGAAGTTGGGGTGAGCTTAAAAAGCGATTAGTTGAAGAATTTGGAGTACACGTAAATAGTGCACAAATACATAGAATGTTATCATCAAGGCGGAAGAGATATGATGAAACGGTACAAGAGTACATGATTAGGATGAGAGAAATTGCTAGCCGAGCGTATATAGAACAAGAAGTCGTGATTCAGTACATTATTGATGGGATACAAGACGATTCTTCCAGTAAAGTAGTGCTTTACGGAGCAAAAGATTTCACCGAATTCAAAGAAAAACTGAAACTATATGAACGTATAAAGAAGAATACTGTACATGGACAAACGTTCAGAACAAAGAAAGAGTCATTTAAGAAAATTGAAGATACCAACGAAAAGAGAAATCAAGAGAGAAATGACCATGAAAAAGTTGAAGACTGTAAAAAAGAAAGTAGTTTGACCTGCTTTAACTGTGGAGCTCGAGGCCACAAATCTAAGAATTGCCCGGATAAGTCAAAGGGTACAAAGTGTTTTAGCTGTAACAAATATGGTCACGTGTCGAGTAAATGCCCGAATAAGAATGTTGCAAAATCTACTGCTGAAGATTCAAACGTGAATATAATAGAAACTCAGCCAAGAAACATTGTTAAACTAAAAATTGGAGAAGTGACGATGTCAGCTTTATTCGATACAGGGAGCGATGTTTGTACAATCAGAGAAGATTTTTATAATGCTCATTTCCAGAACATCGGTTTGACTCCTGACAGTATAGTATTAAAAGGCCTTGGCGAAAACACCAAAGTAAAAACATTGGGATTGTTTTATACCCAAGCTGAGATTAATGGTGAAAATTTTGACCTCAAATTTCATGTAATTCCACAAGCGGTTACATCGCATCGGGCAATAGTTGGAAACAATATTTTGGAGCAAGCTAGTATTAATATCAGAGACGATGGTATAGTAATATACAAAAGAACCGAAGAAAATTCTATAATGCACATTATGGTAGAGGAGGAAGGCGAAGAATGTGAAGTAGACGTAACACACATAAAAAACTCGGAATATAGAAAAGAAGTGAAAAAACTGATAGAAGACTATCAACCTCACAAAATTAAGACGACGAACATCGAAATGAAGATCGTACTAAAAAGCGAAGAACCAATTTATCAACGACCTAGAAGATTGTCAGCACCGGAGAAGGAAGAAGTAGATAGACAGATAGAGGAATGGTTGAAAGACGGAATAATAAAACCAAGTTGTTCGGATTTTGCCAGCCCTATAGTCCTGGTTGAAAAGAAGGATGGCCGAACCAGAATTTGTTGCGATTATCGCAAACTAAACAAAAATATAATACGCGATAGATTCCCACTTCCCCTTGTCGAAGATGTCCTAGATAGCTTACAAGGTGCAAGGATATTTAGCACTATTGATCTAAAGAATGGATTCTTTCATGTGCCCTTAGAAGACAGCAGTACAAAATACACGTCTTTCGTAACGCCGAACGGACAGTACGAGTTCATGAAATGCCCATTTGGTTTGTGCAATAGTCCAGCTGTTTTCCAGCGATTTATTGCTCATATCTTCAGAGAATTGACTGCTAAAAAGTATGTTATATACTATATGGACGATGTTATCATCTTGAGCGCAAACGAAGAAGACGGGATAGAAAGACTAAAACTTGTGTTAAAGGTAGCAGAAGAATATGGATTAGACATAAAAAAGAAAAAGTGCCAACTGTTGAAAAACAAAGTAGAATTTTTAGGGTTCGTCGTGAGCAACGGAAAAGTCCAACCAGGCGAAGCTAAAATTCTGGCGATCAAGAAATTCCCAGAGCCGACTAACCAGAAACAAATTCAATCCTACTTGGGTCTAACTGGATATTTCAGAAAATTTATTGCTGGATATGCCCATATCGCGAAGCCCTTGAGTGACTTACTCCGAAAAGATGAAGAGTTTAAGTTCGGATCATCACAAAGAGAAGCGTTCGAAACTCTAAAGGCAAAACTCATTTGTGAACCAGTGTTACATATTTATGAACAAGGAGCCTATACCGAACTACATACCGACGCAAGCATACATGGTTATGGAGCATGCCTGTTGCAGAGATCTAGTGACGATTCGAAGCTGCACCCAATATACTACATGAGTAGAAAGACGACCCCTGCAGAGATGAAGTATTCGAGCTATGAGCTTGAAGTACTTGCCATCATTAGAAGCATAAAGAAATTCCGAATCTACTTGCTTGGAACAAAATTTAAAATAGTTACAGATTGTGACGCATTCACAAAAACCATGGAGAAGAAGGATCTTACAACGCGAGTTGCAAGATGGGCCCTGATGCTAGAAGAATTCCAATATGAAATTGAGCACAGAAGAGGTACTCAGATGGCCCACGTGGATGCTCTTAGTAGAAATCCTGTAGTCTTGACAATCGCTACGGAATGTGGTGTTATTCAGAGAATCAGGCAGGCACAAGATAAAGACGAGCATATCAAGACGATAAAAAGAATTTTGTCTATAGAAGAATATGAAGATTTTTATTTGGAGCATGATATATTGTACAAATATGAAAATGGACTGAAATTACTGGTTGTTCCAAAAAACATGCAGACTGAAATAATAAGAAAAGCTCACGAGATGGGGCATTTTTCAACAAAGAAGACAGAAGAAGTAATAAATAAAGAATTTTACATACCAAGACTGAAAGAAAAAATAGAAGCAATCAACAATAACTGTATACCTTGTATATTAGGAAACAAGAAGGAGGGAAAGAAAGAAGGAATGCTACATCCCATACCAAAGTTAGAAGGTCCGCTAGAAACCTACCACATAGATCATCTGGGTCCAATGAAAACAACAAACAAAAATTATCAACACATCCTTGTAATAATAGACGACTTTTCGAAATTTGTCTGGCTTTATCCGACGAAATCAACTACTACAAATGAAGTTATATGTTGCCTTGAAAGGCAACGTAAAATATTTGGAAACCCTTCCAGAATAATATCTGACAGAGGAGCAGCATTTCGTTCTGAAGCATTTGAATCATACTGCCGGGAAGAAAATATTAAGCACGTGTTAACGACTTGTGGAGTCCCACGAGGTAATGGGCAAGTGGAAAGAGTGAATAGGACCCTTATTCCTATTTTGACAAAGCTCAGTCTGGAAGATCCCGGAAAATGGTACAAATATGTCGACAAAGTACAGACCGCTATAAACTCCACCTATCAGCGAAGCATAGGTACGACCCCTTTTGAAGTATTAGTTGGTGTTAAAATGAAGAGTAAAGGAGACATTAAAGTTAAGGAAATTATAGAAGAAGAGATAATAAAAATTTTTGATGAAGAAAGAAACGAAATACGCAGAAAATGTAAAGAACAAATATCGAAAGTGCAGAATGAAAACAAAAAGGGTTATAATTTGAGGAGAAAAAAGGCAAAAACATATAAGATAAACGATTTGATTGCCATAAAAAGAACCCAATTCACACCAGATCCTAAACTAAAGAGAAAATTTTTAGGCCCCTATGAAGTTGTTAAAGTAAAAAGAAATGATAGATATGAAGTTGCAAAAATTGGAGACCATGAAGGGCCTATCCGAACTACAACGTGTGCCGAATATATGAAGCCCTGGATCGACCACGAAAGCGACGAATCCGAGTCGGATTCTGAGCAGGATGGCCGAGTGTAGGATTGACTCAATCCTACAGTCCCCATTGGAACAGCTCACAATGCCAATACTTATTTCCACCGCCTGGCCTTAGTTTTACCGCGTGTTCGAGACACGGAAAGGCACGACACCGTCCCCGAGTTGCACATCGAAAATATCGATGGGCAAGAGCGCATTCAGTATTCGAGGTCGACGACTAGACGTAAGACGACGAATAGCACAGTGACAGACGGTCCACGTGTTTAATACGCTTATTGATATTTTTCCTACCAAACTCATACAAACTCATATTTTCTACTGTTATATTGTACATTGTGAGACTGTTTATCAAAAGACCAATAATAAAGTGTTTCTTTTATGTACTCGGCGTTTGAAGACGATAAGATAACCCCTAGACAACGATAAAAAACCTACATATATATATATATGTATAATAATAAGGTGATAATGGGTGCATCTACCAACACCAATGCATCTAAAATAAGAGGTGGAGATATGTTAGCTATCTGCAAAAGGGGTAGTGTCAATTGAGGGAACGTGATTGTCACTAGTGGAAGGAAGGTTATAGTTGTAATCTAAGGATAACAAAAAGGAATAAATCTCACTCAAGTGGTCTGTGTCAGTTTTTTTGTTAATGACATTGTTAAATTGTGAAATAAAAGCCATTTCCAAAAATGATCTCTTAATTTTGTTAGATTCTGTCGCCAACACCTTTACAGCTTCAAAATTCATACGATGGTCAAGAAGTCCTTTTATTAATCAATCATATCAATATCTGATATTATATTTATGCATATTTCACTCTTTCTACTGATTTTATACCTGAATTGTCAGTGATTTTCATAAAGTGGTTGTGTCTACTGCTACACCTTCCTTAATAATAGATACTTTTTTTGTGTTTATTTATTTAAAAATGATTCAAGAACTAGGGGACTAGTTCAACATATATATATTAGAAAAATAAGATATTTTACCAAAAAGCATGAAAAACAGTGTTATCAGGACTAGTCACACTTCGTTACGTGTTCAAAATTTAAGAAAACCCTTAAACATTTTTCATTAACAGTGGTTATCCTAAGAGACTGGTTTATTCGTTGTTGTTCGGTACGTCCTCTATTGGCGTTGAGCCTTCTAATAATCTAATAATACTACTCCATTAAATCTAAATTTACCGAGACGCTTTCACATACAATACGAACTTTCGTCAGAAAATTGTGAGGCAACTTATATTGGCCAAACTAGTCAATATCTGGAAAATAGACTAAAAAGTGCCACAGCTTTGACTAATCATATAATATCAAACGAACATTAATTTCAACACAAATATTTTAAAAGCCGAAAATAATTTGAAGAAAATGGAGTTTTATTAAATTATAGCAATGCAACCAGGCGATTAATGAAAAAATGACATTAGTGTACTCAATAGTTTATATTAGATTACTATGTTTTTTAATAATAACGTAAATGTATGTTTGTGATGTTGTTGATACATTTTAATATTTTGCTGTCTGGTTTATTTTATTCTGAAGTGGATTAACTATACTTTAAGGTAAGCTTTTTATATATCTCTGCACGGAAAAATATGTTCATAAAGATTGTGTTTTAAGTTTTGAAAAAGGTCAAAAATGATGAACGAAACGTCAACACGTTTATAAACTGTTTAGAAAGGATTATATGACTGCGCAGCATCACTACAAAAATTTTATTTACCTAATCCCAATAAAAAAAGGAAAAAACGTATATTTATGGTCAAATAGTTTTTGACATTTCGGTCCAACTTTGGAGTTTATTTTATCAAAATATTTCGACAAATATTATATTTTTCTGAACTACTTATAATTATTCACTTTATTTTCAATATTATTTACTTAAATTTATTCAGTTTTGATTTAATTTGTTAACGAAAGTGTTTGAACTTGTTAATTCAATTAAACATCTTGAAATAACAATTATTTCACCGTTCTTATCATGTTTACAGCTCGACAACACCATCACCTGAATGAAGATCTTAATCATACTTGATGTATGGGCAATATAGTGCTACAGTGCTTAATAGTTTCTTAAAATATTTTCGATGGCTTCAAGTGTAAAATGCGAATTATTATGAACTCATCCTGATATTAATAACGCACATGATGTTGTCACTGTTGTAAAAGTTGTCGTGTCAATGACCATTGCATGTCGAGACACTCAATAAATAAAAATATTTATTTCAGTTCTCGAGATATCCTGCTAAAAATTATTCAATCTCCAATCACGCTAAATATTCGGAAGTGAACCAAAAATATCAACCCAGACGGTTTTAAAAAAACTGAAACAGCTACAACTGATATCTCATAATTATTTATATTTGCAACAACAAATGATATAATATTCTTACCTTTAAAATAATGAACTTCAAAAGTTCTCTAAAAAAACTAATACACTTCACTACACTGCACCAATGTTTTTGTTATTGTTATCAGCTGTTTCGGTTGTTTCTAGTTCACTTGCCTCTGCAACATCTGAGCAGCGACTCGCGATTCAATTCAACTTTATTTCAAGTAAGCATATCAAGGACGACTGATTATTTATTTATTTTGTTTATATCTAATAATGATCTCCTCCAATTTCCTGGATCAACCAATTATAATAGTATTTAAAACGATACTTGATACGTTTTTGATGCGTTGAAAGATAGATAGTATACGAGGTGTAGAAAAAAATAGCTGAGGCTACTTTTACATAAAATAGTACAGTAAACTCCGCTCCACCTGAAGTTGGAACATTGACAGTCAGGAAAACCAAATTTTATCTTGTTTACTACGTCGTTTATTTGTTGAATATTTTTTATTTTCAATATTTTAAGGCGTTTAGCATGGGTGAGTGAGTGTTTTTTTTATTGTAAAACCATGTCTTCTAAAAAAGTTGTTGGTGTGTAAATTTGTAGAGCTGCAAAGGATTCGGGATATACTCCTACATCGTGGAAAAGGGATCCTATTTTAAAAAGTAAGTTTGATAAAATTGAATAATAATACATAATGAAAATACTAAAATTAATTACAAGAAACTTCTGTCAGTTTACTTTTAGTACGAGTTTTTAAACATTCAAGTAAACTATATATATATATATATATATATATATATATATATATATATATATATATATATATATGGAAAAATAATGCTACTACACACTGTATATATCTAACGCGAATCAATTACAACTTGAGATATTAACGAGTGTAAGATTGTTGAAGGGAAAACTATTCGAGAATCAAATTTAAATAAATCAAACTAAAGAAATTCATTTAAACTTTATAATGTACCTTGTACATATATACATGACACCAATATAATAAAAATTCAAACTGTATAAGAGAAAAATTTAAAAAACATCACCTGTTATGAAATGAATGAATCCACTCTTCAAATGAAATCGTTAAATATTTATGCATTATCTTAAATTCCTATTAGATACCATTAAACTATCTAGAAGCCCTAGAAATGTTTCTTGTATTATATCCAAAGTTGAAATTCCAAATAAAAACATAAAGGTTATAAAATCTTTGACTTATGTTAAGTATGTGTCAGCTGGGTAGAGCAAAGTCGATGACAGCTAAAAAAATTTTAAGAAATAATAAAATCCAAAAGATAAATATATGAATTGTTTGTTTAGAATTGTTAAAAAGTATGTTTTATAATTAAAAAGTTAATATCTTGAATATGATGAAATCTTTTGAATGAACTACTATATAAGTTATTTTGATTTTTTACAAATATTTTTATGATTTCAATAAACAGAGGGCTAATGAAAAATGAGGTTTCTTGTTTAGATAAAAGTGGTTGCTTAGAGAGAAAAGAAAAAGTGTTGACGAGTAGTATTGAAAAATAAAAAAAAAGTACATTGTTCTTTAGAAATAATATAAGAATTGTTAAAATTAAAGTAAAATAAGATAATAAGCAGTGATACTAACCTTCAAAAGCTTTCCTGAAGAGAGGTAATATCCTATGCAGAGAATATTGGCTTTCACTATCCTGAAAAGTCGATATATTCCGTATCGTGGGAACAATAATTTCCACGATCTTTGAAAAGAATCTATGCATGGAAAGCCTTCGAAATTAAAATGATTCGAATGGATTCTTGAGTCAAACACGACATTTTCGAAGCAGCCTACAAAGAAGAGAGAGTTGTATAAATTGACAAATCTATTGATAATCAGCGGATGATAAAGGTATTTAAAAACTGTTTCATTTTAAATAAAACTTACCGTGTGTGTATTGAACATTAGATATTGAAACTGTACTGACAACGTGTGTTTTCTGACAGTCCTCCATTTTCTAACGAGTAACGAGAATTTTTTTTATGAATATAAAGTTGTGTTCTATTGTATATAACGTATAACAAGTTGCATACTTGCATGTATTTAGCATAATTTCATTTGTGTGAATGTCTATCGTGTGAAAGATCATTGTAGATAAGTTCATTTTTTTAACTGATGATAAAAAAGAATAATGTATTTTTATATATATAAATTAACAAGTCTTCCCATTTGGAAGAACAAATTATATTGTCTGTAGACTGCATTTCTTAGTGTTTGATTTATCAGTTGGCAGTATTGATGGAGCGTATTGTAACTCGAGAGGGGGTTTGGAACAGAATTTACAGGACCGGTTTGTAAAAATTTATTGTATATAAATATTTTAGATCACAATTTTATTTTATCAAAATTCAATATTGAGATTTGGCGCTTATTGTTAAAGGAATCATGAATATTTAATCTTATGCGCCCAACATCCTGAGAAGCTAAGTGCTCATTTAAAAAATTTAATAATTATAAGGGATATTAAGGCAAGTGCACTGTGTGGCATTATTGAACATAAATAATAATTTTCTTAAATATACCGGGCAAATTAAATTCATAAAAAGTAAACTACAATAATATATATATATATATATATATATATATATATATATATATATATATATATATATATATTATAAAATATTTTTATTCCTTGACCTACCATATAATTTTTATATTAAATATTCTTGGAATAGAAGGTCAATTTTACTTCAATCATAATTTTATTATACGCGTCATCTTCTGAACCATATTGCAAAAATATCCGTCTGTTTTTCTCTCTTGCATATTTAGCCTCAGCACTTGCTAAATTTTTGTTAGAGCTCCTCCAGAGTGGCCATCTGCCTGAACGACCCTATGACCTATAAACTCGACCCAAATCGCAGTTTGTAAAGTCCAAATGATAAATATATTAACAAAATTCGTACAATTATGAAATAAAAATTTTCAGGTTCAGGTTAGGATTTCAACATCATACTGTAAATCGTTCTTAGAACTGCAGACCATGCCATCTACAGAGCCTGTCGAGTAACTAAAATCAGTAGATTAATAAAATTCCAAAAAATGAACGAAAACTGTAACGTCGCTACTAATCAAATTTTATTGATTTTTATAAATGCGTATGCGCGATGCTATATTGCTCGTCCAATCATTTTTGTTTATCCTGTTGTGGTCGTTTGGGTTTATCTGTTATCGTTTCTTAGTTCACGTGTTGAGGTTATTATGTGGTTTCGGTATTTTGGTGTTATAATTGCTATAGTGAAATATTTATTAACTCTTTCGTTCCTTTCTTATTATTTTATTGTTATTAATTGAAACGACAATGTCAAAATGTATTGTGAAGGAGCGTAATAAGTGGTGTACTCGGGAAGTTTTATTAAAAAAGTTTGAGCATTTTTTCTTTTACAATTAACAACCATTTTCTTCATTTTTATAAAACACAGAAATTTTACTAATTTAATCGATAACTTTAGAGATCATGGTTACATTAGCTAAACTGAAAATTGTTGCATTACTAAAGTAAATATTTCTTTTCACAGTTTTCTTCCTCCAACCCAGGAATATAAAATTAATATGGCTGGAACGCGGTGGTAATAAATCATTAAATTTGTCGACGAGGAAACAATGGAGGATATGTCCCCTTCCTTTTCAAAATCAGTGTTTCTTTAGATTTGAGAAAGACGAAGGGCGGTTATTAAGACCGTTTGATTTGCCTTCCCATATGAGAGGAAATTAACAAAAAATGATGATAAGTTTTATTGTATCCAATATAGCATACTATAGTTTTGGACATTTTAAAATGCACCCATTGAAAAAATAATAATCTGAGTTTTATTTCATGTTATAGCTATTCCCTCCACCAGTAAAGGTGTTCAGCCATTACCACCTTCACCACATGTGGAAGATATTCCCTCCACCAGCTATGGTATGCAAGGTACTGAGCCCTTGCCGATTTTCATATGAAAATGAATGAAATGAAAGTGAGTATTAACTTTTGTTGAGCCATTACGTCTAAGTGTTTGGTCTAGCGGTAACCAAAAATCCAAAATATCCAATTGACAAAAAATAAAAAAAAACAATGAATCAAAAAATAGTTCAGATATCCAAAAAATATTTAAAAACCAAAAAAATCAAGAATTCCAAAAAAAATCGAAAACTCCAAAAAAAGCAATTAGAAAAAACCAAAAAAATTTAAACATCTATCTGTGAGTTATCTGTGATGGTCTTCATGGAGTAACATATCCAACAACACAAGATATGTTTCAAAGCTTCATCGACTCCATGATATTATCTTATCCGAGATAAAGGCTTGTGCTTTTTTGTAATAAATGTTTTAAATTTGTAATTTAAGTTTTAATTTAAACGTTCACTCGCGTTTAAAAAACATTTGAAACATGTTGTTTAGTTTGTCTGTAAATTATTATAATAATAAAAACATCCTAAATTTTCAAGTTTGTTCAAAATCAACTGCTCCGTTTTCCGTGTCGGCGAGAGTATATTTACAATTAAAAACAAAATGAAAACTAGGACAACATAATAGGAATGAAAGCTCTGATATGACGCTTCGATTGCGTTAGTGATACCACACTATGTTTTTCAAACTTCTTGTACGCAACTTGAAAATTCTTCAACTTTCAAATCCAAAATAAGTTTACTTATGAGACATAGACTATCGACTTTGATATTTTCTGATTAGTAGTACCCTTTGTTGAAAAATTTTAGTTCATAATAGTACGAATTTTGTTAACATATTTACCGTTTGGACTTTACTCCGATTTAAGTTGTTAGTTACTTTTGAAATATTTTACATTTACAAGAAATCTGAAATATAAAACTGTATATAAAATGTAATAAATAAATCACATTTGTTTTCGTGATTAAAATGTTGAGTATTTTTAGTACGTCTCTGGCTAGTTATCTACAAATTTACAAATTTTTACAGTTTCCTGCTGCGATTTGAGTCGAGTTTATTGGTCATAGGGTCGTTCTGGCAGACGGCCACTCTAGAGGGGGATTTAACCAATTTTTTAATAAATTTGTTTTTTGTTGTCCAATTGTGACATCCATTCTTCTGAAAAAACCATCCATTGTCTTGACCTTAAATTTGTGGTCTATATATTAATAATAAAATATTTTACAATATATAGAGTGGATAAACTATTTCAATATACTACTTCATTTCGGGAGGTGCATAGCATATTATTTAGTGAAAATCGATATTAGTGACAATAAGTGATAAACTTAACGATTAGTTAAAAACTTATGAAAATAAACAAGCTGTTTGTACAAACAGATTAATTAACTTACTGATAGTGATAATAAGTGAACTGTGGCAATTTACCAATAACCAAAATTGAAACCTTGACCGAATTTAAAGTGGTGATGCCAGATTTTTAAAACAGTTGGGAAAAAAATCAATGTTGCGATAAAAAGAAATTGCAAATCTAAAACGGCCCACAGACGATGCAATTTGTTGTACTACCGATCGTACAATGGGTTGCACTTTTTAAATCGTACAGACATATCGTAGATAGTTTTGTCCACAGACGTGAGTGAAAAATCGGTTGTACAATTAGTTTAGTATATTGTTTACCGTGGCTGCGACTGTTTCCAAAATGCAATAGTTGCTGTAGTAGTAGCGTTGTTCTCGGATGAGAGCAGTAATAAAATGAAAAAGCAGAAAAAAATGTGGTGTAAAAAATATATAGAAAAATAGATTTTAAGAATTACCTACGAATTGACGACGATTCCTTCAAAAAAGTATTAGAGTTAGTAATTCCACATAATTTAAGCGTAATTTCAAGATTTTCGCAAGATGAACGAAATGGAATTCCCCCTTAATAACAATCCCATGACTTTTGAAGCTGCACAGCCACCAATTTATTTGCAAATGGGATTAATAGATCTCCAATGTGATAGCATTAAAAAGGATACACTTAAGGAAATACATGTTGCTACATTTTATACACAGAATTTCAAGATTTTGAAGTTCTATCCAAATATAAAAATTCCGCACAGCACGTATCCTGTATATGTTTGGGACTACTTATTTATGCGAGCAATTGTTTTACGTGATGAAAATAAATAATAACAAACATCGCTCAAGGCTTAGTGATGAACATTTCCAATCTCTACTGAAAATAACTACCTCAAATATGAACCCTGACATCAATGAGATTATCATAAACAAGAGACCTCAGGTGTCAAGATCCTCAAGCTCAACTTAATTTAGCTTTTTTAATTGAAGGTAAATAAATGAAGATTTTAATTCAATATGTGTGTTTAGTTTGCTATTTTTAGTCAGGCCCTCTAACAAACCCTAAAATTTATAATTAGCCCTTTAGAAAAATCAGTCTGACACTCCTGAAACGCTTACTGTGAATCGACCATCACATTTCCCTGATATGATTCCGACCGACTTTTTACTTTAAAAAATTCAATGCAATTTCGGCACACCAGTTGTCAGTATATAGGAGGCATAAAAGAGAATTCGCAGTGAGTATTTGATTCCTGAAAAGTTGTTCAAAAAATGATGAATGGATTATTCGTTGTCATGAATATTTTTATTTGATAAGTGGCCTACTTAGAAGATAATAAATAAATAATTGATATTTTGCGTTTTATTCATAGATTTCCGGTACTTTTATTTGGTATAATAGCATACTTGAAATGTTATCGAGGTTATTCCACCAAATTATTGATAAGTGGAAAACAAGAATTTAAGATCGAGCAAGAAAAATAAATATAATGCTATCATAAATAGATTACTGAGAATTATCAAGACAATGAACTGGACATTGCACGTACATATACAGTGTAATTGTATATCAAGTAATGGGAAGGTTATTGTCTTCAAGAGGGATTTGGTAACTAATACCTCAATTGCTTGCAAAGTAATTAATGGCAAGGTTTTGACAATATCACAGCCTTAGCCGTAAAAGAAATTAATAACTTTATTGCAAAACCACTATGTCAATAAATCTTATGTTTAGTGAAAGAAGATGCCCAACTCAATTTAAAATAGCTGTTATAAAACCAGTATTTAAAAATGGAAATCGAACTGATCCAAAAAAGTATCGCCCCATTAGTATCACATCTATTCTAAGTAAAATCTTTGAAACGGCACTGAAAGAAAGGTCGGTAAACTTCCTGGATAATACTAAAATGTAATAATTGGAATTTGGAAATGGCTTCACTAAAAATTATTTTCCTCTCTCTGCCGCAGGACCAATTGAAAGCCATCTTGAGGATACATGGTTAACAAACCGATGATTTGATACTTTTTCGGAATTCTGGCCGTCTATATATGCTTCCCAACGAGCATAAAAAAAAGTTAAAAAGTTCAATAATCAAATCATTGACATTTATGCCCATTTGTTCCAGACCTTTCAGAAAAGCATTATGAACTTTATGTAGGCTGCATGAGCCTATATTAATCAATCCTTTGTGTTCGAAAACTAGTTCGAACTAAAGAATTCAACTAAACATTTATTATTCACCCTGATTCACCCTGTACACCACATTCAACGGGTTTTGCAGTTTCCTTGTAAAAATGTTTGGTTAAGTTTTTACATTCTGACGTAGAATTTGAATAATCATTAAGACGTCAAAATAAATACACGACCCACCCCGTACAGTAGTTGGCGACGGCATTGACAAAAATGTCGAGTCGAGTTTTGATGTGTCAAGGTGACAAGTCGAGAACGGTAAAGTTCGAGAAAGGTGTTTTTTGGGTTGATATAGTTTTTTCAACTCTCACTACGCAAACTAACGGTTTCTGTTAAATTAATAGAAAGGTCTATTAAAAATTCAAGAGTGATTGCAACGCGATAGCAGTGAATGTTTATTCCATTTGATTTGAATGGAAAGGTTCAATTTGATTCATGATAGCATTGTGGATAAAATCTTCTGATTATCTCATAGAGTAACCGATAACAAAGGATATTTACACCTACAGTAATTTACAACAAGTAAGTTACATTTGACCACGCTCACAATTTTACATATACTCATTACAATTTGACAGTTGTCTTTCAAACTCTTTCGAAACGTGTAATTAGCAAAGGTGATTTTACGTATATGTGCTCTGTGCCAGGAAGCAGTTCGACAAGAAGATTCAAACAAGGTTGTACGTGAGTACTATAATTTATAACTATTATACTGTTGATAAACAAAGATTGTGTTTCGCCGCGCACTACCTCCTTCAGAACGGTCTTAGTGAATATTAGGTAACTTTTTGTTTTGATTTCAACAGAAATTTTCTCTGTGCTAGATTTAGACTCATTTACGCATTAATTATTTACGTTTAAGGTTCTTACATTGTAAATGTTTCATTAGTTTTAATATCCATGAAGAACGGCCGTTCAATTTAGTTATGCATATTTTTTTTTGTTAAATTTTCTTTGTATTATACAGAAGATCAATCCTTTATTATCTCCTTTAATAATTAAATTTGTTATTTGTTTATTTCGAGTTGTCATTAACCAATCCTCGCTTTAATCCCGAAGCTCATTAATTTAAATTGCTAATCGAATACCAGCGCCCTTGGTTAATACAATGGCTAACTAAAGACCTTGAGTCTAACTTTTTTATTTGTTTTGAGCTTAACCTCAAACACTTTGTATCTTATATCTAACACACTTTCATTAATCTTATTAATTTTTTGTTGACATTATTAAATTCCTCAATTGAATATCTGCCTTTTGTATCACGGCAAGAATTTTATTATGTAAGTCCTCAGCTTTAGCACTACCAATGAAGAAAGTCTGAAGGTGCCTTTGAACGACTCAGTGTCTCACCAATAACGAATTGCAATTTGCAATACTTTCTTACTACTTTCGTTGGTAGTTTTATCGAAACCTATTGTATAGAATTAACATCTTCTTTAAGCTTTCCCCAAAAGTAAGGTCCTAGAGCTTCGGTTATTAAATACATCAATTTGGCAGGAGAAAGGAAAAAATCATCAGGTACTCCGGAAGAAAACATCACTCTGAATAGCTGATTTATATCACTACATGAATTTAGTGAATAATTGGATAGTACAAACTTTACTGCCCAATAGAGCTCGGCTTTAACTGCAGCGGTCGGTTTTTGTGCTACCTAGTGACACTATCACTGATCCACTTGTGCTAGGATCCTGTGGTTGGTTTACATCTGTCTTGCAAAGTTTTAGCTGCAACGGAGTGAGTGTGATCTTACAATTACCAATGTGGGATTTCATCCCAGCATGCTGGCCGAGGCGGTATTTTCCGTGGTCAACACGAAATAAACTTTCACAAATAGTACACATGACTTCACTATCACTGGCCCGATTTTCCAAATTCCTATTATAAACCCATTTTTATCTTATTCTTTAAACCAAATGTCTTTAACTTTACATTTTCCCATTTTTGTATTATACGATTTAGTTTTCCACTGAAAAAAACTGATATGTGGTTGTGTTGGAAGAAGAGAGTCACATATGTAAAATTTTTGATTTCGGGATTTTTTAACTAAATAGCTAAAAACCATGAAATTTTTAGATTTGATTTAAAAAATCCAGAAATCAAAAATTTTACACTTCACATGTGACTCTCTTCTTCCAACACGACTTGTTAACTAATTATATCAACTAGAAACCCAGGATCAAGTGATATAATAAGACCGGTAATAATTAGTGAGTACCAAAATACTAGAGAATGACTTTTACCGTGATTCAATCAGTTCTTTGCGATACTAAAGTAAAAATACCATACCACAGAGGCAAGAATTGTGCGAATTCACTGCTACCTGTACTAATTTGGAGGTCTCGCGATAGTTACCTTTTCGGTTCAGTATGGCATGGCACCGACTTATAACGCAGACATTAGTCACTCTCTAGTATTTTGGTACTCGACTAAATATTATTATATGAAATAAAAGCTTTTTCAAAAAAGCTAAAAGCCCCCTCAGGTTTTACATCATTCGGGATTTTCTCAATATGCTCCTCCTATCACGAAAAAGGGACTTTAGGGATCAAATTCCAAAAAAAATGGACTTTAAGGGAAAAAGGGACTTCACTAAAAGCCCTGCACTTTTCAAACTTTTTGGATTCAGTAAAGCCTATATTTTACTATACCGTTGATTGAGAAGTACGGACGTACTTCTCAATCAACGACTATACTGAAGAAATAATACCGAAATCGCTGACTTCTTATTTTGTATAAAAAGTGGACAAAAAATAATTATTTAAAAAAACATTTGGTTTCATTTCTCATTATATAGGGTAATATACATATTTGATTATATCTGGTTTTAGACGAATTACAACGACTATTGGAATTATGCGATACTTTTGCTTCTAAGTGTACTTCAGTCAAAATATGAGTCCCGGTACATTAATTAATGCAACTAAATTTTAATACATCTGTGTAATAGCAATTACAACTACGTTATCGGTCACAAAGATAAAATGTAATCTAATGCAAACATATTTTGTTACAAACGACGCAATTCGAACAAAGCGAATTCATAATAAAAACACTCTAGACTGTGTGTCGAATGTTACACCATATTCACTATTTTCAAACATTGCAAATTTTGTTTTGATCGAATGAAAAACTTACTGCGCATTTTCACTATGTATTTTTGCGTAAAGATATGATTAATTATCAATAATATGTTTACGTTGAAAAAAGTCGACGCAAAATACATTTCATAAATTGCTAATGAGACGTACGAATACCGGGTTTTTAACCTACACCTAAAAATACAACTGTATCAATTTTTTTGTTGCAAAATAATGCGTAGTGAATAGTAATGTGTATGTTACAAACATTTAAATTACCGGTTAGAGAATAGTAGAACAATTTTATATAAACACCTATTCATAAGTTAAGGATGTTTCTAAATCGCCCTGTATTCGGAACTAAATCGATCTATTTGAAATTATTTATTGAACGTTGATATCATTAATGAGTTTTATTTTGGTGCTGCTTTTTGTCAATTTTTTATTTGATTTTTTGGATTTGTGATAAGCAGCCTGAACTTATTTTTATTTGTATAAAAATATTGAACAGCTGTTCAAAATTTTTAGAGTGGTTAATTTTAATAACGATAAGATAGAAATTAACTATCGAATAGTCTTCTCGGGCTATTGGATTACTCGAAGCGGGCTTAAATACAGAGGGATGTTGCAAATCGATTAAATGTGTCCCAAAGCTAAATCGGACGGCTTTTAGCTGAAAGGAACCAACCCCAAAAACAAGTTATTGAGTATTTAAGGGTTAAAGTTTTGACAATTATAAAAAATTAATTAGACAATAAAGATAATTTTAATTGATAACATAATTAGGCTTTAAATATGCATATACGATATGAATTATTAAAAATTAAAAAAATTACATACTTCGCTTGAATTTTTTGGTTTTTGTGGGCTGGTTCCTTTCTGTAAAATAAATGTTAGCACTTTTTGGTTAAAGATACTTTATTGCTTAACTAAATAGGTAAAAAATACATATTGTTTTTTTATTTATTCATCTATTATGGGTTCCACTTCAAAATCAGGTGCTCCACTGAATCCATCCACATCGTCTGCGATGTCTGTGCCGGTTATATTTTCATAAAATTGCTTGCAATCGTTCGGAATTAAGTGCATCACAGATTTTATGTCTTCTACCTTTGGATGTGATATTTTTTTTCCTTCAGGCCACATTGGTATTAGCAAATCTTTAAATAATGCCGGACGACCTATTTGTTTTTTTCTGATATCTATTTCAGCATACGAGTTATCTTCAAAATTTGTTTTCAGAAACATTGAAAATGGTTTTTCTTTATCAAGAAGTATCTCACGTGTTTTTAACCAGCTAATTTTTTTATTCTCAACATCCACTTTTCTATTTACTATTTGTTTTTCTAGCTCAGTGGTCCCATAAAATTCAGTAGATAGCATTCGCGAAACTTTGAATTTATTTTTCGTTCGACAGTCTTTCATGATTTTTATATAATCATCTGGCAGGTAAAGGCGCTGTTGATGTTTAAGTCCACATTCGACGTCGGAAAAGTCCGAATCGTTCGGGAGAAAACTATGCCCAGATACATGAAAACGCATACGAATTATTTTTAAAGAGGGGTGCGCCTGCAGAACAGCTTTGAGCATGAGTGTCATCTTAATGTTGCGGTTTTGACCGCCACAGGAATCCGACCACAAAATTAACTCAGTAACGTTAAAGAGGTTTTCTTTAATATGTTTTAATAAACATGATCCAATTTCTTGTGCTCCCCGACCTGCCTCGTTTCCAGTCCAGATATAAAAATGACCCTTGTTGGTTGAGCCGGAATGAACTCCCAAATTGTAGAGCCAAATTTGTCTCTTATAAAACAATATTCCAGTTGCTAATCGTGGTAGTGGCAGTGTTTTTTCAAGATCGAATGTTAAACATTCTATTTCTCCGTTTTCTTTTGCCATTTTCATATCATTCTTCATCTGGTTTCGGGCTTCTTGCCAATTTTTAATATGGGTTTCGTGTTCTTCTTTGATTTTTTCTTTTTCGTTATTTGTTAGGGTATTTTGGAATCTACTGTGATAGGTGTCGCACGTATTGCAGGTATCATTTTTAATTTTTTTTAATTTTAAATTAAATTTGGTTAAAAAGATACGTCTGTAAGTCTGAAAACTAACCGGCTTTTCTGTTTCTTCTTTATATGCTCTGTATATCAAAGACAAAGTCATTTCTGGTGGTAGAAACTCGGCATCAGAACACTGAGCTCTACGATAATGACTTTTGTATTTTGGTATTCTGTTTATTTGGTTCATGACTTCTTGTTCTCTTCTTTCATCCACCTTATTTTTTCTTCCTTGTGATATTCCTCGCTTATCTGTTATACTGTCAGATCTTAGCTTCATTAATGCTGAATTAACCCTTTTTGTAGAAATTTGCAGAGTTTTGACAAAGGTTTCACGACATACTTGGACCCCACATAGTTGATAAATTCTAAAATACTTTTTTGGCTTTTGTCCTAGTCCGTAAGTTCTTTTCTTGTCATATTCTTTTACTAAGGCACCTATATAGGCTGTTTGGGCGTTGTAACTACCAAGCTCCCAGAACTTTTGAAAACAATTTTGCCGTTGTGTCAAACTTAATGTTGTATTGCATTTTTTAGAACAGGAACACTGAGAGTCTTCATCAAATTTCTTTTCTTCTACTGTCCTTCTTTTATAATCATAATGAGTTTTGTTTTCATTCTTGGATTTTTTATTTTGTGTTCTTGTCATGATCGCTACCTTCTTGCTTTGAGGAAGAGACAATATTTTCTGCTTCGGTTACAACAAACTCGGGATCCTTATCAGAATCATATCCATCACTTAATACTTCTATGGCATTAAAATTATAGGAATTTTCAATATTTGTTTTATTTTTATCCTCCTCTAAGGCCTAAAAAATATATTAGTAAATATACCAAAGCATAAGATTTTAAAATCTAAAAATCCAAGTTACCTTACTACAACTGGGCGCTTCGTCAGTCTTGATAAGTCCTGCATTACACATGGGTCTATCATCAAGAGTCATTTTTTGAGAGATCTAAAAAATGGAAAAAATTAGTTGTTTTTACCATCGTCAAATTCGTCATATTATGATAATTTAAACAGTGTATGCTTATCATTAACTATTAAAAATAGTTTTTTTATTTCTAAAATCCTTTGCAACATTTTATTTGACAACTATATTATTGCATTTCTAAAATAAAAAATAGAAACTTAACCTACAAAATGTCTTAATGCACTATTTACCTGATTACAGCTTCTTGGGCTTTCCTTCTCCTGTGCAATCTCTTTCTCCATAACCATTGCAAGAATTCTTTGAGATCTACTCTTGTTAAAATTCATTTTGGATAACAATACTATTTATTTATCAGTTTTATTTCACTTGTACTTCACACTCACTATCCCAGAAAACAAAGAACCAAATACTGGCATCTGTCAACAACTCTCTTCTTTATTGTTATGCAGAAAGGAACCAAGCCGCTTGGATCTTTTCTGCAGGTAGGTTACTTGCTTAACAAATTTTGTTGGTTGGTTCATTGGTCAATAGATGGCGCTAGGTACCAGAACGTGGCTTGGATCTTTTTTGCAGTAAAGTTACGGCTATTAATGTAATATTGTGCGTGAATCCAAAAATCACAAAATTGTGGGATGGTTCCTTTCAGCTAAAAGCCGGTTCTAGGAAACTGGAACTGTTACCGAAAGACGAAGAACTGGAAAACCCAGAGTAACAACCGCTATTGATGATCGTTACCTGGTACTCAGGCGCGGAATCGGGGGAGGTGGGGTACTGTAGGGATCGCCCCCCCCCCCCCCCAACCAGTATAACTTACCAAAAAATTTTAAGGTTAAACCATAGACAAATAATAATTTAAGAGACAGTTTGATGCATAGGCAGTATGTGGCACAACGTTTCTGCGCAAGTTCCCCGCGCATGGAGTCTCTACTGTCGCGAACTACAAGACTGTTTTACATAAACAAAATATCATAAATTTCAATACATTTCAAAACATCGCCTTTAATGTGGATAAATATTATAAAATATCCTAGTATAATAACTTTTACGTCATTAAAAATGAAAATATACAAAACCAATCTTACATTGGTTGGTGTGAATATGGTTTCTGTTTGTCAAATACAAGTGACAGTGTCAAAAATAACAATTCCGAAAAAGAAGAAAATACAAGAGTGAGTATTTTTAATTTATTTAGGATTTAGTTTTAATAAAGTAAATAAAATTACGTGAACCTTTAAATGTCACCACCAGGTAAAATTCGTCGTAGTTGTAAAGCAAAAAATTGTAATAATACATATTTTTGGCCGCATCGCAATTTGGAGTTTAAGAACAAAACATTTTTCAAATTTCCATCTGACATTAGTCAAAGGGAACAGTGGTACACAATTTTAGAAATTCCTTATACATCCAAAGATCAAAGGTTGTGCGAAGATCATTTTGATGATGAGGCATTTACAAATTCATTACGCAAAAGACTTAATAAATTTGCTTTACCTTCGCAACCCTTCCATCATACACCACCAAAAGTAATTGAAGATAATGATAATAAAACTCAAGTTTTTGAAAATACAGTATTGCCCGTAAAAAGAAAGCTTATTTCTTGTAACAATAATTATAGTCTTAAAGAAACTGAACTTGAACCTTTGCCTAAAAAACAATGTTTCGAATCTAGTATTTTAAGTAAAATAAACGAAACTAGGGTCAGTACTTTATCTCCTAAGAAGAAGAAAATGTATTACATTAATAAAGATCAGAGAAATAAATTTTGTAAATTAAAAAAGGCAGTTATCAGTAGTAATAACAACATTAAAAAAGCAGTTAAATTGTCAGAATCAAAGTTATTTCAAAATTAGATCCAGCAGGCATGGAGTTTTTAAAAAGTAGTACTGCTAACTCTAAGAAACATAAATCTTCATGGTCAATAACAGATAAGGCCCTTTCATTAGCCATTTATAAGAAGGGACCACGAGCATATAATTTTTTAAAACGTTTTATAGCTTTGCCCGGTAAATCTACCTTACAGTCACTTCTAAGATCAGTGCCATTTGAAACTGGAATTAATAAAGCAATTTTTGATAGGCTTAAAGAAAGGGTTGTCAAAATGAAGCAGATAGATAAAAGTTGTATTCTCTTATTTGATGAAATAGCTTTAAAAGAACAATTGACTTTGGATGTGGCTAATGACAAACGAACTCTTTGCAAAAAATCATATAAATTTTGATTGGTTCACTTGTCGAGAACATAAATCATATGTATTTTATCAACTCATAAAAGTTTGTGTCCCCTTATTAATTAAAAAATATAATGATGGTAAGAGGACTAATAAACAAAAATAATTATTATTTTTTGGTAACAATGTACTGCGTTTAATTTTTGTTTGTTTGAGACCTGTTCCTGTCTTCATGTAAAGGGGAATCTACTTTTTAAATGCTTTTTATTAAAATATTTGATGTAATATTGGATAAACTTTCTTAAGTATAATGCTGTAATTTGAGTAGAAATATGTAATTTTGTGATTAATAATAATATGTAACTGTATGGTAAATTAATGAGATAGATAATAATAGTTTTTTCATGTTTTGTGTTACCAATTTAAAACATTATTTAATGTTCAAGCTAGTGTGACATTTTTTGTTTTCGCTAAGTATATATTTATGTTGTGTATTTATACAACTGTAAGTTTCCTGTGATATACATGTTTTGTTTTTTTAATTAATTTAAAGAAAGTAAATGTGAAGTTAAAAAGTTAAAAAAAGGTGAGATCTGGGCAGCTATGGGGATGGCGGGGCTGCAATAGAATTTTTTTGAAAAATGTACAGTCGTATAAATGCCTTTATAGTGCGTGTGGTAGGAAAAATAACTTTGAAAATAAAATTGTGTGGAAACACTGTTAAGTGATATTAGAATAATTGTTTTAATAATAGGAGATATTATTGAAAATTTAAATTTTTTGATTATTGTAACTGATAATTTAATCAGATGTTTTTGTACTTTAATATTATCGTTAACTATTAGAAAAAGAATTTTAAAGTTATCAATGTAATAACATGTATAAATAACAGACCTATGTATAGTAAACAAATATTTCATTAATTTGTTTTTATATTATGTGCAGGTTAATAAAAATTTTAAATGTGTGCTGTTTTATTATTTATTACCTAAATTATTTGTCTCAAAATTGTTTATTATTATTATTTCATTACAAAAATGAAATATAATTTTTTGGAAGGAAATAATTACATAATAAACAATTTTAAGACAAACTGTAAAATTTACCTACCCATAATCCAAACTACCAAATTTAAATATCCCGCCTGTACGAATTAGTTCTGTTCCCCGCAAGGGGTGCGCTGAGATCGACGCGATGCCAGCTGTTTATATGGGAACGAACACTCTCTTAATATGTTTATTTCTCTATGGGTTAAACCTGATATTATATATCCGCCATCCGCGTATATGTCCGAACGCAGTCGCGTACACTTGAAGTATGAGTCGGCGGCTAGTTCTAGTGGATGCCGCTAGATAGTAGCATGAGTTGCGTTGCATCAACTGTAGAGAGGTAGTCGCTAGTAAAGAGTGCGTCGGATGTCGATGCTTTTACGTGTTGCTGTTGCAGTCATGATTCACTCTTGGTGAAATTATTGTTTTGCAATATATAGTGAGATAAAATGGACAAGTGGCTTGTAAGAACCAACAAACCCTCCAAAAGAATAATTGATGAAGGTAAATTAGTTAGTTACACTCGTTTTACTAGGCTAGATTACTTAAAAATGCTCGGGCAATAGTTGCTATACTAAGTTGGTCCTGGCTCACTGTTTCCAATTTTCGCCGCTAGATGGCGCTGATCGTTGGCGGGTGATTCAAATGGGGCGCTGGCGTCGTGACTAAGATGTTCGAGATGGCGCTGATCGTTGGCGGGCGATTCAAATGGGGCGCTTGTGACGTCACTACGATGTTCCATATAGATGGCGCTGATCGTTGGCAGGTGATTCAAATGAGGTGCTGGCGTCGTCACTACGACGTTCAATATACAGGGTATATTGAACGTCGTTGTGACTATTGTTTTTGTTCGACTTAATGCCCTTATGGCATTTTTGTACCTCCTGTTTATAAAAAATTATCTATAACGCCGTTTGTTCCGTGAAAATGCGACCAATAGCAAAGTGTCTTCTTGACATCGTAGTGACGTCACAAGCGCCCCATTTGAATCACCCGCCAACGATCAGCGCCATCTAGCGGCAAAAATTGGAAACTGTGAGCCAGGACCAACTTAGTATATCTACTGGCAATGTCTTTGGTGTGACTCGGCAATCGCCATCGCCATCTTGGCACTTGCGACAGGCAACCAGCGTTGCCAACGTCAAAAGCTGACATTCCGCGTAAGACCTAAGGAAATTCCCCCTAATTCCACAGAATAGAAACTATAATTCCCCGATACATTCCCCGGAATTTACATGGTCTTACTGAACTGAAGCAATATTTGTTAGCGTATTTCCATTAATGTATGTTTATGTATGTATGTTTATTCTGAATCAAAAAAAATTACAATAAAAAATACAGGTTATATAGAGACAAAAAGAACGAATGATAAGAATAGTATTCTTGATAAGTGAGTGAACACTTGTTTCGAGTGGAAATATCAGAATATTAAAATTTATATTATAAAAATCAAATACATAGCACATTAGTAAACAAAAAAGAAAAAATAACTAATATCTAACATCTTACATGTAACCTCTAACTTTTGACTTTTTATAATATATAATTACGAGAGAAAAGAATTTAGGTTTATTTGTTGTAGCCCAGTCATATTAGGTAAAAAAGGGGTCAACCTCGGAATGAAAGATAATAAGCTGCAAATTGGTATGAACCTTTGTTTTGTCATTCTAAATGTTGTCTCAAAAGTCACAATCGTTATCGTGTGCGCGTCTTAAGATATTCAAGGTCAAAGGTCACAAAAATCGGTTTTTCGCGAATATCTGGCTTCCTATCGGTTGAATGAGATTTGCATTTATTATAAAAGTTGTAGGCTATAAAATTCCCTACAACTTTTGTTTAAACTTTTTTTTCATACGACCAACCGTTTTGAAGGTAGAGCGCGAAGTGCACATCGTACAGTCATATACGGCCTAATGCAAGGTCAAGCGTGAGTTATGGTTATCAGTACGTTATAAAGTCAATTATTTACTTGGAAATTATAATTATTAAACAATGCCTATTATTTATGTACTAACTATTAATTATTTATATTTAATTAAAGTAAGTAATTTGATTATTTATATATAATTATTCATATTTAACTATTTAAGTATAAAATATTATTAATTCTGGATTATATATTTTAGTTTTATTTTAAGTTAACACGACATTATATATCTTTTCTTTAAAACGCGTAAATTTCTCAATACTTATATACCTGGAAATACTTGTCCCTACCCTATGCCCTTTTCTATTCATTGCCGGGACAGATGTTCTATAGTATTCAAGGCCACTCTCTCCACTTTGTATGAGTCAAGATTATTCGTTAGTTTGAAATTGTACCGTTGCAACTACGGACGTACGGTTTTAAGAGCTATGGCTGATTTGTGTTTTATATGTGATAAGAAACTTTCAGAAGGTGTTTCTGTGAATGTCGTACGTGGTTTACAAACTTTAAAAACTGCAAGTATTGAAAGAAATGATGGACATATAGACTATTTAAATACTTTAAGTTCTGTAAATGTGCATTCCGAGTGTCGAAAAGTGTACACGAGTAAAAATGTTATTATTGCATCAAAACGACGCACAGATGAGAGTGAACCTTCAACGTCAAGTGCACCTCGTAAAAAACGAAATGAAGTCTTTGATTTTGGAAAGTTATGCTTATTTTGTGGCCAAGAAGCTGATGAAATAGCAGAAAAGAAAAAAAAATTAAAGTATAGACGGACAATAAGTAATGTAAGTACTCTTGCATTCAAAGACAACGTAATTAAGAGAGCAGAAGAACGAAACGATTCCTTAGGAGAATTAGTAAAGGAACGTATATATTACGAGTATGATTTGATCGCTGCTGAAGCAAAGTATCATACTATTTGCTATACCAACTTTTTAACCCGAGTACCATCTGCAGATAAAAAGCCTCGCCAAGATGATCAAGTCACTCAAGCAATGAAGGAGATTTTTTATTATATAGAAAATAATGAAGATTCTCAATTTACTTTGAAAGAACTTAAAGATGCCCCTACGGAATACATACCTGACGATAAGACAATTATTACAAAATTACAACAAAAGTATTTAACTGATATAATAATCACAAAAAAAATTGGATCATTTACAATTATATCTTTCCGTGATACACAGCTTAACGTATTATCAAAAGCTTGGTACGAAAATAAAAAAAGTACTCCTGTAGAAGAACGTCTACGGATTGTAGAAGCTGCTGCGGCTATTATTAGGGAAGACATCAGATCATCTGTAGTTGAAACAAAAACGTATCCACCTCCGAATAAAATGCTAGATTGTATTAATGAAGAAATACCAAAAACATTATCACATTTTTTGGAAGAAATGATATTAAAAAATAGAAAAGGACAAGTAGATCATTTAAAAACGAAATGCACATCTATTAGCCACGCAATAATGGCTTCGATACGAGAACGTTCATTTTCATCACAGCTACTGTTGGGCCTTTCCGTATTTCTTCACAGAAGATATGGGTCTAAAAAATTGTTGGATGTTTTATCATCTTTAGGATTTGCTGCATCATATAGTAATACCATACAGTATGAAGTTTCATCAGTTTACCATCCACAACCTCGTATTTTACCATCAGAGTCTGGTGCGTTGGTACAATATGTTGGAGACAATGCAGATATTAATGTCAGTACTCTTGACGGTAATAATACTCTTCACGTTATGGGAATGATAAAAATAATTACTCCGAAAGATGCTGTAATTTATGATGATCGCATAAAAAAATGTACAACTAAACCGAGTGCAAAAGAGTTAGCAGCAATATCACATGTATCTCTTTTAGCATATGAAAAGCCAGTTGTACCTGGGTACAGCAAGATTCAAGTCCAAAATCTACATGATGATCAAGTACTGATTGAAAAAAAATTTAATGCAGTTGATTTGTTGTGGTTATACGGAAAATGGAAGAATCTTTCACCGTTGCCAGGGTGGAATGGCTATCTTCAACAACTTACGAAAAATAATCAAAATTTTTCAACTTCTCAGGTTATATTTCTACCTTTCATTGATCATCCTGCCAGTAATTTAGACACAATTTATACAACTTTACATAGTGCTATAAATATTGCCAAGTCACATCAACAAAAAACGTGCATAATTACATTTGATCAGCCCCTGTACTCAAAAGCACGTGAAATGGTTGCTGCGTCAGATGCAAACTCAGACTTGTCTAAAACAGTTGTCAAACTTGGAGGATTTCATATGCTCATGTCTTTTCTTGGATGCATAGGACATGTAATGGACGGTAGTGGTCTCAAGGAAGCTTTAAGTAAAATATATGCTACAAATTCGGTCGACAAAATGTTGAATGGTCACGCTTATGCAAGAAGTATCAGAGGCCATATATTATTACGACTTGCATTATCAATAAAGATTTTTGAAGAGATGAAAATTGAAAATTGTGTGTTAGATGAGTTAATTGAACAGATAACTAGTCGCGATGTTTCCTACGAAGATGTTGAAGGATGTACGAGCAGCTCCAACTCGTTAATTGATCAATTTCAGGATAAACTAAAAGAATTAAAAGCTCGAGGTCCCACGGCACAGTTATGGGTGCAATATTTTGAAATGGTATCAATAGCCCTAGATTTCATTCGCGCTGAAAGGCTGGGACTTTTTCAAGAACATTTGGATGCAGTGCGAAAAATGCTGCCCTATTTTCATGCTGGTGGTCATTTCCTATATGCGAAATCAGCTCATTTGTATCTTCAAGATATGTTAAAACTTGAGGAGACAATGGATCAACAGGCTTTTGAGAACTTTAAAAACGGATTCTTTACTGTAAAACGAACAGAAAAATTCAATTCTGGTACATGGACAGACATGGTAATCGAGCAAAGTCTGATGAAATCTATGAAGACAGAAGGAGGAGTATCTCGAGGCCGAAGTACACAAGAAAGTGTTCTATGTAAGTGGGTATACGCTATGTATGCCACGAATACAATTTGTGAAGAAATTGAACGGTTTTGTAACATTTCTTTAGATTCTGTGGACCAACATGTTGATGCTAGAGATTCACGAATAAAAAGGGATGATACTGATGTAAATGAACTGGTTGGTTGGTTTACGCTTCATAATCCCTTTCCAAATACGAATCAGTTGGTATCCTTAGCTTCAGGAATCGTTGGAAATGACCAAATTAATTGTCACCGAGCCCATGAAATCGGATTGCAATCTATGGTAAAGATAACTGGTTTGAACTTCAACGAAATAAAGTTAAAACGCGTCGATAAGGTTTTACCGCTTTCAGCCATTAACAAATCTGTCAAAATTAATGATTGTAAAGTTTCTATAGATCCAATGTTACTTTTCCAGAGAATAACTGTAAGCAAAAAATTTGAAAGTAATTTACAAGAATATCTTCAGTATGAACTAAGCCCGTATCCGACATCTTTATTTGATAGTAATGGCATGAGAAAAACCACGAAAGCAACATTATATGACAATATGATGCCTGTCGTTATCGATCTTGATGAAAATAATGTAACATACATCATCGATGGTGGATTTCTTCTGCATCGCGTCGTATGGAGCAAAGACGATACTTTCTCTATTATTTTAAATAAGTACATTAAATATTTACAAACACATTATGGCTCAGGAATTGTTGTTGTATTTGACGGATATTCGGACTATAGTAAAAATATTAAAGCACTGGAACAACGAAGAAGAACTGCTGCACTTTCAAAATCATATGAAGTTTGTTTTGACGAAACAATGGTTGTGCCAATCAGTCAAGAAAAATTTTTATCAAATCGGTCTAATAAAAAAAAATTTATCGACATGCTTGTTGAAAAATTTAAAACTGTTAATATCACAACAAAACAAGCCAGAGATGATGCTGATGTTCTCATCATTGACACAGCTATTGCCTTATCAGAACATCAAAAGACTGCTGTCATCATAGGAGAAGATATCGATTTGCTCGTTATTTTAATTGGACGTACTCAGTCACATCATCAGGAAATTTTTTTGAAAAAAGTTGGCAAAGGCAATGTCAAAACACAAATATATTCTACTAAAAGTTTTGACCAATATCCTCGTACTAAAAAGCACATTTTATTTTTACACGCATTCAGTGGCTGTGACACGACTTCTGCGCTATTTAAAAAAGGAAAAAAAACTGTTACTAGAGCATTGGAAAAAATTCCTGATTTAGATAAACTGGTGGAAGTATTTCAACAAGAAAACTGCCCAAAACAAACATTATTAGAAAATGGAGTGCGCATCTTGTTGGCATTATATAATGCTCCAAAATCTGAGGACAACATTGATCATTTCCGCTACACGCAATTCATCAAATTTACAAAACTAAATAAACCTGTACAACTGTCAACACTTCCACCAACAAGTGTAGCAGCTCATCAACACATAAAACGTGTCTACTACCAGATTCAAACGTGGTTAGGGAAGGACTTAGAACCTCAAGAATGGGGCTGGATGCTTGAAAATGAAATCCTGGAGCCCATACGAACGTTATTACCTCCAGCACCAGCCGAACTACTAAACGTAATATTTTGCAATTGCAAAAATGGTTGTGGTTCCCGCTGTGGATGCAGAAAATCAGGGCTACAATGTTCTTTAGCTTGCGGCCAGTGCAACGGACAAGCTTGCCTCAACGCTTCACTGTATCCAAGTAATCCCGATGAAGAAAATACATATGATCCCGATATTCTGGAAGGTTTGGAGATGAACATGACAGATAATGAGGATGATGACAATGAATCGAACATTTTTGAGCGACAAGAAGAAGAAGAAGACGAAGAAGAAGAAGATAATTAGCTTCCATTTCCAATTTCATTACAATTAAAATCAACAAAGATACTTTTGATATTTGAACTCACATTTTGATAAATGTATATTATGCCGTATTTAATAATAAATAAAAATATGTGTAAAATATATACTCTTACTATCATTTTAACTTAAAATAAAACTAAAATATATAATCCAGAATTAATAATATTTTATACTTAAATAGTTAAATATGAATAATTATATATAAATAATCAAGTTACTTACTTTAATTAAATATAAATAATTAATAGTTAGTACATAAATAATAGGCATTGTTTAATAATTATAATTTCCAAGTAAATAATTGACTTTATAACGTACTGATAACCATAACTCACGCTTGACCTTGCATTAGGCCGTATATGACTGTACGATGTGCACTTCGCGCTCTACCTTCAAAACGGTTGGTCGTATGAAAAAAAAGTTTAAACAAAAGTTGTAGGGAATTTTATAGCCTACAACTTTTATAATAAATGCAAATCTCATTTAACCGATAGGAAGCCAGATATTCGCGAAAAACCGATTTTTGTGACCTTTGACCTTGAATATCTTGAGACGCGGACACGATAACGATTGTGACTTTTGAGACAACATTTAGAATAACAAAACAAAGGTTCATACCAATTTGCAGCTTATTATCTTTCATTCCGAGGTGAAAGCCCTAATATGACTGGGCTATTGAGTTTGTCTATACTACATTCATATTTCTATACAATTATGTACCTACCTCATGTCTGGATCTCTCCAAAATATACAACTTTAATTTATTTTTGAATGAATGTTCGCTTTTTAATACTTTTAATGATTCCGGTAACGTGTTGTATAATTTTGGAGCCAGGTGAGTATAAGATTGTTGGGTGATTGTTTTTGTCATAGGGGGTACATGTTGGTGTGTTTTCTGGCGGGTATTATAGGAATGTATAGTTGTTGGGAATGAGTCCTTTGTCTTGCGAAATTTACTAATTGTACAATAATAGAATAATTTCCTTATATCCATCACTTTTGCGTCTATATACAAATGATCAGATGAATATTGGTATGGTTTATTCAGAATCACCTTTAAAAAACGTTTCTGTGTTATCTCCCCATCCCACTATTCCGAAGCGAAGATGACTTTGGACGAGAGCATAGTATAAAAGTTTTAAGGAATGCGCAGGAAGTAGTTTTTTTAAATACTTTATTTTATATAATATCACTTGAAACTTTTTTACAGTTAACTTTATATGTTCATCCCACCTAAGATGTGAGTCGATTGTAACACCTAAATACTTAACATTATTCACAGCTTGGATGCGGTAATTACTATCATCTGCATTGATAGTTATATGGTTAAAAGTGGGTAGGCCAGATTTATTGCAGCTAAATGGGATATAAATGTTTAAAATCATTTTCTGCTTTTTCCTTAAGCTCATCCCAGGCGTTAGCGGTATAAAAAATAGCTGTATCATCAGCGAAACCAATAACGTGACCAGCGCTACCTAAAGAGAAAATATCATTCAGATAAATGTTAAATAAAAGTGGTCCTAGGACTGTGCCTTGCGGTACCCCAAACTGAACTTTCATGGACTCGCTATAGACCTCATCTATCTTAACGCTTTGTTGCCTGTCAAGTACATACTCTTTAAATAGTTTCAAGCAGTTACCCTTAATACCTATGTCCTCTAGTGAGTTGAGGAGGGAGTCGTGGTGAACGGTATCGAAAGCCTTGGATAGATCTATGAAAATACATAAGCAAGCTTTGTTTTCATTAAAAGATTTCGTAATTTTTGATGTTAAAGGTAAAATCGCATCTTCAGTTGACGTTCCTTCTCTAAACCCAAACTGCTGTTTAGAAAGTATTTGATATTTATCTAAGTACGAAATTAATCGTTTTTTGAGAGCCTTTTCAAATATTTTTGAGATATGAGGTAATAAAGAAATTGGACGGTAATTTGTAATCGTACTTTTGTTACCTTTTTTATACACTGGGATTATTACTGATTTTTTAAAAGTCGAGAGCCATACGCCCTGTTGGAAGCACTCATTAATTAAAAATTTTAATGGTTCAACTATGTATACCGAGACTGATTTGATTGTTTCCGCTCTAATATTATCTTCTCCAACTGCTTTTTTACTTTTTAAATCATGGATTATAGTGAGCAACTCATTGGAATCAAGCGGTGTTATAACAAACGAATTACAGATGCTTTTCCTAGTAGGTACGTAATTTATATCTTTATTTATATTATTAGCTAAAGTTGTGCCTATTGTGGCAAATATTTTATTAAATTCATTAGCGATACTTTTTTTATCTGTAATTAATTGGTCGCTATCATCGTAAACAGAATTTATAGTGTGTTTGGTTTTTTTCTTTTTACTTATATTATTAACTATGTCCCACAATTTGTTGGGATTATTATGGTTTTTATTGAGCTCCGTGGTGTAATAGTCGTATTTTCTTTTTGCTATCAAAGAATTAAGTTTATTTTTATAAGTTCGGTATTGCGTTTTAAGTGGTAGATTATTGGGATTTTTTTGTAGCTTTTTAAACATTTTGTTTTTTGTATTGACAGATTTTAGCAATGCGTTGGTGAGCCAGGGTGCAATTTTTGTGTATTTTCTTTTTATTAGTCGCTTTTCAGTACAATTACCAATAGTGCTGCTAAGTATAGGTTGCAGTATCTAAATTGGTTGTACTATAAATTGAATCCCACGTTGTATTCTTTAGGACATTGTTTAATTTATTTATGTTAATACTTTCAGCATAATGTTTTTTATTTATACATTATGCGTTCTTTGAGTTTAGCATTACTTGCAAGATAGTAGTTGCATGGTCAGTTATATTCGTATGGATTACTAAAGGCACAATTTGATCTATAATATGTTGTTTTGATTTTATGAATATATGATCCAGGCAGGATTTTTCTCGTGTGGCAATATTAATTGTAGAGCTATATCCGAACCCATTAAGGGTATTATTATATTCAGTTGAAATACTAATGATTTCTAATATATTTATGTTTAAATCCCCAACGAAAAGGTACATATCTTCATTATTATCAACACTTGCTTCAAAATAATTTTGCAAACATGTTACAAATGCGGCCACGTTAGTATCGGGTGACCTGTATGCTGCAGATATAACTACGCTATTACTTTTATTAAGTTGGATTTTAACCTGTAGAACGTTAATATTTGAGTAGGTCTCTATTATTTTATAAGTATAGTTATAATTACTCTTAATGTACATAACAACACCATCATTTTGGTTGTATTTACTTTCATTATAAATGATATCCTAACCTTCAATATGGTGTAGACTTGTATCCAATATATTCCATGTTTCAGTGAATACAATGCAGTCTATATCAGAATTTAATGTTGTGAGGAAAATTTTGAATTCATTTAGATTTTTGTTGATACTGCGAATATTATTAAGTACTATTTTAAAATTTGAATTCAATTGGTTAATGGACAAAACCTCTGTACACTGTTCAATAGTTTCTAATTTATATGTCTCTATATTCGGTACTTCGAAATCTCGTATATATTGTTCCATGTCAAAGGTACACACTAATTAAACAAGAATTATAGATAAAACGAACTCAGACAAGGATATTTAACTACATATATTAATAAACAGATAAAATTTGCAATTAAAAAGCAGAAAGACGTGATAATAAAGAATAAAATTTAAACTATTTAGAGTTAATTAATAAAACTAAAATTTATTATAAAGATCTAGGTAGTATAGTTCATTTCCATTATTTAGTCTGTGATGCTGAGCGCGTTTTCGGCTTCTTAGTGTCAGCGTTGACTATCAGTGATAGTTGTGGATTTACCTCACTTGTTTTTTGGTCTTCAGACAAATTAGGAGTATTGGGTGGGCTGATGGTTTCTGTTCTTGATATTTTTGTCAATTCCTCAAGAGTGTGAGACTTGTTATCCAAAACCATTTTATTATTTTTAATAAAACATTTAGAGTATTCCCCTGTGTTACGAAAATGTATGAGGTACGACTTTAAATTTTTGTAAGTTTCTCTCTCTTTTGGTGTTAAGTCATTGGAAATTAATTAATGGAAATACATTATTCAAGCTGCCCCCACGGCGGCACTTTGACCCGGGACCTACAAATGAGCACCGACCCAGACTCATAGAACACGTTTCTCACATTTTTAGAAATGCATTTATATATATATATATATATATATTGAACTAGTCATCTAGTTTAGTAAATATATTGAAATAAATAAACATAATAAAAAGGTCTTATTGTAACGGAAGGAGTGTCAGTAGACACAACCATTAGAATAAACTCAATAACAAGTCAAATATTAAAATATAAAAAGATTGAAATATGAATAAATCGGGTGAAATATTGATGTGAATGTTTTAAAAAGGGATGAAGAATAAAAATTCCAACACTATATTAGTTAAATAGATAGTAAATATTACCTGAACCAGTAATTCTGATTGGTTGTCAAAGTCACGGAATTACGTATTACACTGAACACAGCCATAGCAATTTCTGCAGGACGAAATGTCATATAATAGCTTGAAACCTAAACTAAGAGAAAAGAATAATCAGTTTAACGATAACTTAACATTGTTTACATAATTTTTTTAGTAGTAGCAAAGGTTTAGAATACCATGTTTCATTCATTCATTGCAAAGGGTTGAAACTAGATGGAAAAGATAATTGGAACACAGCCCAAACGTATAAAAAGGAAATGAATATTTACAAGAAGTAATGCCTGCTAGGGAATTTTCATTACCAACGTAAAATCATTGCTTATTGATTATATATATGAAATTTAATTACAAAAACAAAAATAATCAGGAGTTTATGTATAATAACTATAAAACAAGACTCAAACTAAAATAGAATCAATTACATATAGGTTAATTAATAATATAGGTTGTAAAATTTGTAAAAATAAACATTTCTCAAATTAGCTAAATAACATGAATATAAGAAAATTGACTATTGTAGGAGGAAAAGAGGACTTAATTAAAATTCCTTAATACAATAGAAATCTAAGTGAATCAGTGTTATTACCCTCCAGGACAATACATTTATGTTTTTCAAAATAGTAACTAAAAGACTGGATAATAACAATTTTAGTGATAAAAAAACAAATAAGTGAGCTATGGACTAGGGAAGCTGAAAGACTTGTTGATTTTGAAAACAAAAGAAGGTTGATTTATGATGGTGATAGAGGATGCGTCGATAAAAGATTGCTCTCTGTATAAAATTGTTTAAAGGTGTTTAAAAGTTAAAAATTATAAAAAAAAGTTAAATCAAACTAATCATAGGAGTATTCAATCATGTGTAAGGATTGAATAGTGCAATAGGAGCGTGTCTCTTATGAGATATCTGCAAGATTTGGAGATGCGAGTGCAGCCGGCAGTGATAGCAAAAATAAGGTCTGTGTATTTTGCTTAAACTTATTTGGAATTCCAATTAACATTTTCAAAGTGTACACTCAAATCTTTAGTTGAACATTCGAATTACATAACGCATAAAAAGGCCAAAAACAATAAAATATGATGCATCATAAATTTATCTATAGAGAATTATATCTTTAATATCTATAAAATTAGTGTACTCGCCTTTTTGTAAATTTATCTACTTGAAATATCACGTGCATCATGTATGTTACATTAAATCTTATATCTTCCTTCCAGCTATTGCATGTATATCTTTAAACTATCACTTTCTTGACCTTTAAACACACACATATATAGTTTATAAATTATCACTTATATGTAATTGATTATAGAAACTTGATAATTTTAACAAATTTTTTTATCACAGGCACGCTAGCGTCGTGTTGACTGTGAAACGTTATTTATGGAAGGAAAACCTCCTTCTTTCATGTATATTGCAGTAGCGCATGCGTTTGGAGATTTAGCGCCGACGCAGTAGTGGGACATTTTGTTATAGAGAATACATGTATGATATAGGGTGGCACAATTCCATAAGAATAAATGTACAAAGCAAATTAATAGTTTCAAAATTATTTTATTATGTTCCAATCAGGTTAAAAATTTTCAAATTATTTTATTAAACAGCTTTACATTTATGTGTTGATTTTTTTTTATTCTCACATCCATGATTAAATTATCAATATCATTATTGTCGTATTTCAATCGTTTTATTTAACAGATATTGTTTCTTTCAGAGGTTGTAAGTTAAAGGTAAGATTAAGAATATATTTTCTCAATCTTTGAATATTATATCCAGAACTCAAAGGGAGGATTCTCATGCTTCCGACTAATTAAATAAACATTATAAATAAATAATTAATTACAAAATTTTGAGCTAGTCAATCAAGGGAATAATTATTAAATGGCGCCCATAAATAAACTAAATAAAATTATATAAAAAATATAAATTAATAATATATATATATATATATATATATACTTATTATTAATATAAAAATATAAGCAAAGTACCCTTCAAACAATATTTCACATTATGGTATAAAAGTATAAAAATAAAACATGTGTATAAGGTAAAGTTAATGTTAACAGAGTAAGATTTACTATTTTGAGATGGTTTATATTAATCAAGCAATACATTCACAAATCGGATTATATATGTTAGTATGAGTTGTAAGAGATGCCCTCTTTAATATCTCACTACAGTAATTTGAAACAGTCATCTGTTTGTAAGTTTAAATAGAAAAAAAAAACACGAGTTACATATTTTGTTGTTGCAGACTCTACAGCCAATGCAGCCTCTTCATCAAATGATTCATAACCAATTCAAGAAAACGCTGAAATGCTACACTTCGAGTCGTCTCCATCTAAGCTAATGAAAGTGAGTGACAACCTTCACCGTGAGTTTTATCACGACATTGGGATAGTTATTGGAAAAACCATTACTGACTTTGACAAGTATGAGCTACTCACTAATCATTGGATTCCTCATGGTAACTATGCTTACCCTTATTCTGAGCATAACAAAAAAGGAAAAGTTGAAAAAAGATATGCTGATAAAAATCATTTGGACTCATTTGAATGGCTCGTACTTTCAGATTCCAAAAAGGGTTCTTTTGCAAATACTGCCCTTTATTTACACCTGGCTTGACAGGTTGATTTAAAAAAAAGTGTCCTTGCAAAAACTAGTATCCCAGCCATTAACAAGTTTTTCCAAACTTCTCGTGAAAGATGGCTATTTAAACGTTCATTCCAACAATCACTACCACAAAGCAGCCGTTCAGTTTGGACGAGACTTTTTGCGCACGTATAAAAATCCAGAAAAAGAGATTTCCAACCAGGTGCTTAGTCATCGTCTGCAACTCGTTGAGGAAAATCGCAAATTTTTTTTCCATATTGTAGAATCAATTATATTTGTAGGGAAACAAAATGTTCCGTTTCGGGAACATAGGGATAACGGCCAGTTTTCTTTTAATGAAACCAACAACAATGAAGGTAATTTTAGAGAGTTATTAAAGTTTCGGGTGAAAAGTGGAGATACAGATCTTGAGAATGACTTAAAAAATTAATTATGCAGAGCCACTTATATCAGCAAAACGACACAAAACTGTCTGATAAAAGCATGTGGTGAAGAGATTTTGTCTATCATTCTCAAAAGAGTCCAAGAATGTGGGGTTTACAGCATTATGTTTGATGAGACCACTGATGTCTCCCACCAATCCCAATTAACATTGATTCTAAGACATGTGCATGAAGGAAACATTAGAGAAGATTTCATCCAGTTTATGAATCCTAGAGATGATCATGTCAACGAGGATGAAAATACCACTTTAGAATCAACATCACAGCCGAATTACATCATAGAACCTACAGTCACTGGCGTAGACCTAGCCAGACACGTATTGGCAATGATGAAGTCACATGACCTTAATGTGAAAAATTGTGTTGGTATTTCAACTGACGGCTGTAGTGTCATGACCTCTGATGTTAAACGTGCAGTGAGAGAGATTCAAAAGGAGGCTAAACACGCTGTTTATTCGCCTTGCCATAACCATGCTCTGAACTTAGTCATATCCAAGGAATCGTCAGTCCAGGCAGTCAGAAACGCTGTTGGAACCATAAGAGAGATCATATCTTTCTTCAAAGCCTCATCAAAACGACTTAAAATTCTGCGACAAGTTCTTGGACACTCCCTTACTTCATTGTGCGAAACCAGGTGGATTGAACGGCACGAGAGTGTTATAGAGTTTAAAACATCTTTCTCACAAATCTCTGACGCATTAGAGCATATTTCCAATTGGAAAGATGTCGGTAGCTCATCAAAAGCCAAGACCTTGCTTAATGCACTTTGTGACAGTGAGTTTGTCGTTTGTGTGAACAGCCTATCTGACGTATTGTCAGTAACAATGCCCTTAAGTCGTCTCTACCAGAAAGAAGCCATTGACATAACAAGTGCAAAATACATTCTCTTAAGTACACTGGCAGTCTTAGAAACAAAACGAACCAATTGTGAGGAGGGATTTCACAATATTTTTGAAGCAGCCGAAGAGGATGTTGAACTTAAAACACCTAGTATTTCTAAACAGGAAAAGAACAGAGCAAATTGTAAGTAAAACTCTCCTGAGGAATACTACCGGGTATCCATTTACATACTTCTAGTTGAACATATTTCGGAAGATTTAAAGACACGATTTTCTGAGGAAACTCTAGGGCTTCACAATCTTGCTGTGTTCCTACCTCAGTCCGCTGACAAGAGAACTCCTAAAGAAGAAGAAAACCGTTCTCTAGAAGTTGTATGCAAGCGATATTACAGCTTAGCTAGCTTTAGCAGCTCCTCCGTGATGCTTTGTCATCTTAAAAGGGGAAATCCAAAGTTGGATGTCAAAATGGAAAATACGGCATGAACAGAAACAAGCTATTCCAAAAAATGCCTTAGATGCGTTTTTAAGCTGTGACAAAGAGGTATACCCTGTTATCCACCTTATGCTCAAAGTTCTAGCCTCTCTTCCCGTTAGCAACGTTAGCGCTGAGAGGAGCTTTTCATCTTTGAGATAGCTCAAGACATGGGTCAGATCAACAATGATCGAGGAGAGATTAGTAGGACTGGCCCTAGTCAACATACATAGAGACTTTCCTGTCAATGTTTCTGACGTCATTACACGATTCACAAAGAGTGGCAGTCACAGATTAGATTTTGTTGTGTAAATAAAAAAATTAATTACCTCTAGTTGTACATTAATTGTAATACACGTTTTATGAGCAACTTGATAACGTTCTATAACGTTCTTTTTTCCTTTTCCTTCACCTTCAAAAATCTAAATCTGAGTTACTCCCGCCAAACCCCCCGTGCGCCCCCCACGTCAAAGTCCTGGATCCGTGCCTGCTGGTTCTTACGTAGAGATCGTCGTAATACCTGCAGAATCCTGGGAAGAAGACTTTAATGCTAAATATTCGATTCATTTTGCTCCTATTGAATAGTAGTTATAAAATATTAATTAGTTAACACATCATTTTGTAAAAAAAATACTTAAAAACAAAATATTTAGTACCAAGGTCAAATTCTGGTTTCATTCACCTCAATGATTGCGAAGTTTAAACACAGCTGTGAATTTGACCATATTGTAATCACCGTTAATTTTTGAAACTATTGGGTCATGAACCGGTCGGCATCGGTAAGCACACCAATGAATTTTGAGGAGCAACCTAACACCGTGTGCAATTAGCAATTAGCCACATTTACTGTTAAATCGTGTGGGAAAAAAGGAAGGCAGTGTTTTGAAACAAACGTGATACATGTTAATACTGATTTTATTGTTTGTTTTACAATTAAACCTGATTAGCATAATATTTAAATTTGGAAATTCTAGTTTAGATTTTGACATTTATAAAACTGAACTTAAAAAATACATCAAGTAATGAGGACAAAATCTTAGATTTTTAAATGCTTTTATATTTGGTTAATTTAAAAAATTTGTTTTGGAGATTATGTTTGATTTTGAAGAATGTTAAAGAGTGTATTTCGCTAATCGTGTTTCAGGACCTCCCTTTTTCTACGCCGTTGTCAATTCATATGGAATATTTTACAAGTTTACTATAAACTTCTTATCAACCACATGTAATTTGAATGAAGCATTATTAAATTTGTACAATATTATTACCATATCACGTGGTTTTACTGTTTATATCTACAGTAGTAACTCTTAGAACAATAACTAAAATAAATAATATATATTAGTGTTTTAAATGAAACCCAATGTTTCTAGGTAATTCCACAATATAATGAAAAATGTTGAAAATTCTAAAAAATTGACAATTGTTTCGATAATTGAATATCATCGTCATAATGACAGAAGTTACATTTCTGTATCGGATTTCAAAATTTCTAAGGGTCTGACCCAAATAGACAGCATTACATTCTGGACATACAATTCAATGATACATAGAGCATTTCCAGTTCCTATGAACAAATGTAATTTTGATAGAGAGATTAATACAATTAGACAAATAGCAAGATCCAACGGTTATCCATTAGATATGATAAATAAGCTAATTAATAAAAAAGAGGAAGAAGTGGCATTACAACTAATATTTCCTAAACAAACTGAAGAAATAAAAACTTATAAAACCATCACATATGCAGGAAAAGTAACTTAAGTACAAAATTGTTAAATGTTAAAATAAAAATACCAACATTAAAGAAATCAGGATATATAAACTCAAATGTCCAGAATGTAATGATGTCTATTATGCCCTTAGAAATTTTGAAATCCGATACAGTGAACACTTACGAGCATACAGATTAAAACAACCAGATAAATCCAATTACGCAAAACATCTAGTTGACACCAACCATTCATTGACACCTAACACAGAACTAGAAGTACTACATATTTGTGATAAGAAACAAGAGCTGGATTTCCTTGAAGAGTTGGAAATTAGAAGAGACTTAAGAACGCCACAATATGGAGTCGTTAATGAACAGATAAATCTAGGGAGTTCTCCACTGTTAAACTGTCTTCTTAAGTGATAATTGTAAAGATCAGCAGATATAGTTTTCCTGGTTTTCTATATCATTGCACAGTTATACTGATCTTAATTGGAAAAATGATATCCAGGATATCACCATAGGGCTAATAATATCTAGGCTTCAATATTTGTAATATCACATCTTCTTTTTTCTATTAACATATATTAAGTCAATCACAAGGTAGGTCACTTCTTGGTCTAGCCAAAAATAACTACTAAACATCAGGTAGGCATCAAATGAAATGTAACTTCTGTCATTCTGACGATGATATTTAGTTATCGAAACAATTGTCAATTTTTTAGAATTTTCAACATTTTTCATTATATTGTGGAATTAGCTAGAAACATCGAGTTTCATTTAAAACACTAATATGAGTAGATTCCACGAAGTAAGGGTCGATACAGTTAATTTCATAAATAATATATACATTGTAAATAATGTAAGTAAATTGAGCACAGTGGAAGTCTGTTCTATTGTGAAACAGGCTGAAGCTCCGTTTATGCCCCATAGCCCGATCTTGATGAATATTAGTAGGATGAAAGCTTAGAGAGTATAGATATCAAAAACACGTGACATATGTTGCGTTGTTGAAAATAGAAAAATATGGGAAGTATATTGTGAAAAATCTTTCAGAAGTAGTTTCTATTTAGCCTCTTTGCATCATCTCTTCAAGTAATAATAATATTATTTTATTCACAAGGTAAAGATAAAAAAAGACAATTTATATACAGGTAATGTGTGAATAAATAGAGCTTAATCTATGAGGTATAGTATGTATATCAGAATACACATATATACCTGTATGTAGAGCGAGAACATATAAATAAATAAACAATCAAATATCCAAAACAGCACACAGAACACAAGATGAACTGAAATGTACAGAATAGTTCCTAATCATTAAGTCAAAATTTAAAGTTAAAAACACATAAAAAGTAGTGCTCAAACAACCTAACTAAATATATTAAAAAAAAAGAGAAAAATATTAGTAGTACTCTAACATAATACCAATTGTTAGTAATGTTACGAAACAGCACACTGGTATAGTCCCTAAAACCGACTCTGTCTAAGCCAGGTATAAAAGTTAAAATTATGGCGGATACGCAGTTATAAAAAACTGTTTACGAGTTTACGAGTATCTTATGTAAACATTGTTTTTAGTTATCTAGAAAAAGCCCAGAATTCTCTAGTAAGAGAGGAATTAATATAAATAAGGACCGATCAGCGGAGGAGTTAGTTGATAAAGTGATCTCGAGAAATAAACAAAAAATACACCGAACAGTAAAGTGCTAATAATCAAGTTTGTGTGCATATAAATTAAATATAAGTGATTAGTTAAGTATATATAAATTAAGTGTTAGTGAGTTAGTGTTTAAATAAATTAGTAAGTAGCCATACCGAGTGTTTGAAATTTATCCCAGCCGTAATAAAAACTTTTAATAAATAAGAAAAACATTACAGTAATATAAATAGTTTTCATTTTAATTATCATTATTAATTGTTTTCGTTTACGTAGGTGGTTGGTAAGCTCTCTGATATAATCTTTGACTGTTTTAGTGAAGCGTTGGATTGTGGGTGCGTTTTTAATATTATCAGGTAAGCAATTGAATACCTTTGGTCCCAGATATCGGTAGCATCTCTGACCGACTGATTTCTTCATAAATGGGGGTATATACTTGTCCTTTTGTCGCGTCTTATGTTGGAGAGAATGTGTAAGGGGTTCGTTCTTATCCAAAAATTTTGTTTTTCCTAGTTTCAAGAAATAAAGTTTCCTCAAATCATAAATTTGTGTCTCCACAAATAGCGCTTCACTTGGATATCGGTTTTTTCTACACATTATTAGTTTCAAGAATCGCTTTTGTATGATTTCTGGTATGTTTTGGATACTCCACCCCATCCTATAATACCATAGCCCAGATGCGATTCAACTAAACTGTGGTAAAGAATTTTTTTTTGTTCAAAGTTTAGTATATGTGAGACTTTTTGATTCTATATAGAACACTACGTCATTTTTTTACTAAATAGTTTATATGTACGTCCCATCTAAGGTGGCTGTCATAATACCCAAGTATTTAACCCTTTTCGATGGTAAGATTTCAAGGTCATCTTCTATTGATATTTTTTCAAATGTTGGGAGGCTCGCAGATAAGCTACAGAACGACAGATAGAAAGTTTTTTTGAGATTCATTGATACGAGTAGTAGTCTATTATCGAACCATTTCTTAATGTTACCAAAGTCAGTTTCTATTTTATTCTTTAAGTCGTCCCATGTGTTACTTTCATAGAATATGACCGTATCATCTGCAAAAATTATGATGCTGCATTGTGTTCGTATGTAGAATAAATTATTTAGATAAATATTGAATAGCAAAGGTCCCAGCAACGTTCCCTGGGGTATACCACATGATATAGTTTCTTTTTTGCTGAGTATGTTTTGTATTTTTGTTTGCTGTTTCCTGTCAGTTGAGTATGAGTTGAAAAGGTCATGTGATTTACCCTTCACTCCCAGATCGCCAAGGCTTGATAACAGTATATTGTGGTCCACGGTATCGAATGCCTTTGCCAAGTCTAGAAAAATTCCAATGGAGGTTTTTTTTTATCCATAGAATTATATATTTTGCTCGTGAGTTCTAATATCGCATCGCAGGTGGACTTTTTTTCTGTGAATCCATACTGCGCTCCTGGCAACAGATTGTATTTCTTCAGAAACGAATTTAGTCTTTTTTTATGATTTTTTCCATACTTTTACCCAAATTTGATATAATGTGGAACCTCGGTCTTTTCGCCAGTTTTGTAAACAGGTACCACAGTTGATATTTTGAAAGCAGAAGGAAAGTGACCACTTGACAAGGATTTATTGATAATATAACGTAGAGATTTGGCTATGTAAGTTGATATGAGTTTCAGTGTTTCCAATTTCAAGCCATCGGGTGCTAGTGATTTTTCATCTTTCAACTGCAAAATAGTTTCTTGTATTTAATAGGCGTCAGTGGGAAAGAAAAAAAGGTGTGATCTGATTTAATTTTCGTTTCCGTATAATTTCTGTCCTGCTTAATATTTTTTGCTACATTTGCAGCTACATTGCTAAAGAATGAGTTGAATTTTTCAGAGATTATAATTGGATCGCAAGTTATATTTCCATCCTCAGTCTGCATCAATGATATATCGTAATAGTCTTATTTTGTTTCTTCTTTACACTTATTTATATTTCCTTTGATTCGTCCATTGGTTCTACTAGTTCACTGTACTAGAAAATTACAGCCAAAATAACATTCTCAACATGATTACCAACCAAAATGTAAGATTATAAAATATATTGAATAATATTATTATAAAATAGGGAAATGATTTTTATCAATTGAATGTAAATCAAATCTAACCGAATCAGCTTGCCAAATGCAATATCGGTATTACAGCACATATTGTATTTTAAATTAAAATGAATGAGTTTATATGTTTGACCTATTTAATAATTGTTCTTGTGATTTATTCTTAATGCAAATATTATTTCAACGAGTCGTTGCCACCGTATGCTCACTCGTTTGTAAATACTGGTTGCTACTGGGTTGTGAGCAGATTTTTTATTAGTACATTTATAGATGCTTACGTAACGGACCCGGAAATAAATTTCTCTACTAGAAATCTCCGACAATATCTGGATGTACTAAGGACGCCGCTTCATTTATTAGCAGTATAAATAGCCTCTCTAATTTAATCTGTCTTAAGTTTATTCAAATACAAACTACAATCTTTTTCTTATACGGTGTGGTTAGCAAAAAGTAGAAAATCGACAGGTACGAAATAAAAATAACAACTCGGGTTTCTAGAGAAATTATCCACTTAAAAAGCGTAATCCGGGCAATGTATATTTAACCATTTTTGTCAGAACTGTATATTGATTCTTGTGTGTGATTTCATTAACAATAATTTAGTATTAGTCATTTTCATCTCTTATTCGTATCGCTATTGGAGAATTTTCATATTGGATGACTAACTACATTATAAGATCTATTTACAGTAGAATCGGTAAATGAAATATGTATATTATCCAACCAATTTTATTCTATTGCTTTCAAAGTAGGCCACCAAAATAATTAATTGAAGCAAACAAATCATTCATTCTCAATTCTCTTTTGGGTCTTCTTTATCAAAATATTTTGATGAAGTTCGAAATTAAGCTGAAGCGTTACAACAAATTTCTATAACAAACACGTCATTCATCTGAATAGAAGAGAAATCAATAAAATGTAACATATATATTAATACAGTTCCTTTATTTGAAATTTGAAGAGACGATAAAAAAAGGAAAATTATTTATACTTTTGTGTGCAATACTTTTGATATACACAGTATTATATAAAAAAATCAATATTTTTGAAAGATTCAGTATATATCAAATTTGATATTTTTGATTCCCGATGATATTTATATAGAATGTATTTAATGATGAATAGATCATGTTACAATTTGGAAAAAATATTCAAAATTTCAGAAAACAGTATATTTACAGTAATAATAAAAGAATTTAAAATCTCTTTTTGTTATTGAGAAACAAATTTAGTTTTTTTTTTAAAAAAGGAAAAGTTCGTAATCACAGGAGGAAATAATTATTTATTTGAAAAAAATTTAGTTAGTTGAATTTGATACCTTGAAAGGACAACATCGTATTTTAGAGTTGTCCAAACATTTTGTAGAATCGAAATAGAATAACAAATTTAGTAGTATAATCAATAATTGTAAGGCTTCGTTCGATACCCATCTAAATTCAGTGCGTGTGTGTTTTTTTTGGAAAATTTCTAAATCATATTAGAAAGAAAGTGAAATTTCCAGAATTCTAAATTACATTTAGAATTGTACGAGTTGTTCCTGTTCCTAGTTGGTGAGTCTATTCCAGTTATTATTATTTAGCAAATGATCAGGGATTGGAAAAAAATTTCAATTAGATGCATCTAAAATTATAACAAAGAATAATTTGAATTCATATGAAATACTGATACGTATAAAAAGAAGTTGAACTATTTGAGTAATTATTACAAAACTTCAAGACGGTGATCGTGACATTCATATGAGTCATGTGACAATTTAAATGTTGAACCTTTTAATTGAAAAATGTATAAACGTTGTAATTAGATATTAGGTGTGTTTTTTTAGTTTGTAGGTTGTTTTTTAGTGTTAATCTTTCTGTTAAAAAATTACGATTTTGTTATTAGATATAAAAACTAGAATTTGAATTCTGAGATTTAATTATAATATCTAAATTTGAACCCTAACTTACTGTTATATTATATTTGGAAACAGTTTAATAGAAATTAAATTCATATAATTCAATAGAGATTTTATTTTTGGCAATGACATTTCAATAATTATTAGTGACAAATAAATCATTTAAATATCATCAATGTCATAAGGGAATTGTAAAGTCTCATAGAATAAAAGAATAGGAGTTAATATTTCATTTGAATAAACCGTAAAGATCATCAGGCATTTTTTAAATTTATTAGCGCATTGATCCCACCCTGAGTAAAGACTAATAATAGTTCTCAATTAAAGATATATATATATATATATATATATATATATATATATATTGTGATGTAAATTTCTTTATTATATAATTTATAACAAACTATGATTAACTTACCTTTGGCAGCTCATATATATATATATATATATATATATATATATATATATATATATATATATATATATACTAACCGGGGCATGAAGTACTCTCTCGTTTTGGGTTCAGGCCCTAAGATATGTAAGAAATTCATTGATACTTTTTATATGGATTTAATAAATTATTTGAAGCAATGTTGATATATATTTTAATTTGATTTAAATTTTTTTTTATTTATTTAAAACATTTTTTTAAATAAATCAAATTGTGTCACGCCGCTGGCGCTTACGACATGCTAAAAGAAATACATACAACCTTGAGAAACAACACTTGCGCAAATCGATATTTTGTTGCAAGCTTAAACATCAACGAGAAACAGTTGAACGTTTTCTATACGTATGATTGAACTAAGATTATACAAGATATTTACATTTGTTTCATAAAAAAAATTATGTTAAGAGAAAAGATAAAATTACATATATGGATTTAACAAATGGACTGGAAAATTGTTTATAAAATTATATACTACTATTTATACGGGCAATCTTTAAAAACAGGTAAGTAAATAAATTCTTATTAATTAATTTTAATTATAAATTAATTTGATTTTGAACTTTATTCTTTTATTTATTTACTATGGTCTTTATATTTATTTGTTTTTTATAGAGAAATGATCATTTTATTGTAAAGTTTGCTTTGAGACCCAAAGAATGAATTTCACTGACCTTTTTGTTGAAGATTTAAAATTTCAAAATGTCTACACCTTGGCGTCCCTTATGCACTGTTATGGATCCCTAAGTGTCTGTATTTTCTTCCTGTATCCTTATTTCTTGATTGGGAAACTGGGTTAAACTTTTTATTGTGTCTTTACTTGTAAATTGAATTCATAATTTCACCAAAATTTTGTAAAGCTCAACTACATGCAGTTCTCGTTTCAAATCTTCCCGACGACACTCATTTGTTTTTCCAAACAACCTTTAGCTTTTTTGAACTCATCGATCGTTTTTTCTAGGACATTTCGTTATTAAGAAATCTTTGTGGCTAAGGTCGAGATTTAATTTGGAGTAGAAAATATTTTCCAGGTCGATTCGACTTGTCTGTGAAATTGTCTCCTAATCTCTGGATTACCCCGATTTTGAAATAAAATACATAAAACTCCTGCCACATGGCAGAGATTCATTGATCGAGTCATTGGGGTCGATCTTAAAAATTACGTTTTGATCTATTTGGATAATATTATGATCTGCACTCCAACCTTTAGTAAACACCTAGAAGTCCTTCGAGAAGTTATAAAATGAATAAGGGATGCGGAATGGACATTAAATAAAGATAAATTCAAGTTTTGTAAAGCCGAATTAAAATACTTTGGTTATGTAGTTAATAGCTCAGGATTTATTGTGGATGCCGAGAAGGTATATGCACTTTTACGTATTCCACATTCCAGGGATGTTTCTGAGACTCGGAGAATTATGAGTTTAGCATCCTAGTACAGACGGTTTGTCTCAAATTGCTTCGATGTCAAACTCACTAAGGAAGAATACTAAATTTGTTTGGGATGAAATGTGCGATGTAGCTCTTAATACCATCAAGGAACACCTGGTATTGGCACCTGTCCTATCCTGTCTAAACTTTGATTTACCCATATTGCAAACATATGCATTAGACTATGGGTTAGGAGCAGTCTTATGCCAGATTTAGAACGGCGAAGAAAAAGTTATCTGTTACTTGTTTCGATCTCTGACCAAAATCGAAAGAAATTTCAGGAGGACTGAAAAAGAATGCTTCGTCCTTGTCTTGAAGGCTCTCAAGACTCTTTGCACTCAATAGCCTTATGAAATCAAAGAGTCCAACAAGGGCTTAAAAATTAAGATATATAAAACTATCCATAATAACATATGGTAGCGAAACGTGGACTATGACCAAAGCAAACGAAGATAAACTCAGATGCTTCGAACGAAAGATTCTCAGAAAGATATTTGGACTCTACTACGATCCGACGACCAACCGATATCGCATTAGAACTAATGCAGAGGTCCAAGAACTATACAAAGATAGCTATATTATCCAGGAGATTAAATCCCAGCGTTTCAGATGGGCAGGACACGTACATAGGCTACACGACGAAAGACTTGTAAAACTGATATGGGAAGAGAATCCAACAGGCAAAAGACCACTCGGACGCCCCAGAATGCGTTGGAGAGACAACATAAGATCAGACCTCAAAAAAATAAACATTCCACTCGATTACAGGGTGATGGAAGACAGGACCTCCTGGAATAAAGTTGTGCAGTCAGCCTAGACCCACCCAGGGTTGTAGCGCTAAGTGATGACGATGATAAAACCGAAACGTCACGATGTATAATGACACATGCATATTAAACATAGAAAGTGGAGCAAGTAATTCCGGATATTCATTCGAAATATTTCAAAAATAATTAAGGTTTCTATTTATTGCGTTCCAGAAGCAAAACTGAAAGAGCCCTTGTAAATCCTGTAATGCAAAAGTTATGTAAAACAGGCATATATATATAAAACAACCAAAAGCGAACTACAACTAGTCTAATTCTGAACGTAGCGTGACCTTTTCTGTAACTCGTATTTATGCGATGTATCTCGTACCCATCTGTGACTACACTGGATTATATTTGCAGTCACATCAAGTAGAAATTTATTTAGTTACAAACATCGAATATTATTAATTCATATCTGTGTGATACATCCAACTATAAAGACGCAACATTACCTTTATTGTGTACATTTTCGGGAACAGTGAGTTTTCGGAGAAACGACATTAAATTTTCCTGGGATCAATATGCACTCTTGTATTCCAGGAAAATATAAAAGCTGGATACGTTGAAGGCTTCCAGGAATTACTAAAATATCAGAATTAATGTGACCGTTGTCAAATTCCATTTTTTAACTAAATGCTTACATAGGGTTACTAATAACCTCAATACGAAATAATATCAAAATCGGCATTATAAATAAAAAAACGTAAATATTTCCACGAAAATTTTTATTCCAAACATATTTTCTATCTATGCTCGTTACAAACCGCCTATGAACATTTTTCGTAGGCAGTTTTTGTTTTTCTGTCATTTATTCGTTTACACAACTGTGCATGCTAGATAATAATAATACTGACTTCATGTTTTTCAGTGTGTGAGAAACTAATCTTTTTTTATTACTAAATGCAAACAAAGAAGTATCCATTTCGTTTTCCCTATTTGGGTCAGATTATATACAGTCAACATTTTGTCAGTCAATGGGATAGACGTAAACCAATTGTCCATTGTAATCTTCCTTCCTGTTCCATGGATGCTCTCGGTCAATGTTCTCACATAACAATCTGGCACAGGTTCTTTATTCGGTATTTTTATTTTTCCAGTATAAGGAATAGTAATATATAGAAGGTGCGGAAGTTCCACATTGTCATTATTTTGAGTCCATACTTATCAGGTTAAGAGCTAGTAAACCAAATGGACAGTTTCCCCTAAATACCAACAGCTGTTCATCTATGGTAAAATAAGTATGGGGTGTATAACATCTTGTACAGTTTGAAAAAAATATTTTTCTACAACTGCTATGAAAAGTAGCATATATCTCATATCTTACTTAATTTCAAAACCATATATTGCTCACACTGTGAGAAATATTATTTCTCACGGCACTTTGCCCACACTACATACATTTATATGGAGAATCCAGTAGAGGATACTCGATGCCCAGCCAATTTCAAAAACTTATACTCGACGCACAGCCGTTTTCGGTGGGTGGTCCTCGATGCTTAGACTTATTCTACAAAACTATTTATTTGTATTCTTTAAATTTGTGCAGTTGTAGAAAAAGTATAGTGTGTAACATGTGGGAAAAGCACTTTTCTCACTCGTGTGTTTGCGGCACTCGCCCTTGACTCGTGCCACAAACTTCCACACTCGTGAGAAAAGTTGAACTTTTCCCACTTGTTGCACAATATACTATTTCCTACGAGCGTGCGCAAAGTTACACTTTTTCACATGGAACTTAAAATTAATATTTACAGTTGAATTATTGGATCTTTACCCGTGCGTCATTAATATCTGATAACATAATTATTAAGTGGCATCTCATTCTATTAATAGTGAAGAACATAACAAAATAATTTGATATTTGTCGGTTATGTTATCAGATATTAATGATCCAATAGATCCAATAATTCAACTGTATTTACCTTGTATAATGATGAATGAATATATTGTCAAACAACAATAAGTGCACTTGTCAACTTTGACATATGATGTCAGATTTTTCCTTAGTTTCTGTTAGTAAGAATCTCCAAACACAATTTTACATTTAAATGTTTAAAAGCTGTTGAAATGAGCAAATCTGGCGACGAGCTATTAGATTCTATTGTAGAGGCCGCAAGTTTAAATTTACTGCCCACCTTATCGGAAGAAAAATATGAGAAATAATATAAACTTTTTGAATACCGGTGCCACAATAAAGGAGCAAATAGTATCAAAGAGGATGTGTTCCTGGCTTATTTTGCAGATTTACGAAAACATTTCAGCCAAATACTTTATGGAGTAAGACCTCTATGTTAAAAAGTGTCCTTAAAGTCAAAATAAACTTGGATGAGTCAATATTTCAAACTAACATCGTTTTAAAAGAAGCAACGTGTGGGATATCGTGCCAAAAGGGCCAAAATCTTTGACAAAAGTAAAGTTTCCAGATTTATGAAAGAAGCTTCTGATTAAATTTATCTTCTAATAAAAGTCGTCACCATTTTCGGGTTGGTCGGTGCTTACGGGCGCGATGAACTTTGCAGTGAACTTAACACCTCACGCTTAGTGGAGATGCTTTAGACGTACTCCAGACGATACCTCTGGAAGATACGGATGAGTTCGAGCAGCTGAAGAAGAGGTTGGATATGTGATATGGTCACGAACATCTAGAGCACTTGTACCAATCCCAGCTGAAGAACCGAAGGCAGAAACGGGACGAAACCCTTCAAGAGTATGAAGTGGATATTGCCCGACTAGTTCGATTCGCTTATCCATCAGCACCAGAGAACATGATGGAATCTCTGGACATCCAGGCCTTTATTGATGGCTTACGTGACTCCGATATGCAGAGGACGCTTCGTTTAGCCCATCCCAAAACATTAGTTGACGCACTGACAGCTGCTCTTGAATATGAAGCAGCAACGAAGGCTTCGGGTTATAACAAAGGTAGGACCATACAGGAAGAAGGTGACGATGACAGCTTGACCAGATCGTCAACTTGTTTGAAAGGTATGGTAGACAAAAAGCCGAAAAAGATCCGGTGGTGTAACTGTGGCGAGCTAGAGCATGCACGCAGTTCGTGTGAGCGTTCTACGACTCCTGCAAACCACGAACTTCTTAAATGCAAATCAGCCACGAAGGATTCGCGGTACAACAAAAATAGGACCATGCAGGAAGAAGATGACGATGACAGACTTGACCAGATCAAATGCTGGAGATGTGGCGAGCTAGAGCACGTACGCAGTCCATCTAAGCGTCCCAAGACTCCTGCAACCCAAGAACTCCAGTCACAGGGGAAATCAGAGACTGGCGAACACCAAGCTGATGTGAATCACCGAAACGCCGACTCTGTGCCTAGACGGTCGTGCCCAACAGACTGCTCCCACTGCACTAAGGCGGAATCTAGGAAGGCTGCAGTTTCAAGAACTACTGTAGTCAACAAGGAATGGTCACCCACCAGGATCAAAGAAGATCAGGAGAATGATCCTCACCTGAAGATGATCCGGCAATGGAAGGAAAAAATCGGCGACCTACATGGCAAGAAGAGTCAAGATTTTCACCGACACTCAAGGCATATTGGGCTCAGTGGGACTCCCTTGTTCTGGAAAAAGGGCTGTTGAAAAGAGTCCTTGAAAACGATGAGTAGCTGAGGTACTGATGAAGTTACACGACAGTCCATCGGGAGGCCATCTGGGAGTGAAGAAAACCCTGCAGCGAGTCCGTGAAAGGTTTTATTGGATGACAGCTCCGAAGATGTGAAGGACTGGTGTAAGAAATGTACGATTTGTGCTACGAGTAATGGACCACATCGCAAGAGAAAGGCACTTATGAAAAAGTATAATGTTGGAAGCCCTTCCAAAAGGATTGCTTTAGATATCGCTGGACCAATTCCGAAGACAGAAAATTATAGTAAATACATCCTGGTTATAATGGATTATTTCATAAAATGGATGGAAATTTACGCGATCCCGAATCCAGTGGCCACAACTGTCGCGGATGTATTGGTGAAAGAATTTATTAGCCGATATGGAGTGCCCTTGGAAGTCCACAGTGACCGGGGAAGAAATTTCGAAAGCCATCTATTCCAGGTGATTTGCGACAAGCTGGGAATGAAGAAGAATAGGACAACAGCATTACATCCACAGTCAGATGGAATGGTCAAGAGAATGAACAGGACAATTGGAAAATACCTGTCCAAAGTAGTTTCCAGCCATCAGAGAGATTGGGACCAGTATCTTTCCCTATTCGCATTGGCTTATCGATCTGCCGTCAATGAGTCCACGGGTGAAACACCTGCGAAAATCCTGTTTGGACGTGAAATGAAGCTTCCTTGTGACCTGGAATTTGGCTGTCGGCCTGGAGAAGATCTAGCAGGAGAAGACTACATGATCTAATTGAGAATAAAGCTGGACGATATTCACGAATGAAAAGTCGGTATGACACGCAGGCCACAGTAGGCGGGTTTAAAGAAGGAGCCAAAGTATGGTTACACAACCCGACGAGAAGAAAATGATTCTCTACAAAATTATGTTGTTATCGCATAAGCAAGATCCCCAATGGAAAACCAAAAGTAGTTCACCATAACCGACTAGCGCTATTCGAAGAAGACCATGACCTAGAGAAAGGAGTAAACCATATTCGAGATGTGTCTGACCCTACCTTCGATGAATTTATGGACGCGTATGGAGGTACCGGGAAAGCTAGATATGGAGTCGCTTCAGAACAACGACAAAATTTATTCACGCTTCCGGAAGATTATTCACTGGCATACAACATCCCCGCTCGTATCAAGAGCGCACGAGGATTGGCAACCGTCTTTCGAAAGTTCGGGCAATTAGAAAAACTGGAAGATCAGATTCCAGCCCCTGACAAGACACTGAAACTGAAACACAATTCGCGGTACGTCTTCTACGTGGTAAATAAAAATAAATTTCAAAATCGATCTACCTACCACGATGTGTGGGAAGCACTTCGCAACCTCCGAAACCATGTGTTGGAATCCAGCGTGAAGAAATTGGCTATGCCTAAGATAGCGAGTAACCAGTTGGATTGGCGAGTCAACAGGAGCATGGTAGAGGTGATCTTCCACTATATCGGTATCCAGATATTAATTTGTAGCTACAACCCCGGTTATCAGTATCCGATGAAGACGGTGCCCTGTTATTTCCATAAGATCGGAAAGTGTAGAAACATCCAGTCTCGGCTACACAAAAGTTCCAGGAGGAACTTCTTTTTTAAGTAGGGGGTAATGTTACGAACTCGCACACCGAAGTAGTAATAGTAGTAGCACAGTTTAAAGCTTAACAGAAGCAGTTGGCTCACTCTACCGATTTTTGTGTTACAACTTTCATCTCACTCATTCACACTCATGGGAATCAACTTCCCGTTGCGTAGAAAGTTAGTTATTTATTACACACAGTTGTCAGATATTTTATTGTATTAATTGGATACGCCCCTAAGCGTGTGGGTTACAATTTTCGGTTAAGCAGTGGAAAATTTGAACCATGAACATCAAAGATGCCGACATCGAGTGAGCCAACTGCAGGTGTTAAGCTTTAAACTGTGGCACAGATAAAGGACACCTAGCACAACCTAGCACACGTTAAGCTTTAAACTGTGGTAGTAGTTTAAGTGAATATACTGTGTATATAATATAAATTAGTGAATAGTGTAGTGAATAAAAAAATTAAGTAAGTGAACCTACCGCGTGTATGAATCTATCCCACCTGTCAGCATAAACTGTTTTAAATAAATAAATAAACATTACACAAATATAAGTTGTCGCGAACTACTCACGACCTGTCGGCGAATGTGTAACGACCTGCTGGTATCGTTTTGGTGCCGTCTGAAGTCGTGTCGTTGTCGGTAGATGTGAAAACGCCCATTAGTCGGTTTTCTTCGGAAAACGGTCAACATTTTGATTTGTGAAATATTTATTTAAAAAAACAAAAACAAAGAAAGGTTGCAGAAACCACAATCCATAAAGATAACAACTTTTTCGTTAATATCAACTTGATATGAAAAATTTGTATATGAACTGTGTTGAAGTATCATAGATATACATCACGAACATGTAGAAAGTAGTAAAATATTTCAATTTTGTAAAGTTACCTTTATTACTGTTTACAATACGAACTAAACTTATATTTCACGAAAAGTAAACATTTTGCGAGCAGATGTTTTTGTTGAGTAAATGGATGAAGTTTTGGTAAAATATTGGATGATTATCTTCTAAGCTTTAGACATATAAAGTAGGATAGTTTATCTTACCAAAATATTAGATTCGAAGTAGAACGTAAATATAAAGAACACTTATCGTTTTAATCCTCTACGTAATCTAATTTATTGAATCAATTAATAATAAGTACCATATTTCAGTATAAATATCTTTATCTCTCTTATATATACACACACCATGATTAAACGAATTTAGAAATGATGAATGATGAAAAGCGATGAACGATTGAACATAATGAATATTCCTGAGAAATGAAAAACAAATCAATAGAAAAATGTACCTAGCAACTAGAATGCGTTGAAGCTTTTGAATAAATTGTGATAGCGGCCTGAGTTGGGAACGAGTGTTATTTTACAAAACAACAGCAGCAATCATAAGCGGCCCCGTGGGTTTACTGCACTTTCAATAATTCGTTGCAGCAACAGGAACTGGAAGTCTAGACTGGTCACAGACCCTTATAATATGCCAAAATGTATTCAACTTTTTTTTACTATAACGGGTGTTGCAATATTTCATAGGCTTTCCACGAAATACAAATAAGGAAGAATTTTAGAGACAAGAAATGTTTTACATCATTAATTAATAAAAAATGATACATTTCCTCAATTTACAGATTGTAAAGTAAGTTGTAATGAAGAGATTAATCCAAATAAACTATTAATTTATACATAAAGACACACATGAATATATAGGTTTTAAAATAATATTATTAAGTTATTACCCTTACAATCTGACATGTATAAAAGTAGAGATGCTCCTTTTGACGTGGAATTAGGAGGGGTTTGAGGTTTAAAAAGTCTTTATTTACAGAAGTTTGTTATTTCCTAACTACAGTGAGTCTGCGACCAAAAAACTGCATACGATTTTTTTACATTTTCTTACAGATTTTGACCTCCCAAAAACAGAAAAAATATTCAAATTATTATATCACATAAGTTTTTATGTATATTGCAGTATCTATGTTCATTGGTAATAAACCTATATGATTTTTATTTTATAATGGAGAAAAACAACCTGAGTTGTTGGAGAAACAAAGAAAAGCTCTCAGTAGACATACTGATATTCAAGTGAACAGTGCTGTTGTCTGTTAATCATGGCTACAAGGGGTTGTGTTATTTCTCCAAACAGTTTTTGTTATATCTGTGGTGAATTCACTATTAAAAGTCAACAGAGAAATATAAGTGATTGTGTAAGGAAAGTTTATTTTGCTTACTTTAAATTAAAACTTGGTGATCAAGATGAACCATGGACCCCGCATAAGGCGTGTAGAAGATGAGAAGAAGATCTTCGTTTGTGGTTTAAGGGAAAGAAAAATGCATTTCGATTTGGTATTCCTATGATATGGCGTGAGCAGAAAAATCACACCACTGACTGCTACTTCTGCTCAGTTGACGTAGAGAGATTCAATTCAAAAAACAAAAGAAACATAAGTTATCCAATCTTGACTCAGCTATACGTCCAGTGCTCCATAGCTCCGAGATATCTATCCCGCATCCACCTTCCAGTTTGAATGAATACCCTAGTGACTTGGAGGACGGAGCTACGTTACCTCCTCCGGGTGAATCAAGCTCAGATTTATCTTTTGACGAAGATGGAGGGCCTCAACTATTTTCTCAAGGTGAGCTCAATGATTTAGTTAGAGATTTAGGTCTTTCAAAAAATGCAGCCGAACTGTTAGGTTCTAGATTAAAAAATAAAAACCTTTTATCACCTGGCACTTCTTTCTACTGGCACAGACACCGAGAAAAAGAAATTACCCAGTTTTTCTCAAAAAAAGGAAATTTAGTTTTATGCAATAATGTGGAAGAACTCATACATCGCTTTGATATAAAGTATGACTCATCTGAATGGCGTCTATTCATTGACTCATCTAAGACTAGCCTTAAAGCAGTATTATTGCACAATGGAAATAAATTTGCCTCGGTTCCGATTGGACATTCTGTGCATATGAAAGAAGATTATAAATATTTGGCCATTATCCTTGAAAAAATCAAGTATGAAGACCATCAATGGATGATTTGTGGGGACTTCAAAATACTGACAATGCTTTTGGGTAAGCAGACAGGCTATACCAAATACCCATGCTTCTTATGCTTGTGGGATAGTAGAGCCAGAGAACAGCACTGGAAAAAAAGTGATTGGCCATCCCGAGAAACTTTAAAACCTGGAGAGAAAAATGTTATAAACACCAGAAAAGGTTTTTTTGCCCCCTCTCCATATCAAATTAGGGTTGATGAAACAATTTGTAAAATCGCTGAAAAATGATGGAGACTGTTTCAAATATTTATGTACAAAATTCCCGAAGCTGTCAGAATCAAAGTTGAAAGAGGGAGTTTTCACCAGCCCCGATATAAGAAAATTTTTAACGGACCCTTCATTTGTGGAAACTATGAATGAGAAGGAAAACGAAGCTTGGGTATCGATCAAGGACGTAGTGCGAAAGTTTTTGGGAAATACTAAGGATCCTAATTATCAAACCATTGTGCAACGGATGGTAGCAGCATACGAAGCTCAAGGCTGCAAGATGAGCTTGAAGGTCCATTTTTTACACTATCACATAGACTATTTTCCTGAAAACCTGGGAGCTTACAGTGAAGAGCAGGGGGTGCGATTTCACCAGGATGTCCGTGATATGGAGAGAAGGTACCAAGGGCGATGGGGTATCACTATGCTTGCTGACTACTGTTGGCTGCTTAAGCGAGAAACTGAAGATGGAAATCGGAAAAGGACTCGTCAAAGTATCAAGGAAAAGAAGAAGAGGTTTCATAAAGAACATGAATAAGTATATGTATTAAAATAATGTTTCGTTTGCTTTAAAAAAAATATTTATTGTTTGAAAATTTTTAATAAAGGAGTGCTTTATACTCCGTTTTTAAAAGGCATGGAGTAAGAAATCAATCATTTTGGCCGGAACCATAGTCATTTAAAAAAAGTTAAGGCTTCTAAAATTATCTCATTTCCGAAAATAACCGTTTTGTAATATTATTTAAAATGAAATTTCAAATTATCAATAATATAATAAACTGTGGATTATATCACTGACATCAATTTTCCAGAAAATTTATTATTATGTATAAAAGGGCGTAGACGAGTCCCTCCACTAAGCTCCAGGTAGTTGTAATCCTACATACAATAAATGATTAAATAAATGTTAATAACAATTTTATACAAATACATATATATATATATATTTAATTTGAAAAAAGATATTTGCCAACTTATTTGTAATGAATATTTTTGTGGGGATGTGGCAATAAGACTCCAGAGTAAATTCTTCAAGATATTTATTCCCGAGCTTTCGAATGATTTTCATTCATTATCAAGGGCTATAAATAATTGGTCAATGTTATCATTAATAATAATTAAATGAAATAATGAATACTTACATAAAATCTATAGCGAATTTTGGAATAGTTGTAAATTTTTATAATAAACTCTTTTAAACATAATTCAATGAAAAACTCAAAAAACAATATGACAATAAACAAAATATTTGATCTTGAACTACTACAATTTTTATTTTTTAATCATAAAATTAAAGATTGTTATGAATCTTCTGTTCTTTTTTCATAATCTAAAAGATATGCATAGATAACACTAAGGTTATTTAAATCTGTTTTTTTATTTATTACATAATTTTGTTTTGCAATATATGTTGTTTCCAAAAAAAGGCGTTTTCTATAATTACTTTCTATTGCTAAGACTTTGGCAGATTGATAATCCATAGAATGGCCTTCATAAAACACGTGTTCCGCTAAAGCACATCTATCAGGATATAATCTACTGTCACTTTTAACTACTAATATTACATCTCCAACTTATATTTCATTTCCATATATAAAATCTATCACACCTAAAATTTCTGGAGTATTCAAACCACATAATATCAAAATTGCGAATAAACAATGTGTTACAATAAAATCAATTTTCAGTAAGATCAAAGACAAGACTCCTACTACTAAATTAACTAATATAGTTTATGAGATTCCTTGCAATATCTGTAATAAGAAATACATTGGTCACAGTAAAAGATCGCTAACCAATCGAATCGCCTCTCATAAAAGTGACAGTAGATTATATCCTGATAGATGTGCTTTAGCGGAACACGTGTTTTATGAAGGCCATTCTATGGATTATCAATCTGCCAAAGTCTTAGCAATAGAAAGTAATTATAGAAAACGCCTTTTTTTGGAAACAACATATATTGCAGAACAAAATTATGTAATAAATAAAAAAACAGATTTAAATAACCTTAGTGTTATCTATGCATATCTTCTAGATTATGAAAAAAGAACAGAAGATTCATAACAATCTTTAATTTTATGATTAAAAAATAAAAATTGTAGTAGTTCAAGATCAAATATTTTGTTTATTGTCATATTGTTTTTTGAGTTTTTCATTGAATTATGTTTAAAAGAGTTTATTATAAAAATTTACAACTATTCCAAAATTCGCTATAGATTTTATGTAAGTATTCATTATTTCATTTAATTATTATTAATGATAACATTGACCAATTATTTATAGCCCTTGATAATGAATGAAAATCATTCGAAAGCTCGGGAATAAATATCTTGAAGAATTTACTCTGGAGTCTTATTGCCACACCCCCACAAAAATATTCATTATATATATATATATATATATATATATATATATATATATATATCCAAACCAACCCCATTTGCCGATTATTTCACCCAATTAGCAGGTAATTGAAGACACTTGACAAACAGGTAGCTCAAAAATGATTTTATTATTGTGAAATATAGTCTTTTCAGTTCTAAGAAAATGCCCCCATAATACAATGTACTTACTAGAACTTTTCAACTATAAAAGTAGCGGAAAGGTTGAATATTTTCAATTCACAGTTCATCTGTTCTGGAGAAACTTCTGTGTTGATTGATTTCCCCATTATTACTGTTATTTGTTATTATTTTTTACCGTTATTGTTAACTGGTGTTTATTTTTGTTCATCTATACAAGTTCTCTTCTCATCACACGAGACAAACACCTAACTACACCTTCCAACTATATAATGTTCCAACCAAATTCGACCAGATATGGAAGATTTATCACCATCTAAACGACCTAAAGTTGGCCCATTGTCGCTGAGCGAAAAAAATCTGATATTAAATTGCTATTCCTCGTTGAAGAACGAAGAAATTAGAAGAAAAATCATGAATTTGACGGGAAGTGTTGATGAAACTGTGGAGATTACTGCAACAATGATGGGTGTTTCAAAAGCAACAATTTATAATTTAATGGAGGAGAAAAAAAATGGAAACATCACAGCCCCAGCAAAGTCCCCAGGCCGACCCAAACTTGAAATGGATGACGACTTGAAGAATGGAATAAGGCGTAAGGTGCATGCTTTTTTCTTTAGAAAAGAGATCCCAACTCTCTCCAAAATTATGGCTTCGGTTCAAGAAGATTCAGATTTTCCGAAAATGTCTCGAAGTACATTATGGAAAATTTTGAAGGAACTTGGATTTGAATATAAAAAAATTTATCCGAACGCAATGTTGATTGATAAAGACGACATTGTCACTTGGAGGAGGAGTTATTTGCGCAATATTCGAAAAGCAAGACTAGATCAAAAACGAATTTATTATTTGGATGAGATTTGATTAAATGAAGGTCATACTGTTTCAATGTTTTGGCAAGACACGAATGTCAAAAGTCGGAGGCAGGCAGCTCTTGAAGGGTGGTCAACAGGCCTCAATCCACCAGCAGGAAAAGGACGTCGACTCATCATTACTCATATCGGAAGTGCCGAAGGTTTTGTTAAAGGTGGATTGTTGTGCTTTGAGTCGAAGCAAACCGGAGATTATCATGAAGATATGGATGCAGACGTTTTCGAAGAATATTCCTCACAAATGTTAGATCTAATTCCAACGGGCTCAGTCATTGTTATGGATAACGCAAGTTATCACTCCAGGTTAGTGGAGAAATTACCTTCAACTGCATGGCGTAAACAAGATATCCACGATTGGCTAACCTCGAAAAATATTGAATGCCCAGATAACCCTCTGAAAAATGAGCTCTTGCAACTGGCCAATTCACATGAATACAAATATAGTAGTATCACTGTCAACTCAATCCCATAGAATTAATATGGGCCCAAGTGAAAGGGAAAGTTTCAAGAAAGAATACGACATTCAAAATGAGTGACGTAAAAGTTTTATTAGACGCGTTAGGTAACGTAACCAAAGAAAACTGGAAAAAATGTGTTGAACACGTGATACAAGAAGAACTAAATATGTGGGAAATTGATCATATCAGTGAACACATGATTGAACCATTTATAATCAATGTTAATAATGGAAGCTCAACAGAATCGTCTGATTCTGATATATAGACTAGTTTTTGTGTTAGTGATTACTATTATTTGTTAGACTTTTTTTTATAAATATTACATTAATTCGTACTTTATTCCTGCATTTTTCTTTTTTCCTCTCCTATTGTAAACGGTATATTAGTAGTAAAGTTGATACCTACTGCAAAAAATTTGCTATTTTTTATATAATATTTTATGTTTATTGTTTATTCATAGGAACACAAAAAAATGTGTTTTTATTGAATCGATATTGTGAACTCTTTTGAATAGTTTTCGTAATTATAATTTCATAGTGCCTTCATATTCATATACCAAGTTTGTTTTGTCCTGATTGCACGCCTCTGAGGATTAAATTATTTATTTGTTCATTAAAATACAATAGAGCGACCCTTTCAATACAATAGGCGACCCAACCGAATACAGAGTTACGGGGTGTCTACCTGAAATTCGTAAGAAATGAAAAATTTTAGTACAAAATTAGATAAACTTCGGAGATATTTTATTATACACCCTGTATCGGTTTTGCATACCTAATGAGCTTTTATTACTCCATGCCTTTTAAAAACGGAGTATAACCAGTTTTTTGTGTTTTGAATTTGCAAAAAATCCTTATGTGATAGAAAAAAATGGCCATCACTTTTGAAATCAGCGCACTTCAAAACATATAATTCAGTAAAAATATCTCATGCAGCTGACAAAAAATTTTTTTTCGCAGACCTGTTTAATCTATACAAAAAATATAAATAAATAGCCGATGCACTGGCGATCCTTGGACTTCCTGTGTATTCGTCTTGGAGTGTAGATGGCTCCTTGCGTCTACCGCATTATCCATATGTTTTACAACTAACTTTGTCCCCAGTATATAATTTTGGCTCCTAAAATCTTTCGGCTGGATATTCCCTGAAAGTCTCAATAATTGAAAGGGGTTTTAGTCTTCGAGAGGGCAACGTGGCAGATGTTGATTTTGGTATAAATTGTGAGTTAGGGGTAGTTCAGTTCATTTTAGATGCATGGGTTTAGAGACGAACAACCAAGTTATATAATTAACGTACCATATGTAGAAGCCCCACTATCTCGGGTAACTTCTGCGTGATTTACGGCTTTGGGTGCATTTCGAAGATTTTGTGGCAGATAAAAATCGTAAAATTTTGTAGATCTTGTTACGAAATAGCATACTGGTGTAGTCCCTGAATGCGACACTGTCTAAGCCATGTATGAAAGTTAAAATTTTGGCGTTGTTTACCATTATTTTTTGTAACAATTCTTATCTAGACATTTCCAGTGAGGTCCCTTCATTTTGTGACCAGTCTTATCTAGACAATTCCAGGGAGGAGATTGTTTTTGTGAGCCGCAATCTAGAAATATCCAGAAAAAACGGTACTTAATATATAAGAGAGACTATACCTATCAACGGAGTTAGTTTATAATTTGATCTCGTGATGTAAACAATGAAATAGTAAATAGTCTAAGTAAATAAATAGTAGTGAAGTTTTTATATAAATTAGTGACTAAATAAAGTGAGTAGACCTACCGTGTGTTTGAATTTATCCCACCCGTCGTAATATAAACGTGTAAATAAATAAGAAAAACATTGCACTGGCGTCAGAGTGACAGAGCTAAAGGCAGAATTGGAAAACCGTGAGTTGGAAACGTCCGGTAAGAAAAGTGAATTAGTCGAAAGACTTAAAAGTGGCACTGGAGAACGACGGCATTGATCCAGAAACTTTTTTATTCAATCACGGGGCTTCCACATTAATCTCGTCAATTTCTGCTAACATGGAAAAGATGTCTGCTAATATGGACGAAAATATTTCTGATATGAAGAACGATTTTTCTTATATGAAGAACGATATTTCTGCTATGAAGCACGACATTTCTGCCGATATCTTATCATTGAAAAATGACATTTCAGCTGACGTCGAAAATAAAATTTCGTCCCTAAAATTAGATATCGACAGGGCTTTTAGTAAGATTCTGCTCCAAAAAAAGGGAAAAGGGACTAATTGTGAGAAAAAAAGGGACTTTAAGGGAATTTTTTTAGTAAATCTCCTACCAAAATGCCGGTTGAGAAATGTTTAAAAAACGTAAATGCTTACTTTTTAAACATTTATTGGATGTGGGTGGTATGGTTTATAAATATGTTTATTTCAAAATGTTACATTAGAACTAGAAGGTACAAATTAAAGGTACACATAAAGGAACATTTTCTCTCAACCCTAATAAAAAATTTAACTGAATAAAGAAATTTATGACGACTTTGTCTGAATTTTTTTGGCAATTGTCATAGCCTCTCTAGAGGTTTTGTTTTCCTCCTTTCTCAGCATTTTACTCCGTGTAGCATACCTTGGGCAAAAGTGATTTAAGCGGTTTGTTTGCTGCTTTTTTTCTCACCCTCAGTTTTCTGTTTTTCAACAAGTTCTTTTGCCAGTTCTTTAAGTGTATCTGCTTCTTCACGTTTTTTATTAAATTAGATTGTTTCTTCTTCTTTTTTATCTTCATTTTTTTGTCACTCATTCTCTTCTTTTTGTTATAATAAGTAAGCCTGATAGCTTCTGAGGGCATTTGTGGCGAGCATAATTAATTCTTTTGACATCAGCATCAGGGAAGGGTTATTTTTAACTCTTTTCATACTGGATATGACGTTTAATCTGGAATTTATACCTCTCTCGATCTTTTGTTAGTACCAATCCAGAAGTGGAGAATCCTCGCTCTATAGTTGCGCTGCCATGAGAAAGGCACAGAACCGTTTTCACCACTTTTGTTACCGTTGGGTACTTTATCTCATTAATATTCTTTTTATGGCGAATATGAATGACCAATATTCGTCAATGGCGCTGACCTCTTCTTGGATGTTTTCTTCACATCTTAAAATTTTCTATTCATCAGCTAGCTGATTCAAATCAACTTCAAATGGTAGCTGCTTGCTCAGCGCCAAGATCTGTGTCTCGCTTTCATTAGTTTTAAATTTTCTGATATCTAAGCATCGGTCCTGCGCTCAACACGCTGCAGGGCTTGACCTACGGTATTTGGCGTCCGCCCTAAGCTCAACACGCTTTAGGACTCCGTCCGTTATACAGGGTTTTCTTAGCGTCTAGCCTCGGGTTCAACGCACACCGAGGGGTCGACGACAAGCCGGATGTTTATGTGTTCACAATTCCAGGTTCATCACGCTCCGGGATACAGTGCAACACTTCGGTTATTTTCCGTTGAAGGTTCCTATCGTTATTCTACGTAAGGTAGAGCTTGCCTGGTATATCGCAGAACGTCTGCTTTGGTTGTATCGGTCAAGTTATTAGCGGAACGGCGAAAGTGCTGCCCTCTCGGTACTGGGTGCTCAACTCCGTTTAGTTTGGCTTGGGTAGTGTTCTGTTTTCAGATTATTTATCGGTGTTATTTCTTGTTCAGACGACAGTGTCGTTACAATGCGACACCCCAGATTTGTAAACTTTGTTTATAACCTATAATATCAGTTCCTTACCATGTTCATATAACTTATGTATTAAAGGTTTTCCTTGCTGAAAAAATTCAGTATATGATGTGAAGAATTTGACACTTTCGACCACAAAAACAACTGAGCCTTTAAAGTTGGTTCTTTAATTAGATCAACAATTTCCTTGTACGTTGACGTCTTAGTGATATTTAAATAGTGCTGAGGAATTTTCTCTAGAAAATATGTCTTTACTGCTTTCCACTGTTCAATAATTGTCTCTGTCGCAGGACCAATTGAGAGCCGTCTTGAGGATACATGCTTAACAAACCGATGATTTGATACTTTTTCGAAATTCTGGACGTCTGTATATGCTTCCCAACGAGCAGGCCAACCATCAAAAAAGTTGAAAATTTTAATAATCAAATCATTGACATTTATGCTGCTTCTGCTCTTTGCGGTTCATTCTATTTACACCCGGTCACTCACTTTGAGGTCTCTTCAGCCATTAATTCATTGAAAAATTCTGATTGTCTTGATATTCATGAACTCAATAGCCGCATCTTGAAGGAGACCAATTCTATTGTTGCAAAACTCATAAATCTTATTTTTAACACCGGTATTTATCCCGATATTTTTAAGCTATCCAAAGTGCTTCCTCTTTTTAAAAAGGCGATGCTTCCGTAATCGATAATTATCGCCCTATCAATATTCAGAAAAATTAATAAAAAAACAGCTGTATGACTATTTTGATTCAAACGAATTCTTCAGTAGCTCCCAATTTGGCTTTAGAAATTCCCGCTCAACTACCCAGGCCGTTCTTAATGTTGTGAGTGCCGTAGTGGAAGAACTTGACCATGGTAACCGTACGGCCATAATGCTGTGCGATCTTTCAAAGGCATTTGATTGCGTTTCTCACGACCCACTAAACAAGAAACATAACAAGTCTTTTTTGTGATGTTCTTTTAAGAGACTTTTTGTGATGTTTATTTAAAACGTTAATAAGATATCTCCTAGATGTCTTCATTTTATTACCAATTATATTAACATCCATGTCATGTAAATAAGACATATTTTTCATGTACACAATAATACTAGAATTCGCATTTACATACACATCCTATGAATTTCTTTTTAGCAACTTTCTATAGGAAACATTCATACGATGTTAATTTGTATACTTCTCACTAATATCACATACAGAACGTTACTGTAATATTACAAATTAACATGTTTCTAAGATGATCACATGTTGCAGTTACTATCACATCATTCGAAATAATGTTTAGTAAGTTCGTGTGATTACGTCTTTATGATGTTAGTTCATAAAACTCTCAGTAATATCACATATTAAACATCACAGTAACATAAAAAAAAGAAGAAAACAGAAGAGGAATTGACGAACGAACATTATCTGTGGAAACACATGACAAGCATGAAATGGCGGATGGTTTTCAGTCTTGTGTTATATTTTATTTTCAGGCAGCACATATTCTGCAAGTAGTACTTGACTAAAGTGGTCTTTGTTTTCGTTAGTTCCTACTTAGCTTCAGTTTCTATGCTTAGTTATAATTCTTGTTATAATGGACGAACAACAGCTGTTATCGGTAAGTACCTATTCCAAAATCATAATTATTAAAACTTAATACTCATTCAAGACTTTAATCGGTTATTGTACATTGAAATTCCAGGTGGCGAAATTGTACACTAACATTATATAATAAAGTTTACAAAATAAGGGTTTTTTCAACTTTTAAAATATTTTAATTAGTAAGTATATTTTAAAAACGATTCACAATATTTTAAATCCTAGATATGCATTATACCCTACAAAAAACTTAATATTGAAATAGGGTAGATATTATTATTAATAATAAAATGTGCTCATATGTTGGCAGAGATTTGAATCTAGAAAAGAATATGTTCAAGATGTTTCAGAAGCTACTTACATAAATAAAATAAAAAACAAATAGTTGGTAATTATGTAAAGAAAGGGGAATGACTATTTCAGATAGGCTGATACAGACATTGTATTAAACAGTACAAATATTATCGAATCGAGTATCTCTAGTTCTAGTTTTTGTAGTAGCAGTCATAGCCATCAATATAGTATTGCAGGTTTAGAAAATTTTAACATTAATACTAACAATTCTTGTGAACAATTATAGACTATTTAAAACTTAACAGAAATTTCTGTTAAAAAGCTCATTTCCATTTGAAAATACACTGAATACAACAAAAAAGCTGTCCCTTACAATGGTACCTATATTAATCTAGTTGAAGAATATGTAACTTATGGCACTGAATGCTCCAGTCAACAAACAGAATTCAATTATTTATTATTGTAGTTTTTTTGTATACAGTGTATTAATAATGCTTAGTTTTCATTAAGTTACAACTCCACGATGTTAATATACAATATATTCCAGGATGAAAATAACAAGATGAGAATAGTATATTATTTTATACAGAAAAGAATTATGAATTTTCATGGCACACCTGAATTTACCTGCGAAACAGAGTGAGACATGTAATAGAAGGTAAATCATGAAAAGTCACTTCTCGAAATGAAATATGTTGTTATTCCTTTGAAGAGCCCCGCATGTATCTTGTGGAAAATGGATCCCAGTCAATTGGTTGAAAATCCAGTTTGATGTAGTTTATGATGATCGATCAAAGGTCTCCATGGGCACAATTTGATCTAAAGTAATTGTTTTATTAGCTGCTGTTCAGAACACCTTTAAATGTTTCACAGATAAGGATTTTGAAGTGTACGTTATGGAATGGTTGAGGCACCAGAAACAGCGACTCTTGCGTGAGAAAAAGTAAACGATAGAATTTTCTTTAATCATATTGGATTTGTTGATTTAATGTAATGTTTCATAAAATCTTTATGGTTTAAAACTTCTATTAGTTTTAATATTATTAAAAAACTATTCTAATACATTTTCTGTAATCTAGCTGTAATATATGTGTATCCGTTAATCTTTATTAATTCAGTTTCAAAGTATGTTACATTATGGCAACTACAGATTAATATACCTTTTTTTATTCCTTACTTTCACTGAATGCTTTCAATAGTTTCCACTTTCCACGCTTGTTATGTAATATGCTTACACAATTTTATTTTTTTTAGGTTGGATTCCTGGACAAGATATTTTTTTTCTAATTTTCTACTGTACTGTTCATTAAAAGTGAATAAACGTTTTAAATCCTTTATTGCTTTTTTGCTATTTTATTTTAAATGTACAGAGTGAACAATTAAGAACGACTGTGGGCCACATCTCAGAAAATAATCATGGTACAACTTTCAAAAAAATTACCTTTAGGTAAGTGATACTGAAAAATCGCTGGAAAATATTTTGCAGTCTCTAAAATATCCGCTAGGGGTGGAATGAACACTCGAAAACATAATACCCCAAAAAAACATACTAAAGGTGTCCTAAAAATACAATTTTTGAAATCTTGAAGAGATTATGAAAAAATTTAATTAAGAAGATTTTTTGCCATTATTTTTCAAATAATGGGTGGGGAGGTTCAAACTTATGAACAAATGTATAACTTTTTCGTTTTTAACCGATATTAATGATTTTAGCTGCATTTAAAAGAGTTTTTCTGTTTAATAAGATGGATAACAAAATTTTGTATTCACTCGGAAATTTCAAATGTAAATTGAAGCATTTTTTCAATTTTTATATCTGATAACGTAAATCCCTTTTCATCAGAATTTAAAAAATGTCTCATTATATTTGAAATTTCCGAGAAAATGGAAAAATTGTCGACTTTTTCACATAGCGTTGACCAAATTGTTCAATTTTGTTATTTTTGTTAAGTATATCTTATTAAAGAGGAAAAACTTTTTTAAATGACGCCAAAAATATTGATATCGATTAAAAAACAAAAAAGTGTTACATTTGTTTTTTAGGTTGAACCTTCCCCCACCCCTTATTTGAAGAATAAGTACAAAAAGTCCCTAACTACATTTTTTCATAATCTCATCAATATATCAATAATTGTATTTCTAGGATACCTTTAGTATGCCTTTTTTGGAGATAATCACAGTATTATGTTTTTAAGTGTCCATTCCACCCCATAGCAGATATTTTAGGAACTCAAAAACATTTTCCAGCGATTTTTCAGGGTCATTTTCCTGAAGGTATTTTTTAAATTTGTACCACGATTATTTTTTGAAATATGTTCTTAGTTGTTCACCCTGTATTTGCTGATTAGGCACAGAAACATCTATAGGATGTCATCTAGAATGTTTAAGGTATGTTTATTTAGAGGTTTAAGTAATGTCCATATAACATCTAAGAGAATACACTGTATTGTTTTTGATATGTTGCATTTAGATCATTGATAAGATCTTATTTTTTAGACATTGCATTAACATTGACAAGAAGTTGAAAGGCATTTCAGAATGTAACAGAAATGTTGTTTTTTTTTCGTTATAAAGACTTCCTTTTGAGGAAGCTCTAGTAACATCACAGTAATGTAAAAAGGCAGCGCTTTAACATCGCTGAGAAGTTAAGTTGAAACATCACAAAAGTTAACAGCCACAAGCTGGGCATAAGCGGTTGTATAGATGTGCATGTGATGAAAACAAGAGGGAAAAAAGGAAGAACATTATCACAATGTGATGTTAAATTAACATAACTATAATATTTATTTGCATAGTGGGGACATTCTCGTAGAAAAATTAAATTATTATGGAGTTAGGGGAATTCCGTTGAAGCTTATTGGTTCTTACCTGTCAAACAGAAAACAATGTGTTACAGGGAATGGTGTAACATCAGATTTTCTGGAGGTAAGTCATGGAGTCCCTCAGGGGTCGGTTCTGGGCCCCCTCTTGTTTATCATTTATATTAATGATCTGAGCCGTTTTATGTTACCCTATATGTCGGTTCTATTTGCAGACGATTCAACATTTATTGTTTCGGAGAAAGATAATACGAATTTAGCCGCCCCTCTAGATTGCGTTAGTAACAGGGCAAATGAATGGTTTTCATCGAACAAACTGAAAATAAATAATAATAAAACTGAAATCATGCATATATCTGCAAGTAATCAATTGTCATTTCACCAAAAAACAAAAAATGTGAAATTACTTGGATTAGTCCTAGACCACAGGCTAAGTTGGCAGGCACATATTGAGCATTTAGTCAAAAAACTTTCAAATTCCTCATTCATTTTACGACAGTTGAAAAATATTACTAATTCGAGTACACTCAAAACTACGTATTGCTCACTCTTTCATTCGCATATTAGCTATGGCATCACCCTCTGGGGTAATTCCTCCCATGCTTTAACGGTATTTAGAATGCAAAAAAGGCGATAAGGGTGCTTGCTGATCTTGGTTTTAGGGATCATTGTCAACAGTTTTTCATAAAATATAAAATTATGCCATTACCGTCCTTGTTTTTATTTCATACTCTAATTGAAATTCGTGGGAAACAGTCAATGTTGTCTAGAAATTCAGATATCCACGACTACAACACTCGTATTGCTCATCATATCAGATGCAGCTACTTTCGGCTAAATAAGACGCAATCAAATTCACCAAACTATAGGCTTTTTAATATTTTGTTACGGGTTCATTATATTTTTTTGACTGAATAGGGATTTAATTAAATAATACTTACAATTTATTATAAATTCAAAAAAAGATCAGCTAATTATCTATTGAAATAACCTGTAGTCATTGTTTACATTGTTTAATGTCGATTGACCTTGAACTAAAATTCTTCTTGAATACAAAATATAAATCTTACTCTAGTTCTGTGAGTACTATGGAATTGATTGTCACCAAAAATTGCCTAGCTAAGGAAATGTTCAGGTTGTCTATCTCTCTTCCTTCTGTCTTTTCTTTTTTTCTGGGCCAAATGTAGACCATGTGGTTTAATTAAAATCGAATTCTATTTCGGATCTAAGGAGCCCTAGTACAAAGAAAGTAACATCAAAGAGAGAGTACGATTGATATCAGTTGATGCACACATTCTGTGGATTTACGTACCTTTCTTTACACGGCCGCTGCCCATATTCGGTAAGATACCTTCATTTCCGGAGATGCTCATCTAATCATAAATATTCGCATTTTCAGGCCAATACTGGAATGTCCAGTTAAATAATTAGCTGTGAACTATTTACCAGCAACCTGTCCATTACATTAGTTCCAGTAGCATCTAACACTGTCACAAATTATACCAACGTACAGCCTGCTGCAAAGGTAGAGTTGCACCACCTGGAGTAGGAAGTAAGATATTTCAATTCTTTTCTTAGTTCTGCATATTGTGGCTGGGTCCTGCTCCCGTACCAGAAATATTGTCTGGTCAATTAGTTGTTAGAGTTATAAATTATTTAGTCCATTAGTTTTGCTTTCAACATGATTATTATTTAGAAGCACCTTATATATTTATATATATATAGCACTATGTACACCGTGTAGTACTACATAGGGCCATATTACCTGTAAATAAGCAACTAGACAAGTTGGGTAACTAAGCTGTCCAGTGTGAGGATTATAAAGAACCCTAGAAATCTATTTCTTTCATTTTTGGCTCCTCCACGACCCACTCTACCGGTCCGAATAGAACAACCATATAATTTCGAGCTAGTCAAACCTATGAATTAATTTGTTAAAACCTTTATGTTTTCCTAGTAATAGTGGTAAAGTACTCTAACTGATATGCCACCGTAGCAATTTTGCCATCAATTGTAAAAACTTTGGGCTCCAATGCTTTTAAAAAATATTTAAAAAAGTTTTTCCTTAAATATTGTTTCTACTCTGTTGATGATTACATTGTGCATTGTCGAAGCAATCTCAACACCGTATCTCTGCTGTGACATTTTACTCTGTTTTTATCTTAAGATATATTTTGTATATTTCTTTTATATGTATTTTCATTTTGACGTGCTACAAAAATTTTATTGTAAAGTAGTTAATAAATATCTATCTATCAATGCCCATTTGTTCCAGACCTTTCAGAAAAGCATTATGGACTTTATGTAGGCTGCATGAGCCTATATTAATCAATACTTTGGATCTTACATCGAGCACACTTTCATTAAGCAGTCTTATTAATTTTTTGTTAACATTAGGGCCATCACAGCCAATCATTATTAAATTCCTAAATTGAATATCTGCCTCTTGTATCGCGGCAAGAATTTTATTATGTAAGTCCTCAGCTTTAGCACTAGCAATGAAGAAAGTCTGTAGGTGCCTCTGAACGATTTTTGACTCAGTGTTTGACCAATAACAAATTGCATTTTGCAATTCTTTCTGACTACTTTCGTTGGTAGTTTCATCGAAACATATTGTAAAGAAAGAAGCTTTAACATCTTCACTAAGCTTTCTCCAAAAGTAAGGTCCTATAGCTTCGGTTATTAAATACATCAATTTGGCAGGGAAAAATCATCAGGTACCTCGGAAGAAAACATCGCTCTGAATAACTGATTTATATCACTACACGAGCTTAGTGAATAATTGGATAGTACAGACTTTACTGCCCAATAGAGCTCGGTTTTAACTGCAGCGGTTTTTGTGCTACTAGTGCCACTGTCACTGATCCACTTGTGCTAGAATCCTGTGGTTAGTTTACATGTGTACCAGTTTTAGCTACAACGGAGTGAGTTTGATCTTACAATTACCGATATGGGATTTCATTCCAGCATGCTGAGGCGGTATTTTCCGTGGTCAACACGAATTAAACTTTCACAAATAGTACACATAACTTTCACTATCACTGGCCCGTTGTGCCCAAGTTTCTACTATAAAACCAATTTTATCTTTTTCTTTAAACCAAATGTCTTTAACATTACATTTTCCCATTTTTGTATTATACGGTTTAGTTTTCCACTAAAAAAAATTACATGTGGTTGTGTTAGAAGAAGAGAGTCGCAAGTGTAAAAATTTTTGATTTCGGGATTTTCCGATTTTCCTAAAAACCATGAAATTTTCAGTTTTTAGTCAAAAATCCTGAAATCAAAATTTTTACACTTCACTTGTGACTATCTTTTTCCAATACGACTTATTAACTAATTATATCAACCAGAAATCCTGGATCAAGTGATCTAATAAGACCGGTAATAATTAGTGAGTACAAAAATACTAGAGAGTAACTAATACCGCGATTGTCAGTTCTTTGCGATACTAAAGTGATAATACCATACCGCAGAGGCAAGAATTGTGCGAATTCACTGCTACCTCTACTAATTTGGAGGTCTCGCGATAGTTACCTTTATTATGATAGGATATTTTCGGTTCAGCATCGCAAGGCACCGACTTATAACTCAGGCATTAGTCACTTTCTAGTAATTCGGTACTCGACTAAATATTATTATATAAAATAAAAGCTTTTACCAAAAAGCTAAAAGCCCCCTCAGGTTTTACATCATTGGAGATTATCTCAATATGCTCCTCCTATCACAAAAAGGGACTTTAAGAACCATCGAAAAAAAAGGACTTTAAGGGAAAAAGGGGCTTCACTAAAAGCCCTGTCTCAAGAATAAGATGACAACGACGGACGCGGAAATCGAGAATAAGATGACAACAATGGATGAGAAAATCCAGAATAAGATGACAACGATGGACGTGAAGATTGAGAATAAGATGACAACGATGGACGAGAAAATCACGGAATTAGAAAGAAAGATAACATATTTAAGAACACAAGAAACACCAGCAGAAGGAAAGAAGATCGAGATCTGCAAGTCAGAAACACAACCCAAGACAGAAGATATTGGCAGTTTTGCCCGAGTCAAGGCTCCCACGTTCGACGAAAAGACATCGTGGACCAATTATGTGAAACAATTCGAAGCAGCCGCTATAGTGAATAATTGGTCAGACAGAGAGAATGCAGTAAACTTAACCATCGCGCTTCGGGGAGATGCCTTAGATGTACTCCAGACGATACCTTTGGAAGAAACGGATGACTTCGAGCAGCTGAAGAAGAGGTTGGACATGCGATATGGACACGAACCTCTAGTACATTTGTACCGATTCCAACTGAAGAACCGAAGGCGGAAACGTGACGAAACCCTTCAAGAGTCTGAACTGGATATTGTCCGACTACTTCGATTTGCTTATCCATCACCACCAGAGAATATGATGGAATGTTTGGGTATCCAGGCCTTTATTGACGTCTCACTCTACCGGTCCGAATAGAACAACCCCACAATTTTGAGCTAGTCAAACCGATGAATTAATTTGTTAAAATCTTTCCTGTTTTCTTAGTAATAGTGGTGAAGTACTTTGACTGATACCCACGTAGCAAGGTTACCAATAACACTCATCTTTTGATTATACTGGTTCGCCATTTCCGGATCCTCAGTTGATAATCGTTTGAAATTTTCACTAATGATGATAACTTATCAAAAATAAAAAGGAAAAAGCGCACAAACAAACGATACTTCGCAAAAATCGAAAAACAAATTCCTTTGTGTGACACAACCCAACTCTCTGTTTGTCCTCTGACGGCCATATTGAATTAAATCAGTTGTTTTCGTAGATTCTTCTTCTTCTTCATATATATAGGCTCTTGGGCCTGTTCTATACCTATTAGTGCTGCAATCTTATTTGGGATGTCGATTGCCAGCTGTCTCGCCATCTTTTAAAGAGTCTTCCTGGTGGTCGGCTCTCGTTTCTATTGCATATGTCAATATTGATCTAACACATGCTTTATTTATACGAACTTTCCCATCCAGTCTCATGTCTTTGTTTTTCTAAATAACATCCTTCAGACAACCTGATATGTAAGTTACCTTTCTTTCGTAGAGTGCCCTATTAAATTATATTTATGATTATCTATGACATTTCATAACCTCCAATATTCTCAGCCGGTTTTACGCAAATAGGATGACGTTAGCGTCTCTCTCTAATACTTGTACCCTTTTATTTAATACAACTGTACTTGTTGAATATTCCTACCAACTCGTTTAGAAATTAAGGAAAATTTTATAAAAACATGGGAAAAGCGAGACCACTCAATGTAAACACGAATAATTTCCTACTGTATAAATGGAAAATAATTATCACTTATTTGAACAAATATTGCTTATACATTTCTCGTTCGTATTTCAAGTTGTTATTGCATATTCGATTTTTCCATCAAATTGAGTTTTCCCGTTGCACAAATTATATTCCAAAGTACGGTTCGTCTATTTTTAAACATTTTGCTGTCTGTCTTTCTCTCTCTATCGGTTCTGTGTATACCTACCAGCGATTTCCACAATTTATTTAGATACATGAGGATCGCTGAAATAAATGCACCGAGAGCGGGGTTCCGAAGGTAACTGACCTATCTAGAGTTCTTGACGTGTAACGTATAATACTCGTAATATACATGAGACATGTACAATAGTACAGCTTGCTGCACGCTGTCTGTGAACATTTTTTATTAAACTGATCTACATTTTTTATTTCGATCCATATTTTATTGAAACCTATTTTTGAATTTTGGAAAACAAATTAGTTGCTCTAATCTTACAAAACAATCTGTGTTAATTGACAATGTTTTCATGTGAAAATACATTATAAAACCAGAAAATTGAGCCAATGAAAAGAAATTCCAGTGAAATAAAATTTTATTCAGAAAAATAGTATTGACATTTTCATTATTTCATGAAATTAACTGTCTCGACCCTTACTTCGTGGAATCTACTCATATTAGTGTTTTAAATGAAACTCAATGTTTCTAGCTAATTCCACAATATAATAAAAATTGTTGAAAATTCTAAAAAATTGACAATTGTTTCGATAAATCAATATCATCGTCAGAATGACAGAAGTTACATTTCATTTGATGCCTACCTGATGTTTAATAGTTATTTTTGGCTAGATCAAGAAGTGACCTAACTTGTGATTGACTTAATATGTTAATAGAAAAAAGAAGAAGATGTGATATTACAAATATTGAAGCTTATATATTATTAGCCCTATGGTGAAATCCTGGATATCATTTTTCCAATTAACATCAGTATAACTGTGCAATGATATAGAAAACCAGGAAAACTATATCTGCTGATCTTTACAATTATCACTTATTACTTTTGTTCATAGGAACTGAAGAAGCTCTATGTATCATTGAATTATATGCCGCTAGTTTATGTGACATGGGGTGATTGGAACTATATGGAATTGTCACATCAGTGTGTGCTGGTTTTCGGTAAATTGAATAATCAAGTACATTATTAAGTATTTGAATTTTTAAATCAAGAAAATTAATTGAGCTATTTTCTTCAAATCCTAATGTAAATTTGATTTTTGGGTGTAAATTATTAATGTGGTTGAAAAATGCATCTAATTGTCGTTCACTACCCATAAAACAAGCTAATATGTCATCTACATATCTATACCAAAATAAAACATTTAATGATCCTAATAATATATTGGCAAAGAGGCTTAACAATATACTTAATAGTTACGGATATGCATCTCAGTACTCAATTAGAAACTCAATAAAACTAATCAAAAAGTCGAAAGCAATCAACTTGCAAGATAACTAGAAACTTATTTCGTTTGATGTTACTAATATGTTCACCTAAAGAATGTCTAATACTTCTAAGAAAATTACTAGAAGATAAAAATATTAATCCAGGAATAATATCAGATATACTTAATTTATTTGATGTATGTATTAATCAGAATTATTTCACTTTTGACAATAAGATATATATTCAAAATGAAGGTTTACCAATGGGAAGCCCTATATCACCTATTTTGGCAAACATTTTTATGGGCAGTTTAGAAAGAAAGATCTTTGAAAGTAATATTTCGAAAAATGTTTTATTTTGGTATAGATATGTAGATAACATATTAGCTTGTTTTATGGGTAGTGAACGACAATTAGATGTATTTTTCAACCACATTAATAATTTACACCCAAAAATTAAATTTACATTAGAAATATAATTAAATAGCTCAATTAATTTTCTTGCTTTGAAAATTCAAAGAGTTAATAATGTACTTGATTATTCAATTTACCGGAAACCAACACACACTGATGTGACAATTCCATATAGTTCCAATCACCCCATGTCACATAAACTAGCGGCATATAATTCAATGATACATAGAGCTTCTTCAGTTCCTATGAACAAAAGTAATTTTGATAGAGAGATTAATACAATTAGACAAATAGCAACATCCAACGGTTATACATTACATATGATAAATAAGCTAATTAATAAAAAACAGGAAAACGTGGCATTACAACTAATATTACCTAAACAAACTGATGAAATAAAAACTTATAAAACCATCACATATGCTGGAAATATTTCTAATAATATTTCAAAGATAATATTTTTAGCAACGAATACAACAGTTTCTTTTAAAACAGAAAGTAACGTTAGTACAAAATTGTTAAATGTAAAAACAAAAATACCAAAATTAAAGAAATCAGGTATATATAAACTCAAATGTCCAGAATGTAATGCTGTCTATTTGGGTCAGACCCTTAGAAATTTTGAAATCCGATACAGTGAACACTTACAAGCATACAGATTAAAACAACCAGATAAATCCCACTACGCAAAACATCTACTTGACACCAATCATTCATTGACACATAACACAGAACTAGAAGTACAACATATTTGTGATAAGAAACAAGAACTGGATTTCCTTGAAGAATTGGAAATTAGAAGACACTTAAGAAACCCACAATATGAGGTTGTCAATGAACAGATAAATCTAGGGAGTTCTCCACTAATAAACTGTCTTCTTAAGTGGTAATTGTAAAGATCAGCAGATATAGTTTTCTCTGGTTTTCTATATCATTGCACAGTTATACTGATCTTAATTTGAAAAATGATATCCAGGATATCTCCATAGGGCTAATAATATCCAAGCTTCAATATTTGTAATATCACATATTCTTCTTTTTTCTATTAACATATTGTTACGAAACAGCACACTGGTATAGTCCCTAAAACCGACTCTGTCTAAGCCTGGTATAAAAGTTAAAATTATGGCGGATACGCACTGTTTACGACTCTACGACTATCTTATGTAAACATTGTTTTTGTGACCAGAGTTATCTAGAAAAGGCCAGAATCAATTGTTTTTATTTAAGCCGCAGCCCGGAATTTACTAGTAAAAATGGCTTTAATATATAAGGGGACTGATCAGGAAGAGTTAGGAGTTGATAAAGTGATCTCGTGAAATAAATACACCGAAATAGCAAACAGTAAATATAAATTAGTTAAGTGTTCATATAAATTAGTTTAAGTGAATATACTGAGTGTTAGTGATTAGTTTAGTGTTTAAATAAATTAGTAAGTAGTCATACCGTGTGTTTAAAATTTAATCCACCCGTTTATTGTTTAAATAAATAACAAAAACATTACAATATATTAAGTCAATCACAAGTTAGGTCACTTCTTGGTCTAGCCAAAAATAACTACTAAACATCATGTAGGCATCAAATGAAATGTAACTTCTGTAATTCTGACGATGATATTGATTTATAGAAACAATTGTGAATTTTTTAGAATTTTCAACAATTTTTATTATATTGTGGAATTAGCTAGAAATAGTGAGTTTCATTTAAAACACTAATCATTATTTCATGTTTAATTATTTTTTGTTTTATCGAAAAAATTATCTAAATTGTATTATTCGATGTAATTCGTCAGTTTGTTAACCTGATTCAGTGATTACCAAATATACGTTTTAAATTTGAAAGTATCCATGGTTTATTGTTTCTATTTAATTATATTTTGACGGAGCTCCGGTTGCCTTTGTTGCGGTTGGATTCAATCAACTGTCTGTGCATTGAACTCTGCTATTAATCTCCATTGCTATCTCTCGCTGTGTCTTACTGGGTTTAATCTACCAATTTACGAATAATTGACAATATCATAAACTTTTTCTATTTTAATTTCCACACATTCATATTACAGTAGGTTGATTAGTAAACTCAACTACACTGCTAAGCATAAAATTAAGTTATTTCCGAAAGTGTTATTTTTGCCGAAATTTTTTCAAATTGATTACTTATAAAAATCATTATGCCTCGGATTTTCTAATTTCCTCAAGTTATAGATTTAGACATGGCAAAAAAAGAAAGACATATTGAGAAGATAATAAGAGAAAAGTAAAGGAAGAGAGAAACAATGGATATCAAGTAAAAGTGCGAGACATTAAGATAAATATAAATGGAGATGGAACATGGACGAATATAAATTAGTACCTGACTCAGTAAAAAATATTCCAAAAAAATGGATAAATAAAAAACACAGGACAGTATACAGATATCCACACAGGCTATGAAAAAGGACACGAATGAGGAAGAGGGGAAAACGACTTTAGACAAGCGAAAGACAGAGATTAACCCAGGAAAAGAAGAAACTAAACGGAAAATACCAGAACAGGAGAGCTATCAGAAATAAAATTGACTCTGTAGGAATAACCGAAACGAAGAAGAAGGAAAGGGGATAATGGAAGTAACCAATGGATATAGGATGTATTGGTCTGGCGTAAAAAAGAGGAAAATGCAAGAGCGGGAGTAGCTTTGCTAATAAAGGTAGAAAAAATTAAAAATTCAAAAGAAGAATAGTTTATAAATGAAAATCATGGACAAAATGGAGTTGCCAAAAAAGAAGATAAAGACTGCTTTTTTACCGAATTACAGGAGGAAATAGATAAAGAGATAAAGCAAAAAACAAAGTAATAATAAATGGAGACTTAAATGGAAGAGTTGGAAACGAGAGTAAAGGCATAGAATGGTGCTTATAGACTAGTCTCAATGCAGTAAGTCGAAATCTAAAAGTTGCAGTTTCAAAAATTATAGTAGTCAATGAAGAATGGTCACCCACCAGGATCAGAGAAGATCAGGGGAATGATCCTTGCCTAATGAAGATTCGGAAGTGGAAGAAAGAAAATCAGCGACCTACCTGGCAAGAAGTGTCAAGATTTTCGCCGAAACTCAAGGCGTATTGGGCTCAGTGGGACTCCTTTGTCCTGGAAGAAGAGTTGTTGAAAAGAGTCCTTGAAAACGATGATGGTTCCGAGATGAGGAGACAGCTAGTTATCTCGAGAACAAGAGTAGCTGAAGTACTAGAGAAGTTACACGACAGTCATCTGGGAGTGAAGAAAACTCTCCAGCGAATCCGTGAGAGGTTTTATTGCATGAACAGCTCCGATGATGTGAAGAACTGGTGTAAGAAAAGTACGACTTCTGCTACGAGTAATGGACCACATCGCAAGAGCAAGGCACCCATGAAACAGTACAATGTTGGAAGCCCTTTCGAAAGGATTGCTTTAGATATCGCTGGACCATTTCCGACGACAGAAAATGCTGGCAAATACATACTGGTTGTAATGGATTATTTTACAAAGTGGGTGAAAATTTACGCTATCCCGAACCAAGAGACCACAACTGTCGCGGACACAGCGACCAGGAAAGAAATTTCGAAAGCCATCTATTCCAGGAGATTTGCGACAAGCTGGTATGAAGAATAGCAGGACTATATCCACAGTCAGACGGAATGATCAGGACTATTGGAAAATACCTGTCCAAAGTAGTTTCCAGCCATCAGAGAGATTGGGATCAATATATTTCCCTATTTGCATTGGCTTATCGATCTGCCGTCAATGAGTCCACGGGTGAAACACCTGCGAAAATCCTGTTTGGACGTGAAATGAGGCTTCCTTGTGACCTGGAATTTGGCCGTCGGCCTGGAGAAATATAGCAGGAGAAGACTACGTGATCCAATTGAGAAGAAGACTGGACGATATTCATGAATTAGTTCGGACAATTCAAGTTGCCAGCGACAGAATGAAAAGTCGATACGATACGCAGACCACAGTAGGCGGTTTTAAAGAAGGGGACAAAGTATGAATACACAACCCGACGAGGAGAAAAGGATTTTCTCCAAAATTACAAAAATCTTGGGAAAGTCCATACTTAATCAAGAAAAGGATCAATGATGTTATATATCGCATAAGCAAGATCCCCAACGGAAAACCAAAAGTAGTTCATCAAAATCGACTATCGCCATTCGAAGGAGACCATGACTAAGAGAAAGGAGTAAACCATATTCGAGATGTGTCTGACCCTACCTTCGATGAATTTATGGGCGCGTATGGAGGTACCGGGAAAGCTAGATATGGAGTCACTTCAGAACAACGACAAGATTTGTTCACTCTCCCGGAAGATTATTCACTGGCATACAACATCCCCGCCCGTATCAAGAACGCACGGGGGTTGACAACCGTCTTTCGAAACACGTTCGGGCAATTAGAAAAACTTGAAGACCAGATTCCAGCTCCTGGCAAGACAATGAAACTGAAACATAATTCGCGGTACGTCTTCTACGTGGTAACTGAAAATGAATTTCAATATCGATCTACCTACCGCGATGTATGGGAAGCACTTCGAAACCCCCCGTTAGAATCCAGCGTGAAGAAACTGGCTATGCCTAAGATAGCGAGTAACCAGTTGGATTGGCGAATCATCAGCAACATGGTAGAAATTATCTTTCAAGATACCGGTGTCCAGATAATAATTTGCAGCTACAACCTCCGTTACCAGTATCCGATGAATACGGTGCCCTATTATTTCCATAAGATCGGCAAGTGTATAAATGGAGCCAGTTGCCGATTCAAGCATCCAGTCTCGGCTACACAAAAGTTCCAGGAGGAACTTCCATTTAAGGAAGAGGTAATGTTACGAACTCTCACACTGAAGTAGATACTTAGTACGGTCCTGTAACCTTATATTAACAGTATTAAAAAAATGGCGAGCGCGCCGAATTCTGAGAAGGTCTATTGGAATTTTTTGTGACCGTTTTTATTGACATGTTCTCCGAAGATCTTTTAAGGATTGAGCCGACATTTGAGAAATATCCCGAAAAGAAAAGAATATTCCAGAGAGCCAATTGTGTTTGTGTAAGCCGCAATCTAGAATTATCTAGTAAAAAAGGCACTAATATATAAAGAACCGACCAGAGGGAGAAGTTTAGTTTAAAAAGTGATCTCGTGATATAAACAGCGAACAAGTAAATAGTGAATATACTGTGTATATAATATAAATTAGTGAATAAATAAATTAAGTTAGTAGACATAACGTGTGCGTATAAATTTATCCCACCCGTAATAAAAACGTTTAAATAAATAAGAAAAACATTACAGTATGAATTGAGGAAAATTTGTCGCCAATAATTAATGTCTAATCCTCGTATTTTGTTACCATATCTTGCCGCAAAAACGTTGATAACGCTGGAAGACGATATTATAATTTAGCGACGTTCTTGCCAGCACGTCCGCTTGCGTTTAGCACTTAATTGAGTGTGAATATAATTATAATTAATCATTCATAGTGTAAAATTCTTACAATGTGATTGAGTACTCGTATCTCGTATGTATATATTAACGTTCCACGTTTCAGTCATCTCACAAATTTTTCAAACGTTAGGAGTACAACTGGTACAAATTATTTTTTTATGAAATATGTAATGTTTTGTTTACTGCATATGAATGGTATTTGTGACGAATTCCATTCCTAGCAACTATTTCAAAATTCTAAGGATTCTTATTTTTTAGCTACGTGCAACAATGCATTGAATTTGTTACAGATATTTAAATTATTTATAAATAATATTTCCGCATATACTGGGTGGCCCGTTTAGAATGGATGCCGGCCATATCTCAGGAACCGATAAACGTTTTTTCTGTACAACAAATTTAATAGGTAAGCGTCTATGAGATTCTTACGAAGATCTTTTGGCAGACAATAATTATAAAAGCTTGATGAAATTTTTGTTATAATATCTTTGATAGTTGGCGTATCGGCTTTTTCATATAACCAAGTATTTTTGGGTAACCTGGGGTAGCATTTATGTTCGATTGCCATCCGTAAACGCTTGTTTTGAACCATCTGCAGGGAGTGGAAATTGTGTTTCGCTCAATGTTGTTAGGTCGCGTTGGTACATTATCTCCTTGCGGCGTTGCCAAATTCCCTCTCTTCCCGCAAAAATCCCTCTCAATAAGGAAAAAAATCGTGTTATTTTATTATATAGAGGTGAAATAAAAACAGAAATTTGCAAATCATTTATTTAATTTCTCTGATAAATTTCATTATTAAAATAATTAATATGTTTATCTGTTATAAGAAAATTCGTACAGTTGGTATTGTCATCAGAAAATTTTGATCGTATCATACAAACTTGTCCTATTTTGTTTCTTTTTTTAGTTTTTACTATTTACTATAGAAAATATTCTTTCTGCCTCGGCGTTTGAATGGGGCAGTGTTAAAATAATTAGAGCCAAATCGCTTATATTTTTACAAACAAATTAATCGCAGAAATTTTTTGTGTTTATTATTGTCAACCAAAAGTCGACAACAGACAGAGTTTTTAATTTTTCTTTTTCTTCCTCTCCAAAACAAAATGGAAGATTACGGTATTCCGTCATAACTAAGTTAATGTCAATAATATTTTTAAAATTTGCAAGTATGTTGTTTAGATTTTTTTAATTTTTCGTTTTTAGTAGTACTTAAAGCTACTTTTGGGCCGATAAAAGAAAATTCTTCAAAAAGATCTTGTTTTAAAGGTAGCCTATTGAGCATTTCTTCGCAAATGGTGACATAAAATTCTAAAATTTTAAGCTTAAAATTATGTTGCTCATCATGGCACACAGAAGGAAGTAATTGTTGGCATTCAGGGCCTAAATACAACTCTTCTAGAGGCAAAAAATTACTAGGATGCAAAATTGTTTTATTAATTTTATTATAATTTAAAACCTCAGGCTTCAAAAAATTTTGACCTATTCTGAGGAACATATCACAACTTTCTTTTTTTAATTCGTGCACTAAATTATATTTTGATTGGAAAAGTGCATTGAATTGGTTCATAAAATTTAATGCATATTGTAGAAAAAAGAAGCTCATCATCAAGGGACTGACGAGCAGCGAGGACCTAGACGAACTCAAGGAGGAGATCCAAAAAGAGGGAGTCAAAATTGGAAGAGTAAGCCAAAGGCACTCCAGATTCGGCGAGAAACGATCACTGCCCATCTACGTAGTAGAGCTAGACGAGGAACAGAAGACCAACGCAAGAAAAATCCGGCACATCCAGTACGTGAGGATAAAATGGGATGAACTCAGGAGAAGACCAGGACCAACACAGTGCTACAACTGCCAGGGATTCCACCATGGACAGACGACATGGAGAGTCAACACCAAATGCGTCAGATGCGGAGGACCACACCGATCCAACGACTGCACAAGACCGAGAGACAAGCCAGCCACCTGCGCGAACTGCCAGGGAGAACATCCAGCGAACTACAAGGGATGCCCACAAGTCCCGAACAGCAAGATGAAGAGGAAACCACAACCCCCAGCAACCACGAAGCTATGAGTCAGCTACGCCCAAGCGACTACCAAGAAGACAACGACAACGGCCACCCCGAAGAAACAGGAGATTCTCGAACAGGTGACTAGGCTATTAGCCCAGCTAATAAACTAATCATTTTTTGTTTCAGAATCTCGAGAAGACCTGCCTAGGAGAAGGCTCGGCACATCCATAAAAAGATGAGGTGAGGATCCACTCTGTAAGGTCGTCTTTAGTCGTATTAAGTCGGCTAAGGATTTGCCCCTTACAGAGGCAGCGAAAAACACACACATTAGAAGACACAGAAAGCGTAAAGACCGCTGAAGATATAGCCACAATCCTGAGGCTGCACGGCAAAACAGATGACAGCACGACCCTAGCTACCAGCCATTTCGGCTAGGGTTGGGCGGTAACGCGACAAACGCAAAAGACGACTGAGGACCCATCGGATGAGATGGGGGGTGGATGGAAGTTCTTCCCGGGATGCAGCGCTCTCTAAGGGTTGCATTTTGGGAGGGACGGGCTCAGTACCGCGCGTGTGTGTGTGTGTGTCGATGGTAAAACTGTATGACAGCACCTGTCATCAAAAAGGTAGTATGTTTTGTAAGCTATGTGTATGCAGAATAACCTGTTACTCGTGAAATAGTCTTGTTCAATATCTTGTTATACTGTAACATGTCCATCGACCTATTTCGATGTAATATAATAAATTCCGTGTAATTTCCGCTTGCCGTCTCATTAGCCACTCCCAACCATAGAATTAAAACTGAACGTTGAGACAATTGACGTTTGTCAATTTCCCCCTGTTCGCTACAAGCTGAGAATCCTCCGTTTTCCGATACCGACGTTGAAGAGAAAACACGTACTCACGTTTTCTCTTGTTCTGAAAGTTTTCTTAATTTGCTGTGGTAAGTTGAAAGTTATATTTTATAATCTCTAAGCTTCATTCGATATAATCATTATTTTATACCTACATATTCATTTTAAAATGAATACAAATCATTGCTTAATTTTGTGCAAATACTTGAGAGCTTTTTATGTTGCAAAATCTATTTTTTCAATATAAAGAACATTTTAATCACATTTTAAAAACCCATAGAATATTCATTCGTATGAAGGATGCTGACACAACAGGTTTCAGATATATTTTTTAAAGCACGTTATTTATTCAGATAAGAATTTTTTGGCTCTCATAAGTTTTTCAGAACATTAGTATACTACTAACTTAGTTAAATTGTTTTTTATTGTTTCAATATGGGAGACATATATGTTGGGAAGCTTTCAATAAATTTTATTTTTGTAAATTCAAATAACTGCCTTCCTTTTAAACCTGAAAAGCTGAACCAACACAATGTGCCCCATTACGATCAAGTTCCTACATATCCCTGATTCTTGTGTACTCTTAGGAAAGCACAGCAGCTACGTGAGAGCTACGTAACAGTCTCTATTTATGTACGACACCTTTACCGTTGAAGACAGTTTCCATTTCTGTAAGACACCTTTACCGTTGAAGACAGCTTCCATTTATGTAAGACACCTTTACCGTTGAAGACACCGTTACCGTTGTAGACAGTTTCAATTTATGTAAGACACCTTTTCCGTTGAAGACAGCTTCCATCAATCTACGACACCTTTACCGTTGAAGACAGCTTCCACTGGTCCGAGACATCTTCACCATAGAAAACACCGCTTCCATTCCTTCAGAACATCTAAACCATCAGAGTACCGTCAGTTAAGTACCTCCTGTATTTTTCCATCCCATTTTAAGGCAGAATTAAATTAAATTTTATACATATTCTCTTTTATTTCTAATCTACCCGGCTGTGAGAGCCACAGGGTATCGTGTCCGGGTTTGATTAAGTTTGTGCACATTTCATTTCCACATTTTTAATATTAATTTTCAATTCAGAGTAAATTCTTTCCCAAGGTGTTTCTACCTTTATCACCTAGTTTTGTTTGTATTATTTCGTAACGTTTCAAAAAGTAGTGGCGCCCTGAAGTCTCACAGTGACAAATTATATTTATAAAAAAAGTAGCCCATGTGGAAAAGTTCTACAGATGAAAGAAAAACATATGGAAAACTTTGTCGAAAAAGTGTGTAAATCGTAACATTTTTCTACACAAAATTCCGAATCCATGAGCTATCACACATATTTTTAGGAGTTTTATCTTTATTTTCTACGAATTTCAACTTGTCGACTAGACTAATGGTCATGGCTAGGTTCATCGCGAATTGACACTTATGAAACAGGCTAGTATTCGTTTTTTTGTTTTTAAAAAAACTGTTTATTTCCGACAAAAATGAATGAATAATTTCAATATATCAAACAGTCATGTTCGATTTAAAAGTTCATTTCCAGAGCTGTCTTATAATAGATTTCTAGTGTATTAATATTTAACCAAATTGGCAATAGTTACAGTACTTATTTACAAATACAAACTGACTTGACCTTGATGTAATAAAATTGGATACTGTGACGGATAAATTGCTTTTGCATATTTAAAGAGAATAGTTAGTTACAAACAAGGAGTTTGTTTAGGGAAATTACAATTATTAATGTAATCCATACATTAAGTCGCCAAATTTTTCAATATAATATTCGAAATAAAGAAAAATATTGCGTCAAATTTGTAAGTATAGCAAACGCAATAAAAAATTTAAATATATAGTTTATTAAAGGGAATATTTCGATATTTATATTCTCAAAAATACTGCTAAATAAATATTAGCTGGATTAACAAATGACAATAACAAAATACAGTGCTAGTCAAAAGTCCTTTTCTCATTGTATCTTTTGAAGGTTATACTCACACTATTGAAATTTGTAGGCTGAAACTAAACAGTTGTAAGCTTCACTACTAGTGGTAACCTAACTTAACCTATAATTATGTTAAGTAGGACTCTATGGCAAGTGACACCTCGTTTCAAAGGTATGTAATGATGGGTATGATTGAAGAGAATAAAATGTATAAACGCAATTAATTGAATTGGAACAACCTGTAAAACATAATGTTACGAACTCGCACACCGAAGCAGATACTAAGTACGGTCCTGTAACCTTATGTTAACGGAGTTAAAATAATGGCGAGCGCGCCGAATTCTGGGAAGGTCTATTGGGATTTATTGTGACAGTTTTTATAGACATGTTCTCGCGAAAGGCATTTGTTTTGTGTAAGCCGCAGTCCGGAATGTTCTAGTAAAAAAAGCTTTGGTATAAATAAAGGACCGATCAGCGGATGAGTTTAGTTTATAATTTGACATAGTGAGTTAAAAAGTAAATAAGTGATTTTAAATTAAGTGATTATATAAATTAGTTTAAGTGAATGTACTGAGTATAAATAAATTAAGTGTTAGTGATTAGTTTAGTGTTCAAATAAATTAAGTAAGTGAACCTACCGTGCGTTTAAAACTTATCCCACCCGTAATAAAAACGTTTAAATAAATAAGAAAAACATTACATTGGTGTCAGAAGTGGGATAATATAAATAAATTGCTACGTAAAATGGCCAAGAGACTATGTGACCTCAAAGTGGCGGAACTAAGAGCAGAATTGGAAGATCGTGAGTTGGAAACGTCCGGTAAGAAAAGCGAATTAGTAGAAAGACTTAAAGTGGCACTGAAAAGTGAAGGCTTGGATCCAGAAACATTCTTATTCAAAGACGAGGCTTCCACCTTAATCTCGTCAATTTCTGATATGAGGAATTATTTTTCTGTAATAAAGAACGATTTTTCTGCCATGGACGAGAAGATTTCAACCATGAAGAACGATATTTCTGCTAACATGGACAAGGTTTCTACTAATATGGATGAGAAGATTTCTGCTATGAAGAACGATTTTTCTACCATGACGAATGATATTTCTACCATGAAGAATGATATATCTGCAGATATCTTATCATTGAAAAATGAAATTGCTGCTGAAGTTGAGAATAAAATTTCGTCTATAAAATGAGACATGGAGAATAAGATGACAACGATGGAAAATGAGATGGACGAGAAAATCAAGGAGTTAGAGACAAAGATTGCCGATTTAAAAACACAAGACACTTCAGCATAAGAATAGAAGATCGAGATCTGCAAGTCAGAAACACAACACAAGACAGATGATATTGGCAATTTTACCCGAATCAAGGCCCCAACGTTCGACGGAAAGACATCGTTGACCAATTATGTGAAACAATTTGAAGCAGCTGCTAGAGTGAATAATTGGTCCGATAAGGAGAAAGCAGTGAACTTAACCATCGCGCTTCGGGGAGATGCCTTAGATGTACTTCAGACGATACCTCTGGAAGAAACGGATGATTTCGGGCAGCTGAAGAAGAGGTTGGACATGCGATATGGTCACGAACATCTAGAACATTTGTACCATTCCCAGCTGAAGAACCGAAGGCAGAAACGTGACGAAACACTTCAAGAATATGAAGTGGATATTGCCCGACTCGTTCGATTTACTTATCCATCAGCAGCACAGAACATGATGGAATGTCTGGGCATCCAGGCCTTTATTGATGGCTTACGTGACCCCTATATGCAGAGGACGCTTCGCTTAGCCCATCCCAAAACATTAGTTAACGCATTGACAGCTGCCCTTGAATATGAAGCAGCAACGAAGGCTTCAGGATATAACAAAATTAGGACCATCCAAGAAGAAGGTGACGAAGACAGATTTGACCAGTTCGTCAGTTTGATAAAAAGTATGATTGACAAGAAGCCGAGAAAGATCAGATGCTGGAATTGTGGCGAGCTAGGACATGTACGTGGTTCGTGTAAGCGCCCCAAGACTCCTGCAAACCAAGAACCCCAGTCACAGGAAAACTAGAACGGGTCGGCTACGAGGGGGTAGCACCGACCCATGACCGTTCTAAAGACCCTCCCATACTGATAGCTTCTCTTAGATGTCGCAACGACAGTGTATATGTGGATGGCGAACTAAATGGCAATAAATATGCTCTGCTGGTTGACACTGGGGCAACTAGAACTATTATACGACCAGAGATAATAAACCTCAAGAAGAAACTTCTACCAACGAGACTGCGAGTGCGGACCGCCACAGGCGAGAGTGCCAACGTTCACGGGGAAACACAAATCCAATTGGGAATTGGCGCAGAAAAGTTCACGCATACGGTAATCGTAGCTGACATTGAAGAAGACGTGATTCTGGGAATGGACGTAATGAATGTAAATGGTTTCCAATTAGACTTTAGAAACAGAACCATTAAAGTGGGTTCCGAGGAGGTATTCTTGCATCCATATGAAGGCAGCGCGGAGTTGACAGCTGTACAGGAAGATACTGTTCTACCTGCACGAAGCGAAACCATGATAGTAGCACGGCTACAGGGAATCATGGAGGAAGGTACACCGGTTATGATGGAACCAAGGAACCACGACGAGGAGGTTGGCAAAGGAGTACTAATTGGAAAAGGATTGGTCACGTCGGCGAAAGAGATCCCAGTACGTGTAATAAACGTGAACGATTACCCAATTACCAAAAGGAAACCAAGATTGGATCCTGCGTACCAGTGACGTCTATAGTTCGTCAAACAGCGACCACTGACAATTCTAATGCCAGATTCGAACAAATGTTATCAGTAGCTGGTCAATCTGTGGATCGAGCTGAAAAAAAGAGAATGAGAGAATTTCTCTTGCAGTATCGAGACTTATTCGTACCAAAAGGAGGAAAGACTGGCAGAACATCAGCCGTCAAACACAAAATAGATACTGGTAATGCTAAACCAATTAGGCAATCAGCTCGAAGACTTCCACGAGCGAAGAGAGAGGAAGCTGAAATAATAATTCGAGAGATGGCAGAAGAAAAAGTAATAGAACCATCTACTAGTCCATGGGTGTCTCCAGTAGTGCTCGTCAAGAAAAACGATGGAACTACGAGATTCTGCGTGGATTATCGCCAGGCTAAACAACGTGTCGAAGAAGGACAGCTATCCTCTGCCTCGAATTGACGATACGCTAGATACTTTGGCCGGCAGCAAACTGTTTTCCACCTTGGACCTGAAGTCTGGCTATTGGCAAGTGGAAGTGGACCCAGAAGACAAAGAAAAGACTGCTTTTACCACCGGATCTGGTTTATGGCAATTCAACGTCATGCCATTCGGGCTCTGTAATGTGCCTGCGACATTTGAAAGACTCATGGAAAATGTCTTGAGAGGGTTGTCTTGGAAGACATGCCTGGTCTATTTGGACGACATCGTAGTACTGGGGAAGACATTCGACGAACACCTGAAGAATTTGGAAGACGTATTCAAACGACTCCGAGCTGCCCAGCTCATGTTAAACCCGAAGAAATGTCAGCTGTTCCAAAACCGTGTCAACTATCTAGGCCATATAGTGAGCAATGAGGGAGTGGCGGTGGATCCAGAGAAAATTGCTTCCATTCAGCAATGGCCGCAACCAACCGACAAACATCAAATAAGGAGTTTCCTTGGACTTTGCACGTATTATAGAAGATTTATCAGGAAGTTTGGAGACATTGCCAAGCCTCTAACTCGGCTTACAGAAGAAGCAAGAGCTTTCCAATGGGACGAAGAATGTCAAACGTCTTTTGACACCTTGAAGAAGCATTTAACCACGGCGCCAATATTAGGATACCCTTTACCAGAGGAAGACTTTATTCTTGACACTGACGCAAGCAACATATGAATTGGTGGAGTGCTCTCACAGATCCAAGGAGGACAAGAAAGAGTGCTGGGATATTTTAGTAAAGTCCTCTCCAAACCAGAACGAAACTACTGCGTTACAAGAAGAGAACTTTTGGCGGTAGTAAAGTCTGTGGAACACTTTTACCAGTACCTCTATGGTAGGAAGTTTTTAATCCGGACTGATCATGCAGCACTCAAGTGGTTGATGCAGTTTAAGAATCCCGAGGGCCAGATCGCTAGATGGATTGAACGACAAGAGTATGATTTCAACATCGAACATCGAGCTGGTGTGAGTCACCGAAATGCCGACTCCCTGTCCAGACGGCCGTGCCCAACAGACTGCTCCCACTGCAACAAGGCGGAATCTAGGGAAGCTGCAGTTTCAAGAACTACTGTAGTCAACGAGGAATGGTCACCCACCAGGATCAGAGAAGATCAGGAGAATGATCCTCACCGGAAGATGATTCGGCAATGGAAGAAAGAAAACCGGCGACGTACCTGGCAAGAAGTGTCAAGATTTTCACCGAAACTCAAGGCGTATTGGGCTCAGTAGGACTCTCTTGTCCTGGAAGAAGGTCTGTTGAAAAGAGTCCTTGAAAACGATGATGGTTCTGAGATGAGGAGACAGCTAGTTATCCCGAGAACAAGAGTAGCTGAGGTACTGAAGAAGTTACACGACAGTCCATCGGGAGGCCATCTGGGAGTGAAGAAAACCCTTCAGCGAGTTCGTGAAAGGTTTTATTGGATGAACAGCTCCGACGATGTGAAGGACTGGTGTAAGAAATGTACGACTTGTGCTACGAGTAATGGACCACATCGCAAGAGAAAGGCACCTATGAAACAGTGCAATGTTGGAAGCCCTTTCGAAAGGATTGCTTTAGATATCGCTGGGCCATTTGCAACGAAAATGGTGGCAAATACATACTGGTTGTAATGGATTATTTCACAAAGTGGGTGGTAATTTACGCTATCCCGAACCAAGAGGACACAACTGTAGCAAATGTATTGGTGAAAGAATTTATCAGCCGATATGGAGTGCCCTTGGAAGTCCACAGCGACCAGGGAAGAAATTTCGAAAGTCATCTAATCCAGGAGATTTGCGACAAGCTGGGAATGAAGAAGACCAGGACAACAGCATTACATCCACAGTCAGATGGAATGGTCGAGAGAATGAACAGGACTATTGGAAAATACCTGTCCAAAGTAGTATCCAGCCATCAGAGAGATTGAGACCAGTATCTTTCCCTATTCGCATTGGCTTATCGATCTGCCGTCAATGAGTCCACGGGTGAAACACCGGCGAAAATCCTGTTTGGACGTGAAATGAGGCTTCCTTGTGACCTGGAATTTGGCTGTCGGCCTGGAGAAGATCTAGCAGACGAAGACTACGTGATCCAATTGAGAAGAAGGCTGGACGATATTCATTAATTAGTTCGAACAAATCTTCAAGTTGCCAGCGACAGAATGAAAAGTCGGTACGACACGCAGGCCACAGAAGGCGGTTTTAAAGAAGGGGACAAAGTATGGTTATACAACCCGACGAGGAGAAAAGGATTTTCTCCAAAATTACAAAAATCCTGGGAAGGTCCATACTTAATCAAGAAAAGGATCAATGATGTTTTATATCGCATAAGCAAGATCCCCAACGGAAAACCAAAAGTAGTTCACCGAAACCGACTAGCGCCATACGAAGGAGACCATGACATAGGGGAAGGAGTAAACCTTATTCGAGATGTGTCTGACCCTACCTTCGATGAATTCATGGGCGCGTATGGAGGTACCGGGAGAGCTAGATATGGAGTCACTTCGGAACAATAACAAGATTTGTTCACTCTCCCGGAAGATTATTCACTGGCATACAACATCCCAGCCCGTATCAAGAACGCACGAGGGTTGGCAACCGTCTTTCGAAAGAAGTTCGGGCAATTAGAAAAACTTGAAGACCAGATTCCAGCCCCTGGCAAGACACTTAAACTGAAACATAATTCGCGGTACGTTTTCTATGTGGTAACTAAAAATGACTTTCAAGATCGATCTACCTACCGCGATGTGTGGGAAGCACTTCGAAACCTACGAGACCATGTGTTAGAATCCAGCGTGAAGAAACTGGCTATGCCTAAGATAGCGAGTAACCAGTTGGATTGGCGAGTCATCGGGAACATGGTAGAGGTTATCTTCCAAGATACCGGTGTCCAGATATTAATTTGCAGCCACAACCCCCGTTATCAGTATCCGATGAAGACGGTGCCCTGTTATTTACATAAGATTGGAAAGTGTAGAAATGGAGTCAGTTGTCGATTCAAACATCCAGTCTCCGCTACACAAAAGTTCCAGGAGGAACTTTCATTTAAGGAGGGGGTAATGTTACGAACTCGCACACCGAAGCAGATACTAAGTACGGTCCTGTAACCTTATGTTAACGGAGTTAAAAAAATGGCGAGCGCGCCGAATTCTGGGAAGGTCTATTGGGATTTATTGTGACAGTTTTTATAGACATGTTCTCGGAAGGTATTTTAAAGATTAAGCCGGCAACCGAGAAATATCGCGAAAGGCATTTGTTTTGTGTAAGCCGCAGTCCGGAATGTTCTAGTAAAAAAAGCTTTGGTATAAATAAAGGACCGATCAGCGGATGAGTTTAGTTTATAATTTGACATAGTGAGTTAAACAGTAAATAAGTGAATATAAATTAAGTGATTATATAAATTAGTTTAAGTGAATGTACTGAGTATATATAAATTAAGTGTTAGTGATTAGTTTAGTGTTCAAATAAATTAAGTGAGTGAACCTACCGTGTGTTTGAGGTTTATCCCACCCGTAATAAAAACGTGTAAATAAATAAGAAAAACATTACAATAAAAAGGAGTTTAATATTTGTCAGTAACAGAGAGTTGAAACTTCCCTCAAATTATCATCATTAGTAATAAGTAACAGTAACGTTAAAAGGTCTTTAACGACCCTCAGAGTGACAGCTATACTAATTTTGTTAGGGTTTAATGTGTGAAGTTTCAAAAACGGATTCTTATAGGAAATGTTCAAAATGTCCTGACAGAATTACAATTTATTAGTAATTTTTTGTAATACTTCTTCTAATGTGTCAGCTGAAATTCCTCTGCATTCGTTGTAAAAACTGTAGGGTAGCGTAACAGAACACCTTGGATTTTAAATACCCCCACAGAAATAAATCTTATGTATAGTTTTAAGACCGGTGACCGAGTTGGCCATTCTGTGCGACCTAGCAGTCAAATCTATCATGAGCTTTTAATGAGGTGATGTTTATAAATAACAATTTATTATATTTTAGATACGATTTAGTGCCTACCTAAGTTAGTGTTATATTGATTGACTTCCAGTTCCCAATTAGATTAGATTGTAATGCTGTAACATCCCATTCACCGTAAACACTTTGGTCATCGCGCTTAGACAACCAAGGCGATTACTTGCACCAACTTTTATCCGACAACAATCGGAACAATTTTTCAGGGTTGCGACAGGCAATCGCTGGAAAGCAAACTCCAATACACATACTCTCAGCACTGCACTGCGGAACCCAAAGATAGTTACTTGGGAATATCTGAAACAGAGAAAAGGAATCTCCATAAATGGATTAGAAAAGATTGTATATTTGACATTTTGAGAGAAACATATTTTTCTGGAAAAAGTAATGAATTTACGACTTTTCTGAAACATATTGTGATATGATGAACAATACGTCAGCAGGTCGTTCAATCAAGCAAGCTCTAGTTGGAGTAATTTGGCTTCAACATGCCGAAAAGTGTTAGCTACCCGGTCTTACCCTTCTTTCCCCTATTTTATTTCCAGGACTAGATTTTCTCAAGAAAAACCAATCCCAATGTAAATTGTGAATAATGTATCTTAGTGCATAGAAAAAAAATACAATATCATTCAAATTTTATTCAAACCTGAATAAAGTTAATCGTCAAGATCCAAAATTTATTATCGCTAAAAAATAATTAATTATACAAACCAGTAAACTAACCTAATTCTTATAATCAAAACAGTTATAACGGAACCTGATGACAAAAATAGATCATTATTCAAGTTTTGAGACACATTTCTCAGTCAATTACTATTGTTCCGAAATATAACGTTATACAACGTGCATTATCTTTAGGAATATAATTAGCAGCGCCATTGCCATTATTGTTATTTTTTTAGATTAATAATATTGTGTTAATTGGATACAATGTTGATTCAACATTACATTGTTGAATCCGTATAATTTGATTCAAGAGATAATTAAATATTTTGGTAAAATGAAATACAAACAATGAAACGAGACAGTAATCCGTTATAAAATACCGTACTAACAGAATTTTACCAGCGGAACCGTAAACACGATGAAATACTTAGTAGTTTTTTTTGAAAATCACCGGTAAAAACAAAACTTGGCGAAAATTACCAAAAGTGAGTAGCAATTGTCATCAGAATAATTAGGATTAGTCATTCGTTCAACCGCTCATTTTTGCGAGATGATTACCATTATGTTTCACGTCAAATGTCAATGTTTAATAGCTTGAAATAAATCTGAAAATTTTAATAATCATAAAAGGGACTATTAATATTTACTTGAAAACATAATAATGAAATCCATTTCTGCATAGTGGAATTATTATTTTCTCGACTTTTCTCCAAAATTTACACAAAAGGGTGGAAAGTGAGGTTAGGCATCATGGATAACAAGTGTTCAAAATGTTTAGAATTAATTTCAGAGTATAAGTTGATACTCTGTGATAGCTGTTTGGTGCCCTTTCACCAGAATGAAAAATGTCTTGGTCTTGGAGCTTCTGAAATGAGAGCAGTGATCGTCCGTAACAGATCGTTGATTTTTTTCTGTGCGGAATGTTGGCAGGCTTTCAAGAGTGTGCCCAAGTTAGTAGTGGATATGAAGGCGATGAAGGAAGAACTGGCTGAAACGAAAAGAGAGTTGAAGGAGGTGACTAAGGAACTACAAATGAACAAGCGAATAATTGATCTTGAGGCGAATAAAAGTACTGCTTCAAATCCTCTACACATTGAGGAGTTATTAGCAGAAGTAGAGGAGAGGAAGTATCGAACAATGAATGTTATGATAGCAAATATTAAGGAATCGTCCAAAACCAACCATATAGAAAGATTAAATGAGGAGAAAGAAACCGTACTAAATATCCTCAAAGATGTTACTCTGACAGACACGAACATAAGACTGCAAAGAATTGGCGAGTTTTCAAAAGATAAATGTAGACTTCTGAAAGTAACATTTAAAAACCCAGCTGATGCAAAGAAAACACTCAAGATTAGTAAAACACTGAACATGGTAAAGATATTTGGAGATCAAACTGTGAAACAAAGGGAATATTATAAAGTAGTGAAGAAAAGGATTCAAGAAATCATCGCAACAGGAGACAACTCGAAAGCTATCAAGTACATCAACTCTATCCCTACAATAATAGTAGAGCGAAATTTTGGAAGTGAAGAAAAAAACCTGTGATTCCTAATATACAACTCAATCAGGATGTTGTTTATATGAATGTTCGAAGTTTAGTTGCTCATAAGTTTGATGTTGATTTGAATATTGTAAGTAACCCAGCACTCATAATTCTAAGTGAAGCGAGAACAACTCCAGATGTTAGCGATGGTGAAATATATATAAATAATTATAATGTAATCCGATGTGATAGTAGCAGCAGGCACACATTCTTGAAAATTATTTCTATAACAAAAAATGTACTCCGATAGGAGATATCAATATAGATTTAAAAAAAGATAGTTTTTATTCTAAAAAAATTATAAATATACTAAACTCATTTGGAATTGAACAACTTGTTACGGAGTACACACGTGTGACAAATAACAGCAAAACTCTTATTGATTATGTGATCTCTAATGAATCAAATATACGAACTGCTGTACATGATGTACCAAAAATCTCTGATCATTCTATAATATCCGTTAACATTTTTGATTGTAGGAAAGATATTTCCAACAAACTCATTCGTATAAGAACTATAAATGAACATACATATAAGGAAATCAATTTAGAACTTCTCTCTGTTGATTGGAACTTGAATACAATCAATGTGAATGAAATATTGGAGGAAATAGAAACAAACTGCACTGTAATTATGGATAAAATAGCACCTGAAAAGCAAATACAAATTAAGTCAAATCAAGTACCATTTTATGACTGCGAACTGAAAACATTCTCAAAAGAAAGGCTTATAAAAACTTCAAAAAAAGTGTAGCTCCAGAAAAAGAACAAAAATGGCAACAATATAAATACTGCCGAAATACCTATGAAAATACTCTGAAAGAAAAAGAAAGACTATATTTTGAAAATAAAATTGATGAAAATAAAAAAGATCCGAAGATAATGTGGAAATATCTGAAACAACTAGTTAAACCAATAGAATCCCCCTAATTTAAATATAATTATGTTTGAAAATACTAATGGGAAACTATTCAGTGATAATCCAATAGAGATTGCCCATAATTTTAATGAATATTTTCTAAATAGTGTAATTGAAATAGAAAATGGCATATATTGTGAGGAGATATGGACACCTAATAACTATGAACCCATAAACAGTAGGTTGAATCAATTCAAAGAAATAACCATGATAACCTTACGTAAAATACAAACTAAATAAAAGTGAAATAATCAATAGTAAATTTTTAAAGGAAACTTTCAATGTATCTGGGCATATAATATTGAACTTTATAAATACTTCCTTGTCCACAGGATTGTTTCCTGACCAATACAAAATTAGTACAGTAACTCCAATTCCGAAAGTAAATAATACAAGTGATGCAAGTAATTTTCGTCCAATTAACAGTCTTCCAATACTTGAAAAAGTACCGGAACTGGCAGTATATGATCAATTAGTTACATACTTTAATGAAAATAATTTATTCATAGAAAATCAGTCTGGTTTTCGCAAAAATCACTCATGCGAAACAGCGTTACAACTAACAGTTACCGAGTGGAAAAAAAGTATTGATAAGAAAGAATATATTGTTGCGGTATTTCTAGATTTCAAACGTGCCTTCGAAAAGATCAACAGAAAAACTTTAATTAATAAATTAGAGTATTATGGTGCAAATGGAAAAGTTTTAAACTGGTTAGATAGTTATCTGGATCAAAGAGGCCAAAGGACAAAAATTTGTGATGTAATGTCAGATCGAATCATAAACGAAATAGGTGTACCACAAGGAATTGTTTTGGGGACATTGCTGTTCATTATCTATATGAATGATATCAAATATGTACCTGATTCACACCATATTAATTTATTTGCTGATGATACCCTTATATATACTAGAAACTGTGCTTTAGAAGAAGCTGTACAAAATATCAATGTATCTTTAAAGAACATCGAAATATATCTACAAGTGAATAAACTCAAATTGAATGTTAATAAATCTAAGGCAATGATTGTTTCCGCGATTTCAAATCAAAGAATGATTGATACTAATACTGTTGATATCAGCATATTTAATAGCCAACTGGCAATTGTAAATGAAATTAAATACTTAGAATTTATTATAGATCATCAGTTACCTTTGAATAAGCATGCCGAATATACCATTAGAAAAATATGTAAAAAATTGTATTTTTTCTCTCGAATTTCGAAATCTCTATCAACCATTGCTAGATTAACGTGTTACAATTGCATAATAGGGCCACACTTTGACTACTGTGCCACATTGATGTATCTATTCAACCGAAATCAAATAGGTCAAATGCAAAAATTACAAAATCGAGAAATGAGAATTATTTTGAGGTGCAACCAATATACCGCTGTTGAATTAATGTTCAATACCCTACAGTGGAGGCCGGCACACAAAAGACTGTACTTTTTATTTTCAAAATTATGAGTGGAATTCAACCAGCCTATCTTAGCAGATATTTAAATCGAAATAGTAACATCCATTCATATAACACAAGAACATGTAATGCATTTTAGATATCTCGAACAAATTTCAAGAGTGGTATGAATTCGTTATTCTTTAAAGGTCTAGAAAGCTTCAATAAGATACCTGATGAAATAAAAAATGTAAGTTCCTTAAAAGTATTTATAAAATTATTATTAGAATATACGAAATTATAATGCATGACGTACTGTGAAAATTATTTATTCATTTGTATTTATATTAATTATGTATGTATTCACAACTATATATTGTATATTAGGATTCCTAAAGAAAGTCTACTACTACTACTACTATTATTTTGATAATAACTGTTAATTATATACTTCTTTCTTCTATAAGCTTACAATGTTGCCAAAATCTGCGCTTAGTTCCTTAATCGTATCATTTCGTTGTAAGAGGTTTGTATTTTATCGAGTAAATTTGGGCTGTTTACTGAGAAACTGTTGCTCTGTGCTCGGTGAGTTTTCGAGGACCTTCTATGGGGTGTCCAAGATTTAGACTCTCCGAGCATTACCCTTCGATACCGGAGAGCAATGTTTTCGGTATCGGAGGGTAATGGATTGTGGCCCACGACAACGACATACACACAGGATTTTGTTTCTAGAAACCGTTTTTTCGTGTTGTTGTTGATAGAAAACGTAAAAATAACTCAAATTTTTTTTTCAAAATTCCAACTTTTTTTGGGGCAAACCAATACTTTTCTCGCATATAAGATAGGTTGGGCGGAAAAGTAAAAATATAATATACAATATGTATATATATATATATATATATATTGTAATAAATTTTAATATTTATTTGACAATATATTATTTATTTGCCCACACGTTGTGGTGCCACGTTGTAATGTATTTTATATGACGCCTTATGTTGGACGCCGCGTTATAATATATTTAATTTTTAATTAATTAGGCTCAATTATTTTATATTTATTTTTATTTATTTATTTTAAATTATGGGCGCCAGAATTGGTTTGCTTACCACGAATTCCAATTCAAAATAATATATAAGTTTTTTAAAAATTGTAAATTTGTTTTATATTTTTATATTGTTGTTACCATATCTCAGGAATGGATTCGGCACTTGACGCTTGCCAGCAACAGGAAGCTATAGGTGAGATATGAAAGAAAATACAAGACGAACATAGACAAACGATTTAATTAAATGTGGATAACGAAATAACGGATTCTTTGTCAATTAACGAATTAAACGATACATATTTATAAATTCAATGAAAAACTAGCGAAAACCTTCGCATTAAAATGATGCATACTAGTTATAAATTTATTTGTATCAAACATAGCAAGTAAATCGCGCTCAAATTATCAATTGTGTGCGTTGAATGTACATTCGTGGCGCTTTCAACCCCAACTTTTGCTATTATAAATATAATCGTCGCGTGGTGTGTGTATTCTGTGGTGGGTATAATTTAGTTTGCAAAGATAAAGAAGAATGTGGCGTGTTTAAGATTTATTATTATGATTTATTGTATAAATTCGGTAAGTACTTATTTTAATATGAAATTAGTGTTTCGTGTCCGATATATTAGTGGAGATTGAAATGTTTAAAACTAATATTTAACTAAGAAATTGATATCAACAATAACATAACCTAGCATGTAAATATATCTGTGAATGTTCTTATAGGAAAAGTTTTATATATACACGAGAAATAGTGTTCATAGTTAGTTCTTCTTGACCCTGGATATGATACATGTGAAGGAAATGATCGACTACGAGCGAATAAACCGGATCTCAGGATGTGAAAAATGATGAAATGTGAATTATTTCACCAGTTGAATACCACAATTAGTAGCAAGATGTATGAATAGTCGTCGAAACTATACTAATAAGGTAATTGTTCAATCTTACCAAGTCTAGACGATAGCACAATTACTTTCACTCATTTGTTAATATACGAATTATGTTTTTAGTTATTTTTACGTTCAAAACTTTGTTGAACACTTTGATCAACGTTTCAATATGATTTTGTTGAATTATCTTAACTTTTAAACAATTTCGGAGAAGAAAAATTTCACGCGTCCTCCATCTATATATTTCACGAGGCTTCCCCTCAAGCTTAGAATCAACAACTTTCAACTGTTTTTCCTTTTGTTTCTCATTGTTCGTTTGTTGCTAAGTAAATAATTGTTTTTATTAAATCAAAACATCCATTTCTGTGTTATTGTAGATAAATTCACTGTGTTTATTTACACTTCTGTAATCACTCCAAATCACTCTACCCGAACTATTGAAAGAACGTTAATTTTCGCGTTGATATTTCGATTTGACATTTGATACAAAATAATTAAAAAGTTTATGCAATATACAGGGTTTCTGAAAGTGTTTACAAAATATAAAAATATAATAGTTGAATTTTGTTTCAAAATTCACGTGATTCTATATACAGTGATTATCATAATTATATACAAAATATGTTTGACGTAATTTACTTGTCATTGTTATTTTTATATACCTTGAAATATACTTTAAAAAATAATTACTAAATTAAATAGTAATCTCTTAAATCATTTTATTAATTGTATATTATTCGAAAATATTTCTTAACGTGTTTAAGCTATGTCTTTATGAATTATCTCCTTTTATTGAATATTTACTAAGATTCACATTATTCGAATGATGCTAATTGGTTTAATTTAACCTGGTAGATATGTTGCAATACAAAATAAAAATCGAGTCTGATATGAAATGGATATGGCCATACTACCAATATTTTCTATTTCAATAAAGCACCATATAATTCTCAATTTCGCAATTTCGCTGAACGAATTCTTGTACTTATTCATTTTAGTTTTGAAAACATCAATACAATATATTCGTTTCAAATGTTCATTTTTATTATGTATTTAATTTGAATTCCATACAACACAATTATATTACACGTGATACATTTTATGGAATATCGTGACACAAACAATATTGCTATCCACTAACATTGTAGTTTTCTAGTTTTAATATCTAGCAACGAAGTATAGTAGTGTAAGATTTTACAAAACCTGCTCCCAATGCAACTACTTGATATTGTGTATCAGAGATACTTCAAATGACACGTCGGAAAGCCATAATTTAGTTATTCTATAGTCGGATATTACTAAATCACAATATACAGTTGACGATTGAAATTTGAAAATTTGGCGAATGAGGTTTTCAGATATTTATGCGCCATTGATATGAAATATTCAGAGCCTCCCATCATTTCCCGTTATACCGGAAATTGACTGAAACTTCCTCATTTTGAATAGACACTCTACATATATTATTACGTATTTCGACAGAGTTTTACTGCGAGATATGACCCATTTCATTGACTATTTCAATAAAACTAACATTTTGTGGATAAAATCAATTTTAATGTACAATGTGACTCAAAACGCGTACTCAAAAATTGTTTTATCCACAAAATATTGAAGGAAGTTTTATTTAAAAAGACTGTACTCTCTTCTCTCACCATGCCAATCCTGGTTGTCGACTTCACAACATACCTCCATCTATTTCGACACTCGCAACTTCCATCCAATCCTCGATGCCCATAGCTTTGAGGTATTTTGTTACATTGTCTCGCCACCGAAGTAGAGGTCGTCAGGGTCTGACTGTTCTGACGTGGCCTGTGACAGAATTTTGTTCCTTTTACTAGATTGGTATCCCCAAATAAAACTTCCAACTATTTGTTGGTCTTTATTCTACAGTGTCCTGTCGCCTTCTCTAGCGTCGGCCCCAACATTTTCCTTACGAATTTCCTTTTCTATGCTGGGAATCGCTCTTCGTTTGCCATTGTTATCGTCTCGCAACCGTACATAACTAGTGTGGTGAACAAATATTATAGGAAACATTTTGTTGGAAATTCAGCAAGAACATTTTATATAGAATCTTTGTGATCTGAGATTATGGATACTTTTTCTGAATAACTGCCTTTACTGGCTTCCCAAATTTTATCCGCTAAGTCCAATTTCTCCTGCAACGACTTTGCGTCGTTAAAAATTAAACTTATCGAGACGAATTTAGGAAGTCGTCTTGCCCATAGTTTGCCAAGAAGTTCTTTGTCAACGACTTGGTTGTATTTATCCCCTGCGAGCAAACATAATTCTCTATAAAAAGCTGCTGGCTTACGATTTCCTAATTCTACGTTTGTGATTATTCCTTCCAAACGTTGTTCGAGGGATAAATATAATCTATTGATTATTTTCTTTTTTAAATTTTTCTATTTTTCCCTTACTGGAGGCGTGTATATTATAACTATTTCACCCTTTATTTTATTAACGAAAAACTGCACCTCTACTTGTTTAAACCACATGTCTAGTTTAGCATGCCAAAAAGTTGGAAATGTAACATTCTTACTGTTATTAATTTGTTCATCAACTGACATATTCGGTTATATAAATTGACAAATATTAATTTACACTACGAACCACGAAATTGATATTCATAACTGACGAACTGGCAAATACAACTAAGTGACAAGCTTACCACATTCTTCAGCGCGTTTTCTCGTTGACACGATGTTGTGAATGCTCTTGGATTCATGTCAGTCAAGCTAGCATAGCCATGCCACTTCGCCCAAATGCGACCTACCACAAGAAACGGGCTGAAGTAGAATATGTAAGATATAGAGACTGCAAAGAGATGATAAAAACTGAGATAAAAGTTGTTTTAGGAGCCCTGTTTCTAAGTGGCATAAAAAGAGGTAGCCATACGAACTGTGTTGAGTTGTGGAATTCAGATGGAACAGATATGATTCTTTTACGGGCACTTTTGAGCTATAAGCGTTTCCGTTTTCTACTTCGAGCTATTAGCTCTCTAGAGATGAGAGAAAACAAACCGACAAACTTGCTCCTATTCGTGAATTTCATGAAGAGTTTGTTAGTAATTGCATTGTCAGTTCTCATGTCAGTGAAATCCTTACGTTAAAATCAACCATTAGACATAGATACCTGAATGAAACAATCACTGACACACTAATAAAAGCACAACAAGAATACTGCAAAATAGCTAAACCTAGAGAAGAAAAACTGAGCAAAAGTACGACAGACCTAATTAAACAAAGAAAACTCAGGCAAGGACAACAGAACGGAGATCTAAAGGAAATATGGGAATTAAGCAAAACAATTTCAAAGCAAATACGCAAAGATTTGAGAAAGTACAATACAGAGAAAACCAAACAAGTGATCGAAGAGAATAGGAGTATAAAGGTACTCAGAAAAAACTTGGCCAATGGAAAAAAGGAAACCTTCAAAATTAAAGATGAAAATGAATAAAACAAAAAATAGAAAAATACTGATATAAATCGTCGAAGACTTCTATGAAGAACTATATAGAAGTAAAATTTAAAAAAAACAGAGACCACGGAGAATAAGTTCAAAGTCAAAATCCAAAACCAAGGCTCATAAGAGTTGCCGGACATAACAATTGAAGAAGCTAGGGATTCCCTTAGAGAAATGAAACATAGCAAAGCGCCAGGAGAGGACCAAATATTTCGAGAAAGCTAGTTCTAAAAGAACCAAATAAAACTAATGGTCCCACAGAAAACGAATTGAGGCCATAAATTCACCAATTACGCTGTTTAACTGGAATTTCGTAAAAAGTACACTTTTGTCAGATGTGATACTAAAAACTATTGTATATTTTTCAGTTGAAAATTTAGGTTGGAGCGTAACGCAACCTTCGTATTCCACTATTTAAAAAAAATTGTAAAAATTAAAATTTCTCCTAGATGGCCATGACTTCAAATCTTGATAAATTTTTTTATGATGAACAACTTTTTCAAATACATTTTTTTTATATTTACTGAAATAAGAGCACTTTACTCTTGAATCAAAATCAAATTTTCGAATGCACCTCGTATATTAAGCGTTTTTTACCACATTTTGTTTGTGCATTTTTACTTTTAGGGGATGCACAAACTTTTACGAAGAATAACTTTTTCTCGTAAAACCTATAATAAAGGGTATGACGCTGTATATATATATATATATATATATAAAAAAGAAGATGTAGGAATATCGCGTGATATGTTAACAACAACAACAAAGAGAATCATGGGTGATTCACGCAAAGTAAAGGGCTACTGAAATAGAGTGGTAACCGTGGACAAGCATGTTTCTGGCTCATTTTGCCTCATCAGCACGGCATAACCAAATAATGATGTGAAATTTGGGAGCAAAGATGTTAATCGAAACATGGGAAAACACAAAATAACGGATTTCAGCAGGGAAACCAAACGCTCATTTGTGTCTTCAATTGGAAGATCCCGAGTTTTCAGGACATCAACCAACATCGACACGGAGGCGCATATAGCCCCCCCGCCATGAACCTTCCGACCCATAGTAAATAACAAAGAAGATGTAGGAATATCGCGTGATATGTTAACAACAACAACAAAGAGAATCATGGGTGATTCACGCAAAGTAAAGGGCTACTGAAATAGAGTGGTAACCGTGGACATGCATGTTTCTGGCTCATTTTGCCTCATCAGCACGGCATAACCAAATAATGATGTGAAATTTGGGAGCAAAGATGTTAATCGAAACATGGGAAAACACAAAATAACGGATTTCAGCAGGGAAACCAAACGCTCATTTGTGTCTTCAATTGGAAGATCCCGAGTTTTCAGGACATCAACCAACATCGACACGGAGGCGCATATAGCCCCCCCGCCATGAACCTTCCGACCCATAGTAAATAACAAAGAAGATGTAGGAATATCGCGTGATATGTTAACAACAACAACAAAGAGAATCATGGGTGATTCACGCAAAGTAAAGGGCTACTGAAATAGAGTGGTAACCGTGGACATGCATGTTTCTGGCTCATTTTGCCTCATCAGCACGGCATAACCAAATAATGATGTGAAATTTGGGAGCAAAGATGTTAATCGAAACATGGGAAAACACAAATGAGCGTTTGGTTTCCCTGCTGAAATCCGTTATTTTGTGTTTTCCCATGTTTCGATTAACATCTTTGCTCCCAAATTTCACATCATTATTTGGTTATGCCGTGCTGATGAGGCAAAATGAGCCAGAAACATGCATGTCCACGGTTACCACTCTATTTCAGTAGCCCTTTACTTTGCGTGAATCACCCATGATTCTCTTTGTTGTTGTTGTTAACATATCACGCGATATTCCTACATCTTCTTTGTTATTTACTATGGGTCGGAAGGTTCATGGCGGGGGGCTATATGCGCCTCCGTGTCGATGTTGGTTGATGTCCTGAAAACTCGGGATCTTCCAATTGAAGACACAAATGAGCGTTTGGTTTCCCTGCTGAAATCCGTTATTTTGTGTTTTCCCATGTTTCGATTAACATCTTTGCTCCCAAATTTCACATCATTATTTGGTTATGCCGTGCTGATGAGGCAAAATGAGCCAGAAACATGCATGTCCACAGTTACCACTCTATTTCAGTAGCCCTTTACTTTGCGTGAATCACCCATGATTCTCTTTGTTGTTGTTGTTAACATATCACGCGATATTCCTACATCTTCTTTGTTATTTACTATGGGTCGGAAGGTTCATGGCGGGGGGGCTATATGCGCCTCCGTGTCGATGTTGGTTGATGTCCTGAAAACTCGGGATCTTCCAATTGAAGACACAAATGAGCGTTTGGTTTCCCTGCTGAAATCCGTTATTTTGTGTTTTCCCATGTTTCGATTAACATCTTTGCTCCCAAATTTCAGATCATTATTTGGTTATGCCGTGCTGATGAGGCAAAATGAGCCAGAAACATGCATGTCCACGGTTACCACTCTATTTCAGTAGCCCTTTACTTTGCGTGAATCACCCATGATTCTCTTTGTTGTTGTTATATATATATATATATATATATATATATATATATATATATATATATATATATATATATAAATTCATTTAGTTTCTTCAACCATTTGTATATAATATTGGAAATGTTTATATTCTTGGGTTCATAGGTTGTTTTAAAATAATTAAAATACGATTGTATTTCACATTTTTCTATTGAAAATGGATAAAAATTTTAACGTTTCGCCTCCTCCTTGGAAGCATTTTCAAAACAATATCATTATAAGAATAAGGTACGATTAAAATATTTGTAAATAGATAAAAACATAACATTAGTAGGTTTTTTTAAAAAACATTAATAAAAACACAGAATTAAAATTGACGTACTTACCTTAGAATTTCAATGTAACGATACTATACGAGGGAAGTTGAAATGAGTTAATTAATCAGCTTATAGTAAATTTGACTCAAGTTTTTTATATCTTGTCTATCATTCACAGAAAACTCATCTTGTTTTATGTGTATAATTTCTTTAATTGATAATTTCTGATAATTTGTGTCTTGAGCTAAGATTTTTGTTTTTTTATAAAAAAACAAAAATCTTAGCTCAAGACACAAATTATCAGAAATTATCAATTAAAGAAATGATACACATAAAACAAGATGAGTTTTCTGTGAATGATAGACAAGATATAAAAAACTTGAGTCAAATTTACTATAAGCTGATTAATTAACTCATTTCAACTTCCCTCGTATAGTATCGTTACATTGAAATTCTAAGGTAAGTACGTCAATTTTAATTCTGTGTTTTTATTAATGTTTTTTAAAAAAACCTACTAATGTTATGTTTTTATCTATTTACAAATATTTTAATCGTACCTTATTCTTATAATGATATTGTTTTGAAAATGCTTCCAAGGAGGAGGCGAAACGTTAAAATTTTTATCCATTTTCAATAGAAAAATGTGAAATACAATCGTATTTTAATTATTTTAAAACAACCTATGAACCCAAGAATATAAACATTTCCAATATTATATATATATATATATATATATATATATATATATATATATATATATATATCCATAGTTTGTACTAATCTCTTTGAACGGGAACTCTTTTTATTTCATTTTCAGTCAAACCTACCTATAGTATTTATCAGAATAATGTTTAGCAGCAGCCAGCGGCGTGCAAACAAAGCAGGCAAAAAGGCATTGCCTGCCCTAGCAAATTTTAAAATTAATTTATATTATACCATAATTTATTTTTACTACTTCCTTCATTAAATCTTATATCAGCTACTTATATACATTTATATAATATATTAAGCAAACGTAAACATTTCTACGGTTTCTCACATCCAAAATAATACAATCTTGCTTTTTCGAACATTCATATTTCCCATGTAGGTGTCCCATAATATCGCGTATTAAGGTGGACATGTAGCGATGATATGGAAACAAATAGAAATTTAAAGTCTGCACCTACGGTCGTTAACATCGTGTGTCTCTATACGTGTGGTTCTGAACGCTGAAAAAGTATGGAGCGACTCTGCGATTATTTCGTAGATACTAGGCGACCTGATCAGTGATCTCGCATCTTTCGCTCAACTAGTAAGTGTCAATATTATTGACGGTATACTATACAGGGTATACTAATTATTTTCAATAACTTTTCAATAGTTTGGTTTTAAAACAATAATTTGACCAACTTAAATAGTGTTATAGTGGAGAAATTTAGTTTAAAGATAAAATGAATTGTAAAAATGCAGTGTGAATGTGACGAAAATCGAAATTGTGTACAGCGCCTGAAAATAATTCCTTTTAGCTCCAGAAAATTTGAAAACAAACATGCCATTATTGCGACTGGTCGGCCAACTCCTGTACTAAATATTATGCAGAAAAAGAAAAACTGTAAACAGGTATTTTAACAATAAGTTTTACGGAATCTTTAGTTGGCTGACATATTATAAACATATGAATAAGATGTTTTGTTGGTCACGTCTATTATTTTCGAAAGAAAAGAATGTGTGGACTAATACACGCAGACTTAAATAATTTTACTAATGCTGCAAAAATACATGGCCAATGTGAAAATCATTTGAAATCTGCTCTTTCTTTATGCAACTTTGGACAAAATAGGATAGAACTGAGCCATTCTCGCCAATTTAGAGAGAAAATAGAGCGACATAATTCTAGGGTGGATAGAAATAGTAACCTAATGCTTTTTGGGAAAGCAAGAACTACCATTTCGCGGACATATAGAAAACACTGAGTCATCCAACAAAGGCAACTTTATCGAGAGCGTATAACTTTTGGCTAGTGATGATGGGATGCTTGAAAATCATCCCAACGAATCAAATGAAAATGAAAGAAGAAATGTTTTTTCTGGATTTTACAATCAAGTACAAAATGATTTGATATCTGCAATCGATTTTGTACTTGCACAAATATGGAAAGAGTTGCGGAAAACGGATTTCGTGGCGGTTATGATTGACGAGACACTAGATATAAGCGGTAAAGAGCAACTCTGTGTGATTTTTAGATATTTTACAGAATCGAATGAAATAGTTGATTGTTTTGTGGGTTTTATCGACGTAAGTTCAAATTGAACTGCAGACGCGCTAACCAAAATAATTACAGACATTTTAAGTGAATATTAATGTACTTCCAAGGTAGTAGCTCAAACTTACGATGGAGCAGTTGTTTTATCATCTAATAAAAATGGGGTTCAACAAAAAGTGCGGGAAATTTGTCCGGAAAGCGTTATATGTATGGTGTAATGCTAATATTTTAAACTTAGTTTTGTCTGAGTCCTGTGAAAGAATCGCGGAAACCAAACACTTTTTTGGAACAATTAAAAATCTGGGCACATTTCTCCATACCAGTACGAAACGTTCTGAATTCTATAACCTATTTTGCACTAAAAAGTTATCACGTGTAGTTCAGACTAGATGGACCTATAACTCCAGAACGGTAAATGTAATTTTTAGTCAACTTTCTAATTTTAAAACCATGTTTAATGACATGCTTGAGAATCAAGCAAATTGGGATGGAGAAACTCTTTCGGCAGCTAGAATGTATTTATTTACATTGGAAAATTTTGAATTTAATTATTTTTTGGACATTTTCAATAAAATATATAGCCAGACGGATGTACTATACGGTGAGAACCAAAAGTCCGTCGCCCCCCCTGTAACTTCTTTATTCTACATATTACAAAAAAATGTTAAATACATAAGTTGTAGGGTTTCATTCGATCTCTTTAATGGTTTAAGTTTCATTCATACAGAGTGTCTCAAAAAAGCACGGTGACTTAGAAGTTAATTTCCCATACCCTGTATTTCATTGCATTATTACATTCTACGTTGAATTCTGAACAAGTTTTATAAATGGTTTTCTATCAAAAAAATTAATAGTTTTGGACTTATGAACACTTGTAAATAATTATTACGACTACTTTTGCGCCAGTTCACGAATAAATTAATGAGGTAGGCTATGCACGCTAGGCGCGTTTATTTTATCCATGACAACGAAAAAAAAACTCTTATCTGTTTTTGCCAAATGTCATTGACATTTTGTAGGTTTTCAAAACTTTGTTTCAAACGGTTTTCAATTTCTCTTGTTGATTAATATGGCTCGTTCAGTAGCAGACAAAGTTGAAGCCGTCATCATATTTGGTGAAGCTAACCGAAATTACCACGCTGCTATTCACATTTTCAATGAACGGTTTCCAGAACGTCCGATGTGTCGAAAATATCTGCAGAAATTGTTGGCAAAATTTAACCAAAATGGCACCGTGAAAGATGCTCCGAGATCTGGGAGGCCGAAAATAATTACGGAAGATGTTGAAATTCAAGTACTAGCCGAAATGGTAAATAACCCACAACAATCAACTAAGCAAGTAGCTGAGACATGTAATGTTTCTAAAACATCAGTAAAGAGGGTTTTAAAACAAAATAAATTCCATCCTTACAAAATAAAAATTTTGCACCAATTGGTTGAAGATGATCCAGACCGGCGACTTGAATTTTGCGAGACCATGGCAGAAAGAATTGTTGCAAATCGACTTTATTTGCAACACATCTGCTTTAGTGATGAAAGCACTTTTTACCTAAATGGAAGTGTGAATACCCTGAATTGTAGATATTGGAGTGATGAGAATCCCCATGAATTCCGCGAGGGGCATACTCAATTTCCCCAGAAAATTAATGTTTGGGCTGGTATTTTAGGTAACCACATTGTAGGTCCGATATTCTTGGAAGAAAATTTAAATGGTCCCAGATACCTCCAAATGCTGCAAGACACAATAAGTCCCAGTATCGATGAGATCGTTGCGCAAAACCCACATGAATTTTACTTGGATGTAACATTTCAGCAAGATGGAGCGCCACCACACTATTTTCGGGAGGTGAGAAATTACTTAGATGAAAGGTATCCAGGTAGGTGGATTGGACGTCGAGGTACAACAGAGTGGCCAGCTCGCTCACCGGACCTCTCACCGCTTGATTTCTTTCTCTGGGGCTATGTGAAATCCGTAGTTTTTAAGACAATTTGTGGGTCGTTAGATGAACTGCGCCGTCGAATTATTGAAGTGTGTTCAGAAATAACACCTCAAACCTTGATTAATGTTAGGGAAGAGTTAACAACCCGACTATTTATGTGTCAAGAAATGCATGGTGGACATGTCGAACATCTTTTGAAATAGAGGAAAACTCACCGTTTTTAGTTATAAATTAAAATATCTCTCCAGTTTTTAATGATTCTTGATCTGTTATGGACTACCTTATTTGTTAATAAAATGTTTCAACTTCATTTGTACTAGTTTTTCGTTAGATTCAACAACTCTAACAATTGTAAAATGGTACGACGAGGTAATTTACACATGGTGCCATCAGCAGTTTGCAACATTGGATAGCTTTCAAAAAGTTAGGATAGGAAAGTGGAATACATTGTGATCCATTTGTTACGATTTTCTCATTGAACTGGCGCAAAAGTAGTCGAAATAATTATTTACAAGTGTTCATAAGTCCAAAACTATTAATTTTTTTGATAGACAACCATTTATCAAACTTGTTCAGAATTCAACGTAGAATGTAATAATGCAATGAAATACAGGGTGTCCCATTTAAAAAAATTAACTTCTAAGTCACCGTGCTTTTTTGAGACACTCTGTATGAATGAAACTTAAACCATTAAAGAGATCGAATGAAACCCTACAACTTATGTATTTAACATTTTTTTGTAATATGTAGAATAAAGAAGTTACAGGGGGGGCGAAGGACTTTTGGTCCTCACCGTACGTATAGTATAATACAGTCAAAACTCTCCGATATTGGTTATTGTGTTGAAAAAATTAAGACGCATTACAGAAGAATTATTAGAGAAATAGTTGAGAACATTAAAAGGGACATTAGTGATCGGTACAGAGAAATTAGACAACTAACTTTTTTCGCATTCTTGATCCAGACTGTTTTGAAATGTTTACAAGTAAATTTCCAGAAGAAATATTTAATGAATTAAAGTTTGATTTTGACAGATCGAGAAATGAGCTACATTGTTTGTACTCATCACCAGAATTCACAGACATGAATGTCTACGAAATTATACAATTTTGTCATGAAAAAAAATGTGCGAAGTGTTTCCTCAAATAATTAAGTTAGCTAGTTCAGTTTCTGCAGAGCATTCATTCTCTGGACTAAAACGTATCCACACGTACCAGCGCAATACTCAAGGACTAGAGCGACTTAGTAGTTTGTCAACAATTTCCCTAGAGAAAGAATTATTGCTAGATTTAAAATGTAGCCTTACGTTTTATGATGATGTGATAAATTCATTTTTGATCAAACACCGCCGTATTGAAGTCATTTATAAAAAATAGATATTTTTGGTTTCTGTTTGTGTTTAGTTCTAATAGTAGTTAGTCGTTTTTGTTGTTACATTTGTTGTGTTTAATTTTTTTAATAAAATGGCGAACGCACCTCCAAAACTGCCTACCCTACTCCTAACGCCACTGCACGCCGCTGGCGGCAGCATACAATTAATTGTCGAACTAAAAAATATCTTCTATGACGTTTTAAAAATAACGTAACTTACGTGAAACTATATTGTTTTTAATTTGTTCATTTCGTAAACAATAAAATGTTGCCAATATACCCATTTAAAATCTATATATAAATCCAAATGGCATTTTTGCTCACTAATTAATTATAAATCATTTTTATCACGAAATTTTGTGGCCGCGTCTTTTACCTAGAGAGGTTTTTTATGCGATGAATATTACCAGCCGACAACCGTTTGTTCGATTCTTTATATAGTTCTTGTCGTGGGAACTAACCAGTTACAACTTGTAGTTACTACTAATGCTTCACGGGTAAACAAAGCTGTCCGCATATATTTGGTCAGAATAAATCTCAACCATTAAATTAAATTATCATAAAAAGTATGTAAGACTATTGACCTTCTTATTCAATTCATATTGCTAAATGCATTAGTTTGTGCAATTAGTTTAATATATCTAAATCTAATTATGAAAATTGGGTCACATATACAATATTTAGTAAACAAGTCGTTAAATATTATGTAAAAGTTTGTTGGCCGAGAGTCAAATTTGAATATGACATTTTAGATACCCGTACATGAATAGATAGTTATTACAAAATGGTTAAAGACTAGCAATAAAGAAAGGGGAAAGTAACCTGTGATGGCCCCCTTTATTATTTTTTGTTATAACTTTAGAACTAATTGTAATATAATTACAAGATTTAGCCAGATATCTTGTTATCATTTGTTATCTTCATTTGTAGGGAATAAACTTTTGTATTCACTTCCCATTTGGAGTAAAAGGTTTTAAAAAAATCAAGGGGCCATCATAGGCATATGTTATCTTATGATGGCCCTCTTTATAAAAATTGTAAAAAGTCGATTTTTATAAAAAAATTGTTTTTGATTATATTTCTAGTTGAACTTCGTCAACTGGCGTGGACATTCAACTAAATAAATAATCTCAATTTGACAAAGTTAATGTCGAAATTAATAATTTATTATGTACAAATTTACAAAATGTTACAAAGTTGAGTTGTGAACGCTGAATTTCTGTGGTTTCAGATCGGAAGACACTTTATGTTTCGATTTGATGAATTTTAAACTAACTTTGTTATTGAGCGTTGAGCTCGATTCGATGAGTGTGTAAAACTCGCGTCGATGAATGTAAAACTCGCTTCTAGAAGTGTAGAACTGACGAGTGAAATACTAACTTTGTTGTTGAGCCTTGCGCTCGTTTCGATGAGTTAAAAACTAACTTCGTTGCTGAGCATTGCGCTCGATTCGATAAGTGTGAAAAAACTTTGTTGTTGAGCGTTGAGCTCGATTCGATGAATTAAAAACTAACTTTGTTGTTGAGCATTGCGCTCGATTCGATGAGTTAAAAACTAACTTTGCTGTTGAGCGTTGCGCTCGAGTCGATGATTGTGTAAATGATTTCTCCACGTTGTGAGACGTGTTAAATATAAATCTGCGAGGGGCATGTTTACACGTGGATTGGGTTGACCAAACGAAAATAAATATTTCCTATTGGCCAGTATCATTTGACTTGTCGGGTTCCTAGACAAGAATCAACTATGTGTGCCGCCAACAAATAGTTAAATTTCTATGGAATACTACAATGGCAATTGTAACCTATTTACTCAGAAAGGTAATTCAAAAATGTCTTTCATGTCTTCCGAACCTCGACCATAAAATTCATGCAGAATTGACACTAAATTTAGGGTTTTTACAATACAATATATAATAGGGTGAAACGTGACCTTTTCCTAACTTCTTAACTATAGGACAATGCATCAAGATGTCGACTTTCAAAAAAGGTGCCATGCATATGCCCATACAAAACAATTTACAATCATTGTTGAAAAACGTGATATTTTAAAGTATTTTGAAAATACAATGAAATTATCCTTTAAATTTACAACAATATAAAGATGTTATCAATTCTGCAACATTTCTACAAAGCTATTAACTAAAATGAATTTATGCCTTAAATATATACAATAAAAAAAGGACGCATACAAATATCTCACATATTTTAAAGGTATCGTAAACAAATAAATTTCAAGATTTTACAATCTTGAACATACTCCTCCCATTGAAAGAATACGATCAATTATAAAGTCTATGAATGTTCATCTTCAGCATTAGTCGGTATAATCGGAAGTAACGCTACCTTCTTCACATTTCGGACAACTGAAGATTTCGCGGTTTTCACTAAAACAGTACGTACCACACCGTCACTACCGGGATAGCACTTCATGATTCTTCCCAGGGCCCATTGTGAGGGTGGAATGTTGTCTTCTCGTAGTAAGGCCACAGCCCCTTCGTGCATTTCAGGACCGGCCTTTTCCCATTTGGTGCGAACCGTCAACTCGTTCGGGTATTCCTTGCTCCACCGCGTCCAGAAATGCGGTTTAACCTTAAGTATGTGCTGCTCATCGTGAGACATATGTTTACTGGTAGTCGGGGGTAATCACGACTTTGCAAGTTGGTCAATAAATTACCTATTAATAAATTGCCAGGAATAAGGGTGATAGGATCGGTAGAATTAGAAGAAATATTAGTTTCGTTTTCGATAATTAACACATTAAATCGTCCATACGTAAATAACCGGTCGTGATCGGCGACTTTGTACAAATGCCTTTTAAATCCTTTCAATGTTGCTTCACCTAATTTCCCAACACGTGGAGGCTGCGGAAACTTTGCCTTGAAGCAGGTACAACACAGTTTTATATGTATATACATTCGACTACGTCCGTCAATAATCACATATCTACGGCTCGCGTATAAACTTTGCTGAATTACAGCTTGCAAATATTTTTTCTGAAAATACATCATAACTAAAATGATCACATGTCTAATTTTAAACAAGATAACGGAGTGTTCAGCGTCAAATGTTGAATTAGACACAATCAAACGGTAGCCTGCCCTCATTATCCCTTATTTGTCCCGAAAAGGATTTATCAATCGCCGAGGAACAGCTTGAGGCCAACGAAATGCAAATTCATAATCGGACCAATAACAAGTTTGAATTTCTTTTCGGAGGCCCGTATTTACAATTTCCATGAATGTAGACAAAAGGTGTGCCCCTAAGAGCTCTAATGTCGGTATGGTTAACTTCTTGATAGGTACAACACGAGATTTAACACATGATAATTTCACTTTAATTTTTCTAAAGAGATATAGTGTGCGTGAGTAAACGCATACGCCGAATGCCATTTCAGTTGCATCGGAAAATCCATGTAATTGAACGCCTTCAACATCGGCGGTAATTACGGTGCGTCGAAATAATAACAGAACATTTGACGGTGATGGTTGGCAATATGTTTGCCATTCAATATACAATATAATCAGTAACGATTCGTTCCAATCGAGCTTATAGATCCACAAGTATTGTAGGATTATTTTCCCGAGTACAATCACGGAAACCAATAATCCTGACGATGACGATGAATAGTTTGAAAACTCCGAATAGTGTTATCCGTTTGGAAACCCTAATCTGAAAAGGTTTCAGTATATACATATTCGTGTCGTTGCGCACGGTATATATTTTGCATTCATCCATACTTAATTGAGGTAAACATTGACGATATTTAATTCAAAAATTTGTAAGTTTTTCATTTGATCTCTCCAAATGATACATTGAAACTTACAGTATTCGTTTCTAACTAAAAATGGTTGACACAGTCGCTTTAAATTACTTGCAATCACGATAGGGTTTTCGCGAACTCGACTAAAAGTAGTTAATAAACTAGGTTGACTATTATGACCGGTATACAGGGCGTCATTCGACTGCACGCCTGTAGAAGTCTCTAAAGAACCGTCGTATACCACACTTACTTTCTTAGTTGGATTCGTTTCCTTACCGATTGCGCGATGAGATAAATAATAACCTCCTGATATCAGCGGATTGTCCACGATAGGGGGGACATGTGACGTTTATTTGATTCTTGATAATCAGGAGCTGCTAATTTGCTTTTTTCCACAGACATGGTAGTCCCTGCTCCTAATAATTTGTTGACCGGTGAAGGTCGGTGGACATCTGGGTCCGTTAATTTGCTTTGCTCTTCAGGCAGTGTATTGCCAGTTCCTATTAATCTGTCGACCGGTGCAGGTCGATGAAACTCTGGTTCTACTACCTTGGTTCGTTTAGTGTCTGTTACTACTAATATGTTTTGTTCTACAGGCAGTGTAGTGCCTATTCCTACTGATATGTCGACCGGTTCGGGTCGATGAAACTCTGTTTCTGCTACTTTGATTTGTTCCACAGGCAGTTTTGTGCCTGTTCCTACTAAGATGTCAACCGGTTCCGGTTGATGAAACTCTGTTTCTGCTACTTTGATGTTAGCAGGTAACTTTATCTGCTCACGTTGGATCGATTCATATGACATAACGTGAGAGATTACTGGTACGTTTACAACGGCGGGTGTCTTTTTATCAGCGTTTAAACGTGTTTTGTTGGCCGTTTGCACGGTATCTACTTGTTGCGCTGCACGGTATCTACTGCATGGTAGAGCTGCGAATTTATCGAGAAACCTTTTAGCACGCGACGTTTCCCGCATAAAGCTCTCTTCGTAGCAGCTACGCTGATCAATTTCTACAAAGCTATTAACTAAAATGAATTTACGCCTTAAATATATACAATAAAAAAAGGGAGGCATACAAATGTCTCACATATTGTAAATGTATCTTAACAAATAAATTTCAAGATTTTACAATCTTGAACAAAAATTCTTAGTATTTTTCAACTAAAAAGCACTTAAAAAGGGAGAACTACATTTCTTAGAAGCAATAAAAAATATAAGAATACATTTCACACAAAAAATTATATCCAAACTTTTTAAAAGAAAAAGGGAAATGAATTTTTTTGTAATCCCAAAATTAAAAATGCTTTGCTGGTTGACAAACATCACAAATAAAATTCTTTGTTGACCTAGGAACATCAGCACATTAGCAGTGACACCAGCCGTTGCAACTCTGGCACTTTAGCCAGAATTCTTTAGGATGAGAACGAGAAAAGAGCTCGTTGCAATACAGAATCTGATTGATCACTATCGCTTTGTTCAGGCACACCTTCATCACCACTATCTTCTTTTATTTGTTTTCCAATTTTTCTTCTGGCAACGTTTGCTGTTTTCCTTCTCTCTTTATCTAATGCTTCCTCTCTGGACTCCTTAATTTCTTCGATATCTGGAGTGTTGTTAAGGACACCAGTCTTTCCACGTTTCCTTTTCCTTGTAGTTAATTTCATTGTTGCCTTTCGGAGAGGATATAATTCTTCTCACTCGTATTTCTCTGAGAATTCTGTAAGATCTTTTCAACTGGAGTATCGTTGACATGGTCAGTTTCGTTTAACCCATTACCTGCCACTGTTGCGTACACGCAACACCACAGTTTTTATTTTTTTTTGTAAAAATAAACAATCTTATCTATAATATATTTATGTTTTTGTGAATAGCAACGTTAAATAAAACTGTAAAAAAAATTAGACATTTTTTATAAATAAATAATTAAAATTTTGTTTACTTGAAAATGGGCAAATTTTCTCTTTTTTGAGCGAGATACTTTTCGAATTAATAATACGTTCTGAGTTATAACCAGCTGCTATTATTTTTGATAGACAGTTAAAAAAAGGTTGAAATAAAAGTTCTGTACAAAAAAATTGTTTACTTTATTTGTCATACTTTGCTTCTATTGCAGTAAAGTGCTGCGTTGCGCGAACGCAACGTTGGCCTAATAAGTAAACTCAGGTTATAGACACGTTCAGACCTGTTGAATTGCTATTTATCGTAAGACGTTCGGTTAGTCATTGTTAGGCTTCTATATAAAGCGGGTCGTTTTGAGCGTTTATCTGTAAACAATCATATAAAAAACTATTGTGGATTATTCTGGTAAAAAATGTCTAAAATACTAACACAAAAGGAATTGGAACTGGAATTAGAAGAGGTACTTATGGATATTGAACAAGAACGAGGTAAGCAGGTTGTTTATCACTGGTAAAATACATATTAGGTACATACATAATACATATCTTGATAAATCTTAGTACGGTCTGAATTATTTTAGATCGAATTGACGTTGTTTATATTCCACCCGATGTTGACGAGTTGACCGACGAAGAGTTGTTTTCCGAGGAGATGACAGAAAATGAACTACAAAAGGTGGATATAGCTAGTTCTTTTGAAATTCATACAAGGGAGGAAGATTTAGAGGAAATTGAGGTAGAAACAGCGACTGGCCAGGAGAATAACCAAGCAAAACGTAAGAGAGGTGCAAACAAAAAAACAAGAACAGAAAGTAAACTGGAGAAAAGGTGAGTTTATGCACAACAATTTTCCGATATCTAAACAACATGAAATTAGAGAAGATTTGGTAAACAACCTCGCTGGAACATCTCCACTGGATATATTTTTTAAATTCTTTGATGATGAGGTTCAAGAGATGATAGTAAACTATTCTAACGCATATGCACAACAGAACAACCGACATGAATTTTCGGTATCGAAATCAGAACTACTAAACGTTATTGGGATATTAGTGCTATCTGGGTATCACGTTTTACCACAAACTGATATGTACTGGTCCACAGAAGAAGACAAAGGTGTTCAAGTAGTAAAACAGTGTATGAGTCGGAATAAATTTCGGAGTATAAAACAGAATTTATATTTCAATGATAACACACAGTTGGACAAAGATGACAAGTATTCTAAAATCAGGCCCCTTTTTGACATAATCAATAAGAAGTTTATGCAGTTTGATACCATTTCAGAGAAGTTAGCAGTGGATGAGGAAATGGTGCCCTATTTCGGTAGACATTCCTGTAAGATGTTTATAAAGGGTAAACCAGTCAGATTTGGATTTAAATTATGGTGCCTATGTTCAAGCGATGGTTATATGTTTCAATTTATTCCTTATGCAGGAGCATCACCTAAAAAAGTAAAACATGCTCTGGGTTTAGGACCACAGGTTGTCTTAGAGTTATTGTCAGTTCTCAAAAATGAAAACAATCATGAAGTTTTCTTCGACAATTTTTTCTCCTCTTACAACTTATTCAAACAATTAAAAACTGAAGGATTTTTTGCTACTGCAACAATTCGCGAAGATAGAACTCAACATGCTCCGTTAGAGTCATCCAAAATAATGAAAAAAACCAGAAAACGAGGATCGTACGATAGTTGTTTTGACGAGGATACTTATATTTCGTTGGCTAGATGGTGTGATAATTCTGTCGTTACCTTGATAAGTACACATTATCATGTAGAGCCTATTAAAAGAGCGAAAAGATACAACAGAATGGAAAAAGGGTAATCAATGTAACACAACCTTTTGTAATATCCCAATACAATTCCTACATGGGTGGCGTCGATCTACACGATAATGGTGTAGCTAATTATAGGATTGGTATAAAAGGAAAAAAATGGTGGTGGCCTTTATTTACAAATACTATTGGTATAGTATGTACAAAAAGTACGAGGAGTAATAAACCCTAATTAAGTATGCAAAACCTTTACAGGGAGCACCATGAAATTTTTGATAAATCTCTTACTTTAAATTACATTTCTTCCGTAAATCTAAAAACCAGGTAGATCGACCCCGTATTTGTTTCAGTTGTAGCAAAGTTTAGGGTTTATTCATTGTTAAAGGATTAGCAGATAAGCAATAACGCAATGCAGTGGTGTGTATTTTTGGAAAAAAATACGTTTTAAATTATAATATAATAATAAATGAAAAGAAATAATTATTGGAATACATTTATTACTTACATTTTATTCTATATCCGACTCGGAAGAGGAAGAATCGTTGTTGACATTGATAATAATAGGGTCGATTAAAACATCACAAATATTGTCAATTTTCCACATATTTGCCTCTACTTTGATAACATGCTCGATACAGTTTGTCCAATTTTCCTTACTCACATGACTTACAGCACTCTCAAACAATTTCACAACATCGTTTATTTTAAAAGTAGTATTTTTTTTCCAACTTCCCCCTTTACCTGAGCCCATATTAATTCTATGGGATAAGTTCACAATGATAAGGGGGAAGTCGAAGAACTGATATACCACGAGAAGAAGCCATTTCTTCTACAATGTAGGTTTTGTATTTATTCTTGTTCATTTTTGCAATTCTGTAAAGTTCTTTCCTTAGTGGATCTTTTGGAAACTTAATATTTTTCGAAATAAGCCACTCCAAAAGCTCTGCTTTACGCCAACGACTTGTGGGCAATGCTTCTCGTAACCGTGAATGGTAACTTGCGTTGTCCATAACAATAACAGCCCCTTTTGGAATCAGATCCAACATTTGAACAAACCATTCCTCGAAGACATCCCCATTCATATCTTCCTGATAGTCCCCCGTGCGTTTTGAAATAAAAGTTAATCGACCATCAACAAAACCTTCAGAACTTCCAACATGGACAATGATAAGTCGTTTTCCTTTTCCAGATGGTGGCTGCAAACCTAACGACAAACCTTCCACGAATGCCTGCCTTCCGCTTTTAATGTTTTCATCTTGCCAAGATTTGGAAACTATATATCCAGCATTTATCCATGTTTCGTCTAAGTAGAAGATTTTCAAATTTTGTTCTCTGGCATGTCGAATGCTTCTTAAATAGTCTCTTCTCCAAAAAACTATTTCCGGTTTATCTATCAAGAGAGATTTTCTATTATGTTTTGTATATCTGAAACCCACATCTTTCAAAAGTTTGCATAATGTCATTCTGGAGAATTTTGGATAGTCCGTATCTTCTTGCACTGATGTCATAATTTTGTCAAGTGTTGGAATTTCCTTTCGTAAGTAAAATCCATGGACTTTACGCCTTAGTCTTTGTTTTAATGACTCATCGATCTCAATTGGTTTTCGGCCTGAAGGAGTTTTAGGGGGTTGAAGAGTTCCATTCTTGCTTTCTTTTAGTAATCTATAAATTGTTGATTTAGCAACACACAACATAGCAGCCGTTAATTCCACAATATCATCAACACTTGCACTTGGATCCTTGTTTTTCAATGATATATAACAATTCAATATCAGAGTTTTTTCATTTAAAGATAATGGACCTGTTTTTGGTCGTTTAGATGGTCCTTGGCTTATCGACATTGTTTGGTACTTGCACAATTAACATTCAACAAATGTTTTAAATATATTCCAACTGTTTACAATATTATGACAACCATACAACTTCATACAACTTTACTCAAAGAACTAATACTAAGTACTGATTTAATGTACCTACTTTCTTTTAAAATAATATTCCCGATAATGTTTCTAAGAAAACTGGGTTGTTTGGAAAATCCCTCTCAATAATCGAATAATCTGTAAATAGGTGTAATCGTATTAAGCCGATTACAGTAGGCCACTTGCCATTTAAAATTTCTGAGAAAAATTCCCCAAACACTACATATAGGAGTAATACAAATAAAAAATATTATGAATAAACGGGAATATCCGAACTCTGCCACAAAATAAAATTTTACCTGACTTGTATCAATTTGAGGATTACTGAAATGTTCGAACTGTGCCGCAACCATTTAGTTTAATCCTATTAGAGTCATTAGGGTTTATAATAGATAAAATCGGAGGCCCATAGAATTATGTATATTTCTGAAAGGTTTCAGAGATTTCTTGAATTAAATATTTTGAAGAAATCTTGATTGTTTTGATCGATATTTAGGGGATTAGGGGAAGGATGTTGATGCACTTACACTATTGCCTAAAAATCAGGAAGAAGTATTTAATAGTGTTCGTGAATTACAATTACGAACGAACCGAGAAGAGGAGTTTCTATTAACAGCAGACCAGGTATTTAAAATTATTGTGTTCTCCTGTTTTTCCAACCTTAATTTTTTATGTAATTCGGATTGTATTTTGATGGATGGGACTTTTAAATACTGTTCAACTTTTTTTTACCAAATGTTTACCATTCATGGTTTTAAAAACGGCTATTACGTACCTCTTGTTTTTTGTTTGCTGCCGGACAAATCAAGTCAAACATATTCAAATTTGTTTTTAATTTTAAGACAAAAATGTGAAGAAGTAGGCTTAAATTTTCAACCTAAAGAAGTCGTAGTAGATTTTGAACTAAGCATTCATAACGCTATATATGAATGTTTTGGCAGAGATCAAATTCTTTTTGGTTGTAAATTTCATCTCTGTCAAGCTTGGTTTCGTAAGATTCAGGAGTTTCATTTGGTACAAGAGTACAGACAGAAAGGTTCTGTAATTGGTGAATACTTAAAAGTACATTTCGGTATCATGTATCTTAGTCCTGAGGAAGTTGTAGAATTTTTTTATAATGAACTAAATTTTTTGCTTCCGAATGACCTCTACCTCTATCACTTTTTTTTATTAAAATTAGTACATCCCGTTACCTCTGACCTAAATCGTATATTCTTTAGCATAGCTGCAACTCATTCGTTCAATACAAAATGTACCTTACGGTATACCCTCTTAAAATATATTTTGGTACGTCTATGAAATCTACTTAAATGAATGATTTATTACTCCTTGTCCTTTCTATATAGACTTTAATATCTTAGTAAACTCGTGGAAATTATATAACATCGTAAACAATACAAAGATGTCCCAAATAGATTTTAAGTCAAATGTTGCATTGCGCCTGCTGAAAATGAATACCTTGAGAGCTTCAGCTTCACTTCCTGGTAACATACCAACTGATATTCGTCGGAACCAATCAAGTCATTTGATATTTAAACAACCTACAAGAAGAAGATTTTGTCACAGTCAGATAGTTTATATGTGTAGAAGTTGTAATGTTCATTTACACCCCGATTGTTTTGAAGAATACCATTTAAGTTAAGTGTTTCGGCCAACGTTGCGCTTACGCAACAGTATTTTTTTTTAATTTTTCTTTATTTTGTGAAAAAAATTGTATTATTTACTTTTATTTAATGTACTAATAAATTGTTTTAAACAAATATTTAATAATTTAACCTATTTTTTCAATGCTTGGCCAATAATGGGTTAAATATTCGCCATCAATGTTTATGACCTTTCCTTCCCAATTGAGTTTCTTTAAAGCGTATTCTTGTAGTGCTGCAAATAGTTTAGGAGATATTGTATCGCCTTGCCTAATTCCACGTCCTATTAGATATTTCCTCGTTGGTTCATGTATTTTGATATGAGCGGTTGCGTGAGAATATATATTGAAACCATCTAAAGTTGGTAAGTCCAATTGAAGGTTACATAACTAAAAAAGGATATATGTAATAATTTTATTATTATGTTTTCGTTAGAGAATATTATAATAATTATTGATTTTGGGACACACTATATAGTATAGATGTAAGTCTAACAATATTTAAAAATGGAAAAGACAAAGATTTAGAAGCAATAGCATATTTGATATATCAGAATTATCTTTATAAACCTATACAAATAGTTTAAACTTTAATACACTGTTTGCATATAGTGTAAATAATCGTTGTATATAAACAAATAAATTCTTAATTTTAATTGGTGAAGTGATAGATAGTAGCCGCGAATAAACATGTGACATTATCTTTACAATGACAGAAATAAAACACAAATGTTTGTTGACAAAAAAATTAAAAAACGGCGTTGTTGGGGGAGGATTAGATGAAAAGACAGCAGGAGAAGTCACGAAATTGGATTCTTTTTAAAAAAAGTTGTAAATTAAAAATGAAAAGTTAAAAACAAGACCAGAACATTAATATAGTGAAGAAAACTAACCTGTGAGACATCCTATGTAATTTTAAACCAGAAAGTGGTAAGAAATTTATCATTTTTATTGACTGGAAATTCTATGACTGCCATATTACTTATTCCTAGTAAAGAAAGAAACATTTCATTTTCTACTGAAGTGTATATAACATGTGTGCAGCTCTGATGTTATTTTGTCCAATACAAAGACTTCGTGAATTTTATTTATATTATGAATCAAGATAACCTACAAATGAACTCTCATAAATCAACTGATTCCTCATTTATTTGTTAGTCATAATTATTAGTTTTAAGGGTTTTTATATAATTAGATAGGATTGTTGAAATTAGTATAAAAAAGGAAGCTTATTTATTATTCCAAAAACAGCACAATATTAATCCGTTTAGAAAAATAGATAATTCACATTTAGAATCACATCAGTAGCTAGAGAGAGAGAGAGAGAGAAGCTACCAACGATGATGATCGTTGTCGAATGGAGATGTAGAAATGTTTACTTGAAATAAGGGTCAGTAATCAATTTGAGAATAATAAAAATAGTATTTATTGAATATTTAAAAATAACATCTAAATGGTAATTAATGATGAGTTGCAGAGTAATACTGATAATATATTGAGGTGAGGTTTATAAAGTTTAATTGATATATTGACTATTTGCATTTGATATATTAAAATCATCCATAAAATTTTTTATTTTAATGATAAATGTTACATTGAGGGAACTGCTACCTGAGAAAAAGAATCTCAACCATAATTATAGCTAGCCGGATAAGAAAAATATAAAACATAATAAATAAATATACAAGGAGATTCGTAAAAAAAAAGGAAGGAGGTAAAATTTAAAATTATACATTAAAACATAGAACATACATTAATAATAATTAATAATAATATGTTCTATTAGTTTTGCGTATGCGTATATATATATATATATATATATATATATATAGTCTATTCTACACTGTTACAGGGCTGTCAAAATTGCTGGGAGTTCTACTGTATCGAAGGTCTTTTTAAAGTCGATAAATATCAAACAAGCGGTTTATTGTACTCTTATCAATTTTTCTATCGTTTTGATTGTTTGTAAGTGGTCGTTTGTCCTATATCCGCTTCTAAAGCCTGCCTATTCTAAAGGCTGATAAAAATCTAACTTCCGTTCTAAGCGTTCAGATATTATCTTACTAAACCACTTGTAGCGGTGTGAGAGTAAACAAATAGGTCTACAGTTTTCTAAATTAGTTATATTTCCCTTTTTATGGATTATAATTGTCACTGCATTATTCCATTTCGTTGGAATCACACCGTTCATTAAACAAATGCTAAAGAGTGAGACTAGACCGCCAGCTTTTATAGCTTCCACCACAACCTGGTCCTCTCCTGGCGCTTTGTTATTTTTCATTTCTCTAAGGGAATCCCTAGCTTTTTCAATTGTTATGTCCGGCAACTCTTGTGAGCCTTGGTTTTGGATTTTGACTTTGAACTTATTCTCTGTGGTCCCTGTTTTTTTAAATTTTACTTCTATATAGTTCTTCATAGAAGTCTTCGACGATTTCTATCAGTATTTTTCTATTTTTTGTATTATTCATTTTTATCTTTAAGTTTGAAGATTTCCTTTTATCCATTGGCCAAGTTTTTTCTGAATACCTTCATACTCCTATTCTCTTCGATCACTTGTTTGGTTTTCTCTGTATGGTACTTTCTCAAATGTTTGCGTATTTGCTTTGAAATTGTTTTGCTTAATTCTCTTATTTCCTTTAGATCTCCGTTCTGTTGTCCTTGCCTGAGTTTTCTTTGTTTAATTAGGTCTGTCGTACTTTTGCTCAGTTTTTCTTCTCTAGGTTTAGCTATTTTGCAGTATTCTTGTTGTGCTTTTATTAGTGTTTCAGTGATTGTTTCATTCAAGGTATCTGGAGTAATTTGGTGTATTAATCCACTTTGGAGCTACGCTCTACCAACGTGCGTAGCGACGCCTTGAACAAACTCGCTGTTGTCAAAGACGGTGAACTGAAAAATAGGGTGAAATAATACTCTATTTGTGAAGAAGTATCTGTTTCTATTGCAATAGTGGGTTGTAAGGCCACAGCATGCAATCCCTACCGGCTACTTGCCTTTATAGAATTCAAATTAATACAAACACTTCTTTAAAACACAATAAAATATGACTATATACAGAATATCTAGCTTTCTAACTAGACCAAAACCGGTCCTGCTTTTTTGCACTTGTATGAATATCACTTTACGATCACTGTTCTTGTACTAAAATATGCCGTTGATGCGTCGAAGGAACAGAAAGAAAATTTGGAATGAGAAATTTCTCGTAATGAGAATTGGAAATTAAATGTCACACTGACTTTTTACCTTTCTTGTCACTTGATTTTTTTTCTAATCGGACATAGTGATGACAGTTGTCGCTAACTGTCACGATCCATTGAATGACGGCGTGAAAATGGATATGTTTATCATTGTTCTTCTCAGGAATATGAATTCCGAACAGTATCTATGTCTAATGATTGTTTTTGACGTAAGGATTTCACTGACATGAAAACTGGCAATGCAATTACTAACAAACTCTTCATGTAATTCACGAATCAGAGCAAGGTTGTCGGTTTATTTTCTCTCATCTTTAGTGAGCAAATTATCAAATCTAATAGCTCGAAGTGGAAACATATCGATGTCAGAATCCATCATCTACGTGATTTAGTTGACAGTGATATAATTCAATTCATGGATTGTCAAACTTCAAACATGATTGCTGATCCTTTCACAAAGCCTCTCCCCAAAGAAAAGTTTCAACGTCTCAAACCATCAATAATCTGTCAAGTGGGGGTGTTAGAAAGAAATATTCAAGATCACCAGATTTGTAGATGTGATCTCTCTGTGTGATATTTTTGTTTTTAAGTTGTTGTTTTTGTCTGTCAAGTTTTGACAATAAAAATTAATTTTGCAGCTTACGTTTCCGAATCGTATTTCATTAGTAAAATTAGGCTGTTCTTCCATTTAAAAACGATAGTTACAACATCAAAACAATTAATGTCCGCATATATAACATGGAAAAACTTGAAATAAAAAATATGTAACATTTTTATTCCTGCGTTTCGAAAATAAAAGATTACATATTATATTACGTATTGAATTATTGAATAGAATACGAAATGTCTATTTTGTTCAATTAGTAAATAGCAATGGTTATTATTACCAATGTTGCTTTTCTCACTAACTCGGGAGGCCGATATATGTATGCAGATGCAATCTGTGGCTTTGTACAGGTCCCGGAGGAACCAAAATGCCCCGATATGGGGGTCAATAAATATAAAGCACTTGTGGAATCACTAGCAACAGCTAAAAATATTTGTGGTTTATTTTAGATCTAGGCTACACTAAACACAATACTTGTGGTGGAGCACATGTGGAGTAACCATAAACAGCATTTACGAAGCACACATTTACTTATTCAGCAAGAAAATTATTTTATTATAACCACCTACAAATACAAAACATACTAACAAACTATAAATATGGAATAATTTTATTGACACGAAACACATGACAACGACATTTGACCGTCGTCATCTGTCATTGAAGTTCCATACAGCGCCATTCCTCAAGATGGTGGAACGGTTGAACTAAAGTAAAAAGTTGTTCGTTTGTAAAAAATTTCGTGCTACAAATCTCAAAAAATACAATGATTTGAAATTTCATATTTTCAGAATCGAATTATCTAAGCTCCCTTTTGGGGATCAAATTTTGGCGTTCAAATTGGTGACCACAAATTGTCTAAACTGTCAAAATCACACCATCACTTAATGTATTATATTTTTTTATAACAATATAAAACTTAACCAAAATATCTGATCCCCTAGATAAAGGTCCAAGTTATATTGTGTTAAAACTTAATTTCAAAGAGTTCTTTAGATTTGTTGTTTACAAAATAACCTAAATTTTGTTGCAGTCACGGGTGCCAACTGTTCCTAAAATGTGAGACCCCTCTTAAGAGAATAAAAAACCCATGCGTGATTAAAATTCCATCTAAAACACACAAATAACCATTAAATTATCAAGTCGTGACGACGATTAAATTTTGTTCACGTTTGTGTCACACACAATATTGGATGAAAAAATATATTTGTTTCAAGTGTCAATTGTGCAGTAGACATTTATTAATCACGAATACTGTAATCCTCATTCCAATATTATGCATATTTTTTAATTAACATAGGTCATAACTTACGCCGACGAATAATATGCACCACAATTGTATGTCTAAACATAAATATAATACTGTCATATATAAATGCTTATTTATTCTCAAAATCGAAATCAAACTCATTTGCGTCACTAAGAGCATTTAGGTTATAAAGATAAAATTTATATTAGGACAATTATTACTTTCTCATATTTATAATTTCGCGATTAGTCCAGTCATTTAAGCTTATATTCGGTAAGAATCTCGGAATTCGAGATACCCAGCTGTAAGTCTGTATATACTTGTATATTGACACCCTAAAAGTTGTCTCAAAACCTACATATGGTAGGGTGTACGCAACTATTAAATTTCAAGGTCAAAAGTCACAAAAATCGTTTTTTTGCGCTTTTTTTTGAAAATATCTCATTTCCTATGGGTTTTTTGCTATTTGTATTTATTATCCATATTGTAGAATACAAAATTCTCTACAAATTTTGTTTAAAAAAATTCTTCATACGGTTAACTGTTTTAGAGATAGAGGGCGGAGAGCGCGCGGTCACAGGATTACTTCAGGTCAACGGGTGCCTCCGGTCGAAAACGAGCCATATATAGTTGATGAACTATCGATAAATCAATGATTATAAATGTTTGTCAATTTTTATTAACTATTATATTATATTTTATCATTTTCTTCATGCATTAAAAGCTATGGAGCAGCAGAGAAAAACCGCTGCACTTTCAAAAACGTATGAAGTCTGTTTCGATGAAACAATGGTTGTACCAGTTACTCAAGAAAAATTCTTATCATACCGAAAGAACAAAGATATGCTCATTAATATGTTAATTGAAAAATTACAAGCTGCAAATATTATTACTAAACAAGCCAGAGATATGCGGATGTTCTTATTGTTGAAACTGCAACTGAAGAATCAAAGTCTGAGAAAACTGCAGTTATAATAGGACAAAATATTGATTCACTTGTCATGTCAACTGGGCGTACACTGTCTTACGAAAAAGAAATTTTCTTTAAAAAAGTTGGGAAAGGAAATGTAAATACGGAGATATACTCGACTAAAAGTTTTGATAATGATCCTCATTCCAAAACACATATTTGATTTCTGCACGGATTAAGTGGCTGTGACACAAGTTCTGCGCTTTTTAAAAAAGGAAAAAAATCATTTATAAAAGTTTTTGAGACACTGACGAATTTGGATGAACTAGCTGCAGCATTTGAGGAAGAAAATTGTTCGGCCCAGAGATTATTAGAGAGTGGAACTCAAACCTTATTGGCAGTCTATAATGCTCTGAAATTTGTCATCATCATCGATCATCTTCGTTATATGCATTAGGTCAAGCATACAAAACTTAATAAACCAGTGCAGCTTTCAAATATTCCACCAACAAGTGCAGCTACTCATCAACATTTCAAACGTGTATATTATCAAGTTCAAACTTGGTTAGGGCATGATTTGGAACCCCAAGTATGGGGTTGGGCAATGCGAAACGATTTTCTGGAGCCTATCATGACAATTTCACCACCTGCTCCAGAAGATTTGCTAAATACAATTTTCTGCAACTGCAAGATTGGTTGTGGTTCGCGATGCGGATTCAGGAAAGCGGGCTTGCAATGCTCTTTAGCTTGTGGGCAAACTTGTCTCAATGCTCTGCCATATCAGAGCGACATTAACGAAGATGGAACCTTTGATCCCGAAATCATGGAAGAACTTGAGACAAATGTCGCTGAAGATGATAATGAAGACCAGTTTGAAATTTACCAGCAGCCGGAAGACGACGATGAAGAGGAAGAAGATGATTAAAATTATAAATTATAGTTTTTGTACCCTTTAATCCATTTTTTTACTTTTAATAAAAATAAATGTATTGAATGATATTTTTTAATAAATAGATTAATTCATAATTTATTTGTTTTTAAGCTATTGCATTAGCTTCCATCGCGGGCCTTGAGCGTGGAGACCGAATCGAGAAATTCCGTAACGAAAATGACCTGACACGATACGAGGATTGTCCAGTAAATTTTAATACCCATATGATGATACGAGGACTGTCCAATAAATTTTAATTTTTTTATACTTATACGAGGAGTGCCCAATAAATGTTGATACTTTTATGACTATACGAAGAATGTCCAATAAGTCTTGATTATTTTATGATGATACGAGGACTGTCCAATAAATTTTGATATCTTTATGATTATTTTATGCTGATACGAGGACTGTCCAATAAGTGTTAATACCTATATACTTGTACGGGGACTGTCGAATAATTTTTGATTATTTTATGATGATACGAGGACTGTCAATAAATTTTAATTCTTTTATACTTATACGAGAACTGCCCAATAAATTTTGATACTTTTATGACTGTACGAGGACTGTCCAATCAGTTTTGATTATTATATGCTTATACGAGGATTGTCGAATACGTTTTGATTGTTTTATACTTATACGAGGACTGCACAATACATTTTGATACTTTTATGATTATACGAGTGCTGTCCAATAAGTTTTGATTATTTTATGCTGATACGAGGACTGCTCAATAAATTTTAATACTCATATGATTAAACGAGGACTGTCCAATACATTTTGATTCTTTTATACTTATACGAGTATCCAATAAATTTCGATTATTTCATACTTATACGAGGACTGCCCAATAAAAGCTGATACTTTTATGATTATACGAGGACTGTCCAATAAGTTTGGATTATTTTATGCTTATACGAGGACTGTCCAATAAGTTTGGATTATTTTATGCTTATACAAGGACTATCCAATAAATTTTGATTTTTTATACTTATAGAAGGACTGCCCAATAAGTTTTGATTATTTTATGCTGATACCAGGACTGCCCAATAAATTTTGATACTTGTATGATTATACGTGAACTGTCCAATAAGTTTTGATTATTTTATGCTGATAAGAGGACTGTGGAAGTGAAACTTCTAATGCTTAAAAAAGAACTAAAAATAAAAAGAAATTGTGAACGCCAAAGTGTAAAACTCTATGCAATAGCTTTACCGCGGCAGTCTCAGAGTGCCACACGTCTTTTTTTCATCATATTAGAAGTTATTAATAATAATTAGGTTAAAATTCAAATATAATTCCTATATTTTCATTAACAATTCTGCAATTACACGGACAGGAAAGTGTTGTAAGATAAATTAATACTGAATAAAAAGTGGATAGGCTAGGAACAAAATGATAAAATATAATATAATAGCTAATAAAAATTGACAAATATTTATAATCATTGATTTACCGATAGTTCATAAACTATATATGGCGCGTTTTCGACCGGAGGCAGCGGTTGACCTGAAGTGATCCCGTGACCGCGCGTTCTCCGCCCTCTATCTCTAAAACGGTTAACCGTATGAAAAAATTTTTACAATAATATTTGTAGAGAATTTTGTATTCTACAATATTGATAATAAATACAAATAGCAAAAAACCCATAGGAAATGAGATATTTTCAAAAAAAAGCGCAAAAAACCGATTTTTGTGACCTTTGACATTGAAATTTAATAGTTGCGTACACCCTACCATATGTAGGTTTTGAGACAACTGTTAGGGTGTCAATATACAAGTATTTACAGACTTACAGCTGGGTATCTCGAATTCCGAGGTGAACTTACTATAATGACTGGACTAATATCTTTGTTCGAAGATTATAGTAAGATCCCCGCAAGTTTTATGACTACATAGAAGTTATATTCTGCCATTAAAATTTTACAATTTATTGTATTGTGGCTGCACCAACATAGTTACTACAATTCCAATGATAATTGGCATTTCCTTCGATAATCTGAATGGCTCAATATAAACAAATCATTATCATCCGATAGAAATAAAACAGATAATAATTATAGATTTTTCTACAATGGATTTGTATCAGTTGTCATGAGCAACCTTAAATCAAGGCTAAATTTGCAATCATACATTAGTATTTTATGGTAGTATGCTCATTTCCCGTATCAAACCAACAAATAAATAAATCCTAGAAGCACGAGGCTAATATTCCAGAGCCGGCAATCCAAAAAGCTCCGTCATCGCGGATTAAATACATACTTTAGAAGCGTACCAACCCAAAAGGCTTGGTATGCATCGTTTTATTTTTCCAAAAAAATTTAATTAATTTAAAAATATTTTTCGATCATCATGGATTTTAATGTCTTTAAATTATTTCAATGGATAATTTCAATCTCTTTCGAAATCCATTTGTGCAAACCACTTTTCTTGCCTGGAAGGTGTGGCATACCTGTTCAAAGTATTTGATGACGGGGGAATCTCTTCCACCAAACTGGAAACATTAAATTCTATTCGTTTTGATCTAAATTTTATTATATTGGGAATCGGGCCCAAAAAATCACGTGACAAGGAATGAGAGGGTTCCTAAATATTAACGAGAAATATTACCAACTCTGTACAAAAATAAGGTTTCAATTGTTTTGTTGGCTTTCATTAATATAATTAATCTTATTTTGTGTTTTAAATTTTTTCTAATGTTTGATTTGTATATTTTTGCCTTTGACACTCGTCATTCGGCTAGTCACAACAGAAACAAACTATTAAAACCATTAATATATAAAAAATATTCACCTCACTCACCTCTATCCAATTTTAAGAGAAGACAGAACCGCTACAGAACACACACAAGAATATAATAGGGTCACTCGCTTCTTGTCTAGGGGCCCGTCAAGACATAACACTAGACAACATTTTTTTTTCTTTAGCAACTATATACAATTTCGTTTCTTTCATAGTTCTAATAAAATAGTAATAAAACCAAATCTATTCTGACACGTGAGGTTTTGGAGAAAAAATTATTGAAAAAAAATAAATGGAATATTATTACTTATTAGGTATGTACCGGGTGTCCCAATAAGAATGGCTCTCGGCCATATCTCGGGAACCGTTTATAGTACAGCTTCGGGAAAAAAAAATTATAACAAAAGTGACCTCCAGAAAAACCTGGAAATTATTTACAGAGTTGCAGGTCCACCGCCAGAGGGCGTAATTAAATACCAAAAATTATAAAATGAAAAATTTACAAATTTTGCCTAATTAAGATGCATTTAAACTATGATTATCGTATTCTTCAAGAAATTCAGCGTATATTTGATTTTACAAGTTTTAGTCTATCTCTTCAAATAAGAGGTGGGGGGAAGCGGGAACTTTATTATGAAAAAAAAAGCCTGTAATTCCAATTCCACTTAACCTATCTATGCAAACTTAGTCTTTTTGAAGAGAGCTCCTTTCTACCAATGTAAGAGTTATAATTTCGAAACAACCTAATGAGTAACGTATACGCTAGAGGGCTATGGTGATATCTTGAATATCATTTTTCCAATTAAGATCAGTATAACTGTGCAATGATAACTTAAAAAGACAGTTTAATAGTGGAGAACTCTATAGATTTATATGTTCATTGACGACTTCATATTGTGGGTTTCTTAAGTGTCTTCTAATTTCCAACTCTTCAAGGAAATCCAGTTCTTGTTTCTTATCACAAATATACTTCTAGTTCTGTGTTAAGGTGTCAATGAATGGTTGGCGTCAAGTAGATGTTTTGCGTAATGGGATTTATATGGTTGTTTTAATCTATATGCTCGTAAGTGTTCACTGTATCGGATTTCAAATTTTCTAGGGGTCTGACCCAAATAGACAGCATTACATTCTGGACATTTGAGTTTATATATACCTGATTTCTTTAATGTTGGTATATTTGTTTTAACATTTAACAATTTTGTACTTACGTTACTTTCTGATTTAAAAGAAATTGTTGTATTCGTTGCTAAAGATATTTCATCTTTGAAATATTATTAGAAATATTTCCTGCATATGTGAGGGTTTTATAAGTTTTTATTGCTTCAGTTTGTTTAGGAAATATTAGTTGTAATGCTACTTTTTCCTCTTTTTTATTAATTAGCTTATTTATCATATCTAATGGATAACCGTTGGATGTTGCTATTTGTCTAATTGTATTAATCTCTCTATCAAAATTACATTTGTTCATAGGAACTGAAAATGCTCTATGTATCATTGAATTATATGCCTCTAGTTAATGTCACATATGGTGATTGGAACTATATGGAATTGTCACATCAGTGTGTGTTGGTTTTCGGTAAATTGAATAATCAAGTACATTATTAACTCTTTGAATTTTAAATCAAGAAATTTGATGGAGTTATTTTCTTCAACTTCTAATGTAAATATAATTTTTGGGTGTAAATTATTACTGTGGTTGAAAAATATATTAAATTGTCGTTCACTACCTATAAAACAAGCTAATATGTCATCTACATATCTATACCAAAATAATAACTACTAAACATCAGGTAGGCATCAAATGAAATGTAACTTCTATCATTATGACGATGATATTCAGTTATCGAAACAATTGTCAATTTTTTACAATTTTCAACATTTTTCATTATATTGGGGAATTAGCTAGAAACATTGAGTTTCATTTAAAACAATAATTTCTGCTTTAGTTTTTGACAAATTCAGATGTCGAATAAGATCATTTAATTCAAACTTATTTATTAGGTGTGGTCGGTCCTCTTGAGATGGCAAATATTCATCTTCGCTGGTCGATAACGCGACACTTGGTTCTTCTGATTCTGTACCAGGATACCCTTCACTCGAAACACCTATGGGTCTTGGTACTGGCAAGGCTTTCGAATGAGATACTGGACGAGTAGCAGTGGGAAGACAAGAATAACTAATATTTTTCTTATTTTGTTGGAAAACCCAAAATATAAGTTTTCTATTAAAGGTGTAATATTCCGCTTATGCCGGTGGGTAGTGAATTCTCTGCATATATAACAGAAGCTGTTTGGATTATTTACACACGTACGGGACATTATGAAACAAAAGGATGTTCAGGTATCACAAACTGACTTACACTGAATCAAGAGAGAGAGAGAGAGAGAGAGAGAGAGAGAGAGAGAGAGAGAGAGAGAGAGAGAGAGAGAGAGAGAGCAATTCGAACAAAGTTTGTGTTGAAATGGGTTTCGTTAGAAGTTGTAATGTTTGTTTTGGTTGATTGTCCTGATGTAGGATTATTTTCCTCTGCAGGGCTGGGTTGGGGGTATTTTGGGGGTTGTAGTGCGAGTTCATAAATTGAGTTTGGTGTATTGGGTGGTTAGCTGAAAATTGGCCTTGTTGAAGGTGTCTGGAAAATTTGAGAAAGTGACTAAAAAGAAAATTTAAATGTTGTGTAATTGAGTTTTTGAAGCAAGCGAAAGTGTTCCAGAGGAAAAGCATTCTCGGTTTTTATTTTTTGTTTGGATTTTTATATGGAATTTTTTTTGATTGTTTTTTCTTGAATGAGCAGAAATAATCATCATCATCAAGCAAATGGGCGGGTACAGCTGCGGCTGCATTTGTTTTCGTCGGTCCATTTGGCTAGTGAATAGATTCGCCTTGCTACAGGAAAACCGCAGAAAACCTGTAACGCCGACGGGTGGGTGGGGGCGGTTGGAATATGGAGTAGAGAATGGGGCACAATAGACCTTTTAGGTCTCAGCGAATCGTAACCCCATGAAGCATACATACATTTGCGACAAAGATAGATCGGTCGCTATTTCTTATCGTTTATTATCAATAGTTTTGTATAATTAGAGAAAAATAGTATACAATATATGATATTCATATAATTAGCACAGCGGTTCCCAAAATTTTTCTTACCGCGACTCATTTTAATCCATACGTTTTAGCCGCGACCCCTTAAAAATAACTTGAAGCGTCATGAGCAACGAGGGACTGCGAGAGCGCAGCTGGCTGAGAGGGGGGGGGGAGAAATTCGTCCAAAACAAAGGCGGGCAGAGTTGGAGGGGCTAGCTATGGAAGTGGCAGAGGCAGTAGGCGGAGGGGTGGAGAGCATCCAGTTCGAGTTGAGCAGTCGCCACGTACGTGTCTTGTGTTTTGTTCGCTCGCGTATTGTTTGATTTTGTTCTAACTATGGATAAGTTCGTTAAGCGGGACCTTCGACTTCTCATGATGATCATGACCATTGACAGTTATGTTAAGTATGGATTTACGATGCTCGGAAATCGGCCACAGTGTGTTATTTGCAGTGAGTTGTTATCGGCCGAGAGTATGAAACCTTCCAAGATGATTCGCCATTTAGAAAGTAAACATCCCAGTTTTGACAATAAGCCAGTCGATTTTTTTCAACGTAAGTTAACTGCTTTAGATTACCAGAAAAACTCAGTAGTTCAGTTAAGTGGAAATAATATGAGCAAAAGTGCTTTGCTAGTATCGTATCAAGTGGCTTTACGAATAGCAAAGCACACACGATTGCTGAAGGAAGAGCTCATTCTACCTGCTGCTCAGGATATGATTTCAACTATGATCAGCCCGGATGCAGCTAAGAAGCTATCCACCATTCCTCTGTCGAACAATTCGGTGGGGAGGCGCATTACCGAGATGGCTCAAGATATAAAGGATCAGTTGAAAACAAAGTTGCAGAAAAGTGAGTACTTTTCCATTCAAGTTGACGAGTCTACGTACGTATCGAGTTTGGCGCAGTTTATGCACTTTGTTCGCTTTAAGAGTGACGGTAGTGTGGAAGAAGACATTTTATTTTGCAAACCTTTGCCTGACCACGCAATAGGTGAGGAAATGTTTACAATGTTCATGTCTGCAACCGATTCGCTTCAAATTGACTTTCAAAAGTGTATTTCAATCTGCAGTGATGGTGCCAAAGTAATGACTGGGAATGACGGAAAGACAGCGTTTTCGGGAGACGGATGAAAAATGTCATGCCTAACGCCACTTGGGTTCATTGTTTTCTGCATCGCCAGGCATTAGCTACCAAGATCATGCCCACTGAGCGAAAAACAGTGTTGAACGAAACTGTTAAGTTGGTTAATTTTATAAAAAGCCGGCCATTACAGTGTCGACTGTTATCACAGTTATGCGAATAAATGGAGGCACAATACAAATGCCTCTTGCTTCACACAGATGCAAGGTGGCTGTCACGAGGAAAGGTATTTTCTCGAGTGTTCGCTTTGCGCTCTGAGCTTAAGACATTTTTTCAAGTTGCAAACCAAGACCTCGCCGGTTTTTTTAGTGACAATGAATGTCTGTTAAAACTTGCTTATTTAGCGGATATATTTCATCAGCTGAACGATCTCAACGTTTCCTTGCAGGAAAGAGAAAAAAACATATTTTTTGCATAAGACTAAGTCAAATAGTTTTTAAGGAAATTATCCACTTGGTCAACCAGGGTAGAGAAGAATATATTTGAAAAATTTGAACTGACAAATGAGCTCATCAGACCCCTTGATCAAAGCGATGAAGATTATCCCGACGTTGACAACCTGTCCAAACTGGTTACTACTCACTTGCAAGGTCTACGAGAGCAGATACTTAGCTACATTCCCGAGGATCAACACACCGGTTGAAACTGGGTACTTAGCCCCTTCAACGAGCAGGCTGTGAACGAGGCGGACTTAAACCCACTGCTTCATGACAAACTCATCGAGCTATCCTGTGACAAGACTTTGCAACTGTCCTTCAGCACCCAAGATGTTGACAAATTCTGGCTACAAAGAAGAGCTGAGTATCCAAGCTTAACATCAGCCGCTCTGAGAATCATCATGCCCTTTGCAATATCCCACCTCTACGAACTCGGATTTTCTACATTGGTCAACATTAAAACCAAGGCAAGAAATCGACTGGACGTAGAAGACGATCTTACTGTATGTGTTTCTAAAACTAAGCCAAATTTTATGAAACTTGTTGACAAAAAACAGGCCCATGTTTCTCACTAAAGATGTCTTTTTATCCTTAAAAATGTATTAACCATTAGATATAAAAATTAGATTAAATGATTCTGTTTAGTTTTGACAAAATCTGTAAAATATATTGATATTTTGTAAATAAACAAAATTATTTAATTTAAAACTCATAATGGCCGTCTAAGTTCGAGTACATAGTTTACCATTATTTGTATACAGTAGATTTAAAGGGATTTAAAAAAAATTGTTATATCAAGGAATTTGTTGTATCGAAGTTCGTTATATCAAGGTTCCACTGTACATCTCGCGACCCCTTTCCGAATGGCCCGCGACCCCCAGTTTGGGAACCGCTGAATTAGCAGAATATGCAGGAGAATCCTACATTTGGTAGCGGTACGTCAACTATTTTTATATTCCTCGTCCTTCCCTTCCTTCCTTAATATCAGCTATCCTTTGTGGTGAACGTTATTCAAAATATATCAGTTCCGAATAAATCTAGTTAGAATTCTATTGGAGATTTCGATTTTTGAAAATCCTGTGATTCAATTATGAACATCTTTTTCACCGCCACTTATAAAAAGAATCACATTGAACATGTGAACAGATAATACAAATTAATGCATCAATATGAGTAGAGTACCTATCCAGAAGTTTTTCAATTTAAATTTATGGATATTCATGACACCCTTATTATAAAAAACTGCTTGATATTCGTCGCGTTTATTCAGAGTTTATTCTTAGATTGGTGCTTCAGAAACTACAGAAAAAAACATAAGAAAAAACGGCAAGTTGCCAACAATGAAATATTAACCTTCACCTCCAGCAGGCACTTTGTTTTCGTTTGAATATTTTCTCGGTTAAGTGCAAAATATTTATTCGTAATAGATACAAAAATACGCATATCAAGAAAAATGATTATTTTTGGAATTTGGTTCAAAATTAAAAATTCTAATAACTCATTATAATTCGTGGAAAAATATTTTATCATCGGGATAATACAATGTGTGACAGAATGTATATGGAAACACACTGTTAATAGATGTTTGAAATGCAAATTATAAGCACAGTTCAATAACATGAAAAATAAGCAAGGATACATAAATGCAATAATAAAACTTTTTTTCTATGACTATTGCATTATATAGGTATTCATTATTTATTTTTTGTGCGAGGTATAGTATACAAGGTGTAACAAAAAGAAGGAAAAACTTTCAAACACAAGAATAATTTTTCAAAAAAATTGTGCTTGTACTAAGAAAATAAAAATGAAGAAAACACTCTAGTGGAGATCGAACAATAATTATTCTCTAGTTGGCAGACAGTTTCAGTGATACATGTCATTTAGTTTGTTTAGAGAGCTCTATTTTGTCAGTTCACTATTTAATCTATTAACTTGATAGCTAGAGCCACGCTAGACCATTATATATATATATATATATATATATATATATATATATATATATATATATATTTGTTTGTTACTGTGACCCCTAAGTATTTGAATTTCTCCACTTTTTCAAATTCGAAATCTCCGATCTTTATTGCACTGGTTTATTTCTAATCCCATCCTACTTCCTTCACTTGTGATTTCCCTTATTGTGTTTTCCAGAATCTCTCTTGTCTTTGATATGATTACTATATCGTCCGCATAGGCAATTATCTGTCTTCCGCTCGTCCTGAGATTGCTTTTTTGTATTCGCTTCATTGCATATTCAAGTGTTAGGTTAAATAAAGTTGCAGATAGCGAATCACCTTGTCTTACACCCTTATTTATGTATATTTCATCAGTTTCTCCTCCTTGTGTTTTTATCGTAGCCCTTGAGTTTTCCATAGTCATCTTGATTAACCTTCTTAATTTATCATTAATGTCTAGCTCTTTCAAAGCAGACAAAAGTTTGCCTCTGTGTATTGAATCGAAAGCTTGCCGAAAGTCTACAAATAACATTTCCAGTTCTATTTGATGCTCATATGCTTTTTCCATTATCTGCTTCAGTGTATATATGGCATCCACCGCTGATCTTCCTTTTACGAATCCACACTGATATCGTCCTATAGTATTTCCTGTAGTGTCTCTAAGCCTTCTGTTTATTGTAGCTGATAGTATTTTATAGGCAGTGTTCAGTAATGTAATACCTCTATAGTTTTGGCATTCATGCTGGTCACCTTTTTTGTGGATTGTAATTATTTGGCCTATTTCCCATTCTATAGGCATTTTTTCTTCTCTCCATATTTTTATTATAAGTTGGTATACTATATCATGAAGCTTCTCACCTCCGTACTTTATCAGTTCCATATTTATATTATCTTTTCCAGGAGCTTTTCCGTTTCGGCTGTTGTTAATAATCTCCATAATCTCTGCTCTTGTAGGTTCTTCCAAAATTTTTTCTTGTGATATTTCTTCAATGTCTTCTTCAATATCTGAACCTTCTACTAGTAAAGTCCTAAAGTGATCTATCCATATTTGTTTGTATTCATTTTCTTCTTCAATGACTTTGCCATATTGGTTTTTTATACCTTTCGTTTTGCCCTTATAAGTTCGGCTTTGTTCATTTATATTTTTATAAAATTTCTTGGTATTACAATTCTTTCTTTCTTGTTCTATTTCTTTTATATTGTTATCCATCCATTCTCGCTTTGATTTTCTTATCATTTTGTTACATTCATTTCTGCTTTTTATGTATTCTTGCTTGTGCTTTATTTCGTTTGTTCTTATACATTTTTGTCTTTTTTCCTTTTTTTTCTACTGCTACACGGCAACTATCATTGTACCACTCTTTTCTTTTATCTCTATCCATTTTGCCTATGTGTTTTTCCGTTGTTATTTGAATGGATTTTTTTATAGCTTCCCATTGTGCATTAACGTTGTCTTCCTTTTTCACTATTTTGCTTAGTAATTCTTCTATCTGTGTTTCATATTCTTTCCTTACTTTCTCTTCACTTAGCTTTGTTGTGTTCCATCTAATGCATTTCTTTCCCTTTTTGTTTTTGTTAATCTTTTGTTTTATTTTGGCAATAACAAGAAAGTGACGGAAGTCAGTCTCTTATCAGCAATACTAGTTTTTTGAGGGCCGCTTATTGAGTTCCGATATATCAATTTATTGTTATTAATCTTATTTTATTGTTTTTCAAATAATTATACTCTTACCCAACTTATACTTACGGTATTTTTCACTGTAAAACTTGTTTTTCTAATTGTTGTTTATTAATTTCTGTGAATAAAGCACTTAATTGCAGATCGATACAACACACAACTAATCACTTTCTCGCCAGAATCGGGCCATTTTATAATTTGAGAAAAAATGTGACTAGATTGCAAAAATTGGAGATTGCTGGTAGATTTTCAAGGATTGTGAGGGATTTCCAAAGATTGCAGGGAAACATTAATGATTGCAGGGGAAGATTTCCGAGATTGCGGGTTTACAGATACGATTTTTTTGATTGCAAGAGTATTGCAGGGATTGCGAGAGTTTTAAAGGCTGTATAAATCAAGGTATTATTAGATGAGATCGCATAAACTACTTGCCACTTTACGTAATTGGATATAAATAGTAATTTCTTTGAGTTTATGGATATAATATTATCAAAAGTTGTAATGGGTACTTTTATTCCTAGGCTGTTAAAGTAACTGCTAGCAAATGGATATTTGTAAAAGAAAAGAAGGAAATTGAAGGAAAATTGAACAAAAATGAAGCCAAAGAAAACGATAGTGACAAAACTTCAAAAAAAATTAAAATACCGTGTTATATGTGTAAGGGTTAGGACCACAAAAATATAGGCTGCGATTTTTGTGATAAATGGTACCACAAAAAATGTACCGAATTGCATAACCCTCCTTATACTATTGCTGCTTCAAAGGACTACAAATGTAACCAGTGTTAAGAAATCGTTAGCATATAAAAAAATAATCCTTAAATTTGTGTATATTTTGTTTTTGTGTCAACTTATTGAATATATTAAAATGATTATGTTTTGTGTTCTAATTTTTGTTTCATTTGATGGGTACCTTAGCGAGTAAAATAAAAGATACATAGAAACACGGGTTTATAAGGATCTACGTAGGTATGGTATCTAAAATCCTATTCTTTTGAAGCGGTCGAGAACCAACTCTAAAGTGGACGAGAATCGCGACGGGTGGTCCAAAACAGGCTAAAATGTACTTTTTTTACATTCATTCAATTTATTCAACAACTTATGAATAAAAACACTTTTTAAACCCATTCCAAGACTTCAAACAACCCAAAAATGATATGAAAATTGAAATTTAACTTAATTTTCTTGGATTTATTACATCTCAAAGTCGAAATTCCTGTTAATCGGCCACAAACAGGCACATTCACCCTACAAGCGTTTGTCGTATTGTTTCGATTAAGATGCATATAATTGATGTCGTATCAGTCACGTGATGGAAAAGACTCACCGCTTCTACTGTATGTCGCTATCTGTCAGACGTTATCGTACAAGGTTGCCAAATGTAACTTCAATATTAGAGCGGCTAATATAATGTTTATGAACATGACAGCAAACCTTACTATCACACTTTCCTAATGTAACAAATAGTGCCTTTTAGTAAAAGATTATGAACATGGCCCATAGTTTTTATCAATATCTTCAATACTTGCTTGAGCCAGTGATCATTCCAAATGAACTCAAATTTTAACTTTTAGGGACAATAATGTAAAATAATTTGCACTGGTTGTGTCCATAGTATTGGAAATGTGAATAATTCACCTATAATGTATACCTTAAGTTACTGTCAGTAATCTGAGATCGTCGGCCCTGTTCTTAAAATTAAAATAAATAATGTAATTACATTAAGAGTAACGTTAAGTTCAACAATCTTGAATTATTGTGCTTTATTTGGTAAGGTACGTGGGAGGATTTTCCGCAATTATAAACGGTAGTTTTATTATATTTTATGATGTTAGCACAAGGAATATTAATTGCAAATAAAATAAACATAGTTACCTACTAATATATTGAATTTAGTTGAACTTAACCACAATTCATGCTAATTCACTCACAACCAACTACGAAACAATTCAAAAATATTTTATGAGTCACTTAAATATCTCAATGCATTAAACATTTTTTTCAATATAAATTGCTCTACTATCACACGTCAGTAAATAATTGTGTATTGACTGTATAAACTTTTTGTGGAATGTGGGAGATTATTGTTATAATAAATTACAGAAAAAATTGTTACATTGAAATTAACTGTCTCGACCCTTACTTCGTGGAATCTGCTCATATTAGTGTTTTTAAATGAAACTCACGGTTTGTAGTTAATTCCACAATATAATAAAAATTATTGAAAATTCTAAAAAATTGACAATTGTTTCGATAAATCAATATCATCGTCAGAATGACAGAAGTTACATTTTATTTGATGCCTACCTGATGTTTAGTAGTTATTTTTGGCTAGAACAAGAAGTGACCTAATTTGTGATTGACTTAATATATGTTTATAGAAAAAAGAAGAAGATGTGATATTACAAATATTGAAGCTTAGATATTATTAGCCCTATGGTGATATCCTGGATATCATTTTTCCAATTAAGATCAGTATAACTGTGCAAAGATATAGAAAACCAGGAAAACCATATCTGCTGATCTTTACAATTATCACTTAAGAAGACAGTTTATTAGTGGAGAACTCCCTAGATTTAACTGTTCATTGACAACTTCATATTGTGGGTTTCTTAAATGTCTTCTAATTTCCTTGAAGAATTGGAAATTAGAAGACATTTAAGAAACCCACAATATGAAGTTGTCAGTGAACAGTTAAATCTAGGGAGTTCTCCACTAATAAACTGTCTTCTTAAGTGATAATTGTAAAGATCAGCAGATATAGTTTTCCTGGTTTTCTATATCATTGCACAGTTATACTGATCTTAATTGGAAAAATGATATACAGGATGTCCACCATAGGGTTAATAATATCTAAGCTTCAATATTTGTAATATCACATCTTCTTCTTTTTTCTATAAACATATATTAAGTCAATCACAAGTTAGGTCACTTCTTGGTCAAGCCAAAAATAACTACTAAACATCAGGTAGGCATCAAATAAAATGTAACTTCTGTCATTCTGACGATGATATTGATTTATCGAAACAATTGTCAATTTTTTAGAATTTTCAAAAACTTTTATTATATTGTGGAATTAACTAGAAACCGTGAGTTTCATTTAAAAACACTAATTGTTACATTCTTGCCTTCGGTCTCCTCTCTGGGTGTGCAATTTCAAAACAATTATGTTACTGAAATTGACTGTCTCGACCCTTACTTCGTGGAATATGCTCATATTAGTGTTTTTAAATGAAACTCAAGGTCTCTAGTTAATTCCACAATATAATACAAGTTCGTTTATCGAAACAATTGTCAATTTTTTAGAATTTTCAATAACTTGTATTATATTGTGGAATTAACTAGAGACCTTGAGTTTCATTTAAAAACACTAATTATGTTACTATTACTATTCATCTACTTCTTTGGTAATTACTTAAAATTAGCAAATTTTTTCCATGCAACAGTTCCATACACGATAATAAAAGAGAAAAATGAAACCCAAACTTATCTGACACTACTTGACGAAGCTGGATTGACCCCATGGTTTCCAAATCGTCTCAGCAATGCCATTTGTAGTCGGCATTTACAGTGTCTGTAGATGGACCTCCTAAGAAATCTTGTAACAGAGGGGGAAATAACCAGAGTAAAGAACGAAGAAAAAAAAGGAAGAGAATAAAAACCAAAAAGGCTTGAAATATATTAGATGGCATGAGTGTCTAATAAGAAAATCGCATATGCAAAACTTCACCTTAGATGGAGTGAGAGGCTTCGTTGAATCTCGAATATGTAATATTGAAATTTTCAAAAATGGGAAACCGAAACTGTTCGATTAATTAATTTTCAATAGCCAAAATTAATTTATCGAATTCTTTGAATGAATGAAGATTACGGCTTTCGCATATAGTTCGTTTATTACTCGAAGTTATAAAATTTCACCAAATTTTCTTTAACTTTTGCAAAGGATACTAAATAAGAAGGCTATTAACAAATACTACTCGTAATAATAATAATAAAGGGTATAAAGGGTAGTGAAGCATCTCTTACAGCCTCTCCTATCAATTCCTGCTCGCACCTCCACGTCGGTAGAGCCTGATAAACCAACTCTGGAGATTCAAGATCGGGTAACCAACCCCCGGTGGCGGATCTACAACAGATGGGCAAACGCGAGAGGGAGATCAATCAACAGCAGGTGTAATGGGGACTTTTCTATTACTCGGGGAGCGGCGACCCCGCGGGCACCGAGCCACCCGCCCTTAGGGCTAACCCCTAACGGTGTGAAAAGCTGGTTTTCGACAGACAAGAAAACAAAGCATCGGACGAGCGTCGTAAAGGTCGGGAACGACGCGGGACTACACAGCCGACCACTTCAGTTGACGACACAGGTAACGGAACAAAGGACAACGATCAAGCTCTACCTGTTCATGGTTTAGGACAGTCGCAATCTGTTCCTCCCAAGAGGAAGTCACAAAGGCTAAAATGGACGAAACAAAATAATATAGATGTTTTCAAAGCCTTTTTTAGAGCCACATACTACGAAACACAGGGTCATAGAAAGAACTTATTCAAAGAATTTAAAAAAATATATCCTCATTTTGAATTCACTGAACAAAACATCTGTGGCAGGAAAAGAGCGATAGAGAAAAATGCATATTTAACTCCAACAGAAATCAACACTATCAAGGAACAAATAAGATTAGAAGTCCAGGAAACAGATATACAAGAAAAAGAAAAAGAAAAACTCAATGATACAGACACACAACCTAACCAACGAACAACCGAAGTAAAAACGGATGATCATACAAAACAATCGCATTCACAAACAGATCCTCAAGTAACAGAAGAAAATACAGAAACAGATAACAAGGAAATTCAAGCGAATATAGAACAAATATTTAACAAAAATATGCTGCTGTTTGAAGGAAGTAATCCCAACCTAAGAGAAAATCTACCCAAGCTAAAATATAACTGGAAAACAAAAACTGTTCTGCAAGCATACAACAACTACTTAAAAAAATATGTCAACAACATTGAGAATATAGAAGACATTAGAGAAATAACATATGTGACAGGTATATCAATCGCAGACAGTCTGGGTATTAGTAAACACAAATCAAATACCAAGAGAACCAAAAGAAGCTCAACTGAAAAACCACGTTGGCAACAAAGATTAGAAAATAAAATAAGCAGAATACGTAGCGACCTAACACAAATGAACAACTCACTAGTAACACCAAAACAAAAACACAACAAACTGTATCAAAAATACAATATAAAAACAAGACCAGGCATAATAACGTCAGAAATAACAGAAACAATAGACTTATTGAAACAAAAACTAATGGCAGCTAGTAAAAGGTTAAAAAGATACAATACGTCACTTAAGCGAAAAGAACATAAACTTTGCAAAGCACCTACCAAAAAATAGAGCAACAAAATATAGTAACAGAAAACAAAACACCACCCAAAAAAGAAGATGTAGAAGAATATTGGAATAAATTATGGTCAAACCCAGTGCAACATAAAAGAAATTAATGGACAAAAGAAGAAAGGGAAAGAACAAAAACAGCAGAGCACATGGAACCAAGGAAGAACTAACTGTCATCCTTAAGAAACTGTCGAACTGGAATGCCCCATGTCCAGATAAAACTTCCAACTATTTCTGGAAACATTTAACAACATTACACGAGAAAATGCTACAAATTGTACAATATGTAATAACCCATCCAGCAGAAATACCTCCCTCACTAACCCACGGCATAACATATCTTAAACCAAAAAAACGAAAAAACACACAATCCTAAAAACTATAGACCAATCACTTGTCTGAACACTTTGTACAAAATTATAACAAAACAATCGCCGAAAAGGCAGAGGTTGTAAGGAACAACTTATAATAGACAGAGTAATAACAAAACAGGCAGAAACCAATAATATAAATATCGCAGTCGGATGGGTAGACTATCAGAAAGCATACGATTCAATCCCTCATTTATGGCTCCTGCACATTCTACAAATCTACAAAATTGATCCAACTGTCATAAAATTCCTTGAATATACAATGAAGAACTGGGAAACAAAATTAATACTTAACCTACCTAACAAATACATAGAAACAAACAACATACAGATCAAGAGAGGAATTTTCCAAGGAGCCCGAAGTGGTTCATCCTAGCGCTGAACCCACTAAGCAGCCTACTGAAAGCAACCAACAGCGGATACAAGGTAATCAAAGACTATAACTTTTCACATCTATTCTACGTCGATGACATAAAGCCCCGGATAAATACAAACTATCCTCATTATTAGAAACCACTGCCACTTTATCTAAAGACATAAACATGAATTTCGGACTAGATAAATGTGCGTCACTTATAGTGAAAAAAGGGAAAATAACTGAAAGAAACAACATAGATCTACCCATAAATAATATAACATTCCCTGCATTAACCGAGGGCGATACATACAAATACCTGGTAGTAAAGGAAACACTAACATATAAACCCAAGGAAATGAAAGAATTCATAGAGAAAAAGTACAAAGATAGGCTAACGAAAATCATGCACACACAACTAAACGCAAAGAACGAAATCAAAGCAATAAACACCTGGGCAGTACCTATATTGACCTATTCCTTCGGAGTCATACAGTGGACTAAAACAGACGTACAGGCACTAGATAGGATAACAAGAAAAATACTTACAAATAATAGATCATTACATCTAAACTCATCCATCGAGAGATTATACCTACCAAGAGGACAGGAGGTCGAGATTTGGTGAATGTAGAAGCCACACACAATATTCAAGTACATAGTCTACAAACCTACTTCAACAACAAGGAAGCACACTCACAACTGCACGTTGCTATCAAACAAGCAGACAAAAAATACACTCCACTGAGTACGCATACCCAATTACAATATACAGACAAGAAAACATTCATGAGAAATCTAACACACACATGGGAAGGTAAAAAACTACACAGCAGATATAAACATGATCTCAGTAGGCAACACCAACTATTAACTAAATGGCTTGAAATAGAACAACTATATACAGAAACAGGAGGATTCATGTGTGCTATACAGGATCAGGTAATAGCTACAACGAATTATCAAAAGTATATAACCAACATGAACATAGAGGATGACAAATGTAGAATATGTAAAGCAACTTCAGAAACAATTCAACACATAACATCAGGATGCTCCGATCTAGCTCAAACAGAGTATTTAAATAGACACAATCTTACAGCAAAAATCGTACACAAACATCTACTTCAAAAATACCAAATAAAAACAATAGAAGATCCCTACTATAAGTAGAAACCTGATCAAGTGAATGAAAACCAGAATTTCAAAGTTTACTGGGACCGAACAATTGTAACAGATGGAACAGTAATAAATAATAGACCAGATATAATAATTATAGATTAAATGAATAAAATCACAACACTAATAGACATTTTCAGGGATATACAAGTCGAAATAGCTGTGGAGTCATATTTATGAATACGGGACAAAGTAAATTTACAAACGAAAATAAATGGATAATGGCACTTAAGCAAGGTGCCATATACATACTCTCACGATCTACAACAATCGTACCAGGAATGCCAGAACTTCGGCCAAAATATTTCTAAGTACAATTGTTAATCTTATGTTAAAAACTATTGAAATAAAGGCATTTTAAAACAAACAAACTAATAGACATCGCTCATCCCCTGGACCACAACATACACAAAACATATACAGAAAAAATTAGGAAATACACTGAACTAGCAGAAGAAATAAAGGCAATATGGAAGATGTAGAAAGTTCAGATAACCCCAGTTGTCATTTTAGTAACGGGCCTCATACCACCGGAGTTACTTACTGAATTCAAAAAACACAGCTTACCACAACATACAATACTATAAATGCAAAAATCAACTATATTCGAAACGTGTAGGATAGTAAGGGAAATTATCAAATAAGTCAACAAGGTATGAGTTTTGCGTGAGCCCTCATACTTTTAATCCGTGTAAACGTGAGAAGGATAATAATAATAATAATAATAATAATATAGCACTGATTTTTGACGTTATAAAAATTACTTACATCAATATACTAGAAAGAGTAAGTTTCATTTAAAACACTACTTATATCATAATTTTTGGTTAATAGCTTTCTTATTTAGTGACCTTTGCAACAGTTAAAGAGAATTTAGCAAAATTTTGTGGCTTCGAGTTTAAAACGAATGATGTACGCCAGTGCGCAATCGTAATCTTAATGAATGTTTTTTTGACGTTCAGGATCTTCGGTTCAGAATCGTTAAATATGTACAAGAACACGCATTTGAAAACTTTGTATTCACTTAATCTTTAATTTGTGGTAGCAAAATTATGTAGCCTATTAAAATATCATATGGCTCCAATATTAACTTATTTTTTGAAAAAGTTTAGTGTTTTTTTTTATAAAAATAAACGGTTTTAAAGATTAAAACTAACTTTTCCGCATCTGTGGCCCTGAACAATATTCTATCATAAAATTGTTACTTGTATACACTTAGGGGGATGTATCGTGCTAACAAACCGAAATTTCTCCAACAATAACCAAAAATTTAGTATATCTAGTTTTATAGGACCCGCTGTACTCGCTCTAGTCAACTGAAAATCAATAGGGTACATCAGTGTGACACCTTGAACAATACTTATTCATAAAGTTGATCAATCGTATACTCTCTGGAGGCTGTATCGTGCTAACAAACTGAAAATTCTCCAAAAATGACAAAAATTTGGTACTTCAAGTACCACAACACCCGTTGTACTGGCTACAGTGAGCTCAATATCAATAGGGTTCATCTTTAAGACGCTCTGAATAATATCCAATCATAAAATTCATCACTTGTATATACTCCGGAGGCTGTATCGTGCTAACAAACTGAAACTTCTCCAAAAATGACAAAAATATCGTACTTAAAGTACTGTAGCACCGGTTGTATTGGCTCTGGTGAGCTGAAAATCAATAGGGTTTATCAGTGAGATGCCCTGAATAATATTCAATCATAAAATTGGTGATTTGTTGAACTCCGGAGGCTGTATCGTGCTAACAAACTGAAATTTCTCGAAAAACGACAAAATGTCGTACTTCAAGTACCATAGCACCCGTTGTACTGGCTCTGGTGAGCTGAAAATAAATAGGGTTCATCTGTGAAATGTCCTTAACAATATTCCATCATAAAATTGGTGACTTATTGCACTCCGGAGGCTGTATCGTGCTAACAAGACTTGCAAGGAAAAGTGGCCGACGACAACGACGACGACATACACACAGGATTTTTTTTCTAAAAACCGTTTTTTCGTGTTGTTGTTGATGGATAACGTAAAAATAACTCAAAAAAAAATTTCAAATTTCCAACTTTCTTGTAGGTAAACCAATACTTTTCGCGCATATTAGATAGGTTGGCGGAAAAGTAATATTCGTGGATGGTTAAAAAAAGTCCGTGAATAACTTTTTTGCTTATTCGATGTCTGGTATAGATTTTATTAATTGCCCATTGAGCCTTAAGATATTTGTTCGAGCAAAATTGGATAACGTTAAAATCGACAAAGGAATTATTAAGCAGAAAAATTCGAAATGTTATAGCTTGAAAAGTTGATTAAAAAGTTTATTTTTTGTTTTTAACTGGAAAAGCTGAATCGAAAGTAAAAAAGTAGCCATTTATCAAAAAGTTCGAAGTAAACTGTTTTCAGCACAGGGGTGTAGAATTGAAAAAAAAGTATTGTATATAAGTACCTTGATCTGTCTTTTTCTTATGTTAACCAGAAAATAGACAAAACATATCAAGTTGACTTTGATAAAATACTGTTATTTCAAACAATTACAGTTTCAATCTAATTTCAAAATCATTTTATACGTTAGTGATATATAAGTTTGAAGCACACTGTATACTTAGATCATTCCTAAAACCAATTGACTTGACATCATATTTTACAACTGTGCAGATATAATACAAATATTATTTTCGCTAGATAGGAAATATTTAAAAGCTTATCTTCTGTATCATTCCACTCTAGTGTCTTTTCAATTCAAAGGCAAAATTATCAAATAAACGATTTTCAAGATTAAAACTAACTTTTCCGCATCTGAGAGATACCCTGAACAATATTCTATCATAAAATTGTCACTTGTCTACACTTCGGGGGATGTATCGTGCTAACAAACCGAAATTTCTTCAAAAATAACCAAAAATATAGTATATCTGGATTTAAAGGACACGCTGTACTCGCTCTAGTCAACTGAAAATCAATAGAGTACATCTGTGAGACACCTTGAACAATATTCAATCATAAAATTGCTCACTTGTATACAGTTTGGAGGCTGTATCGTGCTAACAAACTGAAAATTCTCCAAAAATGACAAACATTTGGTACTTCAAGTACCATAGCACCCCTTTTACTGGTTTTAGTGAGCTGAATATCAATAGGGCTTATCTTTGAGATGGCCTGAATAATATCCAATCATAAAATTGGTCACTTGTATATTCTCCGGAGGCTGTATCGTGCTAACAAACTGAAATTTCTCCTAAAATGACAAAAATGTCGTACTAAAAGTACTATAGCACCTGTTGTACTGGTTCTGGTGAGCTGAAAATCAATAGGTTTCATCTGTGAGATATCCCGAATAATATTAAATCATAAAATTGGTAACTTTTTGCACTCCGGAGGCTGTATCGTGCTAACAAACTGAAATTTCTCCAGAAATGACCAAAATGTCGTACTTAAAGTACTATAGCACCCGTTGTACTGGCTCTGGTGAGATGAAAATCAATAGGGTTCATCTGTGAAATGTCCTTAACAATATTCCATCATAAAATTGGTGACTTATTGCACTCCGGAGGCTGTATCATGCTAACAAGACATGTAAGGAAAAGTGGCCGACGACAACGACATACACACAGGATTTTTTTTCGAAAAACCATTTTTTCATGTTGTTCTTGATGGAAAACGTAAAAATAACTCAAATTTTTTTCTCAAAATTTCAACTTTTTTGTGGGTAAAGAAATACTTTTCTCGCTTATTAGATAGGTTGGGGGAAAAAGTAATAAAGAAATACCAAACAACAAAAATTTATTCGACAATGTGCTAATCCCATTGAAGTGCCTTGTAATAAAGAGGTCTCACGTCTCACATATCTAAGTTAATTAAGCTAATAGAGGCCACCAAAACGACCAACAGCTATATTATTTCCAAACTTAAAATAATGGTTTCTGCTCCTTGACAACGACCATTGTCTTTTGATTGATTGATTGACCTGTCAACTTGTTAAGGTAGCTTCCGATTCTTGATGATGAACTTTTTAAAACAACGCAAACGTGTTAGAATAATTGCAGAATTTATTCATTGTCTTTAGACGTTGAATATAGGTTTCTAAAGGAGGACCTTGTGCTTCATTTTAAGTTTATTTCTAACTGTTTTTAAGTCATACGTTAGACTAAACTTTTTACAAACCATAAAAGCCAAGTTACAATTTATACTTGTCTATTGTAGCCGTGAATGTTCTATATCCGTTAAATTTTAACATGCGCTAAACTACCAAACCGTTATACATCCTAATGAGTGTACAAAACGGCAGAATGTTAAGATTTAAAACAGTTTGGAACAAATAGGAGTAACACATTGGCAGAACGTTCATTCTCACGTTGTGAAAATTAAGACAAATATGGAAGCTAGATTGGGTTTATAGAATCTGTAGCAGTAGATTTTAGTTCTTCAGATTCTGATGACTCAGTAGAGAGTTTTGAGAGATGTAAATAATTCGATAATGCTGGCACGTGTTCTACATTGTATTGAAGTAACTTCTTAGGGAGGACTTTATTTATAAATATGACTTACTCAACCGCGCTTTCTCCTTATTTTGGTCTACCATCATTATTTATCTGTCACCGGACCAGTTTAGCTCCGATCGTAATTTATTTTCTGTTATAATGTACCTAAGGTAAAGTACCTAAACGTTGACAGGATACTAAAGATCGACCCTTACAGCAAATACAGGCAATATTAACAAATATATGGAACTTTTAGGTATTAAAATTAAGGTTAACAACATTTAGCGCCATTTGCATTCAAAACCGTGTGTTGACATCATAATTAATTTGAATATGGCTAGTTTTTAGGTAAACTGTTACACGTGGGTCTATAAATTTTTTAATATTTCTTAAGTTGTTTCTTAAGAAGTGAGTTGATTTTGATATTTCATAACTAAAGTAAGAATACAGGAACATTTTTTTGTACTTTAGGATATTAGGACTTTAAAATGTTGTTTTTCCACTAAAACATTTAATGGATATAATATTTTGATAATGCTATAGGAGGTGTCAATCATTGGTCCCAAAAAAGCACGAAGGCCTAAATATTGACCTTTGGCTCTGTAGCGGTTTTATCCTTGTACTGTTATTTTATATCTCTATTTAGAAACGTAGTTTTCCTATTTATTTTAATATAAGTTTGAAGCATCTTTGTCTATAGGAACTAATAGATGACAACCCCTGTGGACCTTTGGAACTGAAGTGTCAACCTCTGATGCTTAATTTTATTATAGATTTGCCTTTATTAATACGATATGTACATTACACTAGAAAATTGTGACAAAGGCATACCTATAACCACATCCGCAAAAAAGTTCCAGGGATCATATTAATTTATAAGTTGAGTGAAGAAACTCCAGGAAGTGCACACTGGGGTTGAAATCCTACTTATCCAGAAATAATACATGCAGCAAAGGCAGGTTTCCAGTGGGAAAAGAACAGATATTGGATAGTTTTCAACAGCTAATGGTTGAATTAAAACGGAAAACCTCCTTTCAAAATAATCGGCCGGGTCAAGATATATAAAATCTTTAAAATAACAGTCAATCAAAAACCATATTTGGCTACAAAGAAAACTGTGATAATGTAAATAGAATTCCAGGGAATACTATAGTAAAATCGCAATCGTTGCGGAGTAATAAAACTGTCCGATTAGATCATTTCAGGGGTGGGCACATATTATTATTTTTAGGGTATAGAGACAATGGTAGGAAATATAAAAAAATATGTAAAATTTTTCTTTAATGTGTCAACCTTTGGATCTTTTACTTTAATACTCTAAATTTATTTGATTATTGTTTTCCAATATTACTATAATAAGTGCTTTTATTTCAATTTGAAGGTAGTTGTATCTAATTTACTGCAGACAAAAGTCCTCTTAAATAATAAAACTATCATTCATCAATTTAATTATGTATAGTACTCAAAATTCTAATTTAGTTAACATAAATAATAAACACAATTTTATAACTTTCACATGATCATTCGTCTACGATAAATGCATAAGTATTAGGAACCATTTTAGATAACACAGTATCAGTATGCAACCCTCTCAAGTCCTCAAGTGTGAGATGGAATTTTTATAAAATAAATAGTTAAGTAGGGCAGTTTGAGTTTTAATCGAAATCCCTTACAGTCCTTGCACTGTAATAAGACAAACTAATGGAGATATTCTGTGCCAGTCTGTAACTCTTACAGGAACCTGTTAAATGGTTACAGATTTGGTAAATATTTACGTGTGTATTGACTGGTGTCGTATGTCATTAGAGTAATCAATTTATTTATTTTTTTGATAAAAATTTAACAAAAATGGACAATGAGATGGCAATATTCATTGGAATTCTAATAGAAGAAGACTATAATTGGTAAAATATATTCCCCTTATTATAACAAGTTGGTAATTGGGTACTATTTATAGATATCATTTTTAGGAACTTTATGAGAATTCAATGAAAACGTCTGAGAGATCAAATGGATCCCTTTGATATGCCAAATACAGCATTTATTCAAATGTTTAGGCGTAATAAAGAATGTGCAAGAAATTTAATAAATAGTTTACAACCACACATTAGAATTAGAAATAATAACTCTATTTTACTTGTGAAAAAAGTAAGTACGTATTTACATATATATGTGAATTATTATTGGTTACTTTAAAATTTTATTTTAACAGGTGCTTCTTACCCTCCATTTTTTAAGTGTAGGGTCTTATCAAAATTCAATATGAACAAGTCTTGGTTGTCTGCGAGTCAACCTACTGTTAGCAGATCAATTAGCGAGATTTGCTCAGCAATAGTTCAAGAATTATTACCAATCTGGGTAAAATTTCCTATTCAAAATGAGGAAATTTTGAATGTCAAACAAGGGTAGCCAATAATCAGATACTTTTAATATACTCGTATTAACTAAAAAATGTTTTTAGATTTAATGCAAGATGTGTAAGCAAGATTTCCTGGTTCCGTGCATGATGCCGCAGTGTGGCAAGTTAGTGCTATAAGAAATAATTTGCAAATTAGGTATCAGAATGGCGACCATACTAGTTATTTAATAGAATATAGTGGTTATTCTTTAGGACCTTGGTTATTTACACCTTTTTTAAATCCACAGAACCAACAAGAGGAAGCATTTAACAACACTCTGACATCTACATGTAATGTTATTGAAAGAACCAATGGCATTTTGAAAGGAAGATTTCGCTGTTTGTCCAGACATCAAACACTTGTATATCATCCTGTGAGGGAAGCCAATATTTTTTATACATGCTGTGTGTTGCACAATATGGCCCTAACTGCAGGTTTGAATCTGGATGAAAGAGAAATTGAATATCCACAAGAAAATGATTACATTGACAATCCAGCTGCAAATAGAAATCTTTTGCAATTAGGAAGAATAACAAGGGCGGCATATGTAAGAGATAATTATTAATATTTTAGGAAAATAAAAAAAATATTAGGCTATTTTATTTCTACTTGTAACAAAATGATGAAAAAAATAAATCATTCAAATAAATTAAAAAAATCAGTTTTATTCAACAACATTCCCATTGTTAAATTATAATAAAAAATAAATAAAGTAATAGAACATAAAACTTTCAAATAAATAAAAAAACATTCTTACTAAATACTTACAATAATGAACTAATAAAAGTAAAAATTAAAACAAACAATCCTTACAAAAATAATATAATTTCCAAATTCCTAGCCTATGTCCAATTTATTATATTAAAATGAAAAGTCAGGGTGTAAAAATTTGAACTTTTTAACTTCAAAATCTAGTTGTTGTTTACGAATTTCAATATTTTCTTTTTCTACATTATTAAATGCATCGGTAAATTCCTTAATATTCTTACAAACATTTTCTGTTAAGGTAGCATTAGCTTTTGTTGCATTAATTAAATTTTCAGCCAGCTCGGATAAGGGCTTATGTCTTACTCGCTTGAGGCGTTGTTGTTGGGGGTGTTACATTTTCAACATTTATTATTACAGTTTCTGTTGAAATATCTTCTTGTTCTGGTTCTTCTTCATAAAATATTTAATTTTCATTATTTGTTACATCGCCAGCAGTTACTGGAATGCCCTCATATGTGGTAACATGTTCATTTCCAGTAACTGTTACCATACCCCAAGCAATCAATGCCCTTTCTTCTAATGGAGTTAATATTGCTTCTGAAACAGGACCCCCACCAGTTTGAATTCTATGATGATTAATTTTTCTATATTTCGTTGTGGTACCATATCTCCAATCTGCAAATCTCTAGAATGCAAAATGTAATTAATACTGGCAACTCGTTTATATAACTTTACAAACCTTTTTCCACTCTTCAATGGACAATGCAGGGCCTTGTCCTACTGCATTTAATTTGTACACTAACTCTTCCCACTTCTTATGTATATAATTTTGGTCCATAGTGGGATTGATTGTATTGCTTCTGAATGCATAATCATTTTCAATTGCTTCTAAATACATTTCGTACTGTTCTGAGGTTGTATTTTTCAATCTCCTCCTTTTTTTATTTCGTTCATTAGATAAACAGACATTCTTTACAGGATTATGTGACATAGTATAGCTTTTTTCAAATGTAATATTTTTGTAGTTGGATTTGGTTAGAAATATCGAAATTTGACGTACAGTAGTTCAAATGTCTGTCAGTAATTCAGCGAGTTACAGACAACATCACAGAATCGCGAAGTCAGATTCTGTAAAATCCCATTTACAGAACCTCGTAAGCTATAGATTCGTAGATGATTACAAAAAACACAGAATCGATATATATAGGTTTTATTCTTCATACAATTTCATTTCTAACGTTTTGGTTTTGTTTTTCGCGGTATTACGATGTGAATTATATGGAAGTATTAGACTTTATCATTGAATTTTAGCATTTGCACGTTTTGGTAAATCTTTTAGAAGTACTCGAAATTTAAACGTACGGAACGTTGTAAGCTTTCAATGAATTGTGAATGTATCAAATTCGGTTTATTTTCTACCTAACTAATAATAATTATTAAAAATAAATAATTATAGTAAATTATACAGGGTGTCCCGGGACTAATGGGAAAAAAGTCAGGAGCGTATAATCTGAGCCAAAATAATGTTAGTACATCATATAAACTTTTTCTATGGAGGCCCTCGTTTTCGAGTTATAGGCCTCCAAAGTATCAATTTTGAATTTGGTTTTTATTTTTATTTTTTGTACTAGTTATTTGATCTATATCAAATTTACGGCAAAGCTATAATGTACGTGTATGTTTATTTTGGAAAGGTAAATAGATATACAGTACTGCCTTGAAGCCAGGGACGGACTACTCGCAATGGTTAGTGATCCAAAAAATTTGCAGGGATGGCACACCCTGTATGAAATAATCGAAATTGACTTCCCCACACATTAAGCTAACGAAAAGGTACTCTTGTTAGAATTCGATAAAATAAGCCGTTTGGATAATATTTACAGTTTTATTAATGCACTACGTACAAATCTACCTGACTAACTTATTAATACGATGTCCAGGATTTACTTGCTTTTAATCAAAATTACGAACATAACATTATTAAACCATTAAGAAAACCTCAAAAAACACAAGCTATAAAACATTAGACTAATACTAATTCCTAAAGAACAACAAAAACTAACGTTATTCTAATAAATGTTCAATATGAGCTCCTCCAACTTCCACGCACATTCTAAGTCTACTAAGGTTATTTCTTTGCACTTGAATGAGCAATCCCACATTATTTCTTAGGAAACCTTGTGTGTAAATGCTGTCGTACATCTAAACTGAAATGAGGAGGGGCCCCATCATGCATGAACCATAAATTCCTACGAGTTTGTAGTAGCACATCATCAAACAGGTTCCATAACTAATTTTGCAAAAACTCCAAATATCTCTGACCGATCAAAGTACCGTCAATAAAGTATGGCTCTATCAAATGATTGCCAACTATTCCTGTCCAAATATTAACCATGAATCTATGCTGGCTCCTAGTTTGGATAATGCCATGTGGATTCACATCATCCCATAAATGCATATTATGAGAATTTATGATTCCATCTCTGGTGAAACCGGATTAGTTCGTAAAGAGAACGTTACTAATAAATGTATTGTCTGCTTGTTGTTGTCGCAGAAACCACTGGCTATACTCAAGTCGTGCAGGATAATCAGCCACTGTCATACTGTGTACTTTTTTCATGTGAAAAGGATATAACAGCTGTTCTTTTAGGACGCGATGAACAACTAATTTCGAGACGTTATGTTCTCTTGATACTTTTAGAAAACTCGTTGATGGTTCATTATCAACTGCATTTAACAAGTCTTGTTCAACTGCCACAGTACGTATGCTTCGTACTGGACCTTCTCCACCTTTTTTTGGCAAAAATCTTCCTAAAATTGAAAATTTTGTTTTGTATGCATGGAAAATTAGATTTATTTATTCATACCTGTTTCTCGTAACCTGAGATCAATACACTCAAACATTCGTCTGTCTGGCAATGCTCTGTTTGCAAAATGTTCTTCATAAAGCCTTCTGGCCTCTAAACAGTTTCGAGAAGCCAGTCCATACATTAGATGCATATCTGCGTACTCAATAAAAGCGAATTTGGCCATTGTAACTGTTAAATTAAGGACTTATGAATTATTTTGTGCGTTCTTTTAGACTGAGATCTCAGATCACTTCAGTTAAGGTGATCTGAGATAAAGTGATGTGAGTAAGCACCAAAAAGAACGACATCTCAATTGAAGCGCGCGATCTGTCGACAGATTTAAACTATACGACAGATTCGTATCAGCATCTAATAACGTTAATTAATGTATCCATAATTTGTAACAAAAGAAAAATAGATTATGTGTGTTTATTATTCATATGTCAATGGTTAAAACCTTAGATAACCTTGGTTAAAACTACATATAAACCAAGCAAATCAAATATTTCTTCATCCCCTCCACTTTATTTCCGACTCAATTCCAACTGATACCCCCTTACAACACATTCAGCATCGGTGAAGGGGGGGGGGGAAATCTCAGCTAACTTAAAGTGAGTAAAACAAAAAGATTGCTGATGTGAGCTGATATTAACTGAGATCTCAGTCAAAAAGAACGCACCTATTGACAAGTACTGACTACGAACTATTCTACACAACGTTTGACAACTAATCCTATGGTAACTTGATAAACGGTAAAAACACCACCTTTCGAAATAATAAGTCGTTAATGTTTTTCATCTTCTGCTATCGTTAAATTATTTTTTTGTAGTACTGTAGATAAATCTTGGACATCTATTAATAAGTTAATTTTACCTCGTTGTGTACTTATAAAAATGGTGAATGTGTAAATTGGTACGTAGTGCATGAATAAAACTGTAAATATTAGCCAAACGGCTTATTTTATCGAATTCTAACAAGAGTATCTTTTCGTTAGCTTAATGTGTGGGGAAGTGAATTTCGATAATTTCATACAGGGTGTGCCATCCCTGCAAAATTTTTGGATCACTAACCATTGCAAGTAGTTCGTCCCTGGCTTCAATGCACTACTGTAAATCTGTTTACCTTACCAAAATCAACATACACATACATTATATCTTTGCCGTAAATTTTATAAAGATCAAATATTTAGTACAAAAATTAAAAATAAAAACCGAATTCAAAATTAAAACTTTGGATGCCTATAACTCGAAAACGAGGGCCTGCATAGAAAAAGTTTATATGAAGTACTAACATTATTTTAGCTCATATTATACGCTTCCGACTTTTTTCCCATTAGTCCCGGGACACCCTGTATATTAATATATATATATATATATATATATATATATATATATATATATATATATATATATATATATATATATATATATATATGTATATATATAGTAAATTAAAGCTGATAATAAGAATAAAATAATTATAGTAATAATGGAAAAAGTACTAGTTAATATTTGTAATAATGATTCTTACTGAATATAAAATTATTCGCGTACGCCATTAATATAAGTTAAGGAAAGTTCTTCGACTGATGTGAAACAAATAAAATATTGAAACAGTTATAAAAATTTAAGTTCGTACGTTGCCTAGCCGTACGTGTCTACTCACCTGCACATCAGGATATAGTTTCAAAGCTACTATTAATAAAATGCACAGAAAATGTTTATTTGTTAGTAATTTCGTGTAATGACTATTTCGTTTGTCGTTTTGTTCACGAGCTTGAATCGCTGTCTCCAATTATTTGTCGTAGTATACCTATAGAGCATAGATAAAATAGTCTCTTGAAATAAATAGTACCAGACACAAAACTATAGGATCTAATTGGATCAGTCGCTAAAAAATTATAGAGTATTTTTTTTGCAATGCCAAAAGTAACAAAATACAGGTTTAAGGAACTTAAATTTAGAAAACAGACAACAAAGACGGGCATTTCAGACAACTGAATCCTATCAAGAGGTCATAAACCGGGCTGCAGTGACTAATATAGAGGCATATTAGGTAGAAGGTGAAGATTATTCTCTTTTGAATATAACTCAGGTATAAAACAGTTAGTAATGCACAATAATTTGTGTAAGACTTTTCTGTGGACAATGTCGAATTAGTAAGCAAATTAATGAATTTGTACTACTATTATGAAGGGACCACTTAAAAGACATTAATTTGAAGTGAAGGTGAAAGTTTATGTCTCTTGAAATCTATTTATTATTTACATAACGTAACATAATAAAGGGTAATTATAGAATTCCCCGTTTGGTGTTTGAAGCAATAAATAATTATGTGTGTACAAAAAAACCCCAATTTTCGTAGAAAAATCTAATGGTTTTTATTTCCTTATTAATTTAATTAATAATATAGAACACATTAATGTAATCTTGTTTTGTAAACTCGATTTTTTATAGCATTAACCTTAAACGAAAAGTTTTCGATACCTGTATACTACCGATAGCGACCTATGGACTGGAAACAATGGCAATGACAGGGAGGACAGCAAATCAATTAAGAGTGATGCAAAGAGCGATGGAACGAGCGATGCTCGGAATTACTCTCAGAGACAGAAAAAGGAATGAAGATATCCGACAAAGAACTAAAGTCATGGATATAATAAAGCGTACTGCGGAGCTGAAATGGCAATGGGTAGGGCATGTGGCCCGGCAGGATTAAGCTAAATGGACAACCAAACTAAAATACTGGCGACCAAGACAAACAAGGCGAAGCACAGGAAGACCACAGATAAGATGGCTTGATGATATCAAAAGACAGGCCGGAAACAGATGGTTTCAACAAGCACAGGACAGGACAGCATGGAGAAATATGAAAGAGGCTTACGTCCAGGAGTGGATAAGAAGTGGCTGAGAAAGAAGAATGTAATCTTGTTTTGTAAACTCGATTTTATATAGCATTATACGTGTGCCACAATTTATAAATTTTAAATCCAAATTCAAAATATTGTGTTACCCTCGTTCGTATTAGCAGCCTCACAACCTTTAAAATTTTGCATGCGGGATGTACGTCGCCTGCTCTTCCCGGTAACTGCGTTTACAACGTTGTCAAGTTGTAGATCTTTCACGCGCATCGTCAGCTGCCAAAATTAATTTGCCAACCTGTACCTTTCACGTATACAGGGTGCTCAGTTTTCAATGGTCATTATTTTGGTTATGGATTCCTCATAAAAAATAAGAGTGTCTTTCAATAAGATATTATGTAGTTATCTCTAGTGGTTTAGAATTTAATAGCAATTTTATTTAATATAAAAACGCATATAATTAAGGCAGTAGGAAAAAATATAAGTATATCATACTTGGTGAATCCGCCATTTTAATGTTAAATACAATACCGCAATATTTAGTATTCTTTGGCTATAAATTATACGCGTGACGTCAGAAATTGGTCTGATCGGGATATATAACATCCTTGATATCATCACCTATAAGTCGATAATTTTAAATGAAACACCCTGTATATCACGACAGATTTCGGTTGTTCACAATAATTCAATCTGGCGTACAGGGTGTCCCAAATTGGTGTGTTTTGCAGGGTATCTCGTAAACTAGAAGAGATAGAAGAAAAGCAGTTAAGATATTATAACTTCTTTTTTTGTTAAAGTAACGATAGCCTAATCAAATCTTTAGTAACTCCCTGCAGTTGGAAGATACAGGGCGATTATTGAAAACTGTCGAAAACTACAAGGTATTAACTTTTTAGTCGTCCTTTGTTTTACAATTTTTTTTTAATATCAACAACTAAGACTATTACTAAGTCATCCGTTAATAATAATTTGGTTTCTTATTTTCTTTGATTTTTTTGAAATGCTTATATAATCAAACAATTTGCAAGGAAATTTTGACTATTGGCTAGACAAAGTTTTAAAATATTTATGGTTCAAAGATTTTTAAAATATAATGTTACCAACTTCATTAATTAATTTTATTCAACAATTACTATTACCTATTGTGCATAGGCTAAGGCAAGCTAAAAAGTGGATAACCATCCTAATTTCTTATAAAATATTTGGACATGTTGTTAAGAGAAAAACAAATACACCTTGTCTTTCTCTTGTTAAAATTGTTCTTAAAAAGACGTATTATATGACGGAGGTAATGGAGTATGGAACTCTTAAGAAAAAAGTGGCTAAGAGCATTTTTGAACAAGTACAAAATGTTGTGGTGGTTGATACAGGATTGTGGGTAGATGTTCAACACAGTTTTCTAGGTGCTTCTCCTGATGGTAAATATATTCAACATAACAAATAATTACCATGTGTTATAAATTCTTTTTGCATATTAAATGACATACATTTATTGATGAAATATTTTAGGGCTTGTAGGTGATAATGCACTACTTGAAATAAAATGCCTCCACTCTGCATCAAAACTGAGTTTACAAACAAATACAATAAGCGAAATAATTGACCTCATGAAGAACAAAATTTGTCTAGAAAAACACAACAATAAAATTCAACTTAAGCCGAATCACAATTACTATTAACAGGTATGAACATGATATATTTATTCCAAAGAACAAAAACTCAAAATCATTCTCACATAATATATTTAATCACTTTGATGTATTTACCAACAATAAATAAGAATAACATTAAAAAGTAGTTATTTGTGTAATAGGTGCAAAAAGTGCATTTTTGTGGCAAGGAAGCATGGAGCACACAATCTTGTGGAGTAAATATAAATAGCATTTACGAAGCACAAATTTACTTATTTAGCATGAAAATAACTTAATTATAATCACTTACAAATACAATACATACTAAACTATAAATTTGGGATATTTTTTTGAGCACAAAACATATGACAACAGCATATTTGACCCATAGAGAAAAGTTATAATATTATTTGTCTATGAATTGACCGTCGTCTTCTGTCATTGTTCTATATTGTTCTATACAGCGCCATGCATCAAGACGGTGGAGCGGTTGAACTAAAGTAAAAAGATGTTCGTTTGCAAAAATTTGCACACAACAAATCTCAAAAAATACAATGATTTGAGATTTCATATTTTCAGAATCGAATTCTCTAGGCTTCCTTTTGGGGATCAGGTTTTGGTGTCCATATTGGTGACCACAAATTGTCAAAACTGTCAAAATCACACCATCAATTAATGGCATATATATTTTTTATAACAATATAAAACTCAACCAAAATACCTGATCCCCAAGACAAAGGTCCAAGTTATATTGTGTTAAAATTTCAACACTTAATAAAAATGACCTAAATTTTGTTGCAAATCACGGATGCCAACTGTTTTCAGGTTCCTAAAACGTGAGGCCCCTCTTAACTGCTTTTCTTCTATCTCTTCTAGTTTACGAGATACCCTGCAAAACACACCAATTTGGGACACTCTACATTTTACTCACTGCAAAATAAGTACTTTCAATTTAAATGTAGTACAAGATAAATTACTATAATGTTCATGTTTGTAATAGTTTCAATAATAGTTAATTATTATAATGTATTGAAATGTACTCGTATATTCAATTAATATATTCACATATAATTTCCTAACATAAAACAAAGTATTTTGCGTTCTAGAAAGTATTTCTCTGTGATTGGACAGGCTTATTTTAAGTAACATTTTGGTATCAAATTAAAAACAAATAAAATGTGTGTTTTCCTAAATAAATGTTTTCATGTATGTTTGAAAAAAAGTGTTAAGAGGGGCCTCCTCACAAGTATATAAACCTAAAAACCTACACAATACTAGTTGCTAATCTAGTCATTATTCGTTTCAAAAAAATATTCACGATAGATGTCGATAGTAGTACTGAATCGGCTTTTACTTTTTCAACATATTTTCTCTCTCTGTCTTTCCACTCTTGACGGTTCAAAGAAACGCATCTCTGTTCGAATGTTTTGATTTCAAATATTTCAACTGTTTGTGAGCACAGAAACCTTATCTCAGTTTTTTATGTTGCATCCAAACCACAGCACAGCTGTGCATAGATGAGAGAATATTATATACACAGATCCAAACAATATTTGTTGACATAATTTCCATTTGATTGTAGATTTTTGATTATTTAAGAGTTTCATAAATGTTTTTGAAAGGAATAAATTGTTAAAAAGTAAGTAATCGTATCGACCCGATATCAAAAATTATAATTATGATAATGTAAATTATCCTGTAATCCGTATTTTTTAATTTTAAAAGCTATGTTTGAGGTTATGTTTACTGGATTATTTGATTAATGTGAAAATATGAGATAAATAATACTGATTGTTTGTTCTAGTATCATCAAACCATCTTTCAAGATTCTCTTGAGACCCTGTTTCAATGATAATATGGGTTTGTTCGCGAAAAATGCTTAATTGAAGTGAAGTGACTTTTGAAGTATCTGAATGAAGAAAAATTAAAACCGCTCTCAAAAGACAAGAATTGCATAACTCATTTTGATGAATATATAATAGTGATAATTGAAAAATATAACTATTATCACCTGATACAAGGTGCATTACATATTGCATGAAAGGACATGTGCTATTTAATAATAGGTTTGTTCCAACCACGGTTTTTGTATCTGGTTTTTGTATCGTTCGAAAACCATATATTGCATCGTTTAATCAGCTTGTTTTGCGCAAACGCGTGTCCTGCACTGTTATTTGGTTGGAAATAAATGAATACAGTTGGATTGATATGTTATACAAATATCTTAATTAGAAGTGGTGAATGGTAAATTATTCTATAATGGTAATGCATGCGCTATTCTATCTCTAATTATGCCTAATTCAACATTTTCGTCATCTTCATCAACATCTTGATCTTCATGAGGAACGATATTATCGATATGAACTTGGGACACTAGCAACAGTTAAAAATAGTTGTGGATTATTTTATGTCTAGGCTACACTATACAAAATCTAGTGGAATAAATATAAATAGCATTTACGAAGCACAAATTTACTTATTTAGCATGAAAATTACTTAATTATAATCACTTACAGATACAATACACACTAAACTATAGATTTGGGATATTTTTATGAACACAAAACATATGACAACAGCATTTGACCCATAGAGAAAGTTATAATATTTGTCTATGAATTGACCGTGGTCTTCTGTCATTGAGTTCTATACAGCGCCATTCATCAAGACGGTGGAGCGGTTGAACTAAAGTAAAAATATGTTCGTTTGCAAAAATTTGCGCACAACAAATCTCAAACAATACAATGATTTGAAATTTCATATTTTCAGAATCGAATTCTCTAGGCTTCCTTTTGGAGATCAGGTTTTGGTGTCCAGATTGGTGACCACAAATTGTCAAAATCACACCATCACTTAATGGCTTATATCTTTTTTATAACAATATAGAACTCAACCAAAATACCTGATCCCCAAGACAAAGATCCAAGCTATATTGTGTTAAAGTTTCAACACTTAATTTCCCTGCGTTCTTCAGATTTGTTGTGTACCAAATGACCTAAATTTTGTTGCAAATCACGGGTGCCAACTGTTTTCAGGTTCCTAAAACGTGAGGCCCCTCTTAAGTACAAAAGTTGTAGAACTTGTTAAGGTCTATAAAAATTCTTAGTAATTTTTTGCGTCAGATCAAAAACAATGGAAATGCGATTTTATTTCAATGTTGACAATCATTTGAAAAGAGAATAATCATGATGTGTATCCAAGAAGATGGCCATAATTTAGAACATTCAATTTAATTTCAGAGACATTTTTATTAGACACCTAAATGATCTGCTTATATTTGAAGAATAAATAGAATAGGAATAAAAAAATCAACAGAACTATAAATGATTGATAAATAAGTAAAATTTAGAATAGAAAAAATATATATAAGATATGTTAAATCAAATATTCAATCATAAACTTTAAAGGAAATATAATAAAATGTAGAAACCTGTAATTAGTATAGATAATGTCAAACAAATAGGAATGTAAAAAAGAATGACAGGTATACCAACGTAAAATGCAATTGATATAAGATAATAAGAATAAAAATAAATGATTACTGAAATATTTATATACAGCGATGCAGTGAATAAGAAGAAAATAAAAAATGAATTGTATCCATATGTACTATGTAAATACTTAGGTTGTAAAAACTGAAAATTTTATATGTTTGTATTGACCAATCGGGAGACTTCGATATAGTTGACTAATAAGAAAAAACAATGATAAATGCTATTAGTGAATAATTGAATGACGATAAGAATATATTGCGTGAAAAACAATGTATAATATCAGATTTAAGTTAGAAAAACAATAAAATATTAATAAAACCAAAGTGACAGTTAGACGCTAACCCAAAGAATTTTCTAGAAAATATGAACTTCGGTTATCAACAAAAAAGGGTTGATGGATAAAAAAGAACGCGGGAGCGAAGAATGTTGAAAAAGAAGTCAGAGGGTGAAAATCGAATGTGATCAATTTATTAGATTTTAAAAGTAAAAGGTGTTATATATGAAACATAAAAAAAGCCAAATATATATTAAAATTTAGTTAAGTGCACAGACAGTAATAGTGTTGAGAAAGTTAACCACAAGGAAAGGAATTATCACCCGATAATCCAAAGATAAGATATTACATCATGGAGCGGCAAAGCGTCATGGGTGGACATTTTGAAGGCGTCAGCGTGTGAAAAGGTCTGTGGTGTGTTTAATTAATATTTTGGATCCAAAATTTAACAAAGTATTAAAACAATAATAATTAAATGATCATTTCAACATAAACACTTAATAAAACTTATGGCCAAAAAAAGAGTACAAGTGAATAGGATAATGTAAAAGTCACCTAATGGAAATTGTAGATATATATATTATTTAATTTTTTTGCATGTTTTTAGTCATATAAAGAAACTTTCCATATATTGTAATAATGCACAACTATTTTCAGTTTATCACATACACAGATGTTTTCTTCAGATATCTAAACGTCCCAAAACGAATATGCAAATTCATGCTAATGAGTTTGCATAGGCGTCTCAAAGAATGAATAATTTTAAGATGTATAATAGTTGTGTATTTGAAATTTGAAACCTATTTAGTTTTTTTTATAAGGATATTTAGTATTTTAGAAACAAAATAATCATTTATTTTTATATAATGCTCATATAAATCTGCATAGGGTTTGTTTATTATATGAGACCCAAAAATAACTAAACAAACGCTACATCGCAAAAGGAAGGTCTTTAACAAGTTTTATACTGTAATAAGATATATCTATAAATCGTTAATTGAATAACCATTTTAAAGTTTTATTGCCTAATTAAATATTAAAGGAAGGTTTTTAACAAGTTTTATACTGTAATAAGATATATCTATAAAATCGTTATTTGAATAATCATTTTAAAGTTTTATTTCCTATTTAAAATAAATGGCATTGAGTGGTGATGTTGATTGAAGAGTTTTAGAGAAATGAGAGTAGCTGAGGTGAATTTTAAATTGAACAAAACTACATGACTTGAAATAGCTAGATGAGTAGGATGAAATCTGATAGATATAATACAATATAAATACTTTATTCATATATTAATTAGCTAGCCCAATTATTAATCTATACTATTATTATTTCAATTAAATAAATAAATAATAAAAAAAAGAACATTCCATATCTCTCCATTATAATATATATATATATATATATATATATATATATATATATATATATATATATATATATATTATATATCTATTTTTATTTTATAGTTGCCCCATGTTGTGGTTATAAATTGTAATATATTTAATATTATTGTGATGAATTTTAATTGTTTAATTTTAATGTTTTTAAACTTTCCTATAAAGATAAATTTCAATTCGCCTATACCTTTAATGAATGGATATATGAATATAACAATATGAAATATTATTTGTCAACGATTTACAATCTGTGATTGTAGCGACACTAATGCACACACACCTTTAGCAGCGTATGTAACCTATTTCAATTTTTGACAGTAGTTGTCAAAGATAAATATTAATTTTTGTATTCAGAAAAATGAATTTATTCACAATCGATTTAATCACTCTTGTCTCAGGGTGGGATCAAAATTTAAAAAAAAATAATAATTCAAATATATAATTTTATCGTATTCTCTAAATTAAATATTACTCTATTATACAGAATCTGGAGTAACTGTTTATTCAATATAATAAAAGGCACTTTAATTATCTTATGAGATTTACGATTTTACTGTCACGATTTAACCAAATGTCACTGATTAGATCGAAAATTCTATTGAATGCAAAGTGTTAAATTCGATGAAAATAGATACTGAATGAATACCACAGTGAGTTGGAATCAAAATTATATATTATACTATCAGATAACAAATTTCAAAAAAATTATTGTTTCCCAAAAATATCACAAAAGAACAAGGATAGTATCTTCTACCAACCTTAAAATTAGAACAACCTATGCTAGAAATCAACCTAATTAAATATTTTTATCAAAAGTTCAAATCGTCGAATTTACACGTGACGTGTATCAATGTCAAGTAACACAATCTCCGTTCAAAATTGTCTATTCAAAAAAATTCTTCACATGATGTAAAATTTCATATATGTAACGTTAATTTTGTTTTAATTCAAATTATCCTATAGATGCATCTATTTTTAAATGTATTTAAAACGCCTGTTAATTCTCGAGAAATAATTTAAAAACTGGAGCGGACTCACCAACTAGGAACAGGAAAACTCGTACGTATTCTAAACGTATTTAGGATTCTGCATTCTTTCTAAATATATAATTTAGAAAACTGGAACTACTTACACTATTTATGATGCAATTCTTCGAATTATGCACGCACTGGCTTTATGATAATAGACTAATTTCTATTATATTTTCAAAAAAATGAGACAACTCTAAATGTGATGTTGTCTCGTGAGGGTTTCAAATTCAACTAACTAAACTTTGTTCAAATAAATAAATCTCTTCTCCAGTGGTTACGAAAAATTCTTTTTATAAAAAAAATACTAATTTATGTTTCCCAATAACAAAGAGATATTTGAATTCTTTTATTACAATTGTAATTCTGCTAGCAGAGACATCTGTATTTTGAAATTTCAAATATATTTTCCAAATCGTAATATGATCTATCTATCATTAGATATATTCTGCATAAATGTCATCAGAAATTAAAATGTCAAATTTGATATGTATACCGAATCTTTCAAAATTATTGATTCTACATATAATATACAGTGTGTATCGAAAGTATTGCATACAAATATAAATAATTTTCTTTATTTTAATTTTTCTTTTAAATTTTAAATAGAGGAACTGTATTAATATATATAAATATAACCTTCGGAACAGGGGGTTATTTTGGCATCAAGGAACACCAAAACGAAAAACTGTATTGAAAGTCGCGTCATGCTACCCTCTACAGTAATCCTATTTCATTCTGAAATAAGCCTAAAAAAATTCACTTCGCTAACTGACATTGTAACGAAAATGTCTATATTTGATGACAGCATTCGAAAATAGATATTTCTATAAAAAACACGTTCCTCATTAAAATAGACCAGATATCGAAAAAAAAAGTTATTTTTTGACGTTTCAGTTCAATTTCGGCCCCAAAATATCAATAATAAATTTTCTTTAGTTTAGGGTCTAAAGGCTCGGCCCCACCTCCAATATACCGCCAAATTATTTGCGATGTACCGCAAAATTTAAATCATTGTATTTTGGCGCGTAAATGTGAACCATAAAAACACTGAAAATTAACAAAAATAAATTAAAAAAAAACGTTCAAACTAATATAACATGAATTATTTTTAGGTCATTTCTTATGACATAGAGATTCAGACACCTATTTTAGTTTAGAGATAACAAAAAATTAACTAACTTTACTCGTCAAATTTTGAAGCAGATGTGCACTGATCAATTTTGGAGTTTCCGAGCTTGCGGTATATCGCAAATAAATTCGCAACATATCGCAGACGGGGCCGAGCCATAACTTGATGAAAAACATGTTTTTATAGAAAAATGTTTTTGACGTTTCGGCACAATTTCTTTATAAATTCCATGTATGAATAATTAAAATTGTTAATTGCTCTTCGTTTCCCATATTAAAAAAATAAAAAAGTATTAATCTAAGTAGTCGCATGTTCATATTAATGTAGTAAAAATATTTATTTATCGATGTCATATAATATAATACTGTCTTATAAAAACCGGACACTGTGTTCAACACTTGTTTGTTCAACACTTGTTTGTTCAAAACATACCCTTGCACATGTGTAAATAATTTTTTCAAAAGGGTGTTCTCTTGGTGTGAAACATTCCTCAATAATTTACTAATATATCAACACAAGATGAGGTTGACTGAATCTTTGCATAACACATTTTCTTTCTTTTGTAAAGGTATACAATTAAAATTGATTTATTACTGCCAGAGAGTGTGGGGTAAAAGTACTTCTTATTATTCACAGATGTTTTTACTTTAAACAGCAGGGGTTAGTATAATATTTGATGATAGTTAGAACTTCAAAAATATTTATTTCTCAAATACTTTTTTATTTTTAGGACTTTTAAAGTTAATAAAGATATATGAATAACAAGTATTATTTGAACCATTGTTTCCACATAACTATAGATATAGAAATGAATGTGGAAACTATTGTACTATTAAAACAGAATGAAAGTATGTTTTATTGACGCTTAGGTATTTAATTACTGTGTAACAAGTAAAAGTAACTGTCTCATTGTAAAAGTAACTTCGTATCTATTATAGATCTGTTAAATCAAAATAGTAGAAGTAGGTAGAGGTACATGAAGTAAAAATACCAGTAAATTTATATCTTCCCAAGATCATAAATCTATATTGTTATACTCAGAATAACGAATATATTGTACATTATACACAATACCATGTATTCGATTTTCAAAAAATCATCTTTTTTTAAATACGACAGGTTATTTCCCCGATTCAGCCGTCAGCCGTGAGGTCAACACTCCTGGCACCTCATCAACTTTACCACTCTCTTTTCCACCACGATTCCGGAGTACCTTGCCATTACAAAATATACATTTTCAAACAAAGAAAAATCTTTCTCATTCCATCCCACACACGTGGAATACAGCGAAGTAAGAGACGGAACAACGCAAGACGTAGCGAAAACTCGATGTGAAAGTAGTCTGCAAACAGCTGACTTGAACAACAAAGAATAAAGGAACGTATGAGGTATCCATGATTGTAATTTAATTTTCGGAAATTCCAAATTATAAGGTATAATGTCTGCATTTCCGCGAGTTTTACTTTTACCTATATATTTGTCATGAGTTTTCACAATACAATAATATTGACACCGCGATGATAACGCGCAGACAATACTATATTGATATTATAAAACTTAATTTGATTTAACAACACAGCGCATACAATGCTATAGATATTTGATGATTAGTATTTGGTAACGAAATGATCAATAAAAAGTGCAAGTGCATCTAAAACTTAAATAAAATTAAAGTCCTATAGGGGAGAAAATGGCAGCCCATAATGCAGTGTATGTAACAAAGAAACAAAGCAATATTCAATTCAAAAACAATTGTCTGACTTACTTTTGAAATCATGCGTGTGTGCTAAGGTTTCTTGAAACTATTCACAGCTAGATGTTCGCGAATCAACGTTGTCTTTTAGTAAAAAACATTAAATAAACAAGTCGATTTTCACAAATACAACTCTGCACTAGTCCCGTATTCTTTCCGAGTACATTCAAAGCACTAAAATAGAAGTTTCGATCAGTACCACGTAAATAACCGAGAGGGAGCTCTCGTCTCTCTGCGCATATAAACAAAAGCTGTTTCTAGCTCTGTTGCCACGTTGATATCTATATCATGGAAATAAGTTCTTTTTTTTATTAAGATATCAAATATAATTGAAATAACATGCCAATGCTTATCGGTTAACGTCACTACCAATATTCAACTGCAAACGTTTTATTTGGTTTTTATCATGTAGTGAATATTTCGTGCTATTGTTAGAAAGTATTTTTTAACAACATTGTTTAATGAAGTTAGTGTGACTCTCATTTGAACTAGGTGTACATAAATTTTTCAAGATTTTATCCTAATTATAATACGTCGAATTCTATTTAATGTATGAATTCTTGATATGTGTATAATATCTAGGTACTTGTTTGTATTCAATATTACTGCAATGTTCGATAATAAGCACAAACATCACACATATAGGCACCACTCTCCTTGTCTGGCATTAAATTCAGCTGATTCTATTGAATCAAAAGAGAAATAAAAGTCTCACAACTAAAAAATTCCAGATATTGACCAAGAAAACAGATTTAATAATTTTGTTCACAACGATTATTTAAAAATATATTTTTTCTACAACTGCTATGAAAAGTAGCATATTTCTTATAGCTTACTTAATTTCAAAACCATATATTGCTCACACTGTGAGAAATATTATTTTGCCCACACTACATACATTCATATGGAGAATCCAGTAGGGGATATACTCGATGCCCAGCCAATTTCAGAAACTTATACTCGATGCCCAGCCGTTTTCGGTGGGTGGTACTCGATGCTTAGACTTTTTCTACAAAACTATTTAGTTGTATTCTTTAAATTTGTGCAGTTGTAATAAAAATATAGTGTGCAACATGTGGGAAAATTACTTTTCTCACTCGTGTGCTTCCACTCTCGTGATAAAAGTTGAACTTTTCCCACGTGTTGCACAATATACTATACTAGAAGCTAGAAGACGTAAATATTTAGCAACGTTATGTGCAATAAATACAATCTTGTTTTAAAATGTGGCAACAGTGCGTTGCAAATGCATCATAACACCGACTACCGACTACCGATATCCGACGTCAGAAAAGTCGAGAGTTGGGATGGTTAGGATTACAAATCACCCACCTGGTTAGGATTTAGAGAGCATTTTCGTCTCTGTAAGTGACTGTTGTTATCAGGAAAATGAATGGAAATTGAAAGAGGATATTCAAGATTGAAAAGAAAAAACAGTTTCAGACATCAGAGGTAGAACGCTGCATTTATAAAATTGTCTGCTGTTTTTTTACTGCCAAGATTTAAAAAGCAAAATGGAAATCGTTAAATGAATAGGTATTTACATGAAAGATACCTATTAAACAAGTGAATTCTAATGACAGCACAAGACATTGCAAACATATATTTAAATTTACTGAGTAATTTTACATTATTTCTTTGCTATTTATAGTACCTAGGTTTATCTCATTTAAAATTAAAATATTGGCTCCCAAAATAGGTACTGTGTGAATGATTCAAAGTAAACAACAATGTATTTATAATATAAAATACAGTATTTCCACTCTGTTTATTAGCTACAAGTAGGAAAATATAATGGCGTCAATCGAACACAATTTGTCGAAACAGTGTCGGAGAAATGGGTTCTTTATAAATGAGATTTTCTATAGTCGTAGGTCGAAATTCTGTAAAGTGACTCATCGCTCTTACTGTCCATAAAATCAGTTGCAGAAGCGAACTTCATGAGCGCATCATTTTTGAAGGGTTCTTAATAGTCCTAAATAAAAAATAAATAGAAAATGTTCTTGTACGCTCTGGCGTTTAAATTTGAGAGAACAGAAATACGAAATTATTATGGTAGGTATCATTATGTATATACAGGGTGTTACCAAGAATAATAGACATTTTTAAGGATGAGCTATAATAAGATGTATTTCAATTTTTAACATTTGAAATAATAACTTATCACAAGTTGTTCATAAGTAAGTTAAAACAAAATAAAAAAATGTTTAAAAGTCAATTCCAACTTACTACTACTAAAACTAAAAAAAAGTTGTTTGTCAAGACCAAAATAAATTACCAATAAGTATAGGTATGTTGCGAGGTCACTTGTAAAATGTCTGACTAACTGGAAGCGGTATCACTCCCTGACGACTCCTCAGAATCATCGCTTTCTCCTCCTATATCGATAATGAGTGGTTCCGTCATTACTTCTACACGTATGTCTAAATCCCAAAACTTTATTTCTTCTTTTAATACGTGTTGAATACATTTACGCCAACTCTCAGCAGTAACGGTATGCAGCGCCTCGTCAAACAGTTTCTCAACGTCAGCCATTTTGAATGTACTGTTTTTTCTCGCAACATAATTTTTCACTTGGGCCCAAACCAGCTCGATGGGGTTTAACTCACAGTGGTAGGGAGGAAGTCTAACAACTGAGACGTTGAAATCTTTCGCCATTTCATCGACAACGTACTTAATATAACTGCTTTTATGTTTCCGTACGAGAGATAATAATTCAACTTTTAGCATTGCCTCGTTGTGCGGAATGCTTTTACTCTCTAACCAATCAATTATAACCCTCTTGCGGCTAGCTGAAGTAGGTATTTGCTCCAGTCGACGAGAGTGGTATGAAGCATTATCCATAACTATCACTGAACCAGGAGTTACCTTTGTTAAAATTGATCTAAACCATGTTTCAAACCGGTTACCATCCATCTCTTCATGGTAATCGACAGTTTTTTTGGACTGAAAACTTAGTAATCCACCTTCTACAAATCCTTCCTCGCTGCCAATGTGAGTGATAATCAGTCGACGTCCTTTCCCAGAGGGAGCTTTTAAACCGGAAGAGAAACCCTCCATAAAGGCTTGTCGATTGCTTCGTATATTCATGTCTTGCCACACTTTTGACACAGTGTGGCCTTCATTTAATCATGTTTCGTCAAGATAATATATGTGCCGTCCTTCGTTACGAAACTGTCGTATCTGTTTTAAATAATTTCTCCTCCATTCCACAATGTCATTTCGTTCAATTAAGGCACTGTTTCTACTTCTTGTTTGGTAACGAAAATTCATTAATTTTAAAGTTCGTCTCAAAACATTATCACTGATGTTTGGTAAAGTATCATCAGCTTCTATTACCTTGCTCAATTTAGCTACCGAGGGGATTTCATTCCTAAAATAAAAAGAATGTATTTCCCTACGTATAGCATTCCGTGTTTGGTCGTCCAAAACAATTTCTTTCTTCCCCTACTTTCCGGTTTACAGTTTTCACCTCGTTCTCTTGTCAAAGATCCGTCCCGCGATTTCTTTAGAATATTGTATATAGTACTCTCAGAAACTTTAGTTAAATAACTGCACTTAATCACAGCGTCACTAACACCCAACTGTTTGTCCATGGCACGCAGTCCTTCGTACACATTTAATATGAGGACTTTTTCTTCCCGAATTAAATTGTTACGACGCCGTTTTTTATCGCCAACACCGCTACACTCCGCCATTATTGTCACTAAATATACCGATATAAATATTACAATAAATACCAATAATAACCGATTTATCACACAAAACCACAACACAAATACTGATGTTACGTTCATGAAGAGAATAAACACCTCACATAACTGTTTACTATCACTGTCTCATTCGCGTAGCTCGATCTATCTATCTCGTTCTCAAAGCCGGAACATTGAAGCGACTCTCCAACATTGTCAAATCGGCGAGTTTTTCACAACAAACTTTGCGTTCAAGAAATATACATAAACACTTTATTTCACATTTCAAGTAAACTAATTATTATTAGTCTGCTTGAAATTTGAAATAAATATATTAAATTGGTATTGACTTAATTACATTGCATCTTTTGTACCTGAAATATTGACACAATGGATTTGAAGTGTATTTATAAAATACAGCATTTCTCTCTAGAATACATATGGCAACTGCGCTTTAACCAAAGTGTTGATTAGATAGCTCTGACTCACTTTACAGAATTTCGACTATCGAGTATACAGGGAATAACGAACTTACTACACCATATTCAGTGCCGTTCCTTGCGGGTATGCATCGAATGCCCCGCACGCAGGCGCCCAATTTAAGGGGCGCCAAATTCAACTATTCGCTACTCTTGCAAAAACGCCCTTCTAATTGAAAGAAAAATCGGCATAGGTATTAAAAATCAAATTATAGCAAAGCTGTAAACTTTGATTACAGGAAGAAACAGTAAACTAATATAAGAAGTAACTTCTAGACTTCTTCTACACTGGAATTTACATGCAAAAAATCTGTTGACGGCGTGTCGGCACTCGGCTTACGGGCGGCGGCGTATCTTCAAAGGATGCCGCTCGCCTTTGGCGGCTCGCTCGACAAATAATATACATGTTATTGTTTCGGCGGCGTGTGCCTCAGAGAGGTCGAAGGTGCAAAAAATATTATTTTCTGAAAAGTTCTCAAAAAAAAAACTTTTTTTCGGCTCCAGATTTTTACACCAGATTTTAGCGGTGATATAAAACAGGAGAATGTGGCTTCAGTCAGTCAGTTGAGTCATCGAGTATTCGTCGGTGATTTTTGACGATTAATAATAATTTCATTTGAATATAATATTACGTGTTGCCGTTGTGTTGCTGATTTTAAATCTTAAGGTAAGAGAAGATGAAAGAAAACGTGTTATTAAATCAAGTAATATTTCGATTCGAGAGTTTTCTGATTATATTTTGACTCCGGTCAGCTTTTTTTCTAATTATTTTTTTTATCTCTTCAGAAATGAGTGATGGCAGTAAAAAAAATTGTCTGGAGCCCAAAATAAAAAACGTCGATTTAAATTGGAGGCAGAGCGGGATAAACTCAGCGGTTCGCTGAACAAATTCCTTCAAATCAGCAGTTCTTTGGCGAATCCACTTCTGTCAAGAGAAGAACAAGTTGTTGCAGAACCGATGATTATTATCGAAGATCAGCAGCCATCCACGTCTGGAAGTTCTGGAACGCCTGTTTCACCTGATCCAACTCCTGAACTGGGTCATCCGGTAAGCGAGAATGAACAAAGATCTGAGCACAGTGATATTGCTGATATTAGTGATATTGATATTGCTGATCCATCTACATGGCCAAATAATTTGAGTCATCATCTAATCCAATCAATCGTGACAAAGGGAGCTGTTCAAATTAAAAAAAAATTTCCTGTTGATGAGTCTGGTAGGAAATTTTCAGTAACGCAATATCTTAGGAATTTGCCAAACGGCGAAATAGTTAATAGGGATTGGTTGGTGTATTCTAAAAAAATTAATTGCGTATTTTGCATTTTTTGTATAGTTTTTAGCGCTTTGTCTCATCAATTGACCACTGGGTACTCCAATTGGAGGCACCTTTCAGTTAATATTTCCCGACATGAAAATAGTATGGAACATATGAAAGGGGCTCAAAAATGGCACGAATTAAAATTGCGTTTGAGCAAAGATTGCACAATTGATAAAGAGCAACAACATCATTACGAAAATGAAAAAAGACGATGGCGTGCAATAATCAAAATAATGATTTGTATTGTGCAATATTTGGCCAGTCAGAATTTAGCATTCAGGGGTGACAGCTCTAATCTTTTCGAATCAAATAATGGTAATTTTCTCAAACTGGTCGAAACGATTGCCCAATTCGATCCGATTATGATGGAGCACCTGAGCAATATTCAAAGGTCTAAAGAGTTGAAAAAAAAACATGCCCCATTATTCAGGCAATCACTTTCAAAATAAATTAATCCATCTATTATCAAAAAATATTCGCATAGAAATTTTGAACTGCCTCAAGAAAGCAAAATATTATTCAATAATTTTGGATGAAACTCCAGATGTATGTTGAGCAGTTGACTTTCATAATTCGCTTTGTTCATTTTTCTTCAAATGAGGTTGAAATAAGAGAACACTTTCTGGGTTTTTTAAAGTTTTGGATAGTACAGGAGAAGGGCTTTTCAATCTGTTGAGATATGAGATACTACCAACTCTTGAAATTGATTTTCTTAATATGAGAGGTCAGGGTTATGACAATGGCGCAAATATGTCTGGGAAGCATGTGGGCATTCAAGCTCAATTTAAAAAAGTTAACCCGAGAGCTTTTTTTTGCCTTGTTGTGCTCATACATTAAATTTGACAGTTAATGATGCAGCTAAAATCTTAGACGAGATTGTAGTTTTTTTTTTCAATTATTCAGGAGCTGTTCAATTTTTTTTCTGCTTCACCCTACAGGTGGAATATTTTAAAGCGAAATTTACAAAATCTCTCTTTAAAGTCAGTAAGTAAAACTCGATAGGAAAGCAGAGTCATCGCCGTTCAACCTCTTAGATTTCAACTTCTCGAGATATGTAGGAGTTTACTTGATTTGATGGAAGATAATTCAAGAGACATGGCTACCAAACATTCAGCAAAGGTACTTTTAAAAAAAATTAAAACGTTAAAATTTATTTGTTCCATCGTTATTTGGTACGATGTATTGTCAAAGGTCAATATAGTGAGTAAAATGATGCAGAATCCAAATACAGTTGTTAATGAATGCCATAGAGAAATAAAAAGTCTCATTAACTACTTCACTGAAAAAAGGTCAGATGAAAATTTTGATGTTTTTGTGAATGAGGCTAAAGCCGAAGCTGGAAAAAATGATGTAGAGCAAACATTTCTTTCAATTAGGGAACGAAAGAGAAAGCGTAAATTTTCATATGAAAGTACAGACGATCCAGTTATAGATCCAAAGCGAAAATTTAAGATCAGTTTTTATTTCCAAATTTTGGATACAACAGTTCAATCCCTACAAAGTCGTTTCGAGAGATTGAAGCAATGCAATGATTTATTTGGATTTTTGAGTGATTTTCAAAACCTAAATTCTGATGAGATTAAACGATCGTGCATCGATTTGGAATTGGCTTTGCAAATTCACCATGAAGGAAATGTTTGCAAGGATATTGATGGTCTTGATTTGTACAATGAAATTTCATCATACAAAATCCTTAACCCTGTCAAAGACTCTCGCAATACCTCAGACTCACCCATAGATATTCTGAATTATATAACCAAGAAAAATTTGCAGTCTTTGTTTCCAAACCTGTCTATAGCATTAAGGATATTTTTGACGCTGCCGATTTCTGTTGCGTCTGGCGAAAGGAGTTTTTCAAAGCTAAAGCTTGTAAAATCTTATTTGAGAACTTCGATGTGCGAGGAAAGGCTTTCAGATTTAGCTGTTATTTCAATCGAAAATAAAATATGTGAAGCCATCGATCACAATGAAATGATCAATGACTTGCATCTGCAAAAGCAAGACGTGTTATGTTCTAAAACTACTTTCTTATTTGATCATTAGGTACTTAGGTATTAGACAGATCTTGCACATTTTCAAGTTAACGGATTTGTTTACGTTGAGCTCCGTTTGAGAGTTTTAACTCAATTCACTCGGTTGAGTGAATTGAGTTATATTAGATTTTTTGTTAATTTCCGAATGGACGTGTTTTATTTATGACCTATATTGTACGTTAATAGTCTATTTAGTCTAAGTGATTATGCAGGGCAGAGTTGAAGGAAAGAAGGGAATTGGGAGAAAGAAGAAATCATGGCTGAGGAATATCCGAGAATGGACAGACATGGGCGTTGAGGATCTTTTTCATATTGCTACGGACAGAGATGCTTTTAAGAGAGTGGTCGCCAACCTCCGATAAATGGGGACGGCATTCGAAGAAGAAGTCTATTTTATTTGACGTCGAAAATAAATTTTTTGTCATATTTTTCGTTGTTTTATTTTATTACGCCCATTTTCATAATCAAACACTTACACTAAAGTGACTTTAGTCTATAAGGAAACTATTCAGTTTAAACCTCAAACTAGAAATGATTATGAAAATTTGCCTTATCATCAAAATTTAAGCATAGTATATAGGGGCGCACAAAATCATTCTTGCACGCAGACGTTCGCCACCCCAGGAACGGCACTGATCATATTTTATTAATTTATATGCGAATTTAATGATAGTCTCATCAATCTAAGATTGCAAAAGAATGTGCTTTTGCCTCTTTTCATAACATCTATTCATAACATATGTTTTTGAAGAAGAAAAGCAGGTAAACTAGCAAAGTGATAGTATTGGGATTTGGGATCTGTTGCTAAGCGATACGCAACCACACCGCGTTAAAGTGAACTTCTCTAGATGTGTGATTATATTGGAATACCTATAGATGCTTGTTTACCATTTGTTTTATTTGTTTCGTGTATTTTGGACATTGCTTTACGTATTTTGTATTGTATATTAAGTGATACATTTAATTTAAGATTTTTATATTTGTTAAATAAAAATGTGCGACAAAAGTCGTGAAAATTGTTCGTGCCACAATACAAATCGATAAGAAATAAAGACGTACAATTGAGTTTCAGAGTTTCCATCTATTTCCAGTAAGTGGGAAGTTTAGAATACAAATAAAAACGGAGAATTCGAAATGGTAGATGCAACAAAAGCTTAGCAAAGTAAATTAAGAATTGGATAACCTATATCGAAATATACCTATGTTTAATAGTGTGTTCAGTTCATTTTGAAGATTAGGTACTTCATTAATCAATTTATCTAGCTCATCTTAGAACCACTTGCAACAACATACAATAAATTAAAAGTCTAAATTAAAATCTATAATCGCTTTAGTTACTCAATTATTTATGAAAGAAAATATAATGCAAAAAAGATGTCAAACAATAAACCATAATATTAACACCACATAAACAATAGTATTCTTATGAAATAGCACACTAGTGTAATCCCTGAATCCGACTCTATCTAAACCAGTGGTCGCCAACCTGTAGATCGCGAGCTACCGGTAGCTCGCGGAGGCAATTCATTCGGAATGGGAAGAACAATACTTTTTTACAGAAGTTAAAGATAAAAATGTGTGTTTGTTATGTAATACTTCGGTCGCCGTTGCTAAAAATGGAAATATTGAGAGACATCATAAAACTGTACATTCTAATTTTGAAAAATCATTCCCACTACATTCTGCCGCTAGAAAGGAGAAACTGAAACAGGTAATAGGACAACAATCACTATTTTTAAGAACAGTGGACAAAAATAAGGCTGCAACTGAAGCATCGTACCGTGTGTCCCAGATAATTGCACAAGAAAAGAAACCTTATGAAGACGGGGAAATGATAAAACAGGCGTTTTTAGAAGCTGCTGATTCGTTATTTGCCAACTTTAGAAATAAAGACGAGATAGTTTCAGCTATAAAATCTATGCAACTTTCTGCTAATACAGTGATGAGACGTGTAGAAGTAATGAGCAATGATATTTTTTTACAGTTAAGAACTGACTTAGATAACTGTGTTTATTTTTCACTTCAACTAGATAATCAACAGATGTCGTTGATACTGCCCAGATGGCCGTGTTCGTCAGGATGGTTTTTAGTGATTTTACGATTAAAGAAGATCTTTTGAAGTTTATTTCACTGAAAGGACACACTACTGGACAGGAGTTGTTTTCTCATTTAAAAAATATTATTTCTTCCGAGAAAATTCCAATATCGAAAATGGTAGGCTTGACAACTGATGGCGCTCCAGCTATGGTGGGTTGTGATAAGGGTCTGGTGGCGTTATGTCGTAAAAATGAAACTTTTCCGCAATTTCTATGTTACCACTGAATTATCCATCAGCAAGCATTATGTGGAAATTTCCTGAAACTAAACAACGTTATGAAACTGGTGGTAAAAATTGTGAACAAGATTAGAACTCAAGCGTTACAAAGAAGATTATTCAAAACCTTGGCCGATGAAGTTGACTGTCAATACGGGGACCTACTCCTTCACTCTGAAGTCCGATGGTTAAGTAGAGGACGGGTGCTGAAACGTTTTAATGATGTCCTATCTTGGATAGTTCAATTTTTCAAACAAGGCGATGAACCGACTCCGGAACTAGAAAATTCAATCTGGCTTAGAGATTATGGATTTCTCGTGGACATTACAGAGAAATTAAACGAACTTAATTTGCAGCTTCAGGGGAGAGACAAAGAACTAGCGGAAATGATTTCTGATATAAAAGCATTTATCAAAAAGCTGGAATTTTGCGAAAAAAACCTAATTAACAGCGATTTCAAGCATTTTCCTATTCTTTCAGAAAAATTTCTCAAAATCTATTAGAACCCTATGAGAGCAAATATCATGTAGAAATAGTTTCTACCCTGAAGAATAACTTCAAAAATCGTTTTAAGGATTTCAAGGAAATGGCTTTAGTAGCGCAGTTTGTTGTTTCACCCTTTATGGAAATTGATATCCAACAGTTTGCAACTTGTGTTATGCAGACATCGCTGCAACAGAAATGGAAGTAACTGAGTTTCAAAATGATTTAGCCTTAAAATCGTTAGTCTCAAGTACCAAATATATCTGGCCTATTGTAAGTAATGACAAATATTCAGTTCTATGCCGTGTTGCCTTGAAAGTGAAAGCATTATTCAGTTCAACCTATTTGTGTGAATCTTCTTTTTCCAATATGAAGTTTATTATGAACAAATATCGCAATCGACTTACAGATGAACATTTGGATAATTGTATTCGAATGGCTGTATTAAATTATACTGCAAACATTAAAAAAAATTATCGATGAGTCTGAGTGTCAGCCTTTTCATTGAACGTGCTTTTTTATTTTTCAATGATTATGTTCATGATAGTGCGTTACTTTTTTGTTGTTATTATCAACTATTTTTAAATCTCACGTGACATGCCGTTGTGGCTGGATAAAAGTTTGTGTTTATTTTTCAAACACCTTCGCTTGGTAGGTAGGAATGTAGCTATGAACAAGTACGTACTAGTAATATTAGTTATTTTGTTATTAGTTTATTATTAGTACCTACGTATTATGTATTACCAGTTAAATAGTAAAATAAATACATATAATGATAAATTAACTGTGGATTATTTCATTTACGTTGCGTTACGTGGCTTCCGTGTGGGTAGCTCGCTGTTTATTCCAAAATTAACAAAGTAGCTCAACACATTGAGAGGTTGGCGACCATTGATCTAAACCATGTTTGAAAATTAAAATGTTGGCGAATGCGCGGGGATTTCTTCGAACTGTTTACCATTATTTATTGTGACTATTCTTATCTAGACATTTCCAGTCTTATCTAGACAATTCCAGGGAGACGATTGTATTTGTGTGAGCTGTAATCTAGAATTATCCAGAAAAAGGGCACTTAATATATAAAGACTTCCGACCAGCGGCAGGAGTGAGTTTATAATTTGATCTCGTGATATAAACAATGAACAAGTAAATAGTCTAAGTGAATAAACAGTAGTGAACCGTTTATATAAATTAGTGTAAGTGAATATACTGTAAATATAATATAAATAAGTGAATAAATAGAATAAGTGAGTAGACCTAATGTGTGTATAAATTTATCCCACCGTCGTAATAAAAACGTTTAAATAAATAAGAAAAACATTACACTGGTGTCAGGTGTGGGGTAATATAAATAGACTCAAAGTGGCACTGGTAAGTAATGACTTCGATCCAGAAACATTCTTATTCCATGACGAAACTTCCACCTTATTCTCATCTATTTCTGATATGAAGAACGATATCTCTGCTAATATGGACGAGAAGATCTCAACTATGAAGAAAGATATTTCTGCTAACATGGACAAGGATGAGAAGATTTCAACCATATTTCTGCAATAGAAGAGAATATTTCAACTAATGTGAAGAACGATATTTATGCTATGAAGAAGGATATTTCTGCCGATATCTTATCCGTGGAAAATGACATTGCCGCTGACGTGGAAAATAAAATTTTATCTCTAAAATCGGATATTGAAAATAAGATGACAACGATTGACATGAAAATCAAGAAGTTGGAGAGGAATATGGCAGATTTAAGAACACAAGACACGCCAGCAAAAGAAAAGAAGATCGATATCTGCAAACCAGAAACATAACTCAAGACCCATTGGCAGTTTTACCCGAGTCAAGGCCCCAACGTTCGATTGAAAGATATCGTGGACCAATTATGTAAAACAGTTTGAAGTAGCCGCTAGAGTGAATAATTGGTCCAATGAGGAGACGGCAGTGAACTTAACTATCGCGCTTAGGGGAGATGCCTTAGATGTACTTCAGACGTCACCTCTGGAAGAAACGGATGACTTCGAGCAGCTGAAGAAGAGGTTGGACATGCGATATGGTCACGAACATTTGTACCGATTCCAGCTGAAGCACCGAAGGCGGAAACGTGATGAAACCCTTCCACTGTATATTGCCCGACTAGTTCAATTTGCTTATCCATCAGCACCAGAGAACATGATGGAATGTTTGGGAATCCAGGCCTTTATTGACGGTTTATGTGACCACGATATGGAGAGGACGCTTCGATTAGCCCATCCCAAAACATTGATCGATGCATTGACTGCTGCTCTTGAATATGAAGCAGCCACGATGGCTTCGGGATACAGCAAAGGTAGGATCATGTAGGAAGAAGGTGACGATGACAGACTTGATCAGATCGTAAACTTGTTGAAAGGTATGGTAGACAAGAAGCCGAAGAAGATCCGGTGCTGTAATTGTGACGAGCTAGAGCATGTACGCAGTTCGTGTAAGCGTCCTACGACTTCTGCAAACCAAGAACCTCTAAAATAGAAAGCAGTCACGAAGGATTCGCGGCACAACAAAGTTAAGACTGCGCAAGAAAAAGGTAACAAAGACAGACTGGATCAGATCGTTGACTTGATAAAGAGTATGGTAGAAGTCTCATTAGTAGGTTTAAATTTCTAAAAGGATTTTTAAGCATACCTCATCTAAAAACAGTGTACTTTGCACTCGTTCAGTGACAATTATCCTATGGCATCCTGGGTTGTGTATGATAACCATCTAGAAAAAATTAATATTTTACAAAAGTGGATACTGAAAATAATCCATGGTAAAAAGCGCACCTTCTCTAGCGATCGTCTGTTTGATATCAGCAAAAATCTTGATACAAGACAGCATTACTGTCAACGAATACTTCTAGCTATTTTTAACAGGAAAATAGAAGTAGAAGAAATTGAACATCAATAGAATACGCGGACTAGACACCAAAAATAGCCAGATGTGAAAAAAATATTATAACGGCGATTCTTTGATTACATAGGAGCAAAACTATACAACTTAATTCCACATTCTCTGAAACAAATAAAATAATTACATATTTTCAGAATAAAAATAAAGAAATGGATTCTTAGTAAAGAGCGATACATATTTAGAAATATAGTAAATAATCTCTGAAAGATACTTACCTCTATATTACAGATATTTTTTCTACTCTAGATTTTGGTTTAGATTATAAATATTAATCTTTACGTTTATTTTGAATATTAGATTTTAGAACTTATGTATAGATATATGTATATTATAAATATTATACTTTACGTTTATTTTAAATATTAGATTTTAGAACTTATGTATAGATTGAACATAGCTGCAAACATAAATGCATCACACACAAGCTCAGGTTCTTTCCTATTGGAGCTTCTGTGATTATTTATGTTTATGTATATTTGATTCATAACTGTAATTGTAAATTTTGTTCTTTCTTTCAAAATAAATAAACATTACTTACTTACTTACTATTAGAAGCCGAAGAAGAGCAAATGCCGGAAATGTGGCAAGCTAGAACACGTACGCAGCCCGTCCAAGCGCCCCAGGACACCTGCAACCCAAGAACTCCAGTCACAGGGAAAACTAGACAGGGGCGAATATAGAGCTGATGTTAAATAATTTATCAGCCGATATGGTGTGCCATTGGAAGTCCACAGCGATAAAGGAACAAATTTCGAGAGCCAGGTATGCCAGGAAATTTGTGACAAGTTGGGAATGAAGAAGACCACGACAACAGCGTTGCATCCAAATTCAGATGGAATAGTCGAAAGAATGAACAGGACGATTGGAAAAAACCTGTCCAAAGTAGTTTCCAGCCCACAGACAGATTGGGACCAGTATATTTCCTTATTTGCGTAGGCTTATCGATCTGCCATAAATGAGTCCATGGGCGAAACACCTGCAAAAATTATATTTGGACGTGAAATGAGGCTTCCTTGTGACCTGTAGTTTGGCTGTGGGCATGGAGAAGATCAAGCAGGAGAAGATTGCGTGATCCAATTGAGAAGAAGGATGGTCGATGTGCATGAATTGGTTCGAACGAATCTTCAAGTTGCCAGTGACATAATGAAAAAACAGTACGATACGCAGGACACAGAAGGCAGTTTCAACGAAGGGGGCAATAGCTATTTATGTAACCAGTTATGAAATGCATCATTTTGTGTAACGAGTGAAATTTTTTCGGGACGAGCGAGCTCCGTGTAGCGGGGCGAGCGAGGTCCCGCAAAATGACACGAGTTACACTAACAAGCATTTCATAACGTGTTTCATACAAGATTTTATCTAATTTTGACAAGAAGAAAGTTTAGTTTACCTATCAATAAAGCATTTCATAACGATTTATACAAGATTTTATCTAATTTTGGCAAAAAGAAAATTTATTTCTGATTTGAAAACAGCACTTTTTGATTTCTACAAGTTATGCAACCAATATTACACAAGACAATACTTTTATTTTAAACATTAATTTCAGACTTTTCTTTATTATTTTACCATTAATAGAAAATAAGAAAAGGATTGCCACTGATATTCTTGGTGAATGAAGCACCTCAAGTTCAAGATCAGTTATGCATCACGAAATTACATCAACTTCTAATTCTGCAGGGGTTAACCTAACAATAAACTGTTCGAAATGTGTCATAAATATTTATAATGCATAAAATAAAATGTGAATTATTCTAGTTGTTCTTATTGTTTGTAGTTTTCTTCAGTTCTAGTTGTTGTTATTTTTCTATAATATGACATTAAACTTTCTTTTTTTCTCTCTTGTTTTTATTCACTGGTGATAAAATTAATTTTTTCTACTACCGTGCGTAAAGTACGTACTTTAGACACACTTTCGAGTGCGTAAAACTTTACTTTACGCACTACTGCGTAAAGAAAAAGTTTCAATTTGTATGTAGTTTTATCTAGTCTTATAAAAATATAGGTAGGTATAATAAACGGATATTAAATCTGATTTTCTTTAAATCAGAGATTGAAACATATAGAATTCAGTAAAGTACATACGTAATAATTATTGGGTACTGGAAATAATATAATAGGATGCATAGGTAGGTATCTATACATTGGCTGTGAGTGACTGACATTTCTTTGTGCATTGAATCTGATATTTAAATTTGAAATTGAGATCTTCCGACTATATCTAGGGAAAGCAAAAGTATTTATATTCAAGTATTGAACATTTTTAGGAAACTATGATGTTATTTTAGATTCTTTTTTTAGAAAACGGAATAGGTAGGTACATATAATTATAAAGATGGGTTCCTTTGATCAGGAGATAATTTTGAAAATACACCATCAAACATATTACACGTAGCACAGAATGCTTCTAATGATTTATTTCCCCAAAAATCTGTGAATATTTACGAAACAAAATACAATTTGTTTAAAGAATGGTGTAGGAAAAATAAAATAACAAAATATTTCGAAAATGTCCGAGTGCACAAATTGCACCTTTAATATTAGTATTGTTAATAATTGAATTCGTCTGTTGTTTTGTTAATTGGTTCTAATATTGATTCAAATGTTCAAAATATTATTCAATATATAATATATTTTATTAAGAACCAATAAAAGCGTTATAGTTTCTTCTAAAGAAAAATTAAACCTACTTTAGTGCGCAAAGAAAATTACTATTAAACTTCTGTATTTTCATAAAATTTTCGGTAGTAGAAAAAATAGTGTATGCAATTCGTGTGTAAAGGCCTTTTATCGATTCATGTGATTGTCGCATTCGCCTGCGGCTCATGCGACAATATTCACATTCGTCGAAAAAAGGCTACTTTACACACTTGTTACATAAATAACTATTTCATCACCAGTTACATAATATTTTTCATTACGTAACTGGTTACGAAAAATGTGACGTTTGCTAACGGAAATCAGTTTTGAAAAATGTCACTTTATATGGCAAAATTAGATAAAGTATGGTTACACAACCCGACAAGGAGATAAGGATTTTCTCCAAAATTACAGAAATCATGGGAAGGTCCATACTTAATCAAGAAAAGGATCAATGATGTTTTATATCGCATAAGCAAGATCCCCAACGGAAAACCAAAAGTAGTTCACCAAAACCGACTAGCGCCATTCGAAGGAGACCATGACAAAGAGGAAGGGATTACCCATCTACAACAAGAGTCTGACCCAGCCTTCGATGAATTTATAGACGCATACGTAGGTACTGGGAAAGATAGATACGGAGTCACTACAGAACAAAGACAAGATTTGTTCACGCTTCCGGAAGAGTACTTACTGGGACATAACAACTCCGCCAGTAACAAACACGCACGTGGGTTGGCAACCGAAAGAAATTTGGACAATTAGATAAACTTGAAGATCAGATGCCAGCCCCTGGCAAGACACTGATACTCAAACTCAATTCGCGGTACGTCTTCTACCTGGTAACTAGAAACGAATTTCCAGATCGATCCACCTACCGGGATGTGTGGGAAACGCTACGAATCCTTCGAGGTAATGTGCTGGAATCCCACGTGGAGAAACTAGCAATGTCCAGGATAGAGAGCAATCAGTTGGATTGGCGAGTCATCAGGGACATGATAGAGGTGATCTTCCATCTTTAGAAAAGCTGATAGTTCCATTATTTATGCCGCAAAACACACAGCGGACAACGGCGCAACCGTCAACCGGCGATTTCCTTAGAGGGTGCGGCATCCTTCATCCTTTGTGACAAAGACGTTGCGCTGCGTGCCGGCAACTCATAGATCATAACTCAAAAACTGGAATCTATCTACATGGGTATATAGTATAATCAAAGTTTACCGAATTCGAATATAATACATATGGTACCTATAATTGGTATAAAAGTATAAAACTATGTGAGATTTTTTATTATAGAAGTGAGAATTTTTGTAATGGTCACCAAATATTTGGCGACCCTAAATTTCGGCGGCTTCTTGCATACCCGCCAAAAACGACCCTGGGCAGATGCCAAGCTTACGTATGCATGCATTAACAAATTTAATTTCCTTAATGTACATACAAGTAGTGTCAAATATTTGCCCCTTTTACCTTATATATAAAACAGCAAATTGAAAAATTAAGTATACTTCCACTTATTAATTTTCAATAAACATCAGTTAATTTGTTTTTAATATATTAATACAATATTTAAAATATATTTTCCAAACATGCTCTTATTAATTTTATTCTAATTAGTGCTGTTTTAGACACGATTGTTGATTGTTGACATTATTATTCACCTGAATCTGATTCACCTACTCTGTATTTCCAATAATTATTCAAGGAATCCATTGTTTTTCAAACAATACTCATTTATTTTATCAATGGAAATTAACAGGATATTGATTTGGTTCTCTAATAAATAAAAAATCATCTTTCGCACCTGGTGTAGGAGCTATAAATTATTCATTCGAATCAAAATCATCAATGAGTAGGCGTTTGACCTACATTGTAGTTTGAATTAGCGGACTGAATTGGATGGAGAACGTCGCGCCATCTAGTCACAAAGTACAATACAATAGGCGCATTTTTGCAGTTACCTTCCTACACTTACTAATCCGAGGACAAAAGTGTAAATCGTATTGCATAATATGTAGACGTTGCAAATGAAGATGTTAACTTTAACTTCAGTAATACCCTATTTACCTACAATGGGGTTAACTGAGTATACAGTGTGTATACGTAAGTTGGCGGCATATGGGAAAGTTTCCCAAAAAAGTTATTCTTTATAAAAATGTTCTGCATGGTTCAAAAACGAAAATTCAACCATCAGATATAAAAAGTTAGCAGTCGTATACGAGGTTTGTCAAAAAATGTGATTTTTGCTCAATAGTAAAGTACTTTTATTTTCTTCCCTCCTATGTTTATCTTTATGCAATAAAGTTAAAGTTTTGCTCTTGTGAAAGTGAATAAATCGTTTTATTTTTATTTGAATATCTTTAAATGTAGAAGTGTTTGTCAAATAAATCAACTGAGTGTTCTCATTGATTTCACAATACCGTCGCTGCCAACTACGGGGACAAACCCGTTCACAACTGAGTATACCCGCAGACTCAGAGATAAAATTCAAAAACTTAGGGTAAGGTGGGCAAATATCGGGCAGATGGACAGACCTTAAAAATGATTATTACTAGGTTTGGCAACAACGCAATGTGACCTCAAATATGCCAGCTGACCTACGATTTTCGACAGCCGATTGATATTCAGTTTGTGTTAAAACTTTGGTTAGTGAAGATCACCACGTGTTTTCGGCAATTCTGATGTAAGATTTACGGTAAGTGAAATAAGGTTTGGATATAAAATCCTTCTCTCTTTTCATAAAAACTTAGTTGATACATAAAGGTTGACTTTTTTTCTTTAGTGTCCTATAAAAAGATAGAATAAAAAACATTTTTTTCTCATAAAAAAATGACCCATAAGAAAAATTGTTACAGGTGGGTAATACCGGTCAAGTGACCGGCATCACCCACTGTTTATGTTAATGGTTATTCCATTTTTAATTGTCTTTACAGATGTCTCGAAATCGAAAAAGATTAACTGGTAAAGCAAAATGGACCAGAGATAAGTTGAAGCAAGCGATAGAAGACATTCAAAATGGAACGAGTATAAGACAAGCTTCAAAAAAATACGCAATTTCATTTTCAACGCTATAAGACAGGGTAAAAACCTGTGTTTTCAACTGAACAGGAACTGGAAATTGCTAATCAAATTAAACACTTGGCGTCCATTTTTTACGGTGTTACCACAAAAGAACTAAGAAGGTTTATTTTTGAGTTTGCTGAGAGAAACCATATTATACATAATTTCAACGCAACGCAAAGGCTGGCTGGAAAAGACTGGCTGAGAAGTTTCATCAGAGGCAATCCCACCATATCAGTGCGAAAAGCTGAGGCTACCAGTCTAAATCGTCTGACTGGTTTCAACAAGGATGAAATAGCTAGATTTTATAAACTGGTGGAAGAAGTGATGTCAAAATATAACTTTTCCCCTAGCAACATATATAACGCAGATGAAACGGGAATCACAACTGTCCAGGATCCAGGAAAGATACTCGCAACCAAAGGACAAAAAAGAGTTGGTGTGGTAACTAGCGGCGAAAGAGGCCAAAATATTACCGCCATGTGTGCTATGAATGCTGCAGGATGATTTATTCCGCCCATGTTTATCTTCCCCAGGAAGAGACTAAGCCCTCTCCTGGAAAAAGATGGACCTGCAGAAGCTCTTTATAAATATTCACTGAATGGCTGGATCGATGAAAATATTTTTTGTGACTGGTTAACGCATTTTAGAAATCACGCTAAACCCACGAAAGACGATCCGGTTTTATTAATAGTAGACAACCACTCCAGCCATATTTCTTTGAAGTCGTACGAGTTTTGCAAAGAAAATCATATTGTTATGGTATCAATTCCACCACACAGTTCACATAAAATACAGCCATTAGATGTGGTCTTCTATGGGCCCCTGAAAGCCGAATACAGAAATCAGTGCAATTTATTTATGAAGACGCAGTTGATGAAAAGTATCACTTCTTATGATGTAGCGTCTTTATTCAATAAAGCTTATTCAACTGTGGCTACAATTAGCAAAGGAGAAGCTGGTTTCAGAAGCGTTGGTATCTATCCTCTTAACTGCAACGTTTTTAATGAACAAGACTTTTTGCCTTCCGAGTTATTGAATCAGGATGTCATTGCCATACAAGATAACGAAGCTGATATGTCTTTCAGCAATGATCCCCAAGCTGTAGCAAGCGATGATGCTCTACCAAAGACTTCTACAAATAAAGAGCAACACGAAATTCCTTCAACTTCTTCAGGATTTCTCTGTTTTCAACAATTTCTTCCCGTTCCTAAACTAGCAGAGAAAAAGAAGAGAGCAGGCAGGCAAAAACAGCACGTGAAAATACTTACAGCTACACCATTGAAGCAAGAGTTGGGAGAGAAGGAAGCCAAGAAACAGCTAAAGGAAAAGAAGAAATTAAAGGTACAACCTTCTAAAATGAATCTTGATGAAAAAAGGAATAATTTAAGAAATAAGAGAGAATCCCATGAAAGAAAATTATTTGATGAAAACTCATCAGATTCTGATGTTGATGTTCAATATGATGATAATGAAGATGAAGATGTCGATGAAGGTATATATTTGATATGTAATGATTATGGAAAGAATAATGAGCAGTGGTACTGATGTACCCTATGCGGAAGATGGGCACAATCTGAATGCAGTGGATGGGACACACCTGTAGGATACACATGTGATGAAAGTCAGCCTTTTACTTAGGTAGTTATGATTATTTTTGTTTTTATTTTCTTTTTATTTCAATAAACAATATTTTTATAAAAAATGCTTATTTGAAGTTTACTTAATTATATTTAAAGCATTTTTCTGCTTGACCGGTATTGCCCGCATAAGTGACCGGAATTCCCCTATCTGTATGACAATGCCAGTCAAATGAACATTTTTTTTGTTATCATAAAATTCATACGCATTTCAAGAAAAAATAGCATGTCTTATTCGGAGTAAAGATACTTCTTTGACTCATCTGTATTTACCGGACTAACTTCGTTCGTGCAAACCTACAGATTTGTCCTTATTTCTCATTTTTAATTCAAATGAATATTATTGTGAATATTAGTTAAACATTTAATTCTTATAAATATGATTCACTATTGTTTTCATAATTACACAACGTCTATATTTCACCCGGAACATTTTTTTTCATCGTGTGCATTGAATCAGATTAGAAATAACCAGATAAGATGATTAGGCATATTGTTAAAGAGTTTACTACCTACCGCAGTTTTCCTTAGTAGTTATTGCAAACACTTTATCTTTTTAATATTTCCTAATAACATTGCATGCCATAGATAAACGGAGTAATGATTTTTTTATTTTACTACATAAGATCCCATTTTATGATTCGTTCATCACACTTTATCTATTTTAATATATCATATAGTATAATCGTTACTACTATGAGAGTTGTTTTAAACGATAAGTCTATTAACTATTTTATCTACTTACAATTACAAATTATAGAATCTGTTGATGTGGAAATGGGAGCGGTAATCCCTTATCTGTTCAGTATTTGCTATTGGGGCTCGTATATATGCAATCATCTATTGAAAGATTTCAACCCGAGAATTATTTTCCAGTAAGTTCTTGACAAGTAGTGAGGAATTAAAATTTATAGTTACCATTTGTAAATTCAATAGAAGCAGCTCCATAAATGTGGATGGAAATAATAATTATTCTTTAATCAGTTAAAATGTTTTGAAGATCTAAGTAAACAATTGTATCATACAAAACTACCACGAAGGAAAAACAAATCACCGATGAATAGATGAGACTTATTTAAGACTTAATGAACAATATTTTTGAATAACTATGGATATTTGATTTTACCCTCTTCATTGGATACTCCAAGTTTGACGCACTCTACTTCTGAATCGTATCATTTTAGAGCACTCTCAATTTTTTATATCATAGATTGGACCTTTGACGATACTTTCTCAGAAAATTGGATGAATACTTCCATTATTTTGGTCTGTACTATTTTTTATATGAAGGCATGTTTTCTTTTAACTTAAATGCTCTCCTAATATTTGAAACATTTATCTTATCGAAAAATGGACAACACCAGTCGATTTGTCGTATCAAAGAACCCGTATTCTCATAATTTCAGTATTTTTTGAGAGGAAAAACATTTTTCGTCAAATATGTAGCTGGACTATAGTAACGAAAATATTGCATTTTTCGCAATTCTCCAAAAATATATTTTGGGCCTATCATCCTCTCGAAAAATGTTCGATTGGATGAAACTTCATTTAAAATCGATGGGTGACTTTGTTAATGCCCTAATTCTATCAATTTTTGAATAAATATGGATATTTGATTTTACCCTCTTCATTGGATACTCCAAGTTTGACGCACTCTACTTCTGAATCGCATCATTTTAGAGCTCCCCCGATTTTTTATATCATAGATTGGACCGTTGACGATACTTTCTAAGAAAATTGAATGAATACTTCTATTATTTTGGTATGCAACATTTTTTATATGAAGGCATGTTTTCTTTTAAATTAAATGCTCTCCTAATATTTGAAACATTTATCTTATCGAAAAATGGACAACACCAGTCGATTTGTCGTATCAAAGAACCCTCATTCTCATAATTTCAGTATTTTTTGAGACGAAAAACATTTTTCGTCAAATATGTAGCTGGACTATATATAGTAAGGAAAATATTGCATTTTTCGCAATTCTCCAAAAATATATTTTGGGCCTATCATCCTCTCGAAAAATGTTCGATTAGATGAAATTCCATCTAAAATCGATAGGTGACTTTGTTAATGCCCTAATTCTATCAATTTTTGAATAACTATGGATATTTTATTTTACCCTCTTTTCATTGGATACTCCAAGTTTGACGCACTCTACTTCTGAATCGCATCATTTTAGAGCACTCCCGATTTTTTATATCATAGATTGGACCTTTACCGATACTTTCTCAGAAAATTGAATGAATACTTCCATTATTTTGGTCTGTACTATTTTTTATATGAAGGCATGTTTTCTTTTAACTTAAATGCTCTCCTAATATTTGAAACATTTATCTTATCGAAAAATGGACAACACCAGTCGATTTGTCGTATCAAAGAACCCTTATTCTCATAATTTCAGTATTTTTTGAGAGGAAAAACATTTTTTGTCAAATATGTAGCTGGACTATAGTAAGGAAAATATTGCATTTTTCGCAATTCTCCAAAAATATATTTTGGGCCTATCATCCTCTCGAAAAATGTTTGATTAGATGAAATTCCATCTAAAATCGATAGGTGACTTTGTTAATGCCCTAATTCTAGAAGAATGCGTACAAACATTTATAAACGAATATAAAATTTGCTATCAAAGCAAATATGAACGATACCCAATGCATATGTAATTAAATATCACCCCAACCGCCTCGAATCCTTTCAAAATTATCCATTTAGATTCTTTCATAGTGGAACAAACAAAATGTTTAACTATGGGAAAGGGGGGCACATTAAACCAAATCACCAAAGATCGCAGATATTGATAAAATGTCAAATAATTGTAGTTTCTTCCCGGCATAGCAATATTTGATACTTTTACTTACATTTTGTCTAGGAAATATTATCGGTAAATTTATTTTTTCAAAAAAATTATCAAAGTTAAAAAAAGCTTGCATTTGGTTGATAGTGCCCCTCCGGTGGGGCACAATCAACCACGTCCTGGGGCAGTTTCAACCAGCAATGAAATTATACAACAGATCAGTGCAACTCTTTATTTTGGTAACAATACCTAGTGAGAAAAATATTGAAACATAAGTATAATCAAAACATACAACTTATTTGATATTATACATGGATAAGTTAATATTGAAAGTTAGTAAGGAAGAAGTCCGAGCCGTCTTAGATGAGTTTGGCTGTGGTAATTTTAGAACTAAGTCGTAACGGTCAACTGTAGATGTATCTTCGACCAAGGGGTAGTAGAATTTGAAGCCTGGCGTCTTACGACGCAAAAATTTTATTACAAATTCATTCAAGTTTATAACTTCTACGACTCTTCCAATGTAATAATATATGCTAGTCTTTAAAGGAAATTTCACCAAAACAAAATCATCTTGTTGAATTATATCATCATCTGTAAGGAGGTTGGCACTCTTCATGTCACTAAAATCATCCGACATCAGTGGCGGCTTTAAGGGGGGGGCGCGGGGGGCGCCCCCCCCAACGGCCTTCAATTTTGTTCTACTCTACAAAATATTTGATTACCTTACAACATTACAATGGACTCAGCCATGAAAAAATAATATGCCTAATTATTTTTGAATCGAACACCCGGCCTAAATTATTTAATAGGTCTTATTGCTATTGCTCTTGGTCTTTTAATGCGGCGACGAGTGCGAGCGGCTTCTTACTTTGAACTCCAGATTTCCAAGAGCGGCAGCGGCGTCTTTGCTTTGTCGGCTTCGCTGATGTTCGGCGCTTCGTTTTTATCCATTTCTGACTTCGACTTGGTTAGTTAGTTAGAAGACTTGAAGACTGATGCATCTGTGTATTTAGTGGTATTATAATAGTGTGTAATTCAATATGTCGAATAAGAGAGTTTCAAATAGTATTTTAAATTATTTTAAAAAATCAAGAAGGGAGGAGAGAGTAGAAGATGAAAATACAGATGTTTTACCAACCGATGTTGCAGTTGCTTCTACTTCCACTCAAAACCAAAATACGGATTTGATGGAAACTGAACAATTGAAATACGATGTCGGCGCATTTTTAGCGAAAATGGATACCATCCCCGATATCACTAAATATAATTTATTGAAAAATCATTGGGTTCCTGAACCACAATATGAATTTCCTTTTTCAATTCATACCAAACGAGGTCGCGAAGAACGAAGACGTCCAACAAACGCGCATTTTAAAATATTTGAATGGCTAATTTTTTCGGAAGAAAAGAAAGGCCTCTGTGAGTTGTTTCAGTTATGTTTGTTTTCTTTTGTTCCGTGTTTAGAAGCGTTTTGTCTCCTTTTAATATACCTATAGAAAACTTAACAAACGTATTTTCTTTTAATTGTATCTCGATGTTTCTCCTGGCGCCCTCCGAATGACCCATTTTATAAAGTTTTATCTTTATACCGTGTGATGCATCGCCGAGTGAAACATAGGAAATCCCATGTAAATTTTGAAGTGGCTAAATATTCGCTCCCCAGTACATTTTATAGAAAAATTTTATGCTAACTTTTTGAAGAGGCCAATGTGATAAACTCATATGCCGAGTTTGAATAAAGTCTAATAAGCAAATACTAAGTTATTCAATTAAATGTAATGGCAAAATTACGAAAATGTTCATAGCTCAGGTAATACAATAAACACCAGCAAATAATTTCTATGACGCTATTGCCAAAAACTGACGTATAAAGTATGTTTCACATTACTTTTTGTTTTGTCAATGTCAAAATTTAATTTGCTGGTGTTTACTGTATTACCTGAGCTATGAACATTTTCGTAATTTTGTCATTACATTTAATTGAATAACTTAGTATTTGCTTATTTGACTTTATTCAAACTCGGCACATGAGTTTATCATATCGGCCTCTTCAAAAAGTTATAACATTTTTCAATAAAACGTACTAGGGAGTCAATATTTAGCCACTTTAAAATTTTCATGGGATTTCCTATGTTTCGCTCGGCAATGCATCACCCGGTATGTAAAAAGTGACAACTTGTAAATTGCAAGCATTTTTAATATATTTTCAATTTTGAACTTTATAGGTGGGAGGGAGAGGCCGATGCGCCCCCCCCAAGTTCAAATCCTAAAGCCGCCACTGTCCGACATATCGTCCGATGCAAGTTCAATCGACTCGGCAGTATCTGAACTACTTGCGCTTATCTTTCTTTTGTTCTTTGTTGCAACATAATCTTCTTTCTGTTCTGGAAATACTAGTTTGAGAACTCTTTTTCTATTCCTTCCTTCTTTAATCCGTTTACGCCTTTCTCTCTCACGTTCGATTTCTTCCAAGCGATTCTTTTCAGGTGTCTCTGTAAAAATTCTAGACTTCCCTATCTTTTCTTTCATGTTCTTAGTTTTTTTTATGGTGGGTCTAGGAATCGGCCTGACAGTATCCGGAGTAATTTTGTGGACAGCAGATGTTGAAAGTAAGTCTGTAAAAAAGCTTCAAATAAAATCAAGAGAGTAGAGTGCTATGCTATATTACCTTTCCTATTTTTGTCAAGATCCTCATTAACAAACGAGATTCTTGAAATATTTCTTAAGGGTGGAGGTGTAGAAGAACCTTCTAAAGATGAATTTTTGGGAGTGTCTTTATGCGGCGTTGATCGAGTATCTGCAATTTGAGAAAATGTATTTAATAATAGAATAAAAAAAGTTACATAGTTACATTCTGGCTTTGGATCTCTTGTTAAAGATGACGAACCATTCTCAGCCATGAACAATGAAAAATCAACATCAGTCTGTTGTTGGTGAGGTTGTTGGTCATGTTCTTCCTCATAATTTGCAAAACTGGGCAAAAATTCCTCTTCTTAAAACGCCAGTCTATTCAAAGGCCAAATCCCTGGTTTCTGGAATGATGTAATATTATTCTGTGTGAAAGCATTTTGGTAAGCAATTTTCGTTAGATGGGCAATTGTAACGCTACCAAGGTCGTTTGACGACCCTTACGTTACTTGTAATAATAATTATGATTAACCCTTTTGCCAATGCGTGGATATTCTAGTTACCTAGAGTTTCTCTCACTAACACAAGGGGAATCATTACTTTTGAGCGGACTAAGGCAGTTCTTCCCCAAAAGAGCTTGAAATTCGACCTCGGTTTATAATACGAGGATTTATAAAAGAAAGGTTAAAAGTATTTTAAATAAAAGGTCGAGTTCACTTAATAAATATATTCCCTTATAAGTTAGTCGAAATTTATAATCAACACAGTCAGAAATTAATTAAAATTACAGTCGCCAAATTAGAACAAAAGGTTTATAATTTTGAAAAGATGAGACGGACGATACTTGTTATTTATAATTGACAACAAACGAAACAAAAGAAGAAATTACACAATATATGGAAAGTCAACAGTTTAACTTCTTAGCAAAGGGCTCCTAAAATACAATTGAGAAAACGATCGAAGGAATTACAGTTTGATTTACTTTTTGTAAAATTGAACAATTTATAGACGGAAATTGAAATACCACTTTAGATTAGATTTTTCCTTTTTTTTTTTAAAAAAAATATACTTCGAATTACACCGGATAACGGGAACTCCTAAGAATTCGTTCCCTTCTCTCTATTCAAATAACTGTGATATCGGCTAAATTCCGCTTATAAATTAAATTAACATGAATGAACTTAAAACTGCCTGAGATTGTCTGATCGACTGAATTTATTTAAAAATTTGCGTCCGATTTATTTGATATATTGATATACCAACCTTACAAACATTTAAAATAATTGGTATTTACTCCTTAGTTCTTAATTAAAAAAAAATGCTACACAATTACTTAATTAAACTAAATACCCCGACGATCTGATTGTTAGTTTACACATGTAGTCGCTAGCGGGAAGTAATGTATCGGAAGATTGTTAGATTATACAATAAGACAACCCTTTATCAATATTTTTATAAGTCCCGATTCTGCATGTACACTCCTCAAATAATGGTTAGTCTGTTAATTATAATGATCAATTTACTCACCGGGGACGAATCTCTTTCCTCAGACGTGGAGGCCCAGAATATATGCACACAACAACAACGAAAAAAAAAATATCACTTATTTAGTGATTTTCGCAAAATTCACGGAAACTACCCGAGGTGCTCAATTCGCCGCGACGGCTGAACAAGCTCTGCTCTCCTTCAATTTTTTTCCTTTCCCCCTTCATTAAATTTTTTCAGTTTTTCTGTCGACTAAACCCCATATGTGGGTTGCTGAAATTGCGCTTTCATATATGAGTTCAGATATTTCCCAATTTTTTTTGTTTTATATTATGTTAAAATACAGTTGAAGTAGCTTACGCTATCACTTCCGCTAACCTAGTTTTACGAAATTATCAACACTTTTTGTTTAATATAATTTCGTAACGAACTAGCTGAGGATATGTTATTCCATTTTTTATATGATACCGGTTGTCCCAATTCCAATGATTATTATTATATTAATAATTATAATTTATTTATACCCATCATTACACAATCTACCTAATTGTTATCGTTTTTCCAGGATTTGAAGTCATACAGTCATTGAAGGCAGTTGCGCAATAGTTCTTGAATGGGCCGTAAACACCGACATCTAGAGGTTGGAGCTTGTGTGATGTATGTGGTGGAAATGAAAGAATGACGAACCCATTATTACGGCAATAATTTATCCCTTTCACGGTAATATGGGATTCATGGTTATCCAGCAACAACAGTATTTTATTTTCAATTGAGCAGTTTGTTTTCTGCTTAATATGCTCCAGTACACGTAGAAATAGATCTCCTGTCATCCAGCCAGAATGGTTTCCTAATGCTAAGCTAGAAATGGGTGAGTCAATCAAATATTCGTCAGGATTACGTGTTCCGGGTAAAACATAAACTGGAGGGAGTGCGCTACCCACAGCACTTATTATTCCCACAAATGTGGTCAATTCGCCTCGTTCTGCAGATGATATTTGGCATACTTGTTTCTTGTCTTTAGTGGACACAATTTTTACCGGTTTTAGAACTGTGGTGACTCCCGTCTCATCCAAATTGTATATCTGTTCAGGCTTAAACTTATACTTTTGCAATACAAGAATTCTGACACATATTTTTTATTAAACCCAGTTGATCGGGCTAAACTAGTGCTTTCTGGTTTTCTTAGAGATATTTGTTTATTATTTCTCTTCATAAAGCCCCTAAGCCAATCGATACCAGCTATCTTCGCAGCCTTCCACTTGTCAGGAACCTTGCATCCGGGCAAAACGCTCGAATAGTCATAAGCTAAAGTTCTTATCTGCTTATATGTTAGACCGTAATTCATGTTAGAAGAAAGCTGAATATATTTTACGAGCTCATCTTACTGACTCTTTGAAAAAACTTGAAAAACCGTATATTTGCTGGAATAAAGATTTTCGTTCTCATTGGTCGCTTTCATTCCCAGAGTCTTCATTGAATTTACTGGCTAGTAACTCTTCTGTAGGATATTTTGTTTTAATTTTTTTAATACTGGAATGTAGGGTGTCTCGTTTGATACTAAATGTTGTAGCAGCTTCTCTTTCTGACATTCTTTTACTTAATACGTTTTTAATTGCATTAGTAATGTCTTTTTCGTTGATTTCCGTTCTCGTCGTTTTTTTTCGAACCATCTGAAAAGAAATTTACCTATTTTCAAACAATAATCAAATTAATGCCGGGTTTATACTTCTTTTCTTAATGGATAGTGTATTGTTAATGAAATCTCTAATAATTTCAAATCCAAATCTAATTGAAAATCATTAGTGGGGCACTTTCAACTGGTTGAAAGTGCCCCATTCTTAGGTGGTGGAATCTGCCCCACAGTGACTTTGAACAACAAATACTCTCTAATTCTCAAAGTTACATTTTTAGGTTAGGGCTATCCCAAAATTTAACTCTAAATATATGTGCTATAGAACGATATTAGTGGAAAAATTTTATAGTATTTATAAGAACGGACAGAGAATAATTTTCTGACACGACAAAACTTACCTTGAATTAGGTAAAATCACGATTTATTTTATTTTTCGCACAACAAGCACACACCATCAACAAACCTTACTGGTAGTGGCTGAGGGTCTACTAACGGGTACGTATGAATTTTTTCGGCGGTAAATTCAAATTAATTCCGTAAAAATCGACACTGGTTGAAAGTGCCCCAAGGTTGAATGTGCCCCCCTTTCCCCTATTGACAGCTTTTCTAAATACGCTCAAGCATATCACATAAATTCTGCCTCTGGTACAGAAGTGGTAGACAATCAAAATAAAACAGAGCTCACAATAACACATATTTCAAAAATTTCTTGTTACCGAACTACTAAGCCTTCATAAAATTCAAGTTCATTTTACCTCTACCAATCATCCTCAATCCAACGGGCAAGTAGAAAGACTTCATTCAACTTTGATAGAACATATACCACTCCTAAATACTTCTCAAAAAACCCAGTTAGAACCGTTTTACACGTACGAGAATTATTGCGAAATTTCCTCTGAAAATATTTATATTTTGTTAAGAATTTTGAAAATATTTCATCGCTTGTCTGTTTGACACATAATATTTTTACAACAAAAACTTTCATAATAATTTATGTCATGTCATACGCCTGCGCAGAGAGATTGTTTTCGGAAGAAGTCACGATTCGCATTCTTTAAGTAATCAGCTGTTTTTGATAGATATATTTTAGATGTTTGGTTATTTTGTAAAAAAGTTCAGGTTTTCATATTATATTATTTGGCTTTAATTGGTATTTACAGACATGCCTGCAATACAAAAAGAGTTACTGTCAGGTACTATAGCAATTAGCTATTATTTGCTATTTTTATTAATTAAACACAAAAAACAAAGATCTCAATGGTAAAAAAATTGGCTTCAAAGAAGAGAAGGTAGACCTTAGCTTTCCTAAATAAAAAATTAATGGTTGTAGATCCTCTTATAACGACACATGACACCCTAATTATTTTGATTTTATTTATGGCTTATACGCGAGATTAGTGTGACGTCACAATTTGAAACTCTACCCAAACAAAACCTGTTGCCATAGGAATTTCCATTCGAGTGTAGATTTTTGATTATTTAAGCGTTTCATACGTATTTTTGAAAGGAATAAATTGTTGAAAAGTAAGTAATCGTGTCTACTCAATATAAAAAATAATAGTTTTGCTAATGTAAGTTATCCCGCAATCCGTATTTTCGATTTTAAAAGCTATGTTTGAGGTTATGTTTACTGGATTATTTGATTAATGTGGAAATATAAGATAAATAATAGTGATTGTTTGTTCTAGTGTTATCAAAACATGTTTCAACATTCTCTTGAAACCTTTTTTAATGATAATATGAGTTTGTTAGCGAAAAATGCTTAATTGAAGTGAAGTATCCTTTCATGTATCCGAATGACGAAAAATTAAAACCACTCTCAAAAGACAGGAATTACATAATTCATTTTGATGAAAATATATTAGTGATAATTGAAAAATATACCAAATACAAGGTGCATTACATATTGCATGAGAGGACATGTGCTATTTAATATTATGGATACCAAGTGACATTATTGTGGGAATTGCTCGACATCAAGAATTGAAGAAAAATTTACATGTCTTAATAACATTCTACCTTTACAGATTTGTACCGTTTATATTAACATAATAAAATGTTTTCATAATTATAAATTGTTTCGTGCTAAGAAAATTAAATTGAGGAAACGTTGCAAATTTACATGATTGAAAATATGCCATTTAGTCTGAAAACTCAGAACATTATGTCACAACTTTGCCTCAATCAAATCATATTTGTACTAGGTTCAGCCTGAAGAGGAAACAAGTCCTATAACAGGGCACCCAAGAAAAGTTCAACTTCATCCAAAAAAAACATACCACTCAACAGAATCTCACACGAACTTCTCTCTCTCTCTCTCTAGGTTCAGAGTTTTGAAAGTTCTCAGCAGACGACGCAATTCGTACTTTTAATCGAGGTAAAAGTAGACGACGAACTTTTCCTACTAAAAAGACGACGAAGAATCTGATTCGAAGATGGAAGATCTAAAAAACAGCTTAATCTAAAGAATTATCGATATTGGTCGATGCGCGCACAGGGGATTCTGGAGGTGAAGAATTTGTGGAATGCTATAGATCCTGGTTTCAATGATACCCAAATTCAAGAACCCAAAAATAAAAAGACTGATCACAGTGCGAAGTCGATATTATATCTGTTGATTGGAAATGATAGTCTTGACGATGTTCTGGAGTGCAAGACGGCAAAAGAAGTATGGGAGACGTTGGAAAGCATACACACAAAATATGATACTTGGCATGGGTTACTACTTTTGAAGGATTTCGTAAATACTACTAAGAATCAGAACGAATCAATCCATGAGTATTTAACGAGACGTAATAGCCTCTATCATAAAGTCAAATGTGCAGGGTATGATTTCAATGAAAAAATTCAAGCTGGTTTCACGGTACTCGGTTTACCAAACCAGTACGAGTATCTCGCAAGAAACCTCAAAGCAGACAATGATGATTTGAATATGTCCTCTCTGAAATCAAAATTGTTGGAAGAAGAACAGGGAATAGAAAACATATGTAGAACAGAAGGTGAAGACGAAGCAAAAGCACTGACAGTAAGAAGAAAGTACGGAAGAAACTATAAACACAGTAGACAAACCAATACTAATAATTTTAAGGAAGAAGGTAGGCAGGTCCATGCACAAAATTCAAATCAGACGAAGCCTTCTCGTCCGCACGAATTTCTGAGGTGTTTCCGATGTTTGGAAATTGGACATATTGGAAAAAATTGTCCCCTATCCGTCGGAAAAGAAAAACCGTTGTTGACGAAAGAAGAAGCTGGTACCTCAAATTCCAATTTTGCGTTTAGTGCCATCAAATCCTGATTTAGCTGATCATCATCGTTTATCTTATATGGCAAATAAAAGGACTGAAAGAAATATATGGATATGAGATAGCGGATCGACAGATCATATGACGAGTTCAATGGAAAAATTTCAAAATTTTGTTCATCATGAAACTAAAATTGAGGTAGCAGGTGGAGGAATGCTCGTTTCTACCGGTTTTGGAGATATGAACGAAATTATCAGACGAAAATGGATCGACTCAACTTACTTTATTAAACGTTCTATATGTACCTGAGTTGAAGACGAATTTGCTATCTTTGAGTTTAGCAGCTGAACGAAGTCTTAGGATAGTTTTCGAAAACAAGTCTTCGAAAATTATGACACCGAATGGAGACGTCATTGCGATCTCAACCAAAATTGGAGCCTTACATTTTATCAAAGAGAGACATCACTTGGACACGATCAAACCATGTGGCAATACAGCGATTTCGAAAGAATGTCAACTATGGCATAGACGATTGGCACATTTAAATATATATAGCGTAAAGAAGATGTTTGGAAAAATAGATGTGACAATTTCAAATGACATTGACGCCGAAAAACTAAACTGTGAAATATGCTACCAGGGGAAGTTGAAAAGGAGTCCTTTTCCAAAAGGTATTTCGAGTATCTTCGTGGGCTATGACAGCAATTCTAAGGGGTAACGATTGTGGAATCCTATGAATGATAAAATTGTCATCAGCCGCGATGTCAAATTCGAGGAAGACGTATTTCCTTTGCTGAATCATCAAGATGAACCTTCCAAAGGAGATATATTTCATAATGATTTTAATGTTCGTGGAACGGATATATTCGCAATGAGAAATCATTCTTCTAATGAAGAAGTAACAGAGCAAAATCAAACAGAAAGCAGTCCAGTCGAAGGGGAAGATAATGATGAAACAATAGTAGAAGAAAAAACTACAAAAGAGGATATATCAGGAAATAATGCAGAAGAATATAGAGATACAGAAATCAAAACAAGATCAGGAAGAACAATACGAAAACCTGTATGGATGACACAATTCGAAATTGGCGAAAATTCAAATTCATGCAACCAAGCAAATTTGAACGGGCGAGATCATCGCAATTTAAGAGAAGCATTGAACGGGGATAACAAAATTTCCTGGAAAGACGCCGTCATCGAGGAATTCGAGAATCTTCTCAGGAATGAAACTTGGATTTTCGTGGAAAAACCAGAAAATAGGAGAATCATTAAAACGAAATGGGTTTTGAAGTCCAAAAACAACGTTGATGGAGTAGTCGAAAGATACCGAGCAAGAGTTGTGGCTTTGGGTAACACTCAAATGCCAGGTATTGATTTCGAACAGACATACTCACCAGTTGTATAGAAAAAATCTATGAGGTTACTTTTTGCCATAGCAGTTGAGAAGAAGTGGTCTGTACATCATATAGACATTACTGCAGCATACCTTTCAGCTAACTTAGACGAAACAGTTTATATGGAAATACCGGATGGATATTTCCAGTTGTTCGATAAACTGAAACTGACGTTTCCTAATTTACCAGAGAATTAGTCAGATGGAAAGAAAGAACTGGTTTGTAAGTTGAATAAGAGCATATATGGCCTACATCAATCGGGTCTTATATGGAATAGGACACTAGATCAGTTCATTAAAAGCACAGGTTTCTCCAGATCCATATCTGATCCATGTGTCTATTATCAGGAGAAAGGAAACATCATCATCACTGTATACGTTGATGATATACTGATATATGGAAACCACAAGAACATAATGAATTTGAAGGCTGAGTTCAAGAAACGGTTTAATATCAAAGATCTAAAGGAAGTAAGGAACGTATTGTCCATAAAAGTGCCAAGAGACTTTAAATGCTGTAGAGCTATTGAAAGAAATGAACATGTTACAAGCAAAAGGTGCAGCTACACCTTTACCTATTGGGGAAAAGTTTTGCATGAATGATGACGAATTACTTAGCGAAGACGAACGAATGTTATATCAAAAGTGTATTGGAAGCATTCTATATTTAAGTGTAACGACCAGGCCTGACATGATATTCACAGCAACTTTCATGAGTCAGTTCAACCAAAATCCTACCAAACATCACTGGATGGGAATAAAACATATGCTGAGATATTTGAATAGAACCAAAGCGTATGGTATTGAATATAAGAAGACAGAGACAACAGTGGAAGCTTTCACAGATGCAGACTGTGCTTCAAATTCAATGGATAGGAAATCATTCAGCGGATATGTATTTGTTCTCGCAGAAGGAGCCATCAGTTGGTGTAGCAGAAAACAGAATTGTGTTGCTCTCAACACTGTTGAATCTGAATTCGTTGCACTTAGTGAAGTCTCTAAAAAATTCATGTTTTTGAAGAAGCTAGTTCATGAAATCCACATGGAGAATGTTTTTGCTGAACCATTTCCCATATTTGTAGACAATCAAGGATCAATAAAATTAGCAGAAAACAACACAATATCTGATAGATCCAAACACATAGACTTGAGACTATTTTATATCAGAGATTTGATAGAACAGAAGAAAATAATTCTGAAATATGTGGAGTCAAAGAATAACCTAGCTGACCAATTCACAAAGATCATATCAGCAAATGTTTTGAATGATCATTTGAAGAAATTGGGGATCAAAAATCCTGGTAAGTGTTAGAAGTGGTTTGACTTGATAATTTCCTGCTGATCCTATATGTTGTTGTCATAGTTTACATGAATGTTTTGTAATTATTGATTAAAAGTCAGAATAAAAGTCAGAACTACTTTATTTAAAAACCATTATAATTTCCTATAAATTGGGCAAATAGTTGGAACTACGCTACAACTATAACACATAAGGCACTCGTTCCGCTTCGCACCACTTCAACCGAAAATCGAGGTAAGGTACATATGGACAATTTCAAACGTCCCCTGAAAAATCTTGATACATTTGAAAAATAAAAACTTATACCCACTTTTAGCACATAAATATTAAGACAATAATTTAGAATGTACAGGGTGTTTTCAAATGACACTTACAACATTTGCATGTAGATATCTCTCGTAAAATTGGACAAGATGATATAGGGATTGAGGGGTCCAACCCATTTACTTTTCAAAATACAGGGTGTTAAAGTTATGAAAAATATAATGTTTTAATTTGATAACTTTAAAATGGATGAGTATATTGATCTGACATTTGGCAGGTTGTTTTTAAATGTGCATATTTTGATGGAAAAACATGTTTCAGTTCTTGATCCAGTGGTGTACATTTGGAAGAATATGTAACCTTTCCCCTCCCATTTTTTACGCCACTGGCATTTGAAGCTATTTTCATTTGATTTTGTATTCCTCAATAGTTTTCACGTGAAAAACGCATAACCTTTACATATCAAAAAATTTGTAGTTTTCAAGATATTTAATGTTTTCATGAAGTCTGCAGGATTACTTTTTAATAAAAAAATATTTTTCTTGAATGTTTTTTAATAACTACCAAACTACTATTGGTTAGAATATGTAACAGGAACTAATTTGTGAAACAGCAATGCATATAAAACATTGAGAGAGGATTATTGAAAATACTTTTCCAAACTTGTGATTTTACCAACAAAAGAATTAATGACAATAAAAAATAAGATAATTACAAAGTTAAATAATATCCCATTCAAACATAACTTTTTACTAAGCAGCCAACAAATTACAAAAGATGTTCAAAGTTTTGTCCATTTACATTTACACATAATCTGCAACGGTTTCTCATTGAAAATCTCATACCTTGGAAATACTGGCGATTTCCGGAAATAATTTCTGTAGCTGCATGGATTATTGCTATCAGTTCCTCCTCCGTTTCTACTATTGTATCGTTGACTAGAGACTTCATGTAACCCCACAGAAAGAAATCGATTGGATTTAAATCCGGTGACCTCGCAGACCACATATTGGGTCCATCTCGGCCTATCCAGTTGTTTCCGTATTGTTGGGTTATAAAAGCTGTCTGGCCGCTAGAAAATATTATATACATGCCCCATCGTGCTGAAACCATACATTATCCATATTCGCCCTAATGTTTAATGGTACAACGTCGTTTAATAAATCAGGCAGGGTTTCTCTCAAAAAATTACAATAAATATTACCATCGAGTTTATAAGGTAATAAATATGGACCTACTATACAATCTCCAAGAATGCCTGCCCACACGTTAAGCGAGAATTTTTCCTGAAATCCACGTTATCGAATAACATATGGATTTTCGTCATCCCACACGTGGCTATTCCTTGAATTGAAAATTCCTTCACGTGTGAATTTGGCTTCACCAGTAAATAGAACAAATTCGGTAAAATTCCTAATTTCTAAACATTTTTGGGTGTACCAATTGACAAACTCCACTCTTTGAAGACAATTTGTTGATTTTAGGGCCTGAACTTGGGTATACTTATAACTTATAATACAACTGTTGTTCATTTAAAATATTCCACACAGTTGAGTTACTTACATCCAAAGATTTGCCAATGGTGCGAGTGCTTAAATCGGGTCTATTTGCAATACGGTCTAGAACAACCACCTCTAATTGCACAGTTCGCACAGTTCGTTTTCTACCGCTACCTTATCATTTTGAATTGAATTGTCCAAATTTTCGTAATCTCCTGTCAATTTTAGAAAATGTTTTGTGACATGGAAATCTAGGTCGATTTGGATATATTTCTCTATACAAGCGCTCGGAACGTCTACCATTCTTTCAGGATTCCCCGTATATTAGTTGCATATCAGCCATTTCTTCAAAAGTATAATCCATCATAACAAAAAGTGTGAAAGTTGCACAAACCAATTTAATTACAAATAATTCATCTTCGTTTTGACGTTAAACAAAGTGACATTTACCATTTCATTATTGACATCCATAGCCTACTATACGGAAGAGGGACTGATAGCAAGAATCCATACAGTTACAGAAATTATTTCCGGCAATCGCCAGTATTTCCAAGGTATGCGATTTTCAATGAGATACCTAACGTTGCAGATTATGTGTAAATGTAAATGGACAAGATTTTGAACATCTTTTGTAATTTGTTGGCTGCTTATTTAAAAATTATGTTTGAATGAGATATTATTTAACTTTGTAATTATCTTATTTTTTATTGTCATTAATTCTTTTGTTAGTAAAATCACAAGTCTGGAAAAGTATTTTCAACAATCCTCTCTCAATGTTTTATATGCATTGCCGTTTCACAAATTAGTTCCTGTTACATATTATAACCATTAGTAGTTTGGTAGTTATTAAAAAACATTCAAGAAAAATATTTTTTTTATTAAAAAGTGATCTTGCAGGCTTCATAAAAACATTAAATATCTAGAAAACTACAAATTTTTTGATATGTAAAGGTAATGCGTTTTTCACGTGAAAACTACTGAGGAATACAAAATCAAATAAAAATAGCTGCAAATGCTAGTAGCGTAAAAAATGGGAGGGGAGAGGTGACATATTCTTCCAAATGTACAGCACGGGATCATGAATTAAAACATGTTTTTCCATGAAAATATGCCCTTTTACATTTAAAAACAACCTGCCAAATGTCAGATCAATATATTCATCCATTTTAAAGTTATCAAATTAAAACTTTATATTTTTCATAACTTTAACAACCTGTATTTCGAAAAGTAAATTGGTTGGACCCCTCAATACCTATATCATCTAGTCCAATTTTATGAGAGGTATCTACATGCAAATGTTGTAAGTGTCATTTGAAAACACCCTGTATAATTTTGCTTTATTTTCTGGAACTAGGGAACTCCAGGATAAAATAAACTTATTATTAGTTATTATTTCTTTTCAATATCAATAAAGTTTTTTCCACTCTTGATAGTTTCTAACCCTTTTTGTTCCGTCACACCCACCAGATATTTAAAAAAATTTACTATTTATATTAATATGTTTTCCATTCCGAGCGAAAGCAATAAATCACGTTTCAATACCTTTAGGGGATGAATTAGAACCAAGATGTAGGCGGGGTAAAACTTCAGAACAGCCCTTAAGTTACAACCCTCGGTTACGTCACCCCAGTATTTCGATCAGGATCGCATGAGTTTAAGAGGGTATTAGTTTTTAAGGGTTGAAATGTTATGTATCTCATTTAACCGTTTATTGTAATAAATGAAATTGCTAATATTCCAGATAAAGATACTTTTGTACGATATTCTGGTAATAAATTATAATTTAGGATTTTAACTAGATAACTGGTTTTATTGTTGTTTGATTCAATTACTCAAATTTAATCAATGAGTTACTTGAAAGTTCTGTGATAGATTATATTGCGCTGAATTAGAAATCGGTGGGGAAATGTTATATCAGGTGGTAATTATATTCTGTATTTAGGTAAGATAATTGTACATTCAAATATTAAGGTTTTCTGATACTTAATTAGTTATACTTTATAGAGGGGTGAAAGAAACCTTTTTGAATGGGTTTTTATTTCCATAAATATCAATTTTCGAGTCATTTGAACTAGAAATTTTATACGTGTATTTACATTAATCACTATTATTATTTATTCATCGAGTGCCTCGATGTCTAGCTTATAATAAAAGTAACTCACAAATGAATCTTGCAATACTTAACTACTGACGTTTTACATGCCTCATATTGTTGTGTATTTAATTCTAATGAATGGTTTCATTCAGTAAACACATTGTTTCTTGTTAGTATGGGATTTATTAGTAAATTGTTCCATTTTAACATTTTTGTAATTGACCAAACTTAACATACCTACTCAAATCAATCGTAAAATGGATATATTTTGTGGTTCAAATAACTCGAAAATAATAGGGAAGCAGACGTTTGAAGAACTAATTTAAAAAAAAAATATATTAGAGAATGAAATTAAAGTAAGGAAACAATCTACTCTTAACAATTTCATAATCGTAAGGGATGAAGTTGGAATATAATATTAATTTATTAATAAAACCATTATGAAGATATTTGGATAGAGTTTACTTTTCGCCCGTTTTATCACCAACTTAGGAATAATATTATATATAGGAGCTGAGAAAGATGACGATTATGCAATCTGCCGGGAAAAACTCTAACAAAGTGATGGTAAACAGTATCAGTATTGCATTATCAGCTTTTTAAATTATTTTTTAAACTATAGTATGTGTTTGCGAAGTCTTCATCGAAAGTATCTTGTTGTATTTATGTACACAAGAAGAGGTAGAATAAACATATAAGTAACAAAACTTCGGTGAGAATACACATTGAAAGAGTGAATCAAAAATTTAAATTTTTTTCAAAAGTATTGTATTTGTGATATGCAGCTTGATAAACATTGCAAAACCAATATTAAAACGATAATCTAAGCTATACACATCAACAACAAAAATGCTATAACAAAGTTAGTACACCTCTGAATATGTCTATCAATTTTTTAAGCATATCTGTTAACTTTCACAATGAAAAAAATGTTTAAATAAAAAAATTATAAATAACACAAATGAATGTTTTTCATTGTGTATTATTTTCAAAATATAATGAAAGGTGGGGGAACTCTACGCGCATAAACAAAACCATCTGTAATGTTGTTAACAAAGTGATTGAAACTGTTCAAATTGATACAGTTAACAGTTGAAGGGGCATCCTAAACCTGTATACCACATTATAGTCAAAACGTAAATAAACATTCTGAAATTACCAATTTTAGCTTTTGGGTCGGTGCGTAAAATTACCCATCCACGTGGGTAATTTTGCGCGGGGTACAGGGAAGTTTTGCGCAAATTGAAAAACTTGACAGCTTTGATTTTTTATTGAAAATAGAGAACATTATGATTCAAACTATTAATTTCTTGCATATGTCACATTCATATTGCTTATAATCTTCTCTTGCAGTGCAATCGGCATGCGCCCAATCCAAACAAGACACACATTGATACCACAGTTCTCTTTCTCTCCCGAATTCGCCACAAACTAGGCAGATATTCTCTGTGCTACTAGGATCAACATCGTCCAGTTCATCATCGTCACATATATCTTTCTCGTCATATTCCGATTCCTCCGTTTCACTATCTTGAAATTTAATCTTTTTAACATGGAGTAATTTTTTTCTTTTCTGCGAAACATTCTCTTTTCCTTTTGGTTTTCTTATCTTTTTGTCGACAGCAGCTTTCTTCTTCTTGTTCCTCTCTTCAAGTTAGATTCTTCAAGAATTTCCTTTATCGGTGTGGATGTAAGGATTTCAGATCGTTTTTTTGTACACTTCCTAGTTTTTTTTTGAGATCATGTGGGCCTTTGGTATTGGCAATAAATCAGAAAAAGAAACATTGGCTTTTGATGTTTCTGGTATAGGATCTATTTCAGAATTTACCTTTGGGGTTGTCTCTGGAGTGGTGTTGTCCTTTTCATTAGTAACCTGATCTTTTAGTAGCTCGGTGTGAGTAACGTTCTGATCTTCTACTTCATATTCTATGGCAACTGGACGAAATTCTTGAGATGGTGAAAAATCTTCATCTGTGAATTTATCTGGGTCGAAGGGAAAAACTCCAGCAGATCTAAAGGCAGCAATTCCTTTTTCCATTGTAGCAACTTTCAAATAGGCTTTGTTGAAAATCTCGGCTAACTGGAAGTTAGTTATTCTCTGATGCGGATGTGTTCTGAGATATAATTCACACTCTCTATTATAGGCTCGCTTGAGAGGGCTGTAAAATGTCAGATCGAGAGGCTGTAGCCTATGGGATGTGTGCGGAGATATGGATACGATATGAATCGAATGAGATTTACAGAATAAATATATCTCCATTGAAATATGACTGGTATGGTTGTCAAGTAATGATAAAACAGGTGACTCTTTATTGGGATAGACATGGCATTTAAAGTGTTGCAACCACTCATCAAACAGCTCATTCTTTATCCATCCATTATCGGAGCAGTGATATATTGCACCGGGCCATTATTTTGCAGTTAAGTATTCATTCGCTTCCTGGGGGAGATAAACATTGGTGGAATGTACCCTCCAGCCGCACTCATCGCACAAACCATTGTAACGGTCTTTCCTCTTTCCAAAGAAATCGCAGAACCTACTTGTTTCTGACCCTTTGGACCCAAAATTCTAGAGGGTTTTTGTACCGTTGTTATAACAGTCTCATCAACGTTCTACATCCGATCTGGCTGAAATTGGAATTTATCTAACACAGAAGCAACGTCGCTTGACCTCGATTTTATTGATTCCGATTATTCGATCGATACTTGTGCCCTCCGGTGTTCTCAAACTTACTTCTTGGTTTCATTTTAAGAACATACTTACCCAGTCTCTTCCAGCAAGTTCAGTCTCTCTACGAAAATTGTGTCTGATTCCATTCGTCTCAGCATCTTTATATACCAATTGTCTAAGCTCTCCAATAGTGATACCAGAAAACATTTTCGCCAGCTGTAAGATATGTTCAGTTAACTCTTTCTCATGTTTTTCGGTAAAGATAGGCTTTCGACCCAGTTTGGACATTGTTCTCTGTTTCATCCTTATTTTGTACCGAAGAGTCGCCTCAGGGATGTTGAAACTTCACCCAACTTCTCGAATTTTCTGCCTGAGGACAAGGGCGGATCCAGGATTTATGTAAGGGGGGGGGCAACCTACCGGGGGGTCTCGAATACTCCCCATAAAAGTGCGGCCCGGCGGCAATCCCCCGGAAATTTTTTAGGTAAAAATAAAGGTAGAATTATGCGTTTTAGACCTATATTTTAATATGCATTTCTCATGTAATTACCATTATAATCTACATCCGAACAAAACAACTGTTTGTAATAAATCAAACAAACAAAGATTAGAACACATTTGGTTTATTCATTAATATTTACAACATCTTTAAAGACAATTTTCTTTTGTGTTTTCTTATGTAGGTACACGCCCAACATTTCTTCAGCCTTCATAACATTAGAAATGTCCTGATGAACGTGAAGTAAGGCAAGACCATTAAGTCTATCTTCGGTGATAGTACTGCGCAAGTATGTTTTCAGACGACGCAATGTTGAAAAAGATCGCTCTGCCGTTGTGGTTGTCACTGGAAGAGTGCAGAAAAGCTGCAATAAAACTTTGATGTTTGGCAGTGAGTCAGCAAACTTGTAAGCTTCAGCCGGATGACTTCTACATGTTTTTCCAAACATGTAGTTCACCTTTTAATGCCGAATAACATGGTAGATCGTCTTTGTATTTAACAGCACCTTCAAGAATATCCCTTATACAGTCATATCATTTGGTTTTGATGATAACAGATGCTGCAGCTTAACCACACATTCCATTTCTGTTTTAGGAAACCTCGTGTTCAGTTCATTGATAATAAAATCCACAAATAGGATGTACACTGTCATCCGATAATAATCATCAGGTGTCTCTGTCTGTATGTTAGATCGGTTTTTTTTTGTAGATATGTTGTCCTAGGCTTTATAATTACCGTGCCCATTTCTTCCGCCAACTTAGTTGATTGATTATATACCTCTTTGAAGGTCTCGGCGCTGTTTTTCTTGAAGAGTTTGTATTGTTATTTCAACAAGTTCCACAGCACTCAATACGTCCATGTACTCTGCTTGAAGTTTGCGGGCTAGTGGTAACGTTAATCCAAAAACCTCAGCTAACACTACTACACTAATCAATAATTCGGATGAAAGGATAGAGTGGAAGAACACAAATGCGTTGCTTCCTTTACCTCCTGGTGAATTAGCAATAGCTTCTAGAACAGTGGGGAGTGCAGGAAGATGCTCCATGAATGTCAATACGGCTTTGTGTATTTCTATCCACCTCGCCTCACATAGCTTTTTCAAACCATGTTTTCCAGGTTGAAAATTATTATTTTCCCGCATTTCGTCTTCTAAGCTTTTGAATCTTGCGGCAGAATCACGAAAAAAGATTGCCAACGAAAAAATAACTCCTATAGCATTCCTAATGCTAGCTACAGAACAGGCTTTGCTAATAGCTAGGTTTGCCTATGGTTGGCACAGTGACTGTACGTTGCAAGAGGTTGGAGCTGAGAAATTCGGGCTTGGACACCTTTAAATATTCCACTCATATTAGAGGAGCTATCAAAAGCTTGCCCACGACAGTAAGCCAAGTCAATGTTGAGTTTTCCAAGCTCTTGCGAAATTGTTCGAGCTAGGCTTTCACCAGTGAGATCCACCACATCAACGAACTTCCTCGATCTTGCATTCCGTAGTGTTAAAATACCTTATACATATTGATAACTGTTCCTTAATGGACACATCTGTTGTCTCGTCGGCCATTATTGTGTAAAACTTGGAGCATTTTATTTTTTTTCAATCTTTTCAGTAATAACGTCACCGCAGCAGTCAATTATTTGGTTCTGAGTGGTTTTGCTGATGTAACTGGCATTCTTTCCACACGTTGTTAGGTGTGAGGCCAGAACTTCGCCACCAGCGTCAACTCTAAATTTCAGTAAAGCTCTGAAATTACCTTCGCCGAAGTTACTAGAGCTTCCAGTGCAGTCAATAATACCATCGTCTCTGTGTCCCCTTAGTGGTATATTTTGGGCACCACATAAAACTATAGTTTTAATGATGGGAATCAGCTTCTTGCGATTTTCTTCAATTGTTTTTCTTTCCGCAACATTAATTCTCGCTACTACGTTGTTTGCCCTACCCTCATGGGTCATACAAAAGTTATGATAGGCTACAGTATTTCTTTTGTGGTATTCCGTAGATGAGTGATGCTTCATTGTTTCTGTATCTTTTTTATATGCAGTCATGGAGGGTGGCACGTGCCCCTGTACCCCACCCCCAGATCCGTGCCTGCCTGAGGCAATAGCATCCAAAGCTGTTTGAAGGGCCTCAACTGCGATATTGTCACGAGTCGGCACTTTTCGAACGTATGTTCTAGGCATCTGCAATTGAATAATCAACATTAGGTATATCTAGAGTTGTTTTCCTTGTGGTACACAAGACAGTGATTAACTATCGGGTAATTTTACGCAGTGTAAAATTACCCTCATTTTGTGCGCAATATTACCCCATACCATAGCAACTACTTAAATCATATAAAAATAACAGAAAAACTATCGTGATCAACATGAAATTAACATACAAATTACCAGTAAGAATCATGTTTTAATTTGATAATATAAAAAAAGTCGTATATGAAAGATTAACGCTTACCTTGTTACACTTTGCACGGCTATTTTTCATAAGAATGTACGTGTCCTCTCAATTATGTCTTGAAATGAACTAAAAATGTTAGGCACGTGCAAGAATTTCTCCAACCGTAAGCCTATGTTAGACATTTTGACTTGCGCACATCACATCAGCAAGAGCGGTTACATTTGAATCGACTCTGCGTACAATTACCCACCGCGTAAAATTCCCCCGCACTCCCCTAATAATTTCTGTTGGATGTAACAAAAATACTTATTTTTATAATCAAATGATTTAACAATTATTTTTTATCATATTTTTGTTAATGGTTTGCATGTAAAAATTAACAGTTTGATTATTATATTAGCTAAGAAAATATTTAATGTTGATAAAAGTCTGAGAATAATTAATTATAAATAAACGGTTTTAGAGATTAAAACTAACTTTTCCGCATCTGTGGCCCTGAACAATATTCTATCATAAAATTTTTACTTGTATACACTTCGGGGGATGTATCGTGCTAACAAACCGAAATTTCTCCAAAAATAACCAAAAATTTATTATATCTAGTTTCATAGGGTACATCTGTGAGACACGTTGAACGATACTTATTCATAAAGTTGATCAATCGTATACTCTCCGGAGGCTGTATCGTGCTAACAAACTGAAAATTCTCCAAAAATTACAAAAATTTGGTACTTCAAGTACCACAGCACCCGTTGTACTGGCTTTAGTGAGCTCAATATCAATAGGGTTCATCTTTAAGATGCTCTGAATAATAGCCAATCATAAAATTCATCACTTGTATATACTCCGGAGGCTGTATCGTGCTAACAAACTGAAACTTCTCCAAAAATGACAAAAATATCGTACTTAAAGTACTGTAGCACCGGTTGTATTGGCTCTGGTGAGCTGAAAATCAATAGGGTTCATCTGTGAAATGTCCTTACCAATATTCCATCATAAAATTGGTGACTTATTGCACTCCGGAGGCTGTATCGTCCTAACAAGACAAGGAAAAGTGGCCGACGACAACGACGACGACGACATACACACAGGATTTTTTTTCTAAAAACCGTTTTTTCAGTTTGTTGTTGATGGATAACGTAAAAATAACTCAAAAAAAAATTTCAAATTTCCAACTTTTTTGTGGGTAAACCCATATTGGATAGGTTGGCGGAAAAGTAACAAAGTACGAAAATTAGTCTCATTTATTTAATTGTAATAACCATTAATATTGCAGTTAAATAATTAATCTATATGGCATTTGAGTACATAGAAAATAACTTTGGTGCAGTAAAACAAAATGTTTGTAGTTTAGATATTTAAATTTCTCAAAAACTCATCATTACGCCCATTTTTTTGCATTTTTTAGGTTATTTGTTACATTGTTTACGTCACTATGTTTTTCTTATTTAACACCAGTGCGCTGTTCTTTCGAGAGAAGTGCTACCTCTATAATTCGGGCACAATCCCTATTATAGCAATACCTCCTAAATTTCATAGAGCCATGTAGGGCCTCCGATTTTATCTATTATAAACCCTAATGACTCTAATAGGATTAAACTAAATGGTTGCGGCACAGTTCGAACATTTCAGTAATCCTCAAATTGATACAAGTCAGGTAAAATTTTATTTTGTGGCAGAGTTCGGATATGCCCGTTTATTCATAATATTTTTTATCTGTATTACTCCTATATGTAGTGTTTGGGGAATTTTTCTCAGAAATTTTAAATGGCAAGTGGCCTACTGTAATCGGCTTAATACGATTACACCTATTTACAGATTATTCGATTATTGAGAGGGATTTTCCAAACAACCCAGTTTTCTTAGAAACATTATCGGGAATATTATTTTAAAAGAAAGTAGGTACATTAAATCAGTACTTAGTATTAGTTCTTTGAGTAAAGTTGTATGGTTGTCATAATATTGTAAACAGTTGGAATATATTTAAAACATTTGTTGAGTGGTAATTGTGCAAGTACCAAACAATGTCGATAAGCCAAGGACCATTTAAACGACCAAAAACAGGTCCATTATCTTTAAATGAAAAAACTCTGATATTGAATTGTTATATATCATTGAAAAACAAGGATCCAAGTGCAAGTGTTGATGATATTGTGGAATTAACGGCTGCTATGTTGTGTGTTGCTAAATCAACAATTTATAGATTACTAAAAGAAAGCAAGAATGGAACTCTTCAACCCCCTAAAACTCCTTCAGGCCGAAAACCAATTGAGATCGCTGAGTCATTAAAACAAAGACTAAGGCGTAAAGTCCATGGATTTTACTTACGAAAGGAAATTCCAACACTTGACAAAATTATGACATCAGTGCAAGAAGATACGGACTATCCAAAATTCTCCAGAATGACATTATGCAAACTTTTGAATGATGTGGGTTTCAGATATACAAAACCTAATAGAAAATCTCTCTTGATAGATAAACCGGAAATAGTTTTTTGGAGAAGAGACTATTTAAGAAGCATTCGACATGCCAGAGAACAAAATTTGAAAATCTTCTACTTAGACGAAACATGGATAAATGCTGGATATACAGTTTCCAAATCTTGGCAAGATGAAAACATTAAAAGCGGAAGGCAGGCATTCGTGGAAGGTTTGTCGTTAGGTTTGCAGCCACCATCTGGAAAAGGAAAAAGACTTATCATTGTCCATGTTGGAAGTTCTGAAGGTTTTGTTGATGGTGGATTATTAACTTTTATTTCAAAACGCACGGGGGACTATCACGAAGATATGAATGGGGATGTCTTCGAGGAATGGTTTGTTCAAATGTTGGATCTGATTCCAAAAGGGGCTGTTATTGTTATGGACAACGCAAGTTACCATTCACGGTTACGAGAAGCATTGCCCACAAGTCGTTGGCGTAAAGCAGAGCTTTTGGAGTGGCTTATTTCGAAAAATATTAAGTTTCCAAAAGATCCACTAAGGAAAGAACTTTACAGAATTGCAAAAATGAACAAGAATAAATACAAAACCTACATTGTAGAAGAAATGGCTTCTTCTCGTGGTATATCAGTTCTTCGACTTCCCCCTTATCATTGTGAACTTAATCCCATAGAATTAATATGGGCTCAGTTAAAGGGGGAAGTTGGAAAAAAAAATTCTACTTTTAAAATAAACGATGTTGTGAAATTGTTTGAGAGTGCTGTAAGTCATGTGAGTAAGGAAAATTGGACAAACTTTATCGAGCATGTTATCAAAGTAGAGGCAAATATGTGGAAAATTGACAATATTTGTGATGATTTAATCGACCCTATTATTATTAATGTCAACAACGATTCTTCCTCTTCCGAGTCGGATATAGAATAAAATGTAAGTAATAAATGTATTCCAATAATTATTTCTTTTCATTTTTTATTATATTATAATTTAAAACGTATTTTTTTCCCAAAATACACACCACTGCATTGCGTTATTACTTATCTGCTAATCCTTTAACAATGAATAAACCCTAAACTTTGCTACAACTGAAACAAATACGGGGTCGATCTACCTGGTTTTTAGATTTACGGAAGAAATGTAATTTTAAGTAAGAGATTTATCAAAAATTTCATGGTGCTCCCTGTAAAGGCTTTGCATACTTAATTAGGGTTTATTTCTCCTCGTACTTTTTGTACATACTATAAATATCAGACATCCTCAATGAATAAAAATAAATTCGATGAATCTTGGTTGAAGAATACTGGAGTGAATTAGGTTATAAATAGTTCTAAAGTAATATTTATCAATATGTCAGAGTACCTTGCTTATATGTACAATGCATTTAATAGTAGTACATATTTTAAAATTAATAAGTTTTTATTGAGGACTTGGCAACAAACGCTGCTTTTGCGACTGTCATTCTTGTCAATTAATTGAGGCATTTTTCCGAACTAGCGTAAACAAATAATTTTGATATACAAATTATTTGATTTTAAACGTTTTTTTGTCGATCTTTGTACGGAAGTGTTTATAATTTCTGTTACAAATTGTACCTATCTTGTATTCCTTGTTAGGTATCAATTTAAGCGTGTGAAATACGTTAAATTTGTGGAAAACACTTGTGTAGCCCCGGGTACCTGTTGAGTTGTTGTGAAGTGCTTTTTTTATTCCATTTTTGTGTATTTTTTTTGAGTGAATTATGCCCCGAAAGTACTGTGTTCCCGGGTACAATGGAAAGTATAAACATGCACCGAAAGCGCACGTGTTTGGATTTCCAAAAGATATAAGTAGGTATATGAAAAAAACGGTTAGCTGCAATAACACAAAATTTTGAGCCTACGAATAATAACAGAGCTTGTGACCTTCATTCTGCTGAAGGTAGTATAATAAAATTAACCACCGAACAAGATTCAAAAACAGATAGAATTTTTACAATTAATTTGGGAAAAACAGGGCTAAAAGGGGGTTGTATACCTACCATTCATTTTTCTAAACTGTCCATATTATTGATCTAAAAATATTAAAGTGCGTCAATGTAAAGATGAAAAATTGAAAAATTGGAAGATCTCTATGAGCTGAATTTATTAAAAGCTAGCGAAAAAAGCAAGGTACAGATTGAGGAGTATAAACCTGGTCCATGCATTAGTTGGACAATCGTTGTTAATTGTGATTCAAACATCGAAACATTTTTATATAGAGAGTCTGTTTGTATTTCAACATCTAAATTTAAAACAACATTTAGCTTTGATAGCTTGGATGCTTAGAGTGATAATAAACATAGAGAGGGCTATTCATTCATAAACACGTTTATTTTTGCGACCAACAATTCTAAACGCCAGTAGTGAAATAATGAATGAATTACAAAAAGTGGGGTTGGTATTGTTGATACATGGCATTGCTAATTTCGGCTGTTTTTCTGACAAACTTGGCATCGACGAACCATGATAATCCAAAAACATTAAATTAATTAACTTAAAAGTTTATTTTCACACTAAAAAGTCTTGAAAACACATCAAAACGAAAGAACTAAATGTTTACTCTCTAGTCGTAATGGCGCTCGTATAAACAAACCACGTTTGACATTATTTACTACAATACTACGGCGTGTATTTAAAATGATCGTCGATCACAGTCTGACGATATTTGCATCTCTCATTATATGGTAATTAAACAAGGACAACACTACTAAATAGATTAATATTGACACATTAACAGGTACTGAAATTTTGAGCAATGTTGCCACTTTTAGTTATAACCATAAAGGTATCTAAGGATACAACAAATACTTGTTTAAAATTTATATAAGAATATGCCTTTGTTAAATATAATTCAAGTATAAATAATTAATTTTAAAAGCAGCGACTCAAATTTAGATATTAGTATGACTTTTTTTATTTGCATAACTTTTTAACAAATTTTCAATTAAACTTCTAATTTCATTTTTCCTGCAACTAAAGAGACTTTGTAAATATGGCAAAGCAGTGGAAGTGTCCCGCAAGTGAGCTTAGAATGTGACTCATTGTATGGGGCAGGAAAAAGTCAAAACAAACATATCTATTTTATTTGTTAATCTGAGCTTGGATGATATACAACTTTTACTTAATTCAATAAAAGATAGTATTAACTTCCCTCTAGAACTCTCGATAAAAACAATAATGCACCTGTAAATGATAATATGTATTACTGAACATCTTACCAGTTACTACGTTTAACAACACTAAGAAATAAGCTTTGAATTCAATAAGAATATTGTCTTTGATATTGTCTAAGCAAATTCTCTTGATTATAAAAGAAAATAAAATGCAAAAAGGGAGTAAAACACCACAAACAATGTTATCACGAGCGTCAACGAATTCGGCACTATTATAATCCCCTATTACCTGCACCCCCTCTTTACCTGGACAAGATACATGAATTCGGCACTACAGTTTAGCTTTCTAATCCCTAATCTACGTCCTGTTTATAATTACCTGTGAGGTGTACATCAAGAAGCTCCCACATCATGAATAATACGATAGCGCAAACAAGTGAACGTGGCAAACAAATTTTAATTGTTGATGGTGGCAAATTTACATTTGCAAAAGTGTTGAAAACCCAAGAAACTTTTTGGAGGTGTTACGTAAGAACATGTAAAGCAAAACTGTGGGGCCGGAAAAAGTCATATCAAGATGTGAATTGGAACATACACATCCCAAAAATACGAAGGCGCTAAACAGGCAAATAGGTTTGTGGATATGTATTTTTCAAATTTATTTGTGCTTTATTTATGTTTATTGTGTCGCATTTATTTAAAAAGCAATTACTGATTGGATATTATTATTTTAGTTAGCAACAGTACCAAAAGGAAGGCAGAAGAAGTCATTACAGAAAAACCTTCGAAAGTAATTCATTTAGCATTGAAAAACCATGTAGAAGCAATGGACACTTTAACTGTAAGAGATATTAATTATATAAGAAATAATGTCTACTACAAGTGAAAGAAAATGCAGCCAAGTTTACCGACGAGTGCAGAAGAAACCATTAGAGTTTTACAAAATTTGGAATGTAAAACAATTGAAGGGGAAATTTTTTTGACAGGTGTTGAGCAGGAAAAGCAAATTATAGTATTTTCTTGCGAAACAAATTTACGTGTTTTGTGTAATTGCGACACAATATATTTAGATGGAACGTTTAATTATTGTTTAAATTATTTTGTTCAACTATTTATTTTACATACTTTTATTAATGGTCATTACATTCCACTAGTGTTTATATAGACACATTTCAATTTATTGAAAAAAGTGTCGAGAAGTAGATTTAGATTTTAATCCAAAGTTTATTGTAGTAGACTTTGAGAAAAGTATACATAATGCTATAGAATTTGTTTGGCCCATGGTGATGATAATAGGGTGTCGATTTCATCTGGCCCAAAGTTGGTACAGAAAACTTCAAAAACTAGGTTTGGCTTCAGAGTATCGTGATGCAAATAATGAAGTAGGAAGATGGCTAAACTATGTCTTTGGTTTACCATTTTTACAGCCTAGTGAAGTATCAGACTGTTTTGCTTTAGATTTAATGAGTACTCAACCTAATAACAGCTGAGTAATCGAGTTTTCAGATTATATACTGGAAAATTATATGGATGAACAGCAAGCTATGTTTCCACCTAAAATTTGGGCTAGTTGCACTAGTTCAATCACTAGAACAACTAATTGCTGCGAATCATTTCATTCAAAATTTAATGAATGAAAACACATCCATCGCTATTTATGTTTATTAACATTTTAAACAATTTTCAAACTCAGACATATGTTAAACTAAATAGTGTTCATGAACCTGTGCGCCACAAGGATCTTAAAACAAAATCCAGATAAGTATTTTTAGAACAAAAAATTGCTGACTTATTTGTAAATAAAATAGATAGGCTACAATTTGTTAAATGTCAAGGATATTTTTATAAACAATGTCCATAGTGTAGAACAATGTAAAAATAAATACATTTATTTCTAATCTCTGTTTTTTAAATTTTGCGAATACGAAACAATTGGGTAATAAGATAAAGTTGATAAACGGTGCCCAGTTCGAGTTCTTGAATAATGTGTAATCCGAGGTCTAGTGCCGAATTCATGCGTAGAGATTAAGGAGCAGGTATGTGGTGCCGAATTCATGGCCACCCGTTATCACATCTACAGTAGTTTCGTCTTCATAGTTAGGAAGCGCTGCTATCTTAATCTCGGATCCCAATAATCTTTTGTTTACTTGTCAGAATTATGATTCTGCCAATTCTCACTAATTTTTAAGTAATTTTCTATTGTATACCGTCAGCTTTTAAATTAGACTGTTTATTATGTTCCTTTTTGAAAACGTAGTATTAGATTTAATAATTTTTTATTAATTTAATAATAACATAGTAATGCTTCTATTTTTATTTCTTTCAAAAGAATTTGCATTCTTTTGTTTGTTCATATTAGCCTTATTTAAAAGTAGCACTTGATTTCGTCTCGAAATAATAAAATAAATATATGTACTACCTAGTTACTAATAAACAATTTTCAAATCCACGATTATAGAGCTTTCAAGATTGGTGGGTATTTTACTAATATATACCATCTAAAATAAAAATTGGATACCCTAATCCAAATATTATTGAAATGATAAGGCGGTTAAGGCTGTACGTGTTAATTAACTTGGAATCATGATTACAACACCTTTTCGAATGTTCTCAATTTCACTTAATCTACTTTAGTTAAAGAATGTGAGTAATCAGCTTTGGCTTTGGATTTATTGTATGAGTTCACAGTATTTTTGACAACTTGAATAAATGAATAAAAAAGTATTATTAATGGAATTAGTGAGAGAAATGGTTTTCAAAGAGAATTAACTCTCACTATTTCTGTGAAATCTTATATAATAGGGCGAATCACATAAATATTTTGCATCAAAATATTTGCTTTTATTTTAGTAGAGTACATCAATCCCTAATTATGAGAGATATTTTGTTGTCAAGCGATTATTTAATGAAACTCATTCTCGTATGTCCGCGGATTTGGCCAATGGTGTTACAAAGAGAAGAGAGAAATTACAAAAACAGTTTATTCATTGAACATTTAAATTTCAATAATTAGAACATTTAAATTTATTATCAAAGCATGTAAATTTGAAGGGATAGTTGATCACAAGTGAAATGAAAAGGTGTAGCAAATTAATTTGAAAAAACTTGTTCTTCAATTGAAATAGCTGATGAATTTAATGGTATCAGAAGTTGTGTATTTCAAGTTAAACAGGAAAGAATTGGATTTGGATGCTACATCTTATTGACAAAACAGTATAAAATTTGACATGAAGTAGAAATAGTTGATCCCGGTTTAATGGACAAAGATTCTTTTTGACTGTGAAGTCCCATATATTGTAGTGAGGACCTTTTCTGGTCATGGCAAAACATTTACGTACGAGTATTTATTGTGAATCAATCTACTGTTCTAAGGTCATGTATCTAATATGTTCAATAAACTCACACTGAGCAAACTTTTGGCCGTACATATACATATGTACAGACTTTGTAAGTATGATTAAAAATGTTCACGCAGACATCTCCACATAATGTTTGCGCAGATATTTCATTAATTTTATTAGTCAAGAATTATTTATCTGGAAAGGTTTAATTCGCCCAAATGAGCGGTTTGTTAACTACTAATTTCTAGTGGAAAAATGTATACGGGGTGATTCATAACTATTGGGACATAGGCTAAAGGTAGGTTGTTTGGACCAAAATATGGCGATAGGACAAAATATACCTCAATAAAATATTGAAAAAGATAAAGGGCGTTAAAGTTGAATTTTTTTTTCGTTTTTTACTAATAATGTCACTGTATATTTACCGATTGTTATCAAAATCGGCACAGAGGCATAATTTTATACAGGTAATATTTTTTATATATTATTTGACATTTTGTTACAGGGGGAGCCTCGTGAAGGATTTCTGGTGATGAAATTGACTGGTAACCTTTTTTGACGAAACTTTTTAGTGGTTTTTATAAGAAAATATGACATAAACATCATTTATACGTAATATTGGTACACCTGTTCAAACACGATATTCTCATTCGTTTTCGAGAAAAACGCAATTGAACAGTTCAGAGTATCGAAAGGGGATTTCAAGTAACGGACAATAAAAAAACTTGTATCTTAAGGCTTCTATTTCGACGATAAAACATAATTAAAAACAATGTAACATAAAAAGAGCAAACTCAAATTAAATGTTCTACGTGGCTTCCTCCGACTTCTTTGCCGATTGTAATTCTTTTAATAAAGAACTTTCGAACTTCAAAGAACCTATTATTCTGTCCCCTTATAAAGTTAGCCGAATTTTGTATTTTCCTCCAGAGTTCATCTCTCGAGTTAATTTCATTGGCATAAACTAAGGACTTCATATGTCCACAAACATAAAAATCAAGCGGATTATACTCAGGACTTATTGGTCCCATTCAAAATCACTTCCTCTGCCAATCCATCGTTGAGGAAATATGTCATTTAGATGATTTCTAGCAACTAAAGGGAAATGAGGTGGAGCTCCATCCTGCATAAACCACATTTTATCTCTTACATCTAGTGACAGATTTTCCAAAATATCACTAAAAGTATTTTGCAAAAAATATAAGATTCTCAATTTAAATTTGGAGGCAGAACATATCGCCCTAGTAGTTGGTCGCTTATAATGCCACACCAAATATTCAATTAAAACTCATGCTTCATCGGTGAACATAATAATCTTAATAAAATTCCGGTCATCATTTGAGAATACGTTGGCAGAACTGTAACCGTCGTGGGAGATCTCTTGGCAACAAATTTTGAACAGGAGTGAAGTGATACGGGTGGAACTTTTCTTGTTTTAGAATTCTAATAATAGACGACTGACTTACTCCTGTTGCTGATGACAAATGACGTGAACTTACTGTAGGATTTTCATATATTCGAACCAAAATTTCATCTTCTTGATTAGGTGAAATTTGTTTCGGACGACCACCTTGATTTTTATTGTGAAATGACCCGGTTCCACCCAAACGATGAAATAGTTTTGTGATTTGGTTGCCGTCTGCTTGGATATAACAACTCATACCTTCTGGATGCAGAGCGCCCGCAAAAATGTTCTTGAGCGTATACACAAATCATATCCCGCATTTCTTCATTCGTAAAATGATTGTGACGAAGCATTTCAATCGAAAAAGTATATGATAGCCTTGAAAAATGCATCATTTGGTTATAAACTCGCAGCACAAGAAATGTCATTTAGCAGCAACAATTATCTGCCAGTCCAAAGCACACTTGTCATAAATGAAATAATATTTGAAATCCTCTTCCGATACTCTGAACTGTTCAATTGCGTTTTTCTCGAAAAGGAATGAGAATATCGTGTTTGAACAAGAGTACCAATATTACGTAGAAATGATATTTATGTCATATTTTCTAATAAAAATCAATAAAAAAGTTTCGTCAAAAAAAGTTGCCAGTCAATTTCATAATCAGAAATCCTTCAAGAGGCTCCCCCTGTAACAAAATGTCAAATAATACATAAAATAATATTGCCTGTATAAAATTATGCCTCTGTGCCGATTTTGATAACAATCGGTAAATATACAGTGAAATTATTAGCAAAAAACGAAAAAATATTCAACTTTAACGCCTTTTATCTTTTTCCACAGCAATATTTTATTGAGGTATATTTGGTCCTATCGCCATATTTTGGTCCAAATAATCTCCCGTTAGCCTATGTCCCAATAGTTATGAATCACCCTATATTTTTTTTTGCAAGATATCGCAAAAATGCTAGAGACTAAAAATGTAGAGGGCGCTTAGACACGTAGATAAATTTTTTTTAGCCCGTATAAAAGAAGTATAATTTGCCTAAAAACTAAGAAAATTCAATGTTCAAAAATTACGAAATTTTTTTTTCTCAACCCTGTATATACTCAGAAAAATTCTAATTTTTTTCTCTATCAGCTCATTTGGGTGCTCTAAAATATTTCAAGCCCATGACGCCTATATATACACACTTCAAATCCGGAAGATCCCCCGAAAATCACGATTCCAGCATCAATATTTAGCGAATGCTGCCCCCCCAAAAAGGGGGACAGGAGGGTGGCCCCATATATTACCGTGAAGGGCTTGACCTGACAATTTACTTCTGAATTTTTTTCGATATATTTCCCCCCACAAACCTCCATTTTTATGTGTTTTATGTACGTGTCGAGTGATTTTCTTCGAAACTTACTTGTCAATTTTTCGCTATATCATTTATAGCAAAAAAGTCTCAAGCCCTGAGTACCAATGTCGAAAAAAGTCGGTTTTTGACGACTTCTAGACCCTCCAAAAAGGGGGGCAGGAAAGTTTTGTTATATGTTTTTCAAGAGGGCTTGACGTGATTTCTTACGCTGGGATATTCGTTTCTTGAAATTCGAAAAAAAAATTTTCGCAAAAATCCTTTTTAATGTTTCCCTGTATATTTCTTCAAATAAAAAAATCGGTTTATTAGCCCTATGTACCAATCGGATTTTTCTCTTTTCTCTTTCAGATGCAATTTTTATTTTTTCGCTAGCTTGAATCTCGAATAATAAAGAAGACGATTCCCCTTGTGTACCTTTTTAGGGAGGGGCGTGTAGGGGGAAAGGAGTCATATTTTATTTCTTTAGCCTAAAATGCCAAAGGTGTGCAAACGCTATATAGAAATTCGATATCTTAAGAGGGGTTTCCATTTTTTTCCTATAATGCAATTTCAATCAATTATTTTACGGATTAAGCTGCTGGACTCAATGATAAAGTATACATATGATACCATACCATACCATTTATTCACCACATAATATACAAAAGTACATGTGAGGTATACATAGTTTAGTAAAAACAGTTTTTTAGCAGAAATTGATTACTTGTTTTATAGAATGATCTAACAGAGAGATTTCTAATTTCAATTTCCTTATTTAAACTAACAAATCTATTGTATAAGCTTACATCAATTTTATTGTTTGCACTTGTTTGTAAGCGAGAGAAAGGTTTTACAATGTTATTAGCAGATCGAGTACCATAAGCATGTACATCGGCATGTGTTTCTATGAACAAGGTTTATTGTCTCTAGAATATCCATACACGGAACAGTAAGAATATTATATTTTATAAATAGATCTTGGCAATGTGTGTTCGGTTTGGCTCTATCAATTATGCGGAGTGCCGTTTTCTGCAATCGAAACACTCTCTCCATACTACTTGAATTACCCCATTGGATGATGCCGTATGATAAATGGCTGTGTATTATCGCAAAGTAGACCGTTCTTAGTACATCATTATTGAGGCAATGTCTTGATTGACGCAACGCAAATATTTGAGATGAGAGCTTGGAACACAAAGCATCAACATGAGGTGACCAGTTAAAGTATGTATCAAGTACAATACCCAAATACTTTACCGGTTCTGATTTATTCCGTAATCTACTGGATGTAAACATTATCTCCCGAGTTTTAGTAGGATTCATCTTAAGTTTGTTTGCTGAAAACCATGTTTCAGCTTTCATTAAATTTTCAGCATTCAAAGCTTCCCCACGCTTTGTTGCTAATATTGTATCGTCGGCAAACAGGAAACACCCTGTTTGTTCGAAAATTACAGGTAGGTCATTAATATATAACAGAAAGAGCACTGGGCCCAAAACAGAACCCTGCGGTACACCATTCAATGTGGTCATCAAACTGGATTCTGAGTCCTTGCAGCTTACATACTGTTTTCTGTTTGTCAGGTATGAATTGAAAAGATCAAGTTCTTTATTGCGTACTCCATAGAATTCTAGTTTTTGTAGCAGTACATGCTTGTTCACACAGTCAAAGGCCTTGGTAAGGTCAACATACTAGCGATGGTATTTTCCCCCTCGTCAAGTCCCTCAACTATGTAATCAATCAGTGCACTTACTGCTTTAGAAGTAGAATGACCTTTTCTAAAACCAAATTGGGCCGGTGATATAATTAGTTAATTTTCACAGTAACTTACTAATTTGTTCTTAATTATTACTTCCAATACTTTCCCAACAACAGGAACAATGGAAATCGGTCTATAGTTATCTACTAAGTCCTTATCGCCTTTTTTAAATGTTGGTAGAACTTTTGATATTTTAATGGAGTCTGGCCAGTTTCTTTCAGATACGCATTTATTAAAGAGTATGGTGAGCGGCTCAACTACTGAGTTTATGGCGGTTTTCAGCATCCTACTATTAAGACCATAATAATCGATGCAATTGGAATTTTTTAATCCTAAAATAGCTTCACGAACATCAGTTTCCAGAATGGAGGACATAAAGAAAGAAAAAGTAGATAGTAGATAACCGGACGAATACTGAAAGAACCCCCTGTCCAGCTGTTGACGCACAGTCTGTAAAACGAAGAGGTATAAACAAAAAAAACCAATATGTATTGGAAATCATTTGAATTGAATCTTACAAAATATTCTTGCTGCAAAAGAGACACTTTGTATATAAAGAAGGATTTTTATTGTCCCCTAGATATTGTTTATATTTTCCTGCTTAGAATATCTGAAAGTCATTGTTGAAAACTGCATATTTTAACAAAAAAAATTAAAAAATAAATAGGTGTGTTTTCCAAATACCAACGCTATTGTAATATATTCTCTTACATGAAGATTACGGTGGTATTTGTTATTTCATAAAGAGTAAATTAAGAATGCCTTTTCAATACATAACTTAGCATAAATTCAAATAAAAGTTATTTTACATTTAAAATGTTACAATAAATTGACGACCATGTCATTTTTATTGACCCATTATTACCAACAGGATATCAATAAAGCACGAAACACAGAAAAGTCATGGAATCTCAACAAATTAATTATGTCTTAGCATGTCGGAACTTCAACTTATACGGGAATAGTAATTTGCGTGTAACAAAAGAGTTGTATTTTCAATATAAATATATTAAAAATCTACGGAACAACATAGTTTTCTTATAGAAATTATTGGAGTACTTAATGATTCACATGCTTAAGATATACATACATACTGTTATGTTAATCTAATTTATTTAAATAATAAACGGGTGGGATAAATTTTAAACACTCGGTATGGCTACTTTCTAATTTATTTAAACACTAACTCACTAGCACTTAAATTATAAATACTTAACTAATCACTTAATTATTAATTTATATTAACCGTATATTCACTCAAACTAATTTATATAAACACTTTATATTCACTTACTTACTTGTTTATCTCACGATGTCAAATTATCAACTAAACTAACTCTTCCTGATCAGTCCCTTATATATTAAAGCCATTTTTACTAGTAAATTCCGGACTGCGGCTTACACAAAAACAATTGGTTCTGGCCTTTTCTAGATAACTCTGGTCACAAAAACAATGTTTACATAAGATAGTCGTAAACTCGTGAACAGTTATAAAAAAGTGCGTATCCGCCATAATTTTAACTTTTATACCTGGCTTAGACAGAGTCGGTTTTAGGGACTATACCAGTGTGCTGTTTCGTAACATTACCCCCTCCTTAAATTGAAGTTCCTCCTGGAACTTTTGTGTAGCCGAGACTGGATGTTTGAATCGGCAACTGGTCCCATTTCTACACTTTCCGATCTTATGGAAATAGCAGGGCACCGTCTTCATCGGATACTGATAACGGGGGTTTAGCTGCTAATTAATATCTGGACACCGGTATCTTGAAAGATAATCTCTACCATGTTCCTGATGATTCGCCAATCCAACTGGTTACTCGCTATCTTAGGCATAGCCAGTTTCTTCACGTTGGATTCCAACACATGGTCTCGGAGGTTTCGAAGTGCTTCCCACACATCGCGGTAGGTATTATATTAAAAGTTATTGAAAATTCTAAAGAATTGACAATTGTTTCGATAAATCAATATCATAGTCAGAATGACAGAAGTTACATTTCATTTTATGCCTACCTGATGTTTAGTAGTTATATTTGGCTAGACCAAGAAGTAACCTAACTTGTGATTGGCTTAATATATGTTTATAGAAAAAAGAAGAAGATGTGATATTACAAATATTGAAGCTTAGATATTATTAGCCCTATGGTGATATCTTGGATATCATTTTTCCAATTAAGATCAGTATAACGATGAAATAAAACAATATAGTTTGTTTAAATCTTCATATATTTGAACTAATGTTCAATTTAAACTTGTTGACGCGTTTCACTAACACAGTAGCTTTGTCAAAACGAATGAGGGTAAAATATAAAAATGTCTTAATATATACAGTGCTAAATCTATTTACTAAGGTTAACAATGGTATTAAAAGATATTACCTGGAAATTCATTCACTACAAACATTCCTAAGCTATCTTCTAGGTAAAGAGGTTCAATAAAGGAGACTGATTGATATCTATTTGGTCGTTAAGGAGATTACCTAAATATTTATTTTTGTTAATCTCTAGGGCTTCTAATAAATTTAAACTAAAGGATTTACCGACTACATGGAGAATTTCAAAATTTGGGTCGAAAATGTGTTGGTTTTCTAATAAATGATTTGAATAGTTAGAATCTAATTTTTTGTTGTCATAGCTACGTTTGTGTTCCGAAATTCTAGTTTTAAAATTTCTAAAAGTTCTACCGATATAAATTTTATCACAATTGTCATTACCACATTTTAATTTATAAACTCCTGATTTGTTTAATTTTGAAGATTTAGATTTATTATTTTTAATGAATTTGAATAAATTGTGATCAGTTTTAAAGGAAATATTCATGTCTAAAGTTTCTAAAAATGATTTAATTTTTAAGGATGGTGTTCCAAAGTATGTTAAGCTTTTAAATTGTCTATTATTTTTATCTGAAGGGAATACTTGTTCTAAAGTCTGTTTTTTTATCTTTTTATTTATGATATTGTCAATTAAATTTGGATCGTAATTATTATTAACTGCTATTTGTTTTATGATATTTAATTCTTTGGTATAATTATTAATATTTAATGGGAGTGTTAAGAGTCTGTGTATCATACTATTGAAAGCTGCTAGTTTATGACTGAATGGGTGGACCGAACTATTATGAATTGTAATATCTGTATGTGATGGTTTATGAAATATAGAAAAATCATGTTTATTATTTATATTTGAAATTGTAAGGTCTAGAAAGTTTATAGACTTATTTTGTTCAAGTTCTACGGTAAATTTGATATTATTGTGAATCGAGTTTATGTAAGTAATGAAGCTCTCTAATTGTCTATTTGTACCGATGAAGCTAGCTAAAATGTCGTCCACATATCGGTGCCAGTACATAAATTTTTTACTAAGGGGGTGTTCATGAATTATTTTTTCTATATTATCCATGAATATTTCTGCTAGTAGGGGGCTGAGAGGGTTGCCCATAATCAAACCATCTTTACTGCTATAAACCTCTCCATTGAAATGAAAATAATTTTGATTCAAACACACTTTTAATAAAGTAATGATATCAGAGTGAATTATAGGATTAACATTATTGTATGTGAGCAAGTTATCAACAAGAGTTATAGTTTCTTTAGGAGGTATACTAGGGAATAGATTTGTTACATCGAACGGTATGAATTTAGAATTATGGGGTAGTATTATATCTTGAATATTATTAATTAATTCCGTTGAGTTTTTAACTGAAAATCGAGGTAAGAATGAACAATATTTAGAAATGACATCTATGAGAATCTTTGAAATTTTGAATGAAGGTGCTGTGAAATAAGAAACAACTGGCCTGATTGGCTACCCCTCTTTATGGAGTTTAATTAATGAATAAAGTTCAGGGTGTTGCGGATTGGGTAAAAATAATTTATATTTTTCTTTTGACATTCTCCATGTAGTCGGTAAATCCTTTAGTTTAAATTTATTAGAAGCCCTAGAGATTAAAAAAAATAAATATTCAGGTAATCTCCTTAACGACCAAATACATATCAATCAGTCTCCTTTATTGAACCTCTTTACCTAGAAGATAGCTTAGGAATGTTTGTAGTGAATGAATATCCAGGTAATATCTTTTAATACCATTGTTAACCTTAGTAAATAGATTTAGCACTGTATATATTAAGACATTTTTATATTTTACCCTCATTCGTTTTGACAAAGCTACTGTGTTAGTGAAACGCGTCAACAAGTTTAAATTGAACATTAGTTCAAATATATGAAGATTTAAACAAACTATATTGTTTTATTTCATCGTTCAGTATGGATCTTCATCAATTAAAAGCCTCATCTATTCAAGATCAGTATAACTGTGCAATGATATAGAAAACCAGGAAAACTATATCTGCTGATCTTTACAATTATCATTTAAGAAGGCAGTTCATTAGTGGATAACTCCCTAGATTTTACTGTTCATTGACAACTTCATATTGTGGGTTTCTTAAATGTCTTCTAATTCTCCAGTTCTTCAAGGAAATCCAGTTCTTATTTCTTTTCACAAATATGCAGCACTTCTAGTTCTGTGTTAGGTGTCAATGAATGATTGATGTCAAGTAGATGTTTTGCGTAGTGGGGTTTATCTGGTTGTTTTAATCTGTATGCTCGTATGTGCTCACTGTATCGAATTTCAAAATTCCTAAGGGTCTGACCCAAATAGACAGCATTACATTCTGGACATTTGAGTTTATATATACCTGACTTCTTTAATAGTGGTATTTTTGTTTTTACATTTAACAATTTTGTACTAACGTTACTTTCTGTTTTAAAAGAAATTGTTGTATTCGTTGCTGAAGATATTGTCTTTGAAATATTATTAGAAGTATTTCCTGCATATGTGATGGTTTTATAAGTTTTAATTTCATCAGCTTGTTTAGGATATATTAGTTGTAATGCCACTTTTTCTTCTTTTTTACTAATTAGCTTATTTATCATATCTAATGGATAACCGTTAGATGTTGCTATTTGTCTAATTGTATTAATCTCTCTATCAAAATTACATTTGTTCATAGGAACTGAAAAAGCTCTATGTATCATTGAATTATATGCTGCTAGTCTGTGTGACATAGGGTGGTTAGAATTGAATGGAATTGTCACATCAGTCTGTGTTGGTTTTCGGTAAATTGAATAATCAAGTACATTAATCACTCTTTGAATTTTTAAATCAAGAAAATTGATTGAGCTATTTTCTTCAATTTCTAATGTAAATTTAATTTTCGGGTGTAAATTATTGATGTGGTTGAAAAATACATCTAGTTGTCGTTCACTACCCATAAAACAAGCTAATATGTCATCTACATATCTATACCAAAATAAAATATTTTTCGAAATATTACTTTCAAAGATCTTTCTTTCTAAATTGTCCATAAAATGTTTGCTAAAATAAGTGATATAGGGCTTCCCATTGGTAAACCTTCATTTTGAATATATATCTTATTGTCAAAAGTGAAATAATTCTGATTAATGCATACATCAAATAAATTAAGTATATCTGATATTATTCTTGGATTAATATTTTTATCTTCTAGTAATTTTCTTACAAGTATTAGGCATTCTTTAGGAGGAATTTTAGTAAACATATTAGTTACATCGAACGAAATGAGTTTATAGTTATCTTGCAAGTGGATTGCTTTCAACTTTTTGATTAGTTCTATTGAATTTCTAATTGAGTACTGATATTCATATCCGTAAGTATTGAGTATATTGTTGAGCTTATTTGCCAATATATTATTAGGAGCATTAACATAAGAGACTACAGGTCTAATTGGTTTCGTTATTTTATGTAATTTAACTGTTTCATATAATTGTGGACAATGAGGATTCTTATGTATGATAGACCTCTTTTCGTAATCATTCAAAAGATAATTTGAATTATTAACAATATCCCTTACATTATTAGAAAACTTTTTTGTTGTGTCTGCTTTAAGAACTTTCACATCGCTGGATTCTATAAAGTTATATACTTTGGAATTGTAATTTTCAGTCGTCAAAATGACAGTTGTGTTCCCCTTATCAGATTTTGTAACTGTTAGGTTATAATCCTCTATCTTCTTTTTTATTGCATTTAAAACTGTAATGTCATTTTTTGTTTCACGTTTAACTTTTGAAGGTTCAATATTTTTGATTAAATTGGCAATTTTTAATTTCTCATAATGAAAATTATTTGAATTAGATTTTAAAGCTATTTCTGACTCTGTAGCTATAATTTGTTCAATATTATTCGTAAATTTTGGTGCTATGCTGTACTTTAAACCTTTATTTAAAAATTCTATTTCACTATCTGTAAAATTAGTGTCTGAAAGGTTTTCAAATCGTGGTGCAAAGTGTGTTGGCATGTAGGTACTTACAGTTTCATGATGTTTTGAGTATTGAATTTTATGTTGTGTGTGTTCAAGATTCTGTAGCTTCTTTTCTTGTTTCTTAAATTTCATATGCTTCATCTTTCTGACATTTTCTCTAATTTTGTCATCCAAACAGTCAAATTCTACTGGATGTAATTGGAATGTGAGTTCTGAATGTACATCTTTTATGTAGTTGTCTAAGGAGTCTCTAACTTTGAACCATTTCTTACATTCTGATTTTATCCAAACTCGTTGAGCACATTTTATAGCGTTTTGTGCTTGTGGTGTTTTAGTGTGACATTTTATATTCACATAATTTGGTATTACCTTTTTCCTAAGGCATTCTTAGTTAAACCAAATGTTTTGTGATGCTTTGTAACGTTTTTGTAGTAACTTCTGGTACAGTCGGGTCAAATCTTCTCTCGAAGATTTTTTAATGAAATTAACTGTCTCGACCCTTACTTCGTGGTAAGGGTCGAGACAGTTAATTTCATGTATAAAGTAAATTGTGATACAAACTATTTAAATAAATAAGAAAAACATTATATTACAGTACTGGGAATGCCATTTACTGTGTGGAAATTTTTAACAGTTTTTTTTATATCATGGTATCAGAGAAGTAACGTTTTATGAAATCTCACATTTCAGTGGAACCTCTGAAATTATGTGAGAAAAATTTAACAAAATACAATTCAATAAATCATACTAAAAAATTATTAAGAGTAAAACACACCAAAATCAATTAGTCTATTTTAGTTTTTTGGAATATCTGATATGTATGTTTAGTGTAGCCAAAAAAACGTTAAACATACATATCAGATACTCTGAAAAATAAAAATCTACGTTTGATTTAGACGTTTACGTACTAAAACCTTGGAACGACCCTAAAACTACAACTCACTGCAGGTACTTAGCAAAAAGACCATAACCAGTTGAATAAGAATATTCGAAAAGCTTTGAAGAATACAACTTTGCACTTTAAACTATTTGAAAAGCAGAAAAATTATTACTCCTGTAGTAGTTAAGTGAAGTGCTGATGACTACCTCGTATATACAAGATTTTCTTTCTATAAAATATTTAGTCGTATTTGTAGCAACCGATTATTTAGAATGACTTCATGTGTTAGTTTCTGTAAAACAATACATATTCAATAACAATTGCTTAATATGCAGAGCACGGTAAATATTTTTAGTCTTGACAACTGGCTTAAGAAGTTGTTAAGAATACTTATACCACTTGAGCACCGATAAAAATACAATATTGTTCACATACACCGCATTATATGTTTAACGCTTCCGCATAAGTAATATTTTTTAATTCTAATGTTTCAATTTATTTCCACATTTATTTAAAAACTCACATTATTCATACACTAAATTACTAGGCTATGTTCCCTTTTTGTACAACCATCGAATTGTTCGCTATGCATCTGCAGAAGCACGTTATATGTTCTGAGGTTTTCTTGTCCTCTTGACAAAACCTATAATATATGGCTGTGTTCGTAAATTGTATTGTTGAATTAATAATGCTCTATTAGCAAACCAACCATATTCTCTATTGTTTCCCTATTTCGATTATACAGATCCGACTCTGAGAAAATCGATAATTTTTGATTAATGAACATTTTTGCTAGCTTTATTTCTGGCGCATTATTCCATTATTATTGTGTAATAAGTATTACTGTATGTTGTGTGTAGCGCTTTTGACAGAAAACAGAAGGAATCTTTACCAAATGCGACATATCCCCACCCTTTCTGGTATCGTGTCATTATTGAATTTCTCGTATCTAGATACAGTAATAAGCGCTTATAAGATTTCCAAACAAACCCCACAGGCCTAGAAATATATTGTGTGGAGCTGATTGCTCATGGTCTCTTAGTTCTCATAGTATAGAGCAATGGTCTTTCTATATCTCCTAAGTAACTTTTCTGATAAATCACGATTTACTGTTACTTCTACCAGGAGTACCTTCACATTTTTTTCATAGATTCTTCGTCCTTACCTACTCTAGCCGTAACGGCGATCTCTTGTATAAATAATACACAGGCTGGGGTTGATCTATTACCGTAGGACGCTTGGAGGCCACTGTGCTCTAAGGATTTTATCTTTGTAGATGTGTTATTGGAGGTACCTTCAATATTGACAAATGTTCGCAACTCCTTATTCTCCAGAAACTTTCTAGAGGGCGATAAAAATCATCCAGAGCTAAGATACTCATTCTTTCCTGAAGGAAATAATTTTATGGTGCGTGGTAAATCGACTACTCTAAAAAGAGATGTTTGCTTAAGAAAAATGGAATGTTCTGAAAGCCGAATTATTTCTTGATAACAACCATTCACCATCTCATTTGAAAGAAAATAATCTGATACTCAAATTGTAATTCTAAATCTTATTTTACAAAAAAAGTATTAAATAGAGACCAAGATCATTTGAGCATTGCAACAAATACCATAGAAACCATATTAATATATTTTTCTTCATTTCAATCACCAAATGATTATTTTCACGTCTCAAAATTTATTCATAATAATTTTATTTATTCAAAAATCAAATATTTTTCTTTACCTTTTAGTTACCCCTTTTTCACTGTGTTCATTGTGTGAACTTTTAGATGCTGATGACTTTGAATAAATTTAATTGAAAGTTCAAAACCAGAGTTTGTATGAAGATACAAACTGAGTTAAGAATTCTTATTGGGCAAATTCTGTTTTTGAAGATAATGTGGCAATTTTGAGTATAAGGAGATTAAGGGTTATTGAGTGATAAGATCTTCTAAATGATATTTGATCCCCTTTTACTAGCTACTGTTCATTTTATTCATAAAATCGGTAATCAGAATTTTATTATTCGTATGCAACAATAATAGTTTCGCATTGTAAAATAATGAACTTTGAGTGAACTGGGATATTCAAGTGTTTGAATTACTTTTGTGAAAAAACTAGAATTGTAAAAACATATTTTTTATAATTCGCGTATAAAAGAGTCTTCATTATAACATTGTTTACAGTGTCACAATGAAGAAGCTCTTTGAACACTGTTATAGTAATTTTTAGTGTACAGTTGGTTATTGTATTTAGTTATACTTTTATTTGACATTTGACTTTAACCTTGACACAAATTATAAATAAAATGGTATAGCGTTGTTGTAGCTAGCAAATTATTATATTAAAAATTCTTAAAGGTAAATTAGAATGATTTATATATTAAAAATATTAATGAATAAAATACGCTAACGTTTTTTTATCAATGATTTGTCAATTGTTTATTTTTATATTGTATAGGACAAATATATAGGTATACATAACGTTCGATTTTCGAGATAAATTACCCGATATCTATGTGAAGCTGTATTACAGAAATAATTATGTTCATGATATAATATAAATAGATCGCAAGAGCACATACAAAGAAGCTCTTTTTTAAACAAATTATCATCTTCTGTTTGCTTAAATGAGAGTTTGTTTACAATTTACACAATTATTCGGTTATAATATGTCAAAACTCAGAAGTGCTGAATAAAACCATCTGTAATCTGACCGATCAGGAATCTACAGAATTGCCAACTTAAATTCAAACCACTCCTCCTAGTTTAAAAACAGGGATTATATGTAATTTTATTTTATTTAAAAAATTAAGTAAATACGAATTATAAAAAATATTGTGTAAAACTTGTGCCACAATGACTCTGTAGTACTCGTGATTTGCGCAACTCACCGCTTCGCGATTCGTTGCGCAAACTTCGCTCGTACTACAAAACGAGTCATTGTGACACTTGTTTTACAACTAACTAATAAATGAAAGTGATTAAGTTAATAGCTTCAGCAGAAGTTAACTTGTAAGAGCGTATAAATAAACAAAGAATCGACGCAGAGTATCGTAGTGTTGCCAAATCGTGAAGACAGTCTAGACTATAGAGTACCTATATAGCAGCTAGGATCTTAGGAACCGTTGGCATTTTAACATCCTTTAGGCCGGCTGCACACATAATCGAACGACAAGACATTTTGACTGACAGTGTCTGTTGCGAAGAGTTTAGAATGGACAGATATGGAGTGCCAGCACACTACATCGAACAAGACAAGACAAGGCAAAAAACACGATCGAATGGTTTTTTCATGACTGGCGCTGTCTACCGAAGTTTCGTCTTTAGTCAAAAGCTGACAAACAAACTAAATTGCGCATACGCTGCGGAGAAAATTTGAACAACAGCACCACCATCGCACATCGCTTAGCTATTGCATCCGCCAGGATTCGAGGCGATTTGGAGTTGTATTGTGTCTTGTGCTTCAATGGCGTCACCGTCTGAGATTGAGGACGACCCTACATATTTTGTAGATGTAGATAAACTTTTGTCATTAGTGCAAGGTAACCCGGCAATATATAACACCTCTTTGAAAGAACACCATAATATTAATGTTATCGGTAAGATCTGGAGTGATATTGGAAACGAATTGAGCGTATCAGGTACGTTGTAATATAATATATTAATAGAAAAGTTGATATTTTGTTATTTATTTTAAGCATACTAGCAAACTGAGTTAATATAACTTATTGTAAAGAAACATATCACAATGTAACCATATTAAATACCACAGTTTTTAATGATGATTGTAGGTGTAAAAAATTAGTTAACATTTTTGCTTGAATATATATTGTCAATTTACATATTACTGTAAATTTTAGTGTCTATGTACATTAATTAAACTTACACAAACGCCATTTTTTCTTGCCATGGTACTGAGCCTGCGGGAGAATTGAAGTAAGTCATGAAATTGTCTCTAACTTTATACACAGCCTTTGCTGCTCTGGCGATCACAGTTTCTTTTTCTCTGTCACAATCTTCTTCCCTGACCATAACTTCATTATAGACATCTACTACTTTTCACTCCTTAACTCTTATGACGTTGTGTAAAACACAACATGCTAGCACAATATTTTTTGTTATGTCTGGATGACATAATATGGCCACTTCAAGAACACGGAATTTTTTGGACATCATTCCGAAGGCACATTCCACAATTCTGCGTGCTCGAGATTGTCTATAATTAAAAATTCTTCTTTCACGTGTAAGTGAAGGATTAGCATAGGGTTTGATCATATGATTGTGCAGAGCGTAAGCGTCATCTGCAACAAATACGTAAGGGAATTTGGTTGGGTTGCCATTATAGAGTTGTTTTGGTTTTGGTAAATTCAGGCTTTGGCTGTTGAACATACGTCCAAAGGTTGACGAAATGAAAACGCCAGCGTCATTATTTCTGCCTGCCTCTCCCACATCGACAACAACAAATTTCTCTTCAGCATTAACAACAGCTTGTAATATTATGGAATTGTGCGTTTTATAATTATAAAACAACGAACCACTATTCCACGGAACTTCAATACGGATATGCTTTCCGTCAACCGCTCCACAACAGTTAGGGAAATTCCACAGTTCTTCAAACTTTTTTGCAATCTTCTTCCATTCATTAGTTGTAGGCGTCGTCATCAAGTACATTGGAGATAACACTTCCCATATGACAGCACAAGTTTCAGCAACAATCTTCCCTGCTGTCGTAGCCCCTACTCGGTGATTGAAATGCATGTATTGAAATATTTCCTCCGTTGCCAGGAATCTAAAACAAATTAACCCAATTAGCCCACGCAACATGAATTTTTTTTGTTTCAGGTGCAATATGCAAGACTAAATATAGCAATTTGAGAAATTCTTACGCAAGATACGTAAGAGACTTGAAGAAAATGCCAAATGCATCAGCAAAGAAAAATAAAAAATCGCATTTGACAGAAGCCATGGATTTTTTACAACCATGGACTGGTTCTTATAGGAAGATTTATAGCAGCTTAGCATTGTCAGATACTCAAGATTCTGCAATCGCCCCAGCCCCAACCAGCAACGATGACCAGGTTGTAACACAGACACCTACTGGACAGTCACCTTCTGCACAGACACCTACTGAGTATGCAATTGGATCTGACGTCAGTGCCGGTAGCGTTGGAGGAGAATACGTACCGAAGAAAAGGAATAAAAAAACTCCGTCCGAAATGTTAGCTGCTCCGATGATAGACTTCCTTAAAGTAGCTACAGCGAGTCGAAAATTGGACGCCAACAAAACTACTGAAAACCCTATGCTTAGCTATTTCAAAAGTTTGCTACCAGACACAGACGTCCTCACAGATAGTAGAAAACGTTGTTTCAAAATACAAGTTATGGAAGTTTTAGATAAGCTTATTCAGGAACAAGAAAATGAGCAATTCGTTTGTTCTCGACCTACATCTACATCAAGTTCAAGTTACGGTCATACTCCACATGTTCATGAAACTTGTTCCCCGGTGCACATACTTTCACTCCATTCAACCATTCTATTGAAGGGCCACAGATTCAAGGAAACTTCTTATCCGGTGTACAAACTTTAACTCCAGTCAACCGAACATAATGAGCTAATGAACGAAAATAACGGAAATAGTTATCTTAATCTGAACTAAACTTATCTAATTTGAATTACTCATACATCTACAGTTCATAACAATCACGTTTCACAGTTTTCTCAAAATAATATAAGAGACATGTATTGATAATTGTGTGGATTTATGTAATTTGTAAGTACATTCAACTCTAATACATGCTGATAGTAGTTTTTTTTAATCCTTACCTTAATGTTAGCAGAAGTCTCTCCTTCGGCGTTATGGCTTCTCTCCATTTTGTGTACAGCTTTAGGATATTTCCTTGAATTTCACTCAATATGTAGTCAAAAGTTGACATTGTCATACGACAATAGTTATAAAACTTTGCAGGGTCTAACCTCAGTTCAGCAATGAAGCCAGTTAAATTTCTTTTTTGGTTTATGGGGTGAACCCAAACCTCCTTTTGAAGTCTAACAATTGTAGAAAATTCCACAATATCAGTACCGTCTCCTCCTCGTCGTCCATTGTAACAACATATAAAGTTGTAATAACTCAAATTACTTAACAACCAACACTGTTAAAAGATTGTAGGTCACTGCATGAGGTGTTGAATACAACTGCCCGGATTTCTGTTCTGTCTTGTTCGATACGACGGAAACATCATCAACGCTATCGAACAAGACAGAACAAAACAGAACCCGAAACGTCTTGTTCTGTTCTGATCTCTTCGATTATGTGTGCGGCCGGCAGGCCTTTACAGACCACTAGGATCTAGGGAGCCCACGTTAAAACTTTACCTTTACCATGTGCGCAAGCGCTTATGGAACTGGACGAGAAATATGTTTGATATTTCTTCATCTGTCTTTCTGTACAGTACAGAAGGATAGGAAAAGTTTAAAAATTATCATATCGAGAGTTAATAGTTATTATAGAAGCATTTTAATTGACATCAAGGGATGTCTTTAAAAAATAGAGTTTATGTTAATGTATTTATTGTCTGATATATTTATTGTTTTTCAGAAGCATTGAAATTATTTGTTGTTTTTATTGATTTAATCCAATTAGCACTAGCTCATAAATTATAGCTGTTTTAAATAAAGTTGAATACAATCAATTTAAAGCGTTTATTTTATTATTCTTATAATTCGAACCATTTATTATGTATAAAAATATAAATAATTCGTGTATTGATAAATATTTTTTATTAGACATCTCATATGTAATACCCTATGCTCGTTGAAAAATGTACTCTTTTTGTAAATTGTTGTCATTTATCAGTCATTGCACCAAAAAGAGTTCTGTTTCAGAGTTGAATTCTTCCGTTTCAAAGGCTTCTTTGTTCTACAAAGTCATATTTGAGGCTCTATTTGTTTGTTAATTACTTGGTGCCTTTTTTGTAGACGGTGACATTTGTAGCTGAACCGTTTGATTTCATCCATTATTTTTTATTTTTTTTATCTAACTTGATCAGAATAATTTTGCTGCTTTGACTTAGCAGTGCTAAGTGTTTCTACTAAACTTGTGACTTCTTGATCTTTTTTGCGTATGTCTATAACACGATGATAAAGAATTATTTTTCTAATAGCATATTTTTTTCATTTTTAATTACCTTCTTCAAATATTTGAATCAACTAACTATGATAGACCCATAGACAGTTAAAAATTCAACTTTATGACAAACATTTTATAAAGCTAAAATTAAATATGCCATAGAGTTTATTCAAACTGATGCCCTTTCCGGCATCTTATTTTTTTACATTTTTTAAACATGTTTCTTTTCATATATTATGTATCAAGATAAGTGTAACTATTGAAAAATATGTTTCAAGTGAAAGTCAAAATCTGTGATCTTGGTATATAAAAAAACTTTTCTGATGAATCTGTAGCAAAAAATTAACAACAGCGTTCTATTATGTTTGATATTCCTGTATAATTTAGGCTATAATACTTTCAATCACCAAAACACCAATCAATCGAACCGATATACTTACAGTAGGAATAAAGTTTTATGGTACGCCCGTCTTATATTTGTATACATTTCCATTTTTTCTCCTGTGAAATAAGTTAAGAAAATAGGTATATAGAATAATTATAATTCCATACATTTGAAAATAAAGAATTAACTGATAAACTGTGAGGATTTCACTGCAAGTACTATAGGACGGGAAATACTAAGTTGCTCATGGTATCCGGAAAATTCTTCGAAAGCAATTCTTCGAATACAATTCTTCGAAAACAATTCTTCGAAAATCAATTCTTCGAAAATGCAATTCTTCGAATAAACAATTCTTCGACTAATAATTCTTCGAATAACAATTCTTCGAAGTATCCAAAAGGAATGATGTTCAGAGATATAAATCAGGTATAATTTATCTAATCTCAAGCTTGCAACTGACGATAATCCCTTGGAAATTAGTTTTAATTTTACCCTGTGCAAGTAAATATGGATGCAGAATTGGTTTGTGATATAAATCAGGTATAATTTATCTAATCCCAAGTTTGCAACTGACCTGAGTGGGTATAAAAGGGATTGTTTTCCATAAAATAAAATTAGTTTTAATTTAACCCTGTGCAAGTAAATATGGATGCAGAATTTGTTTGTTCAGAAAAAGGAAAACGTAAATTGTTGTTCGAGGGACATTTTTATTTTAAAGATGTTGAAAAAGGTGAAAAAGTGTATTGGAAGTGCGCATTTTTTGAAAAAAGAAAAACAAACTGTCCAGCGAGAATAATTACTGTCGACGATAAAATCAGTAAAATAACAAAAGAACATAATCATATTGCTGACGCCTCAACTCGAAAATAAGTAATGATCCTCCGCACAGAATTATATCAATTGCTTCGACTACATGTTCCATAACGGCAGCTACCAAGTGTTAGCAGTATGAAACGGAGTATTCGCAATATCAGACAAAAAAATCTACAAGGACCAGCTCTTCCTACTAATAGAAGCGAAATAATATTTTTGGAGGAATATACGAAAACCTACAAAAATGAAAAATTTTTGCTATATGATGCCGGTCCAGTGGACGAGAGAATATTAATTTTTACTACAGAACAAAATCTCCAATTATTGTCTAACAGTAAGCATTGGTATATTGATGGCACATTTAAAACCGTGCCGTTATTATTCCAACAATTACTAACCGTTCACGGACTGCAACACAATTTATCGGTACCTTTAGTTTATGCACTCTTACCAAAAAAATCAGAACGAATTTATGATCAATTTTTTCAAGTACTTAAAAATTTGAAATAATCTTTAGTGCCTGCAACGATTACCACTGACTTGGAAGAAGCATTGATTAATGCCTGCAATAGTGCTTTTCCAAGTTGTAGAAAAAGAGGCTGTTTTTTCCACTTCAGTCAATGCATTTTTCGAATGATTCAAAGGAACGGATTAAAAAAACGCTATGAGACTGACAGTGAATTTGCTTTCAAACTAAAAATGTTGTGTGCTATTGCTTTTGTCCCAGTGGATGATATAGTTATGGCTTTTGAACAATTATATGATAGTGAAATATTTCCGTCAGAAGCCGAAAGTGTTATGAATTATTTTGAAGATACGTGGATTGGGCGACCAAATCGAAAACAGCGAAAACCACCACAATATCCATACGAATTGTGGAATCTATATCAAACAGTTTTGGATGATTTACCGAGAACAAATAATTCGGTAGAAGGATGGCATCGAAGTTTTGAAACACAAGTATCAGCAGTTCACCCCAACTTGTGGAAATTTATAAAATGTATAAAAAATGAGCAAAGTCTAAATGAACTTCGTGTAGAACAATATTTGAGCGGATTTGAACCACAAACACCAAGAAAGAAGTACAAAGATTGTAATCAACGAATCAAAACTCTTGTAAATCAGTATGATAAAAATAATATAATAGAATACATTACAGGTTTAGCTCACAACATATCATATTAATCTATAATATTTTTCTTACCTTGGTATTTGATAGTATTTATGTCATTTATCTGTAATTTTTACTGTAACCTTTTACTGTACTGTAAACTTTTACTGTAATTTATTAATAAAATGTTGACATAATTATAACAAATAAAAAAAGTAGTGTTTTATTTCCAGTTCCTAGGTATTCTCAAAAAAGAAAATGACCTTATAATTCTCATTTATTATTAGTATGTTCCGCATCATACGTTTATATATCATGCGAGAAATATTGATTATTGTCTAATGAAAACTTATCCCAGATTTTAGTAAATCCAAATAATAAAGCTGTCGAAGAATTATTAGTCGAAGAATTGTTTATTCGAAGAATATGGTATTCGAAGAATCGCATTTTCGAAGAATTGATTTTCGAAGAATTGTTTTCGAAGAATTGTTTTCGAAGAATTGCTTTCGAAGAAAATTCCTAGATCCGTTGCTCATATCTGTTTCTGCGTCTGTGCGAATGGTAAGTGTGGGACTATACATTGCGTTTTGACGGGAGCGTTTTAACAGGACCCGTTTGGCGGGATAGATAGAACGTATGTTTTTAAGTTAGATCGTCTATACATGTGCGGTACCGAAACGCTGACAGGACTCAACCGCGTCTTGCTGCAGTTTAGCGGGAACCGCATAGCAACAAGAACACATTCTTTCAAACGGTAGCGTTTATACAGTGCGGTTGAACGGGATTAAATTTTCTAGTTAATTCTCAAATTTGGCTTTTTAATTTGACGTTTTATTGCATTAATAGACATGTTCGACACTGATAAGTTTATTCAGTATGTCCAAGAATACTCAGCAATATGGGAAAAGGGTTGCAAGGAGTATAGTGATCGAAATATAAAAGAAAAAAGCTGGTTCAATATTGGTGGTAATATGTTTGACGACTGGGAGGAAAAAACAGATCTGGAAAAGCAAGAAAAAGGTTAGTAAACTTATTTATTAACTCCCTTTTTATATACAGGGTCTTCCAGTGAAAACTTGACTCCCCCCTCTCCCTGTAACTAGAGAACCAAAAATTTTTACAAAATTCGCTGAGACCCGTCGATTTTTGTTTTTAGGGGGAGCATTTTTGACTGTCAAGCCAACTTGATATGTTCATCCCCCTAACTCCCAGCCACCCTAACTTTAGAATTTCAAATGGAACTTCCCCACTTCCAATACATCATTTGAAAGCCCTTTTCTTTGCGAATATTTTGGCGTTTCGCATTTGAAAATCGGTTAGGATTTGACACAGTTATTAAATAAAATAAAAAACTCTGTTTTTTCAATATTAATGGTATTTCTTGATTAAACATTTGTATATATCATCTATTGAATTTAAAACATGTGATGTTGCTGAAAAGGTACGGCTCCTGCGTCCATGAAGTAGTCGGCAAAATAATCTCTTACTTCACATTCTTGATCCCGTACACTTGGTCCACAATTATCTACTTCTGTGAAAGGATAAGTTTCCGATTCTTCATAATTAACACCATCTCTTTTGCGAACAAAATTATGCAGAATACAAGATGCTTTCATGATGTCGTCAATGAAATCTGGCTCTACAAGTATAGGAGTATGAAAAACTCTCCATTTATTGGCTAGAACTCCAAATGCGCATTCTACAGAACGTCTACATCTCGAGTGTCTGTAATTATAAACTCCTCGACGAGGATTAAGCTGTTGGAAAGGAAATGGTCGCAAAAGATTCGTATGAACTTTAAATGCCTCATCGCCCACAAATACAAAAGGTTGAGGATTGGTGTTAGTGTTCGGTAAACACCTAGGTGCTGGCAAGTTTAACGTGTCAGAGTATAACTTTTTCCCTAATGGACTGTCTCTAAATACAATTGAATCTCCTTCCTTTCCATAAGCACCAACATCAATTGCTATGAAGCAAAGATTCGCATCAACAATTGCCATTAACACAACCGAGAAATTTTTTTTATAATTGAAATACTTGGATCCAGATTTCTTTGGATTTGTACAACGAATATCTTTTCCATCTATGGCTCCCACACATTTTGGAAAATTGGTTTTTTTGTAAAATGTCTCAGCGATTTCGAGCCATCTCTCCTTAGTAATATCAGGCATTTCGGTTTCTTGTAAGCAAGACCATATGGCTTGACAAGTTTCACGGACAATAACGCCAATTGTGCTTTTTGCTATATGAAATTCATATTGTAAGACAGCAAAGTTGGTACCAGTAGCCAAAAACCTAAAAAATAAATAATTTACAGTGTTTAGATATTACCCTGTGCAGGGTGTCTACTATAAAAACCGCCATACTTCAGAAGGTGATTATACAAGTAATTAAAAGAGAAATTATCAATTTTTCGAAAAAGTGTTATATTGCATTTTTTGTTCGAAATTACTTGTTAAATCACCCCCTGAAGTTTGGCGGTTTTTATAGTAGACACCGTGTATAAGAGATTGTTTTTAATGTTTGTTTACAGTGAAAGAAATGAGTGGCGACACATTCGAGACAGTTTCGCGAAATTTGTGAACCAGGGAGCTTCTGGAGATCCTGCTCCCAGTAAGAAGAAAAAATATGTTTATGCCGATGCTCTGTCCTTCTTACAGTAAAGCATTGAAAAGAGAAGGTATGTGCATTTATATGTCAATAAGGACTTTGATAATGTAAATTGTAATTTTTTTAGAACTTTTGGAAATATTGTGCACGAGGAAGATAATGATGAGACAGAAGAAATGGAAGAAGCAGCTACAAATTCTATTTCAAACGAAATAGGCAGTGCTGCTTCAAGCAACGAAATAAGCAGTACTCCATCAACATCCATAAAAAAGAAAATAAATCTAAAAAAATCAAACAGAGCGCGTAAGTCGGCAGACTGCACGTCTTTCCAGACACAATTGCTGCAAAAATTGGATGCCTCCCAAAACGCCGAAGAAGACAGAGCATTTTTGCTGTCTCTTCTCCCCAATTTGAAAAGGCTCAATGAGGAAGAAAAACTGGATTTTCGTTTGCATACCCTCCAATTCTTCAGGGACCTACGAGACAAAAATAGGCAGCAACCAATTCAGCAGCTTCCCACTCCTTTCCCATTATTTAATCATTCACAACCCTATCAATATTTTGTTCTTATCCTAACAAAAGCCGTCAACCACCACAGAACTCCTTACGTCCTACACATAACTCCTTACATTCTGCACATTCACGGTGCCCCACTGGTCAACCAACACCCCTGTTATCTCCAACCCCTTCTTCGTCGCAACTGTCACCTCATTCTAATGAGTCGTCCGTACACTCTCAACTCTCATTCCGAATACCTTAACCTCGATATATAAAATTTTATAATGTTAATATTAAAACTAGAAATAAAAAAATCTCTTCCAACTAACCTGAGTGTTATTGTCAATCTTTCCTCTGCACATATTGGGTTCCTCCAATGAGAAACTTGTTTTGTGATATAAGGACGTAATGCATTTAACAATTCATCAAACGAGTTAATTGACATTCGGTAATATCCAAAAAACTTAACTTCATACTTTCGTATGTCGTTATAAAATATTGAAAATCTTTCACTTGTTTCACGATTAGCATGAAAGGGATGAACGCTATATCTTCTTTCGATTGGTTTTCTAAGTAGGCCAGTAGCTTCAAGGGCACAAACAATTTTAATATTCGATAACATTATTTTTATCGAACCACCTACTTTACCGAAAGCTACAAAGAAATGACTCAGTCGTACGGTTTTTAGCGGGATAAACGATGGATGTATGTCCCGATGAAATTAATCCGGCTGAACGGGTCCCGTTTAGCCGCTCCCGTTAAAAACGCAATGTATAGTCCCACACTAAAGGAGAAAATTACAGTGGGACCCTTAGATCCGAGTTTACAAACCTACGGCAATTTTTTTTTTTAGTCACGGGGGGGTTAGGGTTCAGGTGCCCTAATTGTTGCCGCTCAGCCATTGATTGGCTTATTGTGCACTCCCCTAACAGGTATTAAGCAGAGTCCCATCCTAAATTCTTAGCGAACATTGAGATACGTCGGACTATGTTTTCCTGCATTCCCTCCTGATTTGTGCCTGGAGAAATATCTAGACAGGAGGCTCGCCTTCTGCACAGGGCAGGGCAATCGAAGACCACGTGCTTTGCGTTTTCCTCTGCTTCTCCACACATCCTACAATGGGGGTTTGTTATTTCAATCCCCATTTTCTGTAACCTACAGCAATAGTACTTTTCATCACATGACAAGCGCAAGCGCAGCCACCATATTGGACGAGCGGGAGTTTAGTTATATTTTTAATCATAGGATTACGCATATGCAGGGTATCCATGGATGGGGTATCTTATAGGTGAAAAATGAATAAATATTAGTTTTATTGAAAAATGTCATTCTTGATAAAAAGTTTTGCTTGTTCTGAAACCCCATAAAATGAAATAAATTCAAGTTTTTCAAAACCCGTCTCATTTTATAGCCAGTTTTATGAAGTTCGAAAATAATGTATTAATCTAGTGGGTGACGTTTACGATGTACAAAGTAACTGTCAACTTTTATAAATAATTTTCTAATTGTCGTCATTCCCTGCGATCTTTTATAGCCACTGCTAAACTGCATTTTTAACGCCATCTATTCGCTTGGAAGGTTACTAACGACATCAAAATGTCAGCAGTAAAACAATAACAAATGGATCAGTATATGAGAGACTTTGACAGAGTTTTATTGTATTTGTCATTTTTTAAAGAGAAATAATTTTTAACTTGTAGATGACTTTACTGTAGCACAAAGAAAAGCCAAAAAGGCTTTAATTATAATAGACCTTTCGTCTAGTTCCGATATTTACAAAGGACAGGGATCAAGGATACTGAAAAAAAATACAAGGTATATATCTCATCACTCTAGTTCTGATTCAGACGAGAGTCCCTCATTGAATCGTAACATTTATCCTGTTTTTAAACCTACACCACAAACAAAATGTAAGTATTTAAAGAAATTAATTAGAATATTTTGTGCAAATAATATATTTTTCAGTATTGTATAAAAAGTCGGGGAATTATAAATCGGGTAGTACTTCTGCAGATATTCAAGTGGAATCTATTGCCGAAACTATGAGGTCTGAAGCTGAAGGAATTTCCCTTGAGATTAATTAATCAAATGATATGGCGAGAATAATTTTAATTATTTTTATATGTAATCATATTTTAGAATTTAAAAGGTTGATGATAGATGAAATATCTCAATTAAATTTAAAAATCAACACTTTAATTGAAAGCGTTGGCACTCTCTTGGAAACACAAAGAATTCCGAGTAACCTGCAAGTAACGTCGTTTGAAAATAATGTGAAAACGTTATATGAAAAAATTCCAGTAATTCGACATTCGACACATATTTTTAAAATCCAAATTCAACGTACTGATAGTACTGGAAAAGACCAACTGCCCCAAGGAACGAGAAATAGTGAAACACATAGATGAAACAAAACTTAAAAATAAAATCAGCAAAAAATCTTGGGATTTCTCATACTTGAATCCAGATCCTAACTATGCAACAAATACTTTGAAACACTTCAAAAATATATAGACGACTGTACATATACAAAAAAATGTAAAAGGAAAAACACGAAGATCGCCCCTTGGATGACAAATACACTACAAAATACACAATGTATATCGGAAAAAAATTAGTGTTTGAAATACATTGGAATCCATTATATTGTATCATATGTGTAATATTTGTTAGCACATGCTATTATCAATAAATTATTCTTATCTTAAGTTTGAGAAGAAAATAAAGAAAATCACCTGTACATACCATTTTATAAACAAAATTTTATATAAAATTTTTGAAACCATTAGTCGACATTCGTCTTTTAATAAACCATCCTTAATAAAAACGGATAAAAGCTTTAAACAACTTTTTGAAACAACCTATCCTACTTTTAAGCCAAAATAAAATAACAGGTTGTTTCAAAAAGTGTTTAAACTTTGTGTGACTGTTTTTATTTGTTTATTTAAGAAAAAACAGTATAGGCATAATTTAAAAAACCTTCAGTATTTGCCTGGCTTGCCATCTAGTAGTAGCTAGTAAACTGTGACTAATCATGCAGGTCTCTTCCTTTATTTTTTCCCTGTTAGTACAGGAGATTCCATTCTTCCCCGTATTAAAAGTATTTATTTATGATTGTCGTTCTTTAAGAAATATTTGACAACAATTAACTATTCAACAAAGATTATATCTTGTTAAGTGTTATGGTATTGGGGAAGTTTCGTACCAGTATGCAATTGCAAAATTTCACGAAAAATATCCAGATGTACCCATAACGCGGTGTGGATTAAAAATATTAATAAAGAAGTTTGATGAGACAGGATCTGTTCAAGACAAAAAGAAATTGAAAAAGACGTACGTTGAGGAGGATGATGCAGCTAGTGCCCTAGATATGTATTCGTTAAGGGAAAATCCTAAGTTGAGTCTACGAAAAAGAGCAGTGGAGGTTGTTTTTTGTAAGAGTCACTACAGAAAACATTTAAGCAAAACAAAATTCATCCATTCAAACCGAAATTTATTCATACCTTACAAGATTATGATTATGACACAAGGTTAGACTTTTGTGCGATGATTGGTTAAAAAATTACGCATGACCGATTCTTTCACAAACATATTTTATTTTCTGATGAAGCAACGTTTACAACAAACGGAGTCGTTTCTTCCCCAAATTGTCGATATTGGGCTAGTGAAAACCCGAGCTACAGGATTAACTGTAATATTCAATTTGAACGATGAAATGAAACAATATAGTTTGTTTAAATCTTCATTTATTTGAACTAAAGTTCAATTTAAACTTGTTGACGCGTTTCACTAACACAGTAGCTTTGTCAAAACGAATGAAGGTAAAATGTCTTAATATATACAGTGCTAAATCTATTTACTAAGGTTAACAATGGTATTGAAAGAAATTACCTGGAAATTTATTCACTACAAACATTCCTAAGCTATCTTCTAGGTAAAGAGGTTCAATAAAGGAGACTGATTGATGTCTATTTGGTCGTTAAGGAGATTACCTGAATATTTATTAATTTAAACTAAAGGACTTACCGACTACATGGAGAATTTCAAAATTTCGGTTGAAAATGTGTTGGTTTTCTGATAAATGATTTGAATTGTTAGAATCTAATTTTTTGTTGTCATAGCTACGTTTGTGTTCCGAAATTTTAGTTTTAAAATTTCTAAAAGTTCTACCGATATAAATTTTATCACAATTGTCATTACCACATTTTAATTTATAAACTCCTGATTTGTTTAATTTTGAAGATTTAGATTTATTATTTTTACCTTTTTACATTTCCGAAAGAATATTATATATTAAAAACCAACAATTTTATTCAGGCAAGCAATTTTGAGACCCTTAAAAAAGACCCAACTAATAAATTTCAGAGAGAATAAAAATTAGCAGTAGATAACGTTAAATCAATAATTAACGATAAAGAACAATATAAATTATTTTTACCCAATCCGCAACACCCTGAACTTTATTCATTACTTAAACTCCATAAAGAGGGGTACCCAATCAGGCCAGTTGTTTCTTATTTCACAGCACCTTCATTCAAAAGATTCTCATAGATGACATTTCTAAATATTGTTCATTCATACCGCGATTTTCAGTTAAAAACTCAACGGAATTAATTGATAATATTCAAGATATAATACTACCCCATAATTCTAAATTCATATCGTTCGATGTAACAAATCTATTCCCTAGTATACCTCCTAAAGAAACTATATCTCTTGTTGATAACTTGCTGACATACAATAATGTTAATCCTATAATTCACTTTGATATCATTACTTTATTAAAAGTGTGTTTGAATCATAATTATTTTCATTTCAATGGAGAGGTTTATAGCAGTAAAGATGGTTTGATTATGGGCAACCCTCTCAGCCCCCTACTAGCAGAAATTTTCATGGATAATATAGAAAAAATAATTGATGAACACCCCCTCAGTAAAAAATGTATGTACTGGCACCGATATGTGGACGAAATTTTAGCTAGCTTCATCGGTACAAATAGACAATTAGAGAGCTTCATTACTTACATAAACTCGATTCACAATAATATCAAATTTACCGTAGAACTTGAACAAAATAAGTCTATAAACTTTCTTGACCTTACAATTTCAAATATAAGTAATAAACATGATTTTTCAATATTTCATAAACCATCACATACAGATATTACAATTCATAATACTTCGGTCCACCCATTCAGTCATAAACTAGCAGCTTTCAATAATATGATACACAGACTCTTAACAGTCCCATTAAATATTAATAATTATACCAAAGAATTAAATATCATAAAACAAATAGCAGTTAATATTAATTACGATCCAAATTTCATTGACAATATCATAAATAAAAAGATAAAAAAAACAGACTTTAGAACAAGTATTCCATTCAGATAAAAATAATAAACCATTTAAAAGCTTAACATACTTTGGAATACCATCCTTAAAAATTTAATCATTTTTAGAAACTTTAGACATGAATATTTCCTTTAAAACTGATCACAATTTATCCAAATTCATTAAAAACAATAAATCTAAATCTTCAAAATTAAACAAATAAGGAGTTTATAAATTAAAATGTGGTAATGACAATTGTGATCAAATTTATATCGGTAGAACTTTTAGAAATTTTAAAACTAGAATTTCGGAACACAAACTTAGCTATGACAACAAAAAATTAGATTCTAACTATTCAAATCATTTATCAGAAAACCAACACATTGTCGACCCAAATTTTGAAATTCTCCATGTAGTCGGTAAATCCTTTAGTTTAAATTTATTAGAGGCCCTAGAGATTACCAAAAATAAATATATCCTTAACGACCAAATAGATATCAATCAGTCTCCTTTATTGAACCTCTTTACCTAGAAGATAGCTTAGGAATGTTTGTAGTGAATTAATTTCCAGGTAATTTCTTTCAATACCATTGTTAACCTTAGTGAATAGATTTAGCACTGTATATATTAAGACATTTTTATATTTTACCTTCATTCGTTTTGACAAAGCTACTGTGTTAGTGAAACGCGTCAACAAGTTTAAATTGAGCATTAGTTCAAATAAATGAAGATTTAAACAAACTATATTGTTTTATTTCATCGTTCAGTATGGATCTTCATCAAGTAAAAGCCTCATCTATTCAATATTCAATTTACTAAAAAAGTTAATGTTTGGTATGCGGTTTTACCGGATCGAATAACCGGACCGTGTTTTCTGGAAGATATATTGAATCAGGAGGTATGTTTGTATTTGCTGGACAACTTCTTAATACCTGAATTAAAAAATATTCCCTTGGAGCAAAGGCGTAAAATGTACTTTCAACATGATGGATGTTCGTCACATTCAACTAATTAGAGGATGGCTGGATGAATATTTTCCTGGGCGATGAATGGGTGTTATGGACCAAATTTTTTCCATCCCGATCCCCCGATTTAACTATTTTAGATTTTTTTATGGGGATACTTAAAACAAAAAGTTGAAGCAAATAATTTAAACCGTAATATTGAAGACTTGAAACAAGCTACCATTGATGCTGTTAACGAAATTACCCCAGAAAAGCTGCGAAATACTTAGCAGTAGGTATTGTTTTACTGTAAGAGAACGGACGATTTACCCACACTGTTGCTAACTGTTACCCTGAGAAAAATGGTATATGTCTCAAAATTTCTCTTAAAGAAGCCATTTTGGAAGTAATTCATGATTTTCTTCAACAATATACAAAGCTAGATTGTGATTTCTCACTTTTTTAATGAATAGTCAGAAATGCAGCCGACTATTTTATATAGGTATAAAAGAATTTTATATTGAATCTGGGTTCTATTACAATGTTAAAAATGTAACAAATAAATGGGGAATAAAAATCATCACTATGACATATTTATGTACTTTTATTCAATGAATAGTTTAAAGTGACTGCGTGTGGGTGCGTTTCAATGCATTAGATTTGAAGCGTTTTATTAAAACTATTTAATAGTGCAGTAGATCAACGTTGATAGTTTAAAAGCTCTCGGTAAATGTACCTATCTAGTCTTACTTCATGAAATATGTTCATTATAAATGTAAATCGGCAGAACAAGTTTCACAATAGTGATCCTCATAGGTTTCACATTTGTATATTAACTAATGGTTCCTGTTTCTTTCTTAAAATACGAATCGTAGCATTTAAAAACATTTTGACATGATTCAAATACGCTTATTTCATAGAGAACGTTCTACTTAAAATGACAAATGCCAATAAACAATATTGCTTGCCATTAATTAATCATTGTTGGTCGAAAAATTCTCAAAAAATAATTTCCATATCTTCAAAATTGTTATATAATGTTATTGCTTAATTATAATAAAAAATCTTCTCCCCAAAACCAATTTCATTTTTTTAGTCTGATTTGTTTTATATATTCCATGTTATTGTATATACTCCGTTTTTAAAAGGCATGGAGTAATAAATCACTCATGTTGGCCGGAACCATAGGCGTACCACATTTTGTGATTTAAAAAAAGTTAAGGCTTCTAAAATTATCTCATTTCCGAAAATAACCGTTTTGTAATATTATTTAAAATGAAATTTCAAATTATCAATAATATAATAAACTGTGGATTATATCACTGACATCAATTTTCCAGAAAATTAATTATTATGTATAAAAGGGCGTAGACGAGTCCCTCCACTAAGCTCCAGGTAGTTATAATCCTACAAACAATAAATAATAAAATAAATGTTAATAACAATTTTATACAAATACATATATATATATATATATATATATATATATATAATCAATGAAAGGATTAAAGAATAACGCGTGGAATATAAAACAAAAACAGAATTAGCGGGCATATCACGCAAAAGAGGTTACAGAGAATGAGTGGTAACCGTAGACATGCATGTTTCTGGCTCATTAGCCTTCATCGGTACGGCATAACCAAGAGAAGGTGTACAACTTGGGAGCAAGGATGTTAATTGAAACATGAGAAAACACAAACAACGGATTTCAATGAGCCAGAAACATGCATGTCTACGGTTACCACTCATTCTCTGTAACCTCTTTTGCGTGATATGCCCGCTAATTCTGTTTTTGTTTTATATTCCACGCGTTATTCTTTAATCTTTTCATTGATTATTTGTCTATTTCCAGGGTCAGAAGGTTTAGACAGGAGAGCTATAGACGCCTCCGTGTCTCTGTTGGTTGTTGTCTTGAAAACTCGGGATCTTCCATTTGAAGGCGCAAATGTGCGTTTGGTTATCTTGTTGAAATCCGTTGTTTGTGTTTTCTCATGTTTCAATTAACATCCTTGCTCCCAAGTTGTACACCTTTTCTTGGTTATGCCGTACCGATGAAGGCTAATGAGCCAGAAACATGCATGTCTACGGTTACCACTCATTCTCTGTAACCTCTTTTGCGTGATATGCCCGCTAATTCTGTTTTTGTATATATATATATATATATATATATATATATATATATATATATATATATATCCAACCACATTTGCCGATTATTTCACCCAATTAGCAGGTAATTGAAGAAACTTGACAAACAGGTAGCTCAAAAATGGTTTTATTATTGTGAAATATAGTCTTTTCAGTTCTAAGAAAATGCCCCCATAATACAATGTACTTACTAGAACTTTTCAACTATAAAAGTAGCGGAAAGGTTGAATATTTTCAATTTACAGTTCATCTGTTCTGGAGAAACTGCTGTGTTGATTGATTTCCCCATTATTACTGTTATTTGTTATTATTTTTTACCGTTATTGTTAACTGGTGTTTATTTTTGTTCATCTATACAAGTTCTCTTCTTATCACACGAGACAAACACCTAACTACACCTTCCAACTATATAGTGTTCCAACCAAATTGGACCAGATATGGAGGATTTATCACCATCTAAGCGACCTAAAGTTGGCCCATTGTCGCTGAACGAAAAAATCTGATATTAAATTGCTATTCCTCGTTGAAGAACGGAGAAATTAGAAGAAAAATCATGAATTTGACAGGATGTGTTGATGAAACTGTGGAGATTACTGCAACAATGATGGGTGTTTCAAAAACAACAATTTATAATTTAATGAAGGAGAAAAAAATGGAAACATCACAGACCCAGCAAAGTCCCCAGGCCGACCCAAACTTGAAATGGATGACGACTTGAAGAATGGAATAAGGCGTAAGGTGCATGCTTTTTTCTTTAGAAAAGAGATCCCAACTCTCTCCAAAATTATGAAGAAGATTCAGATTTTCCGAAAATGTCTCGAAGTACATTATGGAAAATTTTGAAGGAACTTGGATTTGAATATAAAAAAAATTATCGGAACGCAATGTTGATTGATATAGACGACATTGTCATTTGGAGGAGGAGTTATTTGCACAATATTTGAAAAGCAAGAATAGATCAAAAACGAATTTATTATTTGGATGAGACTTGGTTAAATGAAGGTCATACTGTTTCAATGTTTTGGCAAGACACGAATGTCAAAAGTCGGAGGCAGGCAGCTCTTGAAGGGTGGTCAACAGGCCTCAATCCACCACCAGGAAAAGGACGTCGACTCATCATTACTAATATCGGAAGTGCCGAAGGTTTTGTTAAAGGTGGATTGTTGTGCTTTGAGTCGAAGCAAACCGGAGATTATCATGAAGATATGGATGCAGACGTTTTCGAAGAATATTTCTCACAAATGTTAGATCTAATTCCAACGGGCTCAGTCATTGTTATGGATAACGCAAGTTATCACTCCAGGTTAGTGGCGAAATTACCTTCAACTGCATGGCGAAAACAAGATATCCACGATTGGCTAACCTCGACAAATATTCAATGCCCAGATAACCCGCTGAAAAATGAGCTCTTGCAACTGGCCAATTCACATAAACACAAATATAGTAGATACGTTGTAGATCAAATGGCATCAGCGCGTGGTATAACGGTGCTGAGGCTTCCTCCTTATCACTGTCAACTCAATCCCATAGAATTAATATGGGCCCAAGTGAAAGGGGAAGTTTCAAGAAAGAATACGACATTCAAAATGAGTGACGTAAAAGTTTTATTCGAAGACGCGTTAGGTAACGTAACCAAAGAAAACTGGAAGAAATGTGTTGAACACGTGATACAAGAAGAACTAAATATGTAGGAAATGGATCATATAAGTGAACACATGATTGAACCATTTATAATCAACTTTAATAATGGAAGCTCAACAGAATCGTCTGATTCTGATATATAGACTAGTTTTTGTGTTAGTTATTACTATTATTTGTTAGATTTTTTTTTATAAATATTACATTAATTCGTACTTTGTTCCTGCATTTTTCTTTTTTCCTCTCCTATTGTAAACGGTATATTAGTAGTAAAGTTGATACCTACTGCAAAAAAATTTGCTATTTTTTATATAATATTATATGTTTATTGTTTATTCATAGGAACACAAAAAAATGTGTTTTTATTGAATCGATATTGTGAACTTTTTTGAATAGTTTTCGTAATTATAATTTCATAGTGCCTTCATATTCATATACCAAGTTTGTTTTGTCCTGATTGCACGCCTCTGAGGATTAAATTGTTTATTTGTTCATTCAAATACAATAGAGCGACCCTTTCAATACAATAGGCGACCCAACCGAAGACAGAGTTACCTGAAATTCGTAACAAATGAGAAATTTTAGTACAAAATTAGATAAACTTCGGAGATATTTTATTATACACCCTGTATCGGTTGTGCATACCTAATGAGCTTTTATTACTCCATGCCTTTTAAAAACGGACTATATCTAGTATTTTCAAATATTTCTGTGTGATAACGAAGATCGAGAGGAACTGAGAGTGATTAACATTGCAGCAGCTATTATTCGACGTGAGATCAAGTCCAAAAGCTACGACTATTCTCAGTTTCCAACAATTGAAGAAATTTGTAAAGGAGGAGCTGCACTGGCACTTGGAATGCTCAATGTTTTGATAACTGAAATCGTACAGCTTACTTCCAAAATATAAGCACCCGAGAAAATTTAAAGGACGAAACAAATTACTGAAAGGAAAAAAAACTACCATATGTCACAGTATAATAATCGCTATACGTCCAAGATCATTTTTGTCCCCTATCCATTTTGGATCGGGTGTTACGTTGCACAGAAAAGTTGGTTCGAGGGTCTTGATCGATAACCTGTGCAATTTAGGTGTTTCTGTACCTCACAAAGAAGTTTTAAAATATGAGAGATCGGTTACTTCCCAAGAGAGCACAGGAATTGACAACGGATACGTGTAATTGGTTTCCGATAACGCAGACTATAATGTCCACACCCTAGATGGCCATAACGCGTTTCATGTCACGGGTGGAATTGCTTGCATGACACCTAAAACCACTTTTCAGGTAGAGGACAATGTATATAGAAAGAATGTTACTGCTCTTGCTGTTGAAAACGAGGCCTGTTTGATTTGAGGACTTACACAGCCCCCAGTACATCTAGCTTTTCCAAAATAGTTGCTTCAAATATGGCTTCCCTGAAAATAAAGCCACTTTCACTTGAACATCGCCGAACACTTAATTTTTTTGATTGAGCGGTACCTGGTTGGAGTCCCATCAAAATTTAAACCTGGTTGGGGTGAGTGCCTGGAAATGATGTATGCAACTAGAGAGTTCCAAACTTTCGCTATAGTCCCTCTTCCATTCACCAACTTGGCTCCTTCTAATTTGTCAAAAATTTATACGGCTCTTCTTCAAGCTACCACAAAAGGGACGAGCAATGGACAAAGCATAACAATGGTGACTTTTGATCAGCCTTTGTACGCTAAAGCTCGTGAAATAGTAGCAGCATTGGTTTCATTATGACAGGAAGGGGCGTGGAGGAGTTGTACAGTACTGTCTATGCCAAAAACAGTGTTCAACTAATGATGAACGGGACAACTTACTCCAAGGTCGTTCATACTGTAATGTTTTTCTTATTTGTTTAAACAGTAAAACGGTGGGGATACATTTTAAACACACGGTATGGCTACTTATTAATTTATTTAAACACTAAACTACTCAACACTTCACTGTTGGCTATTTCGGTGTATTCTTGTTTATTTGTCGCGATCACTTTATCAACTAAACTAACTCTTCCTGGCCGGTCCCTTATGTATTAGTGCCCTTTTCACTAGAGAATTCTAGATTGCGGCTTACACAAAAACAATTGGCTTTCTGGCATTTTCTAGATCAGACTGGTCACAAAAACAATGTCTAGATAAGATAGTCACAATCATAAACAATTCTAAGAATCCTTGCGCGTCCGCTATAATTTTAACTTTCATACCTGGCTTAGACAGAGTCGGATTTGGGGACTATACCAGTGTGCTGTTTCGTAACAATACCATCTTCCTAGTCGAAGAGGCACTCATTACTGTATATTTAGAAACTAGTGAATATTTCATTAGTGCGGATTAAGATGAGCTTAACTCTATGTATTCAACTTTCAAACGTGGTAATGTATCTTCTGAAGATATTAGGCAGTCAGTTGAAGTGAAGAAGTTTGTAGAAATTTTGGAAAACCAACTTCAACGTTCAAAAGTTTCAGGACGAACACAAAAACTGTGAATTATTTCATAGATATGTGTGAGCTTGTTCGAATCTTTATTAGAGCTTAGAGGAGTGGCGACTTCCTCTTTCACCTTCACTGTCTTTATTAAATGCTTCCCATGTGTGTTGTAAGGATATTCATTCTCAATGCGGCATTGTCCAGGGAAATATGGCCTAGGCATGTGGAAGCCTCTTCTCTCAAAAGTCAGCCATGAAAAATAAATTTCGGTTTTCTACTGCACCTCCGTTTTAAGTTTTAGTCAAAATTTCGACATATTAGCCTGATCGTTCTTCGAAGAGAAAAACAACTACTTTCCTGGCTAATACCGAAATTTATTTTTCATATACACACACCTCGTATTTTATGAAATTTTAATTCATTTTATTTATATATATATATATATATATATATATATATATATATATATATATATATATATATATATATATTCAATCTAATTTATAGTTGTATTATAGTTGATATATGAATATAACGATATACAATTATTACTTGTCGACGTTTTCACAATTTGTGATTGTAGCGACACTCTTGTACACACACCTTTAGTAGCGTACGTAACCTAATTTACTTTTGACAGTAGTTGTCAAACAATGTCCGGCCAAGATAAATATTAATTTCTGGATTTAGAAAGATAAATTAATTCACAATATACTTAATCACTCTAATCTCAGGGTGGGATCAAAAGTTTTTAAATAATAATAATTCAAATTTTGTAATTTTCAAATATTATTCCAATCAAATATTATTCTATATTCCGAATCTCGTTTAACTGTTTTTTTATATAATAAAAGGCACTTGAATTATTTTATGACATTTACAAATTAATTGTCACTGGAAATTAAGCAAATGTCACTGATTAAATCAAAATTACTATAGCATGCAAAATGTTAAATACGTTGAAAATAGATACTGAATAAATACCACAGTGAGTTGGAATCAAAATTATATATTATATAATCAGATAACAAATTATAAAAGTTTTATTATTTCCCAAAATATTGTAAACGAAACAAAGATAATAATTTCTACCAATCTTAATATTACTACAACCTATTCTAGAACTCGACTAATTGTAAATTTTTTTATGCAAAAGTTCAACTCGTTTAATATACCCTTGACGTATATCAATGTCAAATAACGCTAATTTGTCTTCAAATTGTCTATTCAAAATTTTTCACTTGATGTAAGATCTTTTATGTATAACGTTAATTTGGTTTAGCTAATATTATTATTCTATAGATGCATCTTATTTCGAAATGTATTTAAAAGGCCTGTTAATTCTCGAGAAATAATTTTAAACTGGAGTGGACTCACCAAATAGGACAGGAAAATTCGTACGTATTCTAAATGTATTTAGAATTCTGCAAAACTTTCTAAATATCTTATTTAGAAACTGGAACCACTTGCATTTGATAGGATGCAATTCTTCTATGAATTATGCACGCACTGGCTTTACAAAGTATGGCTTTATAATCTGATTGTATAGTTATAATTTTTATTAAATTCTCAACAAAATTTGAGACAACTCTTATCTCGATGTTGTCTCTTGGGGGTTTCAAATTCAACTAACTAAACTTTTTTCAAATAAATAAATCTCTTCGCCTGTGGTTATGAAAAATTCCCTATAACAAAGAGAGATTTGAATTCTTTTATTACCATTGTAAGTCTGATAGCAGAGACATCTGTATTTTAAAATTTCAAATATATTCTCCAAATTGTAATATAATCTGTCTATCATTAAATATATTCTACATAAACGTCATCCGAAAATTAAAATGTCAAATTTGATTTGTATACCGAATCTTTGAAAATTATTGATTATACATATAATACAGTGTGTATCGAAAGTATTGCATACAAATATGAATAGTTTTCCTTATTTTAATGTTTCTTTTACATTTTAAATAGAGGAACTGTATTAATATATATAACCAAAAACCAAAAGTTGGCAGTTTTTGGTTTTAGATCAGAATGGGATTCTATGAAGAGATTGCCCGATCCTACGGACGGGAAGTCTCATTAAATTTGAAACAATGGGTTAATTTTTCGAACAAACTCAATAAAGCAAAGAACAGGAAATTATTTATATTAAACTGTAGAAAACATGGGGTTTATACACAACACATCCTACACAACACTGACAGAACTGTTTCTTCATTACTTACACAGGATGGAAGTAATTTGCGGAGAGTGGAGGATTCTAACAGAAAGTTAAAAAATAAAATTTTAAATATTGAAATCGGTTTAATTTGCGCATGAGTATGTCAATAAACTGTCAAAGATCAAAGATCTTGAAAAGCAAAGAATCAGATATAAAAAGTAATATCCCTTCAGGAGTTTGGAATGAATTTTATCATAGACAATAAATAAAATTTAATAGAGAATTCAATAAAATTAAATTCAGAAATATTAATAAACTTAGAAATCTAGAGAAAAATACTGACAATTTCAGTACAGGATAATTGGTTAAGAAATTTGACAGACGTTGATATACCCATGGAAGTCAGAAATTTTCTTTCATTGGGTCATAAATTTGGTATACCTCCTGATATTACTCAAATAGAAATTAAAAACATTTCAGCAGACATTGAGAATCATTTAAATGGAATCAATGACAATTAACGAAAAGACATAGTCAGGGCAAAAATAACTAATAACATTACTAATTTCTTATATCAGAACAAAAAGAGCACGTCATATTTAAATTCATTGTACGAAAGGTCTCGAAGATTTCTGAAAAACCATCCAGAATTGATTGTCACTAAAGCTGATAAAGGCAATGTTACAGTAAACTGTAACACTGTTAAAAAATGATACTTACTATCAAAAAATTAGTAACAATCCTAATTCAACAATATTACAAAAATCGCAAACATTGGTTAGGAAGTTTTCCGAATTTTTCGATGACGAAGATAGAAAACGATTAAAAATGAGCTCTTCTGTTATGGACTACCAAAGATTCACAAAGAAACATTAAGTTTACGCCCAATTATCTCATCTATAGAATCACCTAATGAGAAAATTGCACAATTCATAACTGATGAACTTACAATATCTTATAATAGTAATAACAGGTTTTTCGTCAGAGACTCTTTTGAATTTGCTAAGTTTATTCAAAATTATCAGTTACCTACCAATTACGTAATCATTAGTTTAGATGTTGTGTCGCTTTTCACTAATATACCGATCAATTTAGTAAAAAATAGTATTACCAAACATTGGAATTCCATTTAGGATTCTTGTAGATTAAATATTGACCAATTTTTGGAATTAGTAGACTTTGTGTATAGCACTTCTGTTTTTGCTGTTAATGATGAATATTATAAACATTGGTACACCAATGGATAGTTCTGTATCACCCATTTTTGCGCAATAAGTCATGGACGATTTGATCACTGAGTGTGTTGGAAATTTACCTTTTGATATTCCTTTTTTAAGAAAATATGTAGATGAAATCATCACAGCTGTTCCTGAAGATGGTGTCGAAACCATTCTTAACATTTTCAATTGTTACAATCAATACATACAATTCACAGTAGAAAATGAACTTAACAGATGTGTACCATTTTTGGACACAAAGTTAATAAGAACCAATGAAGGCAGAGTGATACTTGACTGGTACGTGAAACCTACTAGTTCGGGTAGATACCTCAACTTTAAGTCAAATCACCCCTACAAAATGAAGGTTAACTTAGTGTTAGGGATGAAGAACAGAATTAAAAAAATATCACATCCAACATTACTTAATAAAAACCTTAAAATATTGATTGATACGCTTCAAAAAAATAGTTATCCTATCAAACTTCTCAAAAGGTTGATTTACAACACTCCCGGTGAGCATACGGTTAGTCATATTAATAGTAATGAAAATGAATAGGATGCTAATTTCAATAATACACAACAGGTTACTTTTGGATCATTTCATTATGTTAAAGATCTGTCAGAAAAAATCATCAAAGAATTCAAGGGGACCAATGTAAAAATTGCTCAAAGAACATCCAAACCTCTGCAGTCTCCTTTTACTCAGTTAAAACAACCGGAGGATTACCTTGTAAAAATTGTAACAAAAAGTATGTAGGAATGACATCTCAAAACTTGAAATCACGTTGTGCTCAACATAAAAGCGATGTAAGGTTAAAAAAGCGGAAATGTGAATTATCAGAACATGTTACAGATGAGTTCCACCATATAGATTTTGATAAAGAGAAGATTCTTGATGTAGAAAGAATTTATAACAAAAGAAAGTTTTTAGAAATGTATCATATTAATAATATTGATGAACAAATGAATAGAAGGTCTGACAATGAGTCACTTAGTAAGATTTATACATATTTGTTACACTTTAATAATGTCCACTCCGGTAGCGAGGAAATTGATTCCCAAATTAGTGTTTTGAGTTAATGGTTGACTGAGGTGACAGGTCAGTCGAGTGTTGACAATACAAACATTATTTAATATTTCAGTTTAAAAGGATTTTTTACATTATGGCTAGCACAGCTCAGTTGCGAATGCAGATGATTTCCAAACAGTCGGGCCTTAACGTGAGAGGTTAGGTCCTTTCCATGTGTTATAACTTACAGATCTTACACCACTTTTCCTAGCCGACGTTATTATTGTTAGGGTAATGTTATATAATTAGTATTGCTTTTCATGGAAATTAACATCAGACGAAAGTGGAGATCGTCAGTATTTGCGGGTGGGTTTTGTTTGGCTTTTTTATCTAACAATAGTTAATGCTGGGATGAGTTCACAGTTTGGGAATACCGAATGTGAGAGGTTTGAGTGTTCACTGACTGTTGACTTATTTCGTCATCCCAATTTTTTACATTTTGCAAAAGACAGATGGCAGCTGTTTGACAATAGTATGGTTAAATTTAATAGTGTAATTTTTCAATCTCATCGTGATCGCAGGTGTGGACATTGATCTATTATTGTTTTTCTTTGAAGTTTTCACCAAGCAACCAAAAAAACATAACAGTATTTCTTAGAAATTTAGATTTTTGTTAAACATTTTTACTTCAACCTTTCAATTGCCCCCCGTAACACTACCTTTCGACAGCATTCGATTTCACGTTGAAATATATATTCAACAAAATCAGTTTATTTCTTGTTGTACGTCTTTTGGTTTTAAAAAACAGGAAAAAAATCCTGGATCTCATTATTATATGTAGGTGAGAAACTAGATTTAGTCGACATTTTTGTCTTTAGTGGATGAAGGTTTTCCTGCAATTTGTGAAATGTGAGTTTAATTTCAAATCAACACTACAAGTAAGTCGTAATGATTTCAAAAATTATTTTCATTATTAAATTAACCGGTTTTTTCTTTCTGGTTTCTTATAGCCTTTGAAAATGGAGACAATGCTCTTCGAAAGCTTAGGTAATGTACTAATTGATTCACTTTATCTCTAACTTGTAGAGTTTTTTTGGCTGCTATCCCCACGAGTTTGAGGGTTTTTCAACAAAGACCACTCTTTGAAGTTTTATTTTGTAACTAGTCAGTCGTGACTAACTGCCAACTTTTGGTTTTTGGTTATATATATATATATATATATATATATATATATATATATATATATATATATTGACTGTCTCGACCCTTACTTCGTGGAATATGCTCATATTAGTGTTTTTAAATGAAACTCAAGGTCTCTAGTTAATTCCACAATATAATACAAGTTATTGAAAATTCTAAAAAATTGACAATTGTTTCGATAAATCAATATCATCGTCAGAATGACAGAAGTTACATTTCATTTTATGCCTACCTGATGTTTAGTAGTTAATTTTGGCTAGACCAAGAAGTAACCTAACTTGTGATTGGCTTAATATATGTTTATAGAAAAAAGAAGAAGATGTGATATTACAAATATTGAAGCTTAGATATTATTAGCCCTATGGTGATATCCTGGATATCATTTTTCCAATTAAGATCAGTATAACTGTGCAATGATATAGAAAACCAGGAAAACTATATCTGCTGATCTTTACAATTATCACTTAAGAAGACAGTTTATTAGTGGAGAATTCCCTAGATTTAACTGTTCATTGACAACTTCATATTGTGGGTTTCTTAAATGTCTTCTAATTTCCAGTTCTTCAAGGAAATCCAGCTCTTGTTTCTTTTCACAAATATGCAGTACTTCTAGTTCTGTGTTAGGTGTCAATGAATGATTGGTGTCAAGTAGATGTTTTGCGTAGTGGGATTTATCTGGTTGTTTTAATCTGTATGCTCGTAAGTGCTCACTGTATCGTACTTCAAAATTCCTAAGGGTCTGACCCAAATAGACAGCATTACATTCTGGACATTTGAGTTTATATATACCTGACTTCTTTAATAGTGGTATTTTTGTTTTTACATTTAACAATTTTGTACTAACGTTACTTTCTGTTTTAAAAGAAATTGTTGTATTCGTTGCTGAAGATATTATCTTTGAAATATTATTAGAAATATTTCCTGCATATGTGATGGTTTTATAAGTTTTAATTTCATCAGCTTGTTTAGGATATATTAGTTGTAATGCCACTTTTTTCTCTTTTTTACTAATTAGCCTATTTATCATATCTAATGGATAACCGTTAGATGTTGCTATTTGTCTAATTGTATTAATTTCTCTATCAAAATTACATTTGTTCATAGGAACTGAAAAAGCTCTATGTATCATTGAATTATATGCCGCTAGTCTGTGTGAGACAGGGTGATTAGAATTGAATGGAATTATCACATCAGTCTGTGTTGGTTTTCGGTAAATTGAATAATCAAGTACATTATTAACTCTTTGGATTTTTAAATCAAGAAAATTGATTGAGCTATTTTCTTCAATTTCTAATGTAAATTTAATTTTCGGGTGTAAATTATTGATGTGGTTGAAAAATACATCTAGTTGTCGTTCACTACCCATAAAACAAGCTAATATGTCATCTACATATCTATACCAAAATAAAATATTTTTCGAAATATTACTTTCAAAGATCTTTCTTTCTAAATTGTCCATTAAAATGTTTGCTAAAATAGGTGATATAGGGCTTCCCATTGGTAAACCTTCATTTTGAATATATATCTTATTGTCAAAAGTGAAATAATTCTGATTAATGCATACATCAAATAAATTAAGTATATCTGATATTATTCCTGGATTAATATTTTTATCTTCTAGTAATTTTCTTACAAGTATTAGACATTCTTTAGGAGGAATTTTAGTAAACATATTAGTTACATCGAACGATATGAGTTTATAGTTATCTTGCAAGTGGATTGATTTCAACTTTTTGATTAGTTCTATTGAATTTCTAATTGAGTACTGAGATTCATATCCGTAAGTATTGAGTATATTGCTGAGCTTCTTTGCCAATATATTATTAGGAGCATTAACATAAGAGACTACAGGTCTAATTGGTTTCGTTATTTTATGTAATTTAACTGTTCCATATAATTGTGGACAATGAGGATTCTTATGTATGATAGACCTCTTTTCGTAATCATTTAAAAGATAATTTGAATTATTAACAATATCCCTTACATTATTAGAAAACTTCTTTGTTGGGTCTGCTTTAAGAACTTTTAAATCTGATAAGGGGAATGCTACTGTCATTTTGACGACTGAAAATTACAATTCCAAAGTATATAACTTTATAAAATCCAGCGATGTAAAAGTTCTTAAAGCAGACCCAACAAAGAAGTTTTCTAATAATGTAAGGGATATTGTTAATAATTCAAATTATCTTTTAAATGATTACGAAAAGAGGTCTATCATACATAAGAATCCTCATTGTCCACAATTATATGGAACAGTTAAATTACATAAAATAACGAAACCAATTAGACCTGTAGTCTCTTATGTTAATGCTCCTAATAATATATTGGCAAAGAAGCTCAACAATATACTCAATACTTACGGATATGAATCTCAGTACTCAATTAGAAATTCAATAGAACTAATCAAAAAGTTGAAATCAATCCACTTGCAAGATAACTATAAACTCATATCGTTCGATGTAACTAATATGTTTACTAAAATTCCTCCTAAAGAATGTCTAATACTTGTAAGAAAATTACTAGAAGATAAAAATATTAATCCAGGAATAATATCAGATATACTTAATTTATTTGATGTATGCATTAATCAGAATTATTTCACTTTTGACAATAAGATATATATTCAAAATGAAGGTTTACCAATGGGAAGCCCTATATCACCTATTTTAGCAAACATTTTTATGGACAATTTAGAAAGAAAGATCTTTGAAAGTAATATTTCGAAAAATATTTTATTTTGGTATAGATATGTAGATGACATATTAGCTTGTTTTATGGGTAGTGAACGACAATTAGATGTATTTTTCAACCACATCAATAGTTTACACCCGAAAATTAAATTTACATTAGAAATTGAAGAAAATAGCTTAATCAATTTTCTTGATTTAAAAATTCCAAGAGTTAATAATGTACTTGATTATTCAATTTACCGAAAACCAACACAGACTGATGTGACAATTCCATTCAATTCTAATCATCCTGTCTCACACAGACTAGCGGCATATAATTCAATGATACATAGAGCTTTTTCAGTTCCTATGAACAAATGTAATTTTGATAGAGAGATTAATACAATTAGACAAATAGCAACATCTAACGGTTATCCATTAGATATGATAAATAGGCTAATTAGTAAAAAAGAGAAAAAAGTGGCATTACAACTAATATATCCTAAACAAGCTAATGAAATTAAAACTTATAAAACCATCACATATGCAGGAAATATTTCTAATAATATTTCAAAGATAATATCTTCAGCAACGAATACAACAATTTCTTTTAAAACAGAAAGTAACGTTAGTACAAAATTGTTAAATGTAAAAACAAAAATACCACTATTAAAGAAGTCAGGTATATATAAACTCAAATGTCCAGAATGTCATGCTGTCTATTTGGGTCAGACCCTTAGGAATTTTGAAGTACGATACAGTGAGCACTTACGAGCATACAGATTAAAACAACCAGATAAATCCCACTACGCAAAACATCTACTTGACACCGATCATTCATTGACACCTAACACAGAACTAGAAGTACTGCATATTTGTGAAAAGAAACAAGAGCTGGATTTCCTTGAAGAACTGGAAATTAGAAGACATTTAAGAAACCCACAATATGAAGTTGTCAATGAACAGTTAAATCTAGGGAATTCTCCACTAATAAACTGTCTTCTTAAGTGATAATTGTAAAGATCAGCAGATATAGTTTTCCTGGTTTTCTATATCATTGCACAGTTATACTGATCTTAATTGGAAAAATGATATCCAGGATATCACCATAAGGCTAATAATATCTAAACTTCAATATTTGTAATATCACATCTTCTTCTTTTTTCTATTAACATATATTAAGTCAATCAAAAGTTAGGTCACTTCTTGGTCTAGACAAAAATAACTACTAAACATCAGGTAGGCATCAAATGAAATGTATCTTCTGTCATTATGACGATGATATTGATTTTATCGAAACAATTGTCAATTTTTTAGAATTTTCAATAACTTGTATTATATTGTGAAATTAACTAGAGACCTTGAGTTTCATTTAAAAACACTAATATATATATATATATATATATATATATATATATATATATATATATATATATATATATATATATATACGTATATATACGTATATATTTTATATTTATATATGTATTTATATGAAAAACAGAATAACTTAGTTAACTTTGATTTTTAATTATGATCAAAGTCACCCCAATCGACGGTATCCAGTACTCATTACTCAATTTGCGAAGAAGATCCTTGAATATTTGGGCCTACACATAAGAATACAATAAATTACGGAACTCACAAAAATATTTGTGAGTTTTCTAAAAATCGTTATTCTTCCACTTTTCATGCCTTGTACATTAAAATTTTATTAGCAAATGCAAGGGTTGTTTAAAAAAACGAGGTATAAATAATGTTATGCATTAGTTTATGAGCGAACTAGTAACAAATTTTGGTAGAAAACGTCATACATTGAGTTTCACACCCCTTGCCAACTCCTCAGCTTTCAAATATCTTGATGTAAAACCCACGCGCCTTCTGAACTTCTGATATCCTGATCCTTAAAGCTCCTGAAAACAACTGAAAACCGCAAATATGCCTTCTGTCCTTTAAGGAAGGGGCGCCAATTCACAGCCTCCTAGTCTCGTGTCAAAAAGCACAAAAGTGCATCCTAATAGGCCATGGAGTGCCAGTATCATCGCATTCGTCGGCCCGAGATCTAGACAGCTACGAGAGTAATAGAAGACGGTCGCGTGCGTGTTCTACGATCGCCGATTATTTGTAATTTCGCCGATTGAGGTTTTTTTAAGTTTTGTATTGAAACTCCTTTTGACTTTGGTTCTTTATTGATCAATTGTGTGTATACGTGTCTAATTCTTTTTCTTCTGGAGTATTAGTGACATCAGAGTAAGTTTTCAGAAATAATTGTTAGCAAATAATATTATGTTTAATGATTTACAATCAGAAGAATTCGAGTAAAAATAATTATGAATACATTTCCAATTACAAGAAAACTAGAACTGACAATTTTGACATATATCAACAGTAATATTATTTAAATAATTGGAACGTTTGTCAGAATTTTAGAAACATTTGGTTACATAAATATTTGGCACGACCAAAAACCAAAATATGAAGTATTTTCCATTCATTTATTATGCATATTATTTAATGAAATTACCGATACCAACAGAAGGTTTGTGGTAATCGGTATTATAAGTATTAAATTTTCTAACTCTCGGCATAGTATTTTCCTAAATGGTAACTCTAAGTTGTTGCGAATGATAATATATATCCTGGTAACCAACAGCACTCTTTTATCTGAAGAAGCAAAACATAACCAAAGCTAGAGATACAACTAATGTCATGAAAGATATTTTCAAATATAACAGTCATAATTGCTCCGACAGTTTCATTACAAGCTTTTTAATAGTATATTTGACAAATAGGTAAGAATATTTCAACGTGAGACTCAAAAAAAGCCATATTTGCTGATCGTTTTATTATAAAACAAAATTGGAGTGGATGAAGGTGTTATGTTACAAAACTAAAATTATGAGTTATCAAAGGTCAAAGTTTTTATTATGTATTTTTTTTTGTTTGAAACAAATTGCAAACTAATATGTTTACATAGTAATGTTATGTAAGAGAATTTTAGTAAATATAAGTAATTAAAAAAATTAGTGTTTTAAATGAATTTCACTGTTTCTAGCTAATTCCACAATATAATGAAAATTGTTGAAAATTCTAAAAAATTGACAATTGTTTCGATAAAATCAATATCATCGTCAGAATGACAGAAGTTACATTTCATTTTATGCCTACCTGATGTTTAGTAGTTATATTTTTGGCTAGACCAAGAAGTAACCTAACTTGTGATTGGCTTAATATATGTTTATAGAAAAAAGAAGAAGATGTGATATTACAAATATTGAAGTTTAGATATTATTAGCCTTATGGTGATATCCTGGATATCATTTTTCCAATTAAGATCAGTATAACTGTGCAATGATATAGAAAACCAGGAAAACTATATCTGCTGATCTTTACAATTATCACTTAAGAAGACAGTTTAATAGTGGAGAACTCCCTAGATTTATCTGTTCATTGCCAACTTCATATTGTGTGTCACTTTTTAACTGTCTTCTAATTTCCAATTCTTCAAGGAAATCTAGTTCTTGTTTCTTTTCACAAATATGCAGCACTTCTAGTTCTGTGCTAGGTGTCAATGAGTGATTGGTGTCAAGTAGATGTTTTGCGTAGTGGGATTTCTCTGGTTGTTTTAATCTGTATGCTCGTAAGTGTTCACTGTATCGGATTTCAAAATTTCTAAGGGTCTGACCCAAATAGACAGCATTACATTCTGGATATTTGAGTTTATATATACCTGATTTCTTAATGGTGGTATTTTTGTTTTTCATTTAACAATTTTGCACTAACGTTACTTTCTGTTTTAAAAGAAATTGTTGTATTCGTTGCTAAAGATATTATCTTTGAAATATTATTAGAAATATTTCCTGCATATGTGATGGTTTTATAAATTTTATTTCATCAGTTTGTTTAGGAAATATTAGTTGTAATGCCACTTTTTACTCTTTTTTATTAATTAGCTTATTTATCATATGTAATGGATAACCGTTGGATGTTGCTATTTGTCTAATTGTATTAATCTCTCTATCAAAATTACATTTGTTCATAGGAACTGAAAAAGCTCTATGTATAATTGAATTATATACCGCTAGTTTATGTGACATGAGGTGATAACTCTTTGAATTTTTAAATCAAGAAAACTGATTGAGCTATTTTCTTCAACTTCTAATGTAAATTTAATTTTTGGGTGTAAATTATTAATGTGTTTGAAAAATATAGCTAATTGTCGTTCACTACCCATAAAACAATTTAATATGTCATCTACATATCTATACAAAAATAAAACATTTTTCGAAATATTACTTTCATAGACCTTTCTTTCTAAACTGTTCATAACAATGTTTGCCAAAATAGGTGATATAGAGCATCCCATTGGTAAACCTTAATTTTGAATATATTACATTACATATGATAAATAAGCTAATTAATAAAAAAGAGGAAAAGGTGACATTACAACTAATATTTCCTAAATAAACTGATGAAATAAAAACTTATAAAACGATCACATATGCAGGAAATATCTCTAATAATGTTTCAAAGATAATATCTTTAACAACGAATACAACAATTTCAATTAAAACAAAAAGTAACGTTAGTACAAAATTGTTAAATGTAAAAACAAAAATACCACCATTAAAGAAATCAGGTATATTTAAACTCAAATGTCCAGAATGTAATGCTGTCTATTTGGGTCAGACCCTTAGAAATTTTGAAATCCGATACAGTGAACACCTACGAGCATACATATTAAAACAACCAGAGAAATCCCACTACGCAAAACATCTTCTTGACACCAATCATTCATTGACATCTAATACAGAACTAGAAGTGCTGCATATTTGTGAAAAGAAACAAGAACTGGATTTCCTTGAAGAATTGGAAATTAGAAGACATTTAAAAAACACACAATATGAAGTTGTCAATGAACAGATAAATCTAGGGAGTTCTCCATTAATAAACTGTTTTCTTAAGAAATAATTGTAAAGATCAGCAGATATAGTTTTCCTGGTTTTCTATATCATTGCACAGTTATACTGATCTTAATTGGAAAAATGATATCCGGGATATCACCATAGGGCTAATAATATCTAAGATTCAATATTTGTAATATCACTCTTCTTCTTTTTTCTATTAACATATATTAAGTCAATCACAAGTTAAGTCACTTCTTGGTCTAGCCAAAAATAACTACTAAACATCAGGTAGGCATCAAATGAATGTAACTTCCTTCATTATGACGATGATATTGATTTATCGAAACAATTGTCAATTTTTTAGAATTTTCAACAATTTTCATTATATTGTGGACTTAGCTAGAAACAGTGAGTTTCATTTAAAACACTAATATGAGTAAATTCCACGAAGTAAGGGTCGAGACAGTTAATTTAATTAAAAAAAAATTAAAACTACGCTTTAAATTTTGAAAAAAATTGAGCATAACACCTTCATCCAGTGATAGAAATAATAAAATTAACTCGATTTTTCTATGAAGAAGTAATAACTTTTTATTACATAAACTAGATTAACAAACAAATCAAATGATAATTTGAAACAAATAAAACAGGATTACAACAAAATTATTCTCATTATTCCAATATCTGCTCGTAAAACTAGCGATATTCTGGTTTTACAAACTTTAGTTGTTCTTTAAGGTTATTTTTTTTTCGTCTGATATAGTACCATATTTGTCCCTAACGATTTCTACATTTTATGGTGGTTCTACAATCTTCTTATTTTTTAAAATATTCACTTTTTTAAATTGTACTGTTTCGTCCTATAATTCTTAGAGATATGGCCCATATTCTTCTACTCTGATCCATTTAATGCCATCTCTAAATTTAACGCTTCATTGAGTTCGTCTTTTTTTCTATTAACAAGTCGAAGATTATCAGGTAGATCTGCTATTTTTCTAAAATGTTGCGCCATATCTATAACTTTATTCTTTTTGCTGACTTTTACGATTATGTCCTGATAAGTCTCCGGTACGTACACTGTGTCACGCTTTATCAATACTTTTTCTATTCTGTCAAAATCTCGATCAGAATCCAAATACGTATGACCCACTTCAGGGAACTTGTGATCAATGCAAAGAAAATATCCTTCTAAGATTAAATATTGATATAGAAAGACTACAGAAAAATTCTTGTTTTGGCCGGGGCAAGAATCAGACCAGATAAGCAAATGATCTTTGCCTTTGAGATTTTCATCTACTTCAATGTATCGTAATAGAGAACTACATATCTCAGAACTTCCTCTGTTAGCAATATCTTCCGTACAGGTACAGAAACAAGCATTTTCTAGAGTTTTTGTGAACATGAATCCCAAAGTTGTAAAACCACATTTGTCTCAAGTAGTTATTTTTAGAAGTGGCATTGTTTGCTGCATGTCGATTGTAATTATAACAATATTGTCCAAAGCCTTAGCTTCCTGTCTGTCTATTTTAAGTGCCTTTATTGCTGCTGTATAGTTTTCCTTGTGTTCTTCTTTTGCCTCGCCGGAATCACATATGCCACATGTGTCACTTTTGGGGGATCCAAATGATAGATTAAACTTTGTTACAAAAGAATTTTGAATATGAACTTTTTTCATTCTGAATTTTTTGATCGCATTCTTCTAGATAAAGATGGTACATTTTACTTAGGTTCAGTAATGGAGAAAGGAATTTTTTATTTGGATTTCAATTTCTGGAATAGTGTGACATCTCAGTGGAAAATTTATTTATATGTTCAATAAGACGTTGCTTAACCTCATCGTCAATTTTGTGGGAACTATTTAAGTGTCTTCCTCTTTTGTTTGGAGGAGGTGCTGATCCACCTCTATTCACTCGACTTTTAATAATATCAATTTTTTTCCTACCTATTTGATATAGGCTACAGATAGCTTCTTTACATACTCTTTCTATATTTCCATGTAATGTAACATGATATGTATATGATGCGCTTTTATGTTTTCTACTTTCTTTTCTCTTCCTTTTTACACCATGTTTTTGGTTCGATTTAAACAGTAAAGTGTTTTTCGAAATAATGTCGAGACTATAAAATTCCTTAAATAAAATCATCCTGTCTTCCTTTGTGAATCGAGTTAAGCCTACACTTTTCTCGACACAGAAGATCTTCTTTTATTTCCTTTTTTGGAACAACTGTATTTTTTTAAGACACCCTTTGATCCAGCTAGAGCAGCCTTTCGTTTCTTCCAAGTGTCTGGCTCACGTTTCCTTTTCTTTGAAATATTTTCCTAGGGTAAAAAATATTTTAGCTTTCTTTTTCTACCATTTGCTTGAGCTCCAAAATGGATTACTACTTCATTTTCAGGTGTAGCAATCACTTACATCTTCATTGAGAGATGGAGTGTTCTTGGCGCAGATTTGTTGGTCTCTGGTCTAATTGTTGATTATTCTATATCACTATTTAAATCTGAAGAGCTGCTGTGTTCATCATCATTGGGGATATATTCCTCTTCACTTGCCATAAATCGTACTAGGTCAGTTTCTAAAAAAACGCAATTTTGATGCACTAAATACTTATTTTTTAAGACGTTTCCTAATTTTTACCAGCACTAGAGTTTTCTGGGCTTAGACCATAATTGGTAAATCCAATAGTGACAATAGAAAAACATTTTTTGGAACAAACAAAATTTTAAGAAAATACGATAGATTTATTAATGATGTAATATTAAAAAGACAAATAATTTATTTAGGTAGGTATTTATATCAAGTAACACATTTTTTGAAACTTGTGTACCTTATTCTTACAGCATGCACAATATTGCATTAAGATTTGTTTTTCATATTTTTCACTACCGTAGACCAATGTACAATCACACATAGATATTTCACAAAATGTATGTTTTAATAAAACAATATTCAAAACATTTTTGTTAAGTCGACATTGTTCTAAATTTGTAAACAATATCTTACTTACCACATTCATTTAAGGTATCAGAAATAGTCTCTTTGAGGTTAGAATTTTTAGGAAATACACATATTTTTTCTTTATCTGTCACTACCTTCGCATTTTCTATTTCTTTCACTAAGGCTAGCATAAGTTTGCCCTTGGAGCACATCTTATCATACTTTTAGCAGTCGATTTCATAAAAACAATGAAAAAACACTGTACGATGTTTAACGTGTGTTTTATAAAATAAACTGTCAAAAATTATGGATGAAGGGGTTATGTTCACTACATACCACCTTCATCCATTTCAAAATATTTAGGAATATGTTTTGATTTATGAATGATAGTGTTACCATCCCATAACACCTTCCATTTTTATTTTTAAAAAAAATATGTTACATAACCCCTCATTCATTGCTAAACCTTCACCAGCGTCCAATATGTAGAAGATTTAAGGTTGTTATGTGAAAGATGAGTACATAACACCTTCATCCATCCACAAACATGGATTTTTTCAAAAATGTTACATAACACCTTCATCCACTCGTGTCTTCAATTGTTCTATCCAGATACTCCGATAGAAAATTATAAAACAATTTTAAGAAGCTCAGTGTTCTAATATTCTCAGTTTTTTTTCTCGAAAAATACAAGCTCTTCATCATAGAGTCAAGCCAGATTCATACACAAAAAGGTAGGCAGTTTTTGGATACATCGAACTAAATTCATTTTTTGAAAATTACCCAGAGAATATATAAGAAAAAACAGTTATGCCTAATAGAGAACGTAAAAATGATCCAAACCGCAAGTTGCATTTGTTCGCTATTTTAAGAGGATGTCTTAAAAAAATTATAGTAAAAGCCTTGTCAATACTATCACGATTTCATAAAATATATTCTCAATTTTAATATTGTCATCATTTGAAAAAATAATTTGGAAGCATGTGGTGAAAATAAGGTTACTAGTCCAATAAATTTGTTTGGCAGATTTATCATATTATCTGTTCCAGTTAAGATTTGGAGTAACATACTGACTCAAATAGTTTTCCGACTTATTTTCATATTATTTATTTTCTCACATCTCACTTGTCACTAAACACTGATTGAGTATAATTTTATCTTTTCATTCTTTGAATATTCAATCAAATAAGATGCTATCTAATAAAAATACTGCAGGTTTCTGTTATGGATTTGATTTTTAAATTCCGCAACAATTTTTTAGTTTCAGTAGTTTTTTAGCATAAAGATTACGATTCTAATTAAGGCGTTGAGAAAACAATAGTTTAAAAAATATGCATTTTTTATTACTTTTTTTATACTTGTAAAAGAATTTATTCGAATTGAATTTGTGATATAATACTAAAAATAATATTCTTTTTAATGTAGCTAAGAAAAAATACTCTTTATTAAAAAAAATAATGTGGGTTTGCTCTGATTTGGTTTTATAGAAGTTAAATTATGTAATGTTTTTCTAATTTATTTAAACAGTAAACTGGTGGGATAAACTTTAAACACGCGGTATGGCTACTTACGAATTTATTTAAACACTAAACTACTCACTAACACTTGATTTATTTACACTTAACTAAGCACTTAAATTTAATTTATATACACACAACCTTAATTATTAATTTATATCAACACTTTACTGTTCGCTGTTTCGGTGTATTCTTGTTTATTTGTCGAGATCACTTTTTTAACTAACTAACTCCTCCGCTGGTCGGTCCTTTATATATATTAGTGCCTTTTTTACTAGATAATTCTAGATTGCGGCTTAAACAATTCTAAGAAATCCCTGCACATCCGCCGTAATTTTTACTTTCATACATGGCTTAGACAGAGTCCGATTCAGGGACTATACCAGTGTGCTGTTTCGTAACATTACCCCCTCCTTAAATGGCGGTTCCTCCTGGAACTTTTGTGTAGCCGAGACTGGATGTTTGAATCGGCAACTGGCCCCATTTCTACACTTTCCGATCTTATGGAAATAGCAGGGCACCGTCTTCATCGGATACTGATAATGGGGGTTGTAGCTGCAAATTATTATCTGGACACCGGTATATCGAAAGATAATCTCTACCATGTTCCTGATAACTCGCCAATCCAACTGGTTACTCGCTATCTTGGGTATGGCCAGTTTCTTCACGCTGGATTCTAACACTTGGTCTCGGAGGTTTCGGAGTGCTTCCCACACAACGCGGTAGGTAGATTGATCTTGAAATTCATTTTTAGTTACCACGTAGAGGACGTACCGCGAATTATGTTTCAGTTTCAGTGTCTTGCCAGGGGCTGGAATCTGGTCTTCAAGTTTGTCTAATTGCCCGAACTTCTTTCGAATGACAAATGACAACCCTCGTGCGTTCTTGAGACCGTCGGGGATGTTGTATGCCAGTGAATAATCTTCCGGGAAAGTGAACAAATCTTGTCGTTGTTCTGAAGTGACTCCATATCTAGCTTTCCCGGTACCTCCATACGCGCCCATAAATTCATTGAAGGTGGAGTCAGACACATCTCGAATATGGTTTATTCCTTTCTCTAGGCCATGGTCTCCTTCGAATGGCGCTAGTCGGTTTTGGTGAACTACTTTTGGTTTTCCGTTGGGGATCTTGCTTATGCGATATATAACATCATTGATCCTTTTCTTGAATAAGTATGGTCCTTCCCAGGATTTTTGAAATTTTGGAGAAAATCATTTTCTCCTCGTCGGGTTGTGTAACCATACTTTGTCCCCTTCTTCAAAACCGCCTTCTGTGGCCTGCGTGTCGTACCGACTTGTCATTCTGTTGCTGGCAACTTGAAGATTTGTTCGAACTAATTCATGGATATCGTCCAGCCTTCTTCTCAATTGGATCACGTAGTCTTCTCCTGCTAGATCTTCTCCAGGCCGACAGCCAAATTCCAGGTCACAAGGAAGCCTCATTTCACGTCCAAACAGGATTTTCGCAGGTGCTTCACCCGTGGACTCATTGACGGCAGATCGATAAGCCAGTGCGAATAGGGAAATATACTGGTCCCAATCTCTCTGATGGCTGGAAACTACTTTGGAAAGGTATTTTCCAATAGTCCTGTTCATTCCCTCGACTATTCCATCTGACTGTGGATGTAAAGCTGTTATGAAATTGACTGTCTCGACCCTTACTTCGTGGAATATGCTCATATTAGTGTTTTTAAATGAAACTCACGGTCTCTAGTTAATTCCACAATATAATACAAGTTATTGTCAACTTTTTAGAATTTTCAATAACTTGTGGAATTACTTAGAGACCGTGAGTTTCATTTAAAAACACTAATGTAAAGCTGTTGTCCAGGTCTTCTTCATTCCCAGCTTCTCGCAAATCTCCTGGAATAGATGGCTTTCGAAATTTCTTCCCTAGTCTCTGTGGACTTCCAATGGCACTCCACATAGGCTGATACATTCTTTCACCAATACATGCGCGACAGTTGTGGCCTCTTGGTTCGGGATAGCGTAAATTTCCACCCACTTTGTGAAATAATCCATTACAACCAGTATGTATTTGCTACCATTTTCTGTCGTCGGAAATGGTCAAGCGATATCTAAAGCAATCCTTTCGAAAGGGCTTCCAACATTATACTGTTTCATAGGTGCCTTTCTCTTGCGATGTGGTCCATTACTAGTAGGTAGCACAAGTCGTCCATTTCTTACACCAGTCTTTCACATCGTCGGAGTTGTTCATCCAATAAAACCTTTCACGGACTCGCTGAAAGGTTTTCTTCACTCCCAGATGACCTCCCGATGGACTGTCGTGTAACTTCTTCAGTACCTCAGCTACTCTTGTTCTCGGGATAACTAGCTGTCTCCTCATCTCGGAACCATCATCGTTTCCAAGGACTCTTTTCAACAGCCCTTCTTCCAGGACAAGGGAGTCCCACTGAGCTCAATATGCCTCGAGTTTCGGTGAAAATCTTAACACTTCTTGCCAGGTAGGTCGCCGATTTTCTTCCTTCCACTGCCGAATATTCTTTAGGCAAGGATCATTCTCTTGATCTTCTCTGATCCTGGTGGGTGACCATTCTTCATTGACTACTGTAGTTCTTGAAACTGCAGCTTCCCTAGATTCCGCCTTGTTGCAGTGGGGGCAGTCTGTTGGGTACGGCCGTCTGGACAGGGAGTCGGCTTTTCGGTGACACACCAGCTCGATGCTTGATGTTGAAATCGTACTCTTGAAGTCGTTCAATTCAAACTTTCGACCAGAGAGAGGTGATTTGATTTTTTTTCTGAATTCTTGCGGAACCCCTACTGAGTTATCGCGGCATCCTAGAGTTCCACGGAACACACTTAGAGAATGGCGGGTCTAGGTTTTCTCAGGGGAAAAAGATTGTTATAATTATTTGGAAAACGGGCCTTGGCTTCCGGTCTATCCTTTTAGTCTAGCCAACCCAAAACACATGTCCCGGTTTAATTGTATATCAATAATTTCATACTAGAATATATCTTTATATGTTTATATGTTAGTATTTACCTGCGTAATAATTTAAAAACTAATTTTTTGCGGAGATAATGTTATCTGAGCAAACATGATGTCATATCAACAAAATATTAAATTGTATGTCTCACTAAATGATTCATTTTTTCCTATACATTTTTTCACGAAATGTATATTATAAAAATTTAAGTAAATAAAGAAACAATTTCTACGTATTGAATTATTATCTATTAGACTATATTAGTTAATGAATATCGACAAACTTTTTAGCAGAAATTGACTGTTGTGTTATCCTTCATTTGTATGTCCTGATATTTTGACGTCGCGCTCTGCTAATTTTCAATTTTTCCGCTTTTGGATTGACGACATTGACATCACAAGGTTTCAATAATTAAGCTGAACTATGTTATAAGCTATGAATGGACAAGGATAAGATCCTACAAAAATAATTTTTCTGTAACATATTAAATTATTTTAATCTTTGAATGAATCCTCATCCAGTTTATTAATATATTTTATTCCAAAAAAAACCTGGGGCAAGTTTCGTTTAGCCGACATCTGCTAAAAAAGTAAAGAAAATTATCTAGATACCTCAGGGAGTATATTACTGAGAAAATTTTGCCGCGGAAAAAGCGCTGCTGCCATTTTTTGAATGCGGTTTAGAAGTAACGAAATGAGATACATGAAAAATTAATGTTATTTTATGTTGTAGACTTATTTTTAAGCACCGACACGAAAATGAAAATCCACGGAAATGCGTTGTTTGACCACTATGCAGTGATCCTCTTCCCGACCTTTAACACAGATCAATGAATAATATCTATTCTTATCAACTTAATATCGCTATGGTCAATAAAGCATAAAAACGACAATCCTGATAAAGCATAAAAGGAAGGTATGCTTACATTGTACATATATATGAATTTAATATTCTATATTCAATTGAGTTAAATCATTTCGTTCATATTATTTACAAAAATGTCGACTCAAGTTGTAGAAATGGCTCTTCCTCGTTCGCGACAAGAAGCTTCTGAATTCGGTCTTTTACATGGTTTGTTGCCTAAACGCCCCTTATGTAAAACCAAATGTAAAGGGCATGGTAACAAACCTGATAAATTTTCTCATTATTACCATGGAGAAAAAGATCTGGACATATACCGTTGTTCACAAGTGTCGTCCAGATGAAACTGTCGCAAAAAACACGTGGTTTGAACACATCCATTTGTCACCCGAAATCGAAATAAGGTACGTTTTTTACTTCTTTAAAAAGTCTTTAAAAGGCAAACAAACACATTCCACCAGATGAATTCGCAGATCGCCTTTGCGAATATTTATGGCGACGCCATCGCAAAAAAAACAACTTGAATCCATTCATGGAGCTTATTCGTTGTATCCATTTAGAATATGCAAATTTCAAAAATAAATAATATTTCAAACGAAATCTGTTTTTCTTTGAATTATAAGGCGCAGTAAGAAAGTGAAAATCTCCAATAATTGCAAAAAAACACGCACATATATAATATTCCCCACCCAGCACCCCACTTCACTCCCCGATTCCGAAAGTATGTAAAAAAGTTGAGAATACTTCGAAATATTGAAGATTTTCTATTACACCGCCCTAATGATAAATTTCCAAGGAAAAAGTTATATAGAAAAGTTATAGCAAATTATTAATCAAACAAAAATATGTAGTTTTTATCTTCATATCACATTTCGGCATTTCTAAACCCGGAAAAATCAATAAAAATTATTGTGATAAAAATAATTAGTTCACATCGTTATATTGAATGTTTTTACGTCATTCTGTAACAAAAAAAACTATTAAAAACACCGTAAAGTTTCGAATTTTAGTTAATAGTAGAAAAATTAAAAATTCGAGTTTTCTCAGAAACGAAGAATTTCCGCGACAAAAATCAAATTATGTAGTGCTCGCCTTCTTGTATAGAATCATCCTATAAACCGATATTCCATGTAACTGATTTCGGCTAAACGAAACTAGAGCCCAAAACCTTTATTACGTCTTAGTAATATTTATTTGTGTTTCTTTTATCAACATGACACAAAATACCCATAGTACTCGATAAAAAAATCTTTAAAAAGAAATATCGAACGTTTATTACCAATCAAGAAATAACTACTGTAAAAGAAATTTGGACTAAGTACACATACCTATTCGTTTACAATTGCTAATATTTTACTCCAAATGAAACATTTAAATTTTAAACCTGTTATCTAACTTGATCTCATGATTACGAACGGGACTGTTTAAAGAAGTGAGAATCACTTCTCAAGTATTCTACCTGCAAATACATGGATCGGAATGATTCATTCATAGTGTATAATTATTTAGTAGCTTTCTGGGAAAGTGCAAAATAGGAATAAATCGATAAATCAAATGTCGATAAAATATGTTGTTATCCATATTTAAAAATGGATTACCAAGAGACGCCTATAGTTATGTAATATCATTTGAAATTGTTATTACATATGTGTGCTTTCTTTCAATAGGCCTAGATGTATTTCTGGGCTCTATTGGAGATTTAAAAATCTATAACTGCGGATATATTTTGAAATATTACCGTCTTCGTTCTGTGGATATGGTAATACTATTTTTAGAACGATCCCCGATGTCAAACATTTTGAATCTGGTAACATTCGAATTCTTCGGAATTTTATTTCAGAATGTTTTGTTTTTCTTTTTAAAGGAGTGTTACTTTACTTGATGAAATTGATTGGTATGCAATTTCTCAATTTTATTGTTTTCATATTTTTATGTTGAGAACTCTGTCGCTATACCACAGACTCGAAACAATTGATATATATATATATATATATATATATATATATATATATATATATATATATAAACGAAAGCTGAAGGGTAGTGACCGTTGAACACAAAGCTGCAAACAATCTAGTAGGGATGCGGTCAATATAGGGCTGATCAAAAGAAAACTATTTTTTGACTAGTTGAACTTTCGGAAAATGTTTATTTCCTTCATCAGAACATCTACAATAGAACAAAAATTTTTTCAAATTAATAAAGCTGAACATATATTTGAAAAAAAACACAGTTGACTCACCAAAATAAGTTTTCAAAACTTATTTTGGTGAGTCAAATGTGTTTTTTTTCAAATATATGTTCAGCTTTATTAATTTGAAAAAATTTTTGTTCCATTGTAGATGTTCTGATGAAGGAAATAAACATTTTCCGAAAGCTCAACTAGTCAAAAAATAGTTTTCTTTTGATCAGCCCTATATTGACCGCATCCCTACTAGATTGTTTGCAGTTATATATATATATATATATATATATATATATATATATATATATATATATATATATATATATATATTGAAAAGTTTATTTTCTTGGGTTCGTAGGTTGTTTGAAATAATTAAAAAACTATTATATTTCACTTCTTCTTTGGAAGCATTTTCAAAACAATACCATTGTAAAAATAAGGGACGAATAAAATATTAGCAGATAGATAAAAGCATAACATTAGTAGGTTTCTTAAAAACATCAATAAAAACGTAGCATTAAAATCGATGTATTCACCATAGAATATCAACGGAACGATATAATACGAGGTAGGTTGAAATAAAATTAGTTAATTAGCTTATAATAAATTTGACGTTAGTTTTTAATATCTTGTCTATCATTCACAGAAAACTTATCTTGTTTTATGTGTATCATCTCTTTAACTGATAATTTTTGATGATTGGTGTCTTGAGCTAAAATTTTTGTTTTTTATAATCAAATTCATGATTATCAGTGCTTTCATGTTTGTGTAAAGCGGTTGATGGATTTTTTGTATATTTATGACCATTAATTCTGCTCTCCAAGTATTGTGGAGTCATTCCTATATAATTCTTTGGACAATTCATGCATGGTATGGAGTATATAATATTTGATTTCTTATTATCTTTGGTTTTGTTTTTTAGTTTAGTAAAAAGTGGCGATAATGTGTTGTGGGATTTATGGCTTACATTGATGTTATGCTTTGATAAAATGTATTTAAGTTTTTCTGATTTGTGTAAGGTAGGGCGGCTATATATGTATTTTTTTCTTGGCTTGATTTTATTTGTATATTTGGTTTGATGTTGTTATTGTATAATTTATATGTACGTTGTTTAATGATTCTAATAATTTGATTTTCTGGATATTGATTATTTTTCAGAACATTTTTGAGTTTTTTCAGTACTTCAGGACGATATTCAGGTGAAGTTAATTTTATAGCTCTATCTGTTAATCCTATTATAACACTGTTTTTTTGTGATTTGGGATGGCATGAGTTATAATTTAGATACCGTCCAGACCATGTTTCTTTTGAATAAAGTTTGGTTTTTATTTTGTTATTGGTTTTTCTAAGTGTCATGTCTAGAAAATTTATTTTGTTGTTGTTTTCGATTTCTAAAGTGAATTGGATACTTGGGTTGAATTTATTAAAAGCGCTTAGGAAGGCATCGCACTTGTTACTGTTAGCTGTAATTCCGGGGGATTTTAATGCTATGTTTTTATTGATGTTTTTAAGAAACCTACTAATGTTATGTTTTTATTTATCTGCTAATATTTTATTCGTCCCTTATTTTTACAATGGTATAGTTTTGAAAATGCTTCCAAAGAAGAAGCGAAACGTTAACATTATTTATATCCATTTCTCATAGAAAAATGTGAAATATAATAGTTTTTTAATTATTTCAAACAACCTACGAACCCAAGAAAATAAACTTTTCAATATTATAAACAAATGGTTGAAGAAATTAAATGGATTTATATATATATATATATATATATATATATATATATATATATATATATTTATATATATAAGGAACACCAACAGGAAGAACAAGCGGAGTAGGATTCATAATTAAGAAAACCTGGAAAAATAGAATCATAAGGATAACAAGCACCTCAGACAGAGTAGCCAGCATAACACTAAAACTCTCCAAAAGATATACTATCCAGATTATTCAGGTATATGCCCCAACAATCAGCCATAGTGACGACGAAATAGAAGAATTCTATAATGAAATAACCCAAGCGCTCAGCAACGACAATAGTCACTTCAAATAGATAATGGGAGTCTTTAATGCCAAAGTAGGACACAGGAAAGACCAAGAAAAAGGAATGGGAAAATATGGATTTGGAGAAAGGAATGAAAGAGGAGAGAGATTAATACAGTTCGCACACTTTCAGAACATGTATGTGGCAAACTTCTTCTTCAAGAAGAACCCTAACAGGAAATGGACGTGGGAAGGCCCCGGTGCAACTATCAGAAACGAAATAGACTTTATCCTCACCAATAAAATTAACACAGTAAAAGATCTAAGCACGCTCAACAAGTTCACTACAGGAAGCGACCATCGACTAATTAGAGCTCGACTGGTCTTAGATATAAAACTAGAAAGGTCAAAACTAATTAAAACCAACACAACGAAAAACATAAACAACGAAAGGCTGAAAGAGAACTGTCACCAATATGAAGCACTACTAGAAGAAAGACTACAAAAAGTGGAATATAACAGCCCTGAACTGATAGACACAATTCGAAACTGCGCCGTAGAAGTGGGAGGTCTGCAACAACGAGGTGAACACAAAAAACTAACTCCGGAAACGAAAGCACTATTACAAAGACGAAGAGAAATGAAAAAGAGAACAAACATTCAAAGAATTGAATACACCGAACTGTGCAAGACGATACGAAAGAAAATCGCAGAAGATATCAGAAATTACAACGAGAAACTGGTACAAACAACAATAGAAAACCGTAAAGGCTACAAAAATGCAAAAAGGGCACTAATAATAGGGAAAAGACAGATAGTTGCATTAACTGATGGAAACACAAGAACCACAGACAGGAATGAAATAATAGACCTAGTAGCCAAATTCTATGGAGACCTATACAAGGCCCCTGAAAATTTGGAAGAAATAATAGAACACTCAGAAGATGCCATACCAGAAGTATTGGTGGAGGAAGTAGAAATGGCACTGAAAAGCATGAAAAATGGCAAAGCAGCGGGAAATGACGGCATCACGACCGAAATACTCAAATATGCAGGAGCTAAAACATGGAAGTACCTTGCCAAACTATACACGAACTGTCTGATGTCCAGGAGCATACCTAAAGAGTGGAACAGCGCCCTTATAGTGTTGATCCACAAGAAAGGCAGCAAAGAAGACATTAAGAACTACAGACCAATAAGTCTACTACCAGTGACGTACAAGGTATTCACAAAGATCATTCACAACAGAATACAAAATACACTAGACTCGGCCCAACCACGAGAACAGGCTGGATTCCGCAAAGGCTTCAGTACAATAGATCACATCCATACCCTCAAAGAGGTTATCAGTCGAACCAAAGAATACGACCAACCACTAGCACTAGCCTTCATCGACTTTGAGAAAGCATTCGACTCTATATATCCCAGAGCAGTAATAAATTCCCTAACAGAACAAGGGGTCGACAAGCCATATATTGAGACCCTAGCAAATATATATAGGGAAGCCAAAGCGAGAGTTAGGATATATAAGGGCACACCAGAATTCCCCACCAGCAGAGGAGTTAGACAAGGAGACGCAATATCACCAAAGTTATTTACAGCAACACTAGAAAGCATCTTCAGAAAACTGGGCTGGAACAACACAGGTCTGAATATAGATGGAGAATACTTGAACCATCTAAGATTCGCTGATGACATCATCCTAATAGCGAGTAACCCTGGCGAAATGCAACAACAAATAAATGAATTGAATGCAGCAAGCAACGAAGTAGGCCTTAAAATAAATCTGAGTAAGACCAAGATAATGTATAACGAACTGATAAACGCACAAGAAATAACAATTAATGACACTGCCCTGGAAATAGTAGAGGAATACATATACCTGGGTCAACTAATACACATATCAGGCTCTCTACTTCCAGAAATAAACAGAAGAATCAAATTAGCATGGAGAACATTTGGACAGAACTCTATCATCTTCAAGTCTAGAATGTCACTCCGTTTGAAAAAGAAAGCGTTTGATCAGTGCGTACTACCAGTATTAACATATGGCTGTGAAACCTGGACCCTGAAAACTGATATCATTAGAAAACTCCAGGTAACGCAGAGGTCTATGGAACGATGCATGCTTGGAATAACAAGGAGAGATAGAAAAAGGCTTGATTGGATCAGACAAAAGACCCAAGTGATAGATGTCATAAATAGAATCAGATCCCTAAAGTGGCAATGGGCGGGGCATCTCGCTAGAAGGACAGACGATAGATGGACCACAAAGATAACGCAATGGTATCCCCGAGGCGTGAAAAGGCCAAGAAGACGCCCCAACTTAAGATGGGACTACGACATAAAGAAACTCGCAGGATCAACTTGGGGCCGCATAGCTAGCAATAGACAACAATGGGCCCACATGGAAATGGAATATATAAATATGTAATGGGAGGCTACACCATAACAAAATGGTTGAATAATCTGCATATGATGATGATGATATATATATATATATATATATATATATATATATATATATATATATATTAGAATTATTCCTTCTTGGATTCAAAGGTTGTTGTATAAAATAAATATATTATTTATAATATATTTTGGAATAAAGATTTTTATTAAAGTTAACGTTTCGCTCTTATGCAAAGAGCATTATCAAAAGAATATGCATAAATATTAAAATTAACTACATAAAACAGTTATTGTAAAAATAATTTTGAAAAAGTCAAAAAATGTCATGAAAGAAGCTTCAATAATAATAATAGACCTACCTACCTTAGATATTCACTCTACGATATTATGTGGGGAGTGATAAAAATTAATTAATTATTTAATTTGCAATAAATTTTACTTAAGTTTTTTATGTCTTGTTTGTCATTTACTGATAATTTATCTTGTTTTATATATATCATTTCTTTTGTTTTGAGTTCTTGATAATTTGTGTCTTGTGTTAAAATTTTTGTGTTTTTGAAATCGAATTAATGATTTTCATTCTGTTCATGTTTGTGTAACGTTGTTGATGAATTTTTAGTGAATTTATTGCCATTTATTCTGTTTTCTAGATATTGTGTAGTCATTCCTACGTAATTTTTTGAACAGTTTAAACATGGTACGGAGTATATAACATTTGATTTCTTATTGTTTTTAGTTTTGCTTTTTAATTTAGTAAATAGTGACGATAGTGTATTATTTGGTTTATGGCATATTTTTATATTATGTTTAGATAAAATATATTTTAGTTTTTCTGATAACTGATTTGTATGAGGAAGAGCTATATATATTCTCTTACTTTAGATTTGTTAGTGAATTTGGTTTTATATTGTTGTTGTAATATTTCTATGTACGTTGTTTAATCATTTTATTTATTTGATTTGAAGGATATTGATTATTTTCTAAAACAATCTTAATTTTTTTAATTATTTCAGGGCGATATTTAGGTGAGGTTAGTTTTAAAGCTCTATCTATTAATCCTATGATAACACTATTTTTTGTCATTTTGGATGGCATGAATTATAATTTAGATATCGTCCTGACCAAGTTTCTTTTGTAAATAATTAAGTATTTTATTGTTATTGGTTTTAATTAGTGTCATATCTAGAAATTTAATATTATTGTTATTTTCAATTTCTATGGTGAATTGTATTTTAGAGTTAAAGGAATTAAAAATATTGAGGTATTCACTACATTTGTTTTCTGGAATAGCAGCTAAACAGTCGTCAACATAGGGTTTGAAAAATAATATATCAAATTTTATATTTTCTAATACTTCTTCTTCTACATATTCCATTACAATTTGTGCTAAACTAGAAGAAATTGGAGATCCCATTGTACAGCCATTCAGTTGTTGAAAGAAGTTATTATTACATTGAAAAAAATTATTGGTTTAAACAAGCATAATACCTTCTATAAATTCATTATAGGTAAGTAATGTGTGATGTTGTATTTCATTCCATTTCTCTTTTAAAACGTGTGTTATTTAGTCATTTGGGATATTTGTGTACATTGAGATAACATCTAAGGATATGATTTTGTAATTATTAGGAATATGTACTGTATCTAAAAATTCTTTCAGCATAAATGAATCTTTTATATAAAAATTATTTTTATTTATTTTTGATAAAATGTTTGCTAGATATTTGGATAGTTTGTAGAATGGTGATTGAATATATGATACTATTGGTCGCATTGGCAAATTTGGTTTGTATATTTTTGGAGGTATTGCATTATGTGTTCGTAGTTTTTTAGCTTCGTTTCTATCAATAGAACCGTTATTTAAAGTTTTTGGTTTTGACTCATTTAAATTTCTGATAAACATGTTTTTCATTTAGTAATTCTATCATTTTATTATTATATTCATCTGTGTCCACTACCAATGTTTTATTACATTTATCTGGTTCTAAAATTGTAATTTGAGGATTACATTTGATGAATTCTTTAGTTTTTTTCAACTTTTTTTGGATGTTTTTTTGAGTTTTATGATGATGTAGTTTTATTTTCATGATTAGTGATAACATTGACTACATCAGCTCTAATATTATCTTTTATTTGATCTGAATTATGCCTTATAGCAGATTCTATACTTGTACTGTATTCTGTGTATGGTAATTCATTTTCATTTTCATATGGAAGCGCGAAATTTTTATCTAATGCTAATACTTCCGCTATATCATTTGGTATATATGTATTAGAGATATTTTTAAGCCATAGATCCCAATTTATTTTGATTGTATCTTGTGTGGAGTTACCTATTAATTTATTAATTTTTTTTAAATTAGCTTGTTTTATTTTTTGAAATTGTTTCTCGTATTTTATTTTTTCTAGATTCAAAAATGTATTTAATGAGACTTCTGGAATGGCATTTATTGAATTATTAGTTTCGTAATTAATAGTTTTTTCTAGTTTTTTTATATTTTGAATTGATTCAGTAATATTTAGGTTTAAAAGTTTTGATTTTATTGTGTTTATAATATCGTTGAATTTCTTTCTAAGGTACGTACATGTTACATTAATATGTTTTATACTAAAATTGGTTTGGGTTCCTGTGTTTCTACATCTTAATAAAAATATACGTCTATTTTTTTGGTTGGCACAATTGCTATTCCATAATTCTTACGTATTTCTTCATAGATTGGCATGTTTTTGTTTTGTATTTTGCACTTTAGATCCTTGCAAATTATATAAATTCACTTATGATAAATAGTATACAATCGTCACTATTTACTAAATTAAAAAACAAAACTAAAAACAAAAAGAAATCAAATTTTATATACTCTGTACCATGTTTAAACAGTTCAAAAAATTACGTAGGAATGATTACACAATATCTAGAAAACAGAATAAATGGCCATAAATACATTAAAAATGCATCAACAGCGATACACAAACATGAACATAATGAAAATCATGAATTCAATTTAAATAAAAATAGGTAAAAAAACTTTTTAAGTTAAGCGGTTTTATGTTAAACATACATTGCAATGTTTAAGATAAATGTACTAAAAACCAAAAAATAATAAAATAGATACAGTCGTGGGAATTATAAACATATGCATAGACTAGACTAAAATAAAACCGTGGGGCACGTCAATAGTCTACAATCGTTGATTAAAATTTTTGTTTTGTAATGTTACACTATAATTAGGCAGTTGTTCAACCGACAATTGACGTGCCCCACGGTTTTATTTTAGTCTAGTCTATGCATATGTTTATAATTCCCACGACTGTATCGATTTTATTATTTTTTGGTTTTTAGTACATTTATCTTAAACATTGCAATGTATGTTTAACATAAAACCGTTTAACTTAAAAAGTTTTTTTACCTATTTTTATTTTTTGGTTTTTAGTTTTTATTTCGCATTCTGTTTAATTCATTTAGTGCTTCATTATTGCAAGGTTTCTTGCCCGTAAGTTTATTGCAGTCCAACTCTTTGGTAGCGGCGGCCATCTTAGATTTCAATTTTGCATAGTAAATTGTATTCTACTTGTTGAGACCTTTCATTTTATACCCATGTTGATGGGATTGATAAAACCTACGTTATCCGCCATTTTGTAGAGGCCGTTATCTTGAATTTTAATTTTATATAGTATATTGTATTCTACTGGTTGAGCACTTTCATTTGATACCCATATTGATGGGATTGATAAAACCTACGTTATCCGCCATTTTGTAGCGGCCGCCATCTTGGATTTAAATTTTTTATAGTATATTGTATTCTGCTTGTTGAGCCCTTTCATTTGATACCCATGTTGATGGGATTGATAAAACCTACGTTATCCGCCATTTTGTAGCGGCCGCCATCTTGGATTTCAATTTTTTATAGTATATTGTATTCTGCTTGTTGAGCCCTTTCATTTGATACCCATATTGATGGGATTAATAAAACATAAATTATCCGCCATTTTGTAGCGGCGGCCATCTTGAATTTATAATGATAATGAATAAACATAATTGTATTGTCACCAAAATCCAAAGTGTATACAAAATTTCAGATTAATCGGTTGACAGGAAGAGGGTGAAATTTGAATTACTAAATTTGACCCAAGAATAAAACAAACGGGGTGAGCTAAATAAAACCGTTTAAAAATACAAAAATTTTAACACAAGACGCAAATGATCAAAAACTAAAAATCTAAGAAATTATATATATATAACACAAGATAAATTATCGGTAAATGACAAACAAGACATAAAAAACTTAAGTAGCATTCATTGCAAATTAATTAATTTTTATCACTCCCCACATAATATCGTTGAGTGAATATCTAAGGTAGGTATTCTATTATTATTGACGCTTGTTTCATGACATTTTTTTGACTTTTTCAAAATTATTTTTACAATAACTGTTTTATGTAGTTCAATTTTAATATTTATACATATTCTTTTGATAATGCTCTTAGCATAAGAGCGAAACGTTAAGTTTAATAAATCTTTATTCCAAAATATATTAAAAATAATAGTGAATATATGTATTTGTCTTTTATTGTCCATTCTTTGAACATGTCCCCACCAGCTTAGTTGTCCTTGTTCTATAAAGTTCAATATTGGCTGCACTCCTAATTCTTCTCTTACTTTCGTATTTCTGATTTTATCCTTTGTTATATACTTTTATCTTTGTTCCGAGATTTCTGTTTTGTCTATAAATTTTTTCTTCGTGACTTAGTATAGCTTAATTTATTTTTCAATTCTATAATTTATTTCTGTATATTGTTGTCCTGTTTCTGTATTAATATTGGGATTTTTACTACCAGTATTTTGGAATGTTTCTATTTTGCTAGCCATTTTTTATAATTTCCAACAGTACATCCAATTCCATATTTCCTAGATTCTTGATAATGTCTGCTGCAATTTCATCGTTTGCCGGTGCTTTTACATTTTTTAACGTTTTAACAATTTAGCAACGTTTTTTAGTTCTTCCTGGTTGAGACTTAGACAAAAATGAATTGATATAAATATTTTACAAACAAGACAATAAAAGTAGTAGTAGTCGTAATAATAATAATTTTTATTGCCCAATATTTCAAAATAATTACCAATATGCTAAAGATCTGATCCAATTGTTAGAAATTGTAATTAATGTACTCCCCGATCTGAATCATTAAGAAATATTGAAAAACAACTAAAAACATGAGCTTTTATGATGATAACCACTAAGTATTGATTTGGCCTTGAGAACGAGTAGACTTGTTTTAAATTTTTGCTTCGACCTTGAGGTGATCCGCCCGGAACGATTTACAATTTATAAATAATGGTCACAGTTGCAAAATTAAACTATTTAATTACAAATTGTGAAATTGTGTGTATATGTTACGGATAAAGTGAGAATTATTAACGTGACGATTACCAATGATTTGCAGCTAAAGCACTAAAGATTTCTAACGCTTGCATCTTTAATCGGCTAAATTTGGGTCCAGCTAATCCTAGTCGGTTGATGAACAAGACAACAGTATTTGTTAATAAGCCAATCTACAATTAGCTAAAATACATATAAAATTAAACTATTACTGTATTAATATAGAATCGCACACGAAAGGAGAGAAGTTTAGCACTCCCCTTGACAAGGATAAGGGTAAGAAGGAGCACACTTAACCAATATGGAATCAAATTGAAACCTACCCTACCCAAGCTAACTATCATCAGTTATTTATTTCCATAGACCCATTGTTAGCTCCATATAAGTCCAGATAATTGAAATGTAGTATATCAATATTCAAGCGACCATATTCAATCACTTTTTTGTAAAGTTTACTTTTTTACATTTAACATTCTTGCTTTTGTAATTTCATAGCTTTGATTTTAATAAATCTTTATTTTCAGACAAAACCTTAAATTTGGCTACTTTTTCATATAGTTGATCTTTGCTGAATAATTATGTATAAACAGAGTAATATCGGGGAAGCGGAAAATTAAAAAGAGAACTCTTTATACTCTTTGTCCAAGCTTTCGGAATTTCTTTTTTTCATTTTCAAGGATATACGAGATTGATATAAAAGTTGATTTAAATGGTAAATTGTATAAAATATCAAGAGAATTATTCGAATTTTCATATAAATAATTAATTAAACATAAACAAAATTGTTTTAACATGGTTATTCTTTTTTTTTAAAGAACATAGAAATAACTTAATAAATTATGTTTGAATTAACCATGGACCTAAACATTATTGAAAGGGGTTATGATTACATTCTTTTTTAAATTAATTTTTGTTATTTTAACCTAAAAATTTGTTAAATAGAAAAATAATGTGGAATTGAAAGATTTTTATGATTTTTATCAATAAATAATAGGTAGTAATAAATATAACTTGAATTATTATGATCAAGCTTTTGTTATTGATATTTGGTTCTTGAGATATGCGAGCCTTCTCTAATTGCAGAATCGCAGCCATATAATTTTTTATTACTTTGGAGTATTATACAAATAATTTCATGAACGGTAAACGATACATCTTCATTTAGAAGCCTTCAATATAAATAATCAAAATTTCATTAATTTTTTCTTAAAATTATTTTGCAAATCAATGAAAAATAAATCATGGTTATTTGTAGACAACTTAATTATTTCCCTTCTGGCTAGTAACATTGCATGACCTTTTGCTGAAGCATGATATTTGTTATAATAATAATTGAAGTTAACAACTTTTACCTTTAAACCTACTAATGAAAATGGATCTTTTTGTGCAATCGTGAACAAAACAAAATAAATACGTTAGAAACTGACACATTAATTGTTGTGAACGATTTCAATGAGCCATTGAGACATGGAATTTCAAAAAATGATTAATAACATTCCAATTTAACATGTTTCGCTATTTTGTAATTGAAGAATTATGTATGCGATATAACAAAAATAGAATTTGGTATAGTTGCTTTTGAAAATCGAGAATGAGGATTTATTGCTGTAAAGAAACATATTTTCTATTGTAATCGTAATTTACCTAAAAAATGAGTTCATCAAGTAACAACAGAGATACAACAAACCTTCATGCTTGATTTTCACAATTTGGCATGAACAAAAATATTTTATCCTTTGCAAATAACCAATCTATTCAAGATATTCAATACGTTAAACAAAATTTTGGTCTAATCATTTTGAAATATTTTCAATTTCAACAGCAATAAAATACTGTTTATTATTCATTTGATGTAGCTCTTTTTGATTTCGAAAATGTGTGTATATTGTTTGAAAAGATGATACACTTATTTATTTTTTGGTCCCGTACATTGTTTGAAAGAAGCCAATAGATCAAAATCTCCTTATGTGCCGAGAGCTCTATTTTTAACAGAACGATAAACAAAAATTGTTTTGAAGTGGTAAATAAATTTCAGAAGTGTTCACTCATCCTGAAACTATTTTTGATTTAAGTATGAATTACTAGACCATTGAATATCCGTAATATGTAATCTTAGGTTTGTCTATCAACCCCTTAAAGTTTTAGATATTTTGTATGATTACAATACTAAGTCCAACTTCGGTTTTTTTCAATTAAATTAATCAAATCTTTTGTGTCAATGGAAGGGCAATGTTCCTCGCATCAATGGGTTTTTGATTTAGTAATATACTACAAATTGTGGTCATCCTGTCAGATAATAGGCTAAAAAACATATTTCCCTTTTTTTAAACTGAATTATATTTATTTTTTTGCAAATTACATAAAATTAAGATAATATTTTTTCAAATTTTATCTATGACGAGAATGCTCTGTGATTGTACTGTTCTTTTTGTCACAAATATGCGTGTTTCAAATAACCTATCTCTAAAATTTATGTCAAAACATCAAAAATATTTGTCTAACATAAATATGATTTTAATAATGTGTATATTTTGTAATAAACTATATTTAATAAAGGCTCCATCATTACTCCTGTTTATTATCGTCGACATCTCGAGGTCACATTTTTTAAGGTGACCACACACGATTTTTTATTTGACATATGAAAAATAGTTGTTTGTAAAACAAGTGTCACAATGACTCGTTTTGTAGTACGAGTGCAGTACAAAAAGTCATTTTGACATAAGTTTTACATAATATTTTTTATAATTCGCATTGATTGAATTTTTTAATTGAAGCAGAATTACATTATCAGATCAGATCAGAACCGGTTTTATTCAGCACTTTTGACTTTTGATATATATTACGATCGAATAATTGTGTAAATTGTAAACAAGTTTTCATTTAAGCAAATAGAGAATGATTATTTGTTTAAAAAAGAGCTTCTTCGTATATTCTTGCGTTCTATTTATATTATATCATGAACAGGATTATTTCTTTAGTATATCTTCACATAGATATCTGTTAATTTATCTATAACTATAATAAGTGTTTTCCTTTCGCAAACGAAGAGAAGTGAAGTTACTTGAAGTGAAATAATCACACCATTTTTTTTATAGGAACGACTGAAAGCTTTGACTGGCACCTTAGATAAATTTAACCTCAAAACTTTATTTAATCTGTCATTTGTACCAAAAATGCTTACGCAAAAAGAAATTTTAATGGAACTACATGATTTTACGCAATGCGGTTGGTTACACATTTAAATTGTAGTATTCTATTTCAAGGTGTAGCAACGATCCTGCCTCATTAACTAAAAATCCATGATTGGTTATCAAGACACCAAAATACTAATTTAACCTCTATTTTACAAGTGAAGTAGAATAATCAAAAGAAATCACCGACGATCTATCACTTAAAAATGTCTGTGGGTCATACAGATCGTTTGTTGCTGTTAGTGTGTACACGTTCATCATAAACATTTATTGTGATTTTGGAGATTCTGAGCTGACGCAAAAATTGAAACAAGTGATGACAGACAAAGCTACGGGATAATATGACAAAGACAGTTGAAGAAAACGAATATAGTAAAATTGCAATTCACAAGCTAAAAGACAGCGATCTTAGAAATAAATACCAAATAGAAACAGATGCGGAGTTCACAAGACTAGACAAGCACAGAGGAGGTGGGACACTAAAAAAAAGATGGGAAACATTTAGGGAAGTACTACTAGAAAAGGCAGAGAAGATATGCGGGAACAGAAAATACAACGGAAATTAAAGAGAACGAAATGGTGGAACGAGGACATTAAAGAATTAGTAAAGAAAAAGAAACATGCATGTAAACATTCACCCAGACTGCAGATCACAGAGACAAAAATGAATACATCACTATAAGAAAGAAAGTGAAACAGGCAGTAAAGAATGCAAAAAAGGAGAGTTGGAAAGACTAAGAGGAGATAAAAATGAAGAAAAAGGAGCCATGAGAGACAGCCAAAATCAACTAAGGGAAGGAAAAGAGGAAGTACTAAGAATATGGAAGGAGCACTACCAAGAAAAATTCAATGAAACACAAAATGAAGCACATAATATCCAAGAAGAAGCAGCAAGCGACAATTTAAAAATAAGACAGGAGGAAATGGAAGAAGTAATACGAAGCATTAAAATAGGAAAAGCTTGTGGAGACGGCGATTCAGCTCCAGAAATGATAAAATGGATGTGCGAGAAAGGAAAGAAATGGCTATGGACTATACTAAAAGAAGCGTGGAGAACAGAGACGATCCCCAAAAGATGGGAAAATAATTTATTAATACCGATACTTAAAAAGAGATATCAAACTCAATGTGAAAACTACAGAGCAATATGCCTCGCCCAAACTAGCTTTAAGCTATAAACGAACGAAAATCTTAGAGAACAGATTACGAAATTACGTTGCGAAAATAGCAGACAGCATTTAGACCAGAAAGACAAATAAAAGACAATATTTTCGTAGTAAGAAGGGTAACCGAAAGAAGATTAGAGGAGGGAGAAGAACTCTTTCTAACTTTTATAGATTTAAGAGCAGCTTTTGATACGCTAAATAGGAATGAAGTCTGGAGTTACTTAGAGAAAATACATATTCCAGGAAAACTAAAAGCAGTCATTAAATCCACCTACAACATTGTAAAAGCGCAGGTACAGATAGCGGGAAATAGATCGGAGGAATTTGAACTAAGGAGAGGAATAAAACAAGGAGATAGTCTGATTCCACTTTTATTCATAATTATTGTGAACAAAATAGTTTAAAGTATAAGGGAAAGGGGAGCCATTCTAGATACAATTATAGGATAAAGGAACGTATAACCGATAAAAGTATTCGATCTTCTCTACCCAGACGACGTGGTCCTTATAGCAAATTCAAAAAACAAAATGCAAAGCTTGATTAACATATGGACAGAGAGGAAATAGAAAAAGTAAAATTGAAAGTAAACATAGCCAAGCACTTAAAAAGGGTAACAGATGTACGAAGTTATAGAGGAGCTGATGCGGATAGTGACCACATTTAAGTAATTACAAAACTGAATGAAGGTAAGCCACCTAGAATTGAACAAGATAAAAAATACGATTTAGAAAAATTGAAGGACGAGACCAAAGTAAATCACTTCCAACAAGAAATTAATAGAGAATTAAATTCAAGACCTTGCGTTGAGCAACTAGAAGAAGAATGGTCACAGATAGGAACTGTAATGAGAGATGTAACAAATAGGTTACTAGGGAGCCCCAAGGGAAGAAAAAAAGATAAGTGGTTTGATGAACAATGTAAACAGGCGTTGGAAAAAAGAAATAAAATCAGACAAAAACTATTAAAAGAAAACAGTGAAGAAAATAGACTAGAGTATAAAAAAGTAAGGAAAGATGTAAAACAAATATGCAGAAAGAACAAAAGAAATTACTTTGAAAGGGAATTAATAAAAATTGAAGAAGCTTATAAAAATAAAAAAGTGAGAAATTTTTATCATGAAATAAGAGAAGGGAAAGGCCACAACCGGAAAGCACCTTATGTTTTTAAAAGCAAAGAGGGATATCTAATAGGGGATAGGGAAGAAAAAATAAATAGATTTGCACAGTATTTTGAGGAATTACTAAATGATGGTGAGGAAGAACTAGGCGAAAATGATAATGAAATGGAGGAAGAAAATTGTGATGAGGAAGATCTAGCCATAACGGTCTCAAAAAAACTGGAGGTGACAGAATGCTTAAAACATATGAAGAATAATAAGAGTGCAGGAGAAAACAATATTCCAATAGAAATTTTAAAATATGGAGGCGAACAATTAACGGAGAGAATATGGCAGTTGTTGAAACAAGTATGGCGAGAAGAAAAAATCCCTAAAAATTGGAACAAGGCATCAATAATTCCAATTCACAAAAAAGGTCCCAAGGAAGAATGCGATAACTACCGCGGAATAGCACTTTTAGATGTAACATACGAAGTTCTGGCAAAAATACTTAAAAATCGATTAGACAAATACCACAATGAAAATGTAGGAGAATACCAAGGAGGTTTTAAAGCAGGTAGATCGACAATAGACCAAATTTTCATTATGAAACAACTTCAGGACAATGCTTTCGAACAAAAACTAAGCCTGTATATGCTATTCATCGATTACAGACAGGCCTATGATACTATTAAAAGAATAAAAATGTATTAGGCAATGAGAATGTTAAAAATACCAGTTAAATTGAGAAGACTAGTGGAAATGACCATACGAAAAACCGAGAGCAAAGTAAGTTTGGAGGGCAGTACTTCTAACGAATTCAAGATAGAGAAAGGTCTGAGACAAGGAGACCCATTATCCACAACCCTCTTTAACCTAGTTCAGGAAATTATACTCAGAGAAAGTGGTATAAAAACCCGAGGTTTAATTTATGGGAATAAATATCAGTGTCTAGCATATGCGGACGACAAGATCCAGGAAAGAACTGATAAGCGTATATAAGCTACTAGAAGAGAAGGCAAGAGAATATGGTCTAGTGATCAAACAAAATACATGGTAATGAAGGATAATGAAAAAACCGATATTATTATAAATTGTAATGGAAACAAAAGCTACAAAATAGAAAAAGTGGAACAAATCGAATATTTGGGAGTCACTATCACAAATAAAGGAGACGAAGAAAGGGAAATAGAAAAAAGGTTAACAAAAGGCAGTAAAGCAGCAGGAATGGTATCACAGATGCTAAACTCAAAAGACATATCACGAACAGCAAAAATAAGATTGTACCAAGACCGTCAGTTACCTACGCTTGTGAAACCTGGACAATGAACAAAAAAGAGCAGAATAAACTAGAGATATGGGAACGTAAAATGCTCAGAAAGATTTATGGTGGAATAAAAGAAAATGGAATATACAGAAGAAGAACAAACAGGGAATTATCAGATTTGTATAATCACCCAAGTATATCCCATATAATTAAAGCACAGAGAGCGAGATGGTTAGGACATGTAGGTAGAATGGCAGAAGATAGATGGGTAAAACGAGTGCTGAAAGGGGGGGAAGGTGGTAAAAAGAGAAGAGGAAGACCAAAGAAGAAATGGTTGGAGGAGGTTAGGAGAGACCTGAGATCAGTGGGAGTAAGGGTCTGGCAGGTCGAGGCGAGGAATAGAAAAAAATGGAGAGAGAGAGAGAGTGAAAGATCTCGAAGCCGAGGGCCAGATAGGCCTGTAGTGCTGATATATATATATATATATATATATATATATATATATATATATATATATATATATATATATATATATAAACATAGCCATTTTATAAAATTATTACAACTTTCAACATTTAGACATTCGGATGGCTTTTTCAATTTAAAAGATATTTCATATAAATTTTTCTTGATTCCCTGACATATCAATTTTTGATTTTTGTCTAATAACTTTACCTTTGCGTCCTCAAATGTAACAGAAATTACATTTTTTATATTACATTCAATTTTATCCACTTAAAACTACTATGTTTCCGATGCCTACAGCATTTAAATAAGCATTTTTTGCTATTGCAATCTTTATGGGATTATCCAACATTACTAATTCAGAAAACTACTGTTTATCGCTAATCATATGGTCGGTACAACCCGAATCTACAAAAAAAGTTGAATATTCTTTACTACAACCCTTATCTTTATCGTTACTTTCCATATATGTTATTAAACATATTTTATTTTCATGTTTCTCATCTTCTAGCAATGTGTTATATTCGACTAGTTCCTGTTGAACGAAATTGTTTCTAGGATTGTTATAATGACCTGTTTGGCCTCTAAAACCTCTTTGAAATCCTCTTCCTGTTTGAAAACCTCTATTTCTGTAAAATCCTCTTCCTCTATTTTGAAATATTCGTTTCTCCGGATTCTGTTTGTTAAATTGTTTGTTTCTGTATGTGGGGCATTCTCTTTTATAGTGACTATTTTGCCCACATGAGAAGCATATACCTCGACTTAGATATGCCGTTACGTTCACATTTGATTCATTACTATTTCAGCTTACGGCATTCAGTTGTCTTTTATCATTTTCAGCTAACAATTTTGATTTTATTGTTTCATATTTAAGCCCTGGGATATTTTCTAATACAGTAACCACGGTTTCGAACGATGGTGGCTAATTTAGTAAAAAACTGCATATAATATCATCTTCTTTTACTTCTACTCCAGCATCTTTTAACTGTCTTAATATTTTTTCAAATTCTTTTATGAATGTTACAAGATTATCACTTTCTTTTAGCTTCATAGATAATAACTTTTTCTTCAAGAACAATTGTCCAGGTAATCCCTTTTTTCATACTTATCTTTCAAGACCTTCCACATTTCCAAAGCATTTTTACAATTTCGTAAGCTCTCAATTTGTGAATCCTCAACACATTGAATAATCAGACATTTAGCTTTATTGTCCTTTATCACCTCGCTTTCTTTTGTCGGATCAATAGCGGCTAGCACACAATCATTCACGTTATTCTCTGCTAATTTTAGTTCCATCCGGAATTTCCAGGTATGATAATTCAAACCGTTTAGCGGCTCGAAAAGGTGACCTTTTCCAATTCCTGACATTTTCTTCTTATAGGTATATTCCCGGTTTAGTTTCTTTAAATTTTTTCTCGTGCTCACACGTAACCTCAATCTTAAAAAACTTTCAAATTAACTTCTAGGACAAAATATTATTCCATTATCATCTCTGGACCCATAACCTTGTGTATTTATTAAAACTCAATGTGTTTTACTTTATTTATTGTACACTTAGTTGTATATAATATACTCTTACAACGACATCTTAACTATATCTCGAGTCATATCTATATTACCCTTGATGCTTCTCAGTGGTAGGTGAAGGAATTAAGCGCTTCAATAAGGATTTCAACAAAAAGAATTCTAAAATTTAATGTTTCCCAAAATCAATGAAATAAATGAATGAATACTCAACAAATTGTATATCAAATAGAGCGTCAACGAATTCGGCACTATTATAATCCCCTATTACCTGCACCCCCTCTTTACCTGAACAAGATACATGAATTCGGCACTACAGTTTAGCTTTCTAATCCCTAATCTACGTCCTGTTTATAATTACCTGTGAGGTGTACGTCAAGAAGCTCCCACATCATGAATAATACGATAGCGCAAACAAGTGAACGTGACAAACAAATTTTAATTGTTGATGGTGGCAAATTTACATGTGCAAAAGTGTTGAAAACCGGAGAAACTTTTTCAAGGTGTTACGTAAGAACATGTAGAGCAAAAGTGTGGACTGCGGGGACTGAAAAAGTCATATCAAGATGTGAATTGGAACATACACATCCCAAAAATACGAAGGCGCTAAACAGGCAAATAAGTTTGTGGATACGTATTTTTTAAATTTATTTGTGCTTTATTTATATTTATTGTGTCGTATTCATTTAAAAAGCAATTACTGATTGGATATTATTATTTTAGTTAGCAACAGTGCCAAAAGGAAGGCAGAAGAAGACATTACAGAAAAACCTTCGAAAATGATTCATTTAGCATTGAAAAACCATGTAGAAGCAATGGACACTTTAACTGTAGGAGATATTAATTATATAAGAGATAATGTCTACTACAAGCGAAAGAAAATGCAGCCAAGTTTACCGACGAGTGCAGAAGAAACCAATAGAGTTTTACAAAATTTGGAATGTAAAACAATTAAAGGGGAAATTTTTTTGACAGGTGTTGAGCAGGAAAAGCAAATTATAGTATTTTCTTGCGAAACAAATTTACGTGTTTTGTGTAATTGCGACACAATATATTTAGATGGTACGTTAATTATTGTTTAAATAATTTTTTTCAACTATTTACTTTAGAAACTTTTATTAATGGTCATTACATTCCACTAGTGTTTTCTATTTTACGAAGTAAGAGTACCTCAGTTTATATAGACACATTTCGATTTATTAAAAAAAGTGTCGAGAAGTAGATTTAGATTTTAATCCAAAGTTTATTGTAGTAGACTTTGAGAAAAGTATACATAATGCTATAGAATTTGTTTGGCCCATGGTGATGATAATAGGGTGTCGATTTCATCTGGCCCAAAGTTGGTACAGAAAACTTCAAAAACTAGGTTTGGCTTCAGAGTATCGTGATGCAAATAATGAAGTAGGAAGATGGCTAAACTATGTCTTTGGTTTGCCATTTTTACAGCCTAGTGAAGTATCAGACTGTTTTGCTTTAGATTTAATGAGTACTCAACCTAATAACAGCTGAGTAATCGAGTTTTCAGATTATATACTGGAAAATTATATGGATGAACAGCAAGCTATGTTTCCACCTAAAATTTGGGCTAGTTGCACTAGTTCAATCACTAGAACAACTAATTGCTGCGAATCATTTCATTCAAAATTTAATGAATGAAAACACATCCATCGCTATTTATGTTTATTAACATTTTAAACAATTTTCAAACTCAGACATATGTTAAACTAAATAGTGTTCATGAACCTGTGCGCCACAAGGATCTTAAAACAAAATGCAGATAAGTATTTTTAGAACAAAAAATTGCTGACTAGTTTGTAAATAAAATAGATAGGCTACAATTTGTTAAATGTCAAGGATATTTTTATAAACAATGTCCATAGTGTAGAACAATGTAAAAATAAATACATTTATTTCTAATCTCTGTTTTTTAAATTTTGAGAATACGAAACAATTGGGTAATAAGATAAAGTTGATAAACGGTGCCCAGTTCGAGTACTTGAATAATGTGTAATCCGAGGTCTAGTGCCGAATTCATGCGTAGAGATTAAGGAGCAGGTATGTGGTGCCGAATTCATGGCCGCCTATCAAATACTATGCCACTACACGATAATTATCTGATAATACCGCCTGGTGAATTTTCAGCCTTACATGTTGAATTTACCTGCGCCTAAGGCAAGTTATCCCGCGGGAAAATTTGGCTCCCGCTATGTGCATGAAGCATAAGTTCTCTGTCTTTATTTAATAATTCAAACTTTATGTTGCATGATTCAGGTGAAAAATGGAAAATGCTTCTGATCTAAACTTAAAGAAGACATTTTAAGATTACTGAAAAATAATATCTTCTTGGCTTTAAGTATGAAGGACCACAAATTAATGCGATGTGCAAACCATTCAAAGCCTTGTTCAAAGTACAGTAGACTTTATAGAAAAAATAATGACAAAGCGGCTGTGATTTATACATAAAAAAGTAGGTTGAGGAATGAATGCAAGGTCTAAATAATAGAATCAACAACAATAAGCCACATTTCTTGTATTTAGTCGTTCATCTTAATTTCAAATCTTAAAAATTTGACCATTATATAAAGTCTGTCAAAATTGAACTTAACGTGTGTAGCTTTCAGAAAGTGTATGAAAGTGGAATGCTTTTATGTGATTATGGATTTTTTCGGCTATACAAAATATGAAGTTTTATGACGAAGAAGAGTAACATAAATATCATCAACGCTCCCGACAATTATTTCTACTAATTTTGGAAAATAAGACGTAATGGTATCTTGCAAGACTCTTGAAGTACATGGTAAATATTTCCCTGACATAATGGCTTCTATTGAAAAATTAGCTTCTTGCGTGTGTAGGATTAATTTTGCAATATGACTTATTGCTATTGTTATAAAAGGAAGTCCACCCAACTGCCTAATTGTGTGGTAAATATTGTCTTCAATCTAGAATAACGTCATTTCAGCGTAAATATTGATTTTTAATTCACGATGTGACTTTCTTCGCAGGAAATTGATTGGTTGAGTCATTACTATCGATGTTTGAGCACATTTTACCCAGAAATGAAATTGGACGAGTTTTCAATTGCTAGTGCCATTCTCCGCTGTGAATATATAGTACAACAAATCCAGTTTGAATTTTCTACCTCAGAATAATGATGAGTTTAGGTTAGATAACAAAGATTTGATTAATACATTCTCGTACACAAAGAAATAATTTATTATGAAAATTAGTGTTTTTAAATGAAACTCAAGGTCTCTAGTTAATTCCACAATATAATACAAGTTATTGAAAATTCTAATTTAGAATTTTCAATAACTTGTATTATATTGTGGAATTAACTAGAGACCTTGAGTTTCATTTAAAAACACTAATATGAGCATATTCCACGAAGTAAGGGTCGAGACAGTCAATTTTATTATGAAAATGTTGGTTTAGAAAAAATAAAACATTTTCTCACCTAATGTTTGAACTCATCAACAATAACATTGTTGAACCCGATTTTAATCTTCATTTCACAGCAATACCTAGTAAAATATTACCAATCTTTGAAGTTAGCACAGCTCAAGCACTTTGTCAGTTATATCCAGTAAAACTCTCAAGTAAAATCTTTAAATTGTTAGTGTGTGGCCGTCTATTCCTAAAATCATTTCATTCACAGATGTATGTATAGTGTGTAAACTGCCAGCATTGGTGTTATAGCAGGTGTTGGTTTATAGTCGCATAATTTAAAATAAACAAATAGCAATTTTATTACTAAAGGGTTGTATGGCTTTCGAATTTTAGGGAAACATCCTCAAATCCGTTTTTTTTGTCTGCAGATAATATTGGTGTGTTCTTAATAGATGTAAGTTATGTATGATAGGGATAAGGGAGACATACCATTGGTTTACTACATGTTGCCGCTGCACTAAAACTTTTCATTGAAGTAGAGCTATGAGCCTAAGTATATTATTTTTTATTTAGGAAGTTAAGTAAATTTTCGTTATGAAATCAAATTTTTGTTTGATGCCTTAAAATAATCCCGACTATTTAATATCGGATACTGAATTGGAAATTGTTCTCTGAAGATTCCTCTTCAAAGAGTGGATCAGATGCAAATTGGTTAAGGTATAAGTGATAACAAAAATTATTCCTCAGGGTTTACAATTTCATGAACTATATTTTAAAATCTTAGTATTCAATTCAAATATATCTTCCAACGATTTCAATTGTGAACTATTTATTTAATTTATATTCCGCCTTTAGATTGTCCAATTATAAATAATTAATTCAGTAGAAATTTCTCTATTGATCATTACTACAATACACGATTCATTTCTATTTTCATTGGACAAAATTGATTTAATTTATATTTTGACTAAATTGAATCAATCAAATGAATATTTCTTAATATTCAATATTTGGGAGATATATTTCAATTAAGTATTCATTCATGAGTAGGGTGGTGAATATAAATAAAGTTGAAATAAATTATCAAGATATCAGTATGCAAATTTTCTATTAGATATTATCCATAGTTGCTCTGAGTCTGTTTAGTCAGGAATTGGCGTTTACAGGTTTATATTCAGTTGCAACAACTTGGCTGACTAGAAACCATGTTACAGGTAAATCTACAAATTCCTTATAACGTCAAACCTACTGAAAATGAGGCGATTTCAATGCGAAATAGTTATTTATTTGACTGGCTGCAGAAGTCTTAGTTTTACAATGTTTTCAATTCACTGAAACCATTTAGCAAACGACATACTTGTTATAGAACTTTTTTCCATCAGAAGTGGTGATATTATTGATGGCAAAACTTAAAAAGTGAAGAAGACGAATGAATAATTGAATATTTATCAACTGCAATATCGCCAAGAGCAACATTTGAACATTTCTTTGTCATGTCATGACAACAATACTGGCCGACAAATGTGCGAGTAGCTGACATACATAGTGAAAGAAGTATTGATAATATAAAAAAGTTTAAGTGTTATGGAAAAAATTTCGCCTCCTGGCGAACGTAAACTGCACTGTTTTACTAGGATTGATATTAAATCCTTCCTTAGTACACAAGCTTTCGATTATCTCTACCCCTGACGGTATCGTCATAACCTTGAGTCGAAAAACGTGCAGTTTCACTATTAGGCTGTCGACAAACAGTCACCACAGCAGAGGCGATAGAACTCCCCCTTGGGTTCTATGTGTATGTTCCAATTCAGCCTTTTATCGAAAAGCATCCCCAAATACTTAATTTCCGATTCCATTTGAAGAGGAATATTTTAAAGTGTTAAAGAGATGGCACTAGGCTTCTTTTTTTGGAAAAAACTATATACTTCGACTTTTGTGGAGAAAACGTCCATCCATTTTGATTCATCCATGTCCCAACATTGTTGATAGGTTCTTGCATATTTCTTTCTATGGATTTTATGATTCTTCCACTTGCGAATAAACTTAGTCATCTGCATACAGTCTTGCATGTACTGGCAACGAAACCTTTTCAAAAATGTTATCAATCGCTGCAACGAATAATGTGGTTCTAATTACGGATCCTTGAGGGATTCCGTTATTTTGGCAACATATATTGGATATAGCTCTGTTTGCTTTTAGTTTAGAGGTACCACAAAAATTGATGGCTAGTTTTTGTAGATAGTACGATTATTATACTTTGTTATGTATCAAGTTCAAATATGATAATGTGATTCGACTACAGGAAATAATCTTCTTTGAATCGTAGTTTACACTAACTTGAAGGTAACTTTAATTAAAATATTTTTGAGCTTTTACCACAAAAATAATTAATTTGATCTGGAGCTGAAATTTTCAACTAGTAGCTAGATATCGGTCAGAACCGTACTCCAGACAAGATAATTGAAATACACACTGAACCCTTAGTACACAGTGAACCAGTGATTCACTGTGTAATTACTAACAAATTTATAAAATAAATAAAAAAAATTCATTTTCACATTCTTGGTCGAACCATTCACGACTTTCGATAATATTTTCTGCTTCACATTCTTCTACCACCTGAACCATTTTTTTACTCATCTTCTCCCATATTTCTTCTATGTCGCTACTTTCGTGCACATCCTGCAATCCCTTTATAATTTCATTGTATATATCTCTCGTGCCTCATTTCTCTGAAGTTTACACGAACTTCTTTTTATGTTTCCCTTTTTCTTCCCATTTTTTAGTTCTGATTAACTCTTGTTTCATTTGAATTCCTAATAATAAGTGATCAATATCCGCGTCTGGTCCTCTATAGCTTTTAATTTTTGTTATACATCTTTCTTGGCATTCTTATTTTAGCACATGGTCTATTTGATTTATAGTCGACACATCTGGTGATCGCCAATTTATTCTATATGTATATATTTGGTAAGTTATGTGTTAGTCGCGTATAACGAATCCGGAGTCTTGATGTGTTGAAAAATGTGTATCAAAGGAAGTCCTAGATAATTTTTAGTTTGAAGTATCCCATTGTCTCTGCCATCGATCCGTTAGATTTGTGGAAATCCATGTTTCCAAGTGTATCGTTCCGTTCAGTTTATCCTGTCTCGTTACCCTCTATCCCCATGTGAGATGAAACGCATAGGTAATATGCGTTGAAACATTTTTGTTGCACATATTATATTTGCATAGATTGAAGCTGTTTTATTGCATAGACCTTTCATAATTTAGAATTCAATCACCACTTAAATTCTTTCGCATAAAACTAACAATATTAATAGATGAGCTGATGAGGTTTATTGAAATTTGAGTTTATGTGACATATTAATTATATTATATCCACATGTTATTAGCTAATTTATTTCAGCAAATATAGTGGGTACTTTATTTGATAATGATACTCCTTATAAATGTCAAGTAATAAAATATATCTGTACCGGGCGGTCCAATAAGCTATATATCAGAAACTATTCATGCTATTATTTTAGGAGAAAAAATTCCTTAGTAAAAGTCGCCTAGAGAAATCGCTGGAAATAACTTTCAAGTTTATAGATTAACCGCTAGGGGGCGTAGCCTGTGAAGAAAAATTTAAAACCAATTTTTTGTGAAATATGCCCAATTATACCAAGTGTTAAATAAGTAAACTAGAAAGAGGTCTAAATTCCGCACAAATTTGTTTGAGGACTTTTTTTTCAAATAAAGGTAGGGGGAAAGTGGGGATTTGTTTGTAGATAAATACTGTAACAACTGCCGATTGGTTGTTTATTTGTTCAACTTTGTTTTTGCAATGTTTGCTGTAACCAATGCCATAGGGCACAATAGAGGCGTAAATCCCCTGTTGAGGACCCTCGGGGGAGGGTAGTTTCCTGGCTCGAGTGGGAGGGTATCGTGGGCCCTCTTGGGCTTAAACGTTGAGCCAAGTCTGAGCTCTAAGGTTTGTCGTGTCGTCCAGCTACCTGTCGTCCCCGGGGTCCAGTCCACCTGTGTCTGGGGAGGGATTTGTTGGGGGTAAAGGAAACAGTCTAGGTAGATAACATATGAATAGGCCTATATTACGAACAAATAAAAATAAAGTTACCAAAAAAACAATGAGTTATCTATAGGGTACACTTTCAATGCCTACGGTATACGATATAATACAATAATAATGTTATTTGTCCGGCGCGTGGAAAGATAGGTAGGGTTCCTAAATATATTCACCCTCTCTTCCAGTTAGCGTCCGGTAAGGACAACGAAGATAATTTCATCAGGGAAAAGTGGCCGTGGTTTTCTTAAGAAAGAAAAAATATCTAGCGTCTCTTTACTAAAATATAAAACCTTGACCTAGCTAATGGTTACTTCAGTGATCATAACTTTAAAATTACGTACTGAAAAAAAAGATGATTTGGTCACCCGACTTTTCTGCTGACCGGGGTGACCTTCGTCGCCCGATAAAACTTCAACTGAACAATGAAATCTTAATTTTCGAAGCGAATATAATGTATGCTATAAATAATATATGATCATTGGCGTCTTTCATATACCAGGGGTAGCAACCGGTATTGAAAATATTTCTCCCTAATTACAGTGTAAACAGTCGAGATTAACATGAATAAATATCTCAGGAATAAAACTTTATAATATAGTAACTGTTACGAAACTTTTCCAGCGTATGATTGGAGTAATCTCTATGGCTCAGGTTTAGGGGGCTGTACCCCTCGTAAAACTCCCTGAATGAAATTGTATAATCATAAGAAAAAAAAATTACGAAGTATAATACTCTCTAATTACGGTGATATACGGATCAAGCTTCAGGATAACACTTATATGGCAGGATGAATAGTCAGACACACACAATAAAAAAATCAATACCAATATGATTTTCCCAAGAAACAATGAAAAAAAGGTTCTCAGATTCAAAAACTTACAGTTTGGAAAATCCTGGTTGAACGTCACAAAAAAACCGGCGTCTGGATTCTATTCTAGATCGCTCGACGGGAGATGAGCTCTGATCGGCTATCTCTGATTTCAGCACAATCCCTAAAACTCACTGTCAAAACGCGGGCTGTCGTAAGTCGACAAACGCCAGAATTACCGGACTGCACTGTCGCTGTCCGACTTGCCTCGTCATCCTCTTTCCCTTTATTTATTTCGAGTTTTTTGGGACGAGCTGGTTATGCCAAAACAGCAAACGTTGCTGTATTTTGATGCGTCATTTACTCGTCCTCGCCTTTATGTTTTTGTTTTCGTTGTTGAAGGTTAACTTTAATTAAATTTCTCTATGCTAAGTTGCATAATTCGTATGTATTTTTATGATATTCAAAATAACGGTGTTTTGGTGTTCGACATTTATGCGTGACAACCTTGTGTTAATTTGTTTATTTTACATAATTGTTTAATTAAGTTTTACTCTGATAATCGAAACTAGGTCGTTATATATATATATATATATATATATATATATATATATATATATATATATAGGAGATAGTCTTTGCCGACTAATTAGGTATAAAACCACGAATATTGGGGTAACGGCAAGTTAATTAAAGAAAACTCTTGTTACTGTTTTTCTTCCAAGCTTTCGGAAACGTTTATTTCCATTATCAAGGATAAGTAAATTGAGATTGTTATAAATTGGTAAATATAATTATATTTGAATTTAAAAAAAAAACTTTTTTAATCATAAATCATTTTGACAGATTCATGAATGTAAACATTTTCTTCATATGCTAAAATGTTTTTGAAAACAAAAGAAGAAAATTGGTTATATTTGTAATATAGGTTAATAGTTATTCAAATATTCTTCTTTTATTATATAAAATTCAACCTCAAATTATTATAGATGTCATCATGTCATCTTAATAATTTGAAAGTATTGAAAAAATTTATTATATATATAGGGTGTACCTAAATTCCCTTGCCATATTTGTGCTTATCACAATACCTATAACTTTGATTTTGATCAACCGATTTCAATGAAATTAGTGTCATTAGGAAGAGTGTAAATGAATTAATTACATCTACTATGAAACAATTGCATTTAGTTTTAATTGTCATAGGTAGAGGGTACTTTCGAATGAAAATTTGTTTTTCTTAAAAATGTTTAATGTGTAGGCATCTTTAGTTATGCAACCATTATTGTACTCTCATGTATTATGATTTGCCTATGCGGTCGGGCGTCCGTGACTCCCACTATAGTTTTATGCCTAGTATATCAATATTAGAGAATAGTTATATGATCGGTGACAGTTATGTTCGGCGACTTGACGAGAGAGGAGTGAGGTTAGATGGATCAGAGATTTTATGTATTATGTACCGTCCTGAATTTTAGTAATATATATTTAATAAAACCCAAAAATATTCTTCGCATTGGTCCAAGCTTTTGACCCAGTAGCCCTACAAATGGAAATACATAATTATTGTAAATTATAATGGAACTGGATCAAATTCGTAACAAAATGGCGCAAACCACATGTTGATAGCTTTTGTCGAACTCGAGATCAAAATAAAAACGCATAAACATAAGTAAGTATAGTATTGACTCACCCTGTATTATAACTTAAATTAAAAAATAAGTCAGTACTATTTTCAATTTTTTTTTATAGCAGAAGAATCTTAGTGTCGATACTCATTTTGACCATTCTTATTTCATACGATTAAAAATAGTTTTTTCGAAACTAAGTATGCTGCGACAATAAACTTGACGGGGACTTCATATTGTTCATTTATTGACGGCAGTCAAAACATTGTGTTCTCTTGAAGAAGTGTTATATTAGGCCGGCGACACGTTTGCGGCTGCGGCTGCAACCGCGCGGTCACAACCGCTATAACGTTCACACATACAAGCATACACCTTGTCATACCGAGTTCGTCAGTCCAATAATCAACATGGATGTGGTAGAAACGGTTGTTATAATTTATGCTCAAATTAAGAAATCGAAGCGAAAAAGCAGGTACTGGGTCCATCCTTTACACAAACCGCGCTTGACGAATGGTCAATTTCATTGTATTTTTCTAAGGTTGAGAGAATATCCTGAAAAGTTTTTTAACTACTACAGAATGAGCATCACATCTTTCGACGAATTAGTGACGTTGATGCGACCCCACTTGCAAAAATCAAATAGTCACGAATTGTGGTTAGGACACATGTCTTCTAGAATCTTCTGCCAAGCAGTAATTTTTTTGTCGTGATCTTTGTATGCCTTGTCGGAAACATCCCACAAGCACGTCTTACTTTGCACCAGAACAATCAATTTTTCGGTATCGAAGACGTCCATGTTCAAAACTCGACTGGCTAGGTTTGTGGACGCGCGGTTAATGTAAACATTTCGGTCGGCCAGCCGCGCGACCGCGGCAAGATGCGGTTGCAAACGCGGTTACTGCCGCTTGGTCGCTAGGGTGGCACCATTCCATAAACAAGCTTGTATTTTACAGAACAGCGGTTGTGACCGCGCGGTTGCAACCGCAGCCGCAAATGTGTCGCCGGCTTTATAATTCGAATTAAAGATTGCACTTTTTTCAATAGATATTAATATTGCCAATATTGGTAATTAATTATTTTTGGGAAAGATGCTCGAATGCAAGTTAAGTTGAAAAAGAGCACGAGTGCGCGGAGCGCTCGAGTGCCTATTTCAGTTTAACTTGCACGAGAGCAGATTTGTCAAAAATTATAGATTCATTTTCATTGCAGGAGTTAAATTTTATAAGAAAATTTTATGAATCAATCAAATCGTATTGTGTCACTGTCAGTTGCTGTCACCTGTGGCGACAATAATATTATATACTTTATACTCATCGCAGGCACGTAGGAGCTGTCTGAAACAATCGTTGCTGCGGACAGTTATTGATAAGAATATAGACAATCTTACGTCAACAAACTTCGACTGGTTCAGTCATAAATTTCAATAACTGGGTTTAACAGTTTTCATGCTACTTTAAAAAATAATAAACGTTTATAATTACGTCTGCATTTATCAAGAGTGACTGCTCGTCACTCGCGCCATGTCACGTCTCGACTCCGCAATTCTATATTTTTTAATTAATTGAATGGTATGTTATCTACGGGCAAATTATGCATACATTTGCCATATAATTCATATAAAATAACTTTTTACACACGGAAAAAGGTTTTTTAAAAAATTATTTATTTAACAAAAGTTACAAGTTCCAAGATTCGAAGTAAATTCTAGACTGACTATATAAACTAAACAATTCAAAAATGTAAAAAATACAATGTAAGCAACAATAAGGTTCAACAATTTATAAAACAGCAGGTTATTACACAATATACTCATTAAGCAATTTATTTAATATGTACTAAGTAATTTAAGGTATATAACATATATGATCTTCCAGTTGCAGCATCATGTATTTATTAAAAAGATATTCAGTTCTAAAAAGTAAAAGTTATAACTTTTGTAACTGTTGAACGTTGGTCATATGTGGTTTCGACATTTCGGAAAGAGAATCAATGTCTCCTCCGGTGATTCATTTCTTGCAGGTGTGGTGGTCGATGATTGAGTTTCATCCGCACTGATGCCCTGAAACTAGAAGCGTCGCGTTATTCTTGACGTCGTTCCCAACGCCATGCATACGCAAGCCTGTGAATACTCTATTTGCGAATAGTTCCTAAAATGATATTCTCGAACACCGTTAATAAAATCATCGAATCGTATCGTCCTCACAACAGCGTCAGTTGAAGTTACAATACAAATGTCATTTGGTCATGTCAAATGTAAGGGTGCATTCAGATGCTACGTCCGGCGCGTTTTATGCGATCAGATGCTTAGATCTGGTAAATAGTCGGGTCGTTCAGATGCTAGCAGTAAATTTTACCAAATGTGCAACCATTTAACCCAGTCGACACGTCGGTGACTTGGCCCAATTTTTGCTGCCTTATACCAAAAATTGGGCCAAGTCTAATAAATTTTTTTATTTCCAAATGATTTTTTATGTCAGCTTAAAATTAGTAAGAAAATAACTATGTATATATAAAAAATTTATCTGAATAAATTTCAGTCAATAAATTGAGAATTATTTGGAAGAATGTTTCTTTGTAAGTATCAATTGAAAATAGAAAAAGGTGGATACATTTAATATACGACATGGTATTTTACGTGATTTCAAAAATTTTTGTGATTTAAATTTGATTATTAAATGGAAATTATATTCTTTCTAGAGTAACTTGAGACGTGTACATGGCGCAAAGTTTTACTGACATTCGTAGATGGCAGGTTTGGTAGTATTTTAAAAGACCTGATAATTTTGCACTAGTGCAAATTAGTCTGGCTGGTTTCAACAAGGATGAAATAGATAGATTTTATAAACTGGTGAAAGAAGTGATGTCAAAATATAACTTTTCCCCTAGCAAAATATATAACGCAGATGAAATGGGAATCACAACTGTCCAGGATCCAGGAAAAATACTCACAACCAAAGGACAAAAAAGAGTTGGTGTGGTAACTAGCGGTGAAAGAGGCCGAAATATTACCGTCATGTGTGCTATGAAAGCTTATTTAACTGTGGCTACAACTAGCAAAGGAGAAGCTGGTTTCAGAAGCGTTGGTATCTATCCTCTTAACTGCAACGTTTTTAATGAACAAGACTTTTTGCCTTCCGAGTTATTGAATCAGGACGTCATTGCCATACAAGATAACGAAGCTGATATGTCTTTCAGCAATGATCCCCAAGCTGTAGCAAGCGATGATGCTCTACCAAAGACTTCTACAAATAAAGAGCAACACGAAATTCCTTCAACTTCTTCAGGATTTCTCTCTTTTCAGCAAATTCGTCCCGTTCCTAAACTAGCAGAGAAAAAGAAGAGAGCAGGCAGGCAAAAACAGCACGTGGAAATACTTACAGCTACACCATTGAAGCAATAGTTGGAAGAAAAGGAAGCCAAGAAACAGTTAAAGGAAAAGAAGAAATTAAAGGTACAACCTTCTAAAATGAATCTTGATGAGAAAAGGAATAAATTAAGAAATAAGAGAGAATCCCATAAAAGAAAATTATTTGATGAAAACTCATCAGATTCTGATGTTGATGTTCAATATGATGATAATGAAGATGTCGATGAAGATATATGTTTGATATGTAATGATTATGGAAAGAATAATGAGCAGTGGTACAGATGTACCCTATGCGGAAGATGGGCACATTCTGAATGCAGTGGATGGAACACACCTGTAGGATACACATGTGATGAATGTCAGCCTTTTACTTAGATTGTTTTTATTTCCTTTTCATTTCAATAAACCATATTTTGGTTAAAAACGCTTATTTGAAGTTTACTTAATTATATTTAAAGCATTTTTCTGCTTGACCGGTATTGCCCGCATAAGTGATCGGTATTCCCCTATCTGTATGACAATGCCAGTCAAATGCACATTTTTTTTTGTTATCATAAAAGTATATAAAACATTTTGAAAGATTTTCAGATCAAAACAGTTTTTAAGTGCACTAGTGATTGCTATCTTAAAATTATTTGAAATTACGACTTATTTTTTTACTTAAAAAAAATTTTTCTTAAGTGACCGCCATTTGCCCACGTTACCCTAACCTGACGATATATTTCGTAAGATATCCTGACAGAAGACATTATGGCAAATATTTATTGAAAAGGAAGGCAAGAAGATTAAGAGAAACTGGTAGTTTTCATCGTCCTTGTTTTAAACGACGTAGTAGAGACATGAAGGATGATAATACAATCAACGTTCTTGCTTTCATTCAACAGAATCCACATATAAGTAGTCGGCAAATCTTTGTTGAATTAAACATACCCAAAACTACTGCTCTAATGATTTTAAAACATCACAGCTTGGTTTTTCATATTATAAAGTGCACATTTAGGTCAGAAACTTGTAATTCCCTTTAAACTTTCGATTCAACGTTATTTTAATATTACGATAAGATCGGCAACAGGGCGCTTTTATCCGTTACTTAAAAATACTCATGCAAGATTTATCTTGTGAAACAATTGTAGATTTTTCAGGATTTTTAGAGTTTTAATAAATATTCTGGTTTCTTTTTCACCAATACTTATTGTTCTGTTGTACTGTTGACTGTATCCTTCTCATGTAGTTCTCCACCAAGCTTTACATAAGAGAGATTTTGATGCAAGGCTTTATTGGATGTTAGGTCTGCTAGAACAACCCCATATCATGTGAAAGATTTTGTGGGCAGACGAGGCTACGTTTAATAGTGTGACTGGTGTTAATCTGCATAATATGCATTATTGGGCTGAAGAAAATCCGCACTGGATAGAGAAAGTGCAGCTTCAAGGTAGATGGAGTCTTAATGTTATGTGATCTTAATCGTAGGTCCATATTTCTTTGATGGAACTTTATATGGCGATATTTGGATTTTCTGGAAAATCAATTGATTGTTTTATCCTTACAAACAAGAAGATATATGATATTATAATATGACGGTTGTCCTGCGCACTTTTCCAGACGAGTTAGAGATTACTTGAATGTAAGTTATCCAAATAAATGGATTGGACGGGGAAGTATATTTTCATGGCCAGCTAGATTCCCAGACTTAACGTGTCTGGACTTTCATCTGTGGGGAAGAGTGAAGGATTTAGTATACCAAGCTCGATCAACCACGCGACGACATGAAACAGCGCATTAGAAACGCAATAAATAGTATATCAACAGATGAGATAGAAGCAGCTTGTATATCTAAGCGAAATAGATTGCATCTTTGTGTAGACAACAATGGAAAACAATTTGGAAATTAAGTTTTAATACTCGAGATATTTGTATGATCTTTCTTTCACGTATTTAATTTTAAGTTATAATACAGAGTAAGTCAATACTACACTTACTTATGTTCATGCGTTTTTATTAATAATCAGAGTTCGACAAAAGCTATCAACATGCGGTTTGCGCTATTTTGTTACGAATTTGATCCCGTTCCATTATAATTTACAATAATTATGTGTTTCCATTGAACATTTTCAAGAAAAACAAATTTTTTTCATTCGAAAGTACCCTCTACCTCTACAGGCTGGATTAAGGGCCATGAGAAATCGAAAGGAACCCGTATTGCAGACTCGCTAGCCAGGAAGGTAGCCTCCCAAAAGCTTTCGGCGTCAGCGACGGCCGACCTATTAAAGGAACACTCCCTTAATAAGTTTAAGGGTAGATGGGACGACGCAGAAGGCTGCAGGCTTGCCAAGGAACTGCTACAATATCCGGACAGCAAAGTAGCCAAAAAATACGTGACTATGAACAGGCGGAACCTACGAACAGCCACGGGTATTCTGTCTGGTCACTGCCACCTACGAAAACACCTCCACAGACTGGGTCTCTCTGACACCCCACTTTGTAGAGGATGTGAGCAAGAAGATGAGACTGTCGAGCACATTCTTTGTGAATGTCAGACACTCTCTCATCTTAGGTTCAATGTATTCGGCGAGCACAGGCTAACACACGCCAGTATGAGGGCGACGTTATCGCCTACTTCAGAGAAGTAGGCTGGATGACGAGCTAGAATGAAGTTTTGAACCTCAGAAGGATGCACAATGGGCCAATTGTGGCCTAAGTGCTGTGGGGTCTACCCAACTTTCCAACTTTTACAGATACAGAGAAGTTATAATACAGAGTAAGTCAATACTACACTTACTTATGTTTATGCGTTTTTATTAATAATCCGAGTTCGACAAAAGCTATCAACATGCGGTTTGCGCTATTTTGTTACGAATTTTATCCCGTTCCATTATAATTTACAATAATTATGTGTTTCCATTTAACATTTTTAAGAAAAACAAATTTTAATTTTTGTCATTCGAAAGTACCCTCTACCTATGACAATTCAAACTAAATGCAATTGGTTCATAGTAGATGTAATTCATTCATCTACACTCTTTCTAACGACACTACATTCGTTTAAATCGGTTGATCCAAACTAAAGTTATAGGCATTTATCCACAAATTTTTCCCACTCTTTCCCATCCCTTTTTTGGAAAATCAAAAAAAGTCCTTAACCTAGAAACTTTAAAGTTATTTCCAGAGATTTTTTTTAGTCGCTTTTACTAAGGAATTTTTTCTCCTAAAGTTATAACATGAATAGTTTCTGTCGGCTTATTGGACCACCCGGTACATTACTCTTTCACTTCTTTCTTGAAAATAACATAATTGTCATTGCATTTTTTGTAATAAATAAACATTTTATTTTTTTTTCAGATGAAACTGCGTTATCCAAAATAACACCCCTGCACAACGTAACATTACAAAATTCCTTTCAACCCTCCTCCCTCCTAGTGAATGCGGTGCCTCAAAAGAAAACGCCCCAGGTGTATTAGCCACCTCCTGGTGGCGATAGTTTGTGCTTTAGCTCTGACAACGGCGGCGTGTTTAGTGGCCGAAACATCGCCTCAAGAAATTACTAATTTTGTGTCGACGAATGTACTTACAGATGGTGAAGTTGAAACAAGGATATATTACAAGGGGCTCAGTGCCAAGGAGACCAGAGTGGCAAATGGGTAAGTGCAATTATTGCCATAATAGTGTTTAATTGTGTAGGTTGCAAGCACCGTGATTAACGCGAATAGGAATTTAAACAGTGTTTGTCGTCGAAGTATACCTATTGTGTGTCAAATACCAAATCCTTCATAAAACAGTAAATTAAATTGTTCGAAAAGAAATTAGTTATGTAGTCGGGCACGAAGAATGGTCGAAAATGCATTCGGCATCTCAACACAAAAATGGCGCATAATTCTTCGACCTATTGAGGATAGTCCAAGTAATGCAATCCAGTTGGTGAAGGCAGCATGTGTGTTGAACAACTTATTGCAGCTACAAAATAATGAAGATCGTTTTCAATATCTGTTGGACGGTGGGGATGAAGGAATTGCTGATAGGCATAGTGAATGAAGGAAGAACAAACATATGTGTTTAACTCCCCTTGAACCAGCTAGGGGATGGCCTGCTAATTTTGTATTTTAAGTACGTGAAACGTTTGCTACATACTTTAATCAAGACTATGAAAATTTTATTCGATCTGTGTATGGTGACTAATCAGCCGAGTCTGTAGATATGGATGATTATGTTTTGTAAAATATGTAGTTGCATCAGCCACTTCATGTACAACGTGTAAAAATAAAACTATCCGTTAAACAATATGAGTATACAGGGTGATAACTGAGAACTCGCACATTCACAACTGCACCGAAGCTCTTTAAAAACGTTTCTCACTGACGTCGTACCACTAGGAGAACAAATCACTCACGCCGCATCGTTGAAAATTGAAATCATGTAGAACGCGTATGGTCAAATATGCCAGGGCGAATATGACCGGGCGCGGTTCAGACCGTTCCAGCCCGCGTGCGGTCTGCCCGCGTCAGTGTTCACTCATTTATACTCGTACACGGTTGAAGTGCCCGGGCTTTAATTAGAAATTAGAAGACACTTAAGAGACTCACAATATGAAGTCGTCAATAGGTGCGTTCTTTCTGACTGAGATCTCAGATAAACTCGGCTCACATCAGTAATGTGAGCGTTCTTTTTGTTTTACTCACTTCTAAGTGAGCTGAGATTTTTCCTCCCCCTTAACCGATGCTGAATGTGTTGTAAGGGGGTATCAGTTGGACTTGAGTCGGAAATAAAGTGGAGGGGATGAAGAAATATTTGATTTGCTTGGGTTATTTGTAGTTTTAGTCAAGGTTATCTAACTAAAAATAACAAAATAAAGCGTGGTTATCAGAGATATCGAGATAGGTAATGTTTATATGTTTTGTTTCTTATTCACGTATGCGTCGACAGATCGCGCGCTTCAATTGAGATGTTGTTCTTTTTGGTACTTACTCACATCACTTTATCTCAGATCACCTTAACTGAAGTGATCTGAGATCTCAGTCAAAAAGAACGCACCTATAGAACAGTTAAATCTAGGGATTTCCCCACTTTTATACTGTCTTAGTAAGTAATAATTGTAAAAATTATCAGATATAAATAACAGATAGATCTTAAATGGGAAAAAGATATCCAGGATATCCCCATTGGGTTAATAACATCTAAGCTTTAATATTTGTAATATCATATCTTCTTATTTTTTCTATTCTATATATATATATATATATATATATATATATATATTAAGTCAAAATTAGGTCACTTCTTGGTCTAGCCAAAAATAATTATTACACACCAGGTAGGCATCACATGAAATGTAACATCTGTTATTCTAACGATGACAGTAATATGGAATCAATTGTCATTTTTTTAGAATTTTCACTATTTTTCAATACATTGTGGAATTATTTAGAAACAGTTAGTTTCATTTAATAAAATATTATTTTCTTCAATTTATCTCGAGCACCTTGTATTTCAAGACAATTCAATTCGACCATATGCAGAATTAATAGTCATTGAATAACTCCCTCGAGCTAAAAGCTCTCGGGAGTTATTCAGATTATTAATGTTCATATGGAGGAGCGTTCTTTTTGACCGAGATCTCAGATCACTTGAGTTAAGGTGATCTGAGATAAAGTGATGTGAGTAAACACCAAAAAGCGCGCGCGATCTGTCGACGCATACGTGAATAAGAAACAAAACATATAAACATAACCTATCTCTGATAACCACGCTTGATTTTGTTATGTTTAGTTTCAAATAGTTCTTTGAGTTAATATTTGTATTACAACATTATTGAAAATTGACTATTTCGACCCTTACTTCGTGGAATATGCTCATATTAGTGTTTTTAAATGAAACTCACGGTCTCTAGTTAATTCCACAATATAATAAAAGTTATTGAAAATTCTAAAAAATTGAAACAATTGTCAATTTTTTAGAATTTTCAATAACTTTTATTATATTGTGGAATTAACTAGAGACCGAGAGTTTCATTTAAAAACACTAATACAACATTATTAGTTGTTACCTTCCTTCGCCCTCTGTGCATCTTCAAGGAATAGATTTAAACTATACGACAGATACGTATCAGCATCTAATAATGTTACTGTATCCATAATTTGTAACAAAAGAAAAATAGATTATGTATGTTCATATATCAATGGTTGAAACCATAGATAACCTTCGCTAAAACTACAAATAACCCTAGCAAATCAAATATTTGTTCATCCCCTCCACTTTATTTCCGACTGATACCCCCTTACAACACATTCAGCATCGGTAAAGGGGGAGGAAAAATCTCAGCTCACTTGGAGGTGAGTAAAACAAAAAGAACGCTCACATTACTAATGTGACCTGGGATTATCTGAGATCTCAGTAAAAAAGAACGCACCTATGTCTCATCAAATTGTCTCGAAATACAAGGTATCCTCGATAGAATTATAATGAATGTAATAGTCGGCTATTTGTCATAGTCTCAGGATATTACTTTTTCAATGGAAAACAAACAAAAGCACAATTTGACACTCATAGGATACACCTGTCATAAGAAATCTCAGTGTAGTTAAATCAATAAGATGCAAAAAATACTATAAATGGCCAGGTCTGTACCCAATATTCCATTAAAAAATTCTGTAGATCTGTTACAATCTTCTGAAGTCTTTTCAAATTGATATTTTCAATCACTTTATTGGGAAAAAATCTATATTCTACATACAACGTGTCCCAAGTGAAATGCCCATCCACTAATATCTCGAGTATGTTCAGGTCGATTTTAACATAGAGACGAATCAATTTCATGTTTGGGAAAACTAAACACGCACTCGATTTTCGGCGCTGTAATTTCCATTATAACCTGGTACGCAACATTTATTAGGCATTTTTGAAAAAAAAGGCGCTCCGATACATCAACAATTGTTGAAGCAATGATGAACATTGTTATAGCCAGTGGTCGCCAACCTCTGAATGTGCTGAGCTACTTTGTTAATTTTGGAATTTATCATTATATGTATTTATTTTACTATTTAACTGGTAATACATAATACATAGGTACTAATAATAAACTAATAACAAAATAACTAATATTACTAGTACGTACTTGTTCATAGCTACATTCCTACCTACCAAACGAAGGTGTTTGAAAATAAACACTTTTATCCAGCCACAACGGCATGTCACGTAAGATTTATTTTAATGTTTGCAGTATAATTTGACACAGCCATTCGAATACAATTATCCAAATGTTCATCTGTAAGTCGATTGCGATATTTGTTCATAATAAACTTCATATTGGAAAAAGAAGATTCACACAAATAGGTTGAACTGAATAATGCTTTCACTTTCAAGGCAACACGGCATAGAACTGAATATTTGTCTTTACTTACAATAGGCCAGATACATTTGGTAATTGGGACTAAATTTTAAGGCTAAATCATTTTGAAACTCAATTACTTCCATTTCTGTTGCGGCGATGTCTTTGCCAAAGTTCTTGCAAACTGTTGGATATCAATTTCCATAATGGGTGAAACAACAAACTGCGCTACTAAAGCCATTTCGTTGAAATCCTTAAAACGATTTTTCAAGTTATTCTTCAGGGTAGAAACTATTTCTACATGATATTTGCTGTCATAGGGTTCTAATGGATTTGAGATATTTTTTCTGAAAGAATAGGAAAATGGTTGGCATCGCTTTTAATTAGGTTTTGTTCCCAAAACTCCAGCTTTTTGATAAATGCTTTTATATCAGAAATCATTTCCGCTAGTTCTTTGACTCCCCTCTGAAGCTGCAAATTAAGTTCGTTTAATTTCTCTGAATGTCCACGAGAAAACCAAAATCTCTAAGCCAGATTGAATTTTCTAGTTCAGAAAGTTGCATAGATTTTATAACTGAAACTATCTCGTCTTTATTTCTAAAGTTGGCAAATAACGAGTCAGCAGCTTCTAAAAACGCCTGTTTTATCATTTCCCCGTCTTCAAAGGTTTCTTTTTTTGTGCAATTATCTGGGACACATGATACGATGCTTCAGTTGCACCCTTATTTTTGTCGACTGTTCTTCAAAATATTGATTGTTATCCAGTTAACTGCTTTTTAACTGTCTCAGTTTCTCCTATCTGGCGGCAGAATGTAGTGGGAATGATTTTTCAAAATTAGAATGTACAGTTTCATGATGTCTCTCAATATTTCCTTTTTTAGCAACGGAGACCGAAGTATCACATAACAAACACACATTTTTATCTTTAACTTCTGTAAAAAAGTATTGTTCTTCCCATTCCGAATAAAAGTGGTATGTCTTTACCTTCTTACAACTGCTTGCCATAATATAATTTCTTGTTGTTTTCTACTAACCCAACCGCTGGACGTTGGTTACGCGTTCAGTTTTAAACTAAGCGCAATGTCGCCGCGTCGTGCGTATTTATCCCGATCAAAGCAATCCTGATCGTTCTCGAACACTATTCGCGCTGGACCGGCTGGTCGGTAATAGCCGATTCTACCTTGATGGCGTCAGCGGCAGATCGCTCACCGCAACGTTGCCGTTGTTTATGTTTAATATTATGACAATTAGATTTTTTTGTGGAATTTACGGAACCTTCTCTGATTTTTGCAGTTTGTATTTTTTAAATTAAAATCGTTGTGAGAGCTACCAGAATTGCCTCCGCGAGCTACCGGTAGCTCGTGATCGACAGTTTGGCGACCACTGTTATTGACAAATGTCACTATTAAAGAATTTGTTGATGATATCGCTATATTGGTCGTATCAAGTCATGCAATTTTTTTGAATGTTTTGTTAGTAAATCTGCCGCAGAGGCTTAATTCAGAAGCTGTTCTACGACGTGAAAGACTATACAGACTTTATATTTCTTTATAGATGTTACGAAGTAGGAATTTCCTATTTGTCATGTGAGACTTTTATAGCTATATAAATTGTTTTGAACATTTATCATCCTGATACGATTCTTACAATGATTTTAGTACGTTGTGACAAACTCAAGTATTTTAATTCAATATCAGATATAAGTATGGGTATTGGTAGTAGTGTGAAAAAACATTTATTTGATTTTCCTCTGGAAAAGTGTGAATACCGCTTTTGATGAAATTAATCGAAAATAGTATCATCGGACCTCATATAGGGAGAACCTGCACTAAGTATATGACTTATGTAGTTACAATTTAATGGACTAGTGTCATTGAATATTCATTGACTGATTAATTATTGCTATCAACAAGTAAAGGATTGCAATACCAACGCACCCAACTGTTAAAATGTCACTAGTGTTTAATTGCACATCAAGAATAATTCATTCCACCTTCCTAGGTTAGTAATAAAATGACCGTTTATTATCCCAATGAATGATGTCTTTAGTTGTACCAAGGTTTTTGAGAAAATTATTACAGGTAATAAAAAAGATTAGTTTCGATGTTAACTATCGAATTTCACAATAAATATACGAGTATGTGTAATAGTTTTTTAACTGTACATGAATAATTTATATATTATATTATCAGATTTTGAATTCACAATATAAGTGTGAATAGAAATAACTGTAATGATAGTTCGTTGGGAGATTAAACGGAAACATTTTGAGAACAAAAATATATATTAAAAATGGTTTGAATGGTTAACTTTTTACTCTCCCTCTGTATAAAAAGAGAATGTACAGTAATTTGAGAAAGATACAGTTGAATTATTAGTTCTTTACCCGTGCATCATTAATATCTGATAACATATCCGACATAATTATTAAGTGGCATCTCTTTCTATTAATAGTGAAGAACAGAAGAAAATAATTTGACATTTGTCGGTTATGTTGTCATATATTAATGACGCACGGGTAAAGATCCAATAATTCAACTGTATAGAAGTCAAATATTAAATATGGACTGGAAACATTCGATGCACCTCGAAATTTTCAATTTTATTCTGTAGACTCTATAAAATTTGACTTGTTCAAGGACTTATCTTTTGTCTTTATATTATAAAATTTCATTCGTTACTTTGGGAGCTCATTGTATGTGCAATTGGAGTTATGGAATGTAAATTCACCTGCTCAATCTATATTCTTATACATTATTGTTTTATTTCAACTTTCTTTATTGTTAACTATAATCAATTCGAAGAGAATGACTTTGTATTCCATTATGAAAACATCCAAATTTTGTAGATTAAATTAAAATAAAAAGTTTTTAAAAATATTAGTTGTAGCTTCAAGTATATAAAGTGGCGCAGTCAGTAGGATACTGGAAGGGATTTTATAGTAAATAACCTTTTGGTATCAACCATTAGTTCCGTGATAAGAAGAATTTACGTAGTTATAAGCAAGAAAAACCGAAATTTTTGAGAAGAAAAGAAAAAGTGAAGATAACTATATCACTTCAAATTTTTCATTTCTTGAATTTTATGTCATTCTCCTCACTTATCGCATTATCCATAGAAGAAAATTGCCTTAGTGTGAATAGTTTTAATATTAGTTATATTGAAAACGATATATATACATACATTGATACATTATTGATATATATATATATATATATATATATATATATATATATATATATTTAATTTTAGTGCAGCTAGCTCATTAATAGAAATAAAGAAATTTTTTATATATTTATTTATTTAGGTAGAGAGAATGAGAAACTCTTACTACTCTTTGGGTTCCGGAAGTGATTTTAACTCTTTATCTCCAACACTTTATATATGAATCATTCAAATAACTTTTACTATATTTTATTTTATATTATTTGGTGCGCCTATGGATAGAAAATTTCAATATAGCAATCGATTCCAAATCTCACAGTAAGAATAGATGATTAGAAGTATTCAGTAGAATAATCGATTCCAAATGTCACTCATATCAGTTGAAGTAATATATACATGAAAACAATGATTTCATGAATACATTTATTACTACACATATATTATATGAGTCAAAAAATATGTATTATCAATTTAAACAAAGTGATGAAATATCTTATATGCTAATATAAAATTATTAAGTCGAAAAATGAAAATTGTTCAATAGAAATGGTAAGTACTTAAGTTTCTGTTATCAGTTTTATCAGAACCTTTTTTTTTAAATTTTAATAGTTTCAGATTCTATTTCTTTTGACTTTTACCATAGATGTACATCTCTAACCTAAATGTTGGTACCAACCAAGACAAATTAAACACTAACCTGATTCACAATCCACTCATCTTCCTTTCTTGAAGAGTTATCTTCCCAAAAACAAGCTGTGTACAGGTCCGCCGACCTTATAATGCTTCTGCACAGGATTTCTTATTTCAGGAAACAAATATTTGTGATTTCTATTAGTTTCTAGCTTCTTAGATTTAATTGCTCTATAATGTTTATTTCAGTAACTTTCCATTAAGTATCATCTCCAATTGAATTGATTCAATTTTAAATATTCATTTTATTCTGACATCACCTCCAATAACTTGTATGTCTTTTTGCATCTATTGTATGTAGCTTCTTATATCTTTAATTGTTTTAAAAAAGTTTATTAGCTACTCCTAATATAAATTGTGGACCTTTTTAGTACAAATTTCTTAGTTTTTATCTAAATTTCTTAAAATTTTATCTCCAATACTCTATTTCATCTCAGCATCTCAAAATTCTTTTTCAACAACCACCCTCCTTCTTTTTCCGTTGCTATCCAAATTCATATCTGTCCTGATTTCAGATTCATCTACTAATTCTTACCTTTAAATATTTGATAAAGTGTTTGTATCTAAAATCACTTATATTTCTAAATGTAATTATTATTATTGTTTTACATAAACTATCCTTTATTTCTATATTCTAATTCCTAAGTAATATCGTTATTTATTTAACAACAACAAGATTCATATATTTCTTGACTCAAAATAAATATAAAGTTCTATGGATTCTGCTTCTTTTTCCATTTGTAACATTATTCCAGTCCATTGATATTTTTTTGACATCTACGTCAGACATTTAACCAAACAAATCTGAGTGTTGAATCATAAAATTTACTTATTATTTGTTTACTAATACTAATGTTCAATTAATATTTCAGAATATGGATTACTTGACTCTTTTATTTCAGGAATTTTGATTCATAATGTGGTATTCATTCACAAATCATTGCATAAATGATTCCTAAATAAGCTGTATTTGAAGGTAAGTCCTTTCCTTTTTTGTTCAAACTTCTTGTTAACAATTGCATAAATATTGTATTCTATTATACACAGATTACTTTATCGATAAATTCACTTGACACCATACAGTTAGATGCTTTAAACTTTAGTATATTTGTGAAAGTGAGACTTACAAATATACCTCTATCTGAGCAATAAAAAAAACTATATCTTTTATATTTCCCTATTTACTCTTTCATTTTATATTATTCTGAATTCATCATTATTATTATTTATTTACAATTCGTCATCGTTTTTTCTTTTAGTAAATGATTTTGAATTATTGATCTTATCCATTGTATCTCTTCATATTGGTGCTTTATATAGTATAGTATAATTCATTAATCTGGCATGTTTACATATTTATCTTTCTTCGTTAAAACTAATGGATTTATATTCTATATAAAAGTTTTCCTTATAATTCCTCCTTTCAGTAACTTTCATACTTCTAACATTATCTCCCATTTTATTACATAATGGATACATTATTTGACTCAAAATATTCTATTCCTTTTACTTTCATTCCATGCATATAATTTTGGTACTCTCTCAATTCCCTCGATACTATTTTCTCGTTCCTATTAATTCAATTATTTATAATTACATAATATTTATCCTCATAATCTATAATTCCACTCAATTCCTCTTCTTCATAATAATAATTATTTTATTTATTTTTAATATTATTTCCTTCCATTATACTTAACATTAACCTTTTTTCTTCTTCTTCCACCATGTCTTTATTTTCAAAGTCTATCCATCATCCATTCAATTTCACTTTCTATTCATAATATTATTACCTACATTCTATCTGCCTTAGTAATACCATTAGTTGTATCTCTATCACTGCCATATATATATTTCATTAACCTCTTTATATTTATATTATTTTTGCAGCTAATTATGTTACTTCAAATACTTTTTATCATTTACTATATTTATGTTTTATTTTATTTCAATTGTTGTCTTTATAATCCCTAATATCCATCTGTTCTAATTATATATTTACACATCTACTACGCTATCTATTTCAACTATATTTCCAGAATTTCCCATACTTTTAATTTTAACACCATCTTATTTCCTCTTGTACCAACATAAGTTACTTTAGTTTATTTTCTGTTTTCTTAAGTTTGTTTCAATATATATATATATATATATATATATATATCTCCATTTGGAAAAAGAATTTAGTAATTTATCTATTGAAGATTCAATTAATAATTCTTTTAACTCAAACATAGTAATTTAAATAATTTTACAATGTCAATCCCAAAATTCGATACTAAACTTTTAGATATTGTTCCGAGATTTGACGGAAATCCTGTGGAACGTTCTTCCTTTATTAATATTAGTAATACGTTCATAAATACTTATTAGGATCCTATTAATTCTGCTTGCGTTCAAAATATAAGTCTTATTTATGGAATCTATTCAAAATTAGTAGGCGATGCGAAATAAGTATATATACTATTGGAAATCTGTTAAGGAAGTTTTAGTTGCACATTTTGATGATCAACCCGATGAAAATGGTTTACTTACTGATTTAGATCAGTTAAGACAATGTAATGCCGCATATCCTTTACATGTCTATACTAATGTTATGTCAAATCAAGTTCTTTGCATAATTATGTTGATGCTCGCGAGACTGAAGACGCTGTTAGAATAAAAAAGACCTTTTATGATACTCATGCTCTGAAAATATTTTTGTGCGGTTTAAAAGAACCATAAGGTACAACTATTCATGCTATGGAGTCTAATACAATAATAGCTGAAGCCAGACAATGAATAATTTTAGAAAATAATATAATATATTTACTGACACAAAATTTTGATAATTCTAGAATGAAACCTGTGCACAAACAACATTTTAACAATAGTTCTCCAAAATTCCAGTTGAACGTACCAGAACCAAATTTTCAAAATCCTAACCACTTTCCTCGCGGCCCAATTAATATACAACCACGTACGCCTCCACATCAAAAATACTTCACCAATCGTCAAATGTCTGGTCCTCAAAGAAATCAGAATGCCTTTAGGTCAAATCCTCAAGCTTCACAACAAAACTTACTCCTATGAGTGGAATATCTAATAACGCTTTTAAAAAACCATCAAATTACGAAATTTGATCAAAATCGGTTCAGTAGCTTCGGAGTTTATGTCGAACATACATCATGATACGACATTTTTATATATCCCAATGTTAACGCCACTGTTACTTGCCCCTATCGTACGCCTGTGGTTCTAGCCAAAAATTGTTGATTTAACATAATTCAGTAAAGTGTACAGTACCTACTCTTCCCGCCAAATAGGACAATAATACGCCAAATAGTTCTTAGTACTTGACACAACTAGTTTTTAAATATTTAAATAAAATACCCTGTAACACAGTAAATAGCCACATTTAGTGATTTAGGTTAAATCTTAATATGTAGAGCTCAAGATTCAATAGTTAAAATATTTCTAATTATTAATCAAAGACCCTGTATATATATTTATTTATACGTAAAAAATTAGTAGATTGGAAAATATAATGTGACACAGGCAACAAATTACACTGATCAGAAATTTGATAAGGTATTGTGGTGTATGGAATCTACTTTTTCAAAATTGTGTACTTACATGACAACCCTCAATTGCCTCACTATATCTTTAACGGTTATTGTTCATTCTACCGCTAAAGACATCATGTCTCAGCATATTAAAGAAACCATAAAACAACGTGAATATTAAATCTGACACTCAAGGTTCAAATTAACGCCCCGATATCTATCAGGTGTTTTATATTGTCCTTCCTGACATTTTAATACACTTGCAAATGAAGAGACAAGAGTCACAATCTGAGGGTCAATACTTAGTACTCTATAACGACTATTACTTTTTAGGATGTGAGTACCATACCGCATTTTACAAGTGTCGGTGCAAGAGCTGTTAAATCTGAATAGCTCGCCCACTGTGTCATTTTTTTTGATGCAACGTTCTCTCGGTCATAAATCTGTCACTCGAAGTCTCATGTTAGATTCTAATAATATTGCCACATAAATACGTGTGTATTTGTATCACAAGGGATTATTGTTATTGTCATCCTGATTGTGCCTATATTAAAATATGAACCTATTTATCATTCTCGTTGGTACTTATATGAAAACGTTTTCTTATACGAGGTTCTTTTTCATAGAAACAGGCCAAAATAAAATAGAATTTAGTTAGTGATGAAAACGAACTAGTTTTAATCATCAATATGTAGTCAATTAGTAGTATATATTTTAAATACGATGGCTCTAGCTTCACGGAATTTCAACAAAGGTCTGTATTTCTACGTACTGTTTGAGATCGTCCATGTACGCCATACAAAACCACAGTGGACTTAGTGTATCTCCTTGATATATACCTTTTCTTATCTGTAATTTCTCTGTGGTGTAAAATCTTTGAGGTGTTTTCAGGTGTAAGGTCGTGTGCCACTTCTTCAAGATTTTTTCCAGGAAGGTGATCAGTTTCTTATCTATTTTATAAATTTCCAGGACTTTCAGAAGCCAATAGTGGGGGCAGGAGTCGTACGCCTTGCGGTAATCTTATCATTATTTTTTTTCACACTTGTACGTGGTTGGTGGTTGCAGTTTCTACCGGACGCAGTTGCATCAAGGTATAAACCTACTTAATTAGGGGGTTAGTGTTCTTCGGACAATTGCAGTTGTTCCCAGAATTACTGCTTTTTGTATCAAACCACAGATATGTCGAGATATGCTTAGCTCTTCCAGGTGTCTAGTTACTTTAACGTGCACTAAGCCATTTGCAGAAATTATGAATGGTTTGATCTCTACCTTTCTTAAATTCCATAAATCTCTTACCTCATCTGCTAGCGGACGATATCGCACTATCTTGTCTTTGTAAGCTTTCCCCAGATTTTCGTCCAGTGGGACCGAAAAATCAATAATGATCGCAGATTTGCTGTTTTTATCTAGCACGATCATGTCCGGTTTGTTGTGTTGAACTTCTCGGTCTGTTCTTATCAAAGTATCACTTTATAGTGCTCATTTTCAACTAGACTTAACGGTTGATGTTTGTACCCTGGTGTTTTTCCTGTTTTTAGATTTAATCTTTGGGTCACAGCGAGATGTAGTTCCTTTCCCATATTGTTGTGTCTACTCAGGTAAGCGGTGGGGGCTAATTGGGTGCAGGCTGATATTATGTGCTGGATCGTCTCCTGTTCCTTATTACAGAGTCTACAGCGGGGGTTTGAGATGTCCATTTTAATGATATATTTCTGGTGGCAACGCGTTGCCACCACTTGGTCCTGGATTGCATGGAGTGCGCCTTCGGTTTCCGCAAACAAGTACCCCGTTATTATTATTATTATTATTATTATTATTATTATTATTATTATTATTATTATTATTATTATTATTATTATTATTATTATTATTTTCCTTTTTGTGTCACCGGATTTACACCCGGCGTGTTTCAACGACAGTCGGCCTCAACAGCAAGACTTTCGTTGGGTGTCACTATTCTATAAATGACCTAACAATGTTTGTCGCATCCAGGATTACAGATTTTTGCATTAATCGATAGGTTGACTCAGGAATATCAATGTATTTGAGGGAAGTACTTAGTTTCTTGGGAATTAGCCCCATACAGGATAAAACAACTGGAATGATCTTGACTTCTTTAAGATTCCACAATTCTTTTATTTCGGTCCTTAGCTCGGCGTATTTGCTTAGTTTTTCATTGTATTTGCTTTCTGTGTTAGAATTATTTGGGATCGATATGTCAATAAGCAGAGCTTGCTTGGATTGTTTATTAATGACTGTGATATCCGGCCTGTTGTGTCGTACTGTTACGTCCGTCATGATAGTTTTATCCCAGTAGATCTTAACATACTGATTTTCGATAACTGGAGGGGGCTTATATTTGTAATATGGATCGTTGTTTTGTGGATCAAGGTTAAGTTTTTTCAGTACTTCTAGGTATACTACTGTGGCAACTTTGTTGTGTCGTTCTAGATATTTAGTTTCAGCTATGCTTTGGCAACTAGAAAGAATGTGCTCAATCGTTTCTTGACTTCTGTTGCACTTTCTGCACCTATCTGTTGGTATTTCTTCCTTCAAGATATACTTTTGGTAATTCCTCGTTTTTATAACCTGATCTTGTATACCAACCATAAAACCTTCAGTTTCTGGGAACAGCGTTCCAGTTTTAAGCCATTCAACTGATTTAGCTTGATCTATCGTGTCTTTCTGTAAATCATTAATGAATCTTCCGTGCAATTCTTTTGAACGCCAATTTCTAATTTTATCTTCCTCATTTCGTGTATTAAAGGGCGTAAAGTTTTATTTTATTTTATTCCTCTACCTCCTTTTTCTCTAGGTAAATTTACCCTTTCGACGGACGCTTTTGGATGGTGTTTTCTATGTTTTGTTAGCTCGGTTCTAATCTTTCTGTTTACTGCTTCCAGGTCCGTTTGGGTCCATTTAATTATTCCGATGGAGTACTGAAGAGCGGATATGGCGTAGCTATTTATGGCCGTGGTAAGGTTTCTTGAATTTAGCTTACTTTTTAAGAGGTTGTAAAGGCGTTTTTCGAATTCGGTGGTTAATATGGCTTTTATTTCTTTATGTTCTATCTTGTGTGTCTGAAGGATTCCTAAGTACTTGTAGGGTTTGTCTGTCATGGCTTCAATATATTTGCCTGGCTCTAGTTCTATAGGTTCTCCTTCTTCCAGCTTTCCCTTTTCAACCGATACAGTTTGGCATTTTTCCATACCAAACGACATTCCGACATCTGTGCTCCACTGGTGCATGAGTTTTAAGTTGGATTCTAGGTGTTTTTTGCACGCGGCATATAGTTTCAGATCATCCATGAAGAATAGATGACTTATGGTTGTTGAGTTTCGATCCGCTCTAATAGTTGCTCCATATCCTGTGTGGTTTAGGCCACGTGATAATGGGTTTAAACACAAGCAGAACCATAGAGCGGAAAGTGTATCTCCTTGAAAGATTCCTCTTTTAATACTGATAGATTCAGTTTCTAGTTCTGTGTGATTTAGGTTAATTTTGAGTTTTGTTTTCCAATTACTCATAGTGCTTTTTAGAAACCTAACCACCACAGGGTGTATATTGTAAATTTCCAAAGTTTTTATTAACCAACTGTGGGGCACTGAGTCGAAAGCTTTCCGATAGTCTATATAAGCCATGTATAGATTTCTGTTCTTCTTTCTGATTTGTTCCAATATCACATTATCGTTTGTTATTTGTTCCTTGCAGCCCATATATTTTCTTTTGTACCCTTTCTGCTCCTCAGTTAGAATATAATTAGTTTCTAGGTATGCGTACAGTTTATCACATAGTGCTGCAGTGAAGATTTTGTACATTGTAGGAAGGCACGTGATGGGTCTATATTGAGAAGGATCTTGGGTTTGATCAGATTTTGGAAGAAGATAAGTTACACCATTTGTAAGGAAGTCTGGTAGTTGGTCAGGGTTTCTTAGAGCGATATTAAATTGGTTGGTCAGGTGATGATGGGTAGCCGTAAGTTTTTTGTACCAGAAATTTTGGATACCGTCGTTCCCTGGTGCTTTCCAGTTGGCCAAGTTTTTTATTACCTTTTTCAGATCTTGTAATGTAAATATTATTTCTTCCATATGTAGATGGTTGTTGTTCTGAATTTCTGTTTTGATCCAAGGTGTATTTTCCTGGTGTTCGATTTCCTTCGACCACATTCCTTCCCAAAATGTCTGTAAATCCTCCTTCTTTGGCGGTTGTCCTTTAGAACCAGGTTGTTCGTTAAACGATCTATAGAAGCCCTTCTGATTTTTTGAAAAGAAGTTGTTTTGGATTTTGCGTTGGTAGCTCTCCTGATATCTTTTTAATCTTTTAGAAGCAACTGCAAGTTTTTGTTTCCAGGTATCTAAGGTATCATCTATAATTGTTTTTATTTCATTTGTTGTTTTTCCTTCCAGCTGTTGTTTAATCTGGACCGGGATTTTATTTAGCAGCTTTTTGGATTTTTGCCCATTTGCTATTTGTTGAATTCTACCAATTTCTTTTCTCAAATTCTCGATTTTGGTACTGAGTCTTTGTTCCCATCTCGGTTTTTGAGGCGTACGTGTCTTAGGTGCTTTTAATATTTTTTGTTTGTTGGCTTTGATTGTTGCTAGAGCTGCGCAATACACGTGAAGATGTATTTCCTCGAGGTTCATATCCGCATCCAATTGACTTTCCAGAATTTGATTAGCAATTCCTAAGAGAGAGTGCGTGTTTGGAGTATAAATGAGTTTTGGTAGCGCTGGCCTGCTGGCTGGGTCGGATCCTCTGAATTCAGTAAGATGTTGTTGGTAGTTTTCTTCCCATAATGTTTGACGGTTGATTACTGAGGGTCGAAGACTTATTAGTGGTAGGTCAGCTTCAGGTCCTCTACTTTCTTGTTCCTGAGTCTCTGGGGTTTCATTTATAGGCTGTTGATTAATCTCCCTCTCCACCTCTGCCCTTATTTGTTCGATTGCAGGTAGAGGTATTAGGTTATTTCTTATGATAGCTCTACGTTGATCTGCTATTCGTTGTTCTGAGAGGTGATTTAGGTGTGGCATTTTCTCAATGAAGTGATTATGCAGTCGCATGCGGTACATCGTCATATCAGTCTCCAGTGCCGTAACTGTGAAAAACGAACGTATTACTTGTTTGCTGGTTTCATTGTCCCATTTCATACGTCGTCTTTCTGATTGTGCCTGATTTGGTTCAGTGGGTGCGACAGGCTGTCGCACAACACGTCTCCGAGGCGCCGTAGGTTCAAGCGGTTGACGGGGTACGTTTCGATGAGCGGTGCCCCCACCATTCTCATCTACATGCTGGACATCCTGACGCTTCCGATTGGAAGGACCAGCATCTAATCCTTCCCCGCCCGAGTAACGATTTCTTCGTGTGTTGAAAGCACTTTTTTTTCACACCATACGGGATGCTACCCCGCGTGGTGGTGGTTCTCCCTCTCGCGTTAGCCCATCTGCTGAAGATCCGCCACCGGGGATGGTTACCCGATCCTGAATCTCCAGAGATAGTTACCGGGGCTACCAACGTGGAGGTGCGAGCAGGAATTGGTAGTAGAGGCTATAAGAGACGCTTCACTACCATTTTAACCCCTTATTATTATTATTATTATTATTATTATTATTATTATTATTATTATTATTATTATTATTATTATTATTATTATTTCAAGATAAGAATACTATGTGAATGTAAATGATTATTATAAAGTTGACTACTTTAGATTGTTACTGTTATTATTTTTCTCAAATTCATAGTTGCCGGTATAAGTACTTTTATTTCTAAAATAGTTACAATACTGATCTGATGATATTCATAAGTGTATAATCATACATTTTGTATGTGTTTATCATAAGTAATTTCCGACTACATATCTTTTCAGCGCCTTCCAGTTTAATTCGGCTTTTACTTTGTACCACCGCCTAATGCCGTTCGTTAGTTATTATAGTTTATCCGGTGAGCGGACCACAAGAATGCCTTTAAAATGGCAAGAAATTATTAAGTCTGAAAACACGAAACATAATCGGTATGATTATAACGTTATTATAGGATGTTTTTTGCATGATGTTTATGCAGTGTCGTAACAATAAAGAGAAGCATTTTTGATTTATTATTAATAAAACCATATGTAAAGTGGAGGAATTATTCGATAAAAATTATTAGATTAATATTTTTTGTGTTGCTCGTAGAGGGCGCTACTTACAACCTGTCGCTATGATAAATTAGATCATATCTTTTCACTCTGTATATCTAACGATAAATCGGTTTAAAAATCTGAAAGAGCAGCTATTTGTAAATCAAACATGTATCATGTTCTTGTTCGATATTTTAATACGTTTTCAACAAAAAACGATTTAATGCAGATTATGTTTTAATCCCAAATGTATACTAGTTTGATGTATAAACTAAATAGTCCGGGAAAATAAGGTCGAAAAATCTGTTAACTATCAAAACTTACCCATAACTGATTTTTCATTTTTAAATGAAAATATATTGACCCAGCATCACTCTCCTAGATTGTCTAATAATTTCCGCTGGAGCTTGCGACGCAGCTTGCAAGCACAGCTCAGACCACCTAAAATTCAAGTGATTTATGCTCGTGTCATTTCTGGATGTGTTCTTACAAAAAAATCGTAGAGATGAAAACTGAAGCAAATCTTATGCTCTTGAAGGTGACGTGAATAGTTTTTCAAAAAAAAATTTTCCGATCTTAAATTTTCCAAAAATTGAAAAAATTTACGAAAATTATATTTTTGGTTGGTAATTATAAATAAAATATTAATATCGAGGTCAAAACATAGATAAACATAGAGGGCAAACTTCTAAAAATTTACATTTTTTCAGATTTGGAAAATTCAAATTGGCGGCTGCGCCAATTGGAAACAAATTTTTTTTTCAATCGCGTCTAAATTTATGAACATTAACGATATTGAGAAACGGTTTGTTGCAATCGACAGAGTGAAAGTTATATTTTTATAAATAACATAAACAAAATTTTTGAATTTTTTTTTACATAATATTTTAGAACATTTACCTAAAATAAAAATTTTTACATCTAGTTTTTTCTCATTTTGGCGTTAAAAAGTTCCTTAAAAATATCTTTTTACGTTATAAATATGTTTGTTTTTGAAAGACGAGTATTTTGAAAAAAAATTTTTTCAGATGCTACTTTTACAAGCTGAGATAAACAAATTCAAAATCTGCTAGATACTGTCTAAATATTAATTGAAATTTTCAAATTTTGATCACTTCGCTACGTTGTTGAATCCTAACTCAACTTAAACACAATTTTCCATTTTTCTACCGTTAATTGGTCCATTCAAAAGAGAACAGTAATCCTAGCTCGCTCGGCCAAACGGTGCGGCGGCAGCTGCTTGACGTTCTGGTAGGGGGTCAGCGCTCATTCTCTTCGAACGCCCAAAAGACCCTTACTAACATGACTGACGACGTACTTGTTTGTACCCGACGAATTATTGAACATTATTTCGTGTTCTTGTACCACAGGGTGCTCTACTACCAGGTGTGGTTGTAAAAAAGTTGGCATACATTGTACGATATTATGTAAAAATTGCGAAGGCAAAAACTGTTGTAACATCGAAATTGTAAGTACGGTATTTGACAATGACGAGGATGATAATGAATCTCTGAGTGATGAGCTGAATTTTGATATGACTCAATTAGTTGATTGTGAACTTGCAATTGATAGTAGCAATAATATCGATGAGGATTTGTTTGCTAATGATAATGACGAGGAAAATTGTACAGAGCCATTTCCTCAGAGACCAAAAAGGGCGAGAATTTGTAGAAAATAGATGTAAATTTGTAAATAAATATTATTCTTAGTATCTACGTTTCGAATTATGTATAATATATATAATAAATGGATTTATAGATATAAGTTATAAATATCATTGTACCTTATTTCTAGCAATATGTAATGATTGATAATAACCATACTATTAGCAAACCACAAATGCAAAATTTTTACAAAGAAAACCAAAATAAAAGCTTGAGCTTCGTTCAACTGCGAACGAGCGCTGACCCCCACCACAACGCCAAGCAGCTGCCGCCGCACCGTTTGGCCGAGCGAGCTAGGATTACTATTCTCTTTTGAATGGACCAATTGACGGTAGAAAAATGAAAATTTGTGTTTAAGTTGAGTTGGGGTTCGACAACCTAGCGAAGTGATCAAAATTTGAAAATTTCAATTAATATTTAGACAGTATCTAGCAGATTTTGAATTTGTTTATCTCAGCTTGTAAAAGTAGCATCTGAAAAAATTTTTTTTCAAAATACTCGCCTTTCAAAAACAAACATATTTATAACGTAATAAGATATTTTTAACCAATTTTTCAACGCCAAAATAAGAAAAAACTAGATGTATAAATTTTTATTTTAGGTAAATGTTCTAAAATATTATGTAAAAAAAAATTTTGTTTATGTTATTTATAAAAATATAACTTTCACTCTGTCGATTGCAACAAACCGTTTCTCAATATCGTTAATGTTCATAAATTTAGACGCGATTGAGAAAAAAATTTGTTTCCAATTTGCGCAGCCGCCATTTTGAATTTTCCAAATCTGAAAAAATGTAAATTTTTAGAAGTTTGCCCTCTATGTTTATCTATGTTTTGACCTCGATATTAATATTTTATTTATAATTACCAACCAAAAATATAATTTTTGGAAAATTTAAGATCGGAATTTTTTTTTTAAAAACTATTTACGTCACCTTCAAGAGCATAAGATTTGCTTCAATTTTCAAATCTACGATTTTTTTTGTAAGAACACATCCAGAAATGACACGAGCATAAATCACTTGAATTTTAGGTGGTCTGAGCTCTGCTTGCAAGCTGCGTCGCAAGCTCCAGCGGAAATTATTAGACAATCTAGAAGAGTGATGCTGGGTCAATATATTTTCATTTAAAAATGAAAAATCAATTATGGGAAACTTTTGACTTTTATTTCCTTACTTTCCCGGACTATAAGCAATATCTTAGTAGACATCTAAATTCACCTGAATTGTCGAATATTATTGTTTTATTTCAACGAGATCGTTAGTCTGCTGTATGAGCAATACGAACTTTCTTTATATTTAACTATAATCACTTCGTACAGAACGATTTTGTATTTCATTGTGAAAACATGTAAATTATTTTAAAAGAAAAGTTTTTAAAAATATTAATTGTGACTTCAAACTTATAAATAGCTGAAGAATAATAAAAACGAGAATCAATTCAAATAGAGAAAAAGAAGGAAAATATCAGATTAATATAAATATCAAATAAAACGGCTGAAGATGATAGAAGTAGATTATTGATATAATAAAAAAATATTTGATGTTTTCTTTTTAATTAGCTGGTCTGAAACGCCATAGTGTTTTAGATTTCGGTTATGTCAGAGTTTATTCAAACCTGATAGTTGCAAAATGTTTAAATCATCAGTGCCAATAAAAAATACATATATATTCTAGCTACCGGAGAACATCATTAATTCAAAAAGACCTTTTTTGTAGATCGCTTCATTAGGTACTAAAGAAGTTATCAACTTAATCAAAATAAACTTCTAACAAATACAAGTTAAAAATACATGAATGAATATGGCTTAAATCACGTACAAACCGAAACGTAAATATAAACTAAATTGTTTTATTTATAGCATGATCGTCACATCATATTAAAACAAAAATTAATCACTGCCTTGAACTGTTTTTCATTCATTTTAAAATACATAATTGTATATTTTTTCGACAGCACATTTTCATTCATGCTTCGTATAAACAGATCGTTGAATGAGACGTTTTTAGTGTATACCTTTACGTTTACGATTAAACGAAGTTATATACTTGATTTCTTATGTGTAATTTCCATTGAAATAGAGCCTGAAATAATATCGATGGTCTTGTTCCAAACGTGGCTAAGTACAAAATCATTGTTTTCGAGAAAATAAAAATCTAACTTTAATCACTTCTATCATATCAGGGTTTCAACTTGAAATATTTGTTTGTTAGCAAGGCATTGATTATAATCCACAGAAATATTCATAATATGTAACTGTCAAATATTGCTGTAAATAATTATTATACAGTGTCCAAAATAAAATAAAACTGCTTCGAGCCACGTTCCCCACCTTGTAATTACTGGTTTAGGTGCCAAACGAACACCGGGAAGTCTTTTTTTTACATATCTGCACCTACAACGTAGCATTCAAGAAAACTTTTTTTATAAAATTCATTAACCTTCCAGGACTCGCGCCAGGTCTCACTGACCCAACGAATTTACTTCTACGTGTCATATGGTGGTGGGGCAACGCTCGATACTGGAGCTTTATTCGGGTTCATGCAATTACTGTTCTAAGACTGTCCGGAGATTGCGCAGTCAAAATTGGCTTGTTCGGGTTTTAACAGAATGGTTCTGGCATCCGTAGTTTGTCGTTCGGGTTAATTTTAGAACGATTCTAGGACGGTTCGAAAACCGTCTAAACCAGTCCCCAGTCTCGAGCAAGTACGATTTTCGGATTATTTTTACGCATACTCAAATCATTTGTAATGGAGAAGGGTGGGAGCTATTTTAAAGAGGTTAGGTTATCGTGTGTTGTTTGTTTTGGATTATTACTTTTCAAACTTAATATTTACGAAATGGATGATAATGATTTCATGGAAAATGTGGAAATATTTGAGCAGAGTTCATCATCATCATCATCAAGTGAAGATGATGTCCTTGATGTGATCAGTAATGTTATAATTCCAGAAGTCTTACAAGACAATACCAAAAACGAAAACTTTGTGGAAGAGACTGTCCCCCAATATAGTGAGAAGCAGTTTGTGCAACATTTTAGGTGATTTTTTTTGTTAATTTATTATGAACAATTGCTATTTATTACAAAGCATCAAAATTTTTTTTTTCTTTTTTAGGCTTCCCAGAAATACAGTTGAAAAGCTAAGGGTAGCTTTTGAAGAATCTGAGTATTTTTCAAAGAAAGATACTGGCTTTAAAAGGATCAGTAGTGAAAAATGCATACTGGCCTTCTTGTGGTTTGCCTCCACTGAAGCAATTTCCTTTAGAGATATTGCTGATCGCTTCAATTTATCTGTAAGCACGTTGCATACTGCAGTTGAGAATGTCACAATGTTTTTATCAAATATGTCTCACCAAATAATTGTTTGGCCTTCTCAAGCAGAGTGTATACACATTTCAGAAGAGTTTTCAGAGATGGGATTTCCTAATGTAATTGGGTGCATTGATGGAACACACATAAGGATTGATGCACCATCAGAAGACCCTGAATCCTACTTAAATAGGAAGAAATTTTATTCTATACAGGTAGAACTACTAAATAATATTTACAAAGACGTTACGATATAAAAAGTGTTGTCAGATCGAAGGTTACAGTGAAAATTAGCTGTAAAATACCATTTTATTAACCTCTATTATTTTTTGCTGTATTGCAAAAATGCTAGTTTGCCCATTTATAAATGCTTCTTAACTAAATTTTATTCTCTAATTGTTTCAACCTGTACTACATGAAATATTCCCATGATTTACTTCGTGGAATCTACTCATGCTATATTTTTACCTGAAACTAACTGTTTCTAATTGATTCCATAATATAATGAAAAATATTCGAAAATTGTAAGATAATTTTTGAAAATTTTCTTCATTATATTGTTGAATCAATTAGAAACAGTTAGTTTCATTTAAAAATGTTACACATTTATATGTATTCGTATGAAGAATATTCTCTTCAACACAATTACAAAATTATCAATTAATCAGTGTATACTATTTTGCAGATGCAAGTTGTTTGTGACCAAAATAGAAAAATAAGGGATACATTAATTGGTTACCCAGGCAGTGTGCATGATGCCAGATTCTTCCGAAATAGCCCATTGGGGCAAACTCTGGCTGAAAAATGTCAAGATTTTGTCCTTTTAGGTGATAGCGCCTATCCCTGCCTCAGAAACCTATTGGCTCCTTATAAGGATACAGGGAATCTTACAAATGTGCATAAAAATTTTAATAAAAAGCTAAGCCACTGCAGAGTGCTTGTTGAGCACACAATAGAGCTTCTAAAGCAGAGATTTAGGCAACTTTATCATTTAAAATCAAGAAGGATTACTTTTATTTGCCATTTTATACAAGCGTGTTGTGTATTACATAACATGTGCATAGAAGATGGGAATGAAGAGCAGGAATATGTGGAAAACAATGTAGATATTCCAAATGATGCACTTCCAGAAGATGAAGTAAATGAAGTTGGACTCAATTACAGAAATTATGTAGCTGTAATGTTAAATATTTAAACAGCACCAAAAATTTGTTGGAAATCTAATTTTTTAACAATATACTTTTATAATGTCCCTATTTTATCACTATAGTAGAAATGTGTTAAAGAAAATATACTTATTAGAAATTGCTAATTTACCTATACATATATATGTACCTATTACTTTTCATTACCCATTTCTGTAATATATATTTTGTAGAAGGTACCTAGTTTGTTTTATTAATAAAGACTGAAATATTAAACTTACTGTATTTACCCTTACTTGTGGAAACTACTCATGCTATGTTTATAAATGAAAATGTTTCCACAATATATTGAAAAAATGCGAAATTGTAAGATAATTTGGCAATTGTTTCGATATATCGCATTTTTCTCAATATATTGTGGAATCAATCGGAAACAGTTAGTTTCATTTATAAACATAACTGATATATTATGTAAAGGAAAAGAAAAAAATAATCAAAACTTCCTATTTTTCCCAATAAAATTCTTTATTACAAAATGTACACATAACTAAAAAACAAAATAAATGTGGAGAATGTACAAGTCTTATCAAATCACTACAAAAAAAATCTGTTGAAATCTCATCATAAGTAAAAATGAAACAAATTTATAACAAAAAATCAGTCACAGTTTATACTAAATTGGAACAAAAATCTTAACAAAAAAAATGAAATACAAATAGAACAACAGTTACACTTGAAATAAACAAAAACTAATAACTACACAATATAATTATAAAACTATAATATTGCACCAAAAATTAAAACTATACTTTAGCCTTTATTTTTTGTTGAAAAAGTTCCACACTCAGTCCTTTGACCTTTCTTTATTCACTAAAAAATCCAAATACTGCCTTGTCATTTCATTTCTTTTATCCCGTTCTAGCTGCCTCTTTTTGGCAATTTCTAATTTTTGCCCATCTCTTTTTTCTTTTTTATCATAAAATGATTTTAAATCATTTTTTATGTCCAACAATATGTCATTCCTTTTTTTATATGTTGATGAAGGGTTTAACTTTCTTTTTCTTTTAACCCCCAATTTTTGAGGGGTTGTATCAACATTTGAAGTGAGTGCAATGTCTACATTAGAACATGATGGTTGAGATTCTTCTATTGTAATTACAGGCTCTGCAACTTGACTATGCATTGGTAGTGCTTCTTTTACCTGTAGGTGTGAACTTGATAAGAGTAAAATGGGTTTCAAGTTTCTTTTTTTATCAAAAATCTCATCCAATTCCTCTTCAAACTGACAGGTCTTTCTGCTTCTTCCAGTTTGATTATTGTGGTCAATTGTTTTTTTATAATTTCTTTCTAAAACCTTAAATTTATTTTCACATTTGCTTGGAGGTATTGTTAATTGATACTCATTGGAGAGATCCTTGGCAATGACCTCCCATACCTTCTTTTTGGACTTAATTTCATAAGTACCTATTTTTTTATGACACTTCTTATAAAGTTCTATTAACTTCGACATTTTTTCTTTGGAAAAAAATTTATCCTCTTCTTTATCTTTAATACATAAGAATTCCTCCATTATTAAACCTAAAATCAAAAACAAATATTAGTTATTATATTGTAAACAGTGCAAAGAAGTGCTTACCGTTATTATCCAAGACTTCTTAATATTATTAATACCAAAAAATTAAACATAATTGCCAAAATTCTTCAAAAGTCAATTGTCAAATTAGTTAGGTTAGTTCAGTTCTATAGACCATGAGGGATGTTCGGGGTTTTTCAAACTCTGTTCATTTTCAAACGGCCCGAGAATAGTTCTTAGGACTGAATAAAGTACGCAACTAGTTCTGCGCAATTCCAGATTGGTTTACGGACTGCCCAGAAACAAAAACCCGAATAAAGCATGGGATGCTCAGTAGCTTTCCATGTCCAGTCGATATTTAACCTCGTGGCGCGCTACATCAAAAAAGTCTTATTTGTGAGTGGTAATTGTCGATTAAGGTCTGTTAGACCCGGCGCGTGTAGTCGTGTTACTGTTTAATTTATCTCGCCGACTATAAAGGACCTATTTTAAAGGTAATATTTTTAATTAATTTGTAACCAGCTCTTATAATTAAATATTATACTATTTTCAGATGTCTTATGAAAAGGAACAGGCTTATTTTTTACGGCTTAACGCTGAAGTTCCTACACCTGAACACGACATAGATGATAATTTCAGTCTTTTTGAAGAAGATAAAATTGAAGAACCGCAGATTGATGAAGCATCTGATCTTGAAGAAGACCATCTTGAAAAAAGAAACGAAGACACAGATACTGAGCAAGAGGCGGAATCCGACGAAGAAAATTTTGGTCGCCCAGCAAAAATTCCATGGATTGCAACATTTATTGGAAAGGATGGCAAAACAACCTGGAAAAAACATATCACTAAAAAAATGTAAGAACACGAAAATGCAATATTGTGACTTCACTTCCTGGCGTTAGACCTTGTGCTAAGAATGTAAAGACTCCATTTGAATGTTGGAATTTATTTTTTTGTAATACTATATTGGAAATAATTGTACAAAATACTAATAAGATGATCCAGATGCAGAGATCTAATTTTTCCCGACAAAGAGATGCTAAAGAAACCGATAAAATCGAAATAAAAGCCTTGTTAGGTCTACTATATTTAGCTGGAACTCTAAGAAGCAGCCATCTAAATGTTGATGACCTATGGGAAAGGGATGGTACCGGCGTTGAAAAGTTTTGGCTGACGATGTCTAAAGAAAGACTTTTGTTTTTACTAAGATATTTGCGATTTGACGACAAACAAACAAGAGATGAAAGAAAAGATGAAGAGATTAGAGAACTATTTGATATTTTTGTTGTTAATTGTAAGAAAAACTACACTCTTAGTCAATTTGCAACTATCGACGAACAGTTATCGGCCTTTAGGGGAAGGTGACCATTTCGACAATACATCGGTAGTAAGCCCAACAAGTACGGCATTAAAATTTTTGCCATGGTGGATGCAAAAATGATGTATGTTCAAAATATGGAAGTTTATGTTGGAACACAACTTAAAAGACGTTATTCTATTCCAAATGATGCATATAATAGTGTGCTACGACTTATTTCCGGCACTGGTCGTAATGTAACCTGTGATAACTGGTTTACTTCATTTCCGCTTATAACGAGACTCTTGTCAGAGCATAACTTGACCTATGTTGAAACAGTACGAAAGAATAAGCGGAAGCTACCTTCTGAATTTGTCAATACAAAAAGTCGTCCTGATTTATCAAGTATTTTTGGTTATCAAGAAACCACCACAATGTTTCGTATGTACCACGTAAAGGAAAAAACGTAATTATTGCTTCCAGCATGCACCACGATGGAACAATCGATCCAGATAGCGGTGACAAAAATAAGCCAGAGATGATCACATTCTATAATGCAACCAAAGGTGGAGTGGATACTGTGGACAAATTTTGTGCCACATATAATGTAGCAAGAAACACGCAACGTTGGCCTATGGTAATTTTTTTCCATATAATGAATATCGCTGGTATCAATTGTCAAAGAATTTATGCTGCGAATAATAAAAAGTATTTCTGTGTAAGAAGAAAATTTCTAAAAGAACTGGCAAATATGCTAACAGAAGATCATCAAAGACGCCGAGCTCAACTGACAAATTTGCCAAGAGAAGTGAGAGAACACAGACAGGAAGCAGCTGGAATACTAAATTTAAATCAAGAACAACCTTGTTTTCCCCCTGGCACTAGAAAGAGATGCTATTTTTGCAAGAAAGATAGTAAAACCAAATATTTTTGCCAAATGTGTAGAAAGTTTGTTTATCTGACTCATGCTCAAATTTTGTGCCAAGGATGTGTCAGAAATTAAAAAAATAATAATATGTTATAAATAAGTAATCTGTTTTGTAAGAGTATACGTATAATTTGTTTTGTATTTTTTTTTATTAAAAGTTTATGTAGTTTCAATAAAATGAATTACTTTTGTGTTGTACATATTTTTCTATATTTAAAATGTCATTTCCCTTTTCTATATAAAAGAGGTTAAGCTAATACAAAAAAGTCTGCTGGACCCGGCGCGAGTACTCATGTATCAAAATAAAGCGCGAGTCCTGGAAGGTTAAACCATTCACCATCGGAAACTGATTTCTTATATCTCCTACAATTCGATTTACCCTATGGGCGACAGAAGTGTAATGAATTAAGTTGGGATAAAAAATCTTTAAATTAGTAGCAGCTCTTAACATATATGCCGCGGCATCTGAAAGCATTAGAACTATTTTATTGACTGGTATAGTATTGGGTAAAAAGAAGTTTGTTAAACTATTTTGTATAAATCTTTAACGCCAACTAAATAAGGTTTGCTTGGAAAGTTTTTGTTCAAAATTCCGATCATCAAATTAGCTATATATCTGCCGCATACATCTGTCGTTTCATTCACGATAATATTCAAGAAATTGCCCTCTAACTCCCGTTTAATTTTTGAAATACTTTCCACATACCATTTGTCCATAGTTTGTTTTCTCAACGTAAAGGTTTATTAAGATGGTTTTCAAAAAGTAACTTAATACTATAAATAAATAGATTTATTGTTCTTTCGTACACAAATTACATGAACAAGAATAGAATGGAAGTGAGTGATCACACATATAAAAAAATAAATAACATATTAAAACAAACGATAAAGGAAACCTAGCAAATATGTATAATAACAACTTAGGACATCCATATAGACGCACCAAGAAAGGTTGGATGATTACATTATACATATATTACTGTTATTCGTTGATGATAAATGCTCTAATTTTCATTGCTCCGCTCATAACTTGATGTAGTCTGGTACGTACTATGATACCTCTTGATGATAGTATCGTCCAAATGTCCTCGAGGTTTAATCAAGTCGCTTCTTTGTTTATACATTGGACAGATCAGCAGTATGTGTTCGAGTGTTTCTGGTACAAGACAATTGGAAATTATATTTGTTTCTATTTTATAGAAGTTGTTATTAACATAGATATATAATTTTTTAGCGTTGGCTGTTTGGAGCTGAGCTGCAAGTCTTTTAATATATAGTGGAGCTGAGCTATATAAATAATTATTTTTATGAAATTCATCTTCTAGTAGATATTTAAATGTAGGGTGGCGGATACTAAGCAATATTTTAGTTTGGTCTTCTTGAGAGTTTTTATTTAAGTAGTTTCTTAGTATTGTTTCTATTGAGTTTAAGGTTATACTATTAATATTTAAATCTAAGTCGCAGTATGTGATTAGACAGCGAAGTAATTGGTCGACCCAGTTGTATTTTAAATTATTATTTGCTAATTCTTGTAACTCAATTAGTTGACAGAGCGCTCGGTGAACATATCGTTTAGGGCCTTTATTTTTTATTCTAATGTAATATTTTTCTAATTTATTTAAACAGTAAACGGGTGGGATAAGTTTTAAACACACGGTATGGCTACTTACGAATTGATTTAAATACTAAACTACTCTAACACTTAATTTATATATACTTAACTAATCACTAAAATTTAATTTATATGCACACAAACTTAATTATTAATTTATATCAGCACTTTGCTAATTTATATTCACTTATTTACTGTTTATTTGTCGATATCACTTTATCAACTAACTAACTCTCTCGGGTCGGTTCCTTATATATATATATATATATATATATATTAGTGCCTTTGTTTACTAGAAAATTCTGGATTGCGGCTTATTCAAAACAATTGGCTTTTTGGAATTTTCTAGATAAGACTGGTCACAAAAACAGTGTAGATAAGAGAGTCACCATCGTAAACAATTCTAAGAATCCCTGCGCGCCCGCCATAATTTTAACTTCATACCTGGCTTAGACAGAGTCGGATTTAAGGACTATACCAGTGTGCTGTTTCGTAACACCAAGAAGAAGTTCAACAGTTTGTTTTATTATATGATATACTGTTTTACAAGATTGTGTTTCATTTCTGATTATATATGCCCCGGTTGATTTTTGAAAAAATAAAAGATTTCTCCAACAGTTATTTTGCACTTTTTCTGTTTGTTATAAGTAGCGTAGAGCCCATATGCTGCTAGCATATGTGAAGGTGGGTATCACAACATTTTTATATAATGTTCTTATGGTCTCAAAGGACGATATTTGTGAACACTTTATAGTTTTTAATACGACACCTTGGGAAAATCTGGCTTTTGGTTCGCGATGTTTTAAATCGCTTGAAAATAAACCGTTAAAAGTAAAGATGACTAAGTATTCATATGTATTTGTCAGGTCTATGACAGTATGTTTCATCGAATGTAGGGTCAGACACATCTCGAATATGGTTTACTCCTTTCCCTAGGTCTCCTTCGAATAGCGCTAGTCGGTTTTGGTTAACTACTTTTGGTTTTCTGTTGGGGATCTTGCTTATGCGATATATAACATCATTGATCATTTTTTAAATCAAGTATGGACCTTCCCAACATTTTTGTAATTTTGGATAAAATCCTTTTCTTCTCGTCGGGTTGTGTAACCATACCTTGTCTTTAAAACCGCCTTCTGTGGCTTGCGTGTCGTACCGACTTTTCATTCTGTCGCTGGCAACTTGAAGATTTGTTCGAACTAATTCATGAATATCGTCCAGCCTTCTTCTCAACTGGATCATGTAGTCTTCTCCTGCCAGATCTTATCCAGGCCGACAGCTAAATTCCAGGTCACGAAGAAGCCTCATTTCACGTCCAAACAGGATTTTCGCCGGTGTTTCACCCGTGGACTCATTGACGGCAGATCGATGGGCCAATACGAATAGGGAAAGATACTGGTCCCAATCTCTCAGATGGCTGGAAACCACTATGGACAGGTATTTTCCAATAGTCCTGTTCATTCTCTCGACCATTCCACCTGACTGTGGATGTAATGCTGTTGTCATGATCTTCTTCATTCCCATCTTCCCGTAAATCTCCTGGAATATATGGCTTTCAAAATTTCTTCCCTGGTCGCTGTGGACTTCCAAGGGCACTCCATATCGGCTGATAAATTATTTCACCAATACATCCGCGACAGTTGTGGCCTCTTGGTTCGGGATAGCGTAAATTTCCACCCACTTTGTGAAATAATCCATTACAACCAGTATGTATTTGCTACTATTTTCTTTCATCGGAAATGGTCCAGAGATATCTAAAGCAATCCTTTCGAAAGGGCTTCCAACATTATACTGTTTCATAGGTGCCTTTCTCTTGCGATTTGGTCCATTACTCGTAGCACAAGTCGTCCATTTCTTACACCAGTCTTTCACATCGCCGGAGCTGTTCATTCAATAAAACCTTTCACGGACTCGCTGAAGGGTTTTCTTCACTCCCAGATGACCTGCCGATGGACTGCCGTGTAACTTCTTTAGTACTTCAGCTACTCTTGTTCTTGGGATAACTAGCTGTGTCCTCATCTCGGAACCATCATCGTTTTCAACGATTCTTTCAAACAGACCTTCTTCCAGGACAAGGGAGTTCCACTGAGCCCAATATGCCTTGAGTGTCGGTGAAAATCTTCACACTTCTTGCTAGGTAGGTCGCCGATTTTCTTCTTTCCACTGCCGAATCTTCTTTAGGCAAGGATCATTCTCCTGATTTTCTCTGATCCTGGTGGGTGACCATTCGTCATTGACTACTGTAATTCTTGAAACTGCAACTTCCTTAGATTTCGACTTGTTGCATTGATAATAGTCTACAGGGCATGACCGTCTAGGCAAAGAGTTGGCTTTTCGGTGATTCACATCAGCTGGATGTTCACCCCTATCTGATTTCCCCTGTGACTTCTTGGGTTGCAGGAGTCTTGGGGCGCTTAGACAGACTGCGTACGTGCTCTAGCTTGCTACACTTCCGGCATTTGATCTTATTCGGCTTCTTGTCTGTCGTACCTTTCAACAAGTTGACGATCTGGTGAAGTTTATCATCGTCAACTTCTTCCTGCATGGTCCTACCTTTGTTGTACCGCGAGTCATTCGTGGCTGCTTTGCATTTAAGAGGTTCTGGGTCTGCAGGAGTCGTAGGACGCTTACACGAACTGCGTGCATGCTCTATCTCGCCACAATTATATCACCTGATTTTCTTTGGCTTCTTTTTTACCATACCTTTCAACAAATTGACGATCTGGTCAAGTCTGCCATCGTCACCTTCTTCCTGTATAGTCCTACCTTTGTTGTATCCCGAAGCCATCGTAGCTGCTTCATATTCAAGAGCAGCAGTCAATGCATCGACCAAAGTTTTAGAATGGGCTAATCGAAGCGTCTTCTCCATATCGTGGTCACATAAGCCGTCAATAAAGGCCTGGATGCCTGAACATTCCATCATGTTATCTGGTGCTGCTGGATAAGCAAATCGAACTAGTCGGGCAATATCCAGTTCATAGTATTGAAGGGTTTCGACATGTTTCCGCCTTCGGTTCTTCAGCTGGAATCTGTACAAATGTTCCAAATGTTCGTGACCGTATCGCATGTCCAGCTTCTTTTTCAGCTGCCCGAAGTCATCCGTTTCTTCAAATGATATCGTCTGAAGTACATCTAAGGCATCTCCCCGAAGCGCGATGGTTAAGTTTACTGCCTTCTCCCTATCGGACCAATTATTCACTCTAGCGGCTGCTCCAAATTGTTTCACATAATTGGTCCACGATGTCTTTCCGTCGAACGTTGCAGCCTTGACTCGGGCAAAATTGCTAATATCTTCTGTCTTGGGTTGTGTTGCTGGCTTGCAGATCTCGATCTTCTTTTCTTCTGCTGAAGTGTCTTGTGTTCTTAAATCTGTAATCTTTGTCTCTCCTTGATTTTCTCGTCCATCTGATTTTCCATAGTTGTCATCTTATTCTCCATGTCTGATTTTATTTTCTCGTTCATCGTTGTCATCTTATTCTCAATATCCGATTTTAGAGACGAAATTTTATTCTCGACTTCAACAGCAATGTCATTTTTCAATGATATCTGCAGAAATATCGTTCTTCATAGCAGAAATATCGTTTTTTTACATTAGTTAAAATCTTTTCTTCCATAGCAGAAATTGACGAAATTACGATGGAAGCCTCGTCATTGAATAAAAATAATTCTGGATTAAAGCAGTCATTTTCCAGTGCCACTTTAAGTCTTTCTACTAATTCACTTCTCTTACCGGACGTTTCCAACTCACGATCTTCCAATTCTGCTCTTAATTCCGTCACTTTCAGATCACATAGTCCATTGGCCATTTTTACGTAGCAATTTATTTATATTATCCCGCTTCTGACACCAATGTAATGTTTTTTTATTTATCGTAAACGGGTGGGATAAATTTGAAACACACGATATGGCTACTTACGAATTTATTTAAACACTAAACACCTCACTAACACTTAATTTATATACACTTGAATTTAATTTATATACACAACCTTAATTATTAATTTATATCAACACTGTACTGTTCGCTATTTCGGTGTATTCTTGTTTATTTGTCGAGATCACTTTAAAAAGTAAACTAAAACTCCATGGTCGATCCTTTATATACGAGTGCATTTTTTACTACACAATTCTAGATTGCGGCTTACACACAAAAACAATTGGCTCTGGCATTTTCTATATAAGACAGGTCACAAAAACAATGTCTAGATAAGATAGTCACAATCGTAAACAGTTCTAAGAAATCCCATCGCATCCGCCATAATTTTAACTTTCATACATGGCTTAGACAGAGTCGGATTCAGGGACTATACCAGTGTGCTGTTTCGTAACATTATTAATAATAAGTCTTTAAAAAATCCAGATATTACATATTTCAATTATATATGCATTGCTTAGACCTAGGATGTATTCTGATACAAGAACTACCTCTTCCTTTCTGTTTATCTTTTATAGCTTGACTATGGTAGACGTTGTAATTTGATAATTGTTGTGGCAGAATGGGTTCAGCAGACGTAATCCAGGTTTCAACAAGGCCTATAACGGGAAAACTGCAAAAATACTGAAGCTCCTCTATTTCTAATTTGTATATAGTACTTATTCCCTGGCAGTTCTAGAATAGTATGTTAATATGAGTAAACTTTTCTGGATTCTATACATTTTTCATCATGTTTAGTTGGGTTTTTGTTTTGCATAGCTAACTTTTTGTTACTTAGTATTATCACCTTCAATAGAAGGCGGCTTCAGAATTAATATGTCTTCTTGCGTTGAGAACAATTTAACTTTTAAGTATGCACTAATTACGGACTTTTGTGATTGTTTTGTCCGTGTAAATAAACACAAATGGATTATTTTACACATGAATATATTTTTATTTAGAACAATATTGCCACGTCGATAAATTGTTTACCTTATTAGTGTTTTTAAATGAAACTCAAGGTCTCTAGTTAATTCCACAATATAATACAAGTTATTGAAAATTCTAAAAAATTGACAATTGTTTCGATAAATCAATATCATCGTCAGAATGACAGAAGTTACATTTCATTTTATGCCTACCTGATGTTTAGTAGTTAATTTTGGCTAGACCAAGAAGTAACCTAACTTGTGATTGGCTTAATATATGTTTATAGAAAAAAGAAGAAGATGTGATATTACAAATATTGAAGCTTAGATATTATTAGCCCTATGGTGATATCCTGGATATCATTTTTCCAATTAAGATCAGTATAACTGTGCAATGATATAGAAAACCAGGAAAACTATATCTGCTGATCTTTACAATTATCACTTAAGAAGACAGTTTATTAGTGGAGAATTCCCTAGATTTAACTGTTCATTGACAACTTCATATTGTGGGTTTCTTAAATGTCTTCTTATTTCCAGTTCTTCAAGGAAATCCAGTTCTTGTTTCTTTTCACAAATATGCAGTACTTCTAGTTCTGTGTTAGGTGTCAATGAATGATTGGTGTCAAGTAGATGTTTTGCGTAGTGGGATTTATCTGGTTGTTTTAATCTGTATGCTCGTAAGTGCTCACTGTATCGTACTTCAAAATTTCTAAGGGTCTGACCCAAATAGACAGCATTACATTCTGGACATTTGAGTTTATATATACCTGACTTCTTTAATAGTGGTATTTTTGTTTTTACATTTAACAATTTTGTACTAACGTTACTTTCTGTTTTAAAAGAAATTGTTGTATTCGTTGCTGAAGATATTATCTTTGAAATATTATTAGAAATATTTCCTGCATATGTGATGGTTTTATAAGTTTTAATTTCATCAGCTTGTTTAGGATATATTAGTTGTAATGCCACTTTTTACTCTTTTTTACTAATTAGCCTATTTATCATATCCAATGGATAACCGTTAGAAGTTGCTATTTGTCTAATTGTATTAATCTCTCTATCAAAATTACATTTGTTCATAGGAACTGAAAAAGCTCTATGTATCATTGAATTATATGCCGCTAGTCTGTGTGAGACAGGGTGATTAGAATTGAATGGAATTGTCACATCAGTCTGTGTTGGTTTTCGGTAGATTGAATAATCAAGTACATTATTAACTCTTTGAATTTTTAAATCAAGAAAATTGATTGAGCTATTTTCTTCAATTTCTAATGTAAATTTAATTTTCGGGTGTAAATTATTGATGTGGTTGAAAAATACATCTAATTGTCGTTCACTACCCATAAAACAAGCTAATATGTCATCTTCATATCTATACCAAAATAAAATATTTTTCGAAATATTACTTTCAAAGATCTTTCTTTCTAAATTGTCCATAAAAATGTTTGCTAAAATAGGTGATATAGGGCTATTCATTGGTAAACCTTCATTTTGAATATATATCTTATTGTCAAAAGTGAAATAATTCTGATTAATGCATACATCAAATAAATTAAGTATATCTGATATTATTCCTGGATTAATATTTTTATCTTCTAGTAATTTTCTTACAAGTATTAGACATTCTTTAGGAGGAATTTTAGTAAACATATTAGTTACATCGAACGATATGAGTTTAAAGTTATCTTGCAAGTGGATTGATTTCAACTTTTTGATTAGTTCTATTGAATTTCTAATTGAGTACTGAGATTCATATCCGTAAGTATTGAGTATATTTTTGAGCTTCTTTGCCAATATATTATTAGGAGCATTAACATAAGAGACTACAGGTCTAATTGGTTTCGTTATTTTATGTAATTTAACTGTTCCATATAATTGTGGACAATGAGGATTCTTATGTATGATAGACCTCTTTTATGGGTAGTGAACGACAATTAGATGTATTTTTCAACCACATCAATAATTTACACCCGAAAATTAAATTTACATTAGAAATTGAAGAAAATAGCTCAATCAATTTTCTTGATTTAAAAATTCAAAGAGTTAATAATGTACTTGATTATTCAATTTACCGAAAACCAACACAGACTGATGTGACAATTCCATTCAATTCTAATCACCCTGTCTCACACAGAATAGCGGCATATAATTCAATGATACATAGAGCTTTTTCAGTTCCTATGAACAAATGTAATTTTGATAGAGAGATTAATACAATTAGACAAATAGCAACATCTAACGGTTATCCATTGGATATGATAAATAGGCTAATTAGTAAAAAAGAGAAAAAAGTGGCATTACAACTAATATATCCTAAACAAGCTGATGAAATTAAAACTTATAAAACCATCACATATGCAGGAAATATTTCTAATAATATTTCAAAGATAATATCTTCAGCAACGAATACAACAATTTCTTTTAAAACAGAAAGTAACGTTAGTACAAAATTGTTAAATGTAAAAACAAAAATACCACTATTAAAGAAGTCAGGTATATATAAACTCAAATGTCCAGAATGTAATGCTGTCTATTTGGGTCAGACCCTTAGAAATTTTGAAGTACGATACAGTGAGCACTTACGAGCATACAGATTAAAACAACCAGATAAATCCCACTACGCAAAACATCTACTTGACACCAATCATTCATTGACACCTAACACAGAACTAGAAGTACTGCATACTTGTGAAAAGAAACAAGAACTGGATTTCCTTGAAGAACTGGAAATAAGAAGACATTTAAGAAACCCACAATATGAAGTTGTCAATGAACAGTTAAATCTAGGGAATTCTCCACTAATAAACTGTCTTCTTAAGTGATAATTGTAAAGATCAGCAGATATAGTTTTCCTGGTTTTCTATATCATTGCACAGTTATACTGATCTTAATTGGAAAAATGATATCCAGGATATCACCATAGGGCTAATAATATCTAAGCTTCAATATTTGTAATATCACATCTTCTTCTTTTTTCTATAAACATATATTAAGCCAATCACAAGTTAGGTTACTTCTTGGTCTAGCCAAAATTAACTACTAAACATCAGGTAGGCATAAAATGAAATGTAACTTCTGTCATTCTGACGATGATATTGATTTATCGAAACAATTGTCAATTTTTTAGAATTTTCAATAACTTGTATTATATTGTGGAATTAACTAGAGACCTTGAGTTTCATTTAAAAACACTAATATGAGCATATTCCACGAAGTAAGGGTCGAGACAGTCAATTTGTTTACCTTATATTTGATCGCAGCTATTTGAATCTAAGGTAGTCTATCTTTGGTTGAATAAGAATTGTCGATTGTACTTTGACATTATTGTGGATTACTATTGATAGCGGACCACGAGAGGAAGGTAAACTCCAATCAATTGTTATCCACCTGTATTGGACATTGTGATGTGAGGAAACATCGTCCTTAATGATGGATACTACTTTTGTGAGGAATATCGTAATAGGTGCAGAAAAAAGTTTTCGGTACATCAGCAGCCTTTGAAAAGAGAAAAAAAGAGTTAATTAGAAATTATTTCAATTATATGTTGCAGATATTACACAACATACAGAAATTTCATGAAAAAATGCGAGAGGTTATACCTACTCGGAGAAAACTAGAAATCTTATCGATCAATTTGATTAGACTTGATATTCTAAATTCGATTTATATGGATTGTGTTGTGGCTTGGGCTGACGTGCTTATAATCTTCATGAAACAATAGTTCTTCCTGGCCAGTTAAGATCTTAGGATTCACTTACCAATATCATACCATCTTGATTGACCCAGTTTTTGTGAGTTTGTAATTATATATTTGCAATTTTGTATATAAAAAAGGCTGAATAAAAAATGATTTTTTCATAAAATGACATTTGATCAAAAAAATCTCCAATCAAGAATTACCGCTCTGTTGCATATAAAAAATATACGAGGTCTGATTAAAAAATAACCGCTATTTTCAATTTTTTCAAAAAGTATTTATTTATTCATCAATAACTATCTTGTCCCCTTGAAAGTAATCCCCCTCAGATATAATACACTTATGCCAGCGTTTTTTCCAATCCTCGAAACACTTCTGAAACGTGCTTTTTGATTTCGCCAACAGCTCCTGTTTCGATTTTTCTTTTATCTCCTCAATCGTAGCAAAACGGTTTCCTTTCATCGGTGTATTCAGTTTTGGGAAGAGGAAAAAGTCAGCGGGGGCCAAATCCGGTAAATACGGTGGTTGAGGCATGATAACGGTTTTATTTTTGGCCAAAAACTCACGCACATGAATCGAAGTGTAAGCTGGTACGTTATCATGGTGCAAAATCGATGATTACTTTTCTCATAATTCTGTGCGTTTCTGACGAACTTCTTCGCGCAAACGGCGCATAACTTCAAGGTAGTATTTCTTATTGACCGTACGACCTTGTGAAAAGAATTCATGATGCACCACGCCATTGCAGTCGAAGAAAACAGTGAGCAAAACCTTAACATTTGACCGAACTTGACTTGCTTTTTTCGGCCTTGGCTCTTCTAGACGCTTCCATAATTGAACTTGTGTTCTGCTCATAGTAGACTCGCCAAACGCCACAGTCAACATTTCAAATGTCCTCGCGCATTTTTTACACAAAACTTGATACAGTTTCTTTGATCCATTTTTTCGAATAGTAAAAAATCGAGGAGCACACCAAAACACGACTAACCTTCTTATCTGTCAAAAACAAACTGACAATCCAAAATGGCTGATATTGCCAACATATATAACAGACATGTGTACCAACATAACTGAAAAAAAATGCCAAAATGGAACATACGTAACGAAATTTGAAAATAACGTTTATTTTTTGATCAGACCTCGTACATTTTATTATGGGTAAGTGATATTATATTTTACGTATATTGAGCACCAATAAAAATGTTGGATCTCGGAGAACCTTAATAATATGAATTCCAATTAAAGTTTCATTTAAATAAACAGGCTGTCCAGAATAGGTAACAATAGCTACATGAACAAAATTATTTTTATAGCAGCTTTACAATTAATTTCTTTCCAATATTCATATTCCCACTGTTTTTCTACTTTCTCCCGAAGTACACCATGTTTTAACTTGTTATCGTATAAAATTATTATCCTTAAGCAAGACCTCTTGCAATTAACCCACTTTCTATATCACGTATTTGAGGATACTTAAATATGAAGAAGCATAGCTGGATTCTTAATGATTAGACAAATAGTTTAAAATATTCAAAATATATTAACATATACAAACTATAAATGCTCTCAATAGCATGTTACACCTTATTCATTTATAACATTATTTATGGTTTGTTTCCAAATTCAATGCCAGAATGATTATAACTCTAAAATTTCCAGAAGTTTGAGATGTGAAATTTATTCTTATTTCTACATTTAGTTAACGAACTTTGATTCGCCCTGTAGAATAGGAAGCAAAAACACGAAACCGCTAAATAAATTATAAAATAATAATGAACTTCGCGGAATAGACCGGATTTATTTTACAAAAATCTATAAGTTTTCCGCGTTCGACTTAATACACATGTCTGGTTTTATCAGAAACTAGTTATGATCTAATTTTAGATCCGTTATAACATTTTTTTTTTGGAAAAATGGAGCATCGATGCGTGTGTATACAATATAAATTACGTAAACCGTGCCAAAAATTTCTAGAATCCATAAGACTACATGTTATTGTATTTAGTGGATTATAAAGCGGATTCGCATTCCCATATGACGTACATAAAATATAATCAACTATTAAAATTTACGTAATATGGATATTGCATAAATTGTTCGATTCTTTTTCTAATTTTTTCAGTTCATATGGCAAGTAAAAAATTTGAATCAGCACTGAAATATAGAATTTTTGAAAACGAAATCGTAACTATTATAGAATGTATACAGTTGAATTATTGAATCTTTACCCGTGCGTCATTAACATCCGATAACATAACCGACAAATGTCAAATTATTTTGTTCTGTTCCTCACTATTAATAGAAAGAGATGCCACTTAAAAATTATGTCGGTTATGTTATCAGATATTAATGACGCTCGGGTAAAGATTCAATAATTCAACAAAACACAGTTGAATGTATTGAAACAACATGATACGATAAACAATTATTCACGAATACTAATTTTTTTCTCAAAACGTAGCTAACCTTTCAACAAACGTTATTTGGAACCAGGGCCGCGTCAAGCTATTCGGCCGCCCGTGTGCAAACCATAATTTGCCGCCCCTTTTTAATATTTTAAGTAACATTTAACATTTAAAAAATCGTCACTACTTACCCCTTTTAGCTAAAAATTTATACATAGGCAAGGTAATAAATAAAATTAAAATTAAATAAATGCTAATAATTATATTTAATTTCGATATTAGACATATATAATATACTTACATGACATTTGAAACATGTGTAATATACAGGGTGGGGCAACGTCTTGTAAATTTTAACATTTCTAAGGCATAAATTTTAATCGTAATTTTGGATGCATCTAAAATATCTTTTACTTTTACTCTTACCAATAGAGGAAGAAAAGACTTAATCGGAATTATGTTGGAAGCAATATTTTTGTTTACTGTAAGTAGGCTGATGTCATTATAATACTAATAAATATAAAAGCAGTTTGCAGTCTTTACGAAATAATTAAGTCATCACAAACAGTATATCTTTGTTATGTAAAATGCAAGCTGTATTTTATTTTACAACTTTTTCTATTTTTAAAAAACTAACAATTATGGAAACCAACATTATAAAATCATCTACATTTACATAAATAAACATCGACATTTTTAAAAAGCATAGTTTATGCTATGTGTTCAAAATGGCGACCATGTACTTCCATACACTTCTCAATTCTTTCAAAAAACGAGGATCTTAAACTTTCTAACATAGCTGGAGTTATTGTAGAAAATGCGTTACGAATCCTCTCTTTCATGCCTTCTCTGGTAGTAGGTTCTGTTTGATACACAAGTTGCTTGATGTATCCCCATAAAAAGAAATCCATCGGTGTGAGATCTGGAGATCGAGGAGGCCACGAAATTGGTCCACCACGTCCTATCCACCTGTCGGTAAAATGTCTGTTTAACCACCGACGTACACAACAAACGTAATGTACAGATGCTCCATCTTGTTGGAACCACAAGTTAACTCTTGTGTATAAACCAACTTCGAAAATTGAATAGATGAGGCTTTTACTTGATGAAGATCCATACTGAACGATGAAATAAAACAATATAGTTTGTTTAAATCTTCATATATTTGAACTAATGTTCAATTTAAACTTGTTGACGCGTTTCACTAACACAGTAGCTTTGTCAAAACGAATGAAGGTAAAATATAAAAATGTCTTAATATATACAGTGCTAAATCTATTTACTAAGGTTAACAATGGTATTAAAAGATATTACCTGGAAATTCATTCACTACAAACATTCCTAAGCTATCTTCTAGGTAAAGAGGTTCAATAAAGGAGACTGAAAGATATATATTTGATCGTTAAGGAGATTACCTGAATATTTATTTTTGTTAATCTCTAGGGCTTCTAATAAATTTAAACTAAAGGATTTACCGACTACATGGAGAATTTCAAAATTTGGGTCGAAAATGTGTTGGTTTTCTAATAAATGATTTGAATAGTTAGAATCTAATTTTTTGTTGTCATAGCTACGTTTGTGTTCCGAAATTCTAGTTTTAAAATTTCTAAAAGTTCTACCGATATAAATTTTATCACAATTGTCATTACCACATTTTAATTTATAAACTCCTGATTTGTTTAATTTTGAAGATTTAGATTTATTATTTTCAATGAATTTGGATAAATTGTGATCAGTTTTAAAGGAAATATTCATGTCTAAAGTTTCTAAAAATGATTTAATTTTTAAGGATGGTGTTCCAAAGTATGTTAAGCTTTTAAATTGTCTATTATTTTTATCTGAAGGGAATACTTGTTCTAAAGTCTGTTTTTTTATCTTTTTATTTATGATATTGTCAATTAAATTTGGATCGTAATTATTATTAACTGCTATTTGTTTTATGATATTTAATTCTTTGGTATAATTATTAATATTTAATGGGACTGTTAAGAGTCTGTGTATCATACTATTGAAAGCTGCTAGTTTATGACGGAATGGGTGGACCGAACTATTATGAATTGTAATATCTGTATGTGATGGTTTATGGAATATAGAAAAATCATGCTTATTATTTATATTTGAAATTGTAAGGTCTAGAAAGTTTATAGACTTATTTTGTTCAAGTTCTACGGTAAATTTGATATTATTGTGAATCGAGTTTATGTAAGTAATGAAGCTCTCTAATTGTCTATTTGTACCGATGAAGCTAGCTGAAATGTCGTCCACATATCGGTGCCTGTACATAAATTTTTTACTAAGGGGGTGTTCTTGAATTATTTTTTCTATATAATCAATGAAAATTTCTGCTAGTACGGGGCTGAGAGGGTTGCCCACAATCAAACCATCTTTACTGCTATAAACCTCTCCATTGAAATGAAAATAATTTTGATTCAAACACACTTTTAATAAAGTAATGATATCAGAGTGAATTATAGGATTAACATTATTGTATATGAGCAAGTTATCAACAAGAGTTATAGTTTCTTTAGGAGGTATACTAGGGAATAGATTTGTTACATCGAACGATATGAATTTAGAATTATGGGGTAGTATTATATCTTGAATATTAATAATTAATTCCGTTGAGTTTTTAACTGAAAATCGAGGTATGAATGAACAATATTTAGAAATGACATCTATGAGAGTCTTTCACATCATCGGAGCTGTTTATCCAATAAAACCTCTCACACGGATTTGCTGGAGGGTTTTCTTCACTCCCAGATGACTTCCTGATGGACTGTCGTGTAACTTCTTTAGTACTTTAGCTACTCTTGTTCTCGGGATAACTAGCTGTCTCCTCATCCCAGAACCATCATCGTTTTCAAGGACTCTTTTTAACAGCCCTTCTTCCAGGACAAGGGAGTCCCACTGAGCCCAATACGCCTTTAGTTTCGGTGACATTCTTGATACTTCTTGTCAGGTAGGTCGCTGATTTTCTTCCTTCCATTGCTGGATAATCTTCAGGTGAAGATCATTCTCCTGATCTTCTCTGATCCTGGTAGGTAACCATTCCTCGTTGACTACTGTAATTCTTGAAACTGCAACTTCCTTAGATTTCGACTTGTTACATTGTGAATAGTCTACAGGGCATGACCGTCTATGCAAAGAGTTGGCTTTTCGGTGATTCACATCAGCTGGATGTTCACGCCTGTCTGATTTCCCCTGTGACTGGAGTTCTTGGGTTACAGGAGTCTTGGGGCGCTTAGACGGACTGCGTACATGCTGTAGCTCGCCACACTTCCGGCATTTGATTTTCTTCGGCTTCTTTTCTGCCATACCTTTCAACAAGTTGACGATCTGGTCAAGTTTGTCATCGTCATCTTCTTCCTGCATGGTCCTACCTTTGTTGTACCGCGAGCCCTTCGTGGCTGCTTTGCATTTAAGAGGTTCTTGGCTTGCAGGAGTCGTAGGACGCTTACACGGCTTCACGTCTACCATACCTTTCAACAGGTTGACGATCTGGTCAAGTCTGTTAGCGTCACCTTTTTCCTGCAGGGCCCTACCTTTGTTGTAACCCGAAGCCTTCGTTGCTGCTTCATATTCAAGAGCAACCGTCAATGCGTCAACTCATGTTTTGGGATGGGCTGATCACAAAAACAATGTTTAGATAAGATAGTCACAATCGTAAACAATCCCTGCGCGTCCGCCATAATTTCAACTTTCATGCCTGGCTTAAAGAGAGTCGGATTTAGGGACTATACCAGTGTGTTGTTTCGTAACAATATAAAACCGAATTGCTTGTTTCACTTCGAGGTAAACAACAACATATTTTTTATTCGCCTCTCATACTTTTGAAAATTCTCCATATAATTCTGAAACGAATAGAATGTTTATGAATAATACAATATTGAACTATGTAAGAAAGCATACAATTATTTTATGTAAATGCATTTAAATACTTAGGTACATCAAAATACTCTTTGCAACAGAAATAAGTTGTGTTTTTGTCAAAATGAATCCGTCTTACAGTCTGGAACTAACGCCTCCTGCGTTCTTCATTAATTGGAACCGAAACACATTTTTTGTTAGGATTTTAATTGTTGTATTCAAACAATATGATACAAAACAATATCTATATCGCCTATCCATAACTGTTTCAATGTTTGTTCAATTGCAACCAAATTTATATCATCAACACGACTCAGAATATACGTAAACAAAGGTAAAAGTCACAAACACAATTAAAAACAATAACACATTGACCAATCGGCGTCTCCTAAACAAACATGAAATCAAAAATGACGTATATGCGATCTTCGATTTTATTTAGAGAAAATGGCTTACGTTAATATCATGTTACAGCTAATGCACAAAATTCACGTAATGCACTACAAGTTGCATAGATGCAGTAACTTTTTTATATCGATTTTTTCATGTTATATTATAGAAAAAACATGGTTTTTTTTATAAAAATAAATTCATTTTCATTCAAGTAATGTGAAAAAAGAGGGGTAAAATTTCAACTTGAACTGCCCATTGTAGTGGTGAACATATAACTATTTTACTATGCAATTATCTTCTACTGAAGTTTGAGGTGAAAATCACAGATACTGTTATCAATTTTAATACATTTGTAGTAAAGCATATAAAATAGCTCACTCTTGTAGGTATAACAACAAGATATTCTATTTGTTTCAATTGCATAATACCCATAGAGAGAAGCTGGCTACAAATAACTTTGGACTGGTGATTTAAATTGAAATTCTGAATATTTTCAAGATCCAGAACCTACATAGTATATTGTTTATAAAGAGACCAGTGACAATTATTATATAATTAGCACAAACAATACTATTAATTCAACAAATAAATGAACGTTATCAAATGCATTTCAAACATTTTTATATTAGAAATATCCACCATTCTTATCATTTGATTCAAAAATTAGACTTCATAATGAGTATTTGTACAAATAATGTTTCTATCTCGAACAATGACATAAATAGATCACATATAAAGAAATGATTAATTGTCATTTTGATAAATTACATAATATTGTTATTTCACTATTTACAATCTTATTGAATTAACATAATTACTTTTTAGAACTTATCTAGATTAATTGCTGCTGCACAACCCGTGAAGGCATATCAAACGATTACGCTGAACATTATATTTTGACTATTTGATAGAATTCCGCACGTGTATCTTTGATTCTCCATTTCTTCTTCTTCTTCTTACAGTGCCATATCCGTGATCGGACGTAGTCGACCTCTCACTCCATTTCTTAGCGGTTTTATATTATCTAACTTATATTTTCATTTGGACTTATTCCTCTTTATTATCAGAAAGATATTTATTTTATCACTTCACTTTTTCTTCTTCTCTGTGCGTATCAAAGTACAGGTTGGCAAATTAATTTTGCCAGTTGACGATGCGCGAGAAAGCCATACAACTTGACAACGTTGTAAACGCACATACCGGGAAGAGCAGGCGACATACATTCCGCATGCAAAGTTTTGAAGGTTGTGAGGATGCTAATGCGTACGAGGGTAACACGATATTTTGAATTTGGTTTTAAAAATAATAAATGGTGGCACATGTATAATGCTATATAAAATCGAGTTTACAAAACAAAATAACATTAATGTGTTCTTTATTATTAATTAAATGAATAAGGAAATAAAAACCATTAGATTTTTCTACGAAAATTGGTTTTTTTTGTACAGACATAATTATTTATTGCTTCAAAAACCATACGGGGAATTCTATAATGACCCTTTATTATTTTATGCGATGTAAATAATAAATAGATTCCAAGAGACACAAACTTTCACCTTTATTTCAAATTAATGTCTTTCAAGTGGTCCCTTCATAATATTCTTTATTGAGGTTATATTTGTATATAAATTGGAAGTCAGGTAGATTTTGTAGATAAAGCGTACAATATGATAAGGATTGTTAAACGACTTTCTAAATTTAACAATGGCCAACAATTTTTCCTATCTGTTCGTAGTAATATTTAATAACATACCTACCTGTTAAGCTTCCTAAAATTGTTATTCTTAATAATATATAGTAGATAATAATGTAAAAATTCGGGTTTATACATAAAATTTGAAAAAAAAAATTGGGGAAATCGCCTTTAGAGATGGTCGTATAAGTATACTAATAATCTAAATAGAAGATTAAAGGTTTTTTGTGGTAGATATTTCTACTTTCATATGTACATTTTTGGTTTTTTTGCAAATATTAACTATGAAATTAGAACATCCCTTCACACTTTTTACAGAGTTAGGACTGGAAAAACAAAAAAATCATGGTTCTGGTTGCCGTCAATTATGGTTTATTTAGAACTATGTACTATAACACAATAGAATTGGCAAAGTAAGTTTCTTATCAAAGAAAAAACAAAAATTTTAGTGAATTTTAAGTTATATCAAAATATGTCAAGTTATCGTGGAACAGTTTCGTTCCTACCACATTTGTATATAGTTGTTAAAGTTTATTCTAATATAAAAATAATTATCTAACAAGTAATTTCTCTTTTACATCTAATCTGAACTGATCTGTTAAAGGTCGTTAAAAGTGGCACGATCACACATGCTCCCTGAGTGTAGGTAAATAGAAAGACAAATAAATACTTGAACCAAAACGTAGTTAAAAATATTGATCCTTTTTATAGGTTATTGGCGCACGACTTTTAATAGAAATATAATTAGCAAAAAGGAGAACATTCAAAAAAATTTCATACCACAATATAATATGAATAATAACACCTTCTTGTCATGAATAAATCAAAACCTTACAAATGTTATAAAAACAATATCAAAAAATAAATCAATTAAAGAACTCTAACAATTTGAAATTGTCGTTAATTGTAAATGTCATAACAATACGGAAATCGAGACACTGACCTGATATATTATTTATTCATTTTATAAAAACTATTGACATAGCAACGGACGTCAGGTCAAGTGTTAGAAAAAACAATTGTGGAGATTGATTTGAATTTTGAAAGAAAGCAGACAGATAGAAATTTTGAGAACTTTAAAATAGAAATTAACAATAAAAAACATTATAATATTGGAAAATTGTAACTCAAAGTTTTGAAAGAAACTTCTAAGTGATACCAGGAATGGAGATGCTGTCAAGACCAATTCGTGGAATGTAGTTATGGAATCTTCAGAATACACAGAATACCGATAAGTACCTACTTTTCGTTATTCTTAATTTCTAAAACAACAATCCCATAAACATTTGAAAAATTTGAATTCACAAACTCGCGCGTGTCTGAACATTTACAAACGCAACAATAAAAACTTATTTAATTTAATCCTAGCATCATAAATAGTAATTAGCTCACCTGTATAGTAGATATTCATTCCAAAGATATCTTTGAAAAGCCTTGATGATTTGAAACCACATGATTGATAACTTAATACATTTTTTATCACCTTCAAAATACTTAACGAATTACACCAATCTTTCTTCATAGAATAAACATCTAATAAAACTATTTCACTAAGTTTCTTATATTTTCATGGGTTTCGGTCAGAAATAAAATCACTTGCTTATAGTGGTAACGTTTCGGTCTATTTTATTTAAACCATTTTCAAACCTTTTTATTGATTATGCCTCCGTAGAGGCTTGTCTACTACTGTAAAAATATATATGTTCTATTTCACTAAGCATTCTTATTTTTAAAAATATTTTCATAAATCACATTAATGTAAGGTTAACTGTATCAAATCATCAAGTAATAATTTAGTCTAAGAATCGTATTCACATCATAATATAACTTTCTTTATTTGACTTATCACCTTCGAATGAGATGGAATGTTATGAATTCTTTTGTATTGAATTTAGGAATCATTCTGCTCTGTTTTAATTAGACAACCAGTAATACGTTATCAAGTAGATACATTTCCAGTGGCGTAACCTAATAATTTTAAAATTAAAATATTTCACATGATATTCCAACAACGTAGGCAAATAAAATAATCTCTACACTACATTACATTATAGTACAGATGTGCGTTTAATATATTCAGTCATATCACCTACAAACCAACACTATAATGAAAAATATGTTTTAGATGTACAGGGATCATCAACAGTAGAATAATGATGTTCATCTACAAATGATTCTTCAAAATCACTTTCTATATCAACTTCATCATCCTTGCTATCTCTGTCTTCGGCCATATTAATAATAATATTATCTACAACAGTATCTAAACGTGGTTTATTGTTCATAAATTCAGCTTTTTAACATGGTCACATCTGACTTTCCAATCATTTGCAGAAAATGTATCAAGAAATTCATTACAGAATTCTTTAACCTTTGTAAAATTTAAGGTAACATTTCGTTTGGCCATATATTCTTTAAGTGCCGCCCAAACACTTTCGATCGGATTTAAGTCTGGGTGACAAGGGAGTAGCCTTAAAACTTGCAATCCATGTCGGATAAACAATTCATCAATTTTATAAGTTTTATATTGCTGTGTGTACATACATGTACAACGTTATAAAGATCCGGTTTTAACATTTGTTCACTGTAATATATGTTTCTTTCAGAAAGCCAGTTATTTAATTGTTGTTTATCCAAGCAGTCGTAGGTAGTTATTCATTTAGAGCATTGTTATGTTGGGCGTTGTCAACTGCCACAACTACGTTTTTTGGTAGGTTTGGCATAAGTTTTTCTTGTCCCCACTTCTCATAATTTTCGTACGCCATTTCATTATGATAATCTCCTGCATTTGACTGGGAGTTCCACATAATACCAGCATTAGGTACAAAACCATTTTCACTTCCTGCATACACAATGATGAGCCTGTTATCTTTTGAAACGGGTTTTCTTAATCCTTCGTTACTCTTGTCGCTCCATCCTTTAAGGTGCGTGTGACATGAATGAATGTATGTTTCATCCATATAAATGATAGGTTTGTTCTGTTCTCTGCACTGTTTTATGTTTCTCAGATATAGTAGGCGTAAATGTCTGATTTCGTGACGTTCCATTAACAAACTTCTGTTGTTTTTCATGTTGGTCTAACGAAAACCCAAAGAATGTATTTGTTTCCGCAGAGATTCGCGACTTCCTGGGAAGCCATAACTATCTGCAAAGGTTTGGTGTACATTTCTTAACGTGGGTACTTTTCTCTAGGATATGTGATAATTTATTATGCACCTTCTAAGCACAGTTTTGTCGAATTGATCCATACGGATACTGGACGTTCTTTGTTTTTTAGTAGGCATATCCTACCAGAGCTTTTTTTAATACGGGAAAGCGTTTTTTGGCTAACTTTCGTAGCAGAAGAAACTCAATGACCTGACATTAAAATAAGTCGTTATAAATGTTGTATTAAAAGTTTTACTCATGTGTATTTTATACAAATAAAATGAGGAAGTAGTTAAATTTGTTTTCAGTGACCATTCTTTGAAATAAAAATTTTTGTCGTGGTTTTCGGCCATTTAAAAGAAGTATTAAATTTAAAAATACTATATTACGTTCCAGTTCATTAAATGTTTTAAACGATCTTTAGATTTCAGTTCAAACATATTTTAATATGACCAAACCGCAAATGTAACCGAAATCGGAAGATGGTTCGAAACAAATAATAAAACCGAAACGTAATAGAAATAGTTTTGAAATGAGTATAATAATTATAATTATAAGCTAAAAACCTATTACATTTAAATAGGTATCTTACACCAAATAAACATCCGTCCTTTTATATACTCCTGTAGACAGAAACAGGATAGTTATTTATGCAACAAATGCATAAAGTGGTGCTTTTTATCACGAATGGAAAAATTGACGCATAGCAGCAGGTATGCAAAAACCAAAAAATGTTTCATTTAGGTGGCTCTAAATGGACTAAAAATGGCGTCGATTTGTTTGTCAGGATGACATAACGGTGCATAAAATTGACACATGAGTGCATAAAACACGTTGTCTCACCCTAATGTCAATTTACTATCGAGTGCAAATTTGTTAAATAATTACTTTGGTTCAAAAATTTTATTGCAATAATTAAAACTTTCTTAATGGCACTGTAGACTTGCCATTGTTTGCCTCTTCGGTCATGAAATTTAAAACGTTCATAATTATTTCACGACACCAGTCACTCAACTTTTTATGAACAACATTACTTTCTGGAGTCGCCATAACAAGTTAGTATTGCACAACCCCGGTAATCACATTTTTTCTGTACTGTCGAGACGAATCTTACAAATTCTGCTAGCGAAGTGAGCTCTTGCAATAGGCATACGTTTTTGCTACAGCGCATCGGACGTTGCCAAATTTCCGACTGTCAAAATTAATTTGCCAACCTGTATGTGATTTCCTGTGTTGTCCTCTTTTCCTGCACCTGTGTTTTTATTCTCCATCACTTCTTACGTTACTGCTTCTCTTAACTAGTTTAATTAATGCTGCTTTATTATGTGTAGAGCCAAACCTAACTCTAGAACAAAATCTTATTTATTAAGAAGACCACTTCCAATATGATTCTAAACAGTAATTCTTTCGAGAATTAAAATACTGGATTCCTAGAAATGTAAGAATACATTAATCATATTAGATAAACAGTTTTTTCTACATTCCTGTATATATTAAATTCATGAATGATATAAATCCTACACCCTGTAGATTCCAAACTAGAGTCTACGGCCTACCGGCCAATCACATCTTTCGTATTTTCGGAATCCACGGCCCTACTACGGGCAGATCGTCAGAATCAGATTACCTTGCAAACAGAAAGTCACATGTCGCATAGCAACCGCTAGTAACAAAAGTCACAATTTAAAACGTCAAATATTAATTGCTGATATCCCGCATTATAAATGCAAGTGGAGATATTTCTGCTCATAAGCGACACGGTGGCTGAAAGAGCTCGTCGGTAGCAGAAGGCTACGTGGATGATCCAATGACAAACAAAATGAATTCAAGAGCTCTTAATAATATTCAGCAAACATCATCAAATACTGATACTTTAAATGCTGTCAATTTTGAACAAGAGTCAACACCATCAGTAGTAAATATTACTAACAGCACTAATATCACGATTCGTTTTGTCAAAAGGTAAATTTAAACCTATTTATTATATATCTATTTACATATTATCCATTTTGTTTAGCTGCTTTTGTTATAATGAAAATGTTTAATTAATTATTAGAAAAGGCTGAGTAAAAATAAAAAAATTAGAGTCTGTTCAATTATTTACTACTACTCAACAGTTACTACTACTCAACAAAGAAAAAATCGCTCTTTGAATAAATAATTGAACAGAAATATAAAAATCTATAAAAAATCCTCTAAAGTGAACGTAAAATGACTAATATTGTCATTGAGTATTAATTGTTAGAGCCAGAAGTGCACCAATAGTATATTTTGTGGCACTTTTTATAAAAAAAAAGAAAAAGAGAACAAAAACGTCGATTGTCAAAATTGTTTAATTACTATCTATTTTTTTAAATTTTAGATTAATATTGATTGATACTTCATAAAAAGTAAGTAAATTAATATAATTTTATTTAAATAAACCATGTGGTGGTTACTTAGTAAGTGTCCCTCGTATACTTTACGTTTACCATAAAGGCATATTATCTTTGAGGCAAACATTTACCTAACAACCGGTATTCGGGAATATAATAAACGACATCACTTATATAAAAATCACTGGGATCGCTTAATACATTTAAAAATACATTGATATAATATCAATTGACTTATTCAAATTATCAATAACAATTAATCATCCTAGTTCGTTATACTTTCGTTTCATAGGAAATGTAAGCACGCTATACGCCGTGCCTGACCTCCGTCTATTAATTGTACGTGTCCGTTTACGTTGCAATTAGAACGTGCTTACACACATAACTATCATTGGCCTTCCTAGATCAATGCTCGCTAAATACTATATTTATATTAACCTAAATTTAAATCTTATTTCTAAGCTAATGTCCTTTTGCCGTTACTGTCCTTTAGGGATCACTACATCATCCCCTCTTGGAAGAGAAAAATTATCATTTTAATTTTTCGATATCACTTATACCTATAACAGTTTTCATTGAATGTTTTTTATTTTGTTTTTGTTTATTAAACACTACTTGTTCGTTTATAAACACACTTCACTTGTTTACAAATGTTTCCGGTCGTTGTATCTATACATACGATTTTTATGAACTACCTGTAGTTTACTGTCTGGAGATGTAATCTCGCAATTTACCCCCTTTATTCCCGTTATTTTAAACGGACCTAAAGAATGTGGATCAAATTTATTTCTCCCTTCATTTTTTAAATAACTAATTCTCCTATTTTAAAATTCACTGGTGAAGAATCCTTTTCACTATTATTAACTCTACTTAATTTATTATTTATTAAAAACTATCTGGCCCTTTCATTAGCGTATTGCAACTTGTATTTTAATTCTTTATCGTATCTTTCAAAATTGTAACACGGTTCAATTTTTACGTTTAAAAATTCTGGCAAATTGGGTTTTCTCCCGTATAATAACTCAAAAGGAGTGTATCCCTGATACGTGTTTGGTGTTGTATTATAACAATATGCAAACATTTTTACGAACTCGCACCAGTTATCCCTAGAATATTTGATAAAGTTTCTTATATATTCATTAAATGTTCTATGTAATCTTTCACAACTACCTATTGCTTCGTGATGGTATGCTGTTGAAAAATTATGTTTTATATTTAAAAGTTCCGCTAAATTCTTCATTATTTCGTTCTTATATTCCGTCCCTTGATCTGTCCTTATCTCCTTCATCAGTCCGTAATTCGGTATAAAATTGTCGAATATTGCTTTTGCTATAGTGTGTGCTTCTTTATTCTGAACCGGTATCATAACTGCGTATTTAGTTAATTCGCATAATATTGTAATGCAATAACGATTCCCGTTGTTACTTTCTACAAACGGACCTATTGTGTCTATGTAAATAATATCAAACGGCTTTAGAGATGTATCTGTTATAACAAATTTTTCTTTGTGATTAGGCTTCGCTTTATTCACTTGACATTTATGACAATTCTTTACATATTTCCTTACGTCTTTCTCCATGTTTTTCCACTTGAAATTTGCTCTTAGTTTCTTTAATAATCTATTATTTCCTACATGTCCTCCAAGCATTGGATCGTTGTGGTATCTTTCTAATATCTCTTGGATCTCTTCTTTTTGCTGTACCGTTTTTGGTACTTCGCATATACATACTTGAATACTTTTTAACCTTTGACTTCCTACTTCTATAAATTCTTCTACTGTGCACTTTTTGAATATTTCATCATTTGTATATATTTTCATTCTTTTTACTTCATTTCTTACCGATAGCTCTTCAAGCTTTTCCAACGTTCGTCCTAGGCCGAAGTTGTGTAATCCGGTATTTAAGGATTCACTAAATTTCAATTTATTATTGATCCGAATGCTCATCCTTAGTGAGATACGGTTATTTTCAAAGTGTTAAATTGGTAATTTATGTGTCTCAAGATTATTTAAAACTTTTACTACTGCAGGTTTTTGTATTCTCACTTCCTTTGTTTCTACGTTATTCCTTTGATCCTTTTCTGTTTGAACGTTTTCTTTTTGCGTTTGTGTTCTTGCGATTGCCAAGACATGTGAATTATTTATGTATAAATCCTTAAGTTCTTCTATGGATATTCTCGATATGCTATCCGCGTAGTTCGCTATACCTTTAACATACTGTATTTCAAAATCATATTCTTCCAAATCGATCAAATTTCATATTTTTCCTAGACAGTTTGTTTACCTCTTAGTTGATTAAAACTTTTATCGCTGAAAATTTTATCGAAAATTTTCGGATTAGTTTCGTTATTTTCCTTTAATGTTGATTTATTACATCCTGTGTGTATTTCAAACTGATTCTTCCTTTCTTCTGATTCTTTTAAACTGTATACGCTGTCGTTAATTATTACTGTATTTTCAATTATATTAGCTTTAGCTCCATTTTCTCTCGCCTGTCTCATGTATCTTATTAACTGTTTTCTCTGTTCCAATATATCTTTTGGATAAACCTCATCAATGTATATCTTCGTTCCTTTTAGTTTATTCGTTCCGTTCAAAGTCTCTACTTTCTTATTCACATCTTTCATCATTATTAATACTGGTCTATTTTTGTTACTCGTTTTGTTTCCTAATCTTTTACATTTCAAAATATCTGTTTTAACATCTACTGTGTTATTAACCTTAGTCATTACATCTTCTAATTTATTTTCTAGTTGTTCCTTATCCTCTTCGTTGTCTTCTTCTATACCATGTATTATTAAATTCTTCTCTCTAAAATTTTTCTGAGTATGTGTCATGTTTCATTGCAAAAATTCTGTTTTTTCCTTTAGTTCCATATTTTCCATCCTTAAATCGTAGTTTTCCTTCTTCAATTGTGCTATTTGTCTGCTGATTTCTTCAATTTTCTCTTCTATCTTGCATATTCTCACGTTATTGTTGACTCGATTATTGTAATTTCCATTATTATTGAATTTCCTATTAAAATTGTCGTATCTGCCATAGTTGTTCCCTTGATTATACTGTCGGAATGTTCTTCCTGAATGATTACCGTTATAAAATCCTCTGTTATTTCCTCGCCGGTTTCCTCGCTCCTAAAGTCAAAGTTTGACTTCCTGAAGAAATTCCTGTTATCCTTCATGTGTAAGACTTTTTGTTGTCCTACTATACCTTCTACTGAAACCAATTTTGATAGTACCTCTTGTGTAGTTTCAAAACTTCCTGCTGCAATTATTGTTTTGGTTGCATCCGCTGTGGCATTCGTAGTTACTGCCTTAATCGTTGCTTCCTTAGTGTATTTTTTGGCTACTCGTTCAGGCATCCCTTCCGATATGTATGCTGCCTGTAATCTTTCCGCCAGTTTCTCTATTTCTGTTGCATACGGTGTCACATCTTTCCCATTTTGTCTTACTTTACCAAGCTTCGCTAAGAGAAGGCTTGGATTGTCTCCTCTTATCCCCGATTTTAGTTCATTCTTGATGTCTGGAATGGAGTTTTCCGTCGTGATTAAACTTCTAGCTTTTTCTGTTAGTCTCGTTTTTATTAATAGAATAGCATTTTCCTCGTTACCAGTCGCGTTTATTTGTAGTAAATCTAGTGAGTCTAAGAATTACTGTAATTTGCTTGCTTCGCCATTAAACTCGTTCGGTAAAACTTTACTCTCAAAATTAAAAAAATCGTTCATACTTGTCGCCATTTTCAACTGTTTGCTTATTGCTTGTAATATAATAGTGTCAATTTCCTCAAATATAGAGGTAGGTATGTCGATAATACAATTTAACGCTTGAAATGCCCTATCAGCTTTATCCCTAATCCTACTTGAATAATTTTTACAAGTCTCCTGTTGTACTAAACTTAAATTTTTCCAATTTTTGGCTATTAATTTAGCAAAATTATTATAAAGACCTACTATGTTATTGATTACTTCGATATGTATATCAGGATTTTTAGGAGTTTCCTTTTTCAAAACCCTTTTTCCTTGTTTATTAACTTCTTCTACAATTAATCGTAACTTATCTTCAAAATCTTCCCACGTTATTGATATTTTAAAAAAATTCGTTTATAAGAATAGAAAGCATAAGTACTTACAATTATTTTTACACGGTGAGAATTCCTGTTGTCTGCTTTACTGCAATGCTTCTGTTGATATCCCTTTTTAACGCTCTACGGTGCGTTTTCCATAATGACGAAACAAATTTTAAGATGTAAGCTATAGTTATAATGTATAATAATACCAGTATGTGCATCGCAACATTATCTTGCTGTACCATGAAAGTGTTGTTGACAATACCTGCTTCTTTTGCCTCTTGTTTGGTTGATGATCCTCCCATTGTTTCTCTTCTCCAAGGTCCCAAATTTAGGTAGAAAACCATATAGTTCTACTTGACCTTACCATTTATTTTGCAGGATCATCTACCCTTATACCATTAATTGTACCATAATTTTTCGTTCGCAGTATGAAATTTTACCATTTACTTGCAGGATAATTTACCATAACCATTTGTTACCATTATACCATTAATTTTTACATTACCATTTCCATTTTACCATTTACTTCGCAGGATCGCCATGTGGTGGTTACTTAGTAAGTGTCCCTCGTATACTTTACGTTTACCATAAAGGCATATTATCTTTGAGGCAAACACTTACCTAGCAACCGGTATTCGGGAATATAATAAACGACATCACTTCTATAAAAATCACTGGGATCGTTTAATACATTTAAAAATACACAGATATAATATCAATTGACTTATTCAAATTATCAATAACAATTAATCATCCTAGTTCGTTATACTTTCGTTTCATAGGAAATGTAAGCACGCTATACGCCGTGCCTGACCTCCGTCTATTAATTGTACGTGTCCGTTTACGCTGCAATTAGAACGTGCTTACACACATAACTATCATTGACCTTCCTAGATCAATGCTCGCGAAATACTATAATTAATATTAACCTAAATTTAAATCTTATTTCTAAGCTAATGTCCTTTTGCCGTTACTGTCCTTTAGGGATCACTACAATAGCTTAGTTTATATATAACGCTACGCGTATATATTGTAATGTTTTTTCTTATTTATTTACACGTTTTTATTACGGGTGGGATAATTTTATACACACACGTTATGTCTACTTACAAATTTATTTAAACACTAAACTACTCACTAAGACTTAATTCATATACACTTAACTATTCACTTAAATTTTGTTTATATAGACACAACCTTAATTATTAATTTATATCAACACTTTACTGTTCGCTTCTTTACTGTTTATCTCACGATGTCAAATTATAAACTAAAACTGAACTTCTTCGCTGGTCGGTCGTTTATATATATTAGTGCCTTTTTATTAGATAATTCTAGATTGCGGCTTACACAAAAACAATTGGCTCTCGCATTTTCTAGATAAGACTGGTCAGAAAAACAATGTCTAGATAAGATAGTCACAATCGTAAACAATTCTAAGAAATCCCTGCGCATCCGCCATAATTTTTACTTTTATACCTGGCTTAGACAGAGTCGGATTTAGGAACTATACCAATGTGCTGTTTCGTAACATTACCCCCTCCTTAAATGTAAGTTCCTCCTGGAACTTTTGTGTAGCTGAGACTGGATGTTTGAATCGGCAACTGACATTTCTACACTTTTCGATCTTATGGAAATAACAGGACACCGTCTTCATCGGATACTGATAACAGGGGTTGTAGCTGCAAATTAATATCTGGACACCGGTATCTCGAAAGATAATCTCTACCATGTTCCTAATAACTAGCCAATCCAACTGGTTACTCGCTATCTTAGGCATAGCCAGTTTCTTCACGCTGGATTCTAACACATGATCACTGAATGGAAGAGGCTTTTCCTATGCACGATGCCATTTTAAATACACAACAACAACAAGTGGAACTAGTTTTTTAATCGTGAACGATAAAATTAGAATACAATAGTCCAATGAAAATCGTAACAGCCGATCGGCATTCATTCTTTGTTTATTTCACCAAGTTGAGGTCCAGTTCCAGTTTGCAGAATTTGAACTAAACTAGGAAGTATGACAGAAGGGCAGATAAGTTGAATAATTGTTTTATCATTATTATTCCACTAAATTAGATTAGCAGAAAGAATCTTCCTTTGTTTTTTTGTCAGTAATTCACAAATACTTTCGGAAATAATATCCTACTTAAAATGTTTTATGAAAGAACGGTCCTGCTCAGAATTACATTCCTCATACCCTCCTCCAATAGTACAAACCATTATTCATCAGTATATAACAAGAAAATTAATTTAAATGATTCTGTTCGGTTAATACTACAAGTATGACATAAATCGTATCAGATTTCGGGAGATAATCGAATAATGAGTTGGAATGACTCACTTTAGTTTAACGTTTTGATCTTTCGACTATGACACCCTTACCCTATTTCGGAATCCATACATATAAGACGGCTTCCGCTTATGTAAGGTGCAATGGTACGGTAATAATTTGATTTTCGGGTAATAATAATAGATACTTTGACAATTTGTTTCTATTATCGTTATGAATGATTCACAAGCTAAAATTCGGAATTTGATTGTTTGAAAAAATATTAAAATGCTAAAAATAAAGCAAATAAAAGTAATCCAGGATACAAATGTAAGGATATATAGAATTTAATTGACCCTTTCGGTACGAACTGTTTTTTCAGTAAGAGAAAAATTAATTTCTGATTGAAACGTACTTAAACTAGTTCAAATAATACATTAGCATATACAGGGTGTCCCACGACGATTAAGACAAGTAATATATCAGAATTGGGTAGTAGTGGATAATTATAATTTTGGGGGTGTAAATTAGAGCAAATGTTGCATCCTTTCTTGTTATTGTGTTACCCAATGAGGTATTTGTTTTTGACCACGTGACGTCGCATTCAAAATTATTAATGGGACAACCTATTTTTGTTGTATTTCTCCCGAAAAAACGATTCCAACTATAGTCTATTTGAAAATCAAGAGAGAGTAAATTCCCAGAAATGTTTTGCAGTTATCAGTGTTAAAGGCAGTAAACCATAGACGTGCGTTTTCAAAATTAAATTAATATGGAAATAGAAATATTTAATTTGTTTTAGTTATTTATACCTAGATTACCAATTTTAGATAGATAAACATAATTCGTAAGTAGTAATTTAATTTGGGTAAAATGAAGAAAAAGTCAATATTATTTTAGGCATTTTGTTTTAGGCATATGTTTATTTATAAAATATGTATATAATATGTACAGATAATTACAATTATTTATAAATTAATATGAGGAGCTAAAAAAACAATTAAGTAGGTATATGAGAAAAACAAAACCAACCGCAAGGATAAAATTTGACGAGCAACATGCAAAAAATACGACAATATTAAATCTTAAAAAATTAAAATCTAAAAATAAAATTAAAGTACATAAATTAATAATTTTAAAGTTATGGTTCCTCGCACTCTGTGTCAGAAGATTCACCATCTGATTCTAGAGAAATTACAATGGGCTCTATAGTAATATCAATTATGTTATCTAGCTCCCACATTTTTTTTCTATTTCTGTAACGTGTCTAATACATTTTTGCCAATTTTCACTTGTTACTTCAGATATTGCCTTATTGAAGAGATTTTTAACATCTGATAATTTAAAAGTCGTGTTATTTCTGGCAACATAACCTTTAACTTGAGCCCATATTAATTCTATCGGATTCATCTCACAATGGTAGGGTGGTAAACGAAGGATTTCAATTTCTCGTTTTTTGGCTATCTCCTCAATATTATATTTTTTATAATTTTGCTTATGTTTTTTAGCAATAGTTAACAATTCTGCCCTCAGCATTGTATTGTCAAAGGCTAAATTTTTAGAAGATAACCATTTTGCAATTTCATCCTTTTTCCATTTAGTGGTTGGTAAAGGTTCAAGTAATCTGGAGTGGTAACTTGCATTGTCCATTATAATAACCGATCCTTTTGGTATGAATTGAATCATCTGTTCAAAATATTCCTCAAACACGTCTCCATTCAGTTCTTCGTGATAATCAACGGTTTTTTTTTATTCAAATAAGAGTAAACCATTCTCAAGAAAACCGTTTGTACTGCCTATATGACAAATAATTAATCTTTTACCTTTTCCTATAGGTTCCTTAAAACCAGTAGTATATCCTTCTAGAAAAGCTTGATGGGATGATTTTATATTTTTGTCTTTCCAAACTCTTCCTACACAATGTCCTTCATTAACCCATGTTTCATCTAAATAATAAATGTTTTTATTTTGAGCTTTAACTTGTTGTATTCTTCTGAGGTACTGTCTTCTCCAACATACAATTTCTTCAGAATCAATTATCATTGAGTGTCTGCCCTTTTTTTCAAATTTAAAGTTTAACTCATGTAACACTTTCCATAGTTTATCCCGGCTTATTGTGGGTAAATCAACATCATTCGTAATGGCTTGCAAAACTTTATTGTTGGTATTTGCTTGTTTATAAAAAATGAGTGAACAAGCTTACGAATAGCATTTTTAAAAAACTCGTCCACGTTGACTTTTAATAGTTTTGGTCTACCTGGTTTCGGCTTTGGTGAGGTTACTCCACCTGATTTTTCCTCCTTTAGAACTCTATATATTGTAGATTTTCCATATCCCATTGCCTTAGATGTTGTTTCAACTACACTGTCAATAGTGTTTGAGGGATTTTGATGTTTAAAATAGTGGTACACATTCACTACAGCACTCTTTTCATTGAGCGATAAATGGTCTAGTTTTAATTTTTTCACTGGCGTATACTCACAAACTGCTTCCATTTTTAGTCACTACTATTTGTCACGTTTATCGAAAATCAAATAACTGCATTTCTAGAAACTTAAGCACTATTTAAGTCAAAATATCTGTCATTAGAAGCGGTCGGGTAGAAGGATAATTTCGGCCGGTAATCCCTTGGCCTACCTGCATAAATCAAAGGGTACCATTTATGACAGGGGTAATTTCGGCCGAGGGGTTGATGTTTACGATGAGATTAAAATATTGGTAATTACGCTTAATAGTTTCTGTAAAATATTAGTTGTGTATTTATTTGGAAATACCTAATCCTGTGTACCTGTCGGAAATACCTTTAATTTACTTATCTCTTTATTCTAATAACTATGTTTTACCTACTTAAGATTATTCCTTTAAATGTATAAAATTCACAAATAACAGGTATAAAATTATTATAGCTTGTCAGTATTATAACTTATCTTTAAGCTACTAGTCGATAGAAAGCATAAAATATATTATTTGTATACGATGGCATCAGTTTCAGTAATTAAGAGTTCACGCGGTTGTGACTTACTAGTTGTAGAAAAGTTTCAGTTTTGTAAACAGGACGTATTAAAAAGTGGTGAAGTACGTTGGAGGTGTATAAAGAAAAATTTAAGATGTTTAGCCAAACTGTACACTGTTGGTGCGGAATACACAGTTACTAGAAGTGAATTAATCCACAACCACGAGTCCGATGAAACTACGTTGGAGAGAAAAATAGTGACGACTTCATGCAAGCGCAAAGCTGAGGAAGACATATCGGAGAAACCTTCAAAAATTATTAAAAGCGTTCTTTCAAATCATTTGCCTGAGAATTTGTCATCGATAGATGTCAGTCTAATAAGAAGAAATTTGTACAACAGCCGCCGTAAGCTCTTACCAGCCCTGCCTAAGGATATTCACGATGTACATTCTGTACTCGATAGTTATGGACCGAAAACCACAACAGGTGAAAATTTTTTGTTTATTAACAGCACAGCTGATAATATCATTGTTTTTTCTTGCCATACAAATATAATAAGTTTATGTAAAATGAAAGATTTTTACATGGATGGCACATTTTCTTATTGTACAAAATATTTTTATCAGTTATTTACCATCCATGGACTGGAAAATGGGCATTATGTTCCTCTTTTGTATTGTCTGTTGCCCAATAAGACCAGTGACACATATATGAGACTTTTTCTGTTGGTAAAATCTAAAATTTTTGAACTTTATAATATTGTTTTTGAACCGAAGGAGGTATTTGTGGATTTTGAAATCGCAATTCATAACGCATTAAAAGTTGTCTTTCCCAAAACCAAACTAAATGGTTGTAGATTCCACTTGCACCAGGCGTGATATAGGAAAATACAATCATTAGGGTTAACCCAAATGTATAAAGATAAAAACTGCGAGGAAAGCAAATGGCTTACTCATACTTTTGGGCTAACTTATTTAGACCCCTCTGAAGTTGAAGATTGTTTCATATTTGATCTCATGTCATACAAACCGGACCATAAACTTATAGATAAATACGCAGACTATTTATTAGAAAACTACATAGCGCCAGAATCTCATTTTCCACCAAATATATGGGCATATGAAAACCCATCAATTAAAAGAACCACAAATGCCTGCGAATCATTCCATTCGCACTTTAATTCTAGTTTTTATTCAAGTCACCCTTCTATATTTATTTTTATAGAAAAATTAAAAGATTGTCAGATCGATGCATATTTAAAAATAAAAAATTTAAATATTCCAGCAAAAATTAAAGACAAACAAGTAAAAAACAAACTAAAATTTATCGAAAACATGGTAAATATGCTTCGATCTGACAATATTTCTAGAATTAATTTCGTTAAATCTGTATCACATCAAAACGTTTTTTAAAAATTTATAGTTTACCTAAGTTATAGAAATAAGTTGATGTAATAATTTTATTGAAATAAAGAAATATTTTAATATAAAGCATTCTGTTATTTTATTTGATTTGCGGCCGAAAATACCTATGAGATAAGGAAGCAACTTAAAACCTCCGGCCGAATTTACCTACCGGCTTTTAGTACCTGCCCTTTTTCCGGCCGAAATTACATCCGCCCGAAGCGGTTGCCATTCTTGCCATTCGGAGGTCGTTAAATAACAATTATCCCTTTCTATTCTGGTTACGCCTATGACGCACGTTAATCCTCTTAGGCCTACTGTACTATAGTTTTGCATACCGAATTAGTTTTTATTCTGGGAATTTACTCTCTCTTGATTTTCAAATAGACTATAACTAGCACACTTGGGGTCTGAAGTGATTAATTCGAGAGCTACAGGTACTTAAAGGATTGTAAGTTAATAAATTCATAATTGAATCCCCTGTAATTTTTGGCATTCTTACATTCGTACCTAATGATTAAGAAAAACCAATATTATAATTTTTAATAATAATTCAAATTAACTGTCACAAAAGACTTACAATCTTAAAGGAGATGTTCAAATTGATGCCCACCTTCGCAAATGCATTTCTCAAATCTTGATAATAGATTTGGGCTACATGCTGCCCTAACCATTTCCGGTGTTACAGGTCTACAAGCATCGCGTATTTTCCTTTTCAAATCGTCTAAATCTGTAGACGGAGTTGCATAAACGATACCTGTAAGATATCCTCAAAGGAAGAAATCTACTAACGGTGCCAGGTCTGGCGATTTTGGAGGCCAGTAAATAGTACCGTTTCGTCCAATCCAGCGTTCTTGCTGCCACCACATTGTATTTCTTTCATTCAATGGAATGTCTTCAAGTAGGTCTGGAAGTATATTTTATACAAAAATTAGGTATCTCTCTCCCGTTAGTATACCATCATAAAAGTACGGGCCAATCAAACGCCCATTGAATAGGCCACACCAAACGTTTACCCCCCAAATTCTGTCGTCGCACCACAGAATTGTATCCAAAAAAGATAACTCATCATCTAACCGTACATGCATATCTGCAATAAATGAACATCGTAGATCAAAATCTTGAGGATTCAGACCTAGCACCAAATGTATATTTAAGGGGTGATACTTATGATTTTTTAATATCATGTGGATAGTTGATTTGCTGATACCAAGTTCAGGTTCCAAATGTCGAATGGATGTATGAGAATATGCTTGTAAATATGCAAAAATATTAATTACATTGTCTTCAGTTTGTACAGACTTTGTCCTAGATGTTTCTACTTTGGCTTTCCCACTGGGAAAAGAACCATTGCGTAATTCTTGTTCCACGTACCTAAATGTATCTTTATCAGGTATTCGGTTATAGGGATAACCAGCTCTGTATAAATCTCTAGCTCTTCTACAATTTCTTTCACTTTCACCATAAATAAGAAGCATATCAACATATTCACTAGCAGTATGAAGAAAAAGCATGTTGACTTACCGTTTCACAATTTAAAAATAACTATTCTGACATTTATTGGCACTTTTGTCATTATCATGGCAAACTTGACAATAGGCAGTCTTTTTTATAAGATTTGCTATGCTAATTTTTGATAGATATTAATAGGTAAACAAGTTTTTGTGGAAAAAAACAATTCTATGTAGTTTTACTCCATGATATACAGGTCGTTTCATTATTAACTTTCAAGTATTATTAAAAATTATAATATATTGGTTTGTCTTAATCATTACGTTCGAATGTAAGATTGCCGAAAATTACAGGGGATTCAATTATGAATTTTTTAACTTACAATCCTTCAAGTACCTGTAGCTCTTGAAATAATCACTTTAGACCCCAAGTGTGCTAGTTAGTTGGAATTGTTTCATCGGAAGGAACACAGAAAGGCACAAATATACAGGTTGTCCCATTAATAATTTTGAATGCGACGTCACGTGACCAAAAACAAATACCTCATTGGGTAACACAATAACAAGAAAAGATGCAACATTTGCTCTAATTTACACCCACAAAATTATAATTATCTACTACTGCCCAATTCTGATATATTACTTGTCTTAATCATCGTGGGACACCCTGTATATTTAGACAAATTTATTGTGGGTACGTTCGTACCCAAAAGTACTTAAACATAATTACTATATCTAAAAAAACAATCGCTGATGAAACATAAGATAAATATTTTAGTCATTTCGGAGGTTCAGAGTGATATTGCACTTCTGACATTGCCATCTTAACTTGCCTCCACAACCAGTGTTTTTGCTCCTCAAAGGTAAAAGTTAACTTTGGGTGCTCTGGAAAATGTCCTATATTTATCATATTGCAACTCAATAAGAGGTCTAACTTCAATGTTTTGACGTTTTGCTGCCACTACCGAACTAGATGTCTTCAAGGTCTTCCCGTTTTCGGTTGTTTTAAGAGTTGACTTTTACGAAAGATTCACTAACTTTCATCCTAAAGTGTAAAAGGTCCATGACATCTTTTTGAGGAATTTCTAGAGTATGCTTGTCACATTTATACTTCAACCAGCATTTTGTTAGTGCCATGTCAACTGATCGAACAGTCCACTTTCTACAGCTACTTTTTGTTTTGTAGGAAGCGATAAGAGTATCTGTTTTATCTATGCCAGCCATGGACTTACGTCAATGAACGATTTTGTTTTTCTATCCCAGTGTTTTGCAAGGTCTTTTGTTCCAAACCCAACGAAATTGGATACCATCACCACTGGTTTATTATCTAACCATCTGGTTACTACAATTCCATCTGTGGAGAGAATTTGTTCCTGTTTTTTTAAAAAAAATATTTCACATCAGCAAGAAATATTGATTTTTGATTGAGAATTTGTGGAAGATAATAGATCGTAAAATAATTGTCACAGTATAACTTATACTTATTAGGTTAGAGTTCTTTGCTTAATTGTAATACGACAGCTGCACCATGTCCATACTTCAAATAGGAAGACTCCATTTCCGTGGTACTACTTTCAATAATTAGAAAATTGCCCACCTAATAAATAGAGACTTACTCCCTATGGATGGGGCTTGTTTTTGATGTATTGTTTTATGGACAATCTCCCTTTCAAGGTCATTATCGGTTCATGGATGTAGACATTAGTTTCTATCTACAGTTATCTACATTTCTTTAGGACGGATTGAAAAATTGGTCGTACTTTCCACAGTTTATGATTGCCCTGTCTGGTTCCATATTGTTAACAAAATGTATGTGGGTGCGAAGTTTGAAAAAACGATCAACTGTCATTGTCTCTGTATAAATATCAACTTTTATCGATTTATCTCAATACATACGCAGTCTTGTAAATTTTAAACATTCTGTTAGGATACTGAGGCTGAAAAAAGCTTTTATTTCTTGCAGATTACTTTGTACAAATTTCTCAATTCCTGTTTGTAAAGCGCACATATTTGTGTAGTGAACTAAACATATCTCAGAAAATATGTAATTGGATATTCCTCATACAACAGTTTTCATTGGAATTCCGGAATATTTTGGTGGATAAATGTCTTGTTACATATTGCACATTCTGTAACTATTTAAAGTTTCTGTTCTTCTTCATCATCCTCCTTTATTTCACATTTTCCCTCTCGTTTAGATGTTCTGAGACATCATCTTCTGTCCAATTCTCTGCCTTATTTGTATCTCTTCTTCGTAGTTACTGTCATCACTAGCAACTTCTTCTATGAAATTAGCTGTCTCAACCCTCACTGTAATATCATATTTTCTTCCTTTTTATATCAATCACTAGGTAGGTCACTTCTTGGTCTTGCCAAAATAATTATTAAACATCAGATAAGCATCAAGTGAGATGTAACTTCTGTCATTCTGACGATGATATTAAATATCGAAACAATTGTGAATTTACTTAGAGTTTTTAAAATTGTTTCAATATATTGTGGAATTATCTAGAAACAGTGAGTTTCATTTAAAACAGTAACACTTCTTCTATGCTAGACAGCCCCTTTTCTAACTTATCTAGAAGCTCATTCGCCGTTAATAGTATATTACGTAATAAGAGTTGTAAGTAACCCATTACGCACGAAATGAAAAAGTTTATGCACGAAGCCGCGCAGCGGCGAGTGCATAAATTTCATGAGTGCGTAATGGTCTTACAACTCGTGTAACGTACTATACTTTTTCTACGCCCATTCATTTTCTTCCATTAAATCAAAAACATCGCAATTATTTAAATTTTATTATAATAGTTGTTAATAACAATTGAACAATTATTGTAAATCGATTGTGCCTTATTATTTAATGGTGATGAACGGTTATTTATAATTGTATTATATTGTGTTCAAGAAATTGACAATATAAATAACAACATTTATTTTCATAGCATGCTACTTAAGAAAACGTCCAATTTTAAAAAAATTGCATAATGTGCTGACTACATTTAGGGGCATCACTCTTTCAATCCTAAATATATCTCGCTAATGCTAAAAGTTTTTATGTTTTTTAATTGACTAAATTTGTGTAAATAGACCAAATAAAGTCTAACATGAATAAAAATTTGATTGTAATTTAATTAAACCAAGAAGTTTAAGTTTTCTTCTCAAAGCGCACGTGTATGTTATGGGATCTCATTACGTACATGTTATTGTTAAGTGTCATTTACAAGGAATGTTGACAGTGCGATTTTTGACGTTTACAGACATGGGCGTAGAAAAACCTCTTTTTGGACGCATTTTACCCTGAAAATAAAAATAACACCTAGTCATTTTGGGTACATCCGTACCCATCAAATTTGAGAGACAGTGTTGTATACTAATTTTATATGCACACCCTGTTTATCGAAAAATTCTGACAGTGTCAAATAAATATTGAAGTCACATCAAAGTCTCTCCTTAAAGAGTATTGACAATACAATGGACTGTTAACTATTCAAGAAAGAGAAGTTATAATAAAATATATCTACAATTAGTAAGAGCTAACACTATTTTCAAAGTTACACTGAAATATAAACTGCTATTGACTTTTATTCAAATTGATATGTCAAGCAACAAAACAATTGCCACAATATTGCTTTTGGCATTAATTTTCCTTCATATGAAACGACCACGCGCCATCTACGTACAATACACATAAGTATAGTACTTATAAAATATACATTTTTTACGCTGTTTTAATTTACAGATTTATGTAGTTATATATGTATCAATTTCAATGGGTACAATCGTAATCCAGCATGACTGAAAGGGTTCATTATAGTTAGGAAAAATCTATCCTTAGTCCTTGTACAGTCTGCAACCTATAACCTACCGTGGCATCCAGCAAATACCTTAGAGTTATTTTATGCTTACAACAAAACGTTAAATAAAAATTTTGTAAAAATCCCTGTCTACTTCTGAAATAACAATAGTTACTGTATTGTCTATATTTGAATAGCAGAAAATATTTTGATTGATTATAACCACTAAATTAGATTGAACCTATACAAACTGCTAAATATCTAATCTCCAAAACTAAATTTAATTACAGAAGTAACAAGATCATGTTTCAAGGACTTTTTGAGTAATTTAACTTTCATTATTGAGCTGATTTGTTTAATTAACGCTTTTGACATAAACAAAAGTGTACAGAAGCAGCTACCATTGATAACATGCGTAAACTGGAATGACAACAGCACTCTTGAACAACGCAAGAATCAGCACTATGTGGCGAGAACCGTAGTAGTGCTCTGACAGTTAGTTTCCAAAGCAACGCAAACCAGACGAAAACCCTTCGTTCCTTACATCACAGAATACAAAACCACACGTAGTTTTGTTTGGATAATTTGTGGGAGGTAATGTTCATATTATGCAAGACATTGGTCGTTCAAGTATTGTTAGAGAGATGACTTGATTCTCCCAAATTCAAAAATTATACTGACCTGCTAGAATCAATCATTTGGCTGAGCAAGTCTGTGAAGGATCAGAGCATGTTCACAAAGCTTCTTAACTCTATATTGCATTCATTATTAAAAAAATAATAAATTTCTTTGGTTAAATTTACACTGTATATTACATTTTTTTTACAGTGTTGTAAACTGGTGGTTTGTAGTCTATTGGCTACAACATTTAATTATAAAAAATCTGGTCATTGTGAATGGAAACTAAAAATGCAGTTTTTTGCCGGCGTAAAACACAGAAAAACCTGATTTTTATTTTGGCTACATATTTCAGCATTCTTGAGCAGTTAGGCACTCTGCCACGTCCCTTTTTCTCAACAAAATGTGGCCAGTGCCCAATATTTTCATGCCCAATGGCAACCATAGTAAATGAGCCGGACCTCGCTTCATTTTCGATTTTTCGGCATTTTTAAGCAATTGCTTGTTCCACCAGGTCTTTTTTATGAGCCTTTTCTGCTCTACAGACATAATCGGCAATCGTTGTCTTGAACTGAAGTAATTTCAACTGGTTTTAGTTGGATACATTCATCTTATCGCAATCTTTTCGATATAGTAAGCACGAATTGCCTACTGCTAAATCTATAAAATGGAAAATTAACCATTTTTTGTATCGGATCTTCGTTATATATAGTGCCAGCAAGGAATCTACCAAACCTACTCCTCCCATGCATTTGTTGTATGTAGCAACAATGGCTGTTCTGGGAATCTCTACATAGGTTTGTAGTCTTCTATCCCAGCACTTTGCATTAGAAGTTGGTTGAGCTGAACTAAAGGTACTAAGTAGGGTTACTGCTCTATTATCGTACCCTAAATCGCCTTCAATCGGAGATCGTCTACAGAAACTTTCTTTTCTTCAAAAGTTCCTCTTCCTTTTTTTTCGCCAAGCAAGAATATTAGCTCTGCCAGTTGCTAGGCTATGTATGCCCAATTTTTCCAACTGAACTTGTAAATCTAATATACAAAACCAATTATATTAATATAATTTGAATTGTTGATGTTATGGAACTACTGAACCTACTCGCAGCACTTAATTTCCACTGGAGCCCATATCGGGCATTCCACGTGCAGCGGTAATTGTTCCGGTGTAAATTTCAAAATTATAAATTATCCCTTTGTTATCACATAAGGAGAAAACTCCATTTTTTTTACTTTCCACCCAACCTATCTAATATGCGAGAAAGGTATTGGTTTACCCCAAAAAAGTTGGAATTTTGGAAAAAATTATTTTTACGTTTTCCATCAACACGAAAAAACGGTTTTTAGAAAAAAAAATTCTGTATATGTCGTCGTCGTTGTCGTTGGCCACTTTTCGTTACATGTCATGCTAGATACAGCCTCCGGAGTGCAAGAAGTCACCAATTTTATGATTGAATATTGTTCAGGACATCTCACAGACGAACGGAGTATCTACAACTGACTAATTTTATGATTGGATATTATTCAGGGCGTCTCAAAGATAAACCTTATTGATATTCAGCTCACTGAAGCCAGTAAAACGAGTGCTATGGTACTTGAAGTACCAAATTTTTGTCATTTTTGGAGAATTTTCAGTTTGTTAGCACGATACAGCCTAAATAGTGTATCCAAGTGACCAATTTTATGATTGAATATTGTTCAGCGCGTCTTATAGATCAACCTTCTTGATTTTTAGCTCACCAGAGCTAGTATGATGGTACTAAGGTACCTGAAGTGCCACATTTTTGTTCCTTTTTGGAGAAATTTCGGGTTGTTAGCACGATACAGCCTCCGGAGTGTATACAAGTGACCAATTTTATAATTGGATATTTTTTAGTGCCTCTCACAAATCCATCCTATTGATTTTCATGTGACTAGAGCGAGTACAGCGGGTCCTATAAATCCAGATATATATTTTTGGTATGTTAGCACGATACATCCCCCGAAGGGTATACAAGTGACAATTCTATGATAGAATATTGTTCAGGGCATCTCGAAGATGCGGAAAAGTTAGTTATAATCTTCAAAATCGTTTATTAGAGTTTTGGGATTTTGGGTTATATTGTCTCAACATTGTACGTCATTTGGAAGGAATAATTTGTTCGTCCCCGCTAAGATTTTCATCCATTGGTATTGTATTTAGTTTCTTTTGTAAAGATGTTTTAAATGGTCGGAGTTTGTGCAACTTATCGTGACCTGGTTATCCAGCCGAAACGCGTATATCGTTGTCATTGTCATGAAAAAATCGTTTGATTTGCTCCCAACTGCTGATTGACGTTGTGGAAGCTACTACATTTATTCGATTCCAATACATTCTGGATCATGTAAGTCCAAACAGAGACATGTAAAATGCAATACCGAAAAACTGATCAGTTTTATCCAGCGTGATATTAGCTGGTTTATTTGGATCACATTGCGTTGAATAAACATTGGTCTGCTGAACAAAATTATCAAACACTTCTTTATCTACAAGTTTTTTGAAATAGAAAATTGATTCATTGATTTCTGTATTACCATTCCATTTCCAGACCACTTTGGTACTGGAAAAATAGTTTTCGAAGGTTTCCACGGCAGAAGAGCTGGTTCCTTGTTTTTTTCACTACCATTACTTTGGTGTATATTTACCTCGTCTTCTTCACTATTCTGATCGTCTTCATCTTCCTGATCATCTTCATCTTCCTGATCGTCTTCATCTACCTGATCGTTTTCACTTTCGTCGGAGGTGTTACCTACAATAGATGTAAAAAAAGTTATATATGTATTTTTTCAGTAATTATTTTATATCCTTACCCGATGGAATTGGGACGTATTCTTCATCATCACTATCTTCTAAACATTCGTCTTCACTTTCCTCTGGTGGAAGCCTCGGTGTAACGCCTGTGTTTCCGTCAAATTTTCGAAGATCCATGGTAAAGATCTGAAAAACGAATATTTTTTTATAAAAATACATAATTATCGAACAACTTGTTAAATATAAAACTGTGTAGAACAAATATAAATGAACGAAGTTGCATATTGTGTCTCTTATTATCCACAGAGACAACTAGACGTTGTTGCATGCAGTTGCTTTCTAATACACATTCCGAATATCGTACATAATAATTCAGATACCTATTTATAATAAACCAAAATATTATAAAATCAAAGTACAGATACTTATCACTGCACGTCCCCAAAAATTTTCTACTGCTTTCCAACATCACCAACAACAAAATTCTTCACATGCAAAACACCAGTTACCCTCTTATAAGACACAGAAGCAAGCTTTGAAATTGGAGAAAAAAATATGTTTCTGTTTACAATCACGTGACGTTCAAAATTGCTACGACTGGCCAAATACACTGTCTAAAACAATAATGAAATAAGGTTCGTGTATTTCAGGCAATAGTATGCAATAGAGGGTTATTGTTCTAAACAAAGGGGGGATAATAGATTACTACATAATAAGAAATAAAAGGTACTAGAAGAAATTGGAGATTATCTACAAACTGCAGATTTGCAAATTTTACCACTTACATTCTAATTAAAAAGAGATCCGAAAATGTGGATTTAAAAATCATACAGAATTCATCGATCATTTCTGTTGATTTATTATATAAAATATACATGAAACCTAAAGGAGCTCTCGAGCCGACAGAAAGAGCTTTTCAATGAAAATTACGTGAAATCACTTTCAACATATGGATATTTTTTAGACAAAAGGAATATGGAACTTTTCGTCACTAAACATTGTCATATTATTCATATTAAAACTGCTACAATTCTACTTAAATAGATCAAACATCAAGCTTGCCCGATTTATAACTTCACCATCGCTACACTCGACAGTCAATAATTTTAACATAAATCATTTGGTTGATAGCAATAAATTTGAATGTTATATTACGGTGGACTCTTTGCACCGAACACGTTTCTCAGAGAGAAATAATTATGATCGTTATACCGACACCAATTTCTACAACAGACTTGTACGAGCATGAATATTTATTTAAAATTAATTTTTATAGGTTCTTTTTTATTCAATTCGGTAGTCTCGATTTTTATGTGCACTAAATAAACATTCATTTTAGAAGTAAGTTAATTTGGTTGAGATGACTACAAAAGAATAACTACTGTTAACCGGTTTAATTTCGTGGATAGAAGCTATGAAAAAATAAACCAGTAATATAAATAGGATTGCTGAAAAGTCAAGGTTTGAAAAAATCTACATAGACCAGACAAGTGAAAAATAACGAAAGATTGTATATAAATCAAAATTAATGATGAGAAAAGTTTATATAATATTGCAATGTCGGAATTTAACAGTGCGTCAAAGTATCTGACTTTTAGTCTGGTTAACAAGCGCCAATTCGTGTTAAACTTAGTCTGGACCGCCGAAAATTATGATTTTGGCCTCATCCGATTCGAAATATTATCTAGAACAAACGATCAATTGGACAATAGGGGCCGGCAAAAATTGCAAAAGTTATAAACAATGACGTTGTAACGTAGTTGACTTAATTCATTTATTTTTTTGTAGTTTTAATCGATATCGCGAACATATTGAATCCCTTTTAATTTGATCAATTTCCTTTCCACTAATTACTCCTACCAATTAGAATGTTGACAGTTGTTACAATTTCAAGTGAAGTTGTGTTCTACACATTGAAGAGAGTTTTCAGTAACCTAAAATAATAGTAGGGGAGCCGAGGGTGCTAAATCGGGATTTACTCGAGCGTCAAAGAGACCTATTGGATTGCGAAGCTTGGATGATAAGAAGAAAAAAAGTCATATAATATATACACTCTCATCGGTGGGGGGAGCGGCTATAAATTTTCGAAAATTTAAAAAAAAACAGTTGCATGGACATACTCGAGCGCGTCAGATATTTATAGCCTTAACACCGTGTTTTACAGAAACCAATTCGTCAAACTTTCCACGTATATAACTATTAAAAGAACCACATATTTATTTTTTAACAAGTTAAGAATTTCCATTGCAGTCCTCTAAGTCGCATAACTTTACAATCATTATGTTGTCACAAAATTGGTTCTGTTATTGGTATAAGTCCATCTTCCAGCGCGTTTGATCGACTTCAATCTGACCAATAATAGCAGAGATATGTGCTAGTGCCCTAATGGCATCTCTTTTGCACATCCTGTATACGATAATAATCTAACAAATATAATAACGTTTATTTGACTTCAATCCGACCAATAATAGCAGAGATATACGTTAGTGCCCTAATGGCATCTTTTTTTTTGTACATCCTGTATACGATAATATTCTAACATTCATATTGCCGTTTATTAGACTCCAATCCGACAAATAATAACGAAGGTATGGGGGAAATGCCTGTAGTACGTGCGCAGAATGTTGAAATGTGTATTTTTAGGCCTATATGTAACGGAAAACATGCGCAGTATACGGGAAAAGTAGCTTCGCTACCCCAGCTACCCACGGCCGTTTTGGCACTCTGGTAAATAATAAATAGATATATGTTAGTGCCGTTATGGCGATGACGACGACGACGATAGATGGCAAGACAAGGTAACTGTATTACCGACACCTGTTGGAAAGTGTAGGTTGATGACGATGACGATAGATGACAAGACAAGGTAACTGTATTACCGACACCTGATGGATAATGTAGGTTGACGACGACGACGATAGATGGCAAGGATTTGGCGGATGACACGTACGACGGAACGCATATACGTCACATATGACAGATGAGACATTTGACGGATGGCCATACGGCACGTACGTCACGTATGACAGATGAGACATTTGACGGATGACACATACGACGGAACGCACATACGGTACGTAGACAAATATGACGTCATAGGGTGTGGTCACGACGGAACGCACATACGGTACATAGACAAATCATAGAGAATATGAAATCACAGAACAGGCATACGACACATTTGACAGTTGGTACACGTGACAGGGGTTGACAGATGACACACGGAGCACATGGGAGTCGACACAGAACATAAGACTGTTGACAGATGACACGACACTTATGACATATGGTACAGAACACATGACTGTTGACACATGACAGATGACACGTGTGACAGATGACAGCTACGTCATAGGGCGTGGTCATGTGACGTCACATACAATGACCTTGGTCTAAAGTCACCCATCCTCTACTTTGAATTATTGCCTTCAAAATAAAAAAAAATTTAGCCACGCTCGAGAAAGTCGAGATGACGTTTTTTTTAAAGTTTGTAACTCACCTACTTCTTATCGTCAATCGAAAATTGTCAGATTAGTGGAATAAACCCTTTTTAGGATATAACTAACTTACCCTACCTTAATCTGACGCGCTCGAGAATTTCAGACCCGAACAAATTGACTTATTTCTTATAACCAAGTTAAAAGTATTGTTTTTGATTATATTTCTAGCTAAACTTCGTCGATTGGCGTAGACATTCAACTAGATAAATAATCTTAATTTAACAAAATTAATGTCGAAATTAATAATTTATTATGCACAAATTTACAAGAATGGTACAAAGTTATGAATGTTGAACTTCGGTAGTTTCAGATCGGAAGACGCTTTATGTTTCGTTTTAATGAATACTCACTTGACTCGTATATCAACTAAGTAACGATGTGTTAGATTTATTATCTCTGATTGTTTGTCTTTGAGTAAAGTTACTTCGATATGTAACGACGAATCGATGAACTAGATTGAGTGTTGAACTGATTTCGTTGTGAAATAACTTGAGTATTGAACTGATTTCGAGTGTTGAACTCGCTTCGATGAGTAGTGAAAAAACTTTGTTATTGAGTGTTGAACTCGCTCCGATGAGTATAAACTGATTTCGTTTTCGAGTGTTGAACTCGCTTCGATGAGTATAAACTGATTTCTTCACGTTGTAAGACGTGTTAAATATAAATCTGCAAGGGGTGTGTTTACACGTGGATTGGGTTGACCAAAAGGAAATAAACATTTCCTATTGGCCAGTATCATTTGACTCGTCGGGTTCATCGACAAGACTCAACAATGGACGCCTTCAATAGATATTTCAATTCCTATTGAATAATCCAATAGCAATTGTAACATTTTTACTCAGAAAGGTTATTCAAACATTTCTCACAATCTTCCGAACATCGACCATAAAAATTCAAGCACAAAGTGACAATAATAGTCTTCCTTTAGGGTTATTACAATACAATAGATAATAGTGTGGAACGCGACAATTTCCTAAATTCTTAACTATAGGATTTCAAACACAATGCGACAATATGTCGACTTTCAAAATGTGTTATTTCAATCGACAAGACTCAACAATGGACGCCTTCAATAGATATTTCAATTTCTATTGAATAATCCAATAGCAATTGTAACATTTTTACTCAGAAAGGTTATTCAAACATTTCTCACAATCTTCCGAATATCGACCGTAAAAATTCAAGCACAAAGTGACAATAATAGTCTTCCTTTAGGGTTATTACAATACAATAGATAATAGTGAGGAACGCGACATTTTCCTAAATTCTTAACTATAGGATTTCAAACACAATGCGACAATATGTCGACTTTCAAAATGTGTTATTTCAATGCTCAAACAAAACTATTTACAATTATTATTGCAAAACGTGATATTTTAAAGGTATTTAACAAAAGCTGCGAATAAAGTGTAACTACCCTTTGAATTCATAACAATATAAAAGATCTTATCAATTATTTAACACATTTTTACAGCGCTAGCAACTGAAATAAATTTACGCTTTAAATATATACAATGATGTAAAGAAGTAACTTAGAAATATCTCTCATATTTTTAAAAGCATCCTTAACAATATAATTCAAGATTTTCTAATCTTGAACAAGTATGAACTCTTTTTCTTGATAATTTGTTAGAACAGCGAAAATATTTTACGATTTTTATCACTATGGAGACTGGATCCATCAAAAGAAATAGTTAGTAGTAGTACCTAACTTGATTCTATGATGGTGCAAGCTTCTTTGCTAGAAACATGGATTTTTGTGCAGCGGAGGAAAACGTGAAAATGGCTTTGTAATTACCTATAATTATACATTGATATGTTTTATTACAAATGAGAGAGACAGCTTACTCATTTCATATACTCTTTTATCATATTTAGGACTTAAATTATTTTAAATTTATATTTGTAGTTTATCAGAGCTTACAACTTACATTAAAGTGATCTTCCCAAAAATAACTGGTACTTGTTGTCAACGAAGCTGTATTTTGTCTAGCCCGTCTTTCTCCTTATTTGAGCACTTTTTGGAATGCTTATGAAAAGTTTTTGTGGTGCTCTGATTGATGTACTTTTGCGTATCGGCATTACACAACATTTGTATGACGAGCTTTTCATTTTTACGCCTTTCATTTAAATTATTCGTAAGAACTCAGTCAAGATCAGTTAACTTTGACAATATCGTCCACATATTTTTTTAAAAAAGGTAATTTAGTTATACAATAATTTACTAAATCGTCCATAACATATTGAGCAAGAATAGGTGATATTTTTGATCCCATGGGAGTTCCGAAAATTTGTTTATAAAATTTTTCATTGAGTGAGAAAAAATTATTGTTAAAAATGAATTTTATTAACTTAATGAAATTATCTTTATCCATAGAACAATGATCTTTGATAGAGTTCCAATTATTGATGATATTATTGATAACTAATTACTCAGAGGTGTTAGTAAAAAGTGAAACGACATCAAGGCTTATAATAGTTTGATGGTAATTGAAAATCATTAATTATTTCTGAAAATTTGAAAGAGTCTTCAATATAATATTCATTATCCACGTTATATGCTTTGGTAAATACATCTGTGAGGAAAGATGTTAATTTATCAGTAGGTGCATCAATAGATGCAATAATAGGTCTTGATGATAATATTGGTTTATGAATTTTAGGTAAACCATAGAATTTTGGACACATAGAGTTATAAACTATTAGTGTTTTACTAGCATTTTCGTCAATATATTTATCTTTTTTCAATTGACTAACTAATTTATTAGCTCTTTGTTGTGTGCCTGATGTTAGATCTCTGGGAATTCTTTTGTAATAGATTTCATTATCAACACCATTTTCGGCTAATTCAATATATTTATATTTATCGATAGCTACTGTGATGTTACCCTTATCAAACCATGTATCAAATTCGGAATATTGGGAATATGAATTGTGTAAAAAATTGGTGATAATATTGGTTCTTCTAGAAATGTAGATATTCTTTTTTTCAGGATCAATTAGTTCATTTATTGAAAATTCAATATCTGGCTAAATATGTTTCATAGTCAATCAGAAGGTAGGTTCACTTCTTGGTCCAGCCAAAAATAACTACTAAACATCAGGTAGGCATCAAAAGAAATGTAACTTCTGTTATTCTGACGATGATATTTAATATCGAAACAATTGTCAATTTCTTAAAAAGTTTTAACAATTTTTCAATATATTTTGGAATTATCTAGAAACAGTTAGTTTCATTTATTTGAATTTATCTAATCCTACCTTTCTCAATATATACGCTAGTTTAGTACCGCGGCGAACGCCGCCTCGTGGCGAAGTATTTAGGTTTCAGGGCTGTACGAGCAAAATGGATTGTGCAAATAGTGAATTGATTATTAAAAATAGTAGACGTGCAAATCGTTATTGTTGTGTTGTTGGGTCGGAGCTGCAGTTTTATAAATTTCCTTCTCAGCCATATGAAAAAGAACGAAAAAATAAAGGGATCATTGCTGTTCGTCGTGTACAGTAAGTTAACATGTATTTGTATATATACTTATAAAACAATTGTACAGATTAAAATGACAAATTATGGTATCAAGTATAAATATGAAAATTACATTTTTGAGTGTCAAGTAATTATAGGTTATCTTTGTGCCTGAAAATGTATCCTTAAGTGGTTAATTGCTCGCAATAAGAAGAAAGTATTTCGGTTATAAATAAAGCTGATGAGAATGTTGATGATGAATTTGTTGACGGTAAGTCATACTCTGAGTAACACATTTGAATAAAATATAATAATTATACTCGACAGTAATTCAAATTTTTTTTTCAGAACCATTAATTTGCTTAAGTGAAAAAACGAAGGAAATCGGTATCCAGACCGATCCAGATTTTGATCATAATGAAAGAGAGAACTTGACTATTTTACTTTGTTCAAAGGACAACAATAATGTTTCTACGCAAACTACAATCAGAATAATTACTCAAGCCAGCACTGCAAGCAAAGAAGTTGTGAGAAGATCTGTTCCCGTTGATGAAATTCAGAGGATTTTCAAAAGAACTGTATCAAAATCTGCAGGCCCTGACGCAGAGATGCACACTTTTTTTACTGGTTTTGAATCAGTTCATTCCAATGAATCCATGAAAACTTTGTGTGGAATATCAGTGTCATATTACGATATCTTACTTGAGTTTATTGTAGCAGGTAAAGACGAACAACCACAATTTTTTAAAAAAGTTTAAAGACACAACAGATTATTGTTGTTTTTAATGAAATTTAAGCTTGGATTAAGCTTTAAGGCATTAGGTGAGATATTCCAAGTAACGACAGCAACGGTCTCAAATATATTTTTTAGTGTACTCGAAACTTTGCTGAAGAATACAAAACATTGGTTCTTTTGGCCTTCGAAGCAAGCCATCAAAGACACCATGCCTGTAACTTTCAAAGATTATCCAAATTGTCGAGCAATCATTAATTGCACTGAAATGGCATGCGATAGTCCTCCTAAAGTTGAACAGAGAATATTAATGTATTCTACGTACAAAGGTGGCTTTACGATAAAAAAATTAATCTGTATAAGTCCATCAGGATTAATAACTTTTATATCAAAAGGATATGGCGAACGAGCTACAGACAGTTTTATCTCTAATTATTGTGGATTTTTAAACCTTTTAGAACCTGGTGATGTAGTAATGGCCGATAAAGGTTTTCCGCAAATGTACTCTTGTTATGCCACCATTTGCTCTACAACCTCAATTCACTCGAGAGGAAGTTCTCGAAGGATATTCTATAGCATCAGTCCGTATACATATAGAAATGGCAATACAAAGAGTAAAACATTTAAAATTTTACACCGCATCAACGTTGAACTTTTTAATAACATTGATGATATCATGTATATGATTTGCATACTTGCTAACAACAAAGATCCTTTAATTAAGAAGTAATAATGAGTATAGAATGCACTTGTATTTCAATATTTATTTATAAGTTTTTGTACAACTATTATAATTTATAACTATTTCTAATAAAAAATTGTACTAATAGAAGCTGCTGTACATTTTATAAATATCCGTATCAATAATTTTTTTCAGGGATCATACAGATTCTGGTAACATCTTGATGAAATAGTTGTAATAAAAGCTTTCGATTTTTGGAATAACGTTCAATAAAAATTCTTCATCTCTTTCAACGAGTATATGTACAAAATCTTTAGTCGAATATACAACAAAGTGGCATCGTTTAATTCCTAAGATATACATGGAAACTTGTACTTGAGTGAAATATTTATCGTTTATTTTTTCAACGTAACATTTCCATTTTCAAAAACCAAATATTTCACACGACTTTCGTGCTTTTCAAAATCTACAAACACAGAATCTTCACATGAGCTAGGGCATTTTATTTCTAGTAATTCAAGATTTTCATCGTTTTTAATCATTCCACCTGGACTACAAGCCAAAAATGGTTGTTTATATGAAACAATCAAGCCAACATGATGAATTTTTGCTCCAGTTTTTGTTTCGAATAATGAAGCAGCAACTGATTCCATTTTTATGCCGTACCTACATTTCTTTGGTTGGCTTGCTTTTATTCTTGGCATTAATAAATCTTGCAGCTAACTGTTCAGGGCTTTTTTTCGCGTTTTGATTTCATGAGCTTTGGTACTGCAAGTTATTCTGAGTTTTCTCTCTCTAAACCACGATGAAGATTCTGACTGTCCTAGAGAGTTAACGCAGATATCTGCACACTTCTATTTATTTACCTTTACCAATAAATACTGCGCAGAATATTCTTCAGGGCAAACTTCTTTTATAACTTCAATCCTTTTTCTGTGCATTCTACAATTTTGTAACTATTATAGTGTCTAAATTCCGGACTATTTTGCAAATTGAATAAAACATCTACTAAATTCATCAATTCCTGTTCTTCTTGTAATTTTTTTTGTTTATGTCATCAATTTCAGCTTCATACTTTTTCTCAGCAATTATCATTTCAGTGAATGGAGAAATATTGGCCAAGTGCTTATCCGAGACTGATGGGACACTACGATAAAACTGTGGAAGTGTGGATGGTTCTACTTGTGAAAAAAGAGTCTTAACTCTACAGCCTTTTTAATACTTTTCCAGCTGTTTATCGGAAGGCTTCTTCCAAATCATAGGTTCATTCGTTTTGGAATAAGCATTCTCTGTGTTTACGTATATGCAAACTGCTGCCGCGTGCTTGCAGTACCACAGGCCTCCTTTGCAGTTGCATATCGTTTTTTTCAATCGTTCTGTTTTGTTTTAACTGAAATGTAAATATTGTAATTAATATAAATATATTACAATTAAAATACAAAACTCACTGAGGAAATAGACTAAAGAATTCAAATGTTTGCTCATACTTTTTTCTATTTTTATAATATATAACATAATATAACTATATAAGTACCTGTATTTTAACTTTATAAACATTCTCAGCATTTTTAGTACTCGTAGCACCAGTCGTTTCTCGTAAAACTTCACCAATAATTTCGCGAGAATTGTTTTCCCCAATATTTTCATGTACCTCACTTACGTCCTTACGTGGAAGCTTTCTAAAAGTTTTTTTGCCTTTCGATAGGCTTTTTGGCAGAAAAATTCTTGTATCGACCGATTGGAACCCAACTTTTATTGTAACAACCATTTTTGATCAGAAACAACCCTCCCGACTCGTTGAAAAAAACGATTAGAAAAGCTATGTTTTTCATTTGTTTGCATACTGGTTCCTACTCGTACAATCCCTGAATTTAAAAAAAATATCTGGTAGGCGGCGCGAGCGCTGCGCGCCAAAGATACTCAACTAGCGTATACCCACACTTCTCTAAAAACGGTTTGTGAATCACGTCCTATATCATAATTTTACTAAATAGTTTATCTTGTTATTGACTCATCTTCTAAATGATTCTTAGGTTCATATTTGTTAACCAAATTCTTATCATACTATGAATTTGACATAATAATCTTCGCTAAAGTATTTCTTGTCGAAGATCCTTTCACCATGTTCGCCTATACTGGTTCAAAGAAAGTGCAATATTCCACTTCTCTTTAGGGTTTCATTGATAAGTGGTCATTAAGTATCACTCGACCTTGGTATTCAACTTTAACTTTTTTTCACAGTGTTAAAGAAGCAATATAAAATAGTAGATGAAAGAGTATTCTCCGATTCATATTGTTTAAAAAAGAAGACCTAAAGAAATCTTGTAGATATTATTTATCGATTACAAATAGGTACCGATTAGGGACTTTAAAATTTGAAAAAATGTTACTGATCTTGAGAAAAATGCTTGTATTAACGTCATAGAGTATTTTAGATGATAATGGAAAATGTATTGAAATATAAAGTAGAAAAAAAGTTCAAGCAACGCAAGAATAGTTTTATTATAAGATAAATTGAGAAGTACAACTCAAGAAATACATGATAAATCGCGGAATTATATCGAATGGGAGAATATAGAAGTGAATAACTACGAATGTTTAGGAATACTACACGATATTCAAAAAATCTTTTCATTTGAGATACAACGTGATATTAATGTAACAATATAAGCATAAAATATTCAGCTTCTACCTTCTCAAACACTCATCATATAATTATTTACAGACACAGCGTAATTTTGAATTTTTAAGTTTAACTACTTTGCATCTATTGAAGTTACACCCTAGTTGAAGAATCTGAAGGTGCGCCAATGTAGCATTTAGTTCTGGTATAGCAATATAAAATAAAATATGTCTTTCTAGGTGGGTATCATACAAGAGCGTACAAAAATAAATCAATTAAACTTGAGTTTACTTGTTTGACATGCACCATTTATAACGACAGCATATTGTTATTCAAATGTCATAGGTACAACTTAAAGGCTTGTGGAATCTATTTAATAATCTAAAAATTCAAGCGGCATCGGTACCACCTTTCTTGTGTGAAACAGCTGAAAGGAAGCTTTTTGAAAATAATGGGATCGTTTAAATGAATTCACCGACATTACAGTAGAATGTAACATAAATCAGAAATAAATTAAAGAGAAAAATAATCATCAATAAATATTCACAATCAAATTTAATGTTTGACAATGTTTTGATGAAATGTTATATGAATAATTTAAGCTTTGCATGAATAATATATTCGGTCTTCTGGTTAAGAACAAATTCAAATGGAATATGTAAAAGAAAAAGTATTGGATTATATAAAATTTGATATAATATTTTTCAAACGCTATGTTGACGATTGTTCAACTGCTATGATATGATCTGGCTACCGAAAAAAGACGGAGGCAAAATACCAATCTGCCTCCTCCCATCTATAGAGAAAATCCTAGACAAACTTATAACTAAACGACTTATAGTAGTAGAAACGCTGAGTCTTTTCCATCACGTGATTGATACGACATCAACCATATGCATCTTAATCAAAACAATACGACAAACGCATATGTGTTGAATAATATCGTCAACTAATCCAAGTGATGGAAAAGCTTCACCGTTTCTACTGTATGCATTACCTAGAAATGACAAATAATATAAACAAAAGACAATTTGGTTTCAGACAAGGACACTCGACAATAGACGCGATAACACTAATCACTGACAAAATAACAGAAAACAAAAAAAGATAAACTACACACACTACTAATTACACTAGATTCAAAGAACGCATTTAATTCGGTCCCTGCGTTTATCAGAAAACTAACTGACGTCGACACTCCAAACAATATTCGACAGCTGTGCTTAAACTTTCTCACAAACAGACAAATACAAACAGAAGATGTGACGGACCAGACAGAACGAGGCTGCCCACAAGGCTCCAGCCTCGGACCAATACTATGGCTTCTACTAATGGAAGACTGGTATACAGACATACACAGGACAGGACAAACAACTGACGAAACATAATACAGGCCTTTGCAGATAACCAGATTATACTAATTACAGGTCAAAATTTGAAAATTATAGAAAACAAATGGACTAGGATCTGGGCAGCATGCGAGGCCTAGGCAGAACGAAATAAACTGACATATAAATAAAACAAGCCAAAACAACCATATAAACCGACAAGACAACCAAAAATAAAAATATGCGACAAACAAAAATAAAAATATGCGACAAAACGATACAATGCAAAGACAAAATAAAATAAACGGGTTTTAAAGATTAAAACTAATTTTTCCGCATCCGTGGCCCTGAACAATATTATATCATAAAATTGTTACGTGTATACACTTCGGGGGATATATCGTGCTAACAAACCGAAATTTCTCCAAAAATAACCAAAAATTTAGTATATCTAGTTTTATAGGACCCGCTGTACTCGCTCTAGTCAACTGAAAATCAATAGGGTACATCTGTGAGACACCTTGAACAATACTTATTCATAAAGTTGATCAATCGTATACTCTCTGGAGTTACTTGTATACACTTCGGGGGATGTATCGTGCTAACAAACTGAAAATTCTCCAAAAATTACAAAAATTTCGTACTTCAAGTACCACAGCACCCGTTGTACTGGCTTTAGTGAGCTCATTATCAATAGGGTTCATCTTTAAGACGCTCTGAATAATATCCAATCATAAAATTCATCACTTGTATATACTCCGGAGGCTGTATCGTGCTAACAAACTGAAACTCCAAACTCCAAAACTCCAAAAATGACAAAAATATCGTACGTAAAGTACTGTAGCACCGGTTGTATTGGCTCTGGTGAGCTGAAAATCAATAGGGTTCATCAGTGAGATGCCCTGAATAATATTCAATCATAAAATTGGTGACTTGTTGAACTCCGGAGGCTGTATCGTGCTAAAAAACTGAAATTTCTCGAAAAACGACAAAATGTCGTACCATAGCACCCGTTGTACTGGTTCTGGTGAGCTGAAAATCAATAGGGTTCATCTGTGAAATGTCCTTAACAATATTCCATCATAAAATTGGTGACTTATTGCACTCCGGAGGCTGTATCGTGCTAACAAGACTTGCGAGGAAAAGTGGCCGACTACAACGATGACGACGACGACGACGACATACACACAGGATTTTTTTTTCTAAAAACCGGTTTTTCGTGTTGTTGATGGATAACGTAAAAATAACTCACAAAAAAATTTCGAATTTCCAACTTATTTGTGGGTAAACCAATACTTTTCTCGCATATTTTAGATAGGTTGGCGGAAAAGTAATAACTTGGACTGACAATTTACACAGGCCTGCTGTGGCCCGACAAAAGACAGAGACGTAGGATACAAACTATTTATAATAACAGGACGTGACTGGGGATGTAAACCAACAACACTGAAACAAGTAAACGAAAAAGCGGTGGAACCCATGCTACTATATGGGGCAGAAGTTTGGGGTGAAAGAGTCAACGGCTCAATAGAGAAACAACTAGCCGTTTCCGAAATACCTTTCCTTTTGGCGACCACAACAGCATTCAAAACAACATCGAACTCTGCTTTACATGTATTGGCGGTGGTGACACAGCTCGACATAGACCCACATATAATACAGAAAACATACATTGAAAAAAGTCAAGAACTAAACCTGACAAACAATTGGACTAAACATTTACCTCATCCGATAAACAGAACAATAAAACTACAAAACACACAAGACTTACCAAACAGACAAATATACACGGGCGCAAGTACAGAGACAATAGGAGACTATATCAAAACAAACAACGAGACAATAAGAAAAAAATAAACGGTTTTAAGGATTAGAACTAACTTTTCCGCATCTGTGGCCCTGAACAATATTCTATCATAAAATTGTTACTTGTATACACTTCGGGGGATGTATCGTGCTAACAAACTGAAACTTCTCCAAAAATAACCAAAAATTCGGTATACCTGGATTTATAGGACCCGCTGTACTCGCTCTAGTCAACTGAAAATCAATAGGGTACATCTGTGAGACACCTTGTACAATACTCAATCATAAAATTGATCAATCGTATACTCTCTGGATGCTGTATCGTGGTAACAATCTGAAAATTCTCCAAAAAAGACGAAAATTTGGTACTTCAAGTACCATAGCACCCGTTGTACTGGCTTTAATGAGTTGAATATCAATAGGGTTCATCTTTGAGACGCTCTGATTAATATCCAAACATAAAATTGGTCACTTGTATATACTCCGGAGGCTGTATCGTGCTAACAAACTGAATTTTCTCCAAAAATGACAAAAATATCGTACTTAAAGTACTGTAACACCTGTTGTATTGGCTCCGGTGAGATGAAAATAAATAGGGTTCATCAGTGAGATGCCCTGAATAATATTAAATCATAAAATTGGTGACTTGTTGAACTCCGGAGGCTGTATCCTGCTAACAAACTGAAATTTCTCAAAAAATTACAAAATGTACTTCAAGTACCATAGCACCCGTTGTACTGGCTCTGGTGAACTGAAAATCAATAGGGATTATCTGTGACATGTCCTTAACAATATTCAATCATAAAATTGCTGACTTATTGCACTCCGGAGGCGGTATCGTGCTAACAAGACATGCAAGGAAAAGTGGACGACGACGACGACGACGACGACATACACACAGGATTTTTTTTCTAAAAACCGTTTTTTCGTGTTGTTGTTGATGGAAAACGTAAAAATAACTCAAAAATTTTTTTCTAAATTCCAACTTTTTTTCGGGTAAACCAATACTTTTGTCGCATATCGAAAGGTTGGGCGGAAAAGTAATATATAATAAACAGGAACAGAACTAATCTTAAACAACATTGTAAAACATATTAACGCAAACATAACATTCAACACAGACTCAGACAATGCAATAAGACAACTACAAAACGGAAACAACCGAGACTTGAATATAATAATAATTAAAAAAAAACCTAGAAATTTTCATCGATAATAGTATAAAGTATGACATTGAAAAGCGGCCAAAAATAAATATAGGAATTAAGGAAGCCGACGAACTAGCAAAACTAGCCCATGACGACCCACACGACATCATAACTTTTGTTACGAAGACCGACATGAAAAGACAAAATCAGAGCATGGCAAGAGAAATGGGACAATGACACAAAGGCAGAAAGACATATGACTTAATAAAAACAGTTAGACTTGAAGAACCAACGCTGACATGGAAAACTACGCAACTCATAACAGGACATGGACATATGAACGACTATTACAGACGTTTTAAACTCAAACAATCAAACGGACATTACACACACTGTGGCGTTATAGAAAACCAGAAAGACATAATAAAAGACTGCATATTACATAGCATACCCCCAAATGATATCGATCTTAACTATACAGAAGTCGTGAGTTGAATAAACCAATGGGGGGATCACATGATACAAGTCGACAATGACAATACTTGATTCCGGTATTGGTGATTGGCTGCTGCCCTCAATGTACATTCAATAACACTAAATTCAAACTGTTAAACTTTAATCCCTTATTTCATGATTCTCAGCATGTTATGCAAAACAATAATAAGACAGGGTCTTCTTTTTTTGCTTATTTTTTGGAGTACGCCTGCTTGGGATGGGTTTCTCTTGACATTGGCATCGTTAGATATTAGTTAGTTCTCTTTAGCTATACGCCGCAAGGTAGGTGGGTTTTTATCCACAAGACTTGACTTTCCTTGGAAGGCAAGCTGAGTGGATAATAAATTTAGCAAATGTAAGCAATTCCTTGAAATTTTTAATACCTTTATCTCTAAAATACAACTCACCATAGAAATAATAATAATATAAATTCACTAGATATGACATTAATTAAAACCAATAACAATAAAATAAAAACTAAATTATTTACCCAAGAAACTTGGTCAGGACGATATCTAAATTATAATTCATGCCATCCAAAAGTACAAAAGATTTGTGTTGTAATAAGATTAATAGATAGATCTATAAAACTAACTTCACGTAAATATCGCCCTGAAGTAATTAAAAAACTTAAGATCATTTTAGAAATTAATCCAGATATTCAACAACGTACATACAAATATTACAACAACTTAAAACCAAATTCACTAACAAATCTAAACCAAGAAAATATGTAGCTCTACCTTATACAAATAAATTATCCGAGAAAGTAAAATATATTTTATCTAAACACAATATCAAAATATGCCATAAATCAAGTAACACACTATCGTCACTATTTACTAAATTAAAAAACAAAACTAAAACAATAAGAAATTAAATGTATACTTCATACCATGTTTAAAATGTCCAAAACATTTCATAGGAACGACTACACAATACTTGAAAATCAGAAAAAATGGCCATAAATACACTGAAAATGAATAAACAGCGTTACACAAACATGAAAATCATTAATTCGATTTCCAAAACACAAAAAGTTCAACTCAAGACACAGATGATAGGTTATAGGTGAACAACAACAATAAAGAGATGGGTAATTCACGCAAAAGTTGTTGTTTATCTATCACGCGATATTCGTACATCTTCTTTGTTGTTTACTCTGGGTCGGAAGGTTGAGGCAGGGTGGCTGTATGCGCCTCCATGTCGATCTTGGTTGTTGTCCCGATAAGTCGGGATCTTCCAATTGAAGGCACAAATGTGCGTTTGGTTTGCTCCCAAGTTTTACACCCTTATTTGGTTATACCGTACTCAGGACGGCAAATGAGCCAGAAACATGCATGTCTGCGGTTACCACTCTGTTTCAGTAGCCCTTTCTCTTTTTGCGTGAATTACCCATGAATCTCTTTGTTGTTATCTATATATAACAAGATACATTATCAGTAAATGACAAACAACGAAATATAAAAAACGCTAGTCAAATTTACTGCAAATTAATTAATTAATTTATTTTATCTACGACAATTGAGTAACATGTTGATTTCATGCACGATTTTTATTAAATAATGAAAATCATTACAATTCACCCGTTTGTTATGACTCCATGTAGATCAAATGGAACACTATAACACACGGGCTGGAGCTAATCACAAAACAGCATTTCTCATAACAACCGGACTGAATCGCTAAATCCCGAGGTTAAACGAGAAGAATGCGACAGCGTCAACTTCACGCCATTCGCAGAATATAATTATGAAATTTACAAAGTTTCAAATAAATATCATCCTTGCAACATTGACTTGAAGCTGTTCCTAGCACAAATTTAAAAATTTTATCAACGAACTTTTCACTTCAGAATACTGTCAAACCCTATATATAGTCTTGTGCCATCGATTAATCTCTATATCTGCAAACTTTCAGAAGCGATGTTTCTCCTTCAGTCACGTAAATTATCTCAGACAACAAACATTGGATGTTTCAATCTACCATAAAATGAATAGTGGACACGACTATTGAATAGGAAGTGATTAAGTTGTGACATGAAAGTTTTCAATACGCATAAAAGTACAGGTGGGTTTTCATTGTCCTAAGAATATACAAGTATTAGTATTTATTTATTGAATGCATTCATTTGTTCTTATTATATTGAACAACACTTTACGTCTTATCATCTACGGTGTTCCATGTTTTATTAACAGTAACAGGCTTGATGTAGCTGTACAATTGATTTATAATAAGACTTTGATTTTATGAGTTAAGCCATTAGTTACTTTATGATTTATGTCTACAAATGTAGTAGTTTCTGAGTTACAACAAGTATAAACTCAAGTATAAGGAAATTATTGCTTCCTACAATTTTCAAATTTCAACGTATTATTTCCCAATTTCAATCCTCATTAGCTCTAAGATGCTAACTGAAACGTGTGTGATGATACTCATTTGGACATTCAAGAAACAACCAACATTTCATTTTTTACTTTAATATTGATAATAGTATTATCTTTTTTTATTCAATTATTTATAACACCGAAAAAACCCAATATAAACTGTCTACGGCATGTAAATCAAACCATGAAAGTCACTCTATATACAGGGTGTGGCGCGAAAAGTTTTGATTAAGAGTAATAACGGATAGAGGAGAGTCAGTATAATCGGAACCCTAATTTTTGCTCTGTCCATTGTGATCAAGGTAATAAGTTAATACTAGTCTAGGGTATAGTAAATTGGTCATTGTAGAGTTAGAAGTAACATATAACCAATTCTATCACATAATTTGCTAACCAGTTTACTTTTCATTTTCTAATTCGGACCCCTACGATAAAATAGTTTACTCTTAAAAAAATTAATTCAGGACATTGTTGTTCCAGAGAAAGAAAATGCCAGATATTACCAAAGGAAATAAGAACAGGTTGTGATCGGAAGTAAATATGAAAAATGTGATAGAAGCCATTAGGGCCAAGAAAATGGAATGGAAAAAAGTTAAGATTTTCCAAGTACCCAAGACCACATTAATGCGGTTGTCAAAGGAAAAGTATGGAGATCCCGCAAAGGCAGTTACCACGAGGGCAGGTAGGTCTACCGTCCTACCTCAGGAGTTAGAAGAGATTTGGTTAAATATTTGCTTAGCCATGGAATCTACACTTTTCGATCTAACAAGAGGAGATCTTAGGCGAATGGCTTTTCAACTGGCTAAGAGGAACGGTATTCAGCATCCTTTTGGCAAAAATTGCATGGCAGGCAAAGAGTGGCTAGAGCTATTTAAGAAAAGAAATAAAAATCGACTTTCTGTTCGTAGACCAACTGATACTTCATTTGCACGATCTGTAGGCTTCACAAAAGTGAACGTGTCATTTTTATTGACAATATTGAACGTGTGTTTAATGAGAAAAACTATCCCCACAACAGAATTTTCAATGTAGATGAAAGTGGCATCACAGTGATACAGAGTAAAGTAGAACCAGTCGTAGGCCTCAGAGTAAAAAGACAAGTAGAGTCTCTTCCATCTGCAGAGAGAGGGGCTTTAATAACTATTGTAGTTTGTATGAGTGCTAGAGGAGACTATGTTCCACCTATGGTGGTATTTCCACGGAAGCAGATGAACATTCAGTTTCAAAAAGGAGCACCTCCAGGTACAGTGTTTCATGTGCAGCCTTCGGGGTGGATAACAACAGAACTATTTACCATTTTTGGCTATAAATAAACCAACGGCTGAGTCTGCAGTTCTTTTATTATTCGATGGGCATCCAAGTCATACCAGAAATATAATTATTATTGATAAGGCTAGACAGAACCACGTCGCAATTATCTCCTTGTCCCTTCACTCAACGCATAAACAAGCCTTTCTTGTCTCCTCTAAAGACGTATTATAGTCAGGAGATCAGGCAATGGTTACTAATAAAACTACGCTCTCTAACAGCCTATGATGTAATGGAGCTATTTGGCAACGCATACATAAAATGCCAAACGGCTGAAATAGCCATCAATGAATTCAAGACAACCGGAATTTTTCCAGTTAACAGAAATAAGTTTTCGGATGCCGAATTCATTGCAGAAGCACTAAAGAATACAACTCCTAATGATTCCAGTGATGACGACGAATTCTCTAATGAGCCTTTGACATCATCAGACAAAGACAATTCTTCATACAACAGACCTGATGAGGAACATTCTCAACCATCTCAACTGCAACTTCACGCATCTGAACAGGCACCTACCTCCTCCGGGTTGGTATCTAAATTTACCCATACCAAGTACTTCATCAGCATTAGATTTTGATCAAGCTTTGACGTCCAGTCCAACAGGTTCTCAGACAAATCCTTCAAACATGTTTACAAGTCCATTTCAGATCATCCCTATGCCAAAAGTGCGCACCATTTTAAATATTGCTACAAATATGGGCAAGCCCATATTACAAACATAACAATGGTCCATATTTGAAATAATATCACAAACATTTATAGCTTCACAAATATTTTATACCTTATATCTGTATAAATTTAAAAACAAAATCTAAAAATACCAGCCTTATATTCAATTGATTATTAGAAATCAAATTTGGTCCTAAAACCCACTTAGTTTCAACGGCAAATAACCAACACTCCAAAACTATGAAACACAACAAAATACCAAATCACAATAAACAAAACTAAGTCAATGAAAAGAAGAGTTCAGTTATTTATATGCGGTTACGAATACTAGAGCACATATAATAGGCACATAGATGACTATATGTGTATCGGAAATAACAAGGTAGTCCATATTCCAAGCCTAGTCCATAATTAAACCTTCTCCTCTATATATTTGTGGCAACTTTATGTGACTCTAACAATTTCGATGAAACTATGCAGGATGAAAGAGCTCGAAAAGTTATTACGATCGCATCATACCATGATCCCTGAAAAAATCCTTAAGGGGTCCTAATGGCCATCTAAAATTTTGTAAATATGGGAATTTTTCCAAATTATACGTTTTTGACCTCAGATAGAGAAAAAACACTTTTAATATTTTTTGTAGCTCTATTCAAGACCTTTCCAACGGTATATAATATTAGAGGTACTTGGTGTACCCTTGTGAAGTTATCTATATATCTAAAATAAGTGGTCCACCATTTGATTTTTTTTCCATTTCATCCTTTGTGTTTTTCGTAGCTCCATGCAAGACCTTTCTAATAGTTGGTAATATTTGCGATTTTATGTATAGCTTTGTGGAGTTATAGCGAAAATAAGCGGTCCACCCTTTGACTTTTTTTCGTCTTTTCAAGTTTTTTCAAGTAATACGGTTTTCAACCACAGATAGAGAAAAACACTCTATATGTTTCTTGTAGCTCTATTCAAGATATTTGCAACGGCATTGATAGAATATTCCGGTTTTCTGGTGTATATTACAGGTGTAACGGTCATATGAGTGGAATAGGTCGTTAATAAAAATATTTTCAATTAATTTTTTTGTTTTTAATGCTTTTTTAAGCTATTTTAAATGGAAATAAGTGGTCGGAAATGGTTTTTATCATGCCTATAATCGATTTTCGAGTGATTTCCGATGCCCATGCCACTATAAAAATTTTTTTTTTCAAAAAATACCAAAATTTCATAAATAAAACGTTGTTAAAAACTAATATTTTATATTTCAGGGAAAAGATGTGGGAAAAATCGATTTTGTGTGAAAATATCGAAATTTTACTTAATTTTCTTCTTCGTTTCGTGAAGAAAATTTATTTTTTATGTAAATATAATATATGGCAGTAAGGAACAAAGCAATGGCCCCTAGTCCGTGTCAGACCTTAAATGGTCAAGGGGTGCTAAGAATCCCCACGAGGACAAACACAAAAATAACTCAAATTAATTGTAGAAAACCAATGAAAATAGGCACATGGAATGTGAAAACCATGTTTATGCCGGGAAAAATGCACAACATACATTAAGAAATGTGCAGGTTGGAAATAAATATCATGGGAATAAGTGAAACAAGGTGGCCCAACAGCGGGAAAGTTCAAGTAAACAATTACACTTTTTACTATTCCGGGAACGATGATCCCAAACACTATAATGGTGTCGGGATTATGCTGGATCCTGGAACGGCTTGCTCGGTCCTTAATTTCGTACCACTTTCTGACAGGGCAATGATGATACAACGCAAGGCAACACCGAAAAATTTAAATATCATTCAAGCATATGTTCCAACAGCTGATAAAAAGAATACATCTTTCTACGCGGAAATAAAACAACTGCTGTCCCAAACCAGAAAGGATGAAACCACCCTCATTCTAGGAGACTTTAACGCAAAAGTATGCAAGGGAAGATGCGATGACACTGTCGGGAAGCATGGACTAGGAATAAGAAACGAAAGAGGCGATACATTAGTTCAATTCTGCAAACTACCCACAAGACGCCTCTATTCGTGGAGGTATCCTCAAGACACACCAGACCATCCAATTAGAAACCAAATTGACTATATCCTAGTACCAAAAAGATACAGAAATGGCATCCGCAGTGTGAAAACTTACCCTGGTGCAGATGTGGAGTCAGATCACAATCCCGTAGTAGCTCAAATGCAAATTCAATTGAAAAAAACTTAAAACGAAAGTCATAAGAAAATCCAACACAGCAGCCCTAAAAGACGAGGCAAAGAAGAAAATCATCTCTGATAAACTCAACAAACAACAGAGCAATGTCCAAAAAATCATAGAGCCTGAATATACAATTGAGAAAAAATTAAAGCACACCTGGAGTCAGCTTTAAATTACCATTTTAGACACGCAAGAATATATAACAATTGTAAACACCAGGACACGGCATAAAGAATGGTTGATTCAAGAGATATTAGATTTAATGGATCAACGGCGGAAACTCAAAAACACGCAAAAAGGAAAATATAAAGAAACTCAAGCACTTGTCAGCACTAAAATTAGAAATGCCAAAGAAGCATGGATGATAGAGAGAAATAAGGAAATAGAGGAGATGTACCAAAAGCATGATCTATTTAACATCTACAAAAGAGTTAAGGAAATTACAGAAAACCGTAAATCCCCAGCATATACAAAAATAGTAAATCAGGACAACAAGACAGTCTTAGACACACAAGAACTGCAAGAAGTGTGGACAAATTATATTACTGATCTTTTCGACGACAAAGTTCCCCCTTTTCGTAACCAACGTCAAACAGAAATGGGACCAAATATAATGACTGCAGAAATAGAGAAAGGCTTTGAAGGGGATAAAAAACGGTAAAGCACCTGGACCAAACAACATTTGTCCAGATCTCCTGAAACTTATAAATGAAGAAAACTTTAAAATCCTCACCAAACTATTCAATACCAATTATAACAATGGATATATTCCTCAAGACTGGCTAAAATGTACATGTGTCCCTATTCCTAAAAAACCAGGTGCAAAAAGATGCGATGAGTTTCGACTAATTAGCTTAATGAGTCAAATATTAAAGTTATTTCTAAAGGTTATACATAATAGAATACACATGAAATGCGAGCAGAATCTGAGTGAACTGCAGATGGGTTTCAGAGAGGAATTGAGACCTAGAGAGGCTTTGTTTGGGCTATCGGTCCTGCTACAGAAGTTTCGAGATCAGCGACAAGAAGTATATCTATGTTTCACAGACTATGCTAAAGCATTTGATTGTGTCAAACATGGCTTGCTGCTGAACATACTAGAAAGTAATGGTTTAGATTCCCAAGATCTAAAAATCATTCAATACTTCTATGAACACCAGGTAGCGACAGTGCAGCTTGAGAACACCCAAACAAAAACTGTACCAATTAAACGTGGAGTCAGACAGGGATGTGTGCTGAGCCCTATGCTTTTTAACATGTACTGCGAAATTGTATTTCAAAACGCACTTGAAGGCGCAGAGGATGGCATAAAAGTGAACGGGATCCTAATAAATAATCTAAGATATGCGAACGACACAGTTATAATTGCGGACAGTCCTGAGGGCTTGCAGCGGCTACTTAACAAGATATTAGCCGAAGGAGATTAGGCTTAAAAATCAACACCGCAAAAACAAAGATATTGGCGGTGAACCGGAATCCAAATCAACCAGTACATGTAAACGTATACGGGACACAGATAACCAGGGTCCCTAAATTTAAATACCTGGGCAGCTGGATCGGCGAAGATCTGAATCCTGATTTGGAAATTAGAGCTCGGATTGAAATGGCTAGGGCAAACTTCTAAAAATGCAAAGCCTGTTAAGCAATAGGTCACTTGATATAAAAATTAGATACAATTTTGTGAAGTGCTACATATATTCCAAACTTCTGTATGGGGTTGAAGCGTGGACGCTAAAAGTTAGCAGCCTAAACAGGCTCGAGGCATTCGAAATGTGGGTGTATCGGCGAATGTTACGAGTACCTTGGACTGCTCACACCACCAATTTGGAAGTTTTGAATCGAATGGGCCGAGAACGTGAGCTCATTAAAATCATAAAAAAGCAGAAAACTGCATATCTTGGTGATGTAATGAGACACAATAGATATGAATTTCCACAGCTCATGACAGAGGGTAAGATCGAAGGTAGACCTGGCCCAGGACGAAGGCAATGCTCCTGGCTTAAGAACATACGAGATTGGACTGACTTGGGTTCAAACACTTTGCTAGGAAGGGCCCAAGACAGAGAAGAATTCGCCAAAATTTTTGCCGATCTTCGATAGGAGAAGGCACTCGAAGAAGAAGATAAATATAAAAATGTCACTTATTTTCATTCGTTTCATGGACGATATGTGAGAAAAATCGATTTTTTGGAAAATTTCACTTAATTTTTTTCGTTCCATGAACAAAATGTGAGAAAAATTGATTTTTGGATTTGCAGAAAGAAATCAAACGAAAAGGCTAAAATCAATTAAAGAGGACGAATATAAGTGAATTTTCTTATTTCAAATGAAAAAAATATGGTGGCCTGAATATCGATATTGTAAAACGATTTCCACTTATGATAAGCATAAAAATATGCTATAAATCAAAATAAATGGAAATTATGCGATGCGTGAAAAAAGAGTAAAGTGCGCGCAAAAATCCATGTTAAATGTCTGATGGGCCTCCAACTTGTCAATGTAATTTCTAACGAAAATAGTAAAAAAGTTTTATTCGAAGTATGAATACTACTAATTTATAAAATAAGGCAGCAGCATATATGTCAGTTGTGTCTACCATAACTTGCATATAACATATGTAAAAATTCATTTAAAATAAGAAAACTTTTTATAATAAAACATCACCATTATCCAGCCTATTTTTACTGTAACTCTAAAATCCTCCAGAGGTCCATTTAAGTTTTAAGTATAGTGTGTAATCCAAAAAACAATAGACATAGGGAATTAGAGGGAACTGTAAGTCGCTTGAAAGAGCTTTTCAAAGCACTTTTCAATCACTCGAAACGAAAAAGAACGGAAGACTGTTTCCCACGTCCTTCCTTACCACTTAACTATCGAAAAGAGCCAGCAGTAACAAATGTCCTTGAAAATCCTTCTTTATTTGGTGATTTATGCTTATATACGAAATATATTTAGAAATACAGTAGATACAATTAAAGCAGGTTTATTGATGCATTTCGATATATACATATTATTACCAGTTACAGTTTTCTCACGTGTAGTAATAATTCACTAGAATCAATAAATTATAGCGAATTTTAGTTGTATTATACAGGAGCGGCAAAGAAGTATTTTCAGTAATAACAATATACAGATGTAAAATAGAGCTTAAGATCAATAAATCACATCTTTAAAGAGGCGAGACTGAGTTTATTATCATAATTAACTCATCACAAAATAAGGTTACGAAGTAGATCCGTGAAACAATAATAATGCTGTGATTTTCGAGAATAATTTTAGATATATTGTTGACAAATAATGCATACACCGAATTTAGTTCCGTTTAATATTTTCTTTGTCAGAGAAGCCAAAATGGCTTGTTCTGAAAGCGTTGATGGATAAGGAATGTCTTTTGATAAAGTAAAAAATTTCAATCAGATATATTGAATTGTGAAAAATTTAAAGTTCTCCATTTTCTCGCGAGTTACGGGTTATAGGAAATTATTCATTAGTTCATATTCACATTTTGCTACGTTTTAATATCAATGATCATTCACGAGTTTGAACTTATTGGGTTATGATCGTTAAATCGTTAATTTCCTATAAAATATAAACGTGTTTTTGTCATCATTAAAATGTTATAACAAAAATTTCTGAAAGTGTTGTTTTCCTGCAATATTGGTCAATATACTTGAAATTTATTTACTTGTATTGGACATCAATAGGCCAGTCACTGAGTTACAGACTGTCTTTTTCTTTTTTTGTGATTTTGCTATCCAGGATGTCAAACTTACCATCACAACCACTGTTCTCAACAACCACCACTTATTCAACCTCCAATAAACAATCTATCTTGATAAACGCAAATATCCCTTGAACACCTATATCTTATGCTGCGGCTATCTCAGCAAGGTCACCTCCTCCCCAGGCACTATCTCGAGGTCAAGCCATCAGTATGCCTTCTACTCCCAATATCAAAGCAATAGGTAAAATCGTCTCTCCCAAAAACGTACATTTCGCTTCCAGAATTTCTGACGGCCGCATATGTATCTATTTATCATCTACCACTCAAGTCGATGACCTTCTGAAATCTAATCAAAACATCTTAGTTAATTTCAACGTTATTCCTATTCGTCGGCTTATCTCCCCCACCAGAAGAATACTTATTTCCAATGCCACTACATCCATTCCACATTCTGTTTTGTACGTCTGATAGGGCTCGCCCGATGATGAATACGAGGGTTGCCTTTTATATTTCGGGAATAGAGGACAAAAACCAATATTAATCATCGAAAATGACTTTATTGTTTTTCAAAATATTCCCCATGAAGATCTATACACTTTTGCATGCGTTTTAACCAATTGTAGAAGCACTTTTGCCACTCTGATTGAGGTATCTCCAAAACATGCATTCTGAATGCAGCAACCGCTTCTTCAGGTGTCGGAAAACGTTGACCTCTCAGTTTGTTTTTTACGTACGGGAATAAAAAGAAGCCATTCGGTGCCAAGTCAGAACTATACGGCGGATGACTCATCAAATCAATATTTTGGGTGCTCAAAATTGCAGTTGTTTGAGCCGATGTGTGAGAACTCGCATTGTCATGCTGAAGAGTGATCCGTTTTCGGCGGTTGGTTTTCCTGATTTCTTGGAAGACAACTGGCAAACAAATGGTCGTGTACCTCTCAGAATTCACTGTTCTGCGCTGTTCTAGTGGTACGGTTGCGACATCTCCAGTTTTTCCGGAAAAAGAGGCGACCATTTGCTTGGAAGTGTTTCGTGCGCGAACAACTTTTGTTGGATTTGGCTCATTTTTGGGCCGAGCTGAATCTTTTAAGTTACTGTAAACAACACAAATAGCGCTCGTATGTCAAAACGTTCTGAGTACGTATAACCTCAAATATGTCCAACTTTACGATAGAGCTGTCAGTTGCCAGATTGCAACACTAGGGTTGACAACTCCCGAAACATAAAAGGCAACCCTCGTACGCACGTTTCATGATCCTGATACAATTTCTGATATTCCCGAATTACCTTCAGAAGTGCCATCCTCTCCAGTAACTGGCGAAAAGCGAGCCCGCTCAAATGATAGCAATATCAAGTCTCTGCAGTCTATATCACCTTTCATTACTCCTGTAGTAAATCCTAATCCAATGCCTCCTCCAGAATTCCCAATAGTACCAAAAAAAGAACCAAAAAATGTAAACTGGCAGAAAATGACTGTCACAATATAAGCCTCGAATCATGTTCTATTGTACATAAACTCTTTGAAGAGTCTCCTGAATATTTTTCCTTAATGATATCTTATTGAGTTCCTCGAAAATACATTCGGCGTCAAGGACCTTCTACCTGAAGCCAATAAATATATCTCCGATGCAGCCTCCCTACTGAAAGACTTGTCCATAATTTATTGAAACATCAATGGAAGATCTTTAAAGAATCGCATTACACGTCTGATTAATAGAATTGAATTTAAACTTTATCCAGAGCAAAACAATTCTACTGAAGAACATCTCTCCGATGTCGGTAACACCACTGAATCATCCACACTATCTCAGTAAATAACGTCTTTCCCTTTCTCTTAATTATTACCATTCCCTCATACAATGGAACTGCGATGGATTTTATCCTCGCTTAGAAAGAATTCAGGAAACATCTCTTTCCATTACCCTGACTTTCTCTGCCTCCAAGAAACCAATTTCAAAATCGACCATCAGCGCAAACTAAGAAACATTGAAGGTTATCATTACATCCGTACCAAGTGTACGAGAGCCAGTGGCGATATTTCAATATTTATATCTAGCGATGTATACTCATCTCATCTCCCACTAACCTCAAATTTAGAGGCAATTGCTGTTTTAGCTTGGTGCCCTAATAAGCTTACCATTTGCAATATTTACATTCCACCTGGCCACCCCTTTAACCAACCTAATATTCCAGCTCCTGTACCCATATATGCATGTTATAGAAAACGTCATAAACTCCTCCGGAACCTGCTTGTTAAATAGGGTTTCATCACGTTGAAGCTGAATTTATAGTCATTTCAGTAAGAAAGCCTTATACAATCATGCCACGGCTACCATTTCTGATATCAACATGGTTCTCGAGATGCACAGAAAAACCGATATTCTGAATTCAATAGGGTGGTCCAAAATGTCTCAATCCTCCTACGGGCAGGATGATTGGGACTGCCACGGGGATGATTGGGACATCATGTATCGATAGAACAAACAAATTATTTATTGATACTTATGCGATGAAATACTACATGGAAAAAAACATACACTTACCTCAAATTTGAGAATCTGTTGAGATCAACAAATTTCAAAGTGAAAAATTGAAAATAGTCTTTCACTGCCACCAGTTTTAGGAGGAGGAAGTAATTTGAGGACTACGTCATTCTCTGGAGCACTGCTGATATCCTCGATAATGGGAAAAACGATTCCATTTCCTTTCTTTCGAAGAAATTTGATTTCCACTTCTCCTTCAAATTTGTTCTCCAAACGACCTACATAGTGAACTATAGTTGTTTTGGTAGGAAATTTGACCAGAATGAAATCACCGGAGCAATCGAAGTCGAAATCACTATCAGGTGCATCGGGTTCGAATGTCTCGTCATTTGAACTGTCCATTTCTTCAGAACTTTCTTCGATAATTGTTTTTCTTTTTTTCTGACCTGATATTTTCTTCTTGTTCATTGTTTGTGTTTTTTCTAACTTTAGAATCTTTTTTTATGTTTTATCTCTCTTCTATTTCATTTTTTTTTGGGTGTGTCAGAGAGAATATCTTCGGGTGACAATATCTGAAAAAGAATCCATCAATTAGAAAAATTATGTAATTATATTTTGATCTATAGTTATCTTATTACCAGGAGTTTTATCGACTATATCCCTTTCAGGTGTACTTCTACCATTCCTGCTATTTACACTACGACCAGGTATTGGTGATAGGCAGTCAGTCGTCAAAGACTTTTATTTCATTTATGGGTTCTGGGCGATATGTTACTGATGACATCAAAAAATTCTCCTCAAAAAAAATGTTCCAGTTGAACGTCCAAACTCCTGTTTTATCAAATCCCTTCATAATGTGCTGTTATAAATGAAATTAACTGTCTCGACCCTTACTTCGTGGAATCTGCTCATAAAAGTGTTTTAAATGAAACTCACGGTTTCTAGTTAATTCCACAATGTAATAAAAGTTATTAAAAATTCAAAAAAATTGACAATTGTTTCGATAAAACAATATCATCGTCATGATATTGATTTATCGAAACAATTGTCAATTTTTTAGAATTTTTAATAACTTTTATTATATTGTGGAATTAACTAGAAACAGTGAGTTTCATTTAAAACACTGCTGTTATAAAGCTGCAGTGAATGCTTTGTTCGCTAATTCAGCGGTATTATGAATCGTGATTAGTTTTCCAGAATTCATTGCCATATATTATTCACAGGCCTGATTATATCTCGTCTTAAGAGGCCCATATACTGAGAGGTCTAATGGTTGTAACCTGTGGGGGAAAGGTTAAGAGAGAAATTCCACTTTGTTTAGCCGCTTCAATGACATTGACATTCACATGGTTATCTAAAAGGTTTATCTTTAGAACATCGAACACTGTTCTTGAAATGTTACAAAACCAACAAGAAATTCTCTGCAGTCATCCACCCAGAACTGTGTACTAATCGCAAGCTTCCAAGAGGTGCATTGTGAATCTTGAAGTCTTTATACTTCTACCTGGGAAAGATAAAAACTGGGGGTGCTGTATTGCCAGCCGCATTTATGAAACAATATATTGTTACCAACTGACCTCTTTCACCAGAGGTGATTTGACCAACTTGTTTCAGACCACGTTGAGCTATAACTTTGGAAGGCTTGTGGACTGTCGGTTTCATCACAGTTATATAAGTCATTTCGCACAAAAGCTGTGACGATTGAGAATTTTTTGAAGATTATCGCAGAATTTCATCACGTTCGTTTTGTTGAAACTTTGCAGACCTCCCTAAACTGATGGCTTCAGGAGTTCTGATCGATAAATTGGGGTATCTCTTCATAAATCCAGTCTGTTCCAGCAATTTTCTCCTCTCTTCATTTCTCAATAATGTTTAAATTAGTAGCTCTTGCATATTCATATGCCATCCTTCTTGCTTGAGTTGTGGTTAGACCATAATGTATACGGATTTTTTGCAAATAATTTGCCATAATTTGTTCTTGGGTCGTGGAGAAGATCATTCTAATCATTTTATTTGATTTGAATTCATATTAATTGATGCCCTCTTACTGAAGTTCCGTTCAGCACTTCTTGTATAGCTGCCTTAACTTCTGCATTAGATTTTCTGACCCTATCAGTTTTCAGCTTCCAAAATAAAGGCATATCGATATCCAATACCTGAAAAATAAATGAGTACCTGATTATATCCTCCTGATTGATTTCTACTGAAACAGAAAAAATGGGACGGTGTCCCATTCCTCATGTTTTGTTTAGGCCCATTCCTCCTGCAGTAATATGACTTGGGTTTGATCGGCATTATTCATTAAAATTAGACGTTTAGATAAATCAAATCATGCCATTTTCCTCCGAAATGTAACCACTTCGTTTCAAATTTTCCACAGAATTTTCTGATATCAATGTGAAAAGTTATACGCATCCATTATATCATTGAAAAACTTACTATTTCCTTTTAAAACTAATTTTACTGCAACGCACGCAGTTCCACCGTATTTATTAAACAACTAGAATGACCAAGGATGAGTCGAATAGCGGAGGCTGCCGGGCGGCGCGAACTTTAAAAAATATCTCATTCCTCCTGTGTCCCATTCATCCTCATTCTCCCCCACTGGACTGAAAACTCATTTTAACGTCTCCTCATTTCTGCTATTGACCTCAGATTTTGTGACCTTAAAACTGCACTTTCCCTTTCTTGGTAAGCGACCGATGACCTACATATCATCATATTATTATATCTAACTTTCTAATGAGGAACTTATCACTAGAAGCTTCTGGCACTTAATAAACGCAAATTGGTCTTAGTTTACTTCTCTCTCCCAAATATATGTATCCTCTTTAGCTTTTTCTGCGAATATAAATGATACTCTAAAAATGTCTACTAAAAATATACTTTCCACTGCCGAGACTCACATCGGTAACACAGTCACTTCTTCGGCACCAATAACTGTACCTTGAAGGAGTCCAGTTTGCGAAAATGCCATCCGAGAGTCCAAACATGCTCTTAACAGGTTTAGACGAAATAGAACACAAGAAAACCCTCTTCTACATATAAAGCTCAAAGCTAAAGCTAAAGTCTTAGTAAAATAAACCAAAAAATACTCATGGCAAAGTTATATATCCTCACTGCATCATAATACAAATCCCAGTGATGTCTGGAAAAAATTGCACAAATCCATGGCACGAAAATTCCGACAGCCAAGCAATTGCCGATTTACTCGCAACAAACTTTGAAAATAAATTTAATAATCGTAACCTCTTTTCTGTTTCTAACAATACTCATATTGAACGATGAAATAAGACAATATAAAAAAATTGACTGTCTCGACCCTTACTTCGTGGAATATGCTCATATTAGTGTTTTTAAATGAAACTCACGGTCTCTAGTTAATTCCACAATATAATACAAGTTATTGAAAATTCTAAAAAATTGACAATTGTTTCGATAATATTGATTTATCGAAACAATTGTCAATTTTTTAGAATTTTCAATAACTTGTATTATATTGTGGAATTAACTAGAGACCGTGAGTTTCATTTAAAAACACTAATAAAACAATATAGTTTGTTTAAATCTTCATTTATTTGAACTAATGTTCAATTTAAACTTGTTGACGCGTTTCACTAGCACAGTAGCTTTGTCAAAACGAATGAAGGTAAATTATAAAAGTGTCTTAATATATACAGTGCTAAATCTATTTACTAAGGTTAACAATGGTATTGAAAGAAATTACCTGGAAATTCATTCACTACTAACATTCCTAAGCTATCTTCTAGGTAAATAGGTTCAATAAAGGAGACTGATTGATATATATTTGGTCGTTAAGGAGATTACCTGAATATTTATTTTTGTTAATCTCTAGGGCCTCTAATAAATTTAAACTAAAGGATTTACCGACTATATGGAGAATTCCAAAAATTGGGTCGAAAATGTGTTGGTTTTCTAATACATGATTTGAATAGTTAGAATCTAATTTTTTGTTGTCATAGCTACGTTTGTGTTCCGAACTTCTAGTCTTAAAATTTCTAAAAGTTCTACAAATATAAATTTTATCACAATTGTCATTACCACATTTTAATTTATAAACTCCTGATTTGTTTAATTTTGAAGATTTAGATTTATTATTTTTAATGAATTTGGATAAATTGTGATCAGTTTTAAAGGAAATATTCATGTCTAAAGTTTCTAAAAATGATTTAATTTTTAAGGATGGTATTCCAAAGTATGTTAAGCTTTTAAATTGTCTATGATTTTTATCTGAAGGGAATACTTGTTCTAAAGTCTGTTTTTTTATCTTTTTATTTATGATACTGTCAATTAAATTTGGATCGTAATTATTATTAACTGCTATTTGTTTCATGATATTTAATTCTTTGGTATAATTATTAATATTTAATGGGACTGTTAAGAGTCTGTGTATCATACTATTGAAAGCTGCTAGTTTATGACTGAATGGGTGGATCGAATTATTATGAATTGTAATATATGTTTGTGATGGTTTATGGAATATAGAAAAATCATGTTTATTATTTATATTTGAAATTGTAAGGTCTAGAAAGTGTATAGACATATTTTGTTCAAGTTCTACGGTAAATTTGATATTATTGTGAATCGAGTTTATGTAAGTAATGAAGCTCTCTATTTGTCTATTTGTACCGATGAAGCTAGCTAAAATGTCGTCCACATATCGATGCCAGTACATAAATTTTTTACTAAGGGGGTGTTCATGAATTATTTTTTCTATATTATCCATGAAAATTTCTGCTAGTAGGGGGCTGAGAGGGTTGCCCATAATCAAACCATCTTTACTGATATAAACCTCTCCATTGAAATGAAAATTATTTTGATTCAAACACACTTTTAATAAAGTAATGATATCAGAGTGAATTATAGGATTAACATTATTGTATGTGAGCAAGTTATCCACAAGAGTTATAGTTTCTTTAGGAGGTATACTAGGGAATAGATTTGTTACATCGAACGTTATGAATTTAGAATTATGGGGTAGTATTATATCTTGAATATTATTAATTAATTCCGTTGAGTTTTTAACTGAAAATCGAGGTATGAATGAACAATATTTAGAAATGACATCTATGAGAATCTTTGAAATTTTGATTGAAGGTGCTGTGAAATAAGAAACAACTGGACTGATTGGGTACCCCTCTTTATGGAGTTTAATTAATGAATAAAGTTCAGGGTGTTGCGGATTGGGTAAAAATAATTTATATTTTTCTTTATCGTTAATTATTGATTCAACGTTATCTACTGCTAATTTTATTTCTCTCCTTTAGGTAATGCTATTACCGTATTTCCTTTATCTGCTTTTGTGAAAATAAGACTATTTGACTTTGATTTTTGTTGAATTGATTTGGCGACTGATAATTCAAAATTGGGTTTGTTAAACTCGATGAATTCTTTTTCAATAATTTCTGAAGCTTTATGTTTTATATTAGAATTATTTGGAAAATTATACAAATTAATTTCTGTTTCTATACCTAGTTTGTTGAAGTTATCCAATGAACATGTGGGTTACAAAATCTGATAAGCTACAGAGTCAGAAATAGCTTTAAAATCTAAGTCAAATAATTTTCTTTATGAGAAATTAAAAATTGCCAATTTAATCAAAAATATTGAACCTTCAAAAGTTAAACGTCAAACAAAAAATGACATTACAGCTTTAAATGTAATAAAAAAGAAGATACAGGATAATACCCTAACAGTTACAAAATCTGATAAGGGGAACACAACTGTCATTTTGACGACTGAAAATTACAATTCCAAAGTATATAACTTTATAGAATCCAGCGATGTAAAAGTTCTTAAAGCAGACCCAACAAAAAGTTTTCTAATAATGTAAGGGATATTGTTAATAATTCAAATTCTCTTTTAAATGATTACGAAAAGAGGTCTATCATACATGAGAATCCTCATTGTCCACAATTATATGGAACAGTTAAATTACATAAAATAACGAAACCAATTAGACCTGTAGTCTCTTATGTTAATGCTCCTAATAATATATTGGCAAAGAAGCTCAACAATATACTCAATACTTACGGATATGAATCTCAGTACTCAATTAGAAATTCAATAGAACTAATCAAAAAGTTGAAATCAATCCACTTGCAAGATAACTATAAACTCATTTCGTTCGATGTAACTAATATGTTTACTAAAATTCCTCCTAAAGAATGTCTAATACTTGTAAGAAAATTACTAGAAGATAAAAATATTGATCCGGGAATAATATCAGATATACTTAATTTATTTGATGTATCCGTTAATCAGAATTATTTCACTTTTGACAATGAGATATATATTCAAAATGAAGGTTTACCAATGGGAAGCCCTATATAACCTATTTTAGCAAACATTTTTATGGACAATTTAGAAAGAAAGATCTTTGAAAGTAATATTTCGAAAAATATTTTATTTTGGTATAGATATGTAGATGACATATTAGCTTGTTTTATGGGTAGTGAACGACAATTAAATGTATTTTTCAACCACATCAATAATTTACACCCGAAAATTAAATTTACATTAGAAATTGAAGAAAATAGCTCAATCAATTTTCTTGATTTAAAAATTCAAAGAGTTAATAATGTACTTGATTATTCAATTTACCCAAAACCAACACAGACTGATGTGACAATTCCATTCAATTCTAACCACCCTATGTCACACATACTAGCAGCATATAATTCAATGATACATAGAGCTTTCTCAGTTCCTATGATCAAATGTAATTTTGATAGAGAGATTAATACAATTGGACAAATAGCAACATCTAACGGTTATCCATTAGATACGATAAATAAGCTTATTAGTAAAAAAGAAGAAAAAGTGGCATTACAACTAATATATCCTAAACAAGCTGATGAAATTAAAACTTATAAAACCATCATATATGCAGGAAATATTTCTAATAATATTTCAAAGATAATATCTTCAGCAAAGAATAAAACAATTTCTTTTTAAACAGAAAGTAACGTTAGTACAAAATTGTTAAATGTAAAAACAAAAATACCACTATTAAAGAAGTCAGGTATATATAAACTCAAATGTCCAGAATGTAATGCTGTCTATTTGGGTCAGACCCTTAGGAATTTTGAAATACGATACAGTGAGCACTTACGAGCATACAGATTAAAACAACCAGATAAATCCCACTACGCAAAACATCTACTTGACACCAATCATTCATTGACACCTAACACAGAACTAGAAGTGCTGCATATTTGTGAAAAGAAACAAGAACTGGATTTCCTTGAAGAACTGGAAATTAGAAGACATTTAAGAAACCCACAATATGAAGTTGTCAATGAACAGTTAAATCTAGGGAGTTCTCCACTAATAAACCGTCTTCTTAAGTGATAATTGTAAAGATCAGCAAATATAGTTTTCCTGGTTTTCTATATCATTGCACAGTTATACTGATCTTAATTGGAAAAATGATATCCAGGATATCACCATAGGGCTAATAATATCTAAGCTTCAATATTTGTAATATCACATCTTCTTCTTTTTTCTATAAACATATATTAAGCCAATCACAAGTTAGGTTACTTCTTGGTCTAGCCAAAAATAACTACTAAACATCAGGTAGGCATAAAAACAATTGTCAATTTTTTAGAATTTTCAATAACTTTTATTATATTTTGGAATTAACTAGAGACCGTGAGTTCCATTTAAAAACACTAAGTTGAATATTATGTTTAAAACCTTTTTGTAACAATTGAATTTCTTTATCTGAAAAAATTGTATTTGAAAGATTGACGAATGTATTAAAAAATTTATGTTCTGAGAATTTCGTTTGTGGGTTTCTTGATACTGGTTTGTTGGTTAATAATGACTACAATTTACGTTTTTGTCCTTGGTACTTTTTGTGAATAATTACTTTAATTCTTTCTCTTATGTCCCTATCTAAAATGTCAAACTCTATGGGATGTAGTATATGTGATAGTTGTGAATGAATTACATTACCATAAATACTAAAAATATATCTATTACTATACTGAATGTTCTTTTCTTCAAAATTTCAAAGATTCTCATAGATGTCATTTCTAAATATTGTTCATTCATACCTCGATTTTCAGTTAAAAAGTCAACGGAATTAATTATTAATATTCAAGATATAATACTACCCCATAATTATAAATTCATATCGTTCGATGTAACAAATCTATTCCCTAGTATACCTCCTAAAGAAACTATAACTCTTGTTGATAACTTGCTCACATACAATGATGTTAATCCTATAATTCACTCTGATATCATTACTTTACTAAAAGTGTGTTTGAATCAAAATTATTTTCATTTCAATGGAGAGGTTTATAGCAGTGAAGATGGTTTGATTATGGGCAACCCTCTCAGCCCCCTACTAGCAGAAATTTTCATGGATAATATAGAAAAAATAATTCATGAACACCCCCTTAGTAAAAAATTTATGTACTGGCACCGATATGTGGACGACATTTTAGCTAGCTTCATCGGTACAAATAGACAATTAGAGAACTTCATTACTTACATAAACTCGATTCACAATAATATCAAATTTACCGTAGAACTTGAACAAAATAAGTCTATAAACTTTCTAGACCTTACAATTTCAAATATAAATAATAAACATGATTTTCCCATATTTCATAAACCATCACATACAGATATTACAATTCATAATAGTTCGGTCCACCCATTCAGTCATAAACTAGCAGCTTTCAATAGTATGATACACAGACTCTTAACAGTCCTATTAAATATTAATAATTATACCAAAGAATTAAATATCATAAAACAAATAGCAGTTAATAATAATTACGATCCAAATTTAATTGACAATATCATAAATAAAAAGATAAAAAAACAGACTTTAGAACAAGTATTTTCTTCAGATAAAAATAATAAACAATTTAAAAGCTTAACATACTTTGGAACACCATCCTTAAAAATTAAATCATTTCTAGAAACTTTAGACATGAATATTTCCTTTAAAACTGATCACAATTTATCCAAATTCATTAAAAATAATAAATCTAAATCTTCAAAATTAAACAAATCAGGAGTTTATAAATTAAAATGTGGTAATGACAATTTTGTGATAAAATTTATATCGGTAGAACTTTTAGAAATTTTAAAACTAGAATTTCGGAACACAAACGTAGCTATGACAACAAAAAATTAGATTCTTACTATTCAAATCATGTATTAGAAAACCAACACATTTTCGACCCAATTTTTGGAATTCTCCATGTAGTCGGTAAATTCTTTAGTTTAAATTCATTAGAGGCCCTAGAGATTAACAAAAATAAATATTCAGGTAATCTCCTTAACGACCAAATACATATCAATCAGTCTCCTTTATTGAACCTCTTTACCTAGAAGATAGCTTAGGAATGTTTGTAGTGAATGAATTTTCATGTAATTTCTTTCAATACCATTGTTAACCTTAGTAAATAGATTTAGCACTGTATATATTAAGACATTTTTATATTTTACCTTCATTCGTTTTGACAAAGCTACTGTGTTAGTGAAACGCGTCAACAAGTTTAAATTGAACATTAGTTCAAATAAATGAAGATTTAAACAAATTATATTGTTTTATTTCATCGTTCAGTATGGATCTTCATCAAGTAAAAGCCTCATCTATTCAATTTTTAAAATAAAAAGTATCAATGAAAAAGGCTTCCTATTTGAAGAATTACCAGTAACTCTGTCCAGCAGGAAGATAAACGCTGATTGTTAATTTTTATATGGAAAATTTGATGAAAATCTAATGGACTTGAAAATAAGTCAAAATCTCTAAAACTCGAAATTATAATCATATTATATACCAACAATTCATCAACTCAAAAGTGTGTCGTTACATTATTTCTATAAACTTTTTTCGTTTCGATATTTTAACAAACTATCTTTGAATTTTTCTTATATTTTACGTTTATTTATAATATTATCTATCTATTTCTATACTTTGGTACTATACATATTTTCAATTGAAATGTATTTCCATCATTTCAGTTTCTCAAAATATTTTTTTTCACAGAACGCTACCAAATACTTCACTTGACTTGACTCCGCTCTAGAAAAATCGGTGCAGACGTCATCTTTTCTTTAGAGTATCTTGCTCTCTTTTACAATTTTCAATAGTCAAATTAAATATTCATCTAACCAGTACAATATGTATAAGCCTCTAATACTAAAATTGTGGCTTTACAGATCTTTCGAATGAACACGCTTGTGTATGGTGGATCATTTGATAAACTCACGTGCATTGGTAATGTTCATTTATCTACAATTTACCATTTCAAGTTCAATATATATTGTGTATTTACTGTGAGATTAACCAAAAAGTACAAGTATTATATAATTGATACATTAAAACGGTGTTTCTCCCCTTCTGTGACAAACAAGTAACAAGGGTATCAAATAACAGGGTAATAGAGTTCAGTTGCGTCCCCTTAAAGTGCACAATTAAAATTGTTACAGCGCCACCTCAACATTCTTTACATCATTGAAAGGGGTAGTTGGAACAATTTATTTAAATAGACTCTGAGAAAATCCCTGTAGAATAGTTTTAATGAATGCATTTGTATGGAAGGGAACAATTGTAGAATCAGAAGTTAGTGCGTGTATATAGAGAAAGAACGCTAGCCAGTAAGATAACAACAAATGATCAGATTATCGCCAATGTACCTTGTACCTACTTCTTACCATTGCCATGTTAAAAATATCATATATAGTGTAATGTTATTCTAATTTATTTAAACAATAAACGGTGGGATAAATGTTAAACACACGGTATGGCTACTTACTAATTTAGTTAAACACTAATTCACTAACACTTAATTTATATATACTTAACTAAGCACTTAAATTTAATTTATATGCACACAAACTTTATATTAGCACTTTACTGTTCGGTGTATTTTTGTTTATTTCTCGAGATCACTTTATCAACTAACTCCTCCGCTGATCCCTTATTTATATTAATGCGTTTCTTACTAGAGAATTCTGGGCTGCGGCTTACACAAAACAAAAACAATTGGTTCTGGCCTTTTCTAGATAACTCTGGTCACAGAAACAATGTTTACATAAGATAGTCGTAAAGTCGTAAACAGTTATAAAAAACAGTGCGTATCCGCCATAATTTTAACTTTTATACCTGGCTTAGACAGAGTCGGTTTTAGGGACTATACCAGTGTGCTGTTTCGTAACATTAGAAATAATGAAACTGTTGGCAATCTTTGGGTATTTGCTTCCAATTTTGAAAAACCTCCGATACAGCAGCTAGCTGAAACTCATATGCAAGAATATTAGCCATTGGAATTTTTTTTCTAGGTATTGCTGGTATATACTTAGTTTAATACAATAATTGTATAATTAATTTTTTTATAAATTCTGTGAATTCATTGACGGCTGATGAAAAATTAGGTACATCTGATAAAACTGCTTCAGTTGCTGAAATACGTAACTGTTGATCTTATAATAGTCATATTTTTTTCGGGTATTACTGATTTACTAAATGTCAAACAAGATTTGTATGATGCAATTAGTCCAAAAAATGGTCTAACTTTAACATCCAAAGCAAACGTTTCCCTCCAATTTGAAATTGTTCTTTACAGGCCACATATTGTTTGGTAAAGAGTTACACCATTTCGAGCGTCGGGTTTGGGGGGGTGGGGGAAGGGGCACAAGCTTGTGAATGCTTATTTTCTTTAACGAAAAAGCCGACTGCAAACTTCTCCATCAAACCTCTTCTTTTCATCTGACATTTACTGTGATCATTTGTCTTACCGCTCTCTGAAAGCAGTTAGAAGTTAATTTTTCTATTACTTTTTGCTCTACTTCCTTGTTTTGATCAAGTATTTTTTATTGTCGGGTTTTTCATCCAAAGTTAACAATTCATCGATATTTCCTTATTTGATTAGTTTTTTTTTCAAACATGTTTCGTTTGTTGTTTATTACAATGATTTTTCCCTTCATCCATATATTTGGAGACAATTCATTAACAAATTTTCCTGAAGTACTACAATTTCAATCAAGAGTATTATCTTGTATTTGTTTTTCAAATTAACTCAATCTTTTCGCCTTTTAAATATCAAATCTAGCTTAGTTTATTCTTAAATTCTACATCTTCATTATTTTCTGTTTCAAGTTTAATTTCAGTCATCACTTCGTCCTTCGTCATTCAATCAGTAGGACACTTTTTTAACATATGATCGCTGCTGTATTCTCAAATATTAACCAAGGTTCAATATTTGTTTCTTTTATATCTATCGCATTCAATTAATATGATTTCGTTTAATATCTTCTTAGGGTAAATGTATTTCCTCTATTGAATTATCATCTTTTCTTCTTTTTATAGCGAATTCCTTGTTAAGTAATGAACATCCTATATTAGAATGTTATAGTTATTGTTGTTATTGTAGTAACAATTGATAACACCGCCCTACAAAATGTGAAAAAAATTTTGTTGCCAAGTATTTTTGAACGAATTTAGGGTAATTCAGGTCTGTTGAATTCAAAAATAAAAGCGGTTTTTCCAAATTGGCTCTAGTTTTTGAGTTAATGGATACATAATTTTTTAAGGAATTTAGCTATAACATATGCTTTTTATTTTTTAAGAATTATTTACGAACAAGAAATTTACGCAGAAACGAGAGTTCGACCCTGTTTAGTGAGCGTACCACGTGCCGACTGCTGATCACGTGATCAGTGCGTGCACTTGTTTGTCTTGTGTCTCTTGATTTTAACTGTCGTTCAGCGTAAGCAGTTGTTCTACTAAGACTTAGCGTCGCGGTTATTGTGGTTTTCTTACGTATTTTGTGTATTTAGTTCTTATTGCCTACCTAGTGAAGTTATTTAAATTTAATAGACGTCAAGTGGAAGGTAGGAGTACATGTGACGAATATTTGTACCTATATTTTTAACTGAAATTACTCTTTTTTCAGAGGAATGAGTTCTTAACGCAGAAGCTGTTTGAACAGCCTTAATGTCTTCTGCTACATTTGTGGCGAATATACTGTAGCGAAACAAAGAAAAAATATCACAGATTTTGTTAGACAAGCTTATCAAGCTTATTTCGGCGTACAGCTTGGAGACCAAGATAAGTCCTGGGATCCCCATATAGTGTGCAAAACGTGTATCGAATGTTTACAGCAGTGGTCAAACGAAAAAAGAAAAAGTTTGAAATTTGGTGTGCCCATGGTGTGGAGAGAAACTAAAAACCACCATGATGATTGTTATTTTTGTTTAGTTAATGTAGAAGGTTTTAACAAATACAAGAAAGGTAAATGGGAATATCCTGATTTAGAATCAGCACGAAGACCTGTGCCACATAGCGAAGAGATTCCCGTACCAGTATATACAACACTGCCAGATGTTCTAATGACGGAAGAAGAAGAAGAAATTAAGGACCAGTACAGTAGCAGTGGAAGTGAATATGAGCAGGAAATACAATCAACACCACAGCAGTTCTCTCAAGAAGAACTGAATGACCTGATACGGGACCTCGGTCTATCAAAGCAAGCATCTGAACTTCTGGCATCCAGATTAAAAGAAAAAAAACTGTCTACAACCAGATATAAAAATAACCATTTATAGAACACGAGAGGTGAAACTTGTTCCTTACTTTATCCAAGATGAAGATCTTATTTATTGCAAGAACATTCCCGGACTTTTTCGTCAAATGGGAATACACTTTGTTTCAGGTGATTGGCAACTATTCATAGACAGTTCCAGTAGAAGCTTAAGGTGTGTTTTGCTACACAATGGCAACCGATATGCGTCAATTTCTATCGCCCACTCAACAAAACTTAAGGAAGAATATCAAAACATCAAGTTGGTATTACAGAAACTATCCTATGAAGAACATCAGTTTTCCATTTGTGTTGATTTAAAAATGGTCAACTTCTTGCTTGGGCAGCAAGGTGGATACACAAAATAACCTTGTTTTATCTGCTTGTGGGATAGTAGGGCGAAGCAAGATCAATGGAATATGGTTAATTGGCCAATAAGACAAAATATGACTGTAGGAACAGCAAATGTCATAAACGAACCATTGTTTGATCGTGAAAAAATCATTCTCCCACCGCTCCACATCAAGTTAGGACTAATGAAACAATTTGTTAAGGCTTTGAGTAAAGAGGGCGAGTGCTTCAAATACATTTGTAGATCGTTTCGTAGGCTAAGTATGGAAAAGCTAAAAGCGGGTATTTTTGATGGCCCTCAAATTCGCAAACTTATTAAGGACTCTAGTTTTACAAATCACATGACGACACTTGAAGCTGCTGCTTGGTGTAGCTTTGTTATGGTAGTTAAAAAATTCTTGGGTAATCACAAAGCGGACAATTACGAGGAATTAGTGCAATAAATGTTATTAAACTTTAAAAACTTGGGTACTAATATGAGTATTAAAGTACACTTTCTTCACAGCCACTTGGATGAATTTCCCGACAATCTTGGCAATTTCAGTGAGGAACAAGGGGAACGGTTTCACCAGGATATAAAGGAGATGGAGGTAAGGTATCAGGGCAGATAGGATCATCATATGATGGCATACTATTGTTGGAGTCTCCAACGTGATTTACCTGACGGTTCTCATAAAAGAAAATCCTACAAAAAGAGCTTCTTTTCTACGAATTAGATGTAATTTTTTAAATTAAATTATTTCTTTGCTGTTATACCTAATCAAGAAATGAATTTTATTATTTTTTCGTTTCTCTTTTTTTGAAATCACTTTAATATTTTTTACAGTTGCTTATAAGGGCCATTGGTCTATTAAATTGATATTTTTCTCTATATTTTGATAATATATCTCTAAAATTAGAGCCAATTCACCTAAATGGACTTCAAAATCGTGATCAGCACCACGAAATTACCTAGAAATCGCCCAAATATTGTTGACAATGAAATTAGTGTTGATCAGTGTAATTTCTGATATTCCACATTAATACTTTCGTTAACATTCTATGCTGGATATTCAACTTGGATTCCTACGTCGTTTTAAAAGTTTCCTTTTTATTTTCCAATTATTTGGTCTAAGTTGTATATTTTCCGAAATTTTATATTACCTGTTTAATTGTGGCTATTTTCAAATTGAAACGAAGGGTTCTGAATGCAAAACTATAAAAAAATAATATATTATAATTATTTATAATTTATCGAAGTTCATTCACCTACTATTTTTATCTATGGTAAATAAATTTAGCACTCCAAAAAAATATTGAAACCCACACACACAAAATCTAATAACCTGCCAATCAAAGAGAAACTTTTTATAATCGTGAAAAAAATTGGTTTTTTAACACCTGTCAAATCATCAGGACACACAATTTCAGAAACCAGTTGCGCTTTAAAAAACTGATTTTAATATCATACATTAAAATTGATTCGTCGGCCATATAAGGTAGAAGATATCATTATGTCATTACGTCCAAAAGAATTTGTTTCTCTTATCGGCTTTATACCGAATTACCTGTTCACATGTCAAGGTACGTAATTAACATTTTTGAATAACTAGTAGTTTTGTTTGTATATTATCAAATTAAAAATATAGTATTTAACACTATATTTTTAATCTCTCAATGAAACATTCTTTTTTCTTCAAGCGTATAATAATATTATTTTCGGCAACACAGATGGTAGAAATAACCTATTCTTTTACTAGTAACATAATGAACGCTCATTATTGTACTAGTAACAAAATAATGAGAAACGATAGCAACGTCTTATTATGGGCGTTGTAACCAAGTAGGCAGGAGCTGTCATTTAATTTTTATTTAATTTGATGGTTGTCAGTTTTGAAAACTGTATTTTAAAAATGTCTCAAGAAGAAGAATTTCAATGTACCCCTACGGAATTAGTCGAAACAGCTAATTCCACTATTGAAACACTATTTCGACGAATTCACGAAAAGTATATGATTTTGCTTATGAAAAATTTATAAAATGGTGCAAAGAAAATAGTGTACGAAGATACACAGAAAATGTTATGCTTGCGTATTTTACGTATTTGTCAAGAAAATTTAAAAGTTCTAGACTATGGGCACAATATTCAATGATTAAATCTCAATTAAACATCAAACATAATGTAAAAATGGAAAATTATAACAAATTAGCTGCATTTTTAAAGCGACAAGGAGAAAATTATACCCCGAAAAAATCAAAAGTATTATAGTATGTACAAAAAGTACGAGGAGTAATAAACCCTAATTAAGTATGCAAAACCTTTACAGGGAGCACCATGAAATTTTTGATAAATCTCTTACTTTAAATTACATTTCTTCCGTAAATCTAAAAACCAGGTAGATCTAACCCGTATTTGTTTCAGTTGTAGCAAAGTTCAGGGTTAATTCATTGTTAAAGGATTAGCAGATAAGCAATAACGCAATGCAGTGGTGTGTATTTTGGGAAAAAAATACGTTTTAAATTATAATATAATAAAAAATGAAAAGAAATAATTATTGGAATACATTTATTACTTACATTTTATTCTATATCCGACTCGGAAGAGGAAGAATCGTTGTTGACATTAATAATAATAGGGTCGATTAAATCATCACAAATATTGTCAATTTTCCACATATTTGCCTCTACTTTGATAACATGCTCGATACAGTTTGTCCAATTTTCCTTACTCACATGACTTACAGCACTCTCAAACAATTTCACAACATCGTTTATTTTGAAAGTAGTATTTTTTTCTCCAACTTCCCCCTTTACCTGAGCAATATTAATTCTATGGGATTAAGTTCACAATGATAAGGGGGAAGTCGAAGAACTGATATACCACGAGAAGAAGCCATTTCTTCTACAATGTAGGTTTTGTATTTATTCTTGTTCATTTTTGCAATTCTGTAAAGTTCTTTCCTTAGTGGATCTTTTGGAAACTTAATATTTTTCGAAATAAGCCACTCCAAAAGCTCTGCTTTACGCCAACGACTTGTGGGCAATGCTTCTCGTAACCGTGAATGGTAACTTGCGTTGTCCATAACAATAACAGCCCCTTTTGGAATCAGATCCAACATTTGAACAAACCATTCCTCGAAGACATCCCCATTCATATCTTCGTGATAGTCCCCCGTGCGTTTTGAAATAAAAGTTAATAATCCACCATCAACAAAACCTTCAGAACTTCCAACATGGACAATGATAAGTCTTTTTCCTTTTCCAGATGGTGGCTGCAAACCTAACGACAAACCTTCCACGAATGCCTGCCTTCCGCTTTTAATGTTTTCATCTTGCCAAGATTTGGAAACTGTATATCCAGCATTTATCCATGTTTCGTCTAAGTAGAAGATTTTCAAATTTTGTTCTCTGGCATGTCGAATGCTTCTTAAATAGTCTCTTCTCCAAAAAACTATTTCCGGTTTATCTATCAAGAGAGATTTTCTATTATGTTTTGTATATCTGAAACCCACATCTTTCAAAAGTTTGCATAATGTCATTCTGGAGAATTTTGGATAGTCCGTATCTTCTTGCACTGATGTCATAATTTTGTCAAGTGTTGGAATTTCCTATCGTAAGTGAAATCCATGGACTTTACGCCTTAGTCTTTGTTTTAATGACTCATCGATCTCAATTGGTTTTCGGCCTGAAGGAGTTTTAGGGGGTTGAAGAGTTCCATTCTTGCTTTCTTTTAGTAATCTATAAATTGTTGATTTAGCAACACACAACATAGCAGCCGTTAATTCCACAATATCATCAACACTTGCACTTGGATCCTTGTTTTTCAATGATATATAACAATTCAATATCAGAGTTTTTTCATTTAAAGATAATGGACCTGTTTTTGGTCGTTTAGATGGTCCTTGGCTTATCGACATTGTTTGGTACTTGCACAATTAACATTCAACAAATGTTTCAAATATATTCCAACTGTTTACAATATTATGACAACCATACAACTTCATACAACTTTACTCAAAGAACTAATACTAAGTACTGATTTAATGTACCTACTTTCTTTTAAAATAATATTCCCGATAGTGTTTCTAAGAAAACTGGGTTGTTTGGAAAATCCCTCTCAATAATCGAATAATCTGTAAATAGGTGTAATCGTATTAAACCGATTACAGTAGGCCACTTGCCATTTAAAATTTCTGAGAAAAATTTCACAAATACTACATATAGGAGTAATACAAATAAAAAATATTATGAATAAACGGGCATATCCGAACTCTGCCACAAAATAAAATTTTACCTGACTTGTATCAATTTGAGGATTACTGAAATGTTCGAACTGTGCCGCAACCATTTAGTTTAATCCTATTAGAGTCATTAGGGTTTATAATAGATAAAATCGGAGGCCCATAGAATTATGTATATTTCTGAAAGGTTTCAAAGATTTCTTGAATTAAATATTTTGAAGAAATCTTGATTGTTTTGATCGATATTTAGGGGATTAGGGGAAGGATGTTGATGCACTTACACTATTGTCTAAAAATCAGGAAGAAGTATTTAATAGTGTTCGTGAATTACAATTACGAACGAACCGAGAAGAGGAATTTCTATTAACAGCAGACCAGGTATTTGAAATTATTGTGTTTTCCTGTTTTTCCAACCTTAATTTTTTATGTAAATTGGATTGTATTTTGATGGATGGGACTTTTAAATGCTGTTCAACTTTTTTTTACCAAATGTTTACCATTCATGGTTTTAAAAACGGCTCTTACGTACCTCTTGTTTTTTGTTTGCTGCCGAACAAATCAAGTCAAACATATTCAAATTTGTTTTTAATTTTAAGACAAAAATGTAAAGAAGTAGGCTTAAATTTTCAACCTAAAGAAGTCGTAGTAGATTTTGAACTAAGCATTCATAACGCTATATATGAATGTTTTGGCAGAGATCAAATTCTTTTTGGTTGTAAATTTCATCTCTGTCAAGCTTGGTTTCGTAAGATTCAGGAGTTTCATTTGGTACAAGAGTACAGACAGAAAGGTTCTGTAATTGGCGAATACTTAAAAGTACATTTCAGTATTATGTATCTTAGTCCTGAGGAAGTTGTAGAATTTTTTTATAATTAACTACATTTTTTGCTTCCGAATGACCTCTACCTCTATCACTTTTTTTTATTAAAATTAGTACATCCCGTTATCTCTGACCTAAATCGTATATTCTTTAGCATAGCTGCAACTCATTAGTTCAATACAAAATGTACCTTACGGTATACCCTCTTAAAATATATTTTGGTACGTCTATGAAATCTACTTAAATGAATGATTTATTACTCCTTGTCCTTTCTATATAGACTATAACAAAAGACCAATTTGATGAATTTCTTCAGGATGCACCGAATAATGTTTATTTAACAACAAAAGTACGTACTTTCTTATTTTTTTAATATTATTACACTTATTAAATCGTTGGCAATAGGTAATATTCTTTAGAAGATTAATATTCAAATTGACAATAATCAACCTATTTCGAAGTTAAAATGTATATACCTCGATAGCTCAGCGGTAGATGTTTTGTGTTCCGTCTCGGAGGTCTGCGATTCGAATCTCAACGTCGGCCGATTTTTTTTTACTTATTTCAACGTTTGTTTTTAGGTTATAATAATATTTGGAGTCACAGGAGCCTGTAGATGCGATGAACTCGTTCATTTGAAGTACAGCGAAAACCAAGATATAGGAAATTTAATTTTACTAAATATCACAAACACAAAAAACAACGGTCATTTACTATACTTGGCGATTTTTATTTGAGCTTGGTCAGACAGGATACGGCACTTTGTCCGGATGATATGGATCTGCAGCGATTTTTTATTAAATATCAAAACGGTAAATGTCACCGTGTGGTAATGGGTATACATAAAATTTCAAACGTTCCAAAAGACGTTGCTATGTTTTTGAAATTAACAAATCCTCATGAATATACGGGACATTGCTTTCGTAGAACTTCAGCAACTATTTTAGTTGACAACGGAGGGGACATTACCGCTTCAAAACTACATGGTGGATAGAAATCCAAGAGTGTTGCTGAAGGGTACTTAGAAGATTCTGTTTCCAGCAAGAAACAAACTGCACAAAAATACTTCATTGGGAAGAACAACCAAGTACGAGTTCTGGAATCAAGAGAGATTCACATTCAGGCAACCTTTCAAATGACAATATTTCTAACATAATAAATATAGACAAACATCTTACTAATCATAACATGTACACCAATGACAAGATTGTGAATGTCGAAACCGAAAGCGGTGGCAGTGGCCTAAATTTAAATAACTGCAGTCTACAAAACTGCACCTTCAATATTACACTTAATAAATAGGTAATGCTTATGCAAGCCATAATTATTTTTTTCATATTTGTATTAATAAATAGTTGAGATATAAACAATATATTCAATTTTTTTCTACTTATGAATTGCATTATCTTTACACTTGTAGAAAAGATAGTATATGTCACTCGGAGCAGAAGACCCATTATATGTATCGCCCAGTTTGCACAGCCTCGGCTAACGCCTCGGCAGTGCAAGAATCTCAGCTCAACAATAATGATAGCCTTCTACTACTAGTAACATAATGTACTATTTATTCACACATATAATCGTCCAAGAGCTGATGATCAATTTTGGAAGGGTTCTTTAGGCAAGCTGAAATTGCGAAAAATTACAATTTTTTCAATTGGCGAATCGAGTCCTGGCGGTCATTTTGCGAATTAGCGGTTATTTCGCTACTGCGCAACATGTAACATTTGCTAAAAAAAATCAAAAAAATATATTTTTGGCAACTTGAATTTTTTTTACCTTTTAATTTATTATTTCTAGAATTCAAATAAAAAATCCAAGACGTTTTTGTCGGTTATTAAGGATTGCCAGACGAATTCAAAATTCTTTTTTTTTAAATTACCAAAAAATATTCTTTAGGCAATCTGAAATTTAAACCACGTATTTATTATGTAATTTCAATAATACCTGCAAATTGCCTGACGTTAATAAATCTTGTAAATAAGCGCAATAAAAAGTATTACGCGCATCCGTAAGTGCGACAATGATAGCATCGAGGCATGCTGACAGCTGCCGGGGCCCGAGTAGTCTAGTCAACATGTACCATTTTTCCTAAAATTTTAAAATTTTTGTATAGTCTCCGAAAATTACGACCATGGTCTTAATCGATTCGGAAAATTATCTAGAAAGTAGAAAGGAAAAGTTCCAAAAGGGGCCGAAAAAAATTGCAAAAGTTATAAACAATTAAGTGAAAAAAAGTAGGGGTTTGGTTTTTTTCGAATATCTCGAAAAATAATGAAAATTTTTTGAATTTGAAAAAAGATCTGAAAAGATCAGCAAATTTGCTAAAAAAAATCCGGACTCCCGGAACTGTACCTCCAATATTTATAATTTTTACAAAGCCTTAAAAAATGAGCGAAAAACGGGTGATCGGGCTTCCGCGAGCGTTGCGTCATTCTGACGTAGCAACAAAAAAAAAGTATTTAAACATATTAAATATGAATATTAAAGAATAAAAAAATTAATGTGGCATTGGGATACATAAATAAATAATAATCCGTGGTAAAAAAAATTTATACCAATTTTTTCATAAATTATGGATTTGTTAATTAAATAATTTTTCCAAATTTAATGTTGAGATAAAAACCACGATAACTATTGAGCAAAAACGTTATGATTTTTTTCACTTCCTGGAGTTATTGGTATTAGACTAACAAATAGATCACCGTGAAAAAATTTCAAAATTTTGTTTTTTCGCTTTTTTTTAACAATTGAAAATTAAAAATTGAAAAAAAGTTTATAAAAAATTTTTATTTGTTGATATCTTGAGTGTTTTGATATCTGATGGTTAAAAGCTACATAAAAATAATTTTTTTAAATTTTTTACTACCATTATTTAAGAAATTGTTATAAACAAATACATTGTTTATTAGCAACTAAAAAATTTTTTTTGTAATTTATTTATTAATACAAATTATGAATTTTAGAGAAAAAACGCTTCCTTAAAAAAATTTTTGTGTTGCTAAAAAATGCGTTTGTTAATTAACAATGGTTTTTTGAGTCTAAATTTCAAAATTAAGGAACCGTTTTTTCTCTAAAAATCATAATTTTTATTGTTCTTTTAGATACATAAAACTCTATCGAATTAATTTGGGGCATAACAAAAAATTACTACAATAGGCATACTGGTAGGGATGGTAACAGTGCGAATAACTGCCTGAACATGTGGCACAAGGCACTGCACATGATAACTCCTGATATGTGGAAAAATTCTATACAACATACTGAAAGAGAGATATTTAAATGGTATGAGAGGGAAAGAATATTTGATCGTCCAGAAATTAGTCCGATAGTTATAAATTTTAATAGTGAAGAGAGTGACACTGATGTTGAATCAGTTGAAGAAAATGAACAAGAATTTGAATTCTCCTAGTTTCATTTCACAATATGTTGATTTGTTTAATGTTAGTTTTTGTCTTTGATAATACGTTCATTATTAAACATATTTTATTTTATTGTTTGTATTTTTATTATATTTATTTATTAAAAGATTTGGTAAGTCAGTAATAACCTTACCACGTTTATTCTAGAATTCCTTACTTTGTGAAATCTATTCATAAATTTAATTAACAAAAAACGTAAATGAAAAAACTCCACACTATATTAAATGAAAACTATCAAACTATCGATAATTTTGTAGTTTTCATTTATAATATTGTGAAATTTTCTACATTTACGTTTTTTGTTGACTTAAGTTATTTTCTGTTAATTTCCATATTCCGTGAACACTCTGACAACGCTACAAATGTTCACAATGATGAAGTAAACGCAACTTTATTTGGTTTTTACTTTATGTCTACATTTCCACACATCCACACAATGGCATAATTATTTTGTCCTCAGTTAGAGTGGTTTGCCGATGACATTTTAAATTTGACTATTGAACCGTTAGCAAGTGACAGAGCGAATTTGAGAGAATTATAGAATTTCCTGTTAAAATATAGCAATTTATATATTGAAAATATTATTGCAGTAAAATTTGGAAACTTCCAAAAGGATGGATTTCTGCGGAACATAAAATTGTCAACAACGGTCTTGAAGCATTAGATTATTTTTAAAATTGTAGTAACCTTATCATAAACTTTTATTTAAAAAATAAGAACTTACTCTGTGTTTTTTGTGGTCCTCGGAAAAATATCGTGTATAACATGTGTTGAAAATTCGATTTCACACTCTTTTGCGCCACTCGCCTACGTCTCGAGGCTCAAATCTGCAAACTCTTATGAAATCTTTCATTTTCAATACTTGTTATACAATATATTATTTTCTTATTTGTTCGCGGGAATGTTGATTCCTCTGTTGTAAAGGTAAACTTGTGGTGCGTTAGAATTATTTTACACTAACAATCCGAAAGCGACATAAATAACATTATGTCAAATATCTAAGAAAGAAATGCCTGTGGATATGGTGTACACACTAGATGCAAATTGAGTGAATGAAAACGACGAATACTCAGTGTGTATTAGTTTATTACTTTCAGGCTAAGCGCTTTCGGCTGTTAAGCCATTATCAAAGCCGTCGTCATTTAAAAAATTAGTTGTCAAAGCCATCAAGTTGATCAAAAACAATATTCAAGATAGAACCATCGTTATGATTGAGTCATTCGAATAAAAACATTAAAATACCCTATTGTAAGGGTGTAAAATTATATTCACATGATGTAAATTCACTCAAAATTAAAAAAACTGAATTAAAACAGATGACAAGTTTGACATTAGAAAGTTTCTAATGTCAAACTTGTCATCTGTTTTAATTCAGTTTTTTTGATTTTGAGTGAATTTACATCATGTGAATATAATTTTACACCCTTACAATAGGGTATTTTAATGTTTTTATTCGAATGACTCAATCATAACGATGGTTCTATCTTGAATATTGTTTTTGATCAACTTGATGGCTTTGACAACTAATTTTTTAAATGACGACGGCTTTGATAATGGCTTAACAGCCGAAAGCGCTTAGCCTGAAAGTAATAAACTAATACACACTGAGTATTCGTCGTTTTCATTCACTCAAATATCTAAGAAACTCGGATACTTACATATCCATAAGTTTAATTTATTGTGAAAATCTCTGTTTTTTGTTCTGTATTATTATCATTCAGGTAATTTTTTTGCAATACTGCTGTGTAAATATAAAATCATATAACGAATACCATTTTTATTTCCACTACAAAAACACAAACGCAAACACTTTTTGACTGGCTTACGGTTATCCAAATGCACGTAAGAGAGTGCAGCATTACTGTTGGTCTAAAGCCGTGTCCACACCAAAGAAACACAGAGGAACATTTTATTGCTGGTTGCCGCAACCTGTTTATGGAAACAGAAACAACAGCAAACGTTCCGTAACCATTCTGTCTACACCAAAGTAACTCATTCTTGAGAATGTTTCGTTGTGTTGCTGCAACAGGAAACGTTGTGTCTACACCAATGCAGTGTGTGATCCTAGTTTCTAAACAATGTGGTGCGACGAAGATTTACAGGCAGCAGTAGCTGCAATTGTAATTATTTTACAAAAATAGAAAAAACGAGTCCGTAAATGTTGGACTAGACCAAGTCTTTTAGTTAAATTATTTACTAATTTTTTGGCTTTTTTTTCACGTGATTCGCGTTGGGTGTGTGTGTTCCGCGACAAATTCTTAACCAGCTTGCTACGTCTAACAACGAACTTGAAGAGTGAATCCACTACTAAGGCTGTCTCTACTCGAGATCATGCTCATCTTTCTGAGGACGAGCTGGCGCTCTAATAGGTGGTTCTTCGTTGTTCTTTGTTCTGTGCTTTTTGGTCTTCATGTTCAGCTGTTTTCTCGACCGTGGATGCCTGGCGTAGTCTTCGCCGGTATAGTTCATCAGCTGCTTCATCTGGATATTGGGGTGGGTATTCAGCTCTTCGAATTTTCTCTTAGCTGTCTCGCAATTATGTCCTTGGTCCAACTCTCGGTATATCTGCTAGTTCCTGATGTACCATGGGGCGTTCACTGCTTCTCTCAGGGTGATATTCTGCTGGGCTTGTAGCTTTCTTCGGTGGAGCTCTGCAGTGTATCCATACACGGTCCATGCGTACAGCATGATGGGGATGAGGATTGCCCTGATTAGTCGGAGTTTGGTCTTCAGTTCCAGCTTGGATCTTTTTCCGATTAGTCTTCCCATTCATTCTCTTGCACTTTTCGTCTTGTTAACCAGGAAGCCGCTATGTCCAAGTTGTATTCAGGTCTCTTTCTGTTCTTTCTGAAGAACACGGCTTGGGTCTTCTTTGCGTTGAGACTGTTCTTCCATGTCGTACACCAGTCGTCGATTAATTCCACGGCTTCTTGTAGTCTTCTCGTTACCATCGCCGGCTGCATGCTCCTAGTCACGATGGCACTGTCGTCTGCGTAGAGGGCCGTCATGGTGTTGTCTGTCTTGGGGATGTACGCCGTGTAGATGTTGTAGAGCACCGGAGAGAGAACTGCTTCCATCCATCCCAGTTTGGATTTGGTCTTGTTGAGCTTGCTCCTGAATCTCCTGTTCTTCAGATAGTTGCGCAGCAGCTTTGGAAGTGCCCTAGTCTTTTATTAAGGAAAGATGATATAATATCGGAAGGTATTGGAAAAGGACATGTAAAAAAACTGTCGTATGCGTAGTACTGATTTGGAATGGTTACTGTGCAAAATTTCACCTTTAATTCAAAAAGAAGATACGAACTATAGAGCTGCTATATCTCCATTGGAACCGTTCCTAGTAACACTTCGATTTCTTCCAACGGGAGATTCATATACTTCTCTGATGAACTTGTTTCGAATTTCGAAACAAGCAATTTCCTTAATTGTACCAGAACTCTGTGATGCTATTATATCAGTTCTTCAGGATCAAATAAAGGTAAGTGCAAGTCTTTTACCATTTAAAGTAAACAAAAGTAACGATTTTATTCAGATATCATAAAAAAATATACATTCCGCACTAGTCTAATAATAATGTTGACAAAGCATTGTAAATAATGTCGTGTTGACCGTTTTGAGGTTCTTGAAAATTGCTTGATATTTCAGTATCGGTTGATAACAGTGTTTAAGGCAAAAATGAAGGGGCATACTCAGGAGAAGGAAGTATCACAGATAATGAATATGGCGATGTTCCGAGCGATGCTGTAGCTGTTGTTGGCATATGTGCCTGAGGTGACTCATTGTATGTTTTGGGGTGGTCGTATTTGCCAGTTGACACATCCCACAATATATGTCCAATTAAATGTTCTACGTTGTTTTGCGCAAACTCGGTTTTTAAACTTCGGATTTTACAAGTCACATGTTCTCCAAAAATGCTAAACTGGTCATTCGTTTTTCTTTGTTGCAGTTCCTTCAATATCACGTAGGCTTCTTCTTGTCTTTCCTCTGCCTCTCCTTTTGACTTTTGTGTACATCGTTTTTTTTCGGTCTTTTAAATTCTGCGTCTAGTTTATCACTGATTTGTGGCTTTTCAATAAAAGTAGATATTTGCTTTGCATTCTGTAGCTTCACACCGTCATCAGAACGTTCCATATTTTCACTTTGTGTGTGTGTGAATTATTGGATCTTTACCCGTTCGTCATTAATATCTGATAATATAACCCACAAATGTCAAATTATTTTGTTCCGTTCTTCACTATTAATAGAAAGAGATGCCACTTAATATTTATGTCGGTTATGTTATCAGATATTAATGACGCACGGGTGAAGATTCAATAATTCAACTGTATATATAACCAACTTAGCCATATACTGAAAGAAAAGCTCAAAAAAATTCGAAACGAGAGTTTGGAAAACTATCTCTCCCAACTAACGAGACATGATAATTCTATTTGGAAGCCTATTAGAAATATAAGAAAATAAAATTATTCATTACTACCGTTAAGAAAAAATATCAAAGAACCATGGGCCAAAAGTGATAAGGAAAAGGTTGACATATTCGCTGAATATCTCTCAACAGTCTTTAACTTAGTACAGGGAGAAATAGACAAACAAATTCAACAATATTTATCCACACCTCTAGGTATACAGAAACCGCTCAAAGTTGCAACTCCAAAAGAGTAGGCCAAATGATAAAAAAATCTGAATTACAGAAAAGTTTCAGGTAATGACTTTGTAACAGCAATAATACTAACTGTACTACCCAGAAAAAGAATAGTAATATTTACATATATCTTCAAAACTATACTTAGACTTGAATATTGGCCAAAATGTTTGAAAATCGCTCAAATTTTAATGATTGGCAAACCCGGAAGTAACTTCATACCATCATATAAGCTTGCTTTCAGGGATATCCAAAATACTAGAAAAAGTAAATGAAGATCTACCACCCCAAGAATGGATCCCAAATCATCAATTTGGCTTTCGTCAAACCCACTCCACCGTACAGCAATGTCATCGAGTAACCCAGGAAATTAACAAGTCTCCTGGCCTTTATTTCGTTGGTATCATTGTGGAGTGCCTTGAGTTTTTGGTTGGTTTTTATTCTAGATTGCCCTCTAGTTGGGCCAAATGTTATTGTACATTTAGGTGAATTTGCCCAAGCACAATTTCATTCGACCAATACTTATATAAAGAATGAAAAAGTTCCGTGCTCAACTTTCGTTCAGTAGAAATCATTTATGGAAAAATTGTTTTCATGGCAATGCTTGTTATGAAAAGTAGAGAACAAAAACCAAAATCATACGGCGAGAAAATGCACGGTTGCCGACGTGACCACTTTCGTTTAGAGGAATACTGCTCTGAATAAAGCGATAGATACTAGATAACTAAGGGGACGAGTGCATAGAATTTTTTTGATGGAGCGTAATGGTCCATTGTAAGAGTTTGATCTCAAAATTTGAAAATTCCAATTGAGGGGAACTAGTGCTTATTAGCTACACCACCCTCCCCCCTTACATATTGTTTCTTTTTTTTGAGTAATTTATTGATTTCTATTTACAATTTGATCAAACTCAATGATGTTCTGTTATTTATATAAATATAATTTTTATCTACTCCTGTTCATTTATATATTAATTATTCAACTGCTTTTGAACAAATAAAGTATATGTAAACAAACAACGTGAGTTACAATAACTCACTACATAACTCACGTTCTGTACTTTTATACAAACTGGTTCGCCGAAAGGGAACAGTTCATTTTACGTTTTCAAATTAAGTTATATACTTTTAAGAAAGAATATTGGTGTATTTTTTTATTAATAGTAGTAATATGATCTGTGGTTAATACCTAATTATAGTTGAGGGGTACGAAAAGAATACTGCAAATAAAATAATATACAGTTCTATAACACCTCAACCAGTTAGTACATCAACATAATATTTGTAACAAACACAAAAAGAAATCTAGTTCTAAATTATATAAAAAATTGTTTGAGACGAATTCAACGTTTGAGTGTAGCGCTCTATCTTTTTACGTTTGTTTTTCCTTTAAGACTTATTTTAGTAATAAAATAACTCTTTGAAAAAACTACGAGCAAAATTCCGAATAAGATTTATTCTTTTATTCATAGAATATGTTGAGACAAATCAATTCCGTCGTATTTATTGTTCAATCTACATTTTCTGCCTTTTACATGGGATTTTTTCTATAGAATTTCGAATTGTACACGATATTT